>OZ010799.1:445493427-446781761 GCA_963932465.1 Maratus speciosus | reverse complement strand
ACGTCCAGATTGGAAGTTTTTGCCCAAACTACCGCAACCTGCATTACTACAGTGGTGAAACATTTGAATTACACATTGGTAAACTACATCCCATATTGTTATGCAATACCGTATACCTCAAAGCCTGATGATGATACTCTCTATTAATTTTGAAATGCATTCGTCTGAGTGCTGTAGTTATTAAAAAACTAGACATATTAAACAAAAACATAATTTGAAGAACAAATTAAAAAAAAACAAAATTTATTTCCTACATTGTTTAAGCCCAAGAAGGGACAGATATTAAGTTATTTCATTCAATTAGTTCTACATTTAATGTTAAATTTTTGTAACAAATTAGTTAAGCCAATTGAAGATTTAAAAAAAAAAAAAAATTATACAATATGATACTTAAAACGCCCTAAAAAGTGAGATTCCGTTCAAATGAAATCGAAATAAATCTTAGACTTTTTTAAGTTTTGTATTTTGCATGCATCTTATCATTTTATTCAGAATTGTCATAAACATAATACAAAATCTGCAATACAAATATTTCCAATTAAAAATGGAAGAAGTCGAAGATTTATTTCGATTTCATTTGAACGGAATCTCATTTTTTAAGGTGTTTTAAGTATCATATTGTATGATTTTTTTTTTTTTTAACCTCCGGTCCGGTATGCTATTTCTTTCTCCCAGCTTATTTTGTGTCCAAAAAATAACGTTAGCTTATCAAGGCTAGCTGTAAAACAAATCATTACGATTAAATACTCTTTAGCAATTTTTTAAACTTCTAAGCATCGCACACTTTTAGTTCTTATACCGTCGTATTGGAAAAAAAAAAGTTCTTTTAAATGCGCTTTGTTTGAAAACTGTATCTCCATGTGTTTTTGAAATATTATTATTATTATTTTTTTTTTTTTGTAGTTTTTGGAGCCATTTGTTTAATATTGGCAACGGCATTTTATACATTTCTGTAGAAAGCAAAGGAAAAATAGTTTTAAAACATTAATTATATATTTTTGTTGCCATTTTCTCATAACAACCGAAAGAAAATGTAATTAAAATACGTGCTATTTTGAAAAAAAATATAAACGAATGATTTCTGTTAAAACAATGGAGCTATTATATACTATATTTAATTGTAAGTATCGATGAATCATTAGATAGCCGTTTTTTTTTTCTATTTTCTTGAATGACGATATCTTTTTGCTGCATTTGTGCATTATTTCGCGATAGTGATGTACTATGCATGCTTTACTGTCGGTGTGTGAAATTCTTAAGCGGATGCGAATGACGTCATTTTACATAAAATAAAACGTGTGCTTCAAGTCTTAAAATTTAAATATGTTTTGTACTGCAGTTAGAGTCCCGCTTAACCAAGTTCTTTTCTTCTGATGGACTGGTGGCTTCTATTACTATGAAACAGCCATTATAAATGAAGTGTTAGGTGAAGATGAAAGAGCAGCCGTAAAAAACAATTATGGCCATTTCTTGCCCCCCCCCCCCCCATTCTGACCAGAAAATCAGAGTTCTAACTTTTTAAGGCTGCTTTTCATCTTCACCTAACACTTCATTTATAATGGCTGTTTCATAATAATAGAAGCCATCAGTCCATCAGAAGAAAATGAAGTAATGGAAATGCCGGAGGCGACACTAAATTCTGATAAAGCAGAATTCCTGTTCTCTAGTTTTTTTTTTTTTTTTTTTTTTTTTTTTTTTTTTTTTAATCTTCAATTGGCTTAACTAATTTGTTACAAAAAATTAACATTAAATGTAGAACTAATTGAATAAAATAACTTAATATCTCTCCCTTCTCAGGCTTAAACAATGTAAGAAATAATTTTTTTTTTTTTTAATTTATTCTTCAAATTATGTTTTTGTTTAATATATATATATAATTGAATTGAGAATAACAGAAAATAATAAATAATAAAAAGCACCTAAAGTACATTTATTACATTGGCGATTAAACGCCAAATCTAGCAATCGGTTGTTCTTGTCATTTCTGTCGGGAGCTACTCCTTAGTTCAAAGATAAAATTTATGGGTTTTTCTAGATGGTCTTTTGCAGGATAATCAAAACGCAGCTTAAGTGGTCTTTTTTCAATTAGTCTAACGCTTTCTAGGCTCTTTGCAATAAGCCTGAAAAATATCAGGCTAATTGGAAAAAGAGAGATGGATTCTCCAATTAGCCCGGCTCTTTGTAAAGAGCCTAGGCTGTTTGCAAAGAGCCGAATTTCTCAATTATCCTACGACATATATAAAATTTGCTTAGGGGGGCATCTACATATTAAAACGAACCCAAACTTCATTTTTTCAATGGCAATACCCAATTTTAAAAATATATTTCAAATCTTCGGTTCAAACTATGCCTAGACACCAAATTTCAAGTTATTTGAATCATAAGTTTTTCAATTATAAACATTCAAAATTTAGTGCTTCTAACGTTAAATTACATTTTCATATTTTTATTAATAGCTCCTCAAATTATACTCCTAATGTGCTAATTTTTTGTGTAACAATATTACTGAAATACCCAAACATAAATACTTTGAATTTGCAATTTTTATAATTTTATGATGTGAATTATGAAATTAAAATTCGAAAAAATTGTGAATTGCAACCTACAATTTTTTTGATGGATTTAGATTTATTAAGTTCTGCTTTATGGAAATCCAAAATTTCACATCTTTCTTCCAAGTAGTTTTCAAATTATGCTTAAAAAACGGTAAAATGATGGTTTAAGGGGCCGTCTATGAGAGTAGTGACTAAATATTTTGAAATTTCTTATGCTATCCTGTAATCTAGCAGTCTTCAATGACTGATTGAGTGGCACTTAAGACGCCTTGATCAAGAAGGAGGCTCTCTCGGTCAACAACCGAGTACCGAACTTCAATTTGGATACAGCCCCAAAGAAAAGGCGTTCGTTTTAAAATAATTAATTTCTCGGAAACTTATCGTACGAATTGCATAAAAATTTGTTTTTAGGCTAATTGAAGAGTGTAGAGTTCATTTATGCTGTCAGAATTGTGTACTGCTATTGAAAAAAACAAAGTTATGGCTCGTTTTTATGTGTAGATGGTCCCTAAGCAAATTTTATATACATCATGTAGACTTTATGACCAATCGTGTGGTACCAGTAACTTTCTTCTACGATAATTTTTTGCAGAGTTAGTTAGGGGTGTTTACTTTTTTTTCCCACGGCTGTACACTGCTATCTAAATATTTGAATGTTTCAGCTGTTATTTCCTGAATTGTATACTTTTCTTGGTTTCTTCAACTGAAATTAAACAATGCAGCCATCTTCTTCATTAATTTCATCGTCATATGCTAGATATTGAAGCCTAATCCTGTGCCGTTAAGGCTGCTCGTCACCCAGCTTCCGAATTCCCCTCACTAATCTTAAGTCTATGGACGTCTGATGCATTCGTATATTTAAAACATCTCCTCGGGAAATTAATATTTTCAACTTCTTTTTCCTGTGAATTCTTCTTAAAAGATGTCTCTTTTTAGGTGTGTTCGTAATTATATAAATACTTAGCACCTATAGTCGTCGTTCAGTCCGTCTGTCCGCATATAACAGCGCGCAAAAACTACCGACCGAATCGTTTGAAATTTAAAATATATAATTGTCGTATAATTTTGTTGAGTCATTTCAAATTTTATGAAAATGTATAGTTTAAGACAGGGACAGTCAAAAGTTTTTCGTTGCAGTACGGCCAATGGGAAAAAATTATTTCAAGTGCATTTTAATGATGTTACAGCCTTTCGAACAGAATGAAATGGATAGGCACTTATGAAGTGCACTAAAATATACATGCAGTACAAAAAATATTTATAAAACTAGTTATAGTACGAAAGCACCCCATTTGCCATGTTTGACGTGCAATTTCCAACTTGTGTTTCTTAGTTCTCAAAATATTTCTAAAATATATTCTGAATTTAACATTTTATGTATTAAAAGTTGACGAACTGTGGGTAAGATTTTAACACATCATAAAAATTCTAAAATATATTCTGAATTTAATATTTTATGTATTAAAAGTTGACGAACTGGGGGTAAGATTTTAACACATCATAAAAATTCTAAAATATATTCTGAATTTAATATTTTCTGTATTAAAAGTTGACGAACTGTGGGTAAGATTTTAACACATCATAAAAATTCTAAAATATATTCTGAATTTAATATTTTATGTATTAAAAGTTGACGAACTGTGGGTAAGATTTTAACACTTCATGAAAATTTAAGCATATATTTTAGAAATATTTTTTTAACATATATTTTACAAATATTTTGAGAACGTACGAACGTTGAGAACTTAAGAAAAAAGGAGACATCCTTTAAGAAGAGTACACAGAAAGAAGAAGTTAAAAATATTAATTTTCGATATTTTAAACATAAGAATGCATCAAACGTCTATACACTTTACACAACAGAGTAATTTTAATGAATCATAAGAATTTGAATTTGTTACGATTGGATTCGTATACATAAATTGAACATAGATTATTTTAAAAAAGGGCATTTATCAATATCCTTTTCATTTTCTTTCAGAGGAAGGGGTACATAAAATATTCATTTATTAGAAATTAAAAAACTTTTCAGTTTCAGTCAAATGCGTTAAGGATAGCCTGTTTTTCAGTTATTCAAACTGGATGACAGGATAACAGGATTCCGTTTTGGTGAAATTGTGAACAGCCTTTTTATATGTGGTAAAAGTCTAGTCATAAATTTAAGAATTTGAAATGACCGTTATACACAGGTTTTTGTTTATACATTGTTTAAGAAGACATATGTAGTTAAAATACATATACTATATCCTTTACGTGTGTAAAGTTTAGAGGTCAGATTTTACTTTTAAATGATTGTTCAATTTGGAGATGGAAAAGTTTTGTGAAATGTCAGTTCTTTAGATAAAGAAATTTTGTGAAGGGTCCTATTTTAAGGAGAAAAGTTTTGTGAAGAGTACTGTTTTGAGATAAAAAATTTTGTGAAAGGTCCTTTAAAGGACCCAAGTTCTTTCTAAATGGATCCCTGGTAAGTACGAGATGCTTACACAAACTAACATCTTTTACAATATGAAACTTGCCGAATTCTTCATGATCAGGCAAGGAAAATTCACTGTGAATACGAGAATAGCTCTTTTCACTCACAAACATTGGTTATATTTGAGATTGCGAGACTGTTTTATGTTAATTAAAAACAAGTTGGAAATTGCTCGTCAAACGTGGCAAATGAGGTGCGTTCGTACTACAACTAGTTTTATAAATATTTTTCGGACCACATATTGTACTGAATGTATATTTTACTACGCTTCCTAAGTGCATATCCATTTCATTCTGTTCGAATGGCTGTAACGTCATTATAAAGCACTTGAAATAATTTTTTCACATTGGCCTTAATATAACGGAAAAATTTTGACTGTCCCTGTCATTAAATTATACACCCGGTTTTCATAAAATTTGAAATGACTCGACAAAATTTTGCAATGATTCTACATTTAAAATTTCAGACCATTCGTTTGGGTAGTTTTTGCTCTGTTATATGCGGACAGACTGAACGACGACTATAGGTGCTACGTATTTATATCATTGCGAACGCACCTAAAAAAGTCAGTTGTCTTTCATATTCCTAGAATTATATAAAAAAGTTTAATTTTGTTACTTATGCACTTGACCCAAATGAAAGAATCAGATAACTTTTAAAAAGGTTATTATTTTAAACATTTAGTTTTAACCTTATATTACTTTTATGAATTATTCTACATTGTTGTATTTTAATTGAGTAATATACAGGGTATCCGAAAAATCTCTGACACATTTCAAAATTCAATATAAAATCAAGTAATTGTTGTAAAGGAGTACAATTTGGACTAAAATGCATTTCATGATGAAAATATTTCTTCAAGCGAATGAAAATAACTAGTTCTAAACTTCCATCATAGATGGCACCGCTTGTCCATATGTTTGGTTTCAAACATGCGTATTTTTTCCGATTTTCAGTTTATTTTTGAAGCTGTGACAAAGAAATGACGACTCCCAGCGAAAAGCTAATTGCGTAGTAATTGGCACCAAACCTATTGGCACCAATTGGTGGTCGAAACCAAATCCATCATTACTGTTCAAAGAAACTTTCGTGCCAAGTTAAAAAAAAAAAAACTTCCATCTTTAAACAGCATTTTGAACAGGGACAGGAAATTTTTGAGAGGGAGCTACAAAGGGTACACACATCGAACTTTGCTAATGGATTTCACAAATTATTGCCTTGTAACTGCTTTTGACAAAGTAAAACGACCTGTAACTGTGTGTCTTGAGTTTTTGATGCTTCTTTCTGATAATTTCAGGTACAGCACCACATATGGTGAAGTTTGGAACTACTTTTTTTATTCAGTTGAAGAAAACTTTTCATAATGAGAAGCGTTTTAGCCCAAAATGCACACCTGTATGACAATTAGTTTATTTCATATTGAATTTTAAAATATGTGCGGTTTCAGCTAGTATATATGTACGGTCATGGGAAAAAACACCCCCTACTAACTTTGTAACTAACTAGGACTTCCCTCAGAGGGATTAGTCTGAGCGATATTGCTGAGAACATAGATTTAATAATAACATGTGGAAGCAAAGAAAATGAGATGTTATCTTTAATTGTCCATATACTGCGATAAATTGAAATGATGAAAATACACGAATCGTAGAATTACATAATCTTATATATAAATTTGTATACACTGTTTAAAAAAATGGAAAATCAAACCATTCAAGACAGCCATGCATGGATATAAAATTGAATGTACGCAATATATTAAAAGTAAAATAGAAAATGAAACACTAAATTATTAATATCGGAATTTTCAAAATATAAAATGATATCAAGAGCATAATCAGACGCTCCGCACCAATTTGAGTAACTTTAAATGACAAATATATGATGTTTAAAAAAAATGGACTATACTTTATATGGTGTGTGCTCCCCCGGAATAGTTAATATTGTACAATATCTGTTTTCCACGGATGCAATGAGGTTGTCGATAACATTTAAGGAATTCTCTCCTCAAAATCTGATATAGTATCAAAGTACCGAATACATCAACAGTGGTATGCAATGCTTCGTTAGAGTGTGTTTTAGATATGCTCGATCGGATTTAAATGATGAGTGTATGCTGGCCACTACATACGCTGTATTGTTTTGTTTTCAAACATATTCTGCACAAGTTGAGCTGTATTTAGCATGTATTAAATAAAAGAAATCGGCAATGATTACAACATAAAGTATGACACAAGATCTGAATATATCGTCTGCAAAACTTTTGAGCTTTCAAAGTGTCATTTGAAGTAATTTACAAATCCATACATATTTATTCAGCAAATCATGCAAGCTAACATACGCCAATATGAACCCGATTATAAAATTTCACCTGAATAAGTTAATATATAAAAATTCTATTAATGATAATTGAGAATATGACCTTATGATAAAAAGTCTAGAAAAATGAATCGGATAAAGCATTCATATCACATTTAAAATGGCACTTCCCTCTGTTAGTGGGCTTGGCGAGAGAGAGAAAAGCCTAGAGAAGGAACACTTTAACAAGTACTTTCGGGCAACCTA
Organism: Maratus speciosus; assembly: GCA_963932465.1. Classification (NCBI taxonomy): domain Eukaryota; kingdom Metazoa; phylum Arthropoda; class Arachnida; order Araneae; family Salticidae; genus Maratus; species Maratus speciosus. The sequence goes on along the minus strand of OZ010799.1, from coordinate 446,774,168 downwards.
CTCACTGTTTCATACAGGTCTTTATTCAATATTTACACAATATATTTAATGCTAGGTGGGTATCTATCAGTTTTGTTGCATTTAAATTGCATGTTTTGTGGAGGAAATGCAGCATTATGAAATATTTAAAGTTGCTGTACCTAATACTTCCAAATTAATGGTAATTGAGATCGCTTTCCGTTAATTTCATCTTTTTAAATTTTTTAGAAACCATTCATAGAGACAAGTGTATATTTTAAAACTAACCGGAAGCAAAATTTCAAGATTTTGGGCTCAGCAGTAATACAGAAATAGAAAATTTTCGAAAGTTTTTGTTTCTGCACTGTTTTATATAGCGACATTTTTAGAAATTGTTCTATTGCGAGAATTTACGTCATGACAAATACAGCCATGTCAATTTTCATGTTTAAATTCCTAACAATACCATGTACTTCGTTACTTAGATCATCTTTAGATCTTTTCCCGCTTTGTTTAGTCTTTCTATTTTTTAGAATTCGTTCTACAACGAGCATTTACATCTTATTAATTACCCCAATGCCAAACTTCCAGTTTCTAACCCCAACAGTATCCCAAAAATTTCAGTATTCTAAATAAATCATAGTTTAGAATCTTTCTAGAAATTTTTACGTTTATCCGTCAAATTGAACCTTTTAGAGAGCGTTCATTACGAGTATTTACATCTTAAAAGTAACTACCGCACCAAATTTAAAGTTCTTAACCCAATCAATATCGCATAAATCACAATTTTAGAACTTTTTTGCTCCTGCAGCGATGTAGGTTCTTGCACTGACATAAAATAGTCTTTTTTTCGGAGCAGAGATTGCCACCAACATTTTTTTAAGTTGGCTATGTAGTTTCAGAGATAACACCTCACAAACGTACAAGCATTAATTATATTATACACTTTATAATATTATAACGCTTTATAATATTAGCATTAGATGTACAGATACAAAAGCCATTTATCTGTTACAAACTAAAGTGCCGACGTTGCCCAGAATTTGAAGGGTGTTTGTTCTGAAAAATGAATTTCAAAATTTAATATACAACACAAAACAAATATTAAAAAAAGCAGTCGAAATGTTGTATGAATGCATCATATGAAAACGCTATATAAAAATGTATAAATGTATATAACAGACGCAAAAGAATACAGCTATAAATGAATTTATTTCAATTTATAATTGGAGCAATAATGTTAAAATACGCCAATATTTCCCTAATCGGGTTTTTATCATGCTTCAATACATTTTTCACACTCATATGACGTTATACTATATCCACCACGTCCTTTATATTTCCAATATGACGTAATATTTTCCCCTTTCACGTGGAAACCTTGAAATAGAAAAGTTATGAAGTTATATTCACTTTCATTTAAATTCGTCAAACTATTTATTTCATTTTCATTTTTCACGTGAATATCTTGCAATAGAAAAGTTATGACGTAATATTCACCTTTTTTTTAAATTCGGCAAACTATTTATTTCATTTTCATTTTTCACGTGGAAATCTTGCAGTAGAAAATTAATTGTTGTAGTAATAATTTTATTGTTTTTTTTAATTGTTGGCAACTGCTATAACGAAAAATGTTTAAATTTGATATGAAATTGATGTTAAATTGGTGGTTTTTTATTAATTAAAAATTAACTATAAATTATTTCGATTCCGGATTACTTTAGTTGCCTCGGCCATGTTTTAATACACATGTACGTATCTTTTCAAAATTTTAGCTTCCAAATTGTGGATTTTTATAGAATTACAAACCGACAGATAGACAAGTTTTCATTTTTATATATCTCTCTATTCTAAAAAAAAGTAACTAACGCTGTCACCGCCGCCCCCCGTTTTGAATTTTTTGTGACCGGAGGTCTTTCTTCGTTAATATTAAGAAAACTATTGCATACAAAAATATAAAAATCGGTGGTATTATAGCGAAAGGTTTGATCAACACGCTAATGCACACAATTTTCAAATCGAAGAATTACTTTAAGAAAGAGATATTTAATGCTAAATTTGGACAAAATCGTTCTATTAAAAAAGTTTTATAGTAGCAAAAGCTATACATGGGAATTTAATCATTTTTAGATCATTTTATTCAATAGAAGATGCCGGTGTGCAGATTTCATTAATTTTTTTAATATGACTCATTTTTTGAGGTTTTATTTCTATTTTAAATTCAAATATTTAGCATTTCGACAGATATTTTTTACATATTTTAGAAAATGGTATTAATTTAAACTGTTGCCAACTGTATGAACAGCGCAAACAATAATGCTTGCTTCAAATTAAAAAAATATTTACACGTTACTATTATAAACAGAAAAAAACCTTCAAATTAGAATTAAATAATTAGGTATAAAAAGCAGGCACTTATTGGAAATTACGCCATAAAAACTATATTTACATGTGAATTTTAAAAGAGAAAGGATATTGTAAAATAAATTCATTAGCATGCGTTAGAAGTCTCAAATAGAAGAAATTACGTCACATTACACTTATTATGCAAAATGAACAAAAAATAGTATTGAAAAAGAGTTTAAATTTAAAAATTGCGCGAGACAAAATATTAGAGGTTAAATATTAGATTTTTTCAAAATTTTATTATTTGTCGTTTGATGTGAGGTGTTCAGCTATAAGTATGCAAAATTTCATGTCTCCAACTTAATTAGGGGCTGAGTTAGAAAAATTCTTTAAGATACACAAGTTAGAGCCCAGAGGGTTAAATGTTAGACCTTTTTCAAAATTTTATTATTTGTCGTTTGATGTGAGGTGTTCAGCTATACGTATGCAAATTTTCACGCCTCCAACTTAATTAGGGGCTGAGTTAGAAAAATTGCTTAAAATACACAAGTTAGAGACCGGAGGGTTAAATATGACTTTTTCAAAATTTTATGATTTGCCGTTTGATGTGTCGTGTTTCAGCTATAAGTATGCAAATTTTCAAGTCTCCGACGTATATAGTTTCTGAGAACGGTTTCTGTGACAGACGGATAGACAGACAGACAAAGGAGTGAGACAGGTAGGGTTTCGTTAGATGAACGAAACTCTAAAAACATGCTGCGGATGACTGTAACAACATCCTAAAATTACATTACCATCAGCGATCTACCAATCCCGAATTTAGTTTATATTCGTTTCTTATATTCTTATTCTTTTGTGCGGCCCTGTAAAATAATTATCAATATTATATACACTAAAACCTCTGAATAGCGGACACCTCGAGAATGTAGAATTTGTCCTCTATTTGGAGGTGTCCGCTACTGAGAGTAAAAAATGTACAGTTATTTAAGGGTTGGTAATCGAAAAAATGCCCCCTAAATAGAGGTGTCCACTAATCGGGTGTGTACGTTATGGAGGTTTTACTGCATAATAATATCATCCTTTACAAGAAAATTGCATGTTGTATGATAGACAGACAGACATCCAGAGAAAGATAACCTCCCGGAGCAATAAACACTCATGTCTTTTGTTTTAATCATCCACAATTGTATGTCATACAACAGGCCAGATTTTATACAACAGGCTAAAAACGGTCACCGTGGTACGGAGTACTGTATTATTATTTGTTTGCCCACCAAAACTGGTTGCCACGGGTTGTTGCAAGGTTTGTGATCACGTGGTTGAAACTGATCTATTCAATATTACTGCTTGCGTATTTTTTCTTTATTTGTTCCATGTGTTCAAACCAGTTGTCTACGAAAACATCCACCGGTGAAAGTGACGCACAGCAAATTTCTGTGACGTATGCAGATAAATTGTGCTTTTTAACAGTTTTTTTAATATAATTTTTAAACGGTTTGGAACTTATTTTTCATAGTAGGTGCATTCAGTAGGTGGCCCTCATAGGTACCTTCTGGTGCAATCAGAAACGAAATCCGACAAATATTTTTTGAGTTATGCTTGACGAAAGGTTTTTATTAGGCTTTTTTTTAGTAGGACATGGCGTTAATATCCATCGTAGATGTAATGTGTCCGGAGAGTAATATTTCGCTGAGTATTAGCCTTCGCTTCGCTCAGACAATTATAATAGAAGAATGTGACTTGTACCAAACGATTGTAAATAAAGCCTACTTTTGAACAACGTATACAAAATTTGCTTAGGGGACCATTTACAAATAAAAACCAGACCAAACCTTGTATTTTCAATATCAACACCTAATTTTGATAATATATTTCAAATCTTCGATTCAAACTATGACTGGAAAATTTTCTTAAGTAATTTGGATGATAAATTTTTGAATTGTAAACATTCAAAACTTAGAGCTTCTAATGTTAAATTACATTTTCATATTTTTATTGTCTTCGGAAATTATAATCCTAATCTAATAATTTTCTGTGTGGTTATAATGCTAAAAACCCCAAACATAAATGCATTGAATTTATAATTAAATTTTTTTTAAATATGAATTAGGAAATTATTATTTGAAAAAAATATGAATTGCAATCTAGATTTTTTTGATACATTTATATTTATTATACCCAGCTTTATGCGAATTCTCAAATTCAAAATTTTCTCCCAAGTGGTTTTCAAATTATGATTAAAAACGTCAAAATGATGGTTTAAAGAGCTATCTCTGCACGAAAGCATAATTTGAAAAAAAAGTTTTACTCATTTTATTGAAACATTTGGGCTGGTAATAGTCGAAACATATTAAGCGATTGAAATGGTCATATTGGAAAGAAATAATAAATTAATAGAAGTGACATAGTCATTCTATAGCATTTCAACAATCAAGTACCGAACTTCAATTTGGATTCAGCATTACAGGCAGGGTTCGCATAAACCCGGTTTTTTTTTAAAAACCCAACCCACCTGGGCGTTTTCAGGTTTTTTCATGAAAAACCCAATTTTCCCCGGGGAAAATCAGGTTTTTTCAAAAGTGTGATGTATGCGATATTACATTATTGTATATTATATTATTTATATACTATACAGCAAAAATATATATATTGTTCCCTTATATACAATATAATTGTAATGTTATATTACAAATTATATGAATTTAAATTAATTAGATATCAGTGCTTCTTACAAAACTAACAAACTTAAAATAGGATATAAATTGTTAATTTGCTTTAAAATCAAATAATAAATAGAGAATATTAAAATATATAAGAAGGAAGAAAAAAGGGGTAAACTAGTCGGATGTGCCAGTCCCAAAACTTTCTTCTATCTCATACATGTTAATTCATAATTCTCTATCACAGTGCCAAAATTAAATGACAATCTATGTCCGTTATGAGAATTGTAAAATATAGGTTCGTTGAATTGGATTTATTTAACAAGGAGATATAAGTATCATATTGTTTCAAACAAATTACTGAATTTTGGAACCTAACCTCTTGGATGAAATTAAAACCTGTTGTTCAATATACACACAAGTCTAATAAGGATCTATTTGAGTGCCTCAGTTTTTTAGATATAGATTTTGCGAAAATTGAGAAAAATTCAGCATACCAATACCGCTTGTTGCACAGTTTACACCAAAATCTAATCAGTAACAGCTTACATCAATGTGTAACTGAATCTGAAGTTCGATGAAAATCTGTGCATTAGTTCTTGAGATTGCAGAAATCGTACAAAATGCAGCACAACAGTGCCACTGTTGGGCATTATACACCAAAAACTAATCAGCACCAGTTTGTATCAAGGTCTAACTGAATCTAAATTTTTTATTAAATTCCGTCCATTAGTTCTTGAGATAAAGTGTTATTGCTGAAATCATGAAAAATGCAACATAACAGTCCCACCTGTTGGGTGATATACACCAAAACTTAATAAGCAACAACTCAGGTCAACTTGTAACGGAACCTTAAGTTTGATAAAAATAAGTGCATTAGTTCTTATGATAAGGCTATTGCAAAAATTGAGAAAAAAGCTTTGTAAAGATAGAAGAAAGTAAAAATACATATTTTTTATTTTCATGGATATAATTGATTTGAATTCCTTAGACATTCTTATGATAGGCCTTTACCTATAATTATGTACTATGTATGTTGCCTATTATGTCTATGTTAGTAAAATATTTCAATTTGCTAAAATACACTTTTTTTTTACTCCATGTGTTTAATGTAATGGTTTTTATATATATTTTTAATTAACTGAAATGACTTAAATTCATTAAATATTGCTGAAAATTAAAAAAACCCACATTCATGTTTTTCAGTGGGTTTTTTCAAGTGGGCCCAGTCTGAAAAAACCCACCGAGTTTTTTCGGACTGGGCCCAGCTTTGCGAACCTTGATTACAGGCCATAAAATATGCCTATTTTAAAATAATTAAACTCTCTGAAACTAATCGAATTTCATAAAAATTTGTTTTTAGGCTAGTTGAAATGTGTAGTTTATTTATAGTGTCAAACTTTATTATTGCTATTAAAAAAAAACAAAGTTTAGGTTCACTTTGATATGTAGATGGCCCCCTAAGCAAATTTTATATACGTCATTTAAAAGTAGACTTTATTTCCAATCGTTTGGTACCAGATACTTTCTTCTACAATAGTTTGTTGCAGAATTACTAGGGCATGTTTATATTTTTTCCACAACTGTACATCACACTCCAGTTAACTTTCAAAATATTCACACAATCAATAAACTAATTTTGAACACAGACCTCTATTCAAATCTCTGCACAAACTCAAAAGAATTCATTCGAAACAAAAATTGGGAGGGATGCCATTAAATAATACAACAGTTTGTAGCATTGTTTCTACTGATTAAATACAAGATATGCTGCTGAAAATAGTATTTATTAAGAGATTTCAAAGAAGGGAATGCCGGATAATCTTGTTACTTGATAAACAGGCTGCACATTTTATTTTCCAATTATTTTGTAGAACTAAGTGCGTCACATTTTCTCAAACCTATGTGAAAGAATGTGTGTATGATAGCCCCATTTCTTTACAAATGTTTCACAAACAAAATGTTTCCCACTGTATGTGATGACTTTTCAAGTACTGTCAGTAAAAAAAACAACAACCTTGTTTGCTAATTAATTCACACACAAAGTGTTTCTCACAATTTTCCATGTGCAAGAAAGTGTCGATTCAGATTATTCTTGTATGAAAATCGCTTAAGGCAAACATCACATGCAAAAGGTTTTTCATTTGCATGCGTAAGAAGATGATAATCAAAAGTACGCTTTAGAAAATATGTTTTGCTACATATATCAAAAGCGTAAGGTTTCTGATTCGTGTGTATGACAAGGTATGCATTCAAAGTATCTTTTCGAGAATATCTTTTGAAGCATACCTCGCATTCAAAATATTTCTCAACGTTATGTACTAAGAGGTGTTTGTTAACGAGTTCTTTACGAGCAAATTTTTTGCCGCACACTTCGCAAACAAAAGGTTTCTCGTTTGAGTGCGTAAGAATGTGTACATTCAAAGTACCTTTTCGAGAAAATCGCTTGTGACACACCTCGCATATGAAAGGTTTATGATCTGTATGTGTTAGAAGGTGATTATTCAAGTGACACTTCTGAGAAAATCTTTTGTCGCACACTTCACACACAAAACATTTCTCTTTGGTGCGAACTAAGGAATTCTCATTCGGATGATTACGAATGTGTCTAGCCAAATAACTTTTGTTAGAAAAATTTTTGTTGCATACTTCACATGCGAATGATTTCTCATTAGAATGTGTTAGAAGGTGTCTCTTCAGACAATCCTGACGAGCAAATCTTTTTGAACACATCTCACAAGCATGAGGGTTTTCATTTGTATGCACTTGAACATGTAATTTCAAATCACGGTTCCAAAAAAATCGCTTGTTACATAGTTCACAAGCAAACTTTTTTTCATTTGTATGCAGTAAAACATGCATATGCAAAGCAGTTTTCTGAGAAAAACCTTTGTTGCACATTTCACAGACAAAAGGTTTCTCATGTGTGTGTATTAAAAGGTGTCTCTTCAAGGTACCCTTCACAGAAAATCCTTTGTTACATAACTCGCAGGTAAAAGGCTTCTCATTGGTATGAGTTCGACAATGACTATTTAAGGTAGCTTTCTGAGAAAATCCCTTGGTACATATTTCACACATGAAAGGCTTCTGCTTCGTATGCGTGAGAAGGTGTGCAGACAAATTACTTCTGGATGAAAATTTTTTGTTGCATACATCGCAACTGAAATTTTTTTCATGAGTATGTGAGCGAATATGTCTATGAAAGGCACTGTTACAATAAAGTATTTTCCCGCAAATCTCACAAACAATAGGTTTCTCTGTACTAGGCATGTCTAAGTACAATGTGATAAACTTATGAGAATGTCTCTTGCTGAATACACTACAGAATATGTCTTTTCATTGGCATAAGATGGGAGATTGTTGTTTAAGCAATTCTTTCAAGATAAATTTTCACTGCATACTGCACATTTAAAAGGACACTCTAGAATAAAAATGTTGATAGACGATATTCTCTTGAAAACAGTTACTCCTATATACTTTACAATTACAAAACTTCTCTTAGTTACGAGTAGGATGATGCTTGTTTAAGTTCACGTGAGAATATTCTGTAATATTTCGTTTCTTTGAAACGAACTTTTAAAATTAACACCTTTTTGTTTCTTGGTTGCATTAGTTTGAAACATATTATTTTTACTCATTATATTATGCAGTTAATGGTAACTACTAACTTAAGATGCGTCGGAAAAACTGTTTTGTTTGAAGAAGGGGATAAGTATTCATTTGTCCATCGTAACAAAGGATTAAAAGACAAACCAGAAAATAAAAAAATGGCTTAACTATTTAAAAAAAAGTATGCATAAATCGAGTTTTGATGCTTGTAGCTGGGTTGACAATTATGTTACTTTATCTTTTAAATTGCTTTATTTGTTTTCTCACTATTTTCTTGCATTAAAAGATTCTTGAAGATTGTCATCTCTTCAGATATGGTTTGTCACCACTCTTTGAAAATCATGTGAAGAAATAACTTTCCTGTAATGAATGGAAACACATTAATATAACATATTTATATGATTATCAGACATTCTAATACAATACTGGTGCTAATAATAAAAAAAAAATGATAACAACTACTAAACACCCTCCTTGGATGAAAGATAAAAATGGGTAAATACTGTTAGAATTCTATATATTTACACTTAATATTAATTTAGATTTTATAATTGATATATTTATTACTTATGTATTATAGTAATTAATGGCTGTCATCAGCTAAATCAATGCATAAGTATGTTTAGATGAGAAATACACACTTTATTTTCTTTAGTCAAGTGTAAGTAGTAATAGCTGAGTTTAATTAGCCAAAATTAATTTGCTATTAGAATGTCGGAAAACATATTCTTACTAAAACTGGTGCTTACATATTAACCGTGCCCTGAAGATGCAAGTGCTTGAATATAGCTCATTAGAGTAACCCTTATTTTTCACAACCATATACGGCAGGGTGTAAAATGAGAGGAACGATACAAAAACACAGAAATCAGTTCGTGTTTGCTATGCAAATGCGCAAATTTGTGTGTTAAATTTAAAGAGGATATTTCAATTAATATTAAAGTAATCGTTTACAAAAATTTATATATGTTTTTAACTTATTTAGAAATACGTATTTCGTTACATTTACACTGGAGCAAAAAGATAATAACGCAATAGATCTTTTGAAACCGCCTCTCGTGATTGATGTTTTTCACTTCCTACTATTAGTTCACACTCTCCCTATATATATTTATATATCTTGTTCAAATTTTCAATCGTTAATAAAATACTTATTATTCATCCACTCAAGTTCAAATACATTTTTTTTAAACTTGTAGTGGATGACACTTGATGTTAATACAGTTTTTTCACATATTAATTCTTTAATTAGGTAATTAACTTTAGTTTTATATGGGAGAAAAAAAATTCCCTTATTCAAATTTTCAATCGTTAATAAAATACTTATTATTCATCCACTGAAGTTCAAATACATTTTTCTTAACTATTAGTGGATGTTAATACACTTGATGTTAATACAGTTTTTTCAAATATTAATTCATTAATTATTTTGATTAATTTTGGCACTTAATATTGTGATTGTGTCATATGTACATACATATTTCTATTAATTATAATTATTTCATAAAAAGAAACTAAAATAAAAATTTTCTTTGTTGATCTAATTAGGAATTGACTTTAATTTTTTTTATATTACTTGTTTGCATATTATTTCACAATGCATTAAAGAGATTCTGAATGCATTCGTTTAGATTGAAAAACATTTTGACACAGAAAAAATTCGAAAGAGGGCAAGTTCTATCTTATAACAACATCAGACTGTTACTTCAAAGAATTCAGGATAAAGTTGACCATTATCAAATACCGTTATTTTTAATTTCTTGCAGAATGCAACTACTTATCTTATTACAAAATCTACAGGGAGACCGAGGATTCTTTCAAAAATTCAATTTCTCAAATGGTTCTATGTAAAAGAATGACATTGGAAGTCAGATAAAGACGCCAGCCTCAGTATGGACTGTAAGCAACAAATATGTATAGAATTTTTAAATATGTAAAATCATGTCGGTGTCCGCATTTAACATTTGGCTATAAAAAAGAACGCATTCAGTTTGCAGTGAAATATCTGAAGCAACAAACGAATATGTCTCCAATTATTTTCCCTACCGAAAAGAAGTTTAATTTCGATGTTCCGAATGATCATATTGCCATGGCTTTCGAAAGGAAAAGGATGCATTCCACCAGTTAACAGAGTGGAGGCTCCCTAAAGGTTTGATCTGCTTTTTACTTTGGAACTAAACTTATAATTATTTTTTAGAAGGAAGACAAAATAGACATACATATGTTTACATGTTCGAATGGCATTTCTTGAACCAGAGAGACAAAAAATCCGGCTTTATCTTTTTCAACAAGTTTTCACGTCATTTTTTTCATCATTCTATTAAATCCTATCATACATAATTAACTCACCGATATCCCATGACAGGACATGATTCTAGGTTGCCACGGTGATGATGTCCTACTTAAGATGGAGTCCTATTATTTCCGTATGACTGAATTTAATATATATAGAATTGTAATAAATTTTGTATTCATGCATAAGAGTGCAAAAGCTGTTGCACGAAGAGCTGAATATTTATAAAACTAGCTATAGTAATCACCACCTCATTTGCCACATTTGACGTGCAATTTTCAACTTATTTTAAATTGGAAAACATAAGTGTACTTTCTTTTTACAGAGGCTCCAAGGAAGAATCACAAGATTAAAGGGGCTGGTCACTCAGGTTCTGAATTCCCCTCCGTAGTGTTAAGTCTATGGACTTTTGAAGCATTCGTATATTTAAAATATCTACTCGGGAAATTCATATTTTTAACATCTTTTTTTCTGTGTAATCTTCTTGAAGGATGTCCCTTTTTTTCTTAGTTTTCAAAAATTCAAAATATTTCTAAAATCTATGCTGAATTTAATATTTTATGTGTTAAAAGCAATCAAACTGTGAGTAACATTTTAACACTTCCTATAAAATGAAGTCTATACATTAGAAATATTTTGAGAACTAAGGAAAAAAGAGACCTTTTAGGAAGTGTACACCAAAAATAGAAGTTAAAAATGTTAATTTCCCGAGGAGATATTTTAAATATACGAATGCTTCCAATGCCCATAGACTTTACATTAGTGAGGGGAAATCGGAGGCTGAATGACCAGCTCCCTTAAAGAGACATATTTGCCAAATTAGGCTGCAAAGTCTCGGCAAATGAATTGCAGTCCTAAAGAAACAGTACATGTTTATGTTATCATCATACTGCTTTTTCGTTGTGTACCAAAACATATGTTTTTTTTTTCATTGCATGCTGTGTTTCTTCTTAAATCGTCTGTATAAGGGTTGCCAATTTGACCTCCATTTTTATTCAGAAATTTAGTGCTCATACCAGAAATAAAGAATAATATTTTAAACTTTACTTGACCCTTTTCAATCCGCGTCATTTTGAATATGGACTACCAGCAACTCCGCGTCATTACACAAAAATTTTATTCTGACGGCACCACTTTTTAAAAAGAAGTTTCTCTCAAGTACACAATTTCAAAAATCCTCTGATTAAATACGGCAAATTTTATTTTCCTTTATTACTGATGCCAAAAGCGAATTTTGAAAGGAAAGATGATGTCGTCGCAGCGGCCACAACGGAGTTTTCACTTGTCGTACTATGTAGGCGCAGCGGCGACAACGGAGTGCAAAGGGTTAATAAAGAGCCATTTAGCAATCACGTAAAATAAAGATTCTTCTTTAGAAATTTCTGGTGTGAACTTAAAATTTCGGATTCAAATTGGAGGCCAAACTTTCACCCCCTGATCTGTATTTATGTTCGCCCGGCAGGGTACTTGCCCCACGTTGGATTTTTGAGGGCATAAGCCAATTAAATGGGGAATGCTCATTCATTCAAATCCCAAACAGAGATGCTAGTACACTCATGGGAAAAAATTTAAACATGTAGAAAATAGATCAACAATCTACACTAATAGCTGGAAAGGAGTTGTTATTCTTGTGAAACATTGTAAAAAATTGTTATTAAAAATTGGTAGGAGTTTTTTATAAAACATTTTAATATATTCTTATTAACATAAAATATTCATTATTTAATGCTATTGTAGTTAATTTTATAATTCTTTTATATGTGTGTGCTTCACGAAACTGACAGTAACCTTGGCATAAACATAATTTTGGAGTATGATATTTTAAGATATCAAATTCTTTGTTTACATTTGTTTATACAGAGCAGATTAGAGGCGTTTGTGAATTATAGGTTTGCGGATAAGCGGTACTGTGTACATATACTGCGTCACTGACTAAAATTCAGTCACTTCTAATGGTCAAAATGTCATAACTTTCCATATATAGCATATTAATATGACAAAAATCTTGCTAAAATAAATTTGATAATTGAAATAAATTCCATTAGCTTTATAAAAATTAATTTTAAAAGTAAGTGTTTGCTTAAAAAAACCATTTAAAAATATTACTTAACTCTCTCGTCACCCTGAACCTTATATGAGGCTCCTACTTCAAGTAGCAATATTTCAAAGAAAAAAAGGCGGATTTTTTTTTCTTTTTCATTTAGTAACACCATTAATTCATTTAGAACACATACGAGGCTTCTAAATAGTTGCATTAATCGTACTTAGATGTCAGTACAAGACAATTTCTTTCATTATTTACAATTGTTGCTTTATTGTTTTCGAAGAGAAATGAACTAATTATTTCAGCTGTTTTATTAATTTTTTTGCGAGGTGAAAAATATTTTCTTATTCTTTAACTTTCACTTAATATGTACATGCTTTTAAATTAATTTTAAACATATTACATTAAACATTAACAGATTCCTTAAAAAATGTGGAAGTGTTTTGGGCCTCATATGAGGCTTACAGTTACTAGTGGTTTCTTTCATACTTAATGTTCTAAAGTTAGGATTTAGAAGAATAAGGAAATTGTAAGCTAATATAACTCTATACCACAGCTTAAACTTAAAATTTATTTGATTTAAAATATAAAAACTTGTGATTTTTTTACTTTTATTATAAATAAATTGTTTTCATGTATTATAAGTATATTGTTTTCATGTGGATAGACAATGGATGAAATCGGTAATTCCTTTTGTTTTAAAACTCTTTAAAATCAGACTAGTACTAAACCACTTTCCCAGAGTATTGAAGAATCATATGATTCAGAGAAATATTTATCTATCGATGAGATGATTATTCCTTTCAAGGGAAGGGCAAAAATAGAACAATATATTAGACGTAAGTCACATTCTTGGGATACAAAGAGCTGGGTATTTGCTGGAATTTCAGGATACGTACATGAGTTTGAAATGTATGAAGAGCCGAATCAACTAGCATCTGAGTTTTGTACTGAATTTGGATCTGTTAGAAATGTTGTACTAAAACTTTGTGAACATATCAAGAACAAAAATCATAAACTGTTTTTTTTTTAATCTTTTTACCGATCCCTCTTCTAAATAAACTTGTTGAGTGGAAGATTTTTGCTACCGGTAGAATACGTGGAAACAGATTAAAAGAAGCTTCTAGCAAATTGAAGCCTGTAAATTTGCAGCCAAAAAATAGCCTAGATGTTCGTTTTCTCTAGTAACAGGCAATGAGAACATAATTATTACAAAATGGTATGATAATTCGGCGGTCCCTGTTGCTTCCTCATTTTTAAGAGAAAGCCCTATCTGCTAGCCATTTGTGAGGAAAAGAAAAATGTATTATTCAATTTTTCTAGACCAGCCGCAATAGGAATGTACAATACAAATATGCACTGCAAATAAAGGCGTCTTAAATTCAGACACATATGTGACTGAAAAAGTAATTTAGACACTTAAGTGTGTTACTATGATCATTGTATAAACACTGTAAACTGAAATTCAGACACTTAAGTGTCTGAAAATGGAGTGTTCAATTTTCAGGCATTTTAAAGTGTCGTAATTTTTAAGACACGTGTACCCGTCTGAATTTAAGACATTTCAAACGTCTGAATCGCATCCATCTTTGATCAACCTGAATGTTCAGCAATAGGCAGCCGTTTTTTCACTTTTTTGTAATATTTATACACTGTAAAAAATATCCGTTAAAATATGGAAATTGTACTGCCCCCAGTATTCAGACACCCATTTACGTTATTTATTTTAATGTAAATTTTTTTCCGTAAATTCCAGAAAATTTTCCATTTTTTTGCATATTTCTCTATTTAAAAAGTTCCATTTAAAAGATAAAATATAACCTTTCAAGGACAAACCTATATAATTCAATCCCCCTTGCAAAAATCACGTATATTAGACAGGATTTATTTATTTATATTCAAACCAGTGGCGTATCGAAGGGGTGGGCTAATGTCCCCTCCAAAATTTATAGAAAATGTCAAACTTAATTACGGAAGTTTAGCAAAAGGGATGTTTTAATCTTAGAAAGTGTGTTATTTCGACGAAATCATGATGTTTTTCATTTCTGCGAAATTTCCGTTATACAGAGTTTTACTTCAGTTTTATTTACTGTTTATTGATTTGCAGTTAGCAAATAATTTTCAGTAGTCCGTTTAAAAATATACGGTATAACCATGCTGAAAGCGAAATTTTGCCCAGTCTCATACGATTCCTTCTTAAAAAGTTTGAATGCATAATACTTGCGTTACCTACTGTTATAAAAACCTGTTTAAAGAGGATCGCTTATAATTCAATAGGTAATTTAGTCATAAAAAAATAGAAAACTTATTTCAATCACATAGTTTCTGAATAACATCACCTGCCAATTTCATGATTTAAGAACAAAAATGAATTAAAATTTATACATTTCCAAAACATCAAACCTCTCAGAAAAAATTTTCTTTGGAATCGAAATTAAATCTTCAACTTTTAAGAATGAATAGTGGTGTCATCTCGTGTAGTCAAAGTAATCTATCTGGAAATAAAGTGATTTGTTTGCAGGTAAAAAGAAAGTGACTTTCTAATTATGTGCTGCGTTCTAGAAGTCAACTAATTAAGCCCTGTAAACTACTTAATTCGTAACCTCCATAATCTCTACTTAAATTTAAAGAAAATATTGTAGTCCACTTTTCTTTTGAAGTTACTAAAATAACAGTTCAAAGACCACTATGAAATAAACCACACTTTCATATTTTAAATCAGTAAATTACTATTCAACTTGGAACCCAGTTTACTTAAAACCTTTTTTTTATGGCGTGCATCCCTTGGCACCTGGCGGGGTCCTCATTTATACTCTAAAAGTTCCTCTGGTAGAAAAAAACTGAACTTAAAATGCCACATATTCAAATTTCTAGAAAGAAAATGTGTAACAGGGATGTATTGGAGGGTATGCGGAGATATACGCCGTATACCTTCAGGATTTAAAAAAAATTACTCTGTATACCCTGTTTCTCAAGTAACACTACAGCGAAAACTCGATACATGACGTTAATGACTTTAGCATATACCCTCTGCCGTACGTGTACCCTCTGTTTTTTTTTTACGACTACAACACTGTGTGTAAAATGTTCAGAATTATACTAAATTGGAAAAAACTTACTGCTACTTAAGGGGACCGGGAAAGCAAAATTCAACCAAAAAATCGATTTTTACTTTTTTATATCATTAAATAGTTTAAACTTTTATCCAACGATGTGTCACACATGTTTATATATAAAAAAATAAGTGTTGAAATTATTCATTATTTCATACTTCACAGCTTAATGGCTATTTAAATCTTTAATTGACTTTTTTTCAAAACTTGGATTTTTTATGTTTATGTTCCTTTTTTTCAATATCTATTAAACTTAAGAACTCAGATTTTTTTAATACTTGTATTATGTTATACTGTATACTTTAACACTGGGATTTAATGATTTGTTGAAAATTATTTATTTTATCTTACCAAAAATGCTAATTTAAAACTAACTTTCAATAAATAATATATAATTAATTTTGAGTTTCCCATAGAACGAAAATGGTCTGTTAAAATACGTAAAGCATGTTATTCTGTCTACTCTAAAAAATCTAGACCTCTATCTTTCACCATTTCTGAGAAAAAGGTACATAAAGATGGTGAATTTAACATGGCGAAGATAGGGCTTTCCCGGTCCCCTTAAAAACATTGCTTGTGCTTCATAAATAACATTATTTCGAAGGTCGGCTGATGAAATCGTGGGTGAATGGTTAGCACACTCTTCTCATACGCAAAAGGACCCTGGATCGAATCCCACCTCGGGTAAGTGTTAAAAGTTGACAATAGTTTTAATTGAATATATAAATCAGATGTAACATGTGGCCTTTTGTAAGTGATTGTATATAAAATATGGAGATTAGTTCTTGAAAAATTATATTTTATCTTTTAAATGGAAATTTTTAAATACAGAAATATGCAAAATAAATGGATTTTTCTCTGGAATTTACATCAGAAAATTTCCATTAAAATATGTAAATTATACTGGAGTCTCGAGTGGCTACAATTTCCATATTTTTAGGGATATGTATGTATATATATATTACACTGTATAATGCTTACGAAAGAAAAAAAAAAGGTGAAAAAATAGTTGTCGAAATGGTCAAACATGGATGCAATTCAGACGTTTGAAGTGTTTGAAATTCATACGCATACAAGTGTCTTAAAAATTAAGACACTTTAAAACGTCTGAAAATTGAACACTCCGTTTCAGACACTTAAATGTCTGAATTTAAGACATTTCAGTTTACAGTGTGGAAGGTGTGGATTTAATGGATTATTTACTTGGCCTTTACCGACATACATTGCGACACAAAAGGTGATATGTACGCATTCTCAATCACTTATTAAATGTAGAGGTAGTCAATTCCTGGCTTTTTGGAAAGTGGATCCAGATAATGAGAACTTGGATTTGCTTCAGTTTAAATTCTCTATTTTCACATCACTTATTTATCAAGTCTCGTCAAATTCAAACAAAAAAAATAGCTGGACCATCAAAATCCTTTGGAGAAGCAGCAGCAAAAAATAGGGTAAAAATACGGGCTGCAACCGAACTTTGAGGAGATGGGAGTAACTATTATCCTTCCAAAACTCAAGGAAAATATGCAGCTAAATGCCATCTATGTGTGTGTCCTAGAAAAACGAGGTACATTGCACAAGATCAAAAGAACCATTATGCCCTGAATGTTTCGAAGCTTTCCAATCCCGATAAACATAATTCTGTACAATTATCGTTAATTTCGTAATTATTATTTTTATTTCCTTTTCATTTATTGTAATTTTTTTAACTTAATAATTGTCTAACAGAATAAAACAAGCATTAAAAAATAGAAATATTGCTATCAACTTTTATATTTTTAATGATGTAATGAAAATGTTCTTTTCCACATGTGCAACCCTTAGCTACATTAAGCCTCATATAAGGCTCGTACAAAAAAATTAGACAGAGCCACATTACAAAAAAAAAATTCTTTTTGCACATGATTTAGAGTGGCATTCTAGAAGTATTAAATGTTAGAAACATTTTTTCTCTACTTTTATCATAATTTGGTGACGAAAGGGTTAAACAGAAATAAGTTACAATGAAAATATTCTAATATATCTAAAAAATGATATTATCCGTCTGATGTATTTCAGATAGCGATATCTTTAAAACGATCCATCGAAAAATGAATATACTGAAACTTTCTGCAACCACTTATGAGAAGAGTTAAGTTCTTATCTTCAGCTGAAAAAGTCTGACTTAAAATGTAAATGAAATGGTTGCCAACATCTGGCACATTTATCGCTTCTAGAAAAATCACGAAAAACTGTCACTAAAACTAAAAGAAAAACTGGATTCAACCTCAAAGAAATTTTCAATGTCCAAGTATAATATCTTTTCTTTACTTCTTGGAATTACATGTTTGCTATTTAACCCTTGCATCACGCTCCAAAGACTAATCTGCCGATTTTATAATTAGGTTTCACTACAAATGAGTCCGCTCATGTGGCACGTTTCATAATATTGTACAGTCGTGGAAAAAAAAGTAAACACCCCCTACTAGCTTCTCAACAAATTATCGTATAAGAAAGTTACTTGTACCGAACGATTGGAAATAAAGTCTACTTTTAATTGGTGTATATAAAATTTGTTTAAGAGGCCATTTACATATTAAAACAAACCAAAACTTTGTTTTTTTGAATAGCAGTACACAATTCTGACAGCATAAATGAACTCTACACCTTCCAATTAGCCTATAAACAAACTTTTATGCAATTCGTGCCATAAGTTTCCGAGAAATTAATTATTTTAAAACGAGCGTATTTTAAGGGCTGTATCCAACCAAATTGAAGTTCCGAACTCGATTGTTAACCCAGAGAGCCGCCTTCTTGATCAAGGCACATTTAAGCGTCAATGAAACCTGTTTGATTACAGGATACCAGAATAACTTTCAAAAATTTACTTACTTCTATCATAGACGGCCCCTTAAACCATCATTTTGCCGTTTTTTAAGCATAATTTGAAAACTACTTGGAAGAAAAATGTGAAATTTGGGATTTCCATAAAGCAGGACTTAATAAATCTAAATCCATCAAAAAAATTGTAGGTTGCAATTCATAATTTTTTCGAATATTAATTTCATAATTCATATCATAAAATTATAAAAATTGCAAATTCAACGTATTTATGTTTGTGTATATTAGTATTATTGCTGCACAAAAAATTAGCTCATTAGGAGCATAATTTCAGGAGCTATAAATAAAAATATGAAAATGTAATTTAACATTAGAAGTACTAAATTTTGAATGTCTATAATTCAAAAACTTATCATTCGAATGACTTGAAATTTGGTTTCTAGGCATATTTTGAACCGAAGATTTGAAATATCTCGTTAAATTTGGGTACTGCCATTGAAAAAAATGAAGTTTGAATTCGTTTTAATATGTATATGGCCCCCTAATCAAATTTTATACACACCATTTAAAAGTAGACTTTATTTCCAATCGTCCGGTACCAGTAACTTTCGTCTACGATAATTTGTTGAGGAGTTAGTAGGGGGTGTTTACTTTTTTTTTTTCCACGACTGTACATTTAATCTTGTTTGATATCTTGAAAGATTAATCTCAACATTTTTTATAACTTTCGAACACAGCTTAAAAGCGTCTATGAATTTGGTTTGTCTATCTGTCTGTACTCTAACTCTTATAAATATGCCCCCATATTGCCACTGCCCGGCAATTTTTTTATGATATTGATGTGTATAATATTTATAGTTCATTTACAGACTCACGTAAAATATTCCCATTACATTCTGGTCTATGCAGAAAGATCCTTTACTGTGAATTGTATTGATGTTAGGGAATTAAAAACATCATGATATTCATATGCATCATTGAGGTAAGCAACAACATGCTTCCACAGGAGTATAAAATAAATAACATACATAAAGTATAGATTATCTATATAGAGAAGATATTACCCTATAGCTATTATGGAGGGAGGGCAGTCGAAGCCAGTGTTGAATTCAGGCACTTTTCTCTGGGGAGGGGGGCATTATAGCATTCCGGGGGGAAGGGTTGCACTTTTTGACCATTATAAACACAAAATTTCAAATCTTCCGGGGAAGACATCTCATTGCTCTAGAGGTGAATGTCCCTTCAGGGCCACCCCCTGAATTCAATACTGGTCGAAGCAACTTAGAAATTTCACATGGAAACCCCATTTTTTTTTTCAGATTTGGATTTTACAGAACAAAATAGGGGAGAGTGTTGTACCTTGGGACAATTTTCACATTTTAATTTTTTACTTTGATGATTATAATCAGATATAAAATTTAAAGGCAACATTTCAATACACCAACATATTTCTCTATAATATAATTTTAGAAATTCAGGCAGTTTGAAAATAAATAATTGCCATTCATTTAATGTAGGGAAGGCAAACTGTCCCAGGGTACAAAATCCTGTTGTACCTTGGGACATACTGCATAATTCAGGCAATAGGCAAATAACTAATCAATAATTTTGTACAATAACTAATACTATATTTTGTACAATAACAATAACTAATTTTGTGCAACAAACAAAAACTTTTTTTTTTTCAAGGAAATAGAGAATGAAACTCAAGTTCAAGAAAGATTTTTAAATGCAGCAAAATACAAAAGTCCTGCTTATTTGTCAACTTGGGGAAACCAGCTGCGTGATTCGTCGTTCTGACCCACCTATGGAAATTGGATCTGAGAGTTAACACTCAATATCTGATAAGCAAATATCATAGGATAGGAATCATCAGTTCAGCAAGCAGATTTGCTGCTGTTCCTTATGCGCTTTAAAATTTTTACTTGCAATTCATCATTAGCAAGGACGTAAGCTAACTTCAGAAGCACAGAAGGAAACAGTTTTTTTTCCCACTTTCTTGATTTCTTACTTCTAACACAGCTTTTGTAATGATCATAATCAATATCGTCATCATCTTTTGTACTAGATGAAACGAGTTTATGATTAACAGATTTTGAACTGTTTTTTTCTTCTGGAGGTGATCTTTTAATTTCTTTTCTTGCTACAGCAGTTTCAATTTCAGCTTTTACTAAAGAAACTGTTAAAATGCAAGATTTCCCTTTTCTTCTACAGACATTGCTTTTATGAGTTGCAGCTTTGGAGAATGACCTGAGATGTAACATTTTGAGAATGTTAAGATAAACTTGTTACGTATACCTCTGATAACACATTTGCTGCTGGAAATTCAGCTGTTTCATTAAGCATTTCAGTTGAATGAAGTGGTCTGTTGGTTACATATTATGTTAAAAAAAATCCTTTTACATAATCCGTTTTCATTGATTGAATAAATGACTGTTACTTCAAAACTTTTAATGATATTTGATGGTGTGAAAGCTTTATAAAATGCATTTCAAGTTACTTCTGCTACAACATATATTGTCATTGGCTATCCAGGATGTGACATCATCCATTCATTTATTCATTAGCATAAGTTCTGTAATATGTTTTCTATGACCCAAAGACAGTAGACAATCAAGTAGTTGTAGTTTATGGGAAGAATAGGTAGGAATTGTAAACAAAGTAATTCCAACTTCCCGGCATTTCTCTGTTGTAATAATCGGCTGTTATGTTATCCATGATTAACAAACATAGTGAAATACTTAAATATACCTTTAAAATTGATTCAAAACCAGGAAAAATACACCAGAACATGTGCTCTTTAGAACATTGCATCACATGGAAAGACAACAGAAAGTAAAAGGTTTATCGGGAGTGGCCAGATTCTTATTTATAAACTTCAATCATTATAAAGTATATCTCAAATAAAGTTGAGTTGTTTTACTTACTGTATCTCACATGATTTGTGGAATTTTCTCTAAAATAAGTAATAAAAATACTTCTATTTATCCAAATTATTACAAACCATGTATTTGTTGTACCATCGGACATGTCCCAAGGTACAATCACCACACGGTTTAAATAAAATTAAAATAGAAGTAAATCTAGAAGCACTATCATTATTTTCTTATAACCAAAACATTTAAAAATCTTCTCTTTTATAAAAAAATAAATTGCAGTTTACTTCTTGTAAAAATACATAGGAAAAAAATGAAATTAGAATGGGGAAAAATATTTACTTTGGACTAAGAAAATTCTTTTTTTTTTTTACCAAGCCGTTAATTCGATGCTTCTGATGTTGTCTGTTACTATGATGAGATCTATTGGTTATAGGTCACTATTAGAAATAAACAAAAGATAACTGCTGCCAATAGTTAATTAATAGAAATTATCAATGTCCTGAGGTACAACACTCTCCCCTACATTATTTTTAGCCATCAATTTTATAGGAGATTTGAAAGTAAGATTTACAAGAACAAACTCAACGACAATGAGGAGCTCAAAAAGTGAATACCATAATGCATCTTCAATCCAGACATCTGTAATGTGGAAACTTCTGTAATCCGGACATTTTGATGTGTTTATTCATTTTTATTTTCAATTAAAGATCATAGATGGTGCCATTACACACATGTGAAAGCATGTCAGAAAATGATTACAAAAAATGAAAAGACTAATTACCTAATTTACTACTTTCTTTTTTCAGTTTTAAAATTGTAAAAACTTTCGGAATTACATAATTTATATAGATTCTCTTTTTAATATTAAGTTGCAAAAATTCAGAAATAATGTTAATTTTACTATTTTTCTTTCTCCAAAGATAAGAAGTTGGCACCAAAACATTTTAATTATTTCTTTAAATATTTAATTTGCAACTTACTTTGATATTTGTATGTGCTATATATTTCATTTTTTATAACATTAGCTTTATGTATCAGTATCACTATTTTAAATATGTTAATGTAGTTATAAAGTTATTTTTTAAATTTATTGCAAGTCTTATTTAAATTCCTAACAATATTTTTTAGAAAATTAGTTTAATTTGCAATACTTTTCATGTTATGTCTGTTATTCTTGTGATTTGTATTATTTATTAAGTATTTATAAATAAGAATTCGTAATTAAAAAAGAAATCGCACAATTATTGTTTTTTGTAATTTACAACATGGTGACACTGCATAAAATATATGCAATTATTAAAAAAAAATTTACTGCACTTGGAATTGATTTTTCTCAATGTTTTCAATTATCAAGTTTCTTGCTCTTTTGTATTGTCATAAGAATGACAGATATTAGTATTTTATTTATCTAAATGCGTTCATTCTAGTTTCAAAACTTCTATAATCTGGAATTTTCTATAATCCGAAATCGTGATGATTCTGGATTAAAGAAGTTACACTGTGCTGTCTGGCTCAGACAAGAAAAAACCTGAGTAGATTTCCTGCTTTTGGAGGTTCCGAAACTTGTAAGGAAAGAACTTCGTTCGTAGGAGGGAAAGGACAGAAAAGACTGGAAATTATCGAATGAAAGGGAGAAAAGAAAATGGCAGATTTCCCTAAAATAAAGCCAACTGACCAGTTATTCTGGCAAAACGACCGAGCCAAAACCAGTTTCGGGTCTTTCTCGTCTGCGTCAGACAGTACACAATGTTTCCAATTCAATAACAACAGAGATATTGAAAAATGTTTCTCAATAACTTTACCTTCAATTATCACAAGGTGGTTGTCATTTTGAACATCTTACAACAGAAAAAGCTTCGAAAAAAGTTCAGTAAGAGACGGGGGGGGCTCACTTTAAAGAAGCACCTGAAATGAAACAGAAAACTAGCAAGGGTTCAGAAAATATTTCTACTTTCAACATTTCCCCCAATCCACATGAAAATTCCGCCAAAATTTTACGGTATGTCATAGGTAAATGCTGTATTACCGTAGGTATAGAAAATTAATTTTTCCAATACTTCTCAACTTATGTGCAAGTATGTATGGCATTGATGATTCTGAGTGAAGAAAAATATTCTGAAATTCTCAGCTAATTTTCTGAATGGTTACAGCAGAGTGGGGGTAAGGGGGGGAATCCACTCCCAGCACTAGGTTTTTTTTCGCAGCCCTTTGACGACCCTTTCGTTTTTTCGTGACCTTTTGGCGAAATTCGAAGTTATTTCTCCCTCCTTTAATGATATTCACGGTTATTCTGCGATCGTTTGACGAAATTTGCTGGTTTTTGCCATCTTTTAACGAAATTTGTGGTTGTTTCGCAATCTTTTGACAAAATTTGTTTTCATTTCACGATCTCTTGAAGAAATTTGCGTTGATTTAGCGATTATTTGACAAAAATTGCATTCATTTCACGATTTTTTGACGAACTTTACGCGTTTTTTCGCGTTCCTTTGACAAAATTCGCGGTTGTTTTGCGATCTTTTGACGAAATTTGCGGTATTTTTCGCGATTTTTTCACAAAAATTGCGGTTTGTTTCGCGATTTTTTGACAAAATTTGCGGGGGGTTTTCGCGATTTTTTGACAAAATTTGCGGGGGTTTTCGCGATTTTTTGACAAAATTTGCGCTTTTTTCGCGGTCTTTTGACGAAATTCGCGCTTTTTTGCGGTCTTTTGACGAAATTTGCGTTCATTTCCTGATCTTTTGACGAAACTTGCTGTTCTTCCGCGAACTTTTGACAATATTTTCGATTATTTTGTAATCTTTTAACGAAATTCGCGGTTTTTTTTCGAGATTTTTTCACAAAATTTGAGTTTATCGCGGTCTTTTGACGAAATTTGTGTTCATTTCGCAATTTTTTGATGAAATTTGCAGGTTTTTTGCGATTTTTTGACAAAAATTGCGGTTGTTTCGCGATTTTTTTTTCACAAATTGCGGTTGTTTCGCGATTTTTTGTCAAAAATTGCGGGGTTTTCGCCGTCTTTTAACGAAATTTGCGGTTGTTTCGCGATCTTTTGAGAAAATTTGCGATTTTTTGAAAAAAATTTCGGTTTTTCCGCGGTTTTTTGACGAAATTTGCGTTCTTTCACAGTCTTTTGACGAAATATGTGTTTTTTTGCGGTCTTTTGACAAAATTTGCGTTCATTTCGCGATCTTTTGATAAAATTTGCGTTCATTTCCTGATCTTTTGACGAAACTTGCGGTTCTTTCGCGAACTTTTGACAATATTTTTGATTATTTTGTGATCTTTTGACGAAATTCGCGTTACAAAATTTGCGGTTATTTTGCGATCTTGTGACGAAATTAGCGTTTTTTCCGTAATTATTGGACAAAATTTGCGGTATTTTTATGTTCGAATTTTTCAGATTGATGATCGATTCTTTTAAAAATTAATTTTCGGAAACAAATGCATTAAATTTTCGGAAAATTCGGAACAAAATCACCCCTGATATACAATACATATTGTTCTGAGATCGATTTTGTGAAGGTCACAATACGGATCTTTTTATTTGTTGCGAAATTTTTTTTTATCTCAGGTAATTATGGAATTCGTTGTTAAAATCGAAATCAATTGTAGTGTTTCTGCAAAATTTCTCCAGGTATCTAAAATTTCCCCTGATCCTAGATCGCCGGATCGGACATGTTCTACACCCCTGAAAACATAGTTTTCCATACGTTATGCTAAAAGCAGTTATTTTCAAAATTATTTATTATCAAAGTAGTGAAAAATGAAAATAAATCAGGATTGCTACTCAAATAGGAAAATGAAATTCCTAACTTTTCCAGATGTCTTGTAGGAAAATTTCAGCCTATCAATGTAGTGTGAACTGGGCACACTGAGCATAAAATAAATATTGTAGCACTCAAAAATATTAAATATATAATAATATATTTAATATAACAGAACTAAAACAGAAATTGCTTTCCTTACTAATTTCTGAGTGCTTCAAAGTAAGTTTCTTCCAAACTGGAAAAAAAGAAAACAATATACAATATAATCATCATTTGTTCTACCAATTTTATTTTCAGACATTAAAAACACACTAAGATTTCATAGTTTCTCATACAGCCAAAAAACAGCGTACATGTCATAAGTTTTAAAGCATATATACATACTTTAACACAAATATTCAAGATAGTTTAAAAAATATTTTCACCTCCTTTTTCACCGAGGCATCTTCAGTTATTGATGTTTTTCGTCTCACTCTCTCGCTAATCCCTGCTTTCCAATATTTAAATTAATTAGAACAGACATTGAGAAAATTTCACACCTACAGACATCTGGAATATACAAAATTAATTTCAAAAACAGTGAAGGAAAAGATATGTCATATGTAGGAATGACAAAAAGAAAGCTACAAGACAGGATTAAAGAACACCAATGGGATATACGACTTAATAAATCATCTACGGCCATAGCACGACTCAATAGAAAATCCCCCATCACAATAGATTTTAAAAACGTCGAGAAATTAGCAAAATACAATAGTTTAAATTACGCATTAATAAGAGAAGCCATTGAAATCATCTCATCAAAATCAGAAACCTGCAATGATCAACTACACGCAGTTATAGACAATAGATGGCGACACATTTTAAAAATAGGGAAAAATAACAGGGAAAATCTGGAAAGCAGGGATTAGCGAGAGAGTGAGACGAAAAACATCAATAACTGAAGATGCCTCGGCGAAAAAGGAGGTGAAAATATTTTTTAAACTATCTTGAATATTTGTGTTAAAGTATGTATATATGTTTTAAAACTTATGACATGTACGCTGTTTTTTGGCTGTATGAGAAACTATGAAATCTTAGTGTGTTTTTAATGTCTGAAAATAAAATTGGTAGAACAAATGATGATTATGAATGATATGACATTATAAAAGAATAGATTATAAAACAATATACAATATTTTTGTATTGAATCATAATTCACTTCAGCAACTATCACACTCTCACTTAAGTCCAAATTAAGGCAGAGGGGTTGAGGAGCAGACGTTTTAGAGTGGAGGTTAAGAAGATTTGAAATAATTTATTAGTTACATTTTTCACTTAAAAAAATGTGTTTTCTTTTTTTAACATAAATTAATAAGTTAAAAACTTTAAATTGTGTGTGGGGAAGGAGTTGGTAAAAGTAGGAAGAGGGAATTTTAGAAGGAGGTGATTTAAATGAAACTTCTAAAAGCTGGAATTCGCAAAACCATGGAAGAGTTTTCTCATCCATCATGGAACATCCATGAAATTTTATCAATTTCTCTGACTTTTCGAGATCTTGGATAAATTATTGAAATTCCCTGACTTTTCGAGGTGGTGTAGCAACACTGATAAATAATCAGTAAGAGAAATTTTTTTTTCACTTTTTAAAATATTTATACAGTGTAAGAATACCACATAGATTTTCTTCTAAACAAGAATCCCATGTTTTGGCACTCTGATCTTTGGAAGATCATTGATTTTTCTTTTCAGCAATTGCATATACTATAGTGATCTATATTCTTTGTTCTTCAGTTTTTTCTTCCCACAAATGGGAGCTTTGCAGCCCAACATTGTCCCAAAATTATAAAATATAGAGTATTATTCAGTTTTTCCTAATTAAATGTTATTCTTCTTGTAACTATAGATGGCGACACCATTAAATTTTTTTTTTATTCCACCATAAAAAATTAATACCTTAACATTACTTTAGAAAACATGCATTATATATATATAATAACAATTTTCCTATCTAAGTTCTCTATGTTTTTATTTAACCTCTAAATTGATAATAATAACTGTTTTCTATAAAATTATTTTTAAAAATCTCAATTATAAAACCCTTGAAAAAATTAACTGTTTTCGCTACATTGTTTCGTACATTGGGATTTTATGACATGTTAGCTTTTCCACATTTAAGTTATGTATAGTATAGTTTCTACTATAGAAACTTGAAGTTACTTTTTAACATCGAGAAAATCGACCATATCTGAGCTGACATTTTCTGCCCATGCAATGCATGTATGTAGGCTAGAGAGGGGCACATGTAAACAATTTTTACATTTTTTAATATTTCTCAAAATTTTTATGAGCTATTGAAAGAAAATTTGATTTATATTAATATTTACACTTTGTTTGTTCTTTTGATGAAATTTTTGGATACATTTATCAAGAACTTCTAACTTATATAATCATTCTCAAAATTGTCAAAACTTATTCACATGTGCCCCGGTAGAGGGGTTGTTGTAAACATACCTGGGGCACATGTGCACACATTAAATAAGACAAAAATAACTTTTTGTGAATAAAAACTAATTAGATGCCCTCTTTCTAGTTGTGTGAATAAATTAATAAATGTTTCAACATAGATACAAGAAATTATACGTAAAATTATACACTAATATAGCTATACTCCTTTTCAGTCAAGCATAGCAAAATTTTATTACTTTTAAATAAGTTATTGAATAATTCTGCTGTTGTGTTTTTATTTTTTTCTAAATGTAATGCAATGTGTATAACAAAATTGTACATCATCATTTTAAAAATTGATAAAATTGTGCTATTAAAAATTGGTGATTATCACAGTACTATATATCACTTTGGCCAACTAAATTTTACTTTCATAAAATAAAATATCTTACAAATTCTTTAATTTGGGCTAAGAAAAAAACCCCCAAATAAACATATAAATAAAAATAAACATATTGGTTTTTACAGAAAGCCACTATTTAATTATCTAACTTCCTTTGCAGTTGTTTGTTACCCTGTGCAGCAATCCCCAAAACATTGAATTTGTAGCTCAATGTTTGACAAGGGTGATTAAATTTTTTTTTAAAAAAGAAAGAAAATGTCACTCAAAGGGTTAAAGGTACTTAATAGAATTTTATGTAGCGGGCCAGTGACGATGTCTACGGACTAGTAAACTTTGATGTTTACTGGTTGGTCCTTGGGATTAATGACTTTTTTTATTAATTCTAACGCTCTGTTTCACTTTTGGATTGTAATGTTGTATAATAGGAGTGATGATTACTGTAAAATTTTAATTTCCTTTATGAGACTTGATTTTACAATTTAACAAATATAAACTCAAAGATAGGGTAAAATTTGAAAACTTTTATCTGTTTCTGAACCCCTTGAAATTAGGGATGCTTAGAATATTAATTTCTGCCAAATACCGAATATTCAGCCTGCAGGTAAACCGAATAATGAATATTCGGCTAGCTGAATAGTAACTGTCAGGCCGAATACCGAATATTTGGCTGGACAAATATTTTTATATCTCGGAGTTTAATTGTATTAAAAAGTTAAATTTTAAATAGTTTTAAATAATATTTAGCACAGATACAGTAGACTCCCTCAAATCCGCACAGCTCAGGACCAGAGGTTGTGCAGATTTTAGAATTTTGCGGATTTCTGGTCATTGATTTGTTTACATTTTTTAAACACTAATTCGATTGGTAGTTAAGCAAGGGAAGTTATAATGAATGCTTACAATAAAGTGAAACATTAAAATAAGTAAAATATTAAAATAATTTATTAGTTTAAACGTAAGTAATTATTAAAACAATTATGTAAAATAAAAATTAAAAAAAATATTAAATTATTACAAATGAAATCGATTCAATTTGATTCCAAGAGTCCTATGCTGCCATCTACTGGTAAAGCGATCGTCAGATCGATACGTCATCATATAGATATGCTAATTTATATCAAAATCATAAGTTATGTAAATTTATTTAGCAATAAATCAGCTGTAATAACCAAAAGAGAATGATTAACAAAAAATTTAGTAAAAAAAACATTGCAATAGTTGCTGATTTCGGTGCCATCTTGAATTTTGTTCCTGCTACTTAACTGTAAATTTCATTGTTTACATCGAAAAAAAATATGTGGATTTTAGAGAGTCTACTGTACTTCCATTTTGATAACAAGATTTTTTGAAAAGTAAACTTTTCACTAAAAAAAATATATCTTTTGAGTTATTATTTACGAAGGATAATTTAAAACTGTTTTAATTTACAAAATTTAAATTTCATGCCTTCTTCTTTGACTTCAATAATGAACAAAATTTTCTTATAATGAACAAGAAACAACTTACTATCATTCCACTTATTCCATCAAAAATGCAAGGTGTGTCACTACAAGCCGTAACTGTATTTTTGTTCACAACTTTAACAAAACTGAAGATATTTTAGTGAGATTTGCATCATATTAATTCTTTTCTATAAAATGTGATGATATCATTTGAAGTGGCTGGATTTTGGCCAGTGGTACAGTACAAGTAGTACTGTTAACTGCATTCTTAATAAAGGAGTGTGTAGCTCAGTGCTGTTTAAATATGAATGCAGGCCTCGAAAATTCTAAAAATTTTAAGGTGAAAAATTGATGTGTTCACAGTTTTTTAATAAATTCAGAGCTTAATGAATGAAGATATTGTGTCACATAGACACAGTTTTGGATAATAAACAAAAATTTTAGTTTTATGGTTTCTCTACCCAAAAGCACCTCCTCCCTCCCTTCATATTCTTATAGATGTATAACTTAAAAGGGAAATGTTGCATTACATTTGCCCACTAAGATTAAGCATTACATATTGCATTTACTAATTTATTCAAACGGATACAGAACAAATAATTAATATATATAATACAATATTAATTTTTAACCTCTTCGGTCCCTAGGTCCCCATAGGGGGACCTCTGTTCTTTTTCTTTTAAGAACTAAAATGTCTGATTTTTTTACATTTTCACAACACTTCTTAATATAGTTGAATATTTCTTGCATTCAAAGCAAACGAATAAAGGATCTCAGCTGATTCCCAGATAAAATAAATGTTATTTCCATCTGAGTTTGCAAAATGCCTAAAAGACAGTACGAACAAGAAAGTGAGAAATTTTCATAAATGGGCGATTCCGTGGAGAGTGTCACACACGTAACGCAGGCTTTAATTTGCATTTAGTCAATTATTTATTAAATTTTAATGTTAATTATGATTTTAAATGGTAAGGTAAATAAGTTATTAGCATATTTTTTAATTTAAATGTGTGGCAATAAAACTCACAGAAGTATATCATTTAATTTCATTATTCAAAATGTGCTTTTTTTCTACTTCAGAAAAAAAGCACATTTTGAGTATGAAATTAAATGATATATTTCTGTGAGTTTGACTTACACACATTTAAACTAAAAAATATGTTAATAACTTATTTACCATACCACCTAAAATCAGAATTAACATTAAAATATGATAAATAATTGAATAAATGCAAATTAAAGCCTGCATTATGTGTGTGACACTCCGCATGGAATCACCCAAATATTTAACTTAAATCTTTTTACGTTACAACTTAAATCTTTTTCAATAAAAAATGTTGAGGATTTGTTGATTATTTACTTGTTTAAAACTCTTAAATTTGTGATTGTGACAATTTAGGTTAACGGTTATTAAATTGATGTTTTTAAGGGGTTTGTAGTTTTAGATCCATATTTTTTAACTTAAATTACTAAGCACCTAAAGGATCAATTTCGGAAAAGATATTTTTTCTGTCATTTACGATGTCATTTTGTTTGGAAAAAACCAATGAATAAGCATTTGTATTATTATTTTAGCTTTGGAACTGAAGAGGTTAAATTGTCAGATTTACTACACATGCTAAAGATTCTAAAATAATTTTATTTTTTCAATTTCCATTATATTGCACAGAATTTGATGCATCATTATTAAAAATTACATTTATACCAAAATTCTAAACAAACGACTTGTCCTTTTGCTATTTAATATAAAAAAATATGTTAATTTGTATAATTTGACGAAATTGGTCGACAGGATAATCAAGTAGTACCATAATTATTAATAGTATTTATAAAAGTTACAAATATTAAAGAAAATAACATATACCAAGCAAATTTCCTTGTGGAAGGGGGGGGGGGGGGCATCCTGATCATGCTCACATGGATGCCAAAATTTCCTTGGACCAGCCCTAGATATAATTGTAATTTTGATAAAATTGTAATAGCAAGTTTTTAGGAAACAACATTTAAAAGTTAGTAATTCCTGTGCTTAAATTTTTATTTATTGCTATTTTTCGTATTTAACTAAATCTGACAAATAATTTTATGTTTTGTGTAATTTCCTTAATTTTTTTTTATTATTATTCTCTAAAATATCAAATTCATCTATGAAAGGGGACAACTACTTCCCCAGAATTCCCTAAATGTTCTTCATGTGATATCAATAATTTTTTTTTTTACTGATGCAGTGTTTAAAATTATTGAGTTAAAACAGAAGCAGATTCAAGCAGTTAAGTGTTGAATTTTAATATTCCTATACCATGGTAAGAAAAGGTGTCAATTTCGAAAAAAGATAAAAATATGATACAGTTTTATTTCCGTTTAGATTGTAATAAAATTAATTTAACATAAATGCTGTCATTCAATAATGTAAGTCTGGGGCAATGTTTGGCCCGATTGTTGATTTATGACTTTTCATGATTGTTAAATCATCTTGTAAGATAAGAAAAAAGAAAATATTTCTAATATTTAATGAGGAACAGATGTGTTATTATCCCTCCATCCGCCATCTTGGATTTTTTTTGGGCGTGAATTAAAAGCTGTTTTTAAATTAATAGTTATCATTATTATATTACAGTTTTTTTAATATTATATTAATCTATCAACAATATTTAACCATTGGCGACATTTACTACTTGGCGGAAAAGGATTTTTCACGCAAGAAAAAATCCAAGATGGCGGATGGAGGGATAATAACACATCTAAGCCTTTAAGGATAAAAGACTAACAAAAACGCGGATCCGAGGAAAAAATCTTGAGTCTACTGAGAGTGAATCCGGATATCATAAAAAAAAAAAAAAAAAAAAAAAAAAAAGGCAGCGTAAAAGGATACTCAGTGGGTCAAGTTGTAATCGCTTGTCATTTTTCAGATAAAACGTACATTTTAATAAGAAATAGCGCTGATTACCTTTTACTTTTTTCTGCCCTAGATCTGATGAAAAAAGAATAAACAGGATAGGACAGACCTCTTACCAAACATGAAAATGATGCTATCGATGCTACTTAAGACTATTTTCGATTAAATTGAAATACGATATTCGATTATAATCTTTTAATTGCTTAATCAAAAAGTTCAAAAAAATTATTAAAGAAAATTTTTATTTTATAAATCTTGCATAATATTTATTTATCAAAAATTTTTCGCAGTTTAAAGAAACCAAAAGCGAAATAAAATTAACTTATAGGAAAAACCAATGGATAATTAAATTTAATTAAATAATCGAATTTTCCAAATATGTTCGATGAGAGCTTAAAAGCGCATGCGCTTTTTGCGACTGAAGCACAAATCTTCATGGATGATTCATTCTATTGAATACGACGAGTCATTCAAAAGGTATCAATCATTTGGCGTCTCTTAAAATATCTTTTACCAAAATATCTTTTCAAGGTAAGTTTATTTATCACATACCTGCCAACATATGAAATTGGAAAAACTGTACAATATTTACTATGTACTTTTACGACGTATTTTAAAATACATTACATTAAAAATATATGCAACGAAAAATGCATGGTTTCTTATTCTCAAGTTATTTAAATGTTTAGTAGTATTAAAATGTTATTTTATATCTCCTTCTTCAGAAAGATCTCGGTGTTCACCTTCATGAAATTTTGTTATACACAGGATTTCTTTTGCGTATGACTCTATAAAAACTTCATTATACTGGTTCGGTTTTTCTTTTTCAATTTTCATTCTGTCTGGAAATAGTACAATTAAAGGAAATTAGTGACAGAATTAGTCGTCCAGAGAATGAGATATTCCTGGAATATGTACTTTTTATTTTGAAACAATAATAAGAATAGGGAGTTCAAGAACGTAATTGCATAAAATAGTTTTTAATGTTTAACACAATTTAACAGTTTCTAAAAGTTATTCTGTCAGTCTTAGATCGATGATTACTCATAAATATTTGCAACTTAAAATTTTAAATGGACCATATTCTCCCTTTGGATTCGAGGCTACAAAAATTTGACTGCTTGGGAATAACTTTCATAACTGCACTATTGAAAAGCCTTTTGTTTAAAACATTTATACTACTTATGTTTTATTTTTACATGGAGTTTTAGACCTTTTTAAAGACAGGTATAGGTTCAGACATGAAAGAGTTCCTCCTAAACAAGGAATTCCACCTTTTTCAAAGCAAACTTAGACGTTCTCTGGATTGATGCAAAGAAAATATTAGAAGCATATGTGGGGGGGAGGGGGGTCTAGAAACCTTAATAATTAGATATTATGTCTACTCAAATCCTTGGAGTTTGTTTCTGAATTGCTGTACTATCAAATCAAAGAAAGAAGTTTCCAAAAGGGATTTTTTTGGAATAGAATAATTTATTTTATTTATAAAACACTTCTGGGTAGTTTCAGTGATGCATTTTTGAAAATGTATTTCTGGAGTAACAATCAATTTGACGTGCATATATTTAGCATAGAGATTTTTTTTCTTTTAAATAAAGTCTTAAACATTCAAAATAATACATTTATTTTGAAAAATTAATCTCTGTACTTCACATAAGTTTACCAGATACATTTGGATGGATTTATACTTTTTGCAAACTGTTTCCAATTTTCTTTTTTGATTTAATGAATTTATACATTTATTGTTGTTTTATTTTTCTAAGTTACAAAAAGAAAATAACAATCATATGTACAGTTATAATTCATTTTATTGTATGAATTACTGTTAAAATGTGTCTAAATTATATGAGTTTGGCATTGTATAGATGGGAAAAATTTTCCACCTTTTTTCACGTCTCCCACTTTCATGCCTGATAGGTTATACCTTGATCATACATATATACATGAATTC
Organism: Maratus speciosus; assembly: GCA_963932465.1. Taxonomy (NCBI): domain Eukaryota; kingdom Metazoa; phylum Arthropoda; class Arachnida; order Araneae; family Salticidae; genus Maratus; species Maratus speciosus. The sequence continues at coordinate 446,739,566 of OZ010799.1, read as the reverse complement.
TTTTCTCCATTTTTCATTTTATTTATAAAATGAAAATTTTAACTATTAACCCCTTGACCTCCAAGCTTATTTTCGCTGATGAAGACTCTATAGCAAGCTGTGTGGTGTAAAATGTTTCCATCATAAAACTAATCTTCGACCAGTGCCCTGTTATATCATTTGCATATTACAGACAAATCCTATTCAAATATGCAACCATTAATTTGTAGTGAATGACGTATGAGGTGTATGTCATGGCCATTGGTTACTGAAATGAGAGGACGTACACAGCATCAGCGTTAGAATTTTAAACAAAAAGTCTCTAGTCTCAAGGAACAGTGACCATGAGAATTTACTGGTCTACATGTATCATCACTGGCCCTAACATAAATTTCTATCAAGTCATTTCAGCCCTTTGAGTGAGCCCCCCTTCCCTCCCTCCACACACACACACCAAGAATATAAACCAAACTTACTTTTAGGTTATCCAAAATTTTCATCATAATAAAAACTAAAGTTATAATTTGCTAAAAAATAATAAACAACAGTACGTAAATTAGAACTATAAAATTATTAATTAGACATTTTATTTCCAATTATTTATTTCAACTGACTGTAAGGTTTAGTGCAAATATTTTTTTGATTATTTATTTCTTTAATTTTATGTTTTTACATAAAATAAAATTGTGTGATTTGTATCTGATTGCAGTTTTCTTATGTCTGGGAAAATTTATGTTTGCCTGTCAGAGGAAAAAAGTTACTGGTCCTGCGGACCACAAAATTTTTTTAATTAGTGGTCCAATTGAATTTTCGGTGGTCTCGGACCAGTAGACCACCACCTAGGATTTCGATTGCACAGTATACATCTTGAGATCAAGGTGTTAAGAATATATGGATTTTAATTAATATGTATACAAATATTTATTGAATAGTCATTCATATAAAAAAAGCTACACAGTATTTTATGCATGCATTTTTATGCTGCAATAAATGACACAATAGGTCAAAAAACATGTTATCCATTACTTTTATATGATTGTGATTCCCACTGTGATGTTTCTATCAGATATTATGTAAAGTGAAAAAAGAAAAAAATGCAACATGCATAGCTGATGATGAGGCCAACAGTCTACAGATTTACTAGCATTATACGATTCATTACTAATTTGTGTGCCAAACTTCACATTCTTATGGTTCACCTGTACAACCAGACATTTCAATTCAAAACTGTATGCAGTATGGAACTGTTTACCTGGAAACCAGTTATCCAGAATGCTATATTTTCAAGTGACCAATTTCAAAATCCTTCTAGAAGAAAGCAGGGGTGCAGAAAATGTTTGTACTCCCAACATTTTCCCCAATCCACATGAAAATTTCCCCAAAATTTTACGGTATGTTATAGGTAAATGCTGTATTACCATAGGTATAGAAAATTTATTTTTCATATATTTCTTGACTTATGCACAGGGGTGATTCTGAGTGAAAAAATTCTAAAATTCACAGCAAATTTTCTGAAAGGTTACAGGAGAGTGGGGGAAGGGGCAGAAATCCACTTCCAGCACTAACTATGTTTTTTTCGCGCCTCTTTGACGAAATTCGCATTTTTCGCGATCTTCTGACGAAATTTGCGGATATTTCACCTTCTTTTTGACGAAATTCGCGGTTATTTTGCGATCGTTTGACAAAATATGTGGGTTTTTGTGATCTTTTGACGAAATTTGCGTTTTTTGCTATCTTTTAACGAAATTTGCAGTTATTTCAAGCCTTTTAACAACATGCGCGATTGGTTCGCGATCGTGACGATATTTGTGGTTTGTTCGCGATCTTTTGACGAAATTTGTGGTTTCGCAATCTTTTGACGGAATTTGCGTCCATTTCGTGATCTTTTGACGAAATTTGCGGGTTTTTTTTTCGCGTTCCTTTGACGAAATACGCGAATATTTTGCCATCTTTTGACGAAAATTACGGTTATTTCGCTCCTTTTGACGAAATTTGCAGTTATTTTGTGATCTTTTGACGAAATTTGCGGATTTTTTTGCGATCTTTTGACAGAATTTGCGCTTTTTTCGCGATCTTTTGACGAAATTTACGTTTTTTCACGATCTTTTGACAAAATTTGCCCTTTTTTTCGGAATCTTGTGACGAAATTCGCTGTTCTTTCCCGATCTTTTGACGAAATTTGCATTTCTTTCGCGATCTTGTGACGAAATTGATGTTTTTTCCGTAATTCTTGGACAAAATTAGCAGTATTTTTATGTCTGAATTGTCAGATTGATGACCAATTTTTTTTTTTTTTTTTTTTTTTTTTTTGCAACAGAATGCCTTAAATTTTCGGAAAATTCGGGACAGAATCACCCCTGATATAGTACATATTATTCTGAGATCGATTTTGTGAAGTTCGCCATACGGATCTTTTTATTTGTAGTGAAATTTTTCTATCTCAGGGAATTATGGAATTTGTTGTTAAAATCGAAATCAATTTTATATGCTTTTGCAAAATTTCCCCTGATCCTAGATCGCCGGATCGGACATATTCTGCACCCCTGGAAGAAAGTGTCATACAGTTCTACTTTGACTTTGATGTATACATTGCTTGAAACATTATAGCATGCTTGGTATTAACCAGAGGCAACATCTAGGATTTGAAATGGAAGCAAATTTAGTTAGATACTGACCATTTTTATTTATATGCAGGGGAAAAAGAAGAATTTTTGTTACCAAATTATACCTATAAAGCCTTCTTTCAAACTCTGATTAATCTGATCTTATTTGTATTCTTAATCTGAATAATCTAATAATTAATTATCCAGAATACATCTGACTCTAACCATTCTGGATAAATGGTTCTGTACTGTATTGTACATGTACAGTGTGCTAAATTATATGGTTTGTATAGTTATACAAACCATAGCGTTTGGCAGCTATGTTGTCATTATCTGCCCCTAGTCTTTATAAAGATTGATTAAACTTAATTTTTTGTTAAGATAAGCAACTGATATTTTTAACCATTGTGCCATTTAAAATTATATCAGCAAGGTTGATTTCCTTTACTGTCTCAGGCTTGGTTAAATGTTGCATATCAATTGAAAAAAATATTAATGCATTATCAAAAACATCTGATTTTTTGAAAATTTACCGGAAAATATAAAAAATTTTCAATAATTGCCATAAAAAGCATGTCACATTTTTAAAGTGATATATAGATATAGCTTTTCACCTCTTAATGTGCAAAGTATGAAATAGGACTATAATGTTTTCATGAAAAAAAAAATATATTTTACTCATCATGACTAGCTTGCTGTAATTTATAAATTTTTGAGAGTCTTATTTCCTTTGAGAAGTATCAAATTAATATATTTAGAAAATAACAGTTAATTTAATAAATGGTAAATCAGAAGCACACCCTCCTTCTTATAAAAAGTTTTAGGTTTATTAAAAAATAACCAATAAAAATTCACCTTTTATTATATTTGTCATAGCTCTCCCTTTGAGCATTTTATACAATCTGCATTATTGTTCATACTCTTAATCAAAATATTCAGGAAGCAGAAAATAATGTTTCACATTTCTACTGTCTTTTAGCGAAAATTTTACTAAAAAAGATAAGACCCAGTTTTTAGTTGATTAATCTATTTGGGGCATTCTCACAATCTTTTGACTTTTAAGTCCCTGAATAATAATTTTTATTTTAGTACATATTTTTGTGTTTTTTTTTTTTTTTTTTTTTTTTTTTTTTCATATACTGGGGAACATCCCATTGAATGATTGCATAACAATATTAGGGGAAACTTGGGATACTTGACCCATAGGGATACTTGACCCAAGGCCTTTTTCTCAGAATTGGGAAAGTTTTGTAAGTTGGAAGTGGCAGCACTTTCTTTCTTTCAGTTAGCTGACCACATGTTGAAAATAATTACTAAATCATTCCGTAACTTTTTAAACTATCAGACAAAATACATTTTCATGCTCCAAAAGTAAGTTTTTTATTCTGTAAACTCTGATGTTATATTTTTTTCTGTTTAAAGGTAAGACTTTTTTAATTGGTTATTTGTTTTGTACATGTTTTTAGCTACAGTAACATGTATAACAGTATTAATCTTCTCTTTAGCAAATGGCTGCATTTTAGAGTTATGTAGTAAATGTGCAACTAGGGATACTTGACCCAAGATTGGGATTTGTACTATTCAAATGCATTTAGCATGTTTTATTTATGAATTAGAAACATTATAATATTAAATATTATAAACATATAAATATAAGTATTATAAGTAAATAATGTAAATATTATAAGTAAATGACTGAGTTCTTGTCAAATATTGTGGGAAACGGAATACAAGAAGATTTGTTGGAAAGGTTCTTGAAATCAATTCTGACAGACTAACTATTCAGTTTGCAAGAAGAAACGGTGGTACGCGATTTAAATGGCTTGAAATGAATGATATATCATAAGTAGGTCTTGACCAAATAGAAGCTAGTTTTCATCACAAATGATAAAACTACGAGTTTTGTTTTTAAATATGACTTTACATTTGGAATTGAATAAAATGTTATTTTCTTATTCTGGAACTTGTTTAGGCACAGAATGAACTTTCAGACTGCTAATATTTTGAACTTTCTGCAATAAAAATTAACATTGTGTATATTAATGTTAGGCCTATGTACTAAAAATTAAAAGTATTAATTTTATTTGACAAAAATAAAAAATTATTAACCTTAATATTAATTTTATTCTTATGTAAAAGTGTTTTGTTTATTATTTTTAATCATAAACCTAAATCTATGACTTGGGTCAAGTATACCTAATGGGTGGGTCAAGTATCCCTATACATTGGGATACTTGACCCAAATTGAAAGTTTTGAATATTCATATTTTCCTACCTTTTATAATTAATATTTCGGAATAATAATAATAAATATTGTGTAATACTTCATTAAGTATATATAGACTGCATTTATGCACCCATAAGTAACGTAAAAAATAATTAACAGTCCAAAACTAACAATTGGGTCAAGTATCCCTAGTTTCCCCTAATGAGATAAATAAGTTTTGGACGATGATGGGGGTCCAAATACCAGGAAAACTCCTATACTATTTTTAAGTTTGAAGCTGTCTGTATAAAATAGTTTCAATAAAAGTAATTTGATGTAATTTTTTTCCGAAATTGGGACAATTCTTTTATATAAATATGTAGCAAAAAATTAACCTGTACACATTTTTACAGTTGATATTATTTTTTAAACTCTGTCCCTGGGTTTTAGATTCCTTACTCTATCCCTCTTGCTAAACTTATACAGAAAATCACTTCAGATGCAGCCAAAGAATTTTAAGTTTTTTCTCATACAGAAGTATGCTAGAGAAAGAATGTCTAAAATTCTTTGACAGGAAATTTACTGCAGAATTTAAATCAGCATTTAAATATCAATTTCAAGCACCGTGGCTTTATTGGTAGTCTTTCCATTCCCAAGGTTTATTCCTGCTCTTTTCGAGGTAAATTAATTTTTTTTTTTAAATTTAATCCAATGTAAATAACTGTTTCTAAAAATCAATGAACATTGTGGCTATCACTTAGTCTTAACATGATTTGCCTAAAAATAGTGGTAATTTTTCTTACCGTCCCATGCCTTTTTTTTCCATTACCGTCCCTTTTTTCCTACACATCCTTTTTTTTTCCTTCCGTCCCTTCTTTAACACCCCTTTAAGACAATGTTATACAAAAATTCTGTATTAAAAGTACTACATTGTTATTATTTCTTATTTGAATGTCCTGTGGGTACTATGCAAATTCATTATAAGTAAAAATTTAGAAGAAAATAGAAAGTTATAGTGGTAAAATGGTAAGAAAATTAAACTCGCAAGTTTAACTTAAACCTCAGTTAAATAAAAAAATTTTCTCTGCTGACCATTTGTTCTTTATTTTGAATCATTAAGTCTATCAGATTAAAATGTTATTTTAGCAAGTTTAATTTCACCAGATTTTTATTCCCAAAATTCAAAAGATTGTGAGAATGCCCCATATCTTCTTTATTTTTTGTAAAAATTGCATGTTTTGATTTGATAGTAAGTAATAAAAATTTTCAATTTCATACATTTATATCAATTTCCAAAATTTTATTTATTTTAAAAATTTTAAGGCCAGCATCTATTACTGACTTGCACAATAGACTTTATCCACACAATCTGAAGTCAAACCCAAAATTCAACTGCTGTCAGTATTTACTTTTCAGTATTAGCATAGTGTTCTATGGAGTGTGTGTTATTAATGTTTATGTGTTAAACATACCTTGGAAAAATTAATTGTTGTAACAGAAGGTACATTATAGGGGTTTTTTTTGTTGTTGTTGTTGTTATTATTATTATTATTTTTTTTTTTAGCCTTGATGTAGTTCAGTGTTAAGAAAGTGCGGTTTCGAGGGCAAATATTTGATAAAATCAGAAATGTAATACAGTGACCTATGAAAAAAAATGATCCAAATCTTGCAGGAGGTCTCAAGAAGTATTGTTTTTTTTTTTGGTGTGAAAATAATAATTTTTTGTGTCATGGCAACCCGACAAATTTTCCAAGATTTTGTTTGTATGGCAAGTAGTACATTGTGTGTGTTGTTATAATAAACTGTGTGAGTTTTATAATAAAATTGTGTGGTTTTTATAATAATTTGTGTTTGTTTTATAATGAAATTGTGTGAATTTTATAACCTGTAGAAGAAAGTTCAAGATTTTCTTTTCTCCTTTGCAGATTATTTTTCCATAGAACCTTTATTTCGCTTTATATTATGTTTAGCTCTTTATTACTTAATACAAAACTTAAGATTATTATTAATAAAATGCATAAAAGATGTGACAGGTAAGTGATTCTGATTGTTTGATTAATTAACTTTTCAATTATAAAATATTTTACCTGCAGATTATTTTCTGCTCCTGAAGTATCTGTCGCAGACATTTGGATAATTTTCTGCTCCCTAGGTTTTATAATTAAATAAAGTTTCATAATGAAAAAAACGAAACATGCTTTTTTTGCATGCAAGGTCTGACAAAAAACAGGATTTTCTCACCAAAATAGTGCAAAAAATAAGTAAAAAAAAAAAAAAAATCACTGCAATTCGACTGCTGTGTTTGCGACATCTGTTCTGAAAATATTTGTAATCAAACATGGCATTGAATAACGCGAAATTTATTATTGAAATTTTCTGGCATGAATTCAGATTTTTTGAATTATGAAATTCCTAGAATGTATTCTACCGTGGAAACTAGAGTTAAAACCAATAAAAGCCACTAGCATGGCCTTTTTAAATTTCAGCCGTCTGGTTTTATTCTACACAAGTTATAGATTGGGAGTCGGCAATGCAGACAATCACCTCATCGAGCTCACGGCTGAAATTCCAGAATTAGTTAAATCTCGATTTGCATATTAAAATGCAATAGGTCTGCCAAGTCCTATCTTGGTGGAAAACAACTGAAAACCCAATTTTAGCGGTTGACTCGTAGGTTTACCATTGTGCTTTCCTGTACCCAAAAGTATGAAAACATGGAGGACTGGGAGCATTTTTAAATTTTAAACATTTAAAACTATGCTTTCACCTCGGTGTTACATTTATTTGAATATCAGGAAAATAAGTTATTTACACTATCCTGTTAAAAATGTATATATTGTGTGATTGCACTACTTCGTGGCCTATTTCATAGGTGGCAGAAACTTGCAGTTTTGATGTTTCTTTTATAATCCTATTATTAACTGGCAGCTTTCTACATGTGTTGTGAGTGAACATATGTTAAAAAAAAGTTTTTCAAATTAATTTATATGAAAGGTTAATATTAAAATGGAAAATGAAAAGTTACATCTTCGTCGTGTTATGTTATGAATTTAAAAAAAAAGAGTGAGTGTTGGGAGTGCTAAAAAAAATATTCAAGACGTTTATTTGGATCGCGCTTCCGCTCTTAGGACAGTTAAAAAATGCATTTGTCGGTTTAGAAAGGGTGATGTCAATCTAAACGATAAAATTCGCTCTGGACAACCTTCTGGTGTTGTTAATGACTTAATCAATGATTTAGTGAATAATAACACCAGTCTACATTTTTATGCTTTTTGCCCGATGATTTCTTATGATCAAGTTTTCTTGAATCAATTTTTGATGCTGATTCCGGAAATGACTTCCATTTTCGTCTATCACATCAGGATTTTACAAAAAATAAGAAGTTGTGTTTTCAATATTTTAGTTAATGCAATAAAAAATTTATCCCAGTTTCATACAAAGTATTTCATTAAACACGTTAAAAATACTGTAAAAAATGCCCTTATAAGTCTATGATATTTCTTTAATAAAACGAAAAGCAAACAGTGTTCAATTAAACAGACTTTCTTCTTTTTGTCTTTCTTGCAGATCCTCCTTCATCATTAATGTCCCTCTTCTCAACCTCCAACAGTAGTCTGCCATCATATTTACTCTCCGTCTTCCCCGGTGCCTATTCTCCATCTCTTTGATATCCTGGTAAAAGTGTTCACCGTGCTCTTCACTGTACTGTCCCATATTTTCTGAAAAGTAGTCGATATAGGAATGCAGAAAGTGCATTTTTACACTCATATTACAGCCCAATTTCTCGAAATTTTCCAGCATTGTTTCAACAATATTCCTATAATTTGGATCTTTCTTATTTCCTAGAAAATTTTCGGTAACATATTTGACAGCGGTCCATGAATCTTTTTCTATCCCGTTCATCGTTTTTTCAAAATCTTTGTCCTTCATCAGTTTTTTGATTTGAGGCCCTACGAAAATTCCACTTTTTAATTTTTCGTGTGTGATGAAGGGAAATTCCATAGTAAGGTACATGAAGCAATACCAATCTTGTGGGGTAGAGCTTTTACAAATTACTTCATTAATCCTACTTGGACGTGTAATGGTGGAAAAAAAAAGTTTTGGGTGGTTTACGAGTCGTTCACGCCAATTAGACTGTATTCTAAAAGTCTTTAGATAAGTTGGCAAGCATCCAGAAGTACATTTACATTATGTGTGACTACCACATAATGCTTGTTCTCAGCGATGAATCTTCGAAATCAACTCGGGTCGGTTGCAAACAAACTATGCATGATAGAAGAAAACTAAGAACAGTTCTGTAATCAGCATAAAAAATTAATTAAGAGCAGTCATTGGTTTTTAATCATCTGATATCATGCAGACTTGTATAATCCACGAATTACTACTGAAGAGAAGATATTGCTGAAAGACTAAACGTTGACAATTGGACTGCATTTCTCCATTTAAAACAACTTGGGTATACTCCAAAACTCGATGCAAGCATCGGAAGGCATAAACTTTTGCAATCACCTAATCATTTCACTCTAAGTTCAAAATTTAGCATTCAATAAAAGTCTCCTGTGACAAAGTTCTTGTTGTTGTGCCATAGATATCAGTTATTAATAATTATAAAAAATGTTGTAATAAATCAATAATTTAGTTATTTTTGATTTTTTATAAAATGTTGTGATATTAATGCGTTTTCATTCATTGCAGGCTGACAAGGAATAAAAAACTATCTTAATTGTACATGCTAAAAGCACTGACCCGGAGCTGAAAAATTTTTGATGCTCCAACTCCAGCTTCGCTCCCAGATAAAATACTGTGGCTGCGGCAACCGCTCCAATTCGGCTCCGACTTTGCGCTTCTGAGTTGCAGATTTTGATTTACACAATTGATTTTTTGCTCACAAATTCTTCCTATACATTTATTAAAGATCTGACAAAATGCATTTTTCTTCCCATCAAACTTGAAATGCTTGTTCACAAAATCTGACATCTTTTAGCTTTTACTTAAAAAAAAGAAAGTTTCGTGGAATTTTAAGCACAAAAATCTTAAATTTCTTCTACACTTTTCAAACAACAAAAATTGTACAACTACACATGTAAAAAAACAGGAGACTATATTTGTTTTCAAATAGTGTTGCCACTTAGCTCAAGTAAAAATTAGAAGTAAAGTAGTGTTACCATGTTTTTGTGAGAAATTCTCCAGCTCCAGCTCTGGGTCTCTGGCTAAAAGTAATATCAAAGGAAAATATTTTAAATATAGGGAAATTAATAAAAGATCATGTTACATGAGCTTAACAAAACATAGTCAAGCTCATATTGAAGTATGTAGTAGAAGATTTTTTTAGACGAATTGTTTGCCTCTTCGAATCATCTTACCCAAAGTGTACTTTTACTTGTACATCATGCAACAAAGGATTTCCCTGAAAGAACAGCTTAACCCTTTTCGCTCTAGTAGGTGAATTTCTTCCCATTTAATTTTAATCTCCAAATGTCAGAACGTCACCTGAATTCTCGATCACATTCATTTGAAAATTAGAAGAACCACATGACTTTTCTCATGTTAACCATGAGGGCCTTACAAGTAAAATAAGTAACAATGCGATAGTATGGCAATCACAATAAAGGAGCTCTGTACATTCCTGCTCATAAGTTGTTAAATGACAACAGGAGAAAATGAAGTTACTTTGAAAAAATCATAGAAAAAGCCCTAGCTTTACAAATGAGAATGTGCATTTTCTTTAGTGCATTCAGCAGAAAGATATACGATTTCCCTGACAATATGAAGAAAAATCAACTAAATGACATACCATTTAGCGAAACTATTTCGTATGGCATCATTATATATTATGAAATTAAAAACAACTTTACCTTGCAAAAATGAATTACGTAAAATATCCAATAAAAAATAGTTAACAGTTTTATTATTTTTCAAATTTCCGTTATTGAGATCAAGCCGATGTTGGCACTGAAATATATGTTTAACTATTTTTTTTAGCAGATTGGTTTAGCTGTATTAGCTGTATTTTACGCTGTTGCCTAAAACTGCAGCTGAGATATGGCAAAATGATTTAAAAATTTGCACTCATATTTAAACCTCTTGGTAGTTGAATTTCTAAAATTACTGAAATATGAATGTAATTATTTTTTAGTAGTTTTGTTATCCTGAATTTCATACTCCCACCTAAAACTGCTGCTGAAATAAGATGAAATGTCCGAAAACTTTCGCTCTTCTAAATTTAATCTCCTTGGTAGCTGAATTTCTGAAATCACGAAAATGTGTAATTTATTCTTTTAGTAGATTTGTTATGCAGAATTATATGCTCTTACCTAAAACTGCTGCTGAGCTATGACAAAATGATTTAAAACTTCCCTCCCCGTTTAACGCCCTTGGTGTTTGAATTTCTAAAGTTGCTGAAATATGCATTAAATTATTATTTTTTATTACATTTGTTATACAGAATTATATGCTCCTACCAGAAACTGCCGCTGAGGCATGACAAAATCACCTAAAACTTTCGACCCCCATTTAACTTCTTAGTGAGTGAATTTTTAAATTCTTTTCTTATTGCTTGCTTAGGTCATAATAGAAATTCTGCAAATACTCTTCAAATTTCTTTATTCTGACTTTTGTCATTTCAGCTCTCTGTTGATATGTCAGTCAGTCAGCAGTTCTGTCTTTATTATATTAGTATAGATAAATAAATGCATTTGTTCTTGCACATATTAAACCAAAAATTTTTTTCAAAATTTCGCTATTATTGTGACATTTAGGGATTAGAACTAAGTGGGAATAAATTCACCCACCAGAGCTTAAAAGATTTTGTGTTACCTTCTCACCAGAGAAAAAACTTCTCTTTGTGAAAAAATCAGCAAAAATATTTTTCTTAAGAAAACCATAATGCACAACTTTTAAGCATAATATAGTACATTCAAACGGCAGGAAAAATGTTTGCTCCTAAAAGTAGTTTGAACACAGAACTTTTATTGCATTCAAATAGAAAATCTTTTGTTTGTGATGTATGCGTCAAGTCATTTTCTGAGAAAAGCAGTTTAAAAAGGCACCTTATATTGCATACAAATGAAAAACCTTTTGCGTGTGAGGTATGCAGTAAGACATTTTCCCAGAGATGTAGCTTGAACAGACACCTTCTAATGCATACAAAGGAAAAACCTTACATTTGTGAGGTATGCAGCAAACCATTTGCCCATAAGAGCAGCTTGAATAAACACCTTTTGTTGCATACAAATGAAAAACCTTTCGTTTGTGAGGTATGCAGCAAGGCATTTACTCAGAAAAGCAATTTGAATTCACATCTCCTGTTGCATACAAATGAGAAATCTTTTATTTGTGAGGTATGCAGCAAACCATTTTCCCTTAAAAGCAGCTTGAATAGACACCTTCTAGTGCATAAAAATAAGAAACCTTTCGTTTGTGAGCTATGCAACAAGGCATTTTCTCGGAAAAGTAACTTGAATTCACATTTTTATTTGCATAAAAATGGAAAACCCTTTGTTTGTGAGGTATGCAGCAAGTCATTTTCCTATCAAAACAGCTTGAATAGACACCTTCTATTGCATACAAATGAAAAACCTTTCATTTGTGAGGTATGCAGCAAGACATTTACTCAGAAAAGCAGCTTGAATAGACACGTTTTGTTGCATACCAATGAAGAACTTTTCATTTAAAAAGCATGCATCAAAAGATTTTCTGAAAAGGCTGACTTAAAACACCTTCTCGTAGATCCGAATAAGTAACTTTTATTCGTATATTTGCAATAGAATATTACATAGAATTTACTGATAAGGGTAAATTTGTTAAACACTTTCTCAAGCATACAAAATTAGCATAATGCAGTTATGAAGCAAAAGAATTTCTTATAAGGCTATTTCCATGCGAACTTGTCATGTCTGTCACATACTACAATTTTTGGCTACCAGTATTTTAGAACAGAAAAATGTGACATATTTTATCGGAGATATCTCATCAATTGAATAAGCTGAAGCAAATTTTTCAAAAATAATGGTGGCCAACAAGCATAGTGATTTTCAGCTGTGTGACAGACATGACAAGTTCGCATGGAAATAGCCAGAAGTGAACATGCTGATGCACCATCCAATATGTGTGGAAAATGAGAAGTAATTTTATTCAATAAGAGAAATAAAAGGCAAGTGTGAATTTAACATTTGTTTTATACTGTAGCAATATGCTTTCACTTAACTGACAGAACTACTCCCAATAATAATAAATTATCGTCTTTTTCTGAATCTGTCTCCCACGTGTTTTATTACAAAACTGCTTACGCTGTAAACTTTAAAACATACTTATAATTACTTAAAAGGTGACACAAACATATATATTATTTAATATAACCCTGAGATCATTCAAACGCACACGCGTTCATTTTCAAAGGGAAAATATGACTGGCTAGAATAGAAAACATATTTAAAAACAAAACCAAAGTACTTCGCATGCGCAAGCGAAGTTCAGTCCATTGCTCTACATAGGGGTGAAAAGATCAGTTCATATTTCAGTTCATAACCGCTTACGCTGTTTGTGAAATTTCAATTCACACCTCAATTTTTGTGCACTTAATCCTTCTTATCTATTCGCATGTGCTAAGTGCATTCCCCTCAATATAGCTCGAACATTGAATGTTAGCTGCAGCAGCCTTTGTTATCCAAATTATGATAATAAATAAATTTTTTGAGATAAATAGAATTGTTTTAACAAGAAAAAACTTGATATAGAATGAAACCAGGATTCGCAAAGCTAGACCCAGTCCTAGATAAACACCTGAAATAAAAAAATGTATTTTAGCACATTGACTTAGTTAATAACGTAACATAGAACATAGTAGGCAACATACATAGTATTATAGGTAAAGACGTATGACAAGAACGTCTTTATATAAAAAATTCAAATTAGAGATTCCATATTGCATAAAAATACAATACATTAGATATGTATTTTTTACCCCTTCTTTTCTTCCTACTTATATGTTTTAAATTTTAACATTCTATTCATTATTTGATTCCCAAAGAAAATTTTGTAGGGGAAGCAAATTAACAATTTACATTTTATTTTATGTTAAAAACTAACTTGTGAGAAATACTGACATTTAATTAATTTAAATTCATATAATTTATACAATTTATAATTTGTAAAATAACATTACAATTATAATCTATATAAGGGAACAATATATATCTTTTGCTGTATATATAATATATAAATAATATAGTATACAATAATGTAATATCACATATATTATACTCTTGAAAAAACCTGATTTTCCTCGGGGAAATTTGGTTTTTTAAAAAACAAACCCGGCTTTTTGTGAAACCTTGAAGAAACCCCTAGTTATTGACACCTGCCCAGTACCTGCCATTTCAGCAAAAATCTTACACAAGTAAGCATTTTCTTTTAAAATTCTTCAAAGTAATACTCTCTAGTGATAACTCAGACACTTATTTTTATTTTGGAGTCAATTCATTCGCTACTAGAGGATCAAGAATATATTCAACAAGGAAAACTTCTTTAAGAACACAAAAAGTGTCATTTTGAAGCAACCATCTTATTTCTAAACATAAGGTAGTGTCTTTTAATTGTATTGGTAATGCAGTTATCCTAAACGTTTTATTAAAGTTATACTTCTAGAAATTAGTTAAAATATGCATATGATACATTAGAGCCATGATTTATAGTTATTTAATTTAACTTAATGGGGTGGGGGGTGAGTTATTGGTTCCTGAAATTCCATTTCACCAGTCTCTGGCAGATGTGTCAGATATTGGTTATATTAAAGAATGTTGAAATCTATTATTTAAACTGTTAAAAAGTATATAATAATATTTAAAATTTATTTTGTAGTAAAAAATATTAAAATTTGAGTTGTTCTGTCAGTGTTTGATACCTTATGTCAATTACTGTTTCATAAATCTCAGTTTTTGGATTTCTGTGATACTAATAATTTAAAACGTGACAAAAGGATACAATCATCTGTAGTATGATATCAAATATAAATAATATATCTAAATAAGTAAATATTATTAAATTAAATAATACCTTAAAGTGAAAAAGCATGAAACTGAGTAAGACGTTATGCAAGCATTCATTAAAACCCATTTTAGAAGTAATCTTTCTTTTAATTTTAATTTTTATATTCAGAAAAAGTGTTAATATATATATATATATATTAAATACAATAATGATACCTAATTTGAAATCCTCTACTGAATTTTGGAAACAGCCAAAATTTCAGTATTCTGTTGAAGTTGTGGATGATAACATACATGCTGAGCAAGTACAAGGAATATTACATGTAAGTAAGCAATTTGGAATTCCTCGAAGTACAATAATAACAAAACAGGTCTCGGAATGGTAAGCCATACTTGAAAAAAAGAGAATAGAAACTAAAACGTAAAACAAAAAGCAAATTACAATGACCATTTGGAAAATGATTTTTTCAAAGACTAAAATTTAAGAAAAAAAATCGCACGGAGTTGATCATACATTACGTACGCCATGAATTCAACATTAATAGTGTTACGTACAAATTGTAAGCGACAAAAATCGCCTGCGAATCGTCAGATTTCCTGAAACTTACGTATTATCTAAGCATTTCATTGGCTGTTCGGGAAAAGGCTTTTCCAGCGTCAGTTTCTTGGAAATCTGACGACCAATTTTAAATGAAATTTCATTCATAAACTTCTAAACACCCCACAATATTACTTTTTACACGGTCGTATAGAGAAAAAAATGTACTTTTAAATGCAATTTGTTTGAAAGCTGTATCTCAATTTGTTTCTGAGTTATTAATTTTCTTTTGTAGTTTTTATTACTTTTTTGTCATAGTGGCAACAGAAGTATCCATCTCTGTTGAAAGTAAAGGGAAATACAGATTACTGTATAGACCAATCAGAAAACGAATAAAATGGAGATTCAACCAATAAAAAGCTTCAGCTATGCTTTTGATTTCCTACCCTGACGAGGACAATAACCATTTTTCCAAATGGTTAAAAAAAATAATTATAAATAAAAAATGCAATTACATTACAACATCATTGAATAATTTCTTGTCTTTTCCTAAAGAATTGAGAGCATTCTGTTATTTTATAGCTTTCGGGTACATAATTTTATAAATTCTGTGGTCTGGCGAAAATTTTTTGCAAGAAATCTCTACGGGTGCATTTCACTAAGGAGGGCAGGGTGCATTTTGCTGTTTTTAAAAGAGGGGGTGTTGCATCCTTTAAAGAAATTCTAGAGTAGTCAGAATAACTGGAACATGTGGCGTATGTCCCGCTGGAGGGCAATTTGACTTTTTAGGGGAGGCAATTTCGAATTTCTTACTGAACCATGCACCACCAGTTTCTTTTGAATTTTGTTTCATGTTGTGGACTGAAATTAAACGGAATACAAGCAAAAAAAAAAAAAAAAAAACAGCTTTTCTATTAAATTTAAAAAATCAGTTTTTCTGTTAAATTTTAAAAATATTCCCAATCAGAATTTAGAATATCACACCAGGATAATTATGCAAATAATCTTTTAAAATATTTTGATATATTTAATAGCATTAAAAGTCTTATCTATAACGTTTGTACTATGAACTTTATAATATTTAAATAGCATTAGAATAGTCAAGGGCGCCCATATGGGGGGGGGGGGCAAGGAGGGGCTTGAGCCCCCCACCCCCTAGATTTTGGTTTTGTCAAATATTTTTTTAGAAATCAGTTGCAAGATGTGAAAATTTTAACTTTATCTTCTACAGACAAAGCATAATAAAAACTGCATCGACAAGATCAGAAGGCACCGGGCAGGTATAATTGTTGGGAATTCATTTTGTCATAACCATGATTCTTTTTCTTCTACAGCTGGATTCTGTTTTAGACAAGTTCTGTTTTCATCTTCATGAGTTTTTAATTAATGTTTTCGAATAGTCTGCTTCTTACAAAGAGGAAAAACACAAGATAGGAAACAAATTCCATTTTAGACAGTTTTTATCTTAGCAGGTATAATTGTTGGGAATTCATTTTGTCATAACCATGATTTTTTTTCTTTTAAAGCTGGATTTTGTTTTAGACAAGTTCTGTTTTCATCTTCATGAGTTTTTAATTAGTGTTTTCGAATAGTCTGCTTTTTACACAGAGGAAAAACACAAGATAGGAAACAAATTCCATTTTAGACAGTTTATATCTTAGCAGGTGTTACTGTGTGGGCTTTTTTCTACAAGACAACCCTTTTTCTGCATAAGGAAGGATTTCGTCATAGACAGGATCCATTTTCACAAGTAAAACTGATTTTGCGTATACAAAACGCTGAGAAATTAGAGACAGATCTAACAATAATCGGTCACTAATCCGAAAATTCGAACACAAAACATATCACGGTAAAATATCACGAAATTTGACAATTGGTCCCCGAAAAAAATCGATTTCGTCAATAGTTTGCAGAAAAAAACACCAATTTCGTCAAAGAATCGCGGGAAAAAGGACAAATTTTGTCAAAAGATCGCGAATAAAAGCAAATTTCGTCAAAAAATCACGAAAAAACGCAAATTTCGTCAAAAAATCGCAAAAACGCGAATTTCGTTCAACAGTCACGGGAAAAAAGAGAATTTAGTTAAAGAATCGCGGAAAAAACTCAAATATCGTCAAAGAATCACGAAAAAACACAAATTCTTCAAAGAATCGCTAGAAAAAACTTAAATTTCGTCAAAAGATCGGAGGAAAAAATTCTAATTTCGTCAGAAGATCACGAAAAAACAAAAATTTCGTCAAAGGATTACAAAAAAGCAAAATTCGTTCAATAATCACGGGAAAACGCAAATTTTGTCAAAGGATTGAAAAAACGCGAATTTTGTTCAACAGTCACGGGAAAATGCGAATTTCGTTAAAGGATCGCCGAAAAACGCAAATTTCGTCAAAGAATCGCGAGAAAATACAAATTTCTTCAAAGGATCGCGAGAAAATAAAACTCAAATTTCGTCAAAAGATCGCAGAAAAAACTCAGATTTCGTCAAAAGATCACGAAAAAAAGCAAATTTCGTCAAAGAATCGCAAAACCGCGAATTTGTTCAATATTCAAAGGGAAAATGCGAATTTCGTCAAAGAATCGTGAAAAAACACGAATTTCTTCAAAGGATCGCTAGAAAAAACTCATATTTCGTCAAAAGATCGCAGGACAAAACTCAAGTTTCGTCAAAATATCACGAAAAAATGCGAATTTCGTTCAACATTCGTAGAAAAAACGCAAATTTCGTTTGTTGTATTTTCTGACTCAAATTCCAAACTCTTTGGTGCGAAGTAAAAAAGACAAGCTGTGTGAACTAAAGTGACCCATTTTTTGTTTACGATTTAATTTTTATGTCATTTGTTCTTCCATGAATTTACTGCAGACGAGATGTACGAATTTAAAAATTGAAGATGTTTAAAGATAGTATATGTACCGTTTTTAGTGTTAGTTTTTGTCTATTAAATGTTTTGTTTCGTACAGCAGTGTTTATATTCTTCGAAGTAAATACCTTAACGAGATCAGCCACAATAAAGGCGTAGAATTCACGACTCAGGTGAGAAAGTTCTAGATTTATAAGATACCTTTATATTTTTTAATAACATTTTGTCGCCCATACGTCGCGCTTTTATTTGGTTGAAATATTATTTGATAAGTATTTATTTCCTTTGAGAATATTAAAATGGAAAATTTAGATGCACTGAAGTCGAAACGGAAAGTTATTAAATCTAGCGCAACAAAGCTCATGAATAATATCAATGATGTATTTGAAAAATCCGATAGTACAATTGATATGCTTTGGTTAGAAGAATCGTTTGCACAAATTAATGATAAAGAAAATCAATTTCTTGAATTATGTAAGAATATTGAGGGAGAAATAAAAGATTTGAAAAGTTTAGAGTCAGATTTTGAATCCAACCAAGAGTATAGGGAAAAGTTTATTTCCGTTAAAACTAAAGTAAATCGTAAAATGAAGGATTTGCAGAAAGAAGAAAGTAATGTCGCTTCAAATTTGGCGGTTGCCCCTAGTGATATGAAAGCCAATTTGCCTTTTATGGCCAAACATGGGATTCGCGTTAACCTGCCTAAGTTGAATATTGAGAAATTCGATGGTAATTTAGAGAACTGGCAAGAATTTTACAGTCAGTTTAAATCAGCTATCCATGACAATGATGAAATAAGTAAAATAGATAAATTTACATATTTGAAAAGTCTCCTAAAATCAGAGGCACAAACTGCCATTCAAGGATTATTAGTTTCTGAAGAAAATTATGATATGGCTGTAAATATTTTAGAGAGTCGCTACGGAACAAAAGAAATGTTAATCAGGTCTCACATTAATAAGTTATTAAATTTGCCACCCGTCCGTAATTCTTCTAATTTGAAAGAATTGCGTAATTTGTATGATACTTGCGAAATACATATACGCAGTTTGAAATCATTAGGAATCGAGTTAGAAAGTTATGGAAGTTTATTATGTCCTATAGTAACAAAGTTAATACCGAATAGTTTAATGTTGAATTATAACAGAGAAAATAAAGATGAAGCAGAATCGTGGAATGTTTCGAAGCTATTAGATTATTTGAGAGGGGAAATCGAAACAAGAGATCGCACATTTTCGTTTGGTAAGAAAGAATCAGATGACGACACGAGATTTGGGAACAAGGTAGTTGTAAAAAAAGAATTTTCAGATAGGGATTTTGTTAATAATAAATCATTTAAGCACAAAATGCCTACGGCAGCTACTTTGAATACGAATGTTGAAAATAAATGCGTATTCTGTTCAGAAAGCCATGATATAGAAACTTGTTCTAAAACAATAGAAGAGAAAAAAAATGCTATAAAGAGTCAAGCAAGATGTTTTTTATGTTTGAAACGATTTCACCTAGTTAAAAATTGTAAGTCTAAAAATAGATGTAAATTTTGTTTTCGGAGGCATAATTCAGTGATTTGTGAAGAAAGCGAGAATAAAGGGGAAATAACAGATACATTAGTTTCATCAATTCAAAATGGTAACGTAACACGAGATATTTATTTGCAAACCGCTACTGCATTAGCTATCGGAAAAGAACATAAATCGAAATTACGTCTATTATATGACTTAGGGTCGCAGAGATCATTTATATTGAGTAACGTTGCAGAAAAATTAGGTTTACAAGTAGTGGGAGAAGAAGATGTTACAATTCACGCTTTTGGCTCTAAAGCCGCGATAAATCAGAAACGTAAGCGATACAGAATTCTTTTGAAAAATCCCGAAATGCTGAATAAAAGTATTACGATTGAAGTGTTAGAGACACCTGAAATTAGTGAAGTTTTACTTGCCGTACCCGAGAAGAGAATACGAGATTTTGTATATAGAAATAAATTGCACTTAGCTGATAGAACCTATGGAGATTCAAAATATTTTCGATTATCTATTTTGATAGGAAGTGATTATTATTGGAAAATGGTAACAGGGAAGCTTCGTAGACTTTCAGATGATCTTGTACTTTCTGAAACAATTTTAGGATGGACTGTTAATGGTTCTACTGCGTCTAAAGATGCTAATATTTTACAAACTTCAATTAGTGTCATGAAAGCTGTTTCGGAGCATGTTGAGTTGGATAGGAATACCGATGTAAATAATACTTTAAAGGCTTTCTGGGAGTTAGAAACTATGGGAATAAAACCAGAAAAGGAACAATCTGATATAGAGAATACAGTTTTGGAAAATTATAATAAAACTGTTGAATTTAAGAATAATAAGTATCAAGTGCAGTTGCCCTGGAATACCGATGTAAATAATACTTTAAAGGCTTTCTGGGAGTTAGAAACTATGGGAATAAAACCAGAAAAGGAACAATCTGATATAGAGAATACAGTTTTGGAAAATTATAATAAAACTGTTGAATTTAAGAATAATAAGTATCAAGTGCAGTTGCCCTGGAATGAAAGAGTTGTTGAATTAACGGATAATTATGAGTTAGCGAGAAAAAGACTATATAGTTTAAATAAGAAATTTGAGAAATGTCCAGAATTTTATGAAAAATATGCCAATGTTATAGATAATTATTTAGAGAAAGGAATGGCAGAAGTTGTTAATTCGGAGCCAAACTCAGTATCTTACTATATGCCTCACCAAGCAGTTATACGTGAAGACAAAGCAACTACCAAACTTACAGTCGTTTTCGATGCGTCTTCTCATTCTTCCGAATCTATTTCATTGAATCACTGTTTACATGCGGGTCCAAATTTAAATCCAGATGTACTTGATATTTTACTTCGGTTTCGATTACATAAAATTGCAATCACTGGCGATATTGAACAGGCATATTTGCAGATTAGTTTAGATCCTGCAGATAGAGATGCTGTTAGATTTTTATGGATGGAAAATTCGCCTAATCCAGGGTCAAATTTAAAGTTGAAAACATTAAGAATGACCAGAGTTTTATTCGGAGCGAAGCCTAGTTCATTTCTGTTATCTGCAACTATAAAACATCATATCAAGAAATACAAATCCACATTTCCAGATACGTTTGATCTGCTTAATGATTGTCTGTACGTTGATGATTTACTCGCTGGTGTAAATGAAGAATCACAAGGTTTGAGGGTATATGCTGAGGTTAAGACCATTTTGAAAGAGGCTAATTTCAATATGCGCAAGTGGACTACAAATTCCGAAAGTCTTCAATCGCAATTTGACTTAAAAGAAGAAACTAGCCATGAAAAATCTACTCATACAAAGGTTCTAGGTTATAAATGGAATACCCAAGAAGATTATTTGAAAGTCGAATTACAGAATCTTTTGAAATTTGACGATAAGAATAACGGTGTAACCAAAAGAGAAGTTTTAAAGATGATAGGAAGAATATATGATCCCATAGGAATTTTAAACCCTTTTACGGTAACTGCAAGAATTCTTATGCAAGAAATTTGGAAAGAAGGTCTGAATTGGGAAGATAAATTGAATGAAGATATGCACAATAAATGGATTAAGTGGTGCAAGCAACTAAGTTCTATTGAAGCTGAAAAGATTGCAAGATATTATTTTGGTGACTATTCAAAAGATGCGATTCAAGATCTACAATTACACTGTTTTAACGACGCAAGTTCCAAAGCTTATGGATCTGTTGTTTATCTAAGATATCGTGTTAACGAACAAATATTTACTAGTTTTGTCATTTCCAAAGTCAGAGTTGCTCCGGTCAAGAAATTATCTCTGCCAAGATTGGAACTAATGAGCGCACTAGTAGGGACTAGACTAACAGCCTATGTTAATCAACATCTTTTCAAAGAAATGAAGATCAGTCTACATTTCTGGACAGATTCAGTGATTGTTCTGCATTGGATCAGAGGCAGTGTTGAAGAATGGAAGCCATTTGTTCAGAATAGGATTCGAGAAATACAGCAAAAAACAAATCCAAACTTGTGGTCGCATTGTCCTGGCTCAGAAAATCCAGCCGACCTGTTAACCAGAGGTGAAAAAGCAGAATCATTTTTGAAAAATGAAGCATGGTTTAACGGTCCCAAGTGGCTGAAAGAAAATGAAACATTTTGGCCTCAAGAAACGAAAGAAATGGATATTAAAGGTGTCGAAGTAGAGAAAAGATCATCAATGAAAACAAAAATTCTCCAAGCTAGCTGTGTGACTCAAGAAGAAAATACAATTTTTAAAATTGAATATTACAGTACATTGACTAGAGTATTTCGCACCATCTGTTAGATATTCAGATTTGCGAACAATACAAAGATACGTGTAAGTAAACTTTCAGGACCTTTGAGTGCTGAAGAAATGTTGAAAGCCGATAAATATTGGATAAAACAGACGCAAGAAAAATGCTTTCCAGAAGAAAGAGAAGCATTGTTTAAGAAGAAATTAATCCCAAGAAAATCAAAAATTCTAAATTTAAATCCGTTCTTAGATGAAGATGGAATCATGCGATTAAAAGGAAGGCTCCAGAATTCAAATTTAAGTTATTCAGAAGCACATCCAATTATCCTTTCTAGCAAAAGTCATTTTACAGATCTTCAAATCAGAAGAGCTCATGAAGAAGTAGCTCATGCTGGAGTTGCCGAAACACTCGCCCAATTAAGAGAAAGTTTATGGATTATAAAGGGTAGGCAACAAGTAAAACGTATACTAAGGCGATGTATCATCTGTAAAAAATTCAGCACTAAACCTTACTGCCAAGACATTGCACCCCTTCCTCCAGATAGAATTAAAGAAGCATCACCGTTCGAAGTGACAGGAGCAGATTTCCTAGGTCCTTTATACCTCAAAAATAGTACCAAGATTTACGTTGTTTTATTTACATGCGCAGTAGTAAGAGCAGTACATCTAGAAATTGTTATGAATTTAACAACGACCGAATTTTTAATGGCCTTTCGAAGATTCATCTCACGTCGTGGTATTTGCAAGATTATTTACACCGATAATACTAAAACCTTTAAGAAAGCGGACAGGGATTTACAGCAGATATGGAATTTGATAAAGAATCCCGAGGTTCAAAATTATTTTAGTGAAAAAAGAATTGAATGGAAATTCATCGTAGAGAGAGCAGCGTGGTGGGGAGGATTCTACGAAAGATTGGTACGTTCAACGAAGATATGCCTTAAGAAAATCCTTGGAAGATCTTCATTAGACTACAAAGAATTTGAAACCACTTTACAGGAAGTGGAAGCTGTTTTGAATTCCCACCCATTAACCTTTGTATCGAGTGATGTAAATGAGCCAACCCCCTTGTGTCCAGCACATTTCCTGGTAGGGAAAAGACTGACAGCTTTGCCACCGGAAAAGATAAGGATCATTCCTTCTACAAAAAGTGAAGTAACTCGCAGATATAGATACAAATTAAACTTAGTACAAAAATTTTGGTTGAAGTGGAAACAATTTTACCTAATGGATTTAAAATCTGTCCATTATACAGATCACTCCAAAGGCATACCAGTAAAAAAAGGAGCCGTTGTTCAAATTAAAGAAGACAATCAGCCAAGGCTTTTATGGAAATTAGGCATTGTCACAGATATTCATCCTGGTAGAGACGGAAAGATTCGTGCATGCACTTTAAGACTGGAAACGGGCAATTTCATTCGGCGAGCAGTCCAACACCTATATCCATTGGAACTTGACTATGATAAAGAATAACTTATCTTTCTGGGCCGGAGGATGTTGTATTTTCTGACTCAAATTCCAAACTCTTTGGTGCGAAGTAAAAAAGACAAGCTGTGTGAACTAAAGTGACCCATTTTTTATTTATGATTTAATTTTTATGTCATTTGTTCTTCCATGAATTTACTGCAGACGAGATGTACGAATTTAAAACTTGAAGATGTTTAAAGATAGTATATGTACCATTTTTAGTGTTAGTTTTTGTCTATTAAATGTTTTGTTTCGTACAGCAGTGTTTATATTCTTCGAAGTAAATACCTTAACGAGATCAGACACAATAAAGGCGTAGAATTCACGACTCAGGTGAGAAGGTTCTAGATTTATAAGATACCTTTATATTTTTTAATAACATCGTTAAAGAATCGTAGAAAAAAAGAAAATTTTGTTCAAGGATTTCAGGAAAACGCGAATTTCGTCAAAGAAACGTGGGAAAATGCAAATTTCGGCAAAAGATCGCGCAAAAATAAACATTTCGTCAAAAGATCGTGAAAAACGCAAAGTACCTTAAATATTTACTAAAATGGATAATAGCTTTGGAGGAAGTTGAGATTTTTCTCAGTCACCCCCTAAAATTAATCATATGGGCGCCCTTGAGAATAGTAAATATCTATGGTTCCAGTGCAGGCATCCCATACAGTAAATAAAACATGATGATACATGCATTTTAGATTTTAAAATCGGATAAAATATGAAAGACCATTAACTGTATCAGAAAATAAAAAACAGAAAATGCGTTGTGCTAGAATAACAGATCAATATACAGCCATAGCTCTAGCGTCTGACGTCACCTGCATAAGGTCCATTAATCAGTTTGGGATTCACGACCAGTTTGCAGAGTGATTGTATGGAACTCTCTATGGGCGAGTAATACTCGGACTTGAATGATTATTTAAATTTCGGAAGTGTCAGAAGTTATTAGAGGAAAAATTCTGATCCTTTAATTTTCGAGTTTACTATTCAACAAAAACAGTCTGTCTTGAGATAATTATTTCAGAAAACTTTTCCAGGAATGCTGGTGACGTTTTATTTAAAGTCGTATATAAGCACCTGAAATAGAAATTTGCGTTCATATCAAATATAAAACATTACATATTAATTTGTAAAATATTTTTCAGTTTGGAATTGTTTTAATACATACTTCGCACATAAAAGATTTCTTCTTTTTTTCTATCCAAAGGAATCTCTCAGTCTTCCCATAATTATTTCAGAAAACTTTTGGATGGTAGTGATCGTTCCTGTATAATCATTGGGGAGCCACGTATACTTTGTTTCAGGTATTATATGCACCTAGGAAAAACTGAGGTTTGCAACAAATATAAAAAATGCTAAAATTGCAAAATATTTTGAAGGTATATTTAAAACAATACATACTTCCGCACATTGAAGAATTCAATATTCCTTTTATCCAAGCAACTCAGTCTTCCCATAATTATATCAGAAAGCTTTCCCTAGGACAGGTCATTTTTCCATTGAAATCGTCGAAGAGGCATATATTTTGAATTGAATTAGAAATATATGCACCTGAAATAGAAAAAGTAAATTTGTGTCAGATATAAAAAAAATTCCTTCTGTAATAAAATTGCAAAATGTTTCGAAGTTGGTGTATTAAAAACAATACACACCTCCGCACATTGAAGAATTCAATATTCCTTTTATCCAAGAGTCTTTCCATAATTATATCGGAAAGCTTTTCTTAGGATCTTGTCATTTTTCCATTAAGATCGTCGGAGAGGCATATACTTTGAATTGAATGAGAAATATATGCACCTGAAATAAAAAAGGTAGGTTTGTGTCAGATACAAAAAATTCCTTCTTTAATAAATTTGCAAAATGTTTTGAAGTTGGTGTATTAAAAACAATACACACCTCCGCACATTGAAGAATTCAATATTCCTTTTATCCAAGAGTCTTTCCATAATTATATCAGAAAGCTTTTCTTAGGATCTGGTCATATTTCCATTAAGATCGTCGGAGAGGCATATACTTTGAATTGAATGAGAAATATATGCACCTGAAATAAAAAAGGTAGGTTTGTGTCAGATACAAAAAATTCCTTCTTTAATAAATTTGCAAAATGTTTTGAAGTTGGTGTATTAAAAACAATACACACCTCCGCACATTGAAGAATTCAATATTCCTTTTATCCAAGAGTCTTTCCATAATTATATCAGAAAGCTTTTCTTAGGATCTGGTCATATTTCCATTAAGATCGTCGGAGAGGCATATACTTTGAATTGAATGAGAAATATATGCACCTGAAATAAAAAAGGTAGGTTTGTGTCAGATACAAAAAATTCCTTCTTTAATAAATTTGCAAAATGTTTTGAAGTTGGTGTATTAAAAACAATACACACCTCCGCACATTGAAGAATTCAATATTCCTTTTATCCAAGAGTCTTTCCATAATTATATCAGAAAGCTTTTCTTAGGATTTGGTCATATTTCCATTAAGATCGTCGGAGAGGCATATACTTTGAATTGAATGAGAAATATATGCACCTGAAATAAAAAAGGTAGGTTTGTGTCAGATACAAAAAATTCCTTCTTTAATAAAGTTGCAAAATGTTTTGAAGTTGGTGTATTAAAAACAATACACACCTCCGCACATTGAAGAATTCAATATTCCTTTTATCCAAGAGTCTTTCCATAATTATATCAGAAAGCTTTTCTTAGGATCTGGTCATATTTCCATTAAGATCGTCGGAGAGGCATATACTTTGAATTGAATGAGAAATATATGCACCTGAAATAAAAAAGGTAGGTTTGTGTCAGATACAAAAAATTCCTTCTTTAATAAAGTTGCAAAATGTTTTGAAGTTGGTGTATTAAAAACAATACACACCTCCGCACATTGAAGAATTCAATATTCCTTTTATCCAAGAGTCTTTCCATAATTATATCAGAAAGCTTTTCTTAGGATCTGGTCATATTTCCATTAAGATCGTCGGAGAGGCATATACTTTGAATTGAATGAGAAATATATGCACCTGAAATAAAAAAGGTAGGTTTGTGTCAGATACAAAAAATTCCTTCTTTAATAAAGTTGCAAAATGTTTTGAAGTTGGTGTATTAAAAACAATACACACCTCCGCACATTGAAGAATTCAATATTCCTTTTATCCAAGAGTCTTTCCATAATTATATCAGAAAGCTTTTCTTAGGATCTGGTCATATTTCCATTAAGATCGTCGGAGAGGCATATACTTTGAATTGAATGAGAAATATATGCACCTGAAATAAAAAAGGTAGGTTTGTGTCAGATACAAAAAATTCCCTCTTTAATAAATTTGCAAAATGTTTTGAAGTTGGTGTATTAAAAACAATACACACCTCCGCACATTGAAGAATTCAATATTCCTTTTATCCAAGAGTCTTTCCATAATTATATCAGAAAGCTTTTCTTAGGATCTGGTCATTTTTCCATTAAGATCGTCGGAGAGGCATATACTTTGAATTGAATGAGAAATATATGCACCTGAAATAAAAAAGGTAGGTTTGTGTCAGATACAAAAAATTCCTTCTTTAATAAATTTGCAAAATGTTTTGAAGTTGGTGTATTAAAAACAATACACACCTCCGCACATTGAAGAATTCAATATTCCTTTTATCCAAGAGTCTTTCCATAATTATATCGGAAAGCTTTTCTTAGGATCTTGTCATTTTTCCATTAAGATCGTCGGAGAGGCATATACTTTGAATTGAATGAGAAATATATGCACCTGAAATAAAAAAGGTAGGTTTGTGTCAGATACAAAAAATTCCTTCTTTAATAAAGTTGCAAAATGTTTTGAAGTTGGTGTATTAAAAACAATACACACCTCCGCACATTGAAGAATTCAATATTCCTTTTATCCAAGAGTCTTTCCATAATTATATCGGAAAGCTTTTCTTAGGATCTTGTCATTTTTCCATTAAGATCGTCGGAGAGGCATATACTTTGAATTGAATGAGAAATATATGCACCTGAAATAAAAAAGGTAGGTTTGTGTCAGATACAAAAAATTCCTTCTTTAATAAAGTTGCAAAATGTTTTGAAGTTGGTGTATTAAAAACAATACACACCTCCGCACATTGAAGAATTCAATATTCCTTTTATCCAAGAGTCTTTCCATAATTATATCGGAAAGCTTTTCTTAGGATCTTGTCATTTTTCCATTAAGATCGTCGGAGAGGCATATACTTTGAATTGAATGAGAAATATATGCACCTGAAATAAAAAAGGTAGGTTTGTGTCAGATACAAAAAATTCCTTCTTTAATAAAGTTGCAAAATGTTTTGAAGTTGGTATATTTAAAACAATGCTTACCTCCGCACTTTGAAGAATTTATTAGTCCTTTTAACCAAGCAATTAAGTCTTCCCATGGTATTTCGTAATGGCTTTTCCAGTAAAATCGTCGGGAAGGTATGTATTTTAAATGAGAAATATATCCACCTGAAATAAAAAAAGGTAGGTTTGTGTCAAATGTAAAAAATACGTTCTGTTCTAATACACAAATTGTTTTGTAAATGGAATTATTTATATACATACCTCCATACATTGAAGATTTTCCCTTTTCTTCTTTCGAACAAATCAGTCTGTTTTCCCAAAATTATTTCAAAAAATTATTTTAGAAAAGCTGGTGATACTTCCAGTAAAATTATCGGAGTGGCGTATACTTTGTATGAGAAATATATGCACCTGAAATAAAAAAGGTAGGTTTGTGTCAAATATAAAAATATATACCTTCTAATATATAAAAAAAATACTAAAGAATTTGAAAAATGTATTGAAGTTGGTATATTTAAAACAATGCATACCTTCACAGATGAAGAATTCATTAGTCCTTTTATCCAAGCAATTCAGTCTTCCCATATTACTTCAGAAAGCTTTTCCAGGGATCTGGTCATTTTTCCAAATCGTCGGGGAGGCATAGACTTTAAATGAGAAATATATGCACCTGAAATAAAAAAGTTAGGTTTGTGTCAAATATAAAAAATAGTTCTGTTCTAATACACAAAATTTTTTATAAATGGAATTGTTCTAATACATACCTCCACAGATTGAAGATTTTCCCTTTTCTTTTTTCGAGGAAATCAGTCTATTTTCCCATAATTATTTCAGAAAAACTGGTGATATTTCAAGCAAAATTGTCGAAGAGGCATATATTTTGGATGAAAATATATGCACCTGGAATAAAAAAGCTCGATTTGTGTTAAATATAAAAAAATACGTTCCAATATACAAAATGTTGTAAATGGAATTGTTTTAATACATACCTCTGCAGATTGGAGATTTCCTCTTTTCTTCTTTTCAAGAAATCAGTCTGTTTTCCCATATTTATTTCAGAAAAACTGGTGATATTTCAAGTAAAATTGTCTTTGAGGCATATACTTTGGATGAGAAATATATGCACCTGAAATAAAAAAGGTAGGTTTGTGTCAAATATAAAAAATACTTTCTAATATATAAAAAAAATAACCTTCTAATACACAAAAAAATGCTAATAAAGTTTCAAAATGTTTTGAACTTGGTATATTTAAAACAATGCATACCTCTGCACATTGAAGAATTCAATATTCCTTTTATCCAAAAAATTCAGTCTTCCAATAATTATTTCAGAAAGATTTTCTTAGGATCTGGTCATTTTTCCATTAAAATCGTTGGAGGAGGCATATACTTTAAATGAGAATTATATGCATCTGAAATGAAAAAGGTAGGTTTGTGTCAAATATAAAAAAAAATACGTTTTAATACGCAAAATGTTCTGGAAAGGAGATTTTTTAATACATACCTCCACACACTGAAGATTTTCCCTTTTCTTCTTTCCAAGAAATCAGTCTATATCAGTCTAATCAGTTTTCCCGTAATTATTTTAGAAAATTATTTCAGGAATGCTGGTGATATTTCCAGTAAAACTGTCGGGCAGGCCTATACTTTGGATGAGAATTATATGTACCTAAAATTAAAAAAAAGTAGATTTATGTGAAATAAATAAATACGTTCATACATGTAATACAAAATGTTTTGTAAATGGAATTGTTTTAATACATACCTCCGCAGATTGAAGGTTTTCTTTTCTCTTCTTTCCAAAAAAACTGGTGATATTTCCAGTAAAATTGTCGGGCAGGCATATGCTTTGGATGAGAAATATATGCACCTGAAATAAAAAAGGTAGGTTTCTGTCAAATAAAAATAATATATACTTCCTAAACCGTTAGTCATAGGCATATAGTTGTAATTGCAAAACTATTTTAAATGAGGTAAACAATTCCTTAAAAAGTTACGAAATTTAATTTTTTGTAATGTGTCCGGGTCCTATAATTGATATTTAGTAAAATTTTTCTGTTACACTAAAAAGAAAGACAAAAAAAAGTCCCGCGCAACTAACGCTAAATTGACCGAGTTATGAAACTTTGAAATGCATGACTTACTTATACAACTTTTCTGCATATGAACTCAAATGATATCGGCCATGCTTCGAGGGGTCGTATACAAATGCTTAAAGTATTAGAATAACTTATTTCACGGGTATCTACGTTTTGAAAGAAATCGTACAAGAATTACGATTAAGATAAATTTTATTAATTGTTTCAGATTGGTTAAAATAATTGCATTTTAACATATGTTTTATTTTGTAAGGATTTGAGGCTGTTGCTTTCATGATTTCTTTTTAAAAAATTTATGTTATTTTTATAAGCTTTTACTTAACTTGCAACGATCATATATATGTCTTTTCAGTTCAAAATTTGTACTCGAACTTTAACCGTTATGTCCCAAATTATGAATACATGAAAATTTCATCTTCTAAAGCATTTTTCGTGCATTGTTGAAACTACATTAGAAGATTTACACAATAATTTAATAAATTTAAGAAGGATTTTGCCACTTAAAATTAATTAATTAAATTTGAATTTATAGGGATTTTGCGCAATATTAATAATTCCACTCCAATATTAAAAATATTTTTTTTAGTATTTTGTAGAATTAGGAAATGTACAAATATAATGTTCTTGCAATAGAAATATAGAAATATTTCCGAACTGAACCCCCCCCCCCCCCATCTTTCAACGTCAAGAAAGCTGAAAAGATGCAAAGGTAAAATAAATCATCCTTTTAAAAATATTTCTGTTTTGCTCAACCAATAATGCTTTTGGAGCAAGATAAAATAAAGTACCTTTAACTCATTCTAAACTGTATGACTACATATCGATGTATTAAATAAATTTTATAACAAGTTATTTTAATGGTACTTTAAAATACCGTCGTGTCATAAAGGGTTATTTTCCTTTCAAATATCCGACAGAGTTTAAATTTTATATACTGACATAAATCCGATGACAATGTAACATTATTATGATTTTCGTTGCTTACCATTTATACTTATTTTACAGGACAACACAAAAAAATTTCGAGTAGATTACCGCCAACAAGTTTAAGGAAACCTTTTTATATTAGAAAACAAAAGCCTACGATGGTTGCGTTTTTAAACTCTTATAATTAATTTTCATATATTTTTTAGCGTTGAATCCGAAAATTGATTTCATTTTTAAGAATCATATCAGGATTTTTCGCAAATCGTAAATTTCAAAGTTATTTCAAAGTTAAAAAATTGGGAATTAAAACGGCCTATAGAGGCGCTGCCCGCATCCTTCGCTACGGGAAAATTGTCCCTTTAATTTCCTTTTAACTAATGCTAAAGTGCCATTGAAATAATTCTTTATTGTAAATGCATTTGAAAGTTTTAGATATTCAAACTCGGATAATTTTTACTTTGTCATATAAGACAGAACACAAATATCACAGGAAATCTGAAATTGTGCAAAAGCATAATCATTCTGAACAAATTTAAAATACATGTAATACAATGCGCTTGTACGGTACTATCCTGAAGCCAGAAGTTACATCTTTTCTCCACCAGATGGGCTATTCGAGCGCTTAAATCGCCAATAGCGAAAATCTGATACCATAAAATATATGTAAAACTTTTTGCATTCAATTTTATTTTATTTTATTAAATAATTTATTCAATTTTTTGGATTATACTGGGATTCTTACAGCTAAAAAGTTGAGGGGTCCGATGAACTGTAAGGGGTGGAGTACAACTTTAACCTCGACTTCAACTCTGACGTGATGATTAAAAATGGAGGTCATTTTCGGAGTGAGTTGTAAAAAATGCATGAAAATCAATTATCAAAAGTTAAAAGCACAACAATCACATCTATTTTATAGTGTCAGATTCTTGCTAACTTTTTACTTTTTAACTTTGAAATTTATAGTTTGCAAAACATCCTCTTACGTGATTGTAAACAATGAATTAAAAGCTAAAAACAGGACAAAACCAAAATTTTGTTGACCAGTGTAATCTAATAGCGTTTTAAAATACGTATCATTTTGTAAAGAATTGAAGTTGTTGCTTTTCATCATTTTATTTAACAAAAATTCTGTTTTTTTTTACCGTTTATATTTTTAATTCAAGTTGTATATTTTGTATTAACATGTCAGAATGATTATAGATTTCAAATTTATATTTTAATGTTAATTTTACTCTCAACTATTTTTTTTAAATATATCTCACGATTATTTATATTTCTGCTAAATTTGTGAATGACCCCTATTTCGCAACAAAAAATATGCTCCACCTTTAAGCAGCTATTATTATGAAGATTAAAGGAGACGATATAAATGACGTCATTTGAAGCTTTTCCTACCCCCTTGCTTCCGCAATATTTGACCTCGGTGAGCTGCGCTGTGAGCCAGTTTTTTCTCGATGCGCAAATCAACTACATTAAAAGTCAAATATGGCGGACGCTGGAGAGGAGGAAAAGAACTCGTCTTTCGGCTTCAACGCTCTCCAAGGTGCTAAGATTGATATGTCGTCTCCTTTTAATCTTCATAGCTCCATGGCTATTACTCAGTCAGTTTTAGTCGTAGAATAATTGGACTTTTTTTCTCGTACATCTCAGTGTAATAGGAAAATTTTGCTAAATATAACTTATAGGACCAGGGGACAGTATAAAAAATAAATTTTCGTAATTTTTTAAGAAATTTTTTGCTGACCAAATCGCTTTGAAAATACTTCTTTATCTCATTAAAAAATTATTGTAATTGGAAATATATGTCTATGACTATCGGTTTAGGAATTAGCCATTAGATATCGTTGAGAGTGTTACTGTATTTCATTTAATTCAAGGTGTGTTTCAAGACACTGGCCATTGTAGAGGACGAAGACTGCTAACCTTTGTATAAACTGAACGAACAACCGTTCTATCAAAGCACATATTATAAGAAAAAATATCTAGCTCCGATACCTCAAAACATATGAGAACGTGAGTTTCATAACTCGCCTTATCCAAAATTTTAAAAAAATCGAGTTTTCCCAATCAATCTATTCTACAGGTAAACCTGACCGAAAAAAACTACAATCTGAAAAAACCTAGTTTTATCCTGTATTTCTGGCATTGTAAAATCTTCGTTTACAATGAAAACCAATGGACGCAATTAAACGTTTTTCGCGATTTCCTAAAATTTGACTTTTTGGATAATGCGAGTTTTGAAACTCACTTCCTCCTGTTATATACATAATAAAACAATTTTTTTAACCATTTGGAAAAATGGTTATTGTCCTTGTCAGGGTAGGAAATCAAAAGCATATCTGAAGCTTTTTATTGGTTTAATCAGCATTTTATTCGTTTTCTGGTTGGTCTATACAATGATCTGTATTTCCCTTTACTCTCAACAGAGATGGATACTTCTGTTGCCACTATGACAAAAAAGTAATAAAAACTACAAAAAAAATAATAACTCAGAAACAAATTAAGATACAGCTTTCAAACAAATTGCATTTAAAAGTACATTTTTTCTCTATACGACGGTGTAAAAAGTAATATTGTGGGATGTTTAGAAGTTTAAGAATGAAATTTCTTTTAAAATGGGTTGACGATGGAAAAGCCTTTTCCCGAACAGCCAATGAAATGCTTGGATAATACGTAAGGTTCAGGAAATCTGAGGATTCGCAGGCGATTTTTGTCGCTTGAAATTTTTACGAGTAATAACACTATTAATGTGTAATTCATGGCGTACGTAATGTAGGATGAACTCCGTCCGATTTTTTAGGTCTTAAATTTTAGCCTTTGAAAAAATCATTTTCCAAATGGTCGTTGTAATTTGTTAAATTGCTTTTTTTTAATGTAATTGTTATTTACAATAAAATATGTTGATATTTGCTGTGGTGGTGTACATTTTATTTGTATTTATAATCGGGAAAATATAAATTCATTTCATATATTTTTGACATCTTACATCAAGTGTACAGCGAAAGTGTAATTATACATTTAAGTGTGTA
Organism: Maratus speciosus; assembly: GCA_963932465.1. Lineage (NCBI taxonomy): Eukaryota > Metazoa > Arthropoda > Arachnida > Araneae > Salticidae > Maratus > Maratus speciosus. Next base: position 446,705,312 of record OZ010799.1, on the reverse strand, counting down.
GTGATGTAAAAAAGGTCGAAAAACCCCGCAATAAAAATACACGAGTTCTTGCAGAAATGTTTATTATTTTGATGGTTAAAAGTTTGTGTAATTTTTCTGCATCATTGCAATATGATTCACATCGATTGACTTTAAGGAAATTAATATTAACTTTTTAAAAATTATTCTTCTCTTTGTATCTAAACTATGATTTTTACTTTACACGATAAAATTCACGATTTTACAGAAAAAAAAAATTGCGAGTGCTGCTTCATTTAGACTATATTATAACAAAGATAACAAAATTCCAACAAGCTTAAAATAATTAAAATTATGGGAGATCGGAGGTTGCGCAAATTTTCTACTTTTATATTGCCCATGGAAATCGCGGTATGCGCTGCGAGCGGGTTTTTACGCGTGAGCCAAGTAGACTCTTAAAGAACTTTTATTAACACTACTTTTTAAGTATGTGCAAGTTTTAAAATTTGCAGCGCAATCTGTGTAAAGCATGACATCGATATTGTGTATTAGATATTTTACGAGTGAAATTTTTCAACTCCGATTTTCTTTCTAGGTAACATACAAAAGATGCTATTAACTAGAAAAATTTAGAAAATTTCGTTTAAAAACTACACAGAGCAGGATTTATGTTTATAACTTTATACACAAACTACTAAATGATAGAATTCAATAACATATATAATTCATTTACATACGTACTTCATTATTTAAAATGTGAATTTAAACAAACTTTAAAAGATAATTTAAACAAACATGCTCATCTTCAGCATAAGGACTACTTAAATTCCAATTATTTGTAATTTTATTTCACCCGCACATTAAACATTAATACATTACAAAGCGCTTTCACTGTCATACCGCTTAGCGTCATATTTAACCCTTAAATGCCGGGTGTTGCTTTTCGGCAACATACCCAATTTAGGCTCTAAAATATTATTTGAATAATATTGAAGATATAATGCCTAATGTTGCCAATAAAATACATTCTGAAAATATTATTAAATCGATTATCAACATGTAGATGGCAACACTGGTGCTGTTTAAGAATAAAGATAGATTTATTTTTTCAATTGTTGCTACTTGTTCTTTTTGTTTTGTTTGGAAGCTTGTGAAATACCCTATTTTGTTCTGCAGTGAGCAAGTAAAATTTATATCTTATTATAGTTCCTAAAATTCTTGTGTGTTTAATATTATAGAATTTTATCAAGGAATTTTGTTTTCAATTAAAGACCAGTATTGCCGATTAGTAACAAACTGTTTTTTAGCCGTAAACCCTACTTAAAACAAAATATGATTTTTTAAAGTATTTTTCCCATGATTTGTTTAAAAAATGAAAGCCGAAAAACATTATTACAATGATTTTTGAAAAATCAGGCATTTAAGGGTTAAAAGAAATGTGTATTTTGTCATTAATGTGAAACATTTTATTACACTTGCGTCAAAAGGATTTAATATTCATCCATATTTCAAGAACCGATCATCAATTTTTATCCACTCTGAGATAGGAGCCACGATCAGAAAAATGCAAAGACATATGCTCGGATTTAATTGTATTCAAATTTGTGAACCAGTACAATTAACATAATTTCTATTCCGCATATGGCACAAATCTGTTTATATTTCATTTTTTAAATAGAATTTCTATTATTCTACCATAATTCATTGAATTTACCTGAAATATTTTGTTAACATCCGAAAATGGAAGCAGCGGAAATGAGAGATATTGTGGCATTAACATAATGAAGTGAATTGGCGAGTTAAACAATTGTTTTTATTGTTGAATTTGTTATCCTGGAAAAAAAAACATTTCGGAAATGATTGTTGCAAAATGGGTAATAACAATGAAAATTTTTAATAAGAATCAAAGTATGTGATTGTTGATAAAAAAATTTGTTATTACTGAAAAGCATTGTTGCATCTCATTGTTTTCAAAGTAAACGACATTTTAGGCAAATTTCAAATAGTATACATCAACCAAACAAATTTACGTGGAAAATCTGTCAGTCCTAAAGATTTTCAACCAAGTCGTGCACGGAAATTAAATTAATTTTGGCATATATTTGGTTGGTATTTCTTACATTTTTTGTTGTTTTATTGTACTGACATCTTAATAATTTGCGTTCACTTTTCAAAAAATAACTAGTCGGATGTGGCAATCCGAAAACTTTTTTCTGTCTCATACATGTTAATACTTCCTAAAAAATGCAGCATAGCAGCGCCACCGGTTCGGTGATTTGCACCCAAATCTAATCGACAACTCATGTCAACTTCTAACTGAATCTGAAGTTTGATGAAAATTCGTGCATTAGTTTTTAAGGTACAGATGTCATATACGCCCCAGATTGGCGCGATTTTTTTCTGACGCCAATGTCATATACGCAACGGGTATTTAACTGGCGCCAAAGTGTCGTTATTTTGCTTGGTATGGTAACCCGGATGTTGCTGTTTATGCTGTTGATATTTTCGCCAAATTGGCATCGGAAAAAAATCGCGCCAATATGTATATGACATCTGTGCCGTTTTTAAGATAGAGCTATTGCGGAAATCGTAAAAAATTCCACTTAGAAGCGCCACCTGTTGGTCGATTTATACCAAAAACTAAACAGCACTAATTTATATCAGGGACAAACGGAATCTGAAGTTTGATGAATATTACTGCATTAGTTCTTGAGATAGAGCTATTGCGGTAATCAGGAATAATGCAGCATAGTAGCGCCACCTGTTAGGCAATATACACTAAAAAGTAATAAACACCACATTATATCAAAGACTAACTGAATCTGAAGTTGAAAATTATGAAAATCCGTGCTTTAGTTTTTGAGATATAGCTATTGCGAAAATAGTAAAAGTGCAGTACAGCAGCACAACCTGTAGGGTGATCTACACCAAAAAGTAATCATCACCAATCTATACCAGGGAATAACTGAATTTAAAGTTTTATTAAATTCCGTTTATTAGTTCTTGAGACAGAGCGCCCACAAAATTTGTGTCACATACAAAGAGACATTTTGTAAAAACATATTTTTCGGTCTCTGACCCCTAAAACGTGTAAATCTGCGGAAAACCGGAATTCGAAAATTTTCACGAATCCAATACTTTCTTCTTGTAAAGACTGAAGAAAGTAAAAAAATTCAAATTTTGATCCGAAGTTCTGAGTTCATTCCAAAGTATCGTAAAACATGTCATCAATTTCCATTCATTTTAGAGGATAATCTTCGGGAAGACTTGAGGGAAAAAGATATATCTCCTTTGATTATCTCTCATTTGCGCGTCTTTCTGTCTTTTATCTCTCAAATTGTCTGAAAATAACGTTAAATTTATTTGAAAATCCTGCATGCTAATAAATGAACGACATACCTATTTTTTTTTTTTGAAAAAGCTCTTATGGCTTTATAAAAATACTTTCTAATCTTATACAAATGAATACAAATGTTGTACAAGATCCATACAGTCATGTTCTAAGCTACAGAGCATTTTATTTTACAGGGTAATTGCAAATATTATTTTTTTAATTCAATTTATTGCTGATCCCCCAAAAGCACTTTCACTAAACCTTCAGTAAAAATATGGAGTCAAACATATTCTTTACATCGGTGAAGTTCCAAAAGAATCCGTCAAGAATTCCTCTAGATTTTCAACAAAATGTATAAAATCAAAAGTACTCGATGATTTTTGGACGTATAGTGTATCAAATTGTCCGAAACAATTAAGCATAGATTGTGTACACTGATAGAATGCACCAAGTTTGATTTAACACTCCATCGGTCGCAATAGGCCTGACAGGCGCAGCACAATTATTTTCGTGCTTCTCTCTATCACTAGAGTATTTAGAGTTACTTATTTTGAGTGTAATAAACGAGATTTTTAATTAAAATTTTTAATATTCTCTCTTTTTACATCTTACTGAAGGTCACTGATCACTTTAAGAGCGTTAGAATTGCATCAATTAAGAGGCTGAATCAAATATAAACCGGAATTTCTGCTACCAGGCCTGAAGGTCATCGCGAGGAGGCTCAAACCCTGCGCATGGCAGGTGAGGATGTCTATGCACCAATTTGTGCTACTGTCTTCGTTCCTCAGTCGGCATCACGATGAGTGAGCTAGAGATTCACCCCAATGTTGCGCAACGCATTATCGTTAAATTTCTCACAAATGAAGGCGTAAGACCGGCTAAAATCTTATGGTGTTATTACACGAGGAGTCAAAGTCACTTGAAATTCCAGGCGTCTCCATGTTATTCCTATGGCTCCAGGGGAGTCGATTCGAAAGCAAGCAACTTTTTTTCTGTCGGAGCGTCTTTGACGCCTGAAACGAAGCAAGTCGCCAGTAACAGCCAATCAAATGCTTGGAAATCTGACGATGGAAAAGCCTTTTCCCGAAAGCCTATGAAATGCTTGGATAATACGTAATTTCTGGTGGATAATACGCAAGTTTCAGGAAATCTGACGAGTCGCAGGCGATTTTTGTCGCTTGCAATATTTACGTGTAATAACACTATATCTGAAACTTAAGTATTTTCCAAGCATTTCATTGGCTGTTCGGGAAAAGGCTTTTCCATCGTTTCAGGCGTCAAAGACCCTCCGACAGAAGAAAGTTGCTTGCTTTCGAAGCGGCTCCCATGGAGCCATAAGATAACATGGAGACGCTTGGAATTTGAAGCAACTTTAACCCCTCGTGTAATAGCACTTTTACGAAGACTTCAAGCACAGTTTGGGATGACATGCGTAAAGAAAACCCAAGTGTATGACTGGCGTATAAAGTTTGTTGAAGAACGAGCTGAAGTTGAAAACAACCACCTCCCTCCAACGCCCTCGAGCAAGTTTGACTGAGGAAAACACTGGCGGCGTTTGGGACATTCTAGAGGGTGCTGTCTACTACTGCTAACTGTTGAACGAAACAAAACGTGCATATTAAGGGAAAAAACTTGAATTTCCGATCACAGAATGATTTTGCTTCATGACAATGCCCATCCCCATACAGCCAACTTGACTCGCGAAAAGTTGGCGAAAATGCATTGGACAACACTGGAACACCTTCCCTAAAGTCCTGTCTTACTCCCCTGTGATTATCACATGTTTGGGCCTTTGAAAGAAGCACTAGGGGGTGAACGATTAGGCGATGACACTACTGTTGAAGGCTTCTTGCACAATTGGCTGGAGACACGTCCTTCTTTTTCCTGTGATGACGGCATCAAAAAACTTCTAATCCGTTGGGAAAAATGTGTTTTGAAATAAGGAGATTATATAGAAAAGTAATATGTAACTTTCTGTTTTGTATCTTGTATAAATTAAATATCAAAAATTCCGGTTTATATTTGATTCACTCTCGTAATTGCTAATGGTGATATTCTAACAGGCGCATTGCGCCCGAACTCGGGAGTCCCAAAATTGCGACGGACGGAGGGTTAAGCTGTAAGTAATAACGCTATATCTGTTATTTTATAAATTGTTCGATGTTCAACAGTATTTTTTAACGGAACAACATACAGGGTGTCCCAAAAATGACTATAGGATTTTGAAAGTCAATAAAAAAAACCGGAACGCGTTAGAAATGTTACATTTGCGTCGTTATGTTTGAGAAGTCAGGGAGTTTTATCCCTGACCCCCCCCCTCTCCAGGGGATATTATCCCCTATTTAAATATAGTTTTGACGCTGTGATAACAGAATTGACAACTATCAGCGAATTGCGTAGGTTGGTATTCAAAACCAACCTGAATATTAGGAAAAACGCAAGTTTTAAACCAAACATACGGACAAGCAGGCCCTCCATATGCTCGAAGTTTGGAACAAAATTTTTTATTTCCTTGAAGAAAACTTTTCATCCTGAGAAGCATTTTAGTCCAAACCGCAGTCCTGTGCGAAAATTACTAGATTTTATATTGAATTTTAAAATGTGTCACGGACTTTTGGGGTATTATGCTATAAGGAACTAATTAATTTTGTTTGAATTAAAACATTAGAAAAAAGGGACAATGAAAAAACAAATAACTAAGTGGTAAACGTCAGTAAAATGTGGAGTTAAGATATTTTATTCAGAACATACTAATATACAAACTACGTGTCGATGACAGTAAAATGTTACAAAAACTGGTTCAAAACCAAAAATAAGGGAAAAAACATCAAAATACATAAAAAATAATATCTTAACTTAAAAGAGTAAATAAAACACAAATAATGAGAAAGTAGAGCAGCATTTTTGTGAGTAAGTTTTACAATTTTTCATTTTAAATTACATGAAAATTCATATTAAAGGAAACATTTATAATTATGTTTACAGAAGATTACATAATCAAAGCTGTCATTTTTTTCTTAATTGTTTTATATATTTATGCAATTTTTGCAGGGGTGAGAACAGTAACACAGAAAAAAAAATTTGTCCCATTTCTCCAAACAATGACGACTTTTTTTTTGCTTTGCCGTAACTATCGGTTTTCAAGACTTGAGAAATAAATAAATGGAATAAATTCATAAATACACAGGTTTTAATATGCATTCAAAACTCTTATATATGAGATAACTACTACACCACAAGAATAAAATATACTTTGAGTATACCTTAGTTTTTTTTCCAAACTTTATTTAAAATATTGAGGTTACATAACACATGAGTATTTAGGATTTGCATGACCTCTGTACATATGATCTTCAGGTAAAATTGTTAAGCATGAAATTTTGTAAATCTACAAAAACAAGGAAAATATGCACTGTGAATAATTTTAAAATTTTCAGTATTATTCATTAGATTTTAGTAGAATAAAAGCTATTTGAAATGCTCTTCTCCTTTTTCTTTTTTTTTTGTCTCCTGAAATGCGGCAGCTAAAATAATGCACATCTTAAAATAAGGTGCAGCATACATGAAAAAAAAAAATATGATATATTTTCCAATTTTTTGAAGTGTTATAAAATCATTATAAACTAAAACATATGACTGTATTTCAAATTAAATAACTAACATAAAAAAACTAAAGCAAAACTATCTACTTTAATTGTTAATAAAAACAGTCAAATTTAATCAGTTAATTTTTTAACTTCTAAACATAAAATATATATAATATTGCAAAACAAATTTCATTTGGAATAATAAAGAGTTCTGAATGCTGGAAAGTACTAAAAAGCTTTTTTCTTCATTTATGCATCAAAAGACTAAATATCTAGTCTGTGTAATTGTGAAGTGCGATCCTTCGATTATATAAATTCAATGTCATTAGATTTCAAATGATTCTCATTCATAAGTTAATTATAACTAAAATTATTATTTCAAAAAAGACTTGCAAGAAAATATACATTAAAAACTAAACAAGTTGGAAATTGCTCGTCAAACGTGGCAAATTGTGTGCGTTCGTACTATAACTAGTTTTATAACAATTTTTTGCACCGCATATTGTACTAAATGTCTATTTTAGTGCTTTTCATAAGTGCCTATCCATTTCATTCTGTTCGAAAGGCTGTAACATCATTGAAATGCACTTGAAATCATTTTTGTCCCATTAGACGTAATGTAACGGGAAACTTTTGACTCTCCCTGTACTTAAACTATACATCCAATTATCATAAAATTTTAAATGACTCGACAAAATTTCGCAACAATAATATATTTAAAATTTCAGACCATTCGGAAGGCTGTAAGATCATTAAAATGCACTTGCAATAATTTATTCCCTTGTCATTTAACTATACATCCTATTATCATAAAATTTGAAATGACTCCACAAAATTTTTCAACAATTATATATTTAAAATTTCAGACCATTCAGTTATGTCGTTTATGCTTTGTTATATGCGGACAGACGGACTGAACGACGACTATAGGTGCTACGTATTTATACAATTACGAACGCACCTAAAAAGTACTTCACTCTAACGCATTGCATACTTCTTGGAATTTCATAGTTTCTAATTATTATAATTGAGGCATAGGAAGGGGAATAAGTGCAAAAAATGAAATATTACAGGAGAGACTACCTTTTCCATGCCGAGGGCATTGGAGTTACTACCTGAACCATCATAAGCAATAAAACAAACGGGATGTGTATCTGCGGTGGTCTCCCAGCCAGGGGCGCCATTTGAGAACTTTCTTGGGGGGGGGGGGCAAAGATTTTTTGAAGAAAATTATATATCTAAGAGTAGACCCCCGAACGACAAACATAAACTGAATAATGCTTACAAAACCAGTAAAAACTTTGAATACGGAAACTCAAGAACCAATATTTGTTTTAAACAGGTTTCCGTCTTAGCAGGTAAAATTTTAATATATTTGTTAGAAAATGATCTTTTGTTTTCAAGAACATCCACCAGATGGCAGCATCAGACAATCTTTTTTTATTTGATCTACTGTGACAGACACTCAGTTCAGTGAGTGTTGCTCCTTCCCTTATAGCAGTTGGCAGCAAAATGCTGCTTGATTAAAAAATCCAATAATATTCCAAAGGAATATAATATGATAAAAAACTGCAACAAGCCATAGTTCAAAGTATTTCTTTGTGTTTGTAAATAGTCTTATACATCTGTTTTGTTTTATTGTGAAATGTGATCCGTATTTTGACCAGCATATATATTATTCTAGTGTATTCAATCTTCTAATAAATGTTCTTTGTTCATCTAAAGAAGAGTATATTTCCATTGAAACACATCAAAACATAAAGGTAAAACTTTTAACTTTTTTTTATTGTTTACCTATTGAGGAATTTGGTATTCATGCCTTCCATATGGAATAACATTCCAACAGTCGATTATGAGACTGAAGTTATCTCAGTTTTAAATATAGTAATATAAAAGAAGAAAATATAATATAATTAAATTCAAAGAAATAATTATTTTCTGAATGTTGGTATTTTTCACAAGTGAATGATATAAAAGAAAATTCAAAGAATTGTTCTTATTTTGAAATCAAAAGTATTGTGTATAAGAAAAGAAATTATTTTGCCAATTTCTTATTGAAATTTTATTATACAAGTTGCAAATGTAAATTTATGTTTTAAACAAAGAATTGAACATTTAAGAACAGTTTTTCTGAAATCAAAAGTAACTTCAAAAATTGTTCTCAAGAATTTTATTTTGTTCTTATTTCATCATTAGCATTATATTTGAGTTTATAATTGTTGTTTTGATGTATTAATAAGAGAAAAAGTTTTATTTTCTGTGAAATAAGCAAATATTATTATATCATAATGTCTAGTATTAAAGAATCTCATTATGTTGATAAATTAACTGATGACAACTATTCAGTTTGGAAGTTTAAAATAGAGCAATTGTTAATCAAAGAAGGTCTGTATGATGTTGTATTTGAACCTAAAAAGGAAAATGAGGATAATTGGGTAAAAAATGATAGAAATGCTAGGGCATTAATTTGTTTAAATATCTCAGATTCACAAATTGTTCATGTCAGACATGCTAAAAGTGCTAAAGAAACATATGATCAATTGAAATCTGTTCATGAAAGAGTAAATTTAACAAATAAACTTTATCTTCTTAGGAAGCTGTATTCCACTAAATATAATGAAAGTGTAAAAATGCAGGATCATATTAATTCTGTCTTAGAATTAGCAGAAAAATTAAGAAGTATAGGTGAAGTAATACAAGATGATAATTTAATAGCTATTTTGCTCTGTTCCTTACCAAATTCTTATAGTGCCTTTATAACTGCTATTGAAAGTAAATATGAAACAGATTTATCATTAAAATATGTTCAAAACAAATTAATTGATGAGTATCTTAGAAGAGTTGAAACTAAACAAATTTCAACAAAATTTGAATCTATTGCTTTAAAGGGTAATAGGGATAAACCAAAGCATTTGAATAAGCAAAAATCTTGTTCTCATTGCAAAAAGAATAATCACAACCGTGAAGATTGTTTTCACTTAAAGGGTAATAATACTAACAAAACAAAACCAAATTTCACCCAAGATAGATCACGTCAACAGTTTAAAAAACCAAACAATTTCTCTGCTTCTACTGCTAGTCAAAATGAAAATCGATTAGATTCTCAAAACTATCATGAATTAATGGAAGAATCAAATTCTTCGAGTTTTGTTATGAAATCTCAACAAAATGGAAATAAAAACAAAAATTTGTCTTTTGTTATTGATTCAGGTGCGTCTGTTCATTTAGCTAATTCCTTGGAACTGTTCTCAGAATTAAAAAGTTCGAATAAAGATACAATTACAATTGCTAATGGAACTAAATTAACTGCAAAGGGAAAGGGTAAATGTACTTTTAATATTGAAACACTTAATGGTCAAACAAATAGAGTTACATTGGATCATGTGCTTTATGTTCCCGAGTTGGATAGTAATTTATTATCTGTCCAGTCTTGTACTGAGAAAGGTTTTGTTGTAACATTTAAAGATGATATATGTTTAATTAAAAAGAGGAACATCTTAGTTGTAGATGCAAAAGCTGATGAGGGGTTATATAGATTAAAAATAATACCTATAAATGAAAAGGTATATAGTGCTTCAGAAATATTACCCGTTTGTTCTAATGTTAACTGCATTCTAAAATGGCACCAAAGGCTGGGCCATAGAAATTTGGAATCCATCAAGAAAATTCAAAAGGATGATTTAGCTTTAGGTATTACTGTGAATAATTGTTCTCATAATATTGAATGTTCAAGTTGCATAAAAGCTAAGTTAACAGAAAAATCATTTCCAAAAGAAACGCAATACAGAAGTAAAAAACCACTTGATTTGATATACAGCGACGTATGTGGTCCTGCAGAAACAAAAAGTATGGCATCAAAAAGATATTTCGTTACATTTATTGATGATTACTCTCGTTATACACAAGTATATTTTATTTCTTCTAAAGATGAAGTATTTGATAAATTAAAAGAGTATGTTGCATCAACAACAAATAAATTTAGATTGAAGATTAAATCCTTGCGTAGTGAGAATGGAACAGAATATTGCAACGAATCTGTCAAAGACTACCTTAAAAACTTAGGAATAAATCATGAAACAACGACGCCATATTCACCGTCCCAAAATGGAGTCGCAGAAAGAAAGAATCGCTCGCTTATTGAAATGAGTAAAGCCATGCTTATAAATGCTAAACTGTCAAAAACATTCTGGGCAGAAGCCATTGCTACAGCAGCCTACTTACAAAATAGATTACCCACAAAATCAACTGAAAAGACACCATATGAACTGTGGAATGGGCATAAGCCAAATTTGAGTCACCTTAAAGTATTTGGATGCAAAGCATATGTGTATGTTCATAAACAGAAGAGACAAAAATTTGACGAAAAAGCCACTGAAGGAATCTTTGTTGGTTACGATTTAAGAAGCAAAGGATACCGAATTTATATAGGCGGTAGAAAAATAGTGATAAGCAGAACAGTGAAGTTTTTTGAAAATATGAACTGTGAAAATATCTTTAAAGAAAATCCTGAAGAGCGAATCTCAGATTTAATGCATTTCAATTTTTCAGAAGAAAATCTTGAAAATGATAGTAAAGCTATCCGAATAGAAAATATTGCAGAAGAAATAAAAATGGATGAAAAATCAGTAGATAGCCCAACAACTGAAGAAAGTGAAGATAATTTCCAGAGAAGAATATCTAACAGAGAGACTAAAGGAATTCCACCAGAAAGATATTCTTACAAAACTGAAGACAGTTATTCCAAAAATCAAGATCCTGAAACTTTTAAAGATGTTTTACGATTACCAGTAAAAGATCAACAGAAATGGTTTCAAGCTATGAAGGAAGAATTTAACTCTTTAAAGGAAAATGAAGTGTTTGAGCTTGTTACTTTACCCAAAGGCAAGCACGCCATTGGCTGTAAATGGGTTTACAAAACAAAACGTGATGAAAATGGAGAAGAAATAAAATGCAAAGCACGATTAGTTGCCAAAGGTTTCGCTCAAAAATTAGGCACTGATTATGATGAAACCTTCTCTCCTGTTGTCAAACATACAACTATTAGAGCTTTTCTGACCTGGGCAGCTTATCATAAAGCCAGAGTATTTCAAGTAGATGTTAAAACAGCCTTTTTACATGGTAAGCTAGATAATGAAGAATTATACATGCATCAACCAGAAGGCTTTCATGATGAAGAAAATAAAGACACAGTCTATAAATTAAAAAAGGCTATATACGGTCTTAAACAAGCCGCCAAGTGCTGGAATGAAGAAATAGAGAATACTCTAAAGGCATATGGATTTAAACAAAGTGAAGCTGATCCATGTTTGTTCATAAAAGAAAAATCAAAGAAGACAATTCATCTCATACTGTATGTAGATGATATGCTGATGAGCTCAGAAGATGAAAATGAAGTTAAGGAAGTAATAAATTACTTAAAGAAATCTTATCCCATAACATCACTAGCAGAAGCAAAATACTTCTTAGGTATAGAAATTTACAGAAAAGAAGATGGAAGTTATTTACTTTCACAAAGAAGTAAAATAAATCAATTAGTTAAGGATTTTCAGCTTGAAGAAGCCAAACCAACTTACACCCCAATGGAAACTAACTATTACAGTTTAGATAAAGAAGAAAATCTTTTATCATCAAATGATAATTATAGACAAGCTATAGGAAGTCTTTTATATATTTCCTCATGCACAAGACCTGATATTACCGCTGCTACACACATACTAAGTCGAAGATGCAATAATCCAAGACAAAAGGACTGGAATGCTGTTAAGAGGGTAATAAGATACTTAAAAACAACGAAAGACATTGATCTCCACATTTCTTCAAAAGAATATCCTAATATAGTTGCATACTCGGATGCAGACTGGGGACAAGATGCTACAGACAGAAAATCCACCTCAGGAAATGTAATCTTTTTAGGCAATAGCTGCATTTCTTGGTTCTCGCGAAAACAAACATGTGTGACGTTATCGTCAGCAGAAGCTGAATATGTGGCACTATCACAAGGAACTCAAGAGGTGCTATGGATCTTAAAATTGTGTAACGACCTCAACTTACAACAACATTTTCCTATTAGAATTTTTGAAGATAACCAATCTACAATTAAATTCGTTGAAAGTGAAAAATTTAAATCTCGCACTAAGCACATTGATACAAAGTATCATTACATACGAGATTTAAAAACGAAAAATGTTATAGATGTCAAATATCTATCAACAAATGAAATGATAGCAGATATAATGACGAAGCCGTTGCCAAAGGCCAAATTTGAACTTTGTAGAAACCTTATCCACCTGGTGTCAGATTCTATCACAAAACGGGAGAGATGTTAGAAAATGATCTTTTGTTTTCAAGAACATCCACCAGATGGCAGCATCAGACAATCTTTTTTTATTTGATCTACTGTGACAGACACTCAGTTCAGTGAGTGTTGCTCCTTCCCTTATAGCAGTTGGCAGCAAAATGCTGCTTGATTAAAAAATCCAATAATATTCCAAAGGAATATAATATGATAAAAAAACTGCAACAAGCCATAGTTCAAAGTATTTCTTTGTGTTTGTAAATAGTCTTATACATCTGTTTTGTTTTATTGTGAAATGTGATCCGTATTTTGACCAGCATATATATTATTCTAGTGTATTCAATCTTCTAATAAATGTTCTTTGTTCATCTAAAGAAGAGTATATTTCCATTGAAACACATCAAAACATAAAGGTAAAACTTTTAACTTTTTTTTATTGTTTACCTATTGAGGAATTTCGTATTCATGCCTTCCATATGGAATAACATTCCAACAATATTGAATATGAAAAATTTTCTTTTTAGATAGGATTCTGTTATGGGTTCCATTTTTACAGGTATCCTTAAAGAATGTTAAACCATCCACTCTATAGTATAGCTCTGAAAAGAGATGTATTACAGTAAAACTTGTGAAAACGAAGCCTGTCTATAACATAATTCTTTCTCAAAGGGGAAAAAAATCTAGTTTCTATGAAAAAAATTCATACAATTATACTTGCTCAGAAAGAGACCTGTCTAAAATGGAACTTTTTTTCAAGTCCCTTCGATTTCTTTTTTTCAGGTTTTACTACAGAGACGCCATTTCAAGAGTTTCCTGGCGAAGGACAAGGAAAAATTCCTTTGAGGAATAGGGAACGTGCAGAATTGCACAACGATTTTTTTTTCTTTCAAATTCCGCAAAATCAATTCGTCAATAGATCACAGAAAAAATTGCAAATTTTGAAAAAAAAAATCCCCAAATCGTCAAGGAAAAAATCGCTAATTTCTCCAAACGACCGTGAAAAATATTGTTAATTTCATCAGAGATCGTGAAAAGAAATTCAGATTTCGTCAAATGATTGTACAAATTAAAATCTCGAATTTCGTAAAAGGATTGCGAAAAAAAATCGCGAATTTCGTCAAAAGATTGCACAAAAAATCACGAAAATATAGTCAAGCAATCGAAAAGAATTTCGTCAAACGATCGTGAAATAAGATACAAAATTTCGTGTAACTATTGCGCAAAAAATACAAATATTATTTGTCGGTGGTAGAAAAAAATAATCACGAGTTTCAACAAATGATCGTGAAAAAGAATCGCGAATTTTGTCAAAAGATCGCAGAAACAAATATGGAATTTCGTTAGTTGTTCGTGCAAAAATATTGTCAATTTCGACAAATGGTCGCGAGAAAAAAACAATTTCGATATAGGTTGCAGTAAAAAAGAATAGTGAATTCCGTGAAATGGTCGCGGAAAAAATCGAAAATTTGGTCATATAAACGCGAAAAAAGAATCATGAAATTCAATCAGTCATGAAATAATCAGCCCACGAACGTCATGAATAGGTCACGAAATTTGCAACTTTTGTGATCTATAGCGATAAGGAAATTTTCATTAGTGTTTTCTGCAAGTAAAGGTAAGGTAAAACGTTAATTGTTTTGGATTGCTTTTTCATCATTTTGAGGTGAGTTCGTGTTAATACAATTTTTCAAACAAATCCTGAATATTTTTCTGATGAAAAAGCTACATATTTGAACATTAATGAATACTATATCTTCCCTTTTTCTACATAAAAGTTAAAGTTTATATTAAAGATATAATGGCAGACTTCTTTTACAATAATTGTATTAAAATACGGATTATTTTTCTTTCATTTCGGGTCGGGCTACCTTTCAGTGGAAATCTTTTTAGCGGTTTTCGTATTTACATGAAATTACAGTCCTGTGTCAGGATGGGTTGACGTATTTTCTTCGTTGAGAGTGAGGTACACTTTAAGTTTTCCGGATTGTGCTTTATCTCTTTCGGTCGGAGTCGATATGACCCGGTTTTTAACAAGGAAGTCCTGAATATTTTTCAAATGAAAAACTATAGATTTGACTATTAATGGTGGCTCATAGTAATAACCCATGTGTTCGTTTCTGTACTTAAGGGATAAAATTATAGACTGCTTTATTATAAACGTGTTAAAATATGGAGCAATTTTCATTTACTTTGGGATTTGGTGGAAGTCTGTCGGTTTTTGTGTTGAAGAAATTGTTTTGTCGGGTGCTCGCAGACTCCATTCCTAGACGTTGAAAATTTTTTAGTGTACCATATATAATATGATTTAATAGAGCAAATAATTAAATAATTTGATAACATTGCATGATTGCAATAAATATAATGTGACACTAATAATCCAAAAAAGTCGGATAATTAAGAACTTGAATTAAACTCGACCCCCCCCCCCTCAAAAAAAAAAAATCTGAAAAAACTCTACCCCTGAATTTATAGCAATGAGGAGACTAGTTTTCGTATGATCAAGCTGCACACAGCTGAGAAGCAATTGATAAAAGAAAATTCCTCTCATGTATTTTTAAAATTTGCCAAAGTATGTCTCACCTTAAGAAAGTTTGAATAGGAAATTTTTTGATAATTATTCATTTCTATGCATAAAGCATTCATTTAATGCATGTGTTTTTATTGCAATCAAATCTGATAAATTATTATAGCGTTTGAGAAATTTTTTTATTTTTGTTTGAGTCTGACAATTGATGAAAATTTTCCGAAAAATCAAATTCCTTGGGGGGGGGGGGGGTATAGCCCCCCCTCAAATGGCGCCCCTGCTCCCAGCCCGCCTATTCCTGAACGCCACCCGAGACAAATAATGAGCTCGAAGCCGCTGTGGTCGTACGATAGCTTCAGTGCCCCGAGCTCGACCCTTCCCGCTTTTCGATGTCTTTCATTTAATTATTTTCCTTTTAAATTTGTCCGGTTTCAAATACCCCCCCCCCCCCTTTTTTCCCAGGCTTTCGCTAGAGTTTCGGAAAAAGAGACGTAGGTTGGGACCTCGGTCGGACATGGGGAACAGAATATCAAGTTTTCCCCATGCCATGCTATTGGCCTTAGCGTATTTACTATTTTACCAACAAAAAAAGAGAAATGTATTTTTTGGCACTTACTCCACTTACCATGTGAACGCTCCAATTATGTAAATATATTAGTTTCATTTATCAGTACCAATAAAGCACGTTTGCTTTAGTGGTATGTTAAGATGGGATTATTTATTCACTGTTACGGCAAAATAACAAATGGGAAAGACATATTAAAAGTTCTAAATATTTTTAACTTTGAGATGAAGGGTGTTGTAATCTCTCTATTAAAAAAAAAGTAACTACCGCTGTCACTGCCGCCGGTTTTGAATTTTTTGTGACCGGAGGTATTTCTTCGTTAATATTAAAAAAACTGTTGCATACAAAAATATGAAAATCGGTAGTATTAGAGAAAAATGTTTGATAAACACGCTGATGCAGACAGTTTTCAAATCGAAGAATTATTTTAAGAGATATTTAATGCCAAAGTTGGACAAAATCGTTCCATTAAAAAAGTTTTATAGGAGCAAAAACTGTACATAGGAATTTAATCATTTTTAGATCATTTTATGCGTCAGAATTTTCCGGTGTGCAGATTGCAGTTAGTTTTTTAATTTGAATAATTTTTCGAGGTTTTATTTCTATTTCAAATTCAAATTTTCAGCATTTCGAGAGATATTTTTTACAAATTTTAGAAAATTGTATTAATTTAAACTGTTGCCAACTGTATAAACAGCGCAAACAGTAATGTTTGCTTCAAATTAAAAATTTATTTTACACGTGACTATTATGAACAAAAAATATAAAAAGCAGGAACTCATTGAAAATTACGTCATAAAAACTATAGTTACACGTGAATTTTAAATGAGAAAGAATATTGTAAAATAATAAATTCAGTAACATGCGTTAGAAGTCTTAAATAGGAGAATTTACGTCATATTACACTTATAACGTAAAATGAACAAAAAATAATATTGCAAAACAGTTTTAATTTAAAAATTGCGCGAGACATTTACTTGACATTTTAAGATGATCATAATATTTCATTTCTAACAAAAGTATTTTGACGTGAATATTAAAAAGAGAAAGAAAAGTTTGGTGGAAATTACGTCAGATTATAATTGTCAGATTCAAATTATAATTCAATCTTCCAAAATCTTCTTAAAGCCAATCAAATTAGCGTGCATTTAGAGTCTGCGGTATCTGGACGGGGGTTGGCGAGCGTAGCTCGTAGGGGGCCGAGCCCCCTAGTTGAATAAATTTTCTGAATAATTGATTTTTTGAAATAAAGAATAAGGATTCATTCTGGCATGACACAGAATGTGAAATCTCGTAAAATAAATTTAATTTTAACCCCTTGACCTCCAGGACGTGCGCTGCGTACGTCCTCTCATTTTAATAATCAACAATCATGACGTGCATAACGTACGTCGTTCACTGCACAGTAATTGTTGGATATTTGAACCGGAATGGTCTGTGATATGCAATTGATATAACAAGGCACTAGTCGAAGGTGAGTTTTATGAGATAAATTTTTTTACACCGCATAACCTGGTATATAGCCCTTTACCGGCGAAATTAAGTCTGGATGTCAAGAGGTTAAGGATCTAAAATATATTTTATATTGGATGGCTGGTTATTATTCTAATTTTTAATAGTTGTGAGCCAGAAAGAAAGAATTATAGAAGCAAAATACGCAAAGAACCTACAACCAAGGGTGGTGCAATTAAATATACAAACAAAGCCACAAGCAAGGATTATGCGCCGATAGAGCCACTAAAACGAAAGAGGCACTTCACTGCTGCCATCAATTTTCCTTAAGTAATAAATAATCAAAAATTTTTATTGTTTCGGGTACCAGAAAAAAAAATTGTTAAGGCATCGGGTGAAGTATTATAGATTAAGAAATAGTGAATCAATTTATATTAGTATTTGATAAGGGTTTGAAATCTTTAGAAAAAGAGATATTTTAGTTTTTTGGAATAGGGATGGATGACCTGGTCCTGGTAGGTTGCGACAGGTTTAGCCACATTGCACTGCTGTAACCTCTTCGTTACATAGGTATATGGATTTCGAAATATCTACTTCCAAAATTCTATGGTAGGGACATTTGTAATCCCAATTTTATATCTATGTTCATGAACCATTTATCATAATAATGAATCCTTTAAGCTTGTGATAAACATCCATGTTATGACCACATCTTTGGTCGCTTCCCTTATTATTTCCAGTTCGTAAATATGACAATTAATTATTATCCCGAGAAAACTCGAGCGTGGCATCATTTGTCACTACGACTTGTTTTATCACGTTTTAACTCGACCTAAAGCTTAAACAGAAAGAAAATATTCTTATATAATATAATAAATCATATATAATCTTTCTAGTCTATTATATATATAAAATCCAAACGGAAATTTCGTTCCGAACGCCGAGATTTCGAGTTCTACCGCATGGATTTTTACGGAACTTATACCGTTAGATAGGTATCGTTCCAGGGAAGGTTTTAAGCTATAACACATCATTCTACCTAGATTAGTTATAGAATTATTACGGAAAATTCTATTACTTTGTACTTTGTTACTTCATATTTCCTTAAATATCTGGGCTCCTATTGGTCGTAGAGCTTAGATCTCGCGCCAAAAGTAGCTCCGAAGTACCCAAGCAAACTTTTCCCCGCGATTATTTTGCCGTCTTCCGATTTCCTCTAACTGTATTAGGGGCCCGCGTAGAGCCCCTTTAAAATATTTTTCGTAGTAATTTCAGCAATTATCTTAAATTATTGGTTAAGACCGCCACCCTCCCGATTCATGTATCTACGGAAAGGTTGCATGAAGGAGTTTCGTTCAGATACGCTTTCGTTAAGAATAGAGTGCGCTCCCTGGTGGTGGAATGTGGAACTAACATAACGCGATATTGTTAAAATTAGGAAATCTATCAATGCGATCTGTTTTAAACTTTGAGATAGTTCATAACACATAATCTATTATCTATTCTATTATATATATATATATATAAAATCTATTATCTATTCTATTATCTATTATATATATAAAATCCAAACGGAAATTTCGTTCCGAACGCCTAGATTTCGAGTTCTACTGCATGGATTTTTACGGAACCTATACCGTTAGATAGGTATTGTTTCAGGGAAGGTTTTAATTTATAACACATTATTCTACCTAGATTAGTTTTAGAATTATGACGGAAAATTCTGTTATTTTGGGCGATAAGATTACCATTTTATTTCTTGGCGAAATTCATCGTTGATAAAAAAAAAAATGAAACGGCTATTAAACCTCGAAAAATAAAAGAAAAACTGTTACTAATTTTATTTAAATGAAAAAAAAAAAGAAAAAAAGAAGAAGAAAATCCGTGTTAATGAGTGATAATATTAAAAAACGGAAACATTTAATCAAAACCTGAAAGAAATATTTGTAATGCTTAAAAATTAATTTAATAAGAAATATTACACTTGATATGCAATATTTGGCTCTTTATCGCTTGCGTTAGATATGGAAACGAAACTGAAAATTTGATTAGATGAAATTTTAACGACATTTTCTTTCTGTTCTCTTCTTTTCTTTTTTTTTCATATCTAATTGTCCCATCACGTGACTTATAGAAGAAACAAGCAGATGTAATTGTGATTCACATGTGTAATTACTATTTGTTTCTTTACAATTTTTTATTTTTCTTTTGTCGCCAAACAATGTGATTTTAAGCGAAAAATGCATAAGCGTGACATTATCTTGAGGATGTTCTCACAAATGGTGTTTTTTTAGGTGAAAGAGATAATTTTTTGAGTACATTTTCATATTCAATTGTAACTTATATATATATCAGTTAATATTTTAAAAATGGAATCGAATACTTAAATTTCAGTGTGAATTTCTGCCACACATACATATTGTAAAATAATTTCATACTTTTTAAAATGTTTTTCGCCGTAATTCCGAAAGCATGTGATATTTATAAACTCGAACTCAGATCAACGAATATTACCCATTTTATTTAAGCAAATATTATCTATTGTTTATTTCATTTTTTCTCAAGTCATATCGCCAATTTCATTTATAGGAAAATTCACAAATTCGAAATCTAGGAAATAAAGATAATTTTTAAGGAAATTTATGTTTTAATACGTTATTACTATCGAAAAATTCAACATTTTGAAAAAAAAAATTACAAGTCTTTTGTAATTCGTCATTTCTTCTTCGTATTTCTTCGTACTTTCTCCTCTGTTATGTAATATTTCAAATAATATTGGACTAATTTTCGATCATCGATTCACCGCAAAATGGCATATCTAATATAGTATATAAAATAAAGTCTGGATTAGGGGACTAATTAACGGACAGCGCAAACTACGGAACCTAAAATCTTGAAAATCGTGGTAAAAATACTTCTTATGACATAAATTTCTGCTAAGAAAGGATTTTCTAAAGTGTCACCCCTAATGGTTTTTGCACGGGGAGGGGGAAAAATTTGAATGTCAAAATTATGCGTCAAATGATAGCATATTTTATTGTAGTTTGTATGCTGAATCGAATGCTACCAAGTAAATTTTTATAAGTCCAACAGTTCATGACACATTTCATATTTTTCTAATTTGGCGGTGTCTTTGGCATCTAAACCTCAAAATATCTATCATTACATCCGTTACTCTAGCAACGGAAAAAATTCAAATCAACCCTTTTGGCTAAAAAATAAAAACGGCTCTATGAGTTTGAAATAAAAATGCAAGCATCTTAATTTTTTAAAAAAATTGTGATTTTATGTAAAATAAAAGGAAAAAAATTACTGAGAATTTAGCGTTATAAAACAAAAATGGAAAAGGTACTACTTAGATATTCCGTCGACCAAAAATCTATCGTCAAACTATAAGATTAAATGCCAATAATGGTTGATCGTAAATATCAAATTCACTTGAATTTAAACAAGCTACACGTGTTTACGTCATCAAGTGATTTGAATTTCGACGTTTTATTTGTATTTTTATTAATGTTATACTAATTTATTTGTTATTTCGTTATTTAAAAGAAAGATTATGTCAATTTATATAATTTGGTGAATGGTTTGGCGATTTATATAATTTGGCGAAATGGGTCGACAGGATAACAAGTAGTACCAATGAAAATATTTAAGTATGAAAGCAATGTTTGTAACGACTTAAAAATTATTTTCATATATATAAACTCGGTTTATGGCGTCAGATGCCGTCATCCGAAGAATCTACAAGAGTCTTTTTCCATTTTTTTCGGTCATAGGTTCCTCAATGAAAGAAATTGGAATTGGAACAATATTGTGCGATTTATAAATTGCTCCTCGATAAGAAGAAAAAATGGGTACATTTATAACAACTGTGCGCACATCTCGCTGATAGCATTTTTTAAATTTCCAGTAACAGTAGTTACATTTTGCGTATCTAAATTAAAAATATTTTTTTGTTTTTAATTATGGCATTATTTCTTGTTATTGTTTATCTTTTCAGTTTTTTAAATGAAATTAGTATAAGGCATGCATTTTAAATGAAATGAGTGAAAGGTTTGTGTTTTAAATGAAAATAATAAAATAAGAATTTGCTATGAAAACAATCTTTATTGATTTATTACCTGCGCCCGGCTGACATAAAATTATGACAAAAGTCACATATTCACTTTTCTTTGAGTAGTTGCTCATGAGAATTCAAGTTAACCTTCCGTAATCGGATACTTCACATATTGGTGTATTAGCTTTAATGTTGAAAGCATCGTTTATGTTTGAAGCGAAAACTTTACTATGAATTCTATTACACAAAATCGCATCATCATCATCTTCTATATATTTACAACGGAAATTTGTATTTCATTCCGACTGTTTATAATACTTTCGTAGGATATACCACAATTAGTTAGGTAATAATTTTGGAAAGGTTTTAGTGTATACATATTGTTCAAGGGTACTTAGTTATAGAGCAACAGTAAAAGTTCAAAAATTAAGTGAACCTGATTATGAAAGCTTAGCCTTTTTAAAAAAATCTACAGAACATATTTTGTTACAAGTGGCCCTGTTGCATGACTTTTAGGAATGTGTCAGTATATACGATTTCATTATATGTTGATTAGTTACAGAGGTATTAATTCCTGTTGTCATAACGGCCTCATTACCCGACCATAAGTGCGCTGTTTATAATCAACTAAAACAATTACTTCTTAATTGCTAAATTTTGTCCAACGCTTAAGATAACATTATATCGCAATGGCGTTCGCATTGTTTTCAGTAATGAGCAAGGTCAAGCTGAAGATCCATATTGTTTAAAATACAAGTTCAAATTCACCATTTAGTTTAATCCAAGGTTCATTTGGTAATATTGACCAGCGTAGCGGGCATAGCCTGCTAGTTATATATATAAAATCCAAACGGAAATTTCGTTCCGAACGCCGAGATTTCGAGTTCTACCGCATGGATTTTTACGGAACTTATACCGTTAGATAGGTATCGTTCCAGGGAAGGTTTTAAGCTATAACACATCATTCTACCTAGATTAGTTATAGAATTATTACGGAAAATTCTATTATTTTGGACTTTGTTACTTCATATTTCCTTAAATATCTGGGCTCCTATTGGTCGTAGAGCTTAGATCTCGCGCCAAAAGTAGCTCCGAAGCACCCAAGCAAACATTTCCCCGCGATTATTTTGCCGTCTTCCGATTTCCTTTAACTCTATTAGGGGCCCGTGTAGAGCCCCTTTAAAATATTTTTCGTAGTAATTTCAGCAATTATCTTAAATTATTGGTTAAGACCGTCACCCTCCCGATTCATGTATCTACGGAAAGGTTGCATGAAGGAGTTTCGTTCAGATACGCTTTCGTTAAGAATAGAGTGCGCTCCCTGGTGGTGGAATGTGGAACTAACATAACGCGATATTGTTAAAATTAGGAAATCTAACAATGCGATCTGTTTTAAACTTTGAGATAGTTCATAACACATAATCTATGATCTATTCTATTATATATATATAAAATCTATTATCTATTCTATTATCTATTATATATATATATAATCCAAACGGAAATTTCGTTCCGAACGCCTAGATTTCGAGTTCTACTGCATGGATTTTTACGGAACCTATACCGTTAGATAGGTATTGTTTCAGGGAAGGTTTTAATCTATAACACATTATTCTACCAATATTAGTTTTAGAATTATGACGGAAAATTCTGTTATTTTGGGCGATAAGGTTACCATTTTATTTCTTGGCGAAATTCATCGTTGATAAAAAAAAAATTGAAACGGCTATTAAACCTCGAAAAATAAAAGAAAAATTGTTACTAATTTTATTTAAATGAAAAAAAAAGAAAAAAAGAAGAAGAAAATCCGTTTTAATGAGTGATAATATTAAAAAACGGAAACATTTAATCAAAACCTGAAAGAAATATTTGTAATGCTTAAAAATTAATTTAATGAGAAATATTACACTTGATACGCAATATTTGGCTCTTTATCGCTTGCGTTAGATATGGAAACGAATCTGAAAATTTGATTAGATGAAATTTTAACGACATTTTCTTTCTGTTCTGTTCTTTTCTTTTTTTTTATATCTAATTGTCCCATCACGTGACTTATAGAAGAAACAAGCAGATGTAATTGTGAGTCACATGTGTAATTACTATTTGTTTCTTTACAATTTTTTATTTTTCTTTTGTCGCCAAACAATGTGATTTTAAGCCAAAAATGCATAAGCGTGACATTAGCTTGAGGATGTTCTCACAAATGGTGTTTTTTTAGGTGAAAGAGATCATTTTTTGAATACATTTTCATATTCAATTGTAACTTATATAGATATCAGTCAATATTTTAAAAATGGAATCTAATACTTAAATTTCATTGTGAATTTCTGCCACACATACATATTGTAAAATAATTTCATACTTTTTAAAATGTTTCTCGCCGTAATTCCGAAAGCAAGTGATATTTATAAACTCGAACTCAGATCAACGAATATTACCCATTTTATTTAAGCAAATATTATCTATTTTCTCAAGTCATATGAAAGTTTAGCCTTTTTTTAAAAAATCTACAGAACATATTTTGTTACAAGTGGCCCTGTTGCATGACTTTTAGGAATGGTGTTAGTATATACGATTTCATTATATGTTGATTAGTTACAGAGGTATTAATTCCTGTTGTCATAACGGTCTCATTACCCGACCATAAGTGCGCTGTTTATAATCAACTAAAACAATTACTTCTTAATTGCTAAATTTTGTCCAACGCTGAAGGTAACATTATATCGCAATGGCGTTCGCATCGTTTTCAGTAATGTGCAAGGTCAAGCTGAAGATCCATATTGTTTAAAATACAAGTTCAAATTCACCATTTAGTTTAATCCAAGGTTCATTTGGAAATATTGACCAGCGCAGCGGGCATAGCCTGCTAGTTATATATAATATTTGACTGCCGGTTTTCCAAGTTTTGTGATATAAAATACAAATAATGAAACTCAATGATGTGATTGCAAAAAAATGCGATTATTTTTTGCAGTTTATTTAAAAAAAATTGGTAAGGGAAGCGGTTAAACTTCCTAAAAGCACAGGCGTCCTTAGTGTTTGATTTCTACATTTATTAGCTAATTTCAAATGATATTTTTAAAAACAAAGCAATATAAGTTTCTAAAATGTGCAACTTTTAAACAAAATATTTAAACATTAAATTACTCCATAAATTAAACTTTAATGATTTAGAAGATATAAGAATTTAATATTGATTATTATAATTCTTAAAATTATGTTTGATAATTATTTTTGTAGGCATATTGATACAAAAAGATATTGATGCAATTTTGCAACATAGTGATTTATCTGACATAACAAGTGGCAATGATGGCGAACGTTTTGTTCTAAAAGAAAACGATGAAGTTACAGATGAATCTTCGCCAGATTCAAATGGTACATCTACCCCAACAGTTGTTAAGACAGAACCAAAATATATTCTGGTTGAGTCATTAAATAGTAATAGAGCAGATTTGGTTCAACAGAAACTTAAAAATGAACAAGTGTGTTAGCTCATGTTTATGAAGTTAACCAAACGCATCTCGCATAGACAGGTGTAAAAAAAATTAGCATTACACAGCCTGCTGTAATTCGCATAGTATAATACTTCCAGGTGCACTACAGATGTTTGCGATCGGTATTTAACTTATTATTATTGTTAAGTAAGAACCAAAAAATTAACGGTGAGCATGTTTACACATTTTTTTGATCTTGTAATTTTGAATTGTTGGATCTGCTATGTGAATAATCATAAAACCAAATATCATACGTATCTTTTATGGAGTGTAGAATAAATAGACTTTAATACTTTAGAACTTTTAAAATAGGAAGACATCTAGCATTTGCGTAGGGGAAGTCATCTGTACATTAAGAGTTCAAATGAAGAAGAATTGCCCTTCAAAACAACGCAAAGTGGTTAACCGACATAATAAGAGCGGTTTGATAATGTGACGCATTTATCAAGATATATATAGATGAAAAATGCTTCGAAATATCATTTATTAGGATGTAAATTCAGAAAAAAGTAACGTGTACAAAATGTAAAATCTACTTATATTTCTGAAAAAATAATTGCTTTGAGAATTTTCAATCACAATCAATATTATGCATGTAAATGTCTTTACTTAGAAAAATAAATGTTGAATAAAATAAGTTTATATTTTTTCATTTCGTTTATAATACACTAGAACCTCGATTATCCGAATTGGGACCGACCATCTTTCGGAAAATCGAAATTTCCGGATAATCCAGAATGCTTCCATTTTAAGGAGAAATATATGCGTTATTTCTTATTATGGTAACAAGTGCTTAATAAAAAATAATGCAATAGCAAAATAGAAACAAGAATAGATTACCTGAGCTTTAATTTTGAAATTAAGTACCTTTAACATATTTCACAAGGGTTTGAAACAATGTTTTGTTTGTCACAGTTTCGATTGCCTTTGCTTTGAAGCTCTATCGCGAAGTTTTTAAATATTATTTCGCCAGTATGACAGTCTTTCTGCTGTTCCAGCCAAGCCAAACCTTTTGCAAAGCCTTCAAAAGCTTCAGAACCGCTAATTTCTTCGTTCATTCCACTCCGCAGTTTACGAGAGCTAAATTTAAATTCCAAGGAATTCTAAGAAAGGGGATCGAAAATATTTATATGTACTCGCGGTTCGGAAATATACGATTGCGCACGAGAAATATGATAGTTAACGGATTTTGCACACAAGGAATGTGATAATAATAATTAAAAAAAAAGCTTTCAAAATGGATTTCGGTTAACCGAGAGTTTCGGTTAAAAGAGGTTCTACTGTAATAAAATTTCATTTAAATATATCACATTACAACATACCGATTAGTAATTATTTTATTTGCAATTTATAAATTGAGAAAATTTTACTATCTTGTCTGATTGAAAACGCAGGTACACACATGTGTGTACCTAAAATTTTTGGTTTGTTGGTCCCTTGATACACATAAAAATACATTTTCCCCCCAGCTTTAGCCAAATAAAATAATTAATTTTTTATAGAATCTTATTAATCTTCAGGGACGGAGATACAATAGCAAAATTAATATTATTGTTACCCTGATTAACGATGATAGCCAATTGTAAATAGTAAACCAATTACTTTTACAAACTTCTATAATCTTGATACCCTCCCTTTCATTTGTCAGTATGCACACGCTGGTGTACATTTAAAGTAGATTTTTGAGAAAATCCTTTGTTTCATACATCACAAGGTTTATCTTGATTATGAACACGTATATGCTTATTTAAATCAGATTTCTGAAAAAATCCTTTGTTACACACCTCGCAAGAAAAAGGTTTATCTTTAGAATGAAATCGTAGGTGTCTATTTAAACGACATTTTTCAGAAAACCCTTTGTTACATACCTCACAAGTGAAAGGTTTCTCTTTAGTATGAACACGCATGTGGACATTTAAAATACATTTCTGGGAAAATCCTTTGTTACACACCTCACAAGAGAAAGGTTTCTCTTGAGTATGAACACGCATATGCTTATTTAAATCAGATTTCTGAAAAAATTCTTTGTTACACACCTCACAAGAAAAAGGTTTCTCTTTAGTATGAAATCGCAGATGTCTATTTAAATGAGATTTTTGAGAAAACCCTTTTTTACACACCTCGCAAACGAAGGGTTTTTCTTTAGTATGGACACGCAGGTGAATATTTAAATAAGATTTTTGAGAAAATCTTTTGTTACACACTTCACAAGAGAAAGGTTTCTCATTAGTATGAAATCGCAGATGAGTATTGAAATTAGTTTTACGAGAAAACCCTTCGTTACATACCTCACAAGTAAAAGGTTTTTCGTTAGTATGAACACGAAGGTGGACATTTAAACCAGATTTGTCAGAAAACCACTTGTTACAAACCTCACAAGTGAAAACTTTTTCTTTAGTATGAAAACGCAGGTGTCTATTTAAATTGGATTTTTGAGAAAACCTCCTTTTACACACCTCACAAGAGAAAGGTTTCTCTTTAGTATGAACACGCAGGTGTCTATTTAAATCAGATTTGTCAGAAAACCTTTTGTTACACGCGTCACAAATAAAAGATTTTTCAGGTTTTTCATGAGTATGAATACGCATGTGAATTTTTAAACTAGATATTCGAGAAAGTGTTTTGTTACAGACCTCACAAGAGAAAGGTTTATCTTGAGTATGTACATACAGATGGACATTTAAAGCATACTTATGAGAAAACCTCTTGTTGCACACAGTACAAGAATATGGTTTCTCTTTGGTATGGATTGGCCGATCATCATTTAAATTTGTTTCTTGAAATAATCCTTTACTACCCATCTCATATAAGAGATGTTTCTTATTAATATGGGCACTTTGTATATATAAATTATACTTTTGAACAACACCTCAGAAGGAAAAGTCTTCTCTTTAGTGTAGCATAAATTGATATTTAAATAACATTTTTTAAGAATATCTTATTATACACTGAATAAGAGAAATTTGAAAAAAGAAGATGCTATTTAATGCAGATCTGCCAGAAAGTCTCCTATTGCAAATTTCAGAAGCGAAATGCTTTTCCTTACCACCAATATGATGGTACATAATAAAAATTTCTTTGCATATTATTTACTGTAGAACTCTCCAATTAAGTTCTTGATTCAAAGCTAAATTACTTTTTTTATATGTTATATGTATATGAGCTTTTAAAGTATTATAAATAAAAATTTATTTTTACTGTAAAATGAGATGTATTTTTTAAAGAGATGTATAGATTTTCTAAAGTCTAATTCTAGAAAGGACAGTAATTGTATTATGCAGTTTTCTTAAATATGTACAGAAATACATGGATATGCATTTAAATTATTGATATTACATAAGACATTCCAATAAAGATTTGCCACCAGATCTTTTTCTTTATAGAACATTGAAGTTACCAAATAACGTTTAAAATATAAAAAAGGATTCAGTACCACAAAATTATTTATATTTCTTGACGCTTTAAAAAAGAATCTTTCACTTAAAAGGAAACATGTTGAAAATATATATCATGCATAAACTTTTTCCATTGGTAATTTTTATTTTAAAAACCTGATATCTCTTAATAAATGGTTGTCTAAATTCTATCCAATAATTTTCAAGTGAAAATGAAGAAATTCATGCTATTGCACACTGTATATGAAACCTAAAAAAATCTTTACTGAAGAAATTTTTTATGGTAGAATTCATTGAATAGATTTGTACTGTTTGGGCATAACTTATTTTCATACGTTTCTTCACTGTATTTTCGGAATAGACTTCAGAAACCTCTGCACCTGAAATATAAAATAAAATATACATACTAGAAAATAGCAGACAAAATTTATTCTAGAAATTCTGTTACAATGTCATTAATTAAATAAGAATATTTATTAAATTATTTTTCTCATTTTACTTTAATTTCCACAATTAGCACAACTACAATCACATGCAAAGCATTTAAAGACACGCCAAACTTTTTAGATCTTTATTTCATATAGTTATTTTATCATTTTTGATAAAAAAAAAGAAAATAGAAATAAGCATTGTCTATGACAGTGCTTATTAAATCAAGTGTACTTATTAGATTTTTCAAAAATGATATATATTCTAATTAGCTCGATATTAGGTTATGTGGAATTCACAGTCAGTTCTATTTACCAAAGAGTACAACTATTAAAACATGTACAACATAATATAAATTTCCGATGCTTGCATTTTAGAAACTACAATAAATAGCTTCGAAAAAATAGTTTACGTGTGAAAGTAGTTCTTGTGCTAATTGTAAAAATTACAGCAATTGAGCAATCTCCCAGATAATTCTAAGGCGAATATCACACGATCGTCAATTTCGACGATCATGGCTTCTGCGTCTAAAACGAAACCTGCAATGCAGCGGCGACACAGGCGATAGTTTCGACGCTCTTGGTATTCTTCCAATTGAATTTATACTGGCTCAATTCGGTCGGAGCAAAAAGTCGACTAGAGTTCTGCAATGGGTAGGGTAATACAATTTTACCGAACCCGTCCGGTGGATTGGTGTTGATTTTATTTGCTTCTGGTTCAGATTGGGATTTCTCTACAGGTTCGGATTAATGCGGTTATTGACAAAAGTCAGAATATTTTTTCAAGTGAGAAAACTATATATTTGAAGACACAGACACACACATATACAGTGGCGGTCAAAAGTTTCCGGCCAGTTAGTTTTTTTTATTTGTTTGACAGAACGTTAGCGAAGAAGTTCAATTGCTCCAAAAGTTAGGAATAAGCAAATTACCTCTGACCACGTGATCATTTTGATTGGTTACTTAAGATACTTGATGCAAAGGGGAGAAATTCAAAATTCGCGCGTACAAAAGTTTCCGGCCATTCGTCATTCATTAGTTTTTGCTATCGCTAAAGTGTTTTTGTGGCCATGTTTGTTAATTAATCAAGGTGAATAATGTATTTAAAATTCAAAAATGAAAAGTTCAAAAATTTATTGTTCCTAAATCAGTGATTTGTTTGTCGCTAAAGGTGCAATCCTCTCGTGAGATTACGGCAAAGTTTTCGATCGGAAAATTTGCTGTAAACGATATTTTAAAAAAATATAAAGATGGTCATTGCCTTCGGAACTTGCCACGGTCCAGGGGACCCCGGAAAATAACTATACTTGTGGACAGAATTATCAGAAGAAAAGCAGTTGATGACCCGCGTAAAAATGCCGCTGCAATTCCACGACATTTATGGTATTAAAAGCGATTTATGGTGTTATGGTTATTGCTGAAACAAGTCTATCTACAGTGTCCAGACGCTTATGTGACGTAGAACTTTATGGAACAGTCTGTGTTAAAAAACGTTTCATCAGTAAAAAAATTCAGAGGGCCTGATTGGCG
Organism: Maratus speciosus; assembly: GCA_963932465.1. Lineage (NCBI taxonomy): Eukaryota > Metazoa > Arthropoda > Arachnida > Araneae > Salticidae > Maratus > Maratus speciosus. The sequence continues at coordinate 446,674,687 of OZ010799.1, read as the reverse complement.
TTTGCCAAGGAATACAAAGACTGGATAACTGAAAACTGGAAAAAAGTACTATTTTCAGATGAATCGACGTTCAGTCTTTTTGTGAGTGATAAAAAACTTTACAACCGACGACCTAAAAACAAAAGATAAGGTGCTAGATACATTATTCCTACAATGAAGCACGGCGGAGGACACGTGATGCTGTGGGGAGCATTTTCTGGAAAATGCGCCTGCCCGTTATTTGAAATGCGCGGCAAGATGAATAGTGCAATGCATAAGGATATCTTGCAAGATCATTTGCTGCCGTACTGGAGGAAAAATTGTGGTCGCAACTATTTGTTTCATTATGATAACGACCAAAAGCATACATGCAAGCTCGTCAAGCGGTGGCTTTCGCACAAAAAAACTTCGCTTTTGAAATGGACAGCCCAATCACCCGATCTGAATATAATAGAAAATCTTTGAAACTAACTTGAAAACATGTGTGGAATTATACATATTCCAATTTAGCAGCATTTTCACAAAAAATGCAAGAACCGTGGACAAAACTTAACATTGATGATCTACAACTGTTCATTGAATCGATGCGACGTTGCTGCGCCGCAGTACTTATTGCTAAATGTATGAATACAAAATACTAATTGTAAATGTTGTTGATCACTGTTATTTTCTTTTATAACACCATTTTTTTCTAAACTTGCAAAGGTGGCCGGAAACTTTTGAGAACATGCGTTTTCTTTTGCAATTAATTTTGTCAATTAAATTTATTAATATTTAATTTTTATTCCATAAATAAGTTCTTAACTGTTATGTCAATAAAGTGTATAAGTATCACTTTGAGATTCCTCTTCATATGGGTATACTTACAAATTAACCAAAAATTTTATGCTGGCCGGAAACTTTTGACCGCCACTTTACATATATATATATATGTGTGTGTGTGTGTGTCTGCTCCGAAAGCTAAAATAATACTACAAATACTCATTCATTGGTTTTAAACAAACCAAATGATATCATAGATGACAGAAAAAAGAACTTTTGCGAAATTGATACTTTAAGAGGCAAGTAATTTAGCAAATAAATAAATAGAATGCTAAATTCGTCTTTAAAAAATTAAACTTAAAATTACACTATGTGCAAAATACTTAAAAGATGAGACAATATTTAAAAAAGTGTCAAATTACTTTAATTCATCTTAGTATTTTCAACTATAAACATAGCCTTCGTCAGAGAAATACAAAGATACTATTATTAATGTCTTATTTTCAAAATGAATTTTGCATTATTAATGTAATTTAACATCTTTTTCAATATTGTCTCATTTTGAAAATAAGACATTAATAACAGTATCTTTGTATTTCTCTGACGAAGATTATGTTTATAGTTGAAAGTGCTAAGATGAATTAAAGTAATTTAACATCTTTTTTAAATATTGTCTCATCTTTTAAGTATTTTGCATATAGTGTAATTTTAAGTTCAAGTAATTTAGGTTCACAAATAGGGATCTAAAATAATCCCCTTAAAACATCAATTTAGATATCGCTAACCAAAATTCACACAATGACAAATTTAAGACATTTAAACAAGTGAATGATTTACAAATCCTCAAAACATTTTACTGTAAAAGATTTAAGTTAAATAAGTATGAAAATTTCTCAATTTCTTGGCCATATTGTCTTGAAGGCCTTTTTCAATCTCAAGTGATAATAACATTTATTGAAATCAGCATAGATGTTCCCCTTTATTGGTTTGCTTTTAAAGCAAAAAAAAACATTTAGTTATTAAGAAATGAAGTAAAAATGTACAAAAATCAAACAGTTTCGTTTTTATGAGGAAAATAATAGAGGCCCACCTATGTGAACAATAAGCTCCTCTAATACCGTCTGGACCTGATTTTAACAAGTTGGAAATTGCATGTCAAACATGGAAAATGAGGGCGTTTGTACTATAACTAGTTTGTTAAATATTTTTTGCACTGCATATTGTACCGAAATGTATCTCTTATTGCATTTCATAAGTGCCTATCCATTTCATTCTGTTTGAAAGGCTGTAACATCATTAAAATGCACTTGAAAATATTTTTTCCCATTGGCCGTCATGTAACGGAAAACCTTTGACTGTCCCTGTCGTTAAACTCTACATCCGATTTTCTTAAAATTTGAAATGGCTCAACAAAATTATGCAACAATTGTATATTTCAAATGCTTCTGTTGGGTAGTTTTTGTGTTGTTATATGCGTACTGACAGACAGACGGACCGAACGACGGCTATATGTGCTACGTATTTATATAATTACGAACGCACCTAATAAGGAGACCATGTATTAAGGTAGACTAGTAAATTAAGTTGCCAACGAAAAAGATCTCGTCTTTTGCGTATTTCGACTACGGACACTCTACATCAAAAAAGGACGAAGTACAGTAACGCCGATTCGTAACAAACGAAAATGGGCGGGATTAAAGGCAGCAAAAAATTCGCGAGAAAACAAGCCCGGCTCTGATACAAAAATCCTACAAATAGCGGTCACCTACCTGCATTAGTTAAAAAGGAAGTAAAATCTAACCGCCGGCTCCAAGCCTTTGTCAAAGAATAGATTACTATGGCATCAAGTGAAGTTTCATCTGTGTTTAGAGCAGTGTTTATCTCCTCTATCCGATTATCAAATGTAAAATTAGCAGCGGTTCCTTAGACATGAAAAGCAAGCTTGCTTTAACAAGAAATTGTACGTCGTGAAAAAAGGTTTCGCTTCCACAGTTCTAAGCTGAAGAAAAACAAAACAAGAAAGAAAAAACATGCGTTAAGCATAGATTATGAAATACTTTCCAACACTTCCTGAAACCTTTAACGAATCTTTGTTATTTAGGGAAATGAAGTAAATAGCCAGGTAAACATTTTAGAAAACAGATAAAACACTTGAAAACTGATTTCAGCAGTTACCGTCCATAGCCACATATATATTCAAATGCTTTTGAATAGCCCTGCATTTGATCTGTAGGTTTATATATATACTATATAATGGGACAATTTAGTTTAGCAAGAAAACGCATAACATAATGAAATTTCTCTTTCAGCAATTTATAGTAATAGGTGGATGCATACTCAATTACTTTAGTTCAGCCACGCAGTTTACCTAGTACCTTTATTTCGCACCACTATTTAGCTAAAATTGAATTCAAACTAAAACACTCTTAAAGCTACTGAAATCATGTTTTCAGAAATTATCATTCATAGATGGCCATGCATCCAATTCTTCGCGTGACCCTGTATATAATTTATTCTATATTCTATAATCATTTCTTAGTAAACTAAATGCAGTTCAGGTTAAAAATGTATAACTCATTTAAAAACCAATTTACGAATTCTTTTGAGTAGCCCTGTATATCAATTACCGTATTTTCTGAGAAAAACGCCGCAGTTATATAAAGAAAAAAAAAATAGTTTAACGCCGGGCTGTGTATAACGTCACATACGTTATAAAAATACCAAGTGCAAATAATTAAAATAATTAACTGATGAACATAAAATTAAACATTTTGAATTTAAATAAATAATTTATCTTTTAATTAATTGAGCAATTAATTTCACTATCAATGTTATTTATTTTAATAAAAACAAAAAATAATAATACAACAGCACCGAATAATTAAAGTTGTGTATTTGGAAATCCATCAAAATCTTCAGTATTACTGTGTAATAATTTTAAAATTTCAGGTGACAAACATTGATCGGTGTCTATGAAATCATCTGCAGCATCCGCGTCATTATCAAAAAAGTAAACCGGCAGATCGGATCTCAGATCTTACACGATTGGGGTCAATTGCGTTTTGTTTTGAGATTAATCGAGATGTTACCAAACGAGAGTATAAATATTTTTATAATGCCGAAAATAATTACGAATAGACAGTGAAATAGTTTTCTTGTAGCTTTATCGGCGCTGGCGAAGAATGAAACGCCTCTTTCAGTCCGTAGCCCTTTATTCTACTCTCTTATTTCGACTCTTTAGCGAAAGCCAGTTTCATAGATCCCCAGCTACGTCCAGAGTATAAGAAACTCTAGCAAAAGCCAGGTTAAATAAAATTAAAACCGGGCAAATTTAAAAGGGAAATTACAAAAATTATAGGCGCCGAACCGAAAAGGTCAGCGGTTGGGGCCGGGCGGGTAAACAGCTGAGGCGAGCGGCCTCTTTCCGTCTGCAGCACTTTATTCTTCTCTCTTATTCCGACTCTTTTCAGGAAGCCAGGTTCATAGATCCCCAGCCACGTCCCGAGTATAAGAGACTCTAGCAAAAGCCAGATTAAAAAAAAATCAATTAAAACCGGACAAATTTAAAAGGAAAATTACACAAATTAAAGACACCGAAAAGTGGGAAGGGAGGACTAGGGGCCCTAAAGGTACCGAACGACCATAGCTGCGTCGAGCTTATTATTAATCTCGGTCTGCAGTTGGGAGAGGGCGGGTGGGTCAACCGCTGCGGCGAGCGGCCTCTTTCCGTCCGCAACCCTTTATTCTATTCTCTTATTCCGACTCTTTTGAGGAAGCCAGGCTCATAGATCCCCATCCATGTCCCGAGTATAAGAGTCTCTAGCAAAACAAGGTTAAAAAAAATCAATTAAAACCGGACAAATTTAAAAGAGAAATACGCAAATTAAAGACACCGAAAAGGAAGGGAGGGCTATAGGCCCTAAAGGTACCGAACGACCATAACTGCGTCGAGCTTATTATTAATATCGGTCTGCAGTTGAGAGAGGGCGGGTGGGTCAACTGTTGCGGCAAGCGGCCTCTTTCCGTCCACAGCCCTTTATTCTATTCTCTTATTCCGACTCTTTTGCGGAAGCCACGTTCATAGACCCGCAGCCACGTCTCGAGTGTAAGAGGCTCTAGCAAAACCCAGTTTGAAAAAAAATCGAAAATTAAAACCGGACAAATTTAAATGGGAAATTACGAAATTAGACACTGAAAAGGTCGGCGGTTGGGGGCGAGTGGTGCAACCGCCGCGGCGAGCGACCTCTTTCCGTCCGCGGTGCTTTATTCTACTCTTATTCCGACTCTTTTGCAGAAGCCATGTTCATAGGTCTACAGGCACGTCTTGAGAATACGACACTTTAGCGAAAGCCAGGTTAGAAAAAATCAAAAATCAAAATGGACAAATTTAAAAGGGAAATTACACAAATTGAAGACACCGAAAAGTTAGGCGGTTGAGTCAACCGCCGCGGCGAGCGGACTCTTTCCGTCCGCAGCCCTTTATTCTACTCTCTTATTCCGACTCTTTTGTGGAAGCCAGGTTCATAGACCCCCAGCCACGTCCCGAGTATAAGAGACTCTGGCAAAAGCCAGGTTAAAAAAATCAATTAAAACAGACAAATTTAAAAGGGAAATTACGCAAATTAAAGACACCGAAAAGCGGGAAGGGAGGGCTAGGGGCCCTAAAGGTACCAAACGACCATAGCTGCGTCGAGCTTAATATTAATCTCGGCCTGCAGTTGGGAGAGGGCGGGTGGGTCAACCGCTACGGCAAGCGGCCCCTTTCCGTCCGCAGCCCTTTATTCTATTCTCTTATTCCGACTCTTTTGAGGAAGCCAGGTTCATAGATTCCCAGCCGCGTCCCGAGTATAAGAGTCTCTAGCAAAACCAGGTTTAAAAAAACAATTAAAACTTCACAAATTTAAAAAGGAAATTACACAAATTAAAGACACCGAAAAGCGGGAAGGGAGGGCTAGGGCCACTAAAGGTACCGAACGACAGTAGCTGCGTCGAGCTTATTATTAATCTCGGTCTGCAGTTGGGAGAGGGCGGGTGGGTCAACCGCTGTGGCGAGTGGCCTCTTTCCATCCGCAACCCTTTATTCTACTCTCTTATTCCGACTCTTTTGCGGAAGCCAGGTTCATAGATCCCCAGCTACGTCCCGAGTATAAGAGACTCTGGCAAAAGCCAGGTTGAAAAAAAAATTAAAACCGGACAAATTTAAAAGGAAAATTACACAAATTAAAGACACCGAAAAGGTCGGCGGTTGGGGGCGGGTGTGTCAACTGCCGAGGCGAGCGGCCTATTTCCGTCTGCAGCCTTTTATTCTACTCACTTATTTTGACTCTTTTGCGGAAGCCAGGTTCATAGATCCTCAGCCACCTCCCGAGTATAAGAGACTAACAAAAGCCAGGTTGAAAAAAAATCAAAAATTTAAATCGGACAAATTTAAAAGGGAAATTATACAAATTAAAGACACTAAAAGGGTCAATCGCATATTCTACTCTCTTATTCCGACTCTTTTGCGGAAGCCAGGTTCATAGACCCGCAGCCACGTCTCGAGTATAACCCATATAGCACATTTGCCTCCCAGGGATATCCTGGGGAGTATTGACAATCCACTATCCTCATCCCCAAGGCATCCCTGAGGATGCTGAAAATTGTCATCAGGAGGTCCTCAGGAACCGTAAATGTCCGCCTTATAGCATCCTGGAGAGCTCCCCAGGACCTCCCTAACGTTCCTCCCCAGGAGGATCTGAGGAAGATTTGAGGATTTGAAATTGGGAGGACTTTAGGAGACTTCAAGGTCACACAAGTGTATGCTTTAAAACCCTCCTCAGGAAGTGTATGAGAAGCAATTTAGGAGGAATTTGGGATATTTCAAGGTCATAAAAACTCCCCGGGAAGTTTATGGGATGTATCACAGGGAAGATTTTGGGATACTTCAAGGTTATAAACCTGCGAATCGTTCACAGGAGGATTTCAGGATGAATATGGGAGGCAGCAAAGAAGAAATTTGGAATACTTAATTGTGGTAGGCTGATATAAGCCTATCTGCAATTAAATATAGTATGCAAGATTTAAAAAAAAAAAAACTCTTTTAAAAGTGCAAAAAAAGATGTGCTACTTTGGGCTAGGAAAAGTTTTTTCAAACGGTCTTATGCATTTTTTATTTAATTTTTTTTTTTTACTTTAATGTATTGTTATTGCAGAATAACAAATTTAACACAAAAAAGTTTTTATTTTACATTTTGAGGAAGGAGAAGGTTATATATTACATTATATGCATTTTTTTAAACTGAATTTTCAGTCTTGCATATTTCTCAGAGCTCACTATAATAGAAAATTTCTGTATAAGAAAAAAGGGTAATTTATTTAGAAAGAAATACAGGATGTTACACTCTTTATAATGTTAAAACTTTCAGTTGACTAACCTTGTTGCTTAAAAAAGAAAAATTTAATTAAAAAAACCCTCACTTTCAGAAAGATCTTTTGTGTTTGTTTTCTTTTTATTCTAATTATGCCAGAGGCAGAGTGGCATCACCCAATTTTAGTTGCCAGTACAGCAAGCTTGTATAACACACATATCAAAACTAAATGTGAAACACAAATATCAAACTAAATGCTAAAATTTTTGCATATTTTATCAGAATTGATTTAATAGAATCAGAACATAAATTAATTTCAATACACTACCTAATCCCGCCTTTTTTTTTTTTTTTTATAAAAGTTAATTTTATAATTTTCGCTCTTAATAGCACATACGAGACATTTAAAGACCAAGTGGTACATGTCACATTTTCTTAAATGCTCTAAAATGAAAATCTAGAGAAGTTGCCCTTTAAAAAAAGCACTACAATGCTTTCTAAAGGGATGTTTTTGTTTTGATGGCAAATTTACTTACCATCATATACTAATATTCCTTTGTATCTGACAAACTGACACCCCTCCATGCACACAAAATTAGCTACTTTCACCGATCTGGTTTTAAATCTTGCATATGTTCATACAATTTCAGAAAACATTAAAACACATAATTAGTAATTAGCATATTAAGATCTGTACTAGAGTGTCGTAGTATATTTTTAGGAATTCTATTAAAAATTACTTCCCTTTGCACCTCCTTTATGTCCTAGTGAAAACTTGGTACACAATGCTGCACTACAATCAAAACATAATGCAATTTTAAAACAAAATTTAAGTTTTGCTTTCAAGTTTTCTAGAAATGTTATTTTCTGCTATAAAATACTATACCAGCTTCTGCAAATCCTTTAAAAAAAGTGCTTTTTGAATTAGACAAAAAAGATTCTTTAACTTTAATTTAAATAGCAACTTTACCATATTACTTGTTTCAAACTAAAAGTTCTGGGGAAAGGATGGAAGGGAAGAGAAAGGGCTAAGATGGTTCGAGTGCATTCCAACATATTTTGGATAACTGAGGTTGATTTCTACAAAGGAACTTTTTTACATTTTTGATTTTGGTTGCACATTTTTTCTTTCTTTTAAATGAGGATATTTCCTTTTGGAGGTAGGTTAAGTGATTTTTTTTTTCAAAATACTGAAATGCAAACATTTTTAAATAATGCTCACCACAATATTAATAGCAGCATGCAAATGCAGTAGGTTCTTAAGATGTTATTTTTCTTGACACATTCCCTCCCCTCTTTTTTATGTCAGATTAGTGACATTAAAAAAGTGCTAGTTACATAATTATGAAATACTACAAGCATTTTTTAAGAAATTTTTAGTGGTGGCGAGTTCACTGTGCATGCTGGTGGTAAAATAAATATTGCATTATTCAAAAATACTAAAATGTGCATTGCAGTTTTAAAACTGTAGAGGTGAGTATGGCAAACGTAGGAATTTCTGGATGAGGGTGATTTAAACGAAATATCATCATCTAGAAAAAAGCTTGCACTTATTTGATGATCACCATGAAATATTAAATTTTACAACAGATTTTGGACAAAATATTGAAGATAAGCAATTTTCTAAAGTCCCAAGACTTGTCCAGGTGATGTAGAAACTCTACTGCAGTTCAGTCTACGTTGTACATACTTTTAACTTTATGTCTCATGTGGTATGTCATGACAAATAAAATAAATCAGCACTTTCGTGATCTGTATGAATTTAAACATAGTTGCCAACTTTTGTTATGACATGATTTCTTAATAGTAATTCATGCTTTATGAAATTGTCTTGAAATATACTATTTGGAAGTAAAAAAAAAAAAAGTACTTAATTTGCTATTTATATGGAAATTTTAGTATAGTTACCGAAATTTCCGGTGTATAAGCCGCGGCTCAGAGAATTCCGTTTTCTACCAGAATTGTTTTTAAATAAAATGTATCTTGCTTCTGCTTAACAATTATTTGACTACCTTTTTTAAATAAAATTTCCGGTTTGAAACAGACTTAAATTACCCGCGGCTTATACACTGGAAATTACAGTAATACAGAAGCATGTATGTAAGTGAATATTTTTATGCAAGATACATAATTTTGTTCCAGTTGAAATCTAAATTAAAAGTAAAATTTGCTTTTAGTTTTATCTTGTCTTCAGACATGAAAGTGGGAAATACGGAAAAAAAAAAGGAAATTTTTTTGGAGCTAAACTCGTAAATTTATACTTACTTTAAGTTATTTATACAATAAAATTAAATATAACTGTACATACGAGTGTTAATTTCTTTTTGCAACTTAGAAAGTATTAAAAACAAATAAACTAACCATAAATGAATAGGTTCATTAAATCAAAACAGAATTGAAGACAGTTTGCTAAGTTATGCGATTATCCAACTATATCTAATGAACTTACATGAAGTACAATGATTAATTTTTCAAGATAAATATTATTTTGAATGGTTTGGCTATTATCTGCATAAATTATAAAAATTTTAATGCTAATATCGAGATTTTACTTTAATCTGCTGAATTTCTCTTTGTATTAAGAAAAAAGAGTTACTGAAGAACCGAAGTTCTTTTCTTCATTTACATAAAGAAAAAAGGAAAAAAAAAAAAGTACACTACACATGTAAGGTGAACAAATCTATTTTCTTACATTGATTGAAAAAAATTTTTGAACCACGTTATATTTAGAAAATCTAAAAAAGAATTAGTAAGTACCAAGCAATTTAAATTTATAAAATTTATTTAAAAAAATAATAAATGTACAACAATTCAACTTTCGGCACTCTTCCTCTTTTGCAGCCTCTTTTTGCAATGCCATAGCCATGTCTGTATGGGTTCCTTAAGGTCTTCATTCGTAGCAGTGGGAAAAAATAAGCTAACAACGTCTAGGAGAAAAAAAAAATACAAGATTAAATTTCCATTATACTTGCATGATAATACTACAATAGAGTCCAGTTGAACATTTATGATATACAGGATGTTGTTGAATTCGACAGACAAAATCAAAGAGGAGACAAGAGGAAGAAAAATTACCATAGAATATGGGATTGCAAACAATGTTTAGCCAGTGACAATCACAAAAATAGATGCCGATCAATCTTTTCTATTTTTTCATTTGGAACCATCTGAAATTGGTTGTTTATAAGACAGATGTGGTGTGGATGACCTGGACGATCTGACAACACAAATTATTATCGCTTCAGCAGTGATCACCAGCACACCAAGTATATGCATCCAGCAATTCTTCATCTGTCAGTGTCGGCCTCAATGACATTTGTGACTGCAACTTGGAAAAACTCCTATAAAAAGTCTCACCATCACCTTTCTGACATTGAACTGTAATGCCATTGTAATCCTGCTTTACATCAATTTTTTTTTTCTACTAATTACTGGCCTTTTTCATTCCCCTCAATGTTACATCCTTCATAACTATGTTTGCTATTTTCTCCCACTTAAAAATTGTTTGTGATCCCTTGTTCTATGACAATTTTTCATCCTCTTGATGTCTACTATCACCCTTCTGAATATGTAGGTCGAATTCAGCAACACCCTATATAATGACCAGATGTATTTAGAGAAAACTAAAGCTGTGTTTTCATTCATTGACTTTATTTTGGAAAGTCTGTACCTTTAGATTGCTACAATGTAATAAGGACAAAGATTATCTCCTGGACAGTTTCAGGGAGAGGTGGCTGCAGACTGTCTGCGCTTTGGTTAAGAAATAGCACCCTTCTAGCCCTTCATCACAAAAACAGCCTCCCTGATTTTTCCATGATTTCCCTGACTATCTTTTTCAGAATTCCCCGATTTTCATTATTGGTATTTTTTCATGTATGACGATTCCTCGTATAACACACTTATCGAGCTTGCTAATATCTCATTTGGGAGAAAAAACAAGATAAAAACATAAAAAAATCCAAATATTCATTAAGTATTATTGGTTGACAGTTTTTTAAATCTGAACTCAAAATTTAGTCTAACAACTTCATACTGTGGCCAATAGATATTGTGTGACCAGAAAATTTCCTCATTTTCTGAAAAATATTAAATTCTAAGATTTATCTACATCTGACGGAATAGCTAATTGGATTCAGCTGGCCACCTGGTCAGGTTATGCTAATTGATCATTTAAATTTTTTTAAATGGGTAATTCGCCTTCAATATACGCACTATCTACAGAAAATAAGGACATTTCACCTGATCATGAGGACACCATAATTTGTGTTAAATATAAAAAAAACTCATACCATGTGCATCTTTTAAAAAATATTGGGAAAGACTAATTAGCATGCGAAAAATATGTATATAAAATAGACAAATCAGTTTCGTTGCCAAGGTGAAAATGCAAATATTTTTGCATATAGACCACCCAGTTTCCTGAGCTCATTAACCTATATATAAATATAGCAATAAAAACTTGAATTAACATTAATGATACTAATTAATTACAGAAGCTTATTAAACTAGTATATCCGCAGAAAAGGTAATCAATGTCAAGCCGGGAATTGAACCCGGGTCCCTGGAATAGATCTCCAGTGCTCTACCACTAAACCACAAGGACGATGTCCAGCTTGGTTTACGCTTTGTAGCAATGTGATAATTCACATCATTAATATTCAATAATTTCAAGCGTAATTTCACTGCTGAAATGTAGTTGAAAAATTAATTAAAATTGTATATTCACCGATTCTGGGTTTATTTGCGTCTCATGTTACGCCGCTAGAATGTGTGCTCATGAAGACTTCTCCATCTTGTGCTGCAGTAGCAGCCTTACCGACATATATAAGTGAGAAATGCCAAGCTGGACATCGTCCTTGTGGTTTAGTGGTAGAGCACTGGAGATCTATTCCAGGGACCCGGGTTCGATTCCCGGCTTGGACATTTTTCACTAAGTTGGTTTACGCTTTGTAGCAATGTGATAATTCACATCATTAATATTCAAAAATAAAGATAATTTATAAAAAACATTCTATAATTTTTAACAGCAAGTTTAAATAAAAGAGGGGGGGGGGGATAAACTTTCAAACTATATCGAAAGTTGTTAAAATAATCAGTTTTACAGAAAATTTCAAACTAATTAAACTATGGCATCTTGTGAAAATTTTTCAAATCACTTAAAGAAATATAAAGATTAAAAATATACTGACCAAAATACTCCTGAAATTCTCATCTGCTATATATTCATCTAAGGTTGGGGAAAACCTTAGTTGTCAATGGAGATTATACTACAGAGGAGTGTAAGTCCGTGACAATAAATAGTTCTGTACTGAATCTGAAAGAAATGGCATATTAAATCTCTTTTTTTCCCACATTTTCATATGAAAAATGATAGACTCATTAATCAAAATCGATTGAGCTTAACATATATTTATTTTTATGATAAATATCTAATAATAATCAAGGAAATGTATTTATTTGCAAGGAAGGATTCTGGCGAGAATTTGGTGCAGTGCAAGCAAATGGCTAGTGACCTTAGACCCCCAACAGAGATCTGCGGGGTGATGGTCAATAGATATAGCCTCCTCTTATTATCAGAGATAGTAGATTTTTGATATCCAATCAAAAGTTTCTTTTTTTAAACTATTAAATATAGAGAAAAGTTTTCGGTGGATTTGAATTTTTCGGAAAATTTCACCACAAGTACATACCCAACATATGGCTGAGACATTTAAAATAACAAAGAAAAATTTCTTTTGCAAATTAAAACGAATAAAAGAAACTCTTTATTTTAAGACTTCTCATAAAACTATTTTTTTCCGCCCAAGAACCGAAAACTTTCTATTTTAGGGCTTGTTTTTAAACGTAAAAACAGGAAACTTGCAGGCATGATATTTGATACGAGTTTCATGAGTTTTTCTTAGTTTCTGGTAAATTAATTACAAGCAATTGTTATCTAAGAATGTATTTTTATTTCTTTAATTTACTGGACAATCGCATTGGATAGAAAATTTTGATGGATTAGACAATCAGACTTAGATAAACTGTTTACAAACTCAAATAATTTCTTAAAAATTTTCTGCAGAAAAACCCCACGCCCCTACTGAGTCCTATATCGCCGCTAACTTCAGCAAAAAGTCCTCTTTCCAATCCCTCGCATTATGTTACATGCACTCAATCCCCCCACCCCCCCTCCAGTTTTCTGAATTAGACTTTATTGAAAAGAGGATAATGTTTACTAAGATATTAAAACCGAATTCCCCTTTCGAATGTAAAAAACATTTACTTTTTACACAAAATTTATTTTTAATCTGTTAAATTAATCTGCAGCACTGCTTCGGTGCTGCACTGTTTCTGCTACCGGCCCTGGCAAAAAGAAAAGAAAAAAAGCATTGTACATGCTGTTCCGGCATAAGCGTCGCACTTCCATTATTTTTAAGTTTTTCATCTCAAGTATATATGAAGCACATGGAAAGAATATGTAAAATAACAAGAATTTTCTTTATTGTGTAAATTAATTTTTTTCCTTTTAATGCGGTTTTTCTTAAGTACATTCACAATATAATTTCTATCCTTCTGCAAACAGAAGTTTAAACTATTCTTATTTTACTTAGAAAGAACTAATCAGCAGTTAAATTAATTTGTCTTTTAAAAATAATATAAATTCAATATTTTAACAATATTTTAGACACAAAAAACAAGAAAAAATTCACCAGTTATTCATAATGCATCCTACAGTTTTATGCATAAATGTAAGTTAATTTGGTTTGATAATTAAAATTATAATTTAATTTGACAAACCAATCAGGCCCGTGTGAAATGGGAGGGGGGGGGGGGGGGCAGTCGTCCCAGGCACAGAGATTGAGGGGTGTGACTACCAACACAAACCTCTTATTTTGGTTGTTACGAGAAATTATATTTATACATATTGAGAATGTTTTTTCAAAATGAAAGTACATACATTTTTCGTTTCAAAGTTTCCTCGTCCCTTAACCCATACCCGAATACAAATTTCTTCCATTGGATAGCTGAAGTTTATCTCTACACCTCTCCTTTTTTTACTTTTTTGATTTTGATTGCAGATATTTTTTTAGAACGACACTTTCATTTTCGGAACCGGTTTCGAAAGTGAAAGTAACTGAATAAAAAATATCTGCAACCAAAATCGAAAAAGAAAAAAAAAAGATCAATGTAGAGATCGACCTAAGCTATCCAATGCAAAAAAATATTTAAAAATTCCTAGTTGCAAACGAGATATTAGAAAATAACCTCCCCATAGGGTTAGCATTAGTTCACGAGTGTCTTCGCTTGTAGGGACAGGAGCCTTACACGTGAGCTAATGTTAAACCAATGGGAAGGTTCTTTTCTAATATCTCGTTTGCATTTGCACATTTTTAAATATTTATTTTTGTTGTTGGATGGCTGAGGTCCATGGCTACATTCGCCCGCTGCAGAATGTAAGTATGAAATAAGCTAAATTAAAAAATTTTTTGACAGAATTCTCCATTTAAGACAATTTTTAAACATACTCAGAAGCAATAAAATAATACAACAATTAAAATATAGTAACTATTCAAAAATATATTTCTACAAACATTTAACAAAATTGACAATTCAAAAAAAAAAAAAAAAAATTCCCGCCACAGGGTTTTTGATCCCTTTTGGATAAATTAAAAACACGTGAATGTAAAAAGAAAATTTAAAGAAAAAGTATTAAAAATTCTTTGCCATGGTAGGGGTTGAGGAAGGCAAGGCAGTTTTTTATCTTTCATTTTTAACAATCAGAAATGAAAAAAGTTTCGTTTAAAATTAATTTTCAAAATCCAGAGAGAGGCGGTGACCTTCCCTGGCCCCTCCCCAGCCGGCATCCCTAAAGGGGATTTTTCGTTTTTTTTATAAAATAATTTTATTCTAAATGTATTTTGGCTGTCTATCATCAACCGGAATTCTTTCAGGAATATAAAAAAAAAAAATCTGCATGGAACGGGAAAAAAATAAATTGTTAAATTCAACTCGCGCAAATTTATTCCTCCAAACAACGATAAACAGCCTGGCGATCCAAGAATATACTTCAGCAGTAAACAAATAATACAAATTAAATCCGAAAAAGGATTTTCTGTGCACCAAACTCATCGCTATATCTCCCAGTATGGAAATCCTACAACGCCAGAGTCGGTAAAAAGGCTCGCTCAGTATAATCACCATTGTCAACTAAGGTCTTCCCCAAGTATAGTTCTTCTACAGCTTCAGGGGTCTCCAGAGGAAACTGAGGAAGTCTATGCTCACTGGCAATAGTGTCAATTGAAATTATCTGTTGCTCACTGAATTTTTCCATAAATAGATCTAATGTTGATGTTGACTGTAATTTATCAACTTTGAATTCAAATTTTGCAACCATCTTTATTAATTTTGTAGATTTTTTTTTCCTTTCTCCCTATCTAAATAAAAAGTCACAAAGCAATTAAGTCAAATAGAAATCTGCACATATCAAATGCAAGCCTAGAAATGACTCTTCAAAAATATTATAGGATAATGATATATAGGATTTTTTTCAGGAAAGTAAAGGAATTTTATTTATATGTAAATACAGCTACACATGTTTTAGTAAGAAATATCACAGACATCAACATTGCAAAAACTATATCAAGAGTAAATTATTTAAAGTTCTCTTCTGACTATTTCAAGAATTTTGAACACATGTCAGGAATAAAATATTAGCATTTCAGAAGTTGTACTTAATTTTGTTTTTTTAAGCTATATTTTTTTACACTTAATACTTCTGCAACTAACTGACGAAATCAGATTTTTTTTTTTTTTTAAACTGGGAGTGACTGCCGAAAATATGATTTTTATTAATGGACAATCGACAAATTTCACGATATAATGAACTAGTGACGAAATTAGTGACTAAAATGCTGCTAATGTTATAATGCCAAAATTTATGATTTTTATCTATAAACGATGGATATAGTACAACGACCAATTGATGTAATCAACGTATTTGTAACGCGACTTACTAAAATTTGTGATCTTTTGCTGCACCTTCTAGTTGCTGTCTCATTCATATACACTTAGGATCGTGCGTTCATAAAATTCACATCACGGTAGACTTCTAAAAATTCCCAGTCGGTGACACGATACCTTCTAATACAAAAAGAACATGCAGCAATAAAAAAGAATTGGCTAAAAGAGGGGGAGGGAAATACAGGAAAAATAATTTTGTCTTCACAAACCAGGGGTAATTATGTTCAGTTTTTTAAATATAGGAAAATTTTTAACAGGTCATCAGTCAGAAAAATCAGGCATAAAAAGTATCACTAGTTTCCACAAATGGTAGTTGAAAAAAACAAACAAGCACACTGTTCATAAAAAGGCCTTATTTTAAAACATTTTTAAATGGTTTGTTTAGAATCTCCTTTTACAGGTATAATTGTGATATTTTCCTGGGACCTATTAAAGAATGTTTCAATATTTTCCTGCAAAATACATACATACCTGATTAACACAAATATATTTGATAAAAAGCTTGCAATTATTACTGACAATATCTTGATTTTTTTCAGAAATTAATTTATACTTCCTTCATAAAAAACTACAAATTCAGTCATATTATTGAGAATTACATATTGAAATACATACAGAATGATACAAAACTACAAGTTTCTGTAATTTTGCTTTTCTACATTTGAACTGTAAGTTTCAGAAGGACAGATTTAAGGGAGTGTACTGTACAACCAATTTTTATATTTTTGTATGCAGCAGTTTTCTTAATATTCATGAAGAAAGACAAAAACTCGTTAACGTCGGTGGTGACAGCATTAGTTGATTTGCATTTTAATTATTAGAGATTTACATTTTAATTATTAACTACCTGAAGGTGTTGTTGAAATCGAAGACAGATCAGGTGTTTTTGAAGCTGAAGGTTTTCCTAAATCAGGTGTTTCTGGGAAAGGCTCCCTATGTAAAAATCTTTCATCTTCAGATTCCTCTGAGCTTGATATGGTCCCAAACTTTTTTGAAGGTTCCAAACTTTGGGGCCTTATAAGGTTGCTTGTAGTCTCTGACAGGTATTGAGAAAGGTTCCTCATGTATTCAGAACTATTTTATGAGACTCTGACTGAGATATGTCCCTGTTAATCAAGCGGCGGACATGTCGTTTTGAATATGTTATTTTCTTTCTCTTGAACATTTCTGCCAATATCCTATTTAACAGAAATATTTATCAAAACATACTATTAATGAATAATAAATTGAATCATTAAAGAATAGTATTAGTCAGGGTTTAAAATACAGTAATCCCTTAACATTCGCAAGTTTTGATTATTCTAACTGCTGTGTTGCATTGTATAGCCTAAGTTCTGTGAATGTGAACTTAACTTAAATCCTTGTATTGAAGGAAAATATAGATCAGCAATTCAAAGAAGCCCGAAACATATTGATGCTAAATCTAAAAAATCCTAAAATTCAAAATTTTCAATGAAACAGAAAATTTTTCTGCAAAATGTATGGAAAATTTTAAAACTTCAACAACTCGTTGAGAAAGAAATAGAATGCAATCTTCAACTGGTGAGGAGTATCAAACTTAAAAGAAAAATCAACACTGCAACTTTTTCTTATATGGAAATTCATTAAAAAAGGATCTGCCAAAAAAAAAAAAAAAATGCAATGCCAATTTTTTTAGCTTTAACTAAGCATGATATACACAATTCCATTTTATAAAAAGTAATAAGGGTTTGTGTACACATTTCTTTAAATAAAAACCAAGGACATTTTACACCTTTGAAGAACCAAAACCAAACAATTATGGATCTATAAACAAATTATAATGTGCATTTTTTAAAACGGGCTTTTATTTTGTATTTCTTATGGCAGAATGTGAAAATCTAATTACAGAATAATAGAAAATGAAGAATATATTTTTAAATACTATCCAAATATGTGAAAATTTAATTTTTCATCATAAGACTATTAAGTATACAAATTAAAATTCAATGAATTTGGAATTTAAGAATTAAATTTTACCTTTTCTTTTCAATTTTCAAACATATATCTTGATACTTTCTAAAATCTCAAACTCAATAATGTTTACAAAAAATAAATTTTAAAAAAAACCATTTTTTTCTTAAATCTGAGATCATTGAGGCTTGCAATGTTTGCTTAAATCAATTTAAGACCAATGATTAAATTGGATTTTCAATGTTAGCTTTTAACAGATTTAAAAGCCAGGCACAGTTAAAAATAAGTAATTGTTACAATGAGTTGTAAAAGTGAAATTTAAAAAGTGTAATCAATCGCCACCCCTGTGTTGTCACTTTTTAGTTTCATATGATGCGATTTTTTTCCTGTGACAAATTGACAAAATTCACAATGTTTTTTGCAAGTGACGTATAAAATAAAAAAAAAAAAAAAAAAATTACGATCACGATCTTTTAAAGAAATTTGCGTTTTCTCGCAGTTCTTGAAGAAATTAGCGTTTTTTTTTTTTTCCGCGATCCTTTGACGAAATTTGCATTATTTCTGCGATCCTGTGATGAAATTCTCATTATTTCAATGTCCCTTAGACAAAATTTGCATTTTTTTGTGATCATTCGACTAAACTTTCTTTTTTTCAATGGCCTTTAGACGAAATTTGCGTTCTTCCCGTGATCATTTCTCGAAATGTGTTTCATAGGCAATTCTTTGACGGCGTTTCTTTATGTGAATCTTTGCAAACTTCCCGTTTTCTCAGCGATATTTTGACGAATGTGTATTTTTTCTGTGATCATTTGAAGTAATTCGCATTTCACCGCGATCCTTCGACGTAATTCGCATTTCACCGCGATCCTTCGACGTAATTCGCATTTCACCGCGATCCTTCGACGTAATTCGCATTTCACCGCGATCCTTCGACGTAATTCGCATTTCACCGCGATCCTTCGACGTAATTCGCATTTCACCGCGATCCTTCGACGTAATTCGCATTTCACCGCGATCCTTCGACAAAATTCGCATTTCACCACGATCCTTCGACGAAATTCGCATTTCACTGCGATCCTTCGACGAAATTCGCATTTCACCGCGATCCTTCGACGAAATTCGCATTTTACCGCGATCCTTCGACGAAATTAGCGTTTTACATCGATCCTTTGACGAAATTCATGTTTTACCGCGATCCTTTGACGAAATTCACGTTTTACCGCGATCCTTTGACGAAATTCACGTTTTACCGCGATCCTTTGACGAAATTCACGTTTTACCGCGATCCTTTGACGAAATTCACGTTTTACCGCGATCCTTTGACGAAATTCATATTTTACTGCGATCCTTTGACGAAATTAGTGTTTTACCACGATCCTTTGCCAAAATCCACCTTTTCTGCTGTGGTTTGCTGCAATCCGCGTTCTTCCGCAATCATATACCAAAATTACCTTTTTTTCCCCGCGATCATTTGGTGAAATTGGTGATTTTTTCTGCAAACGATTGACGAAAAAAGCTTTTTTTTTTCTTCCCAATCACTTGTCATAATTTGCGATATTTTTCAGTGATTTCTTTTTTATTTCCAAATGTTTGGACCGATGAGATTTTTAATTTTCAGACCGTTCTCACTTAGCAAACGCTTTCACCCCGGTTTTTTTTCTTCTGCTGTGTATTATATGTTTTTGGTCTGCAGGAGCCTTGAAACGTCTGCGACGCTCGTCGCGCACATTCTGCCACGGGGAGTCAGGTCAGCTAAATTTTAAAATTGCCATACCAACTGCTTTATCTGGTTTACACTGACCATTTACCCCTTTCACCCAGGGTTCGCAAAAACCCGGGTTTTTCTGAAAAAACCCAACCCACCTGGGTTTTTTCGGGTTTTTTCATGAAAAACCCAATTTTCCCCGGGGAAAATCGGGTTTTTTCAAAAGTATAATACATGCGTAATTACATTATTGTATACTATATTTTCTATATATTATACTAGGGGGCTCGGCCCCCTACGAGCTACGCTCGCCAACCCCCGTCCAGACACCGCAGTTTCTAAATGCACGCTAATTTGATCGTCTTTTAAAAGATTTCGAAAGATTGAATTATAATTTAAGAAACAGTGGCGATCTCCCTATAAACGGATTTCTATTCATTTCTCTTTGATTGGGGAATTTTAACACCAAATCCGCTGCGGTACTACTTGATTATCCAGTCGACCAATTTCGCCAAATTATACAAATTGACATAATTTTTATTTTAAATAACGTAAGAACAAATAAATTAGTACAACATTAATAAAAATACAAATAAAACGTCGAAATCAAAATAACTTGATGACGTAGACACATGTAACAACATTTCAAAATAAGCTAATATAAAAGGAATTAAGTAAACAGTCTTTGTCTCCTGGTATTTTTTAACAAAGCGAAAAGAAAGTTCTTTTAAAGGAGACATTTTAAATTAATCGTTTTTAATCTGACGTAATTTTGACCAAGCTATTCTTTCTGTTTTAAAATTCACGTGTATATTTTTTATGACGTAATTTTCAATAAGTTCCTGCTTTTTATACGCAATTATTTCATTTTAATTTGAAAGTATCTTTACTATTTATAATAGTCACGTGTAAATAAATTTTTAATTTGAAGCAAACATTATTGTTTCCGTTGTTTATACAGTTGGCAACAGGTTAAATTAGTACAATTTTCTAAAATAAGTAAAAAATATGTCTCGAAATGCTGAAAATTTGAATTTAAAATAGATATAAAACCTCGAAAAATGAGTCAAATTAAAAAAATAAATCAATTCTGCACACCGGGAAATTATAACGTATAAAATGAACTAAAAATTATTAAATTCCGATGTATAGTTTTTGCTACTATAAAACTTTTTTAGTGGAACGATTTTGTCCAACATTAGCATTAAATATCTCTTAAAATAATTCTTCGATTTGAAAACTGTCTGCATCAGCGTGTTTATCAAACATTTCTGTATAATACTACCGATTTTCATATTTTTGTATGCATTATTTTTCTTAATATTAACGAAGAAAGACCTCCGGTCACAAAAAATTCAAAACCGGCGGCGGCGGTGACAGCGGTAGTTACTTTTTTTTAGAATAGAGAGATACACTATACATAAAAAAATACATTGTTCCCTTATATACAATGTAATTGTAAAGCTATTTTACAAGTTATAAATTGTATAAATTATATGAATTTAAATTAAATGTCAGTGTTTTTCACAAATTAGTTTTAAATATAATAGAAGATATAAAATTGGTAATTTTCTTTAAATCAAATAATGAATAGAATATTAAAATTTAAAATATATTAAGCAAAAAGAAAAAAAGGGGTAAACTAGTCAGATGTGCCAATCCCAAAAGTTTCTTCTCTCTCATGCATGTTAATAATTCAAAATTCACTATCACAGTGCCAAAATTAAATGGCAATTTATGTCCATCATGAGGATTGTAAAATATAGATTTGTTGAATTGGATGCATATAACAAGGAGATATAAGTATCACCTGTTGTGTAATTTACACCAAAACCTGATCAGTAACAATTTCTGAAACCGAATGTGAAGTTTGATGAAAATCCATGCATTATTAGTTGTTGAGATAAAGCTATTGCAGAAAGAGAGATAAATGCAGCACAACAGCGCCGCTTGGGCGATAATATACTAAAAACTAATCAGCACCAGTTTATATCAAGGTTTAACTGAATCTAAATTTTTGTTCAAGTCCATACATTAGTTCCTGAGATAAGAGTTATTGCTGAAATCGCGAAAAATGCAGCATAGCAATAGCAGCACTACCTGTTGGGCGATATGCACCAAAACTCGATAAGCATCAACTTAACTTGTAACTGAATCTGAAGTTTTATGAAACTCTGTGCATTAGTTCTTGAGAAAAAGCTATTGCAAAAATTGAGATAAATGCAGCATAGCAGCGCCACCTGTTGGGCAGTATACACCAAAAACTAATCAGCACCCGTTTACATCAAGGTCTAACTCAATCTAAAGTTTTGTGAAATTCTGTACATTAGTTCTTGAGATAGAGCACCCACAAAAATTTTTTCACATACAGACAGTCATTTTCTAAAAACTATCAAATTGACTTCAGGACCTTTTTAAAACGTATAAATCCATCATGAACTGGAAGTCGAAATTTTTCACGAATCCAATACTTTCTTCTTGTAAAGATAGAAGAAAGTAAAAATACATATTTTTTATTTCCATGAATATAGTTGATTTGAATTTTTTTATATAAAGACATACCTATAATTATGTACTATGTATGTTGCCTACTAGGTTCTATGTTAGTAAAGTATTTTAATGTGCTGAAATACATTTTTATTTTACTTCAGATGTGTAATGGCTTTTATATATTAATACTTTTTCAAAATTAACTGAAATGACTTAAATTCATTAAATGTATATGTTGTTTAAATTTTTAAATTATATCTGAAAATTGAAAAACCCACTTTATGGGTTTTTCAGTGGGCTTTTTCAAGTGGGCCCATTCTGAAAAAACCCACCGGGTTTTTTCGAACTGGGCCCAGCTTTGCGAACCCTGCTTTCACCCCCCCTTTTTTTAATACTTTATAAAATTAAAGAGGACAATGGTTACTTAGTTACATGTTTTATTATTAACTAATTTTAAGAATTAATATACAAGTCCTATTTTATTTCTCATAAACATTTAAAATCATATATAGTCACAATAAAAACACCATTTCTCACTAAAAGCAATATTATGAACAGCATATGCATTAATATGCATAGAAACATGCTTTTCAAAATTTTATTTAGAAAATTTTAGTTGTGTTTATTTAAATTTAATTGCTCTTTATTTTACACACTTATGTACCAAACTTTCCTCAAATATTATATCCTCTCTAATTTCTCTTTTAGCATTTGCAACTTAATCTCTCCATATGGCCACATAAGAATTTTTCCATTTTGATGTGTTACATTTTGTCACTGTTTAATTAAATATAATCTTTAAAATAATGTGGAGCTATGTAATATAAAATTTCAAAACACCAGTTTGAAGAGTAACTTCTATTCTTTTCAATATTTATAATTTTTTTTCGGACATAATTCCTTCACAGTTGCCTTCTAGCAGTTACAAAGACTTATTTATTTTGCAAAATTTGATAGAAATTTATAATATTTTTAGTAGAAAATATTTAAGTGTACTGAAAATTAATTGATCCAAATTTAATATAAATTAGCTGTAAACAGGGTTCGCAAAGCTGGGCCCAGTTCGAAAAAACCCGGTGGGTTTTTTCAGAATGGGCCCACTTGAAAAAGCCCACTGAAAAACCCATAATGTGGGTTTTTTCAATTTTCAGAAATATTTAAAATTTTAAACTACATATACATTTAATGAATTTAAGCCATTTCAGTTAATTTTGAAAAAAAATTAATATATAAAAGCCATTACATAAACACCCGAGGTAAAATAAAAATGTATTTTAGCACATTGAAATACTTTACTAACATAGAACATCGTAGGCAACATACATAGTACATAATTATAGGTAAAGGCATATCATAAGAATGTCTTTATATAAAAAATTCAAATGAACTATATATTCATGAAAATAAAAGGTATGTATTTTTACTTTCTTCTATCTTTATAAGAAGAAAGTATTTAATTTGTGAAAAACTTCGATTTCCAGTTTACGACGGATTTATACGTTTTAAAAAGGTCCTGAAGACGATTTGATAGTTTTTAGAAAATATCTGTCTGTATGTGACAAAAGTTTTGTGGGTGCTCTATCTCAAGAACTAACGCACAGAATTTCACAAAACTTTAGATTCAGTTAGACCTTGATGTAAACTGATGCTGATTAGTTTTTGGTGTATATTGCCCAACAGGTGGTGCGGCTATGCTGCATTTATCTCAATTTTTGCAATAGCTTTATCTCAAGAACTAATGTACGGATTTTCATCAAACTTCAGATTCAGTTACAAGTTAAGTTGTTGCTTATCAAGTTTAGGTGTTTATTGCCCAACTGGTAGGCTGCATTTTTTCACGATTTCACCAATAACTTTTATCTCAAGAACTAATGTATGGAATTGAATAAAAATTTAGATTCAGTTAAACCTTGATATAAACTGGTGCTGATTAGTTTTTGGTGAATATCACCCAACAGTGGCTCTGTTGTGCTGCATTTTGTATGATTTCTGCAATATCTCAAGAATTAATGCATGAATTTTCATCAAATTTCAGATTCAGTTAGATGTTGACGTAAGCTGTTACTGATTAGGTTTAGGTGTAAATTGCACAGCAGGTAGTGTTAGTATGCTGAATTTTTCACGATTTTTGCAAAATCTGTCTCAAAAACTAATGAACGTAATTTAATCAAACTTAATATTCTGTTTCATTTTCATGTAAATAGATCCTTATTAGACTTAGATGTAAATTTAACTACAAGTGTTCATTTTATACCGTTTGTGTTTGGGTTAGAAATTTTGGTTGTGGACTTCTAACAGGGTAGGCTCCAAAATTCAATGATTTGTTTGAAACAATGTGTACTTACATGTTACATCTCCTTGTTAAATGCATCCAATTCAACGAACCTATATTTTACAATCCTCGTGATGGACATAGATGTGGCACTGTGATAGCGAATTTTGAATTATTAACATGTATGACATAGAGCAAAGTTTTAGGATTAGCGCATCCGACTAGTTTACCACTTTTTTTCTTCCTACTTATATATTTTAAATATTAATATTCTATTCATTATTTGATTTTAAAGCAAATTAACAATTTTATAGCTTCTATTATATTTAAAACTAATTTGTGAGAAACAGTGATACTTAATTTAAATTCATATAACTTATACAATTTATAACTTGTAAAATAGCATTACAATTATATTGTATATAAGGGAACACAATGTATTTTTTATGTATAGTATACATAATATATAAATAATATAGTATACAATAATGTAACATCACATATATTGTACTTTTGAAAAAACCCAATTTTCCCCGGGGAAAATTGGGTTTTTCATGAAAAAACCCGAAAAAACCCATGTGGGTTGGGTTTTTTCAAAAAAACCCGGGTTTTTGCGAACCCTGGCTGTAAACCAACTTTTAAAAATAAAATCTGCCTTTTTTCAATAAAAGCTGTTTTTTTTTTTTTTTTTAAGTGGTTAAAACGAGGCCTGGCTAAAAGCCGGCAACCCTGCTTATGATACTCACAAAAATTTTCCCTGCAATAAATTGACGAAATTCACAAATTTTCCTGCATCAGATCGATAAATTTGATTTTCTAATGACTAATTAATGAAATTCACCTTTTTTTTGCGACATACGAGCAAAAACTGCAATTTTTTTGCACTATTCATTGATGAAATCACAGGCCACACATTGTGCATCCCTAATACACGTTGTTGGAATTTTTATTAACCCGGCAGGACAGGTACTTGACACCCCACGTCAGAAAATATTCGTCTGCTGTCGGTGAGTGCTTTTAATTTATTGTTTATTATTTTTTTTTAATTAACGATAATTTAACATTTTAGTTATCATTTTTCACGAGAAAGAGTGTACTTATCATGAATTTCACTAACAGACAGAATTCTAAAGTTTTTTTCATATTTATGCCTATTTAATATGTTTGGGGTGTGCTGACACCCCATGCCCATTCCCGTGTTACGTTTCACAGCGCGCGTCCTGCCAGGTTAACTTATTTTTTATATAAAGAACGCAAATAAATTTGATTAATGTGTGTTTATGAACATATACAAATAATCCATAAATATGTTCTTAAAAAAAAAAAAAACTATGTGATAATAGGCTTTCTGATCTTAAGGAAATTTTCCTTATTCCCGATTCCTGTCATGAACCGTTGGACGGTATAAAATATTCAGATTTATAGAAAAATAAGTTTATATACAATTATGGTTTATTTAGATGTCAAGAAAGTTTGATACATTATAGTTGGACACTTTAAAAAGTGGCCACTAATAAAACAGTCTACTGGCCACTGGCTACTAACCCAATTTCTGATCCTCCCCCCCCCCCTCCATTTACAAGTTAATAACTAGAGCCGTACTGAGTACTCGGTAAATACTCGGCAATATTTTGGCAGAGTACTCGGCTAATACCGAATAGTTGGAAGAATTTCATTTTTTAAGCATATGAATTTAAAACTGATCTATAAAAAGTTATTAATAATTCATAAAACTATTTACTCGGTATTTAACAATATGTCTACAAAATATAGAAAAAGTTAAGAACAAAAACCCTCATAAAATAATTCCAGATTAAAATTTAGTTTCACATTTATACAAATAAGTTCGTTTTAAATATATAGGAAAACAGAAAAGACTACTATTTTGGATAAAGTAACTGAAAATACAATAAATGGAAATAAAAATTAATAGTTAAATTTATTATATTTCAAATTATGGTGCAAAAACACCAAACGTTCTACATTATCAGTGGACAGGGCATTTCTTTTACTACTATAAATTTGGCCTGAATCTGAAAATATACGTTCAGAATAAACCAGTGGTTGAAGGTGCACATAAGAATTTTTTTGCAAGGTTGCACATAATCGGAAAAGTTCCCTCCTCCCCCCTACCATGCAAATGGAGTGTCAGTTTTACATAAGTCTTCTGTTAAGAAAGTCTGCATCTCTTTTTGTACCTCTCTTTTATTTTTAATCAAAAGAAAATAATGTACAGTTACAAAATAAATACGAAATGTTTTGCATTATTCAATGAATTGTTACAGTAACAAATAAACATTCTTATTTTTGATAGACAGATTTCAGGTATCAGAATAAATTGGAGGGTTGAAGAATGTTTTATTTTATATTGGTTAATAATTGTACTTTTGTTATGTGTCAATTCTCCTTTTTTTGCTACTGTTTTGAATTGTCAAAAATTGTCTTTAAAAGGTACACAAATAAATTTCAAATTTAATTAGTTAATTTATATATACTATATATGTATATTATATATATGTGCACACAGATATATATAATATGTATATATATATATATATGTACACAGGTATATTTATATATATGTACACCTAAGCTCACATTATGTGCACATTGGTGTGTTTTTTTCCCTTATTACACAACTACTCAGTATTCGGTACTCGGCCGAGTAGTCAGTGGCCGAGTACTCGGTATTCGGCCAAAGTACTACTCGGTACACCACTATTAATAACCAGTGACCCGGAGCCGAACAATTTTTGATGCTCCGGCTCTAGCTCCGCTCCGACCTTTTGAGTTGCAGATTTTAATTTACACATTTAATTTTTTGCTCACAAATTCTTTCTTCCTTTACCTTCATTAAAGATCCGACAAAATGCATTTTTCTTCTCATGAAACTTGAAATGCTTGTTCAGACAACATGACATGTTTTAGCTTTTACTTTTAAAATAGAAAGTTTGGTGGAATTTTAAACACAAAAATCTTAAATTTCTTCTACACTTTTCAAACAACCAAAATTGTACAACTACACATGTAAACAACAGGCGGCCATATTTGTTTTCAAATAGTTTTGTCATTTAGCTCAAGTAGAAAGTAAAAGTAAAGTAGAGTTACCATGTTTTGAAAAGATTTTCATCTCTAATAAAAAAAAAAAAAAAAACCTAAAAAATGATATAATTAGAATACTGAAAAATGATGTAATTAAAATATTTTAAGCCTGGAAACTTAAAAGACGGAAAAAAAAAGATTTAAAAAGAATATTAAAAACTAAAGGAGCCCTGGAGCAGGGGGAAATTTAGAGCTCCAGCTCCAGGGAAAACATAGCTACGGAGCGCTCCGGCTCCGGGTCTCTGTTAATAACCATGAGATTAAACTTATTTCCAAAGTTATAAAAGTTGCTCTGTGTTTGTTAAAAGTGTACCTTGTGAAAGCAGCTTTAGCACAGAAAATCAGATAAAATCTAAATTTACGACCCAATTGTCAATTGACATTGGATGAAAGTTGAAAAATAGATATGGGGATAAAGCTTGATTTTGTTCTTTTATTTAATTAAAATAAACATTTCGGTTAATTATTCGAAATTGTTGATTTATAGTATTTTGTTATGTCAGTATTACCATAATTATTTAGGTGACACACAAAGAATAACTGGGTTATCTTCCCCCCCTCCTCCTCCTCCACGAACAGTTGAACTCGCCTCCATTTATAAAATGTTGGGAGGAAGATCCATATTCTGGGGAAAAGTTGAATTTCAAGCCCTGAACTCAGTCAGCAGAGCAGAAAAGTTAAAAAAGGTTAACTTCGTGAGTTGAGGGAGCAAAAAAGAATTTATTTTTTGGAGGGGGGAGGGAGGAAGGGAGTTTTTTAGATGAATTATTAATCATATATTAAAGATTTACAAAATACAATCGGTCCCCAATTTAATGAATTTCTCGATTTAGTGCATTTTTTAATGCTCCTGACGAAAATGGAACAAAAAATTTTGATTTAACGAATTGATAATCCCAATTTAACAAATAACAGGCCTATTTACAAAATTTAAATTCTTTTTAATGAAATAGGTTCCTTCATAAAATTCCCCTTAAAATAGTTCCCTTCACAAAATTATCACTACTTTTTGTTTTGTTAGGCTTTAAAATGTAATTTGCAATCAAAACATGCTTACCAGAAAGGAAAAAATTAGCAGAAGATATGATTAATAAATACTTGGCTCGAATTTGAGTAACATTTGAGTAACAATGAGGATTTCATCTTTCATTACAAAATATACAGTGGCTCACATTTGTTTTTGGACACTTGTGTTTTTGAAACTTACTTATAAAAAACATCATCTAAATATTAAAGGATCTAGTTATATTTTCATATGAACTTTATTTTCCGTATAATAAAACCTACATATTGTAATGAAAATATATTAAAAACTTTTTTTCCAAAAAATTAATTTACCGAGAAAGTGTTAAAAACAATCTCACATAAGTAATTGGACACTTGAAAGCTTTACTAAATTTTTTGACAGACGATATTTTTTGTTATTTATTTTTTATTATAAATGGAAATACATATCAAATATTATCGTCTGCACTTTGAAATTACTACTAATTCGTGTAAATTTGTTTACATTTCTATAATTTGAAGCGAACATGGCCGGACGCTACAACGTTACATCAAATTCCATTCGTAATTTAATCATAGAACATTTTAAAGATGGTAAAAGCATCAAAACTATCGCAAACTTGTTAAAGTGAATCATTCAACTGTTTTTGCTATTATAAAACGATGGAAACTACGTGAAACTGTTGAAAAAGCACTAAAATCAGGAGCTTCTCACAAGCTAACTCTCAGGAATCTAAGGTTTATTATGCATAAAATCAAGAAAAAACTAGGAATTTGTGCAGTGAAACTTACAACAGAATTAGAAAACAGATTTGCAATAAAAATAAACCCTGAAACTGTTAGACAAGTTATCAGATCATATGGATACAACAGTAGAGTTGCCAGAAGAAAAAAATTTATTAATGAAAGAGTAAGAAAGTTACGTTTGGATTTTGCAAAATCCATGGTAGACAAGGATGTATCGTTTTATAAAAACGTGATATTTGTGGATGAATCAAAATTTAACATATTTGGGTCTGATGGTCGAATAACTGTGTGGAGAAAGCCCAACGAAGAGGTCAATCTGAAAAATGTATTGTCAACTGTCAAACATGGATATGGAAGCATAATGGTTTGGGGATGTTTTGCTACTTCTGGTACGTGAAATTTAGTTTCCATTGGAAATAATATGGACCAATATTATAAGTATATAAATATCCTGAAAGAAAGCTTGAAAATATCTGCCCAAAAACTTGGAATTCAAAACGCATGCAACTTGTATCAAGATAATGATCCCAAACATACAGCCCTAAATGTTTGCTTATGGCTGCTGTACAACTGTTCCAAAGTTATCAAGACTCCCACTCCACCATATTCTCCAGATTTAAACTCAATTGAAAATGTGCGCCATGAACTGGAGAAAAGAACTAGAAAACATGGATATTTCTTCGAAAGAACAACTTAAAACAGTATTAATAGAGAAATGGAACAAAATTGAACATTCTTACACAAAAAACTAGTTGCATTCATGCCAAAACATTTTAAAAGTATGATTTCAGCTAAAGGATACCCAACAAAGTATTAAAATGTTTGATTATTTGCATATTTTTGTTTACATTTGTTGAATCTTTAAAGTGTCCAATTACTTATGTGAGATTGTTTTTAGCCCTTTCTCAGTAGACTAATTTTTTGAAAAAAAAGTTTTGAATTTATTTTCATTACAATATATGTTTTATTATAGAGAAAATAAAGTTCGTATGAAAAATTTTTTAAGTAGATCCTTTAATATTTAGATGATGTTTTTTATAAGTAAGTTTCAAAAACGCAAGTGTCCGAAAACAAATGTGAGCCACTGTATTTTTCACAAAAATAACTTGCGAAATGGACACCATAAAAAAAAAAAAAAAAAAAAAAAAAAAAAAAAAAAAAAAAACTGCATAGACTGCCCTAATGAAATTTTAATTACTATTTTTTAAATCTTTACAGTACCACAAATTATATTAGACTATGAAATAAAAACAATGAAAAATTTTCCGAAAATAAATGAATTGCCTCATTAAAAACTAAACTTTGCTGTTTTTTCCAATTGCATAGGATTCTTTTTCCCCCAAGGATTTTCCCTGGTTATTTCGCATTTTTTCTGATTTCCTAAATAATTGGAATCTAAAATTATATTTGCAATCAATATAAGACCTCAAGACCCAAATAAACGTACAAATGATCATATTTCCAAGTGACTGTATTACACGTGTGGAAATGAGTATACTACTATTTTACTGCGCAATCACGATATCAAATGAGAATTTACATATTACATAAATACTACACTATGAAAAATTAAAATAAACTTTACTTACCTCTTAAATTAAAAAAAGTAAGAGTCGGACTTTATCAGCAAAAACAGGAAATAGGAAATGCAACGCTAGCTCGCTGATATGAAACTTCAAAAGCTTAAATCAAGTTGAAGTGTGCGAAGTGCTGATGCGAATGGATAGATATTTTCGAAGATTACAGTTTTAAAAAAAACTGCTTCAATGGAAAAATGCATATTTCCATTCGGAGTTATTAAAATTATATCTTTAGAAAAACTTTCTTTAAAATACAAATGTATATTGTATTACCATGTTTAATAAGATGATTGTTCCATTGCTCACATTGTTTATTTTATAGTTTATTGGATAACATGTTTGGTTTGCGTCTTTCCACGTTATTATTCTCAACCACACATATCTTATATTATATTTCAGAGTCAAATTATAAATATATATTTGTTATTTTTAACAAAAATCTATTGAATACCAAATAAATGACTTCCTAGGGATGTCCCCAGGAGGGTCTTCCCAGGGATGTCCCCAGGAAGGTCTTCCTAGAAGGTGGCCTCCTAGGTACATCCCCAGGAATGTTGTCCCGGGGAGGTTGCTCCTCGGGAATCTCTCAGGACGTTACTCCTCAGGATATCCTTAAATTAGCTTCCTCAGGAGAGCCTGCATTTGTCATTTTAATTTTGGGAGCAATTTGGGATGAGTTGGAGCTCCCGGGGAGGAATCTGGGAGCTCCTGTGCTATATGGGAAGAGGCTCTAGCAAAATCCAGTTTGAAAAGAAAATCGAAAATTAAAACCGGACAAATTTAAAAAGGAAATTACGCAAATTAAAGACACTGAAAAGGTCGGCGGTTGGGGGCGTGTGGTGCAACCGCCGCGGCGAGCGACCTCTTTCCTTCTGCGGTGCTTTATTCTACTCTTATACCGACTCTTTTGCAGAAGCCAGGTTCATAGGTCCACAGGCACGTCTCGAGTATAAGGCACTCTAGCGAAAGCCAGGTTAAAAAAATCAAAAATGGACAAATTTAAAAAGGAAATTACACAAATTGAAGACACCGAAAAGTTAGGGAGTTGGGTCAACCGTCGCTGCGAGTGGCCTCTTTCCGTCCGCAGCCCTTTATTCTACTCTCTTATTCCGACTCTTTTGAGGAAGCCAGGTTCATAGACCCCCAGCCACGTCCCGAGTATAAGAGACTCTGGCAAAAGCCAGGTTGAAAAAAAAATCAAAAATTAAAATTGGACAAATTTAAAAGGGAAATTACGCAAATTAAAGACACCGAAAAGGTTGGCGGTGCAACCGCTGCAGCGAGCGACATCTTTCTGTCCGCGGTGCTTTATTGTACTCTTATTCCGACTCTTTTGCAGAAGCCAGATTCATAGGTCCACAGGCACGTCCCGAGTATAAGACATTCTAGTGGAAGACAGGTTGAAAAAAAAAGAATCAAAAATTAAAACCGGACAAATTTAAAAGGGAAATTACACAAATTAAAGACACCGAAAAACGGGAAAGGAGACCTAGGGGCACTGAAGCTACCAAACGACCATAGCTGCGTCTATCTTATTATTAGTATGTTAGAATAACAAAATATTATAAGAAAGTAGAAATTCATACAAATTTAGACTATCAAAATTATTACACAATTAGAACGCAAATTTTTGCTATTAAATGCAGACTTACAGACATAATGCTGAAATAATCATCAATAATCGAATTAAAAAATATATATTCAATAAAGGACTAAACTAAATGACTTTTTTATCAAAATCAATTCCAAAAAAGAAAATACAGTATGGAACCAGTTTTCAGAAAATCAGTTATCCAGAATATTTCCAATTCATTGATTTCAGAATCTTTTCAGACAAAAAGTGCCATATAGTGCCAGTTTGACACGTGCATTGCTTGATACAATACAATACACAGTATAACTTGACGCTAACATCTAGTACTAGTAATAGAGGCATATTTAGTTAGATGTTTGATATTTTTATTTTTATTCAAACGAAATATAAGAATTTTTGTTTCCAAGATTGTCCCATAAATTGTCTTATTTTAAACTCCAATTAACTTTTGATCTTGTTTGGACTGAATCTTAATTTGTGTATTCGAATAGTCAATTTGAAATCAGAATCAATGCCAGTCCTACCAATCTGATCAAACAGATGTCACTTTAATGGCCAACCAGTTATCCAGAATACATCTGATATCAACCGTTCTGGATAAGTGGTTCTATACTGTATTTTGATAAAATAAGAATTCATTTTTTTTCTTTCAGTGTTAAGTTAGAGATTCACTGAGTGTCAAGTTATAGATACAATAATCAATGTTTTAAAAGTTATAAAAATGCAAAACAAATGAATTGCATTAATTAATATGCTTGCAATTAATCACTGAAACTTTTAACCATGTATAAACATAAATTCTATACATGTTTGCATACTGATAAACAAACATAAAATGCTAACTGGTTATATCTATTTTTCATCGTGATTTCTCTCTTTCAGTTTCGGTTTAGATAATTTCATGGTGATCTTTTCATTGTTGAAACTAAGCCCTACATTTATTCTGCACAAATTTCCCTTTTACAAGATTCATAAGCCTTTCTTCAAATAAAAGTTAAGGCTGTTATCAAATCCAAAGGGTCAACTTTCTGACATAAGTTTTAATTCATCTTTGTTCGGCAATTCATGAAACTAGAAGGTGTTGTTATTCAGAAACTAGGTCATCGAGCTGTTTTTTCCGTTTTCTTGTAAACGCAATAGATCTTTCAGAAATTACTGTCAAAGTAGGCATTTGGAACCGAACTTCCGAACGAAAGAAGAAAATCCAGTCAGTAAGGGGAGAAAAATGCCGTGTCACGTGATAAAAATCGCTTATAACTCAGTAGGTAATTTATTGATCAAAAAATGGAAAGCACAGTTCGATTCCAAATCGCTTCCATGGTCAGGCTTTCCAATTTTATATCTTTCCTTTAAAAAATTAATTCGTAAATGTGTCAAAACGTTTTGCGCTTGTTGAGCAGAGCAGTTGAGAACAGCCTTAAGGAATTACAAGGAGGAATACCAAAAAAATTTAAGGACATACAAATTGAATAAACTAATTACAGTCCACTACCTCTAATCCGCACTATATTTCAGATGTAAACAAACAGTTAAAATCTTTTTTCAGAAAGATGAGGTACAGTCGTGAAAAAAAAGTAAACACTCCCAACTAACTCCTCAACAAATTATCGTAGAAGAACATTACTGGTAGCGAACGATTGTAAATAAAGTCTACTTTTAATGGATGTACATGAAATTTGCTTAGGGGGCCATCTACATATTAAAACGATCCCAAACTTCATTTTTTTTCAATGGCAAAACCCAATTTTAACAAGATATTTCAAATCTTCAGTTCAAACTATGCCTAGACACCGAATTTCAAGTCATTTGAGTGATAAGTTTTTGAATTATAAACATTCAATATTTAGTTAATGTTAGTTAACATTCAATATAATGTTAAATTACATTTACATATTTTTATTAATATCTCCTGAAAATTATACTCCTAATGCGCTACTTTTTGTGTAGCAATAACACTAAAATGCCCAAACATAAATATGTTGAATTTGCAATTTTTATAATTTTATGATATGAATTATGAAATTAATATTCAAAAAATTATGAATTGCAACCTACAATTTTTTTGATGGATTTAGATTTATTTCCTGCTTTATGGAAATCCAAAATTTCACATTTTTCTTCCAAGTAGTTTTTAAATTATGCTTAAAAAACGGCAAAATGATGGTTTAAGGGGCCCGTCTATGATACAAATGATTATAGATATTTTGTAATTTCTTATGCTATCCTGTAATCTAGCAGTCTTCAATGACTGCTTGAGTGGCGCTTAAGATGCCTTGATCAAGAAGAAGGCTCTATCGATCAACAATCGAGTACTGAATTTCAATTTGGATAAAGCCCCTAAAATACGCTTATTTTAAAATAGTTCAGAATTCGTATGAATTGCATAAAAATTTGTTTTTAGGCTAATGGAAGGATGTAGAGTTCATTTATGCTGTCAGAACTGTGTACTGCTATTGAAAAAAAAACAAAGTTATGGTTCGTTTTAATATGTAGATGGCCCCTAAAGCAAATTTTTATGTACATCATTTAAAAGTAGACTTTATTACCAAATGTGTGGTACCAGTAACTTTCTTTTACAATAATTTTTTGCAGAGTTAGTAAGGGGTATTTACTTTTTTTTTCCACGACTGTACATTTTGACCACAATAAAAGTTTACTGATCTGATGAATTTGTTAAACATTTTAATAAATTTTAAATGCATTAAAAAATTTTAATCTATTCCTGCATTTATTAGAAGGAAATATTCTTCCTATCTTGTAAATAACTATTAGACTGCTATATTTTGAACACAGTTGTTGGCTATATAAAAGGTAAAATTGTTTTTTGAAGAGGGTTAGCTCTTTTGGATAAATATTTTTTTTAGAAAAAGAAACTTTTTTTACCGATCAAGAAATTCTGATTCTTAAAAGGCTTCAAGATTAAATTACAGAGCATAAATTAAAAGCAATAAAGCGAACCCTTTTCACTGTGATATTTGAAATTTAAATATAAGTAGAAATGTTTCTATCAATTTTGTATTACTATATCACTTAAATTTATTTCCAATATTGAATATATTTTTTTTTATATAAAAAAAGCAATTTTTTTCATTTCCGTGTTATTTATTTGTAGTGTGATTACTATATATAATTTTTTGCTTAGTTTTTATTGAACACATACATCAGACTTGTGTGCTTGACCCCAAGGGCCGCTTATAAGTCATCGTCAATATACAGGGAAGAGATAGCACAATGAAATTTAAAACACAGAGAATTTTTACATCCGGGAGCTCCACAAAGAGTGTCCAACGGACCCAACGTGTGACGAACCCGCAAGCCTCTACGTTCTCAAGCGATTAGCAGCGTGGTGTCTCATCCACTCGGCCACGGAGGCCCCCATATTTGTTGATAAATTCCAAATATTAGAATGTAAACAAAGAAATGACCTATAATCCGCAAAACTCTTGGTCCCGATCTGTGCGGATTAGAGGGAGTGTACTGTAATTACAACACATTTTTTAAATAAAAAGGTTTAATTTTTGTAAATACAAGTTTTAAACACCAAAATAGTAAAGGGGGAATTTAATGTGTGGCAGTAGAAATTTAGCAGTCTGTAATTTATAGTTATTTCAAAATAAAAAATAACAGGAGAAAAAAAAAGTAACTTTAAAGATTGCACAGTTAGTGCATTGAAGAAAAAGGAAAGGAGGTAGGGGGAAATCCAAATTTTTGGATGGAAAAAATTATGACAATTATTTAACACTAGAACGCCCGGAAATTTTACTCAAGTTTCATAAAAATATTTTACACCAGAATTTTTATTTAAAATTATTTGACTGATTTATTTAACGTAAATCTGTGTTTTAAAAATTTAATTTATTTTGAGAAAATATTTCTGATTCCAATTGACATTTAATCATATGGTCGGAGTGGAAACGACTCCTTCTGGGCGTTCTAGTGTTAATTATATTGCCGTTAAAAAGTGTTAGGGATAAAGTGGAGAAGCAAAGTAAAAATAGTCCTTCCGGCCAGTGCCGGGAGAAAGAGGTAACTTTTATATTCCTTATTTTAAAAAAGCTAACTTATATTATTCAAACACACGAAGCTCAATTTAGTGGAAACCGAATATAGGAGATTCAATACTAATTTTTACCAATACTAAATCATAATGAATGAAAATTTCGCGAAATTAGTCAGCTTTATCCAAGCTGCTTTTATTTAAAGTAACTTATATTTGGCAACCAAATTCGGCGATTTCTTAAAGTGCCTGCCATTTTAAGACAACATGGTGGATGAGGCTAACCAGTGAACTTGCTCGAGACCTTAGTAATTGCTGTGCACATGCTCACTCACATCGGAACCGGTTGATATATACGAGTGCTGTTGCATGCAAAAAATCAGATTTTTCAAAATGTCACCCACAATAGAAATTGAAACTGCTATATCTGAGCCATTTTTTAAGGTAAAGACAAACAAAAAATGCTCCTGAATTCTTATATCAAGGTCAAATACTTAAGAAAGAAACCTTTTTCAATTTCTAATTTTTTTGCACCTCACTTTAAATATATATATTTTTCTTAATTTAATGGCCGCCATTTTGAAACAAGATGGCTGATGAATCTGGCCAGCGAACTTGGTCGAGGTGTTGATGTATACTATCCACATGCCTTCTTACATCGAAATAGGCGAATACGTGTGTTATCGCGTGACAAATACAAGATCGTTTCAAAATGTTAGCTATGCTAGAAATTCAAAGTGCTGTAATTCAACCATTTTTTAAGATATAAACAAAAGAACAAATTTTCAGAAACAAAAACTGCTCCGGAATCTTTGTATCAAGGCCAAACACATAAAAAAAATCTTTTTCATTTTCCAATTTTTTAATACCTCATTTTAAATTTTAAATTTAATTTTTTTTTAAATGGCAACCCTTTTGAAACAAGATGGCGAATGAAGCTGGCCAACAAACTCGGTCGAGACATTGGTATGTACTATGTACAGACCAAGTTACATCCAAATCGGTTCATAAATACGCCTGTTATCGCGTGACAAAAATCAGGTCGTTTTAAAATGTCAGCCAAAATAGAAATTCAAAATGCTATTACTCAGCCATTTTTTTTAGATATAGACGAAACAAAAACTGTTCCGGAATCTTTGTATTAAGGTCAAACACATACGAAAAAAATCTTTTTCATTTTCCAATTTTTTGGTATCTCATTTTAATTTTTTTAAATGGCCGCCATTTTGAAACAAGATGGCGGATGAAGCTGGCCAACGAACTCGGTCGAGACATTAGTATTTACTATGTATAAACGAAGTTACATCCAAATCGGTTCATAAATACGTCTTTTATCGCGTGGCAAACTTCAGGACGTTTCAAAATGTCAGCCACGCTAGAAATTCAAGGGGCCATTCAGCCATTTTTTAGCTCACAGGCTATCAAAGCCTGAGAGCTAATGTGCCGCCCGTTCTGTATGTATGTATGTATGTATGTATGTACGTAACGCGATAACTCTTGATAGAAACATCCGATTTGCTTCAAAATTTTTTTCTAGGTTCATTGTGATAAGGCGCTTCCCTGATTAGTTTTGGGAGTTCATTGGTTAAGGATAAAGGGGGAAAAACGGGGTTAGTCTAACCCCTTAAGTCAGATAAATGGGTTTTTCATGCAGAATCATTCGATTTGCTCCGAATTTGGTATACCGGTTTATTATGTTAAGGAACTTCCCTGATTAGTTTTGGGGGTTCATTGGTTAAGGATAAAGGGGGATTAGTCCACCCCCTTAATTCAGATAAACGGGTTTTTCATGCAGAATCATTCGATTTGCTCCGAATTTGGTATACCGGTTTATTATGTTAAGGAACTTCCCTGATTAGTTTTGGGAGTTCATTGGTTAAGGATAAAGGGGAAAAAGGGGGTTAGTCCACCTCCCTTAATTCAGATAAATGGTTTTTTCATGCAGAATCATTCGATTTGCTCCGAATTTGGTATACCGGTTTCTTACGTTAAAGAACTTCCCTGATTAGTTTTGGTGGTTCATTGGTTAAGGATAAAGGGGGAAAAGGATGGTTAGTCCACCTCTTTTAATTCAGATAAATGGGTTTTTCATGCAGAATCATTCGATTTGCTCCGAATTTGGTATACCAGTTTATTATGTTAAGGAGCTTCCCTGATTCGTTTTGGGGATTCATTGGTTAAGAATAAAGGGGGGCTAGTCCACCCCCTTAATTTAGATAAATGGTTTTTTTGCAGGATTATTCGATTTGCTCCAAATTTGGTATACCGGTTTATTATGATAAGGAGCTTCCCTGATTAGATTTGGAGGTTCACTGGTTAAGTATAAAGGAGGAAACGGGGGCTAATTCCCCTTCACTTATTTTTTTGAGGGGCATTATTCTTTAAAATAAGAGTATAATATACAATTAGTGTGAATAGCCTGTGAGCTCAATGTCATCAGTTTAGCTGGGCACTTTTCTTTTTTATTAAGATATAGACGAAACAAAAAGTGCTTCGAAATCTTTGTATAAAGGTCAAAAACATAAGAAAAAAATACTTTTCCATTTTCAATTTTTTGGTACCACATCTCAAATTTTAAATTTTTTTAAAAATTTTAAATGGCTGCCATTTTGAAACAAAATGGCGGATGAAGCTGACCAACGAACTCGGTCGAGACATTGGTATGCACTATGTACACACCGAATTACATCGAAATCGGTTCATAAATACGCCTTGTATCGCGTGACAAAATTCAGGACGTTTCAAAATGTCAGCCACGCTAGAAATTCAAAATGCTATAGCTGAGCCATTTTTTAAGATATAGACGAAACAAAAACTGCTCCGGAATCTTTGTATAAAGGTCAAATACATAAGAAAATAATATTTTTCCATTTTTAATTTTTTGGTACCACATTTCAAATTTTAATTTTTTTTTAAAACTTTAAATGGCCGCCATTTTGAAACAAAACGGCGGATGAAGCTGGCCAACGAACTCGGTCGAGACATTTGTATGTACTATGTACATACCGAATTACATCGAAATCGGTTCATAATTACGAGAGTTAGAGTGTGACATATGTCAGATATATATATATATATATATATATAGATATATCAATTTTGAACGGAGGGAGGTTTCGGGGTCTGGGGGGTCATGATCGATGAAAATATACCAAAATTTTTTGAAATCGCTTTCCTCCGAACGGCTGCAATAGGTAGCTTTTTGTAATGAAAGCTACCTAATATATATATATACTGTAGACTCCCTCAAATCTGCACCAGGGGCGGATCCAGAGAACCGTTTTGGGGGGGGGGGGGCGATACCGAGTGACATCATATAATCAACGTAGTCATAACTTCTGTTGCTCAAATCATTCCTTGCAGTTAATTAAATAAATATGAAATAACTAAAGCGATTTAAAAATATTACAGACTCTTGATTATCCGACATCCGATTAACCGAAACACTCCGTTATCCAACACCCTTTTTATATAATCCCGCCCTCTCCTCAAAATATGGCTTATTGTTACTTTTTAGGTCATAAAATTAAAAACGTTATAACAGAATTTATTTATTAAATGTCTTATTTTTTATTTTTACTCTTGTACTATGGTAATTATTTATCGTATCTTTTGTTCTTTTAGTTATAGTGAACAACATTAATAACACAAGCCTGCCATGATTGTGTTTTTTAACTTTTGATAATTGATTTTGGTGTATTTTTTAGCACTGAATCCGAAAATGACCTTCATTTTTAACCATCACGTCACGATTTTCGGAAATCGTAAGTTTCAAAGTTAAAAAGTAAAAAATTGCGAAAATCTCACAAAGCAATTTGTCAAAGCCTTAACAAAAGAAGGTAAATGTTTTAAATGCATCTGCGACAATTTTTCCAGCCTTACCAGCCGCCAAAGTAAAAGAGGATACCGATATGAACCCCATAGAGAGGATTAAAAGAAAAGCGGGAAGCAGAGCATGAGCGGTTCAAAGAAACTTCCACGCATGGTATAAAATTATGAAGATTTTAAATACACAATATTTTACATTTTAACTATAAAAATCCATGTATGAGCAAATAAATGAATCTTATAGTATAATGCGAGCAAAAATTGTGTGTGTGTGTGTATGTAAATTTTATCTTGAAAATGGCTCTACCGATTTTGATTAAATTTTGCACCCTACCGTTTTCGGGCACGAAAAGACCATTGGGATGGGTCTCGTGTTCGAGAAAATTCGATTAGTGGGTCATAATGGGTTAGGGTCAAGCTAATTATATCTAAAGAAAGGCTCAATCGATTTTGACTAAATTTTGTATCTAACCATTTTCGGACACGGAAAGACCATTGGGATGGGTCACGTGTTCGAGAAAATTCGATTAGTGGATCATTTTTGGTTCACTGTGGGTCAAGTTATTTTTATCTAAAAAACGGCTCTAACGATTTTCACTAAACGCTATATTCTACAGTTTTGCATTACGAGAAGACCATTTGGCTAAGTCACATGTTCGAGAAAATTCAATTAGTGGGTCATTTTTGGGTCACCGTGGGCCAAGCTAAGATTATCTAGATAACGCCTCTAACGATTTTGACGAAATTTTGCACCCTACTGTTTTCGGTCCCGAAAAGACCATTGAGAAGGGTCTGGTGTTCGAGAAAATTCGATTAGTGTTTCATATTGGGTCATAATGGGTCAGGGTCAAGCTAATTATATCTAAAGAACGGCTCAATCGTTT
The DNA here is from genome assembly GCA_963932465.1 of Maratus speciosus. Classification (NCBI taxonomy): domain Eukaryota; kingdom Metazoa; phylum Arthropoda; class Arachnida; order Araneae; family Salticidae; genus Maratus; species Maratus speciosus. The sequence continues at coordinate 446,633,460 of OZ010799.1, read as the reverse complement.
TTGACTAAATTTTGTATCTAACCATTTTCGGGCACGAAAAGACCATTGGGATGGGTCACGTGTCCGAGAAAATTCGATTAGTGGGTCATTTTTGGGTCACTGTGAGTCAAGCTATTTTTATCTAAAAAACGGCTCTAACGATTTTCACTAAGCTCTATATTCTCCAGTTTTGGATTACGAGGAGACCATTTGGCTAATCCACATGTTCGAGAATATTCGATTAGTGGGTCATTTTTGGGTCACCGTGGGTCAATCTAAGTTTATCTAGATAACGGCTCTAACGATTTTGACGAAATTTTGCACCCTACTATTTTCGGGCACGAAAAGACCATTGTGATGGGTCTCGTGTTCGAGAAAATTTAATTAGTTCGCCATTTTGGGTCATAATGGGTCAGGGTCAAGCTAATTATATCTAGAGAACGGCTCACTCGATTTTGATTAAATTTTGTATCTAACCATTTTCGGGCACGAAAAGACCATTGGGATGGGTAACGTGTTCAAGAAAATCCGATTAGTGGTTCATTTTTGGGTCACCGTGGGTCCAGCTAAGTTTATCTAGGTAATGGCTCTACAATTTTGACGAAATTCTGGTATCTATCGTTTTCGGGCACGAAAAGTCCATTGGGATGGGTCACGTGTTCGAGAAAATTCGATTAGTGGGTCATTATGAGTCAGGGTCAAGCTGATTATATCTAAAAAACGGCTAAAGACATTTTCATCAATTTTTGTTATATACGGCCGTTTCTGGTCATGAGAGGACCATTGGGCTAAGTCACATGTTCGAGAAAATTCAATTAGTGGGTCATTTTGTGTCACAATGGGTCAGGGTCAAGCTAATTGAATCTAAAAACATGCTCAAAACATTTTAACCAAATTTTATATTATACCGTTTCTGGGCATGAGAAGAGAATTGGGCTAAGTCACATGTTCGAGAAAATTCGATTAGTGGGTCATTTTGGGTCACAATGGGTCAGGGTCCTGCTAATTGTATCTAAAAAACGGCTTAAACGATTTTGACCTAATTTTGTATTCTGTCGTTTTCGGGCTCGAAGAGACCATTGGGCTAGGGCGCATGTTCAAGAAAATTCGATTAGTGGGTCATTTTGGGTCACAATGGGTCAGGGTCAGGGTCAAGCTAATTGTATTTAAAAAGCGCTTCAAAACATTTTGACAAAATTTTTGTATAATACCGTTTCCGGGCATGATAAGACCATTGGGCAGGGTCGCATGTTCAAGAAAATTCAATCAATGGGTCATTTTGGGTCCTAATGGATCTGGATCAAGCTAACTGTATCTAAAAAATGGCTCAAAAGATTTTGACAAAACTTTGTACTTCACTGTTTCTGGACAAGATAAAACCATTGGGCTGGGTCGCATGCTCAGGAAAATTCTATTAGATGGCCATTTTGGTGATAATGTGTCGGGGTCAAGCTAACGGCATCTCAAAAATGTTCAAACAATTTTGACAATTATTTTTGTTATATCGTTTCACTGTACAAAAAAGACCATTGAAATAGCTCACATGTTCGATAAATTTCGGTTAGTGGGTTTTTGAATCAATGTGGATCAAGCTATTTTATCTAGAAAACGACTAATGATTTTCACTAAATTTTGTATTCCATCGTTTCAGGCTCGAGAAGAGCATTGCGTTAGGTCGCATGTTTGAAAAAATTCGATAAGTGGGTCATTTTGGATCACTGTGCTTCAGGGTCAAGCTAATTGTATCTAAAACAGCAAGAATTATTTGGTGGGAATAATATATCGAGATAAACACAAAGCTAATTTTGACCGAGCTTAGCTCGGTCATTCCTGCTAGTAAATTATCATGAAAAAAAGTTACGTCTGTTTTATAGTAGCAGATTTTCGCAATATTTCGACTTCTTAAAAATTTGCGATTTGTGAAAAAAACTGACGTGATGGTGTGGTAAAAAATGAAGGTCACTTTTGGATTCAGCACTAAAAAATACATAAGAACCAATTATAGAAAGCTGAAAAACATAACTATCACATCCATTTTTTAATATCAGATTTCTGAAAGAGGATAATCTCTGAAAAAGGATCCCCTTCAGAAATCTGAAGGGGCCTTAACATCCTTGAAAGTCAAAAATGTCATCTAAGTAGTGTGTATACCTCTTCACAGGCGCGGATCCAAGGAAGGGGGGAGATCGCCCCGATCGCCACTCACTCCTTGGATCAAAAAATATAAATTAACCGATTATCGCAAATTTCGACAAATACTCGCCGAAAAGAATCATTTTTGTCAATCGTTCGCAGGTCAAAAAATCACGCAAAAAACGCAAATTTCGTCAAAGGATCGAGCAACAAGCGCGAATTTCGTCAAAGGATCACGCAAAAAAGCGAATTTCGTCAAAAGACAACGAAAAAAACGCGAATTTCGTCACAGGAACACGAAAAAAACGCGAATTTCGTCAAAGGACCACGAAAAAAACGCGAATTTCGTCAAAGGGTCACAGAAAAAAACGCGAATTTCGTCAAAGGATCACAGAAGAAAACGTGAATTTCGTCAAATTATTGCAGAAAAAAACGTGAATTTCGCCAAAGGATCGCAAAAAAACGCGAATTTCGCCAAGCAATTACGAAAAAAACGCTAATTTTGAGAAATAATCGCGCAAAAAATGCTAATTTCGTCAAAGAATCACGAAAAAAAATACGCGAATTTCGTCAAAGGATCACGAAAAAAACGCGAATTTTGTCAAAGGATAGTAGAAAAAACGCGAATTTCGTCAAAGGATCGCAGAAAAAAACGCGAATTTCGTCAAAGAATCGCAGAAAAAACGCGAATTTTGCCAAAGGATCTAAAAAACGCGAATTTTGTCAAAGGATCTAAAAAACGCGAATTTCGCCAAATAATTAGGGAAAGAACGCTAATTTCGCGGGAAAGCGCGCAAAAAATGCGAATTTCGTCAAAGAATTGCAAAAAATGCGCGAATTTCGCAAAGGGCAGTGGAAAAAACGCACAATTAGCACCAGGGGGAGATTCTCCTAGGCGCGCATCCATGGGGGGCTTCTATCGGGGCGCTCGCCCCCCCCCAAGATATAAATCCAACGCTTTTAACAGCAGTTTTCACGGAACAGACATACAAGCAAACGAAAACCAAACACTTTCCGGGTGTCAATGGTAAACCTCACTGAGGTTTCGGCAATTAGTGAACAAAATAGGATTATGTCCTGTCTAAAGGCATATAGCGCTATAATTTTTGACACTATGGGTTGAGGTGGGGGATGATGCCACTTCGTGTACCTTTTGTTGAATCTCTACAACAGAAATTGACAACGTTATGCGGATCCCTTTAAGGTGTTGAAACTTTTCCTTCTTTCAAAGAAGCTGCAATTACAATTTCTGTATAACGATATTTTTGAGGAGTTCTTTATTGTTTCAGAAAAGAATGGGAATCATAGCAATTTCCAAAGAAAGAAAGAAACAAAAAAAAGGTCCTTTGAAAAATGCAATCAATTTTATCTTAATGTTTTCTGAAAAAAGCCACTAATGTGTAAAAAATGTTCAGTTAGTTCCACCCACATTGGTAAATTTCAAGGGGTATTTGATGAATGAGCAAAAAAGATTGTGTCCTGATTCTAGTCAGTTAAAAGCTAAAATGCTTATGGTGTGTTGATTTCTTAAAAACCGACTTGGTAAATTTGTTCTTCCCTTCTTTGCCCCGATCGAACCCCCCACTTCCGTGGATGCACGCTTAGGGAATCTCCTCCCGGTGCTAATTGGCGAAATTCGCGTACTTTTTTCGCGATTCTTTGAAGAAATTCGTATTTTTTCAGAGGTCTGTTGACGAAATTAGCGTTTTTTTACTCAATTTTTTGGTGAAATTCGCGTTTTTTTCTGCAATCCTTTGACGAAATTCGCGTTTTTTTCTGCGATCCTTTGACGAAATTTGCGTTCCTTTGACGAAATACGCGATTTTTTTTAACGAAATTCGCATTTTTCCGCCCTTCTTTAACGAAATTTCGCGTTTTTTTCGCGATCCTTTGTCGAAATTCGCGTTTTTTCGCGATCCTTTGACGAAATTGGGGTTTTTTTTGCGCGATGCGTTGACGAAATTCGCGTTCCTTTTGCGATCCTTTTACCTGCGAACGAGTGACGAAATTGATTTTTTTTCAGCGATCATTTTCTCGAAATTCGCGATAATAGGTGGATTTATATTATTTTTTTGGGGGTGGGGGGGTGATCGGGGCGAGCGCCCCCCCCCCCCCCGTGGATCCGCGCCTGATCTGCACAGCTTGGGATCAGAGGTTGTGCGGATTTTAGAATTTTGTGGATTTCTGGTCATTGATTTGTTTACATTTTTGAAACATTAATTTGATTGGTAGTTAAGCAAAGGAAATTATAATGAATGCTTACAATAAAGTGAAACATTAAAATAAGTAAGATATTAAAATAATTTATTGCTTTAAAAGTAAGTAATTATTAAAATACTTATGTAAAATAAAAATTTAGAAATATATTAAACTATTACCGAGGAAATCGATTCAACTTGATTCCAAAAGTCCTATGCTGCCATCTAGTGGTAAAGCGATCTAAGATCGATACGACATTATTCGTTCTAAGCACTTTTAACTTTAGTAACTTATTCCATTGTTATTTAGAATCTTGAATGCTTTTCTTATACTGCTTTGTATGTTTAGAAATAAATTTGTCTATAATTTTTAAATAAAATTCCGCGAACAATAATTTTAAAATAGTGTTCCGGTTAGTGGATTTTTCCATTTCGAACCCTGGTATTTTTTATATAGATATGCTAATTTATATTAAAATCAAAAGTAATGTAAATTTATTTGGCTAAGATGTGTTATTATCCCACCCTCCGCGATGTTGAGTATTTGGCGATTTTTATCGCTCTGGCAACCCGGCGATTGGCGTCTAGTAACTTATTATGGCAACCCCCTTTTTTACGACGCGAGAGCGTGCTTTTTGCGTTAACATTCATTTCACTGCCGGGTGTCGTTGCTGACGGTTGCTTGACTGTTGTACCAGGTTGTATCTTTTTTTTTTCATTTTATTTTGAGGATACGCGACAGAGAATTGTTTTTTAGTTTTTTAAAAGAGATTGGCTTATTGAAATCTAGCATGTGTTGTAATAAATGTAGCGGCGATATGAAAATTAGAAAAAGAACGCAATTCTCTGACTGTTGCACGTGGGTTTGTCGTAATAGGAGAGTTGTGGATGGTCAGAATTAAAAAGTGTAACACTAAAATGCCTTTTAGATATGGTTCCTGGTTTAGTGGTTGTAGTAAATTGACGATTGAGGAGATTTTTTTGCTAACGTTTGAAATTGTTATTGAGACAAAGACAAATCAAATTGTATCGCAGTATAAGTTTAATAGTCATACTATGGCCGATTGGAGGCAGTTTATCAACGTGCAGGTGTTGGAATATATTGAGAGTAAGTCAGATTTTTTTTTCATATTTTAAGTAATCGGGAGATACAACCTGGTATCGGAAATATAACTTATTATAATCCAGAATTTTCATTTTTTCGGAATTTGTTTATTTAAAGTGTGTATTTCAAGTCGGAAATATAACTTATTATAATCCAGAATTTTATTTTTTAATTTTTTCGGAATTTGTTTATTTCAAGTGTGTATTTCAAGTGTTAAAAAAAAAAAAATCTAAAAAGGTAAGTAATCTTGAAAATCTAATATTTTTATGTGTATTTTTCCAGAAATATTGGTTTTATTACAGAGAATCTAATGTCATTTTTGTATTTTTTTCGGAAATATTGCTTTTAATTTAGAGGGGAATTAATTTTGGGTTAATTTTAATGGAATTAATTTTGGTTACATTTTCTTTAATGTGTTTTTTAGTGATTTATGTGTATGTTAGGCTTAACGAAAAAAAATGTAAATTAGACAAATTTACATTGTTTTTGTTAAGCCTAACATGCGCATGTTTTCTTCATTATTTACATTTTTTTCGTTAAGCATAACATACGCATATATCGGTACTTGGCGACATTTTCTACTTGGCGAAAAAGGGGTTTTCTCGCCAAAAAATCCAAGATGGCGGAGGGTGGGATAATAACACATCTGTTCCATTTATTTAGTAATAAATCAGCTGTAATAACCAAAAGAGAATGATTAACAAAAAATTTAGTAAAAAAAAAAAAAAATTGCGGTAGTCGCTGATTTCGTCGCCATCTTGAATTTTGTTCCTGCAACTTAACTGTAGATTTCATTGTTTACATCTGAAAAAATACACGGATTTAAGGGAGTCTACTGTATAAATGTTTGATTACAGGATATTTTAATAACAATAGCTTTTTAATAACAAGTAGGGTATAAAAATAATTAATTATTAAAAAACTTCAAAGTTCAATAACTTTGTGTACTTTGTACAGGGGAAAGCAGAAATATTTTTGGGGGAAGTGAGAGGAAGGATTTAGATGAGAGGTTATTTATTGTTGCCATAAAGAAACAGAACAAGATAGGGGAACCCGGGGCGGAACGGGGTACCAAGTTGAAAATATGTTTTAAAAATACAAAAGTTTAATTAAGAGAGCAGCAAAATTTTCTAAGAACACATTACAATGTAATGATCACAAAAATTTAATAATATTGTAAGAAAACAAAAGAACAATATATTTCTTTTTCAGAAACAGAACATTATGTCATTTGCCCCATAATAAAAACATATAAAACTAGAGGAAATGTAAAAAAATTGCTCTATATTTATTTAGTTTTAAGTGGCTATAAAGCGTAGGTTCCCAACCTTTTCTTGACCACTGCCCCCTTTACAAGAAAAAAAATTCCAACGCCCCCTCTTCCATAATAGCTAATTATAACAAATATTAAAATATTGTTGCATATTACCTGTACCTATTTTATCTGTCAATCTATCTGTTAAAAATCACAAAGTAGAAATTAATTTAAATGATCATCAAATGTAGTAAAAACTGTTAATTGAAAACAAATACAAAATCAATAAAAAATAATAGAAAAACTAATGCGATGGTTGAGGCTGGTGAAGTTTTAACGATTTGTTAATGACAAGTTCTAATTTCGTTAACATCAACCCACAAATTACTTTGTTCAGCGATCCGCAGTATGTCCCTTTTCTTAAACAGTGTATTAGCTATTGCTCTGACTCCAAACTTAGTCAAATCCGATGAAGGAAAAGCAATTAAAAATTTCTGTACTCTTGCCCACAGTCCAGGGTAAAGAACTGGTATAGATTTTGAAGCCAGAATTGTTAGTATCCATTTCTGAATTTTACTTTTAGTTCTTCTAAGTGCCTAATATAGTTATTTTTTCATTCAGCGATTCTTGGTTTTATAACTATTTTTAATATGAATTATAGAGATTTTTGACATTCATGAAAGAATTGTGGCTACAATATTTTATCTCGCTATAACAAAATTTTGTTTTTGACGAGTTTTATTGATTTTCTGTGTTCCATGGTGATTTTTTTGCGTAAAAGAAATTTAATTTGGGATCCTCAGCTTTAGATTCGTTTGTATAGATTTTCATTTAATACAGGTATATTGAAGGTTTTTATCATGGGTCCGTGGAATGCCAGAAGGGGGGGGGAGGTCAGCTAGTTTTATTACATAAATTTTCTAAATAGCTAAGTACGCCACGACCGCCCCCCACCCCCTTTGACTATCTTAATACCCCATTTCCCTCTGAACCCACTACTGCCCCTCTGGTAGGTTCCAGTGCCCACTGGGGGGGGTGGGGGGGGGCGTACCGTCCCCATTTGGAATCTATGCTATAAAGGCTTAACTACAGTTTTCATTGATTGTGTCCTTTTCTTAAGCCTATTGACACAATTTACACACTAGGACAGTCTCATCATCTTTGCTATCTATTGTCGCACAGGAATTGTGGCCATTTTTTGCACATGAAACCTGCTACCCAACCTTCAACTGACTTTGAGTAAAATTCACCGCAATATAAACATTAACAGAAAGAACAAGTTAGTTAAAAACATTTCGGGGCAGAATGGGGCACTTCCTCATTCCACCCCAGGGACACAATTTACGTTAGGGAAAGGTCACTTGGGAAGGATACGTAAACGAACGTATCCTACCTACACAAAACTAAACACAATTAAATGTACTTCAAGCATGAACTAACTATAGTCAGGGCCGGACGAACACTCCGTCAGTCCGTGCGCCGGCACGGAGTAAAAAAATCGAGGGGCGCACATTTGCCAAAACAGAGTGAGGTATAAAAATTGCAGAAAATACTCTCGTTCTTTCAAATGAAAGAAAAATATTAAAATCCGACGAGAAGTTCGTTTAATTTTTCTTTTTTTTTCCAATGCTCCGAATGCCCCTTTCTCCCTTTCTTAGTTTTTCGTATCGTAATTGGCTGAATGGTTAGAGGGGGGGGGGCGTCGACGGGGAGGGAGAAAGAAGGCATATGTGCGTAGCGTTGCGAGGGGATAAAATAATTATTGAATTTTATTTGGCTCTTTTTGGGGAGACAAAAAGTTGTTATTTATCGGGGGGTAGGTATGACGTAATTTCGAAATTTTTTAATGCGTGATTTCATTCGGAGTGGATGAGTGATTTCGAATTCGATTCAAATTGCAGTGGTTTCTTATTTTGTTTAAATCTTTGGCAGCAGTGAGGAAACCGACCACATTACTTTGCAAATGCTAGGCCTCGACCTAAGTTACAAGCGAATTATATAATAATAATGTATAAAAATAATGAATATTAAATATTTTTGATTTTTTGTTCAGTTTATCTTTACACTGGATACAAGCTCTCTTGAATGAAATTTGGCCAGAGGTAAGACTTTAACTATTTAATTGTTCTGACGTTTCGCCAAAGGAGTTTTTGGCAATTTTAACTAGCGGAGACCCGCACGGCATTGCCCGTGCACTAATAAATAAATAAATAAAATTTTTTAATTAAATAAATTACCTTATATACTCGCATATAAGTCGGCTTGCGTATAAGTCGATCCCACTAACTTTCGAATGCAAATTTTGCAAAAAATCAAAAACCCGCATATAAGTCGACCTCCTAACTTTCTATTTGAACTTTGCATAGAATAAAAACAAAGATTTCACTTTCAATTGTGAAAAAGTAGTACCGTATTTTATGGAAGAAACGCCCCACCCGTCGTAAACACCGCACTCCTCAAATTGGCCTGATTAAGCTTAAAAATATCGTAAACGCCGCATCCATCGGAACGCTACTTTTGTCAACAGCGTCACATTGACCTAACTTTAATCAAAGTTTTCTGAACAGTGTATGATGCCTCGTTTTTAATATCTTACGGTATCTGAAGTTTTATTTAAAATTTTTAAATCCTATTTTAAATATTTTTATGAATTTTTAAATTAAGGAAACTCAGTTGGTATTTAAAAAAAATCGTAAACGCCGCACTTGGAAAAAAAAAAAACTTTTAAACTCGTAAACACCGCGGCGTTTCTTCCATAAAATACGGTAAGCAAAACAAAACAAATCATCGAAATTTTTTTAATGATAAATTATTATTATTTGCATATTTTATACATTATTTTATTATTCATACGCATAAAAAGCCAGAATTTTGCAGTATTCGAAGTTTTTATTGTTTTAATTGCTCGCGTATAAGTCACCCCCCCCCCCCCCCCCAAATTTGCTTGCCGAAAATTGTCAGAAATTCCTCGAGCATATACGGTAGTTTTACAATATTTTGGGGTTGCATATGGAAAGAGGTATTATTATTTTTTCTATGACATTACTACTTATCAATATGGTATTCTGTTAAACATACTAGATCTGATAGCATCTTTAACTCTTTTAAGAGGCTGTTGCATAATGAATAATTATTATTGTTATTATTACTACTAGTTGGACGCGATACTAAGTGTGGTAATTGTACAGAATTGTCGATGGTAACATTTAAAATCATATATGCAAATATAAATTTAATAAAAATTGTGAAATAAGTAAAGATTACACGGAAATGTATCTGGAACATTCAACTAATTATCAGAAAAATTGCATATAAATTGCAATAATTGTAGAGTAAAATTTATTTATAATCTCGAAAATTAATCATTGGGGAAGGAGAGATATATCTGTCTTTTATAACAAATTTAGATATGAAAATAGATACAAATTTTATATAACATAAATAAATAGAAAATTAAATGTTTATATCATAATTATTTAGCATTAGCTAACTCACCTGGCGTTGTTCGGGCCCGTAATAGTAATCTTAAGCCTGTTCTCGTTCTCAAATCCAAAGGAGCAACTTTATGACACACGTTTTACTTCCTTTTTGTTCGGAAACGCATGAAATTGGCAGGTGTTGTTATTCAGAAACTATGTAATCGAAAGACGTTTTCCATTTTTTCATAAACGTCACACTCAGATAATACCGTCAAAGTTCGCTTTTTGAACCGAATTTCCAGACGACAGGAGAAAAACCAGCTAGAGAGAGAAGAAAAACCGGTTGTCACGTGATCAAAATCGCATATAACTCGATAAGTAACTTATTTATCAAAAAACGGAAAACTCATTTCTATTCCAAATCGCTTCAATAGTCAGTCCTTCCAATTTTGTGCCTTTACGTTAAAAGTGATTTAGTAAATGTGTCAGAAAGTTTCGCGCTTGTTGAGCGGTACACTTGAGAACAACCTTAAATATACCTGAAATCCAAAATCTGTTAGTTTCACTTTTCACTGCAAGGAGGAACACTCTGTGAACGAAGCTGCGTTATCCAAGCTATCTGGAGCTATGTTAGCCGAGGGAGTAGGGAGTCAAATATGAAAATAAAAAACCTGGGGGGGGAGGAAAGGAGGTGCAAGTGTTTTTTGACAAATGATTTATTAAGTGTACAGGAGTCCTTGGCCAGAAATTTGGGCTGCTACCTGAGCTAGGAATCGAATTTAAGGAAATTACTGAAATTGCTATTCTGAAATAGTGGTAACTACTACTTATAAGTTAACTTTAACACTGTGTGAAGTGATAATTCAGAAATTAATATAATTTGGAATTAGTTTCGAAGGCATATGAGTAATACGAGTTGAGTTATTAAAATAGGGCTCAGTTAAGCAAAAAATTGATGAATGAAGGAGGGGGGAAGGGGAGATGCAAGTGCTCTTCGAAAAATGACCAATTAAGCCTAGTGGAGTCCTTAGTCAAAAATTTGGACTGGTACGTGAGCTAGGAAGAAATTTGCTCAAATTCCTGTTCGGAAATAGTGGTAACCATTACATATAAATTAGCTTTAAGACTGTGAGAGTTGATAATTAAGATATTAATGTAATTTAAAATTAGTTTCGAGGAAATAGGAGTTGAGTTATTAAAATAGAACTCAATTCAGCAAAAATCGATAGCAAATCAAATTGAAAAAGCCAAACCTTGTTGAAATCAGGCCCATAGAACCCGACATAAGAATGCGCCCCCTAGTAATGGAGGGTGGCACTAAAAACTGTAAGAGAAGTTGAATGAATTAATTTCCTTTGAAATAGGATCCAAAGAACCCGAGAAAAGAATGCGCTATTAATGTTCAGAAATGGTGGTTATTGAAATCTATATTTAGGAAAGCATATTTTTAAATTGAAATAAAAGGGGAGAAAGCCTTATGGACAAACTCTTAACTCATATCAATGGACTTTTACCTCAGAACACACTAAAAATTTTCGAATAAGTTGATAAAATCCCTTTAAATTACACTGGCGGAAAAAAAAATCCCAACACAAAGAAAGAGTTGTGTTAGATAAACGAAATTTGGTAGGCGTGTTTATACATATGAAAGATGACATCGATTGAAATTTCGCGCTTCGCGCATAAGTGTGGTGCTAGTACCGCCACTCAGAACTTGCAGATCAGATTTCCTTTAAATGCGTGCTGTAAAGTTCGTAGGCGTTATTTAGCTTCGAAATGTGGCGTATTGAGTTGATGTTAGCCAAGAATGTTTTTAACGAGACGAAGAAGCCCCTGTCAACAGCTCACCGAGTTGGAACGAGGTCGCATATTCGGGCTACGAGAAGGTGGATTTTCTTTCCGTGATATTGCAGAAAGACTTGGCTGGAATTTATTCACTGTGCATGATTGTTGGAAGCAGTGGTCAAGGGATGGTTCCAGGCGGCCACGTGGCACTCCTGAGAGGGAAGATCGCCGTATTCGGCGTACGACTGTGGCGCATCGTACTTCGTCTGCGGCAGAAATTCGAGCTGCAGTTGGTACCACTGTGACACAACGAACTGTTAGAAATCGGTTACTTCAAGGACAGCTCCGAGCCAGGCGACCTGTAGCGTGCATTCTACTGACTCCAAGCCATTGCCGTTTGCGACGCCCTTGGTGTCAGGCCAGAGCTCATTGGTGGACGGAGCGGAGATGTGTTGTGTTTTCTGATGAAAAAGAAACACAACCGATCTCCACTCCGCCCACCAATGAGCTCTGGCTTGACACGAATGGCGTCGCAACCGGCAATGGCCTCGAGTCAGTAGAATGCACGCTACAGGTCGCCTGGCTCGGAGCTGTCCTTGAAGTAATCGATTTCTAACAGTTCGTTGTGTCACTGTGGTACCAACTGCAGCTCGAATTTCTGCCGCAGACGCAGTACGATGCGCCACAGTCGTACGCCGAATACGGCGATCTTCCCTCTCAGGAGTGCCACGTGGCCGCCTGGAACCTGGTCTTCTTGAGGTAGTACCATCCCTTGACCACTGCTTCCAACAATCATGCACAGTGAATAAATTCCAGCCAAGTCTTTCTGCAATATCGCGGAAAGAAAATCCACCTTCTCGTAGCCCGATTATGCGACCTCGTTCCAACTCGGTGAGCTGTTGACAGGGGCTTCTTCGTCTCGTTAAAAACATTCTTGGCTAACATCAACTCAATACACCACATTTCGAAGCTAAATAACGCCTACGAACTTTACAGCACGCATTTAAAGCAAACCTGATCTGCAAGTTCTGAGTGGCGCTACTAGTGCCACACTTATGCGCGAAGCGCGAAATTTCAATCGATGTCATCTTTCATATGTATAAACATGCCTACCAAATTTCGTTTATCTAACACAAGTCTTTCTTGGTGTTGGGATTTTTTTTCCGCCAGTGTATGTTTTTAGAATTTGGCAGTGTTTAAGTAATAGCCTTTCATATTTCAAATTAGATTAGTGGGTCGCTTATCTGCTAAAATGCATCTCTTTTTAGTTCAATTTTTAATGAATGATTCTCCCTGTCTGCTTCTTTCTCCGAATTTTTGTTCAGTGACCGTCAGTTTTTTGAAAAAATTAAGATAAACGAGAGACCGATTTTTTTTTTTTTTAATTAGATATTCGGACGTGAAGACGTCTGTATATTTGCTCTGAAATTTTCAAAGCGATATCTTGATTTTAGTGTTCTTAATTTTAGCCAATTAGTGAAAATTGTCGTTATCTTTCACTTTCACTTGGAAACCAAGTCCAGTTTATCACCATTTTTTAACAGTTTCGGGATAAACTGCCTTTTAAGGAGTTTTTAATTATCTGGATCAATTACGGGCTGATTTTTATGAAATGAACATTATTGAAAATAGCACAAAACTTACTATATTGGGCTAAAAGCTTGAAACCGGGTAATTTTTTTATCAATGTAGAAAAATCATCTCGAAACGTGAAAAAGCGCTAAAAATTGCACAAAAAATTCAAAGTCGGGCTTCAAGGTGCAAAATTATATACACAGAGTTATCCTCTTACCAAATTTTGTAACTCTACGTGCAGCGATCTCTTCAGAACGCAGCCGATAGACGCACTGACATGCACACAAACTTCTTTCCTTATTATTAAATAGGTAGGCAGATAGATATTTACACAAGAATCGCTTACAGTTTGATTGTGTAGGCTGCAAATGAGTAAAATGCTTATGTGTTAAAAATTCAAATAAACAGATATACTCTAAATTCAAATTTTTATAACACTAAAAGAAGAACACTATCTTTTTTCTATAATTTGTTGAAAATTAATAGTCAATATAGCATAAAATTTTTTCAGTAAATAATTTTGAATTAATTTTAATTACTTCTTTTGTTGTACAATACGCTCACTTTCACAGTGACATTGATATAGAAAAGCTTCATAATAATAAAAAAAAACAATAGTATGAAATATTTGCATTACATACAGGGCATTTTTGCAACGGCTACAACTTCTTTAGCAAAAGATGGCTATATAGGTTGGCGGCATATAGTACAAACCCTCGAAAATCATGAAACTACAAAAAAAAAAAAAAAAAGTTCTGAAGCCCAAAATGGGGGGGGGGGGGTGATAGAAAAGTAAATATGAAAGATCGTTAATTAAAAATAGATTTTCTCTTTAAAGTTGTATCCCGGTTATTGCTTATTTTCATTCTTTTATTTACAGAATGCCGGATGGTAAAAAGAAATTATCTGGTAGCCAGTTTAGGGCACGAAGACTAAAAAGAAAAGCATCCTTAAAAAAACAAGCTGAGACTTTTGAAGAGTTTTTTAATGCTAGGCCAAGTGCAAGTACAAAAAATCCAGATTATTCGGACAACGTTGAAGTTGAGGTCGATGAGGACGTCGTTGTTCTAACACAGCAGTCTTCTGAAGACTGTTCTGTAGATGCAGTGCCTGATCGTGTTGAACAACAAGAAGACGAAGAGGATGAAGTGGAAGAAGTAGAACATGCATCACACTTGCAGATGGAGACAGAGACCGATGAAGATCACCCTGCCGTTTTGAGTTCTGATCCAGGACTATGGCCTGATTGTATTTCTGATGCAGAAAGAATCTGTCTTTCAAAAGCAGGTCCAGTGTCTCCAATGTACAACTTTGATTTCCCTACTGATACCAGCGGACGTAGGTTCACCTCAAACAACTATACAAGAGTTCTCAGTAACGGAGAGAAAATTCACAGAAATTGGTTAGTATATTCTGTAGCCAAAGACTCAGTTTTCTGCTTCTACTGCAAAATTTTTGCAACGGCTACAACTTCTTCTTTAGCAAAAGATGGCTATAGAGATTGGCGACATATAGTACAAACCCTCAAAAATCATGAAACTACAAAAAAACATTTTGAAGCCCAAAAGTCCTGGCTTGAATTGAGTATTCGTTTAAAAACTTCGCAAACGATAGATGCTAATTCTCAAAGATTTTGGAATGCAGAAACCCAGCATTGGAACGTTGTTTTTCAATGTGTAGTTTCGATCGTCAAACTTTTAGGAGAAAGCTGCTTGGCATTTAGAGGTAGCAACGAAAATTTGTATGAACATGATAATGGAATTTTTTTAAAGCTAGTCCAGCTATTAGCTGAATTTGATCCTATCATGGAGGAGCATGTAAGAAGGGCTTTGAACAAACAACATAAAATAACCACATATTTGAGTAAAACCATTCAAAATGAAGTCATTCACCTGATTGCACAGAATGCCAAAAGGCACATTTTAGATGAAGTGAAAAAATCAAAATAATACTCCATTATATTAGATTGCACACCTGACTTGAGTAAAACAGAACAAATGACATTCATTATAAGGTATGTGTCTATTGAACAAGAAGACATCAAAATTCACGAGCATTTTTTGGGCTTTCTTCCGATTGAAAGATCAACGAGCCAACAACTTTTCCATGTCTCGCTTCAAGAACTAGAAAAGCTCGAATTGCCTTTGGCAAACATAAGAGGCCAAGCATATGATTATGGAGCGAATATGAAAGGAGAACGTGCAGGAGTGCAAGCAATGATTAGAAACATCAACCCTCATGCTTTTTTTATACCGTGTGGTAGCCACTCCCTTAACCTGGTGGTAAATGATATGGCCAAATCATCATTAGAAGGAGCCAACTTCTTTAATATTGTCCAAAAATTGTACTTATTTTTTTCTTCATCGTCTTTCAGATGGGCCATTCTTTTAAAGCACGTTGAAGAACTAACCTTAAAACCTCTCAGCGACACCAGGTGGGAAAGTCGAATTGATGCTATAAAGCCTCTGAGGTATCAAATCGGTCAAATATATGACGCACTGTTTAGCATTTACGAGGACAAAGATATAGATAGTTCTATAAGAGATGAAGCATCTGGGCTACTTACACAAATAAACCAATTCAAATTTCTTTGTTCTGTCGTGATATGGTACGAGGTTTTAAATCATGTCAATCCCATTAGTAAACTCATGCAGGGGAAAAATTGCGACATTGCATTAGCAATAAAACTTTTGGAAATTTCTAATCGTTTCTTTGGGAATTTGAGATCAGATAATCACTTTAATACCATCCTTGTCGATGCTGGCGAAATGGCATCCGAAATAGATGCAGATAAAAATTTTGAATCAATACCGAGACATCGAGTTCGTCGGCGAAAAAGACAATTTGATTATGAAAATCAGGATGAACCCATAATCGATGCACAGGAACAATACAAAATTGAATTTTTTTACCAGCTTGTTGACACAGCAATTAATTCTTTAGAACAAAGATTTTCCCAGCTGCGACATCACAAAAGTTACTTTTTTTTAATATCATATATATGAACTAAAAGATGTTTGTTCTTCTGTAATTTTGGCCAATTGCAAAGATTTGGAAACCATTTTAACAGATGGGGAATCATCAGATATAAACAGCCTGGAATTTTGTGAAGAAATATCAGTGGTGTGTTCTCTATTGGAAAAAGATTTACCACCTTTGGAAGTTTTGAAATTGATAACAAAAATGAATTTTGCTCCAAACTTGAGCATTGCTCTTAGAATTTTACTAAGTCTTCCAATAACAGTTGCATCCGGGGAACGTAGTTCTTCCAAACTAAAATTAATCAATAACTATTTGCGAACAACAGTATCTCAAACAAGATTGTCAGATCTCGCTATGTTAGGAATTGAGTATGAACTCAGTAACAGTTTAGAAAATTTCTGAATTAGTTAAAGAATTCTCCGAACTGAAAGTTCGTAAAAAGAAATTTGTCTAAATTTTATTCCTGTTACCTTTTTTTTTAATGAAGTAAAGTATTTTAAGTGAAAAGTTATTATAAGTATTTGTGTCAATTATTATGTGCGAGTTTCGCTGTTATTTTTTCGACTTTCGCTAAAAAATGTAAAAAAAGGACTAAATACCTTTTTTTTTAGTGCCTAGTTTGCTTATTATGTAGGGGCGCAATTTTCGACTTTTGCACGGAGTGGTTTAAAGGCTAAATCCGGCCCTGCTATAGTTGCAATGTAAACAAGTATGTATGCCTTACCTTAGTTACAAAATCATCAGACTAACATGGCTGCTGAAGTTGAACGCCAATAGGTTTTCTTATTTCTGCTTATTGCCACTCATCGGCAGCACCTCCTTGACACCGAAAAACGTCAAACTTCATTCCTCCCTGGTACTCCAATGACTCCCCTAATTATAAAGTTTTAAGGATTTTAAAATGGAAAAAATAAAATAATGGATTAGGTGGAAAATGAAAGGAGCAGATTTTTTTAGGGGGAAGGGGGGGAAAAAGATTGAATAGAGGCTGCTTAGTTGTTTATAATTTCTAAAGATTTATAATTTGGGAAGAAGAAAGAAAATGAAAGTTTTAAAGACTAAATTCTGTATGGTAAGAAAGAGGGGTAGAGGAGGAGAGGTAATTTTGTGTGGGGAGAAATTGTTAAATGATTATTTATTATTATTTTTTTTGCAATAAAGTAACAAATAGAGCAAATAAATAAAAAAAAAAATTAAGATTGAAAGAAATTTTTAACTTTGTGAGCTGTAGGGTGGGAAGTAAGGGAGAATAGAAATTGAATGGGGGGGATATGAAGTTTAATTATTTAAGGTAACTAAAGATAATTATATTACACTTTTATTTAAACATAATTATAGTTTTATAATTGTGACAGAAAAAAACACTCTTTAAGGCAGTTCTCAACGTCTCTGCTCAACAAGCACAAAATGTTTTGACACATTTACAAATTCATTCTTTAACGGAAAGATATAAAATTGGAAGGCCTGACTATAGAAGCGAATTGTGTTTTTTATTTTTTGATAAATAAATTATCTACTGAGTTATAAGTAATTTTGATCACGTGACAAGATCTTTTCGCCCTTTCTTGAGTAGTTATTCTTCTTTCGCATGGAAATTTGGTTAAAAATCCCCACTTTGACAATACAGTGGAACTCCACTTATACCATACCTGAATTGTACATTTCCTTCGGTTAAACGCTTCAACTCAGCGGTCCCAGTCATTTGCCATTAAAAATTAGCTGAGTTATATGTTTTTGAGTTAGGAGAGATGGGGGCACATGTGAACAGGGGGCAGATGTGAACATCGCAGTTTTTCAATAGTTATTATAATTTTTTTTATTTGAAAAAAATTACCAAAGATGACAGCACCTGTAGACATATGGTAAAAATTTTTTGAAGCTTTTTGACAGTTAGTTTGTCTTCAGTAACCAAAACACTGTTTGTAGATGTCAAATGTAAAATGTCGGTTTCAACTTTGGTAAGTGATAAAGTTTATTTATTGAGTTAGTTATTCGAATTTTAATGTTTTAACATATACTATGACTACTATTGAATATTTTGGATAAAGTTGTTTTGTTCCCTAAAATTGATAAATGTTAATTATTTATCAATTTAACTTTAGCAGCCATGCGGGGCACTTGTGAACAGACTAGTTGGGGCAGATATGAACAGTTCACAAAAATCAAAATCTTTCTCTGTTGTGCGAATAGAAAGAATTGATAATGATAAAATGTATGTTAAATTCCTGAGAAAGAATCTCACATCCAATTCATATAATTTCCCTGAAATAGTAGACATTTCTGTCATACAAAAAAGTGATATTGTATTGAAACTTCCACTTCCACATTTGTCAGGAAGTACACAAAGAGCAAGAAGCTCATTTGAGTTCAATTATAATTTAAATAAATTCAATGTTTCCTAAAATGCAATAAGTGTTGTACTATTTTAGTAAACGGTTTAAAACAATATTTTTTATGCATTGTTAATACAAAGAATATTATGACAAACAACTTTCTATTTTTTTTTCTTTTCATTTGTCTCAAACTTAGTGATGGCTTACTTCCATCTCTCAAACAACAGCTATGAATAGGATAATTTGAATTGGGATGGATATCAGTAACATTTTTAAAATGTAAAATTTTCAAATTGATAACTAATATAATTCTTGGGTATGATGTCAGAACAGCTTTATATATATTTAGTTTCATTTTAAAATCTTTTGTTTAAACATATCATTCAGAAACTAGAAAAAAAATATTTTTTTATTTTATTTATGGTGAATTCGACTGATAATATAAATAATGGTTATGATAACAAATTAATAACAGGAGAAAAAGCATGTCAAAGGATATTTTTTCCTTGTGTTCACATGTGCCCCACGAGTGTTCACAACTACCCCGCTGATGGGGCACATGTGAACAATTTTTTGAATTTATAAAACTATTAAAAAATGTAAGAAAAACTATACAGGTGATTAAAAAAAATTTCCATGTGTAAAAGAAAGTTCTGTTTACAATACTGACTATTTTTTATTTATAAGAATTAATCCAATTATGAGAAAAAGCTATATTTATGCGAACTGTTCACATGTGCCCCCATCTCCCCTATATGTTTCCCTCACTTATACACTATGATTTTGCATTTCTGGATGAAATTGTTTTCACTTTTATGTTTTGCTGAAAATAATTTCAGAATTTTTGCTACGCTTTGCCTCCCGTTTTTGCCGACTAACAATGTGTCTGATTATCATGATCCCATGATCAATCGATGCCAATCTTCGAAGCTGCTCTGAAGGGTTATGATATAGTAAAGCGGTTCATCAGAAATATTGCATTATTAACCCTTAACCGGAAACGTGAAAATCCCATGAACAAACAGAACACTTAATAATTTACCAAATAGTGAACTTAAACATTTAATCTTTAATAGTAATGCATTAACAGGACCAATTTTTTAATATAACAGCATAAAAATAAGTTTGGAATGCCAGAGAGAGAAAATATTAAAGGCAGATATGTAGATGCAAACATCTCACAGACGTACATTTCTGGTTAAGGGTTAATAGAAATGGTAAGTTTACTGAATATTAAAGCAGTGAATTAATTAGTAGGTAAGTTTACTGTTCAGTGCCGGTTCTGGAGAAACGAAACAATCTAAGATTAGTGATTATTTCAATAAAATTTAGGAAACTGATGAAATGGCTTTTGATAAAATATTTACATGCCAAAGCAATTTCAGCGATTTCTTTTGAGCACTCTATATGTGTAAAAAATATTTTAAATGTAGCTTTTATAATAAAATAACTTCATGTGTACTTTTCTTATGTATCTTTGTTTCTTACTCTGTTACACTTCTGCAAATTTATGCCATGGATGCAGTAATACTTACAAAATTTCAGTTTTCTATATGAAAGATTCGATTAAAAATGGTTGAGGTAGACCACTAATTGAGTTGTATGTTTTATTGAATTCTACGTTTTGTTGTCCAGTCCCGAGCAAAACATATAACTGGAGTTCCACTGCATTTTCTGAAAGATCTATTGTGTTTGCAAAAAAAACAGTTCAATTCGGGGAGAGTGGGGTGGAATGGGACAGTAGGCTTTTCTCTTTATGTATCATTCTAATCATTTCATCAATCACACATTAGATGAAGCAAAGGTACCCCAAGCTTCAGCTGAAAAAAGTAGCTGATCTGCATAAGCTTTCGATTGTATAAAGAAAAAGATTATTTCAAGAATCAAAAGTAAATTTGCTTCATACTATACTTTTTATGTTTCTTTTTTGTATATTAATGACTTGTTTATGCGTAGATGTAATAGTTTCCTCATTTATGGGACATTATACTGTATATTATCCCTAATTTAAACTATGCTTAAAAGCAGCATTTTTATTTATACAAGAAGTTTAACATAAAAGAAGGTCGAGGGAGAAATGGGACATGCCAGCAAAGGGAGGAATGGGACATGTCTAATTCCTTCTTTTTAATAAGATGAAAGTAAATTGCTAATATGCAAATAGTTTTCGAGGGTAGTATATTAATTATAACATTATAAATATATTCATTTACTTCAAAATGTAAATAAATTAAACTGATGACTTTTTAATATCATCTCTTAATGACAATCCTGAATTTTCCTTCCAGTGATGAAGGTAATGGAATTCGATATTGTAGAACAGACATTATGAATCTACGATCTTTGTTAGACTGTATATACAGTCCAGGGGAAATCTACCAAAAAAAGGGGTTACCTTGCAAAAGGTCGGGTAAAAGATTTTTTTTCTGAATTGTTTATAATGATGCAACATGGAAAAATCAAGTTTTTTAACAAAATTTCGAAAAGCTGAATTTTCTGTGGCCAAAAAACAACAAAATTTTTAGACTTTTTTTTAAATATCTCGAGACTCATTGCACAGAGGTTCCCAAACTGTGCTCCGCGGAGCCCTAGGGGCTCCGCCAAGCTTTAGGAAAATAATGAAAATTTGAACGCAAGGGTTTTTTTTTTTTTTTTTTTTTAAATGGGAACAGATTCTTTTCTTACAAAAGTATTTATGCATTGGTGATAACTGTCTTCACAATCTGAACTCTTTTAATTAACTAAATTTTATTTTCTTTAACATTTCCGATGCAAACATTAATTTACGCTCTAGTTTTACGTTTTCCGATCAAAAAAAGCGATAAAGGGGTTGGGTTGATTTTTGACAGCAGATTATCAACTTGAGGGATATAAGCCCTAGGAGGAATGCCCCCCGTGGGCCGTGGGGTCTTTCTAAGGGAGCCTAACCCGTATTTATGCATGGGAATCCACGGTTTCGAAGAAAACCACGAAAACTCCAAAATAGTTAGGCCGACGGGCGCGATTGGGTTTGAACCCAGCACCTCCCGTCTACCAGCTTCGAGAACAGAACCTCTCAGCCACTGGTGGGGCAGTGATAAATGGAGAAAAAAACATATATTTACTGCAAGAAAGCCAGAAATTGTATTCTGAAGGAAAATTTGGATATTTGAATTTCCCAATATAGCACAAAATTAGCACTCGCCACTCGCCAGGCGTCGAGTAACACTTAAAACGTGGCGATTAACTTTATTGTCCTCACTCGGCAAACTCAATGGACACCACTCGCCAAACGCGATGGCTGAAATATCGATGCCAGGGAGGAAAGGGGTGAAAATTCGTTCGAAATTTACGGCGTCCAAATCGGTGATTCTCCCGAACGTAAGAAAAGAAAGTTGCAGGGGTGATTCTGTCTCTAATTTTCCGAAAATTTAAGGCATTCGGTTCCGAAAAAAAAAACGGTCATCAGTCCGAAAATTCGGACATAAAAATATCGCTAATTTCGATGTGGTCGCCGAAAAAAATCAATTTCGTCAATCGTTCGTAGAAAAAAATCACTAATTCCGTCAAAAAATCGCGAAAAAACGTGAAATTCGACCAATGACCGCGTAAAAAACACGAATTACGTCAAAAAATCGCGGAAAAATCACAAATTTCGTGAAACGATCGCGGAAAAAACGCAAATTTCGACAAAGAATAGCGAAAAAGAATCACAAAATTCTTCAAACTATCGCGGAAGAACGCAAATTTCGAGATAACATCGCGGAAAACGCAAATTTCGTGAAAAGATCGCGGATAAGACGTAAAATTCGTGAAAGATCGCGGATAAAACACAAAACTCGTGAAAAGGTCGCAGAAAAAACACGAAATTCGTGAAAAGATCGCGGAAAAAACGCAAAATTCGTGAAAAGATCGCAGAAAAAACGCATAAATCGTGAAAAGATAGCAAATTTCGACAAAGAATCGCGAAAAAGAATCACAAAATTCTTCAAAGTATCGCGGAATAACGCAAATTTCGTGAAAAGATCGCGGTAAAAACGCAAAAATTTGTCAAAAGATCGCGGAAAAAAACGCAAATTTCGTGAAAAGAACGCAGAGAAAACGCAACTTTCGTCAAAAGATCGTGGAAAAAACGCAAATTTCACGAAAAGATTCAGAGTTGGGAAGAAAAAATCCAAGAAGTACCCAAAAATCCAAGGAGTCCAAAAAATTTTAAGGATTTGCCATTTTTTTTCCTTTGGTCGATGTTTTTATGTACTGCATCGTTATGTGGTATGCACACTCCAATTTTTAATGTCCAATTTGGAGAGAAAAACATTTCAAAAACAAATTTTACTATATTAGAATCTAATTGTTAGTGCTGAAATTGCACAGTATTCACAATATATTGCTTATTGATTTCGTAAGTTTAAATACAAAATTGACAATCTACTTTTTTATGCAGTGACCAATGGTCATATCACAGGGGTGATTCTGAGTAAAAAAAAAATTCTGAAATGCACAGCAAATCTGAAAAGTTACACCACACAGGGGGCAGAGAGGGGGAAATCCACTCCCGACACTAGCTATGCGTTTTTTGGACGAAATTTGTGTTTTTTTCGCGATCTTTTGACAAAATTTGTGAGTTTTTACGCGCTCTTTTGACGAAATTTGTGTTTTTTTCGGGATCTTTTGACGAAATTTGTGTTTTTTTCGCGATCTTTTGACGAAATTTTTGGGTTTTCGCGATCTTTTGACGAAATTTGTGAGCTTTTACGCGCTCTTTTGACGAAATTTGTGGGGTTTTTTCGCGATCTTTTGACAAAATTTGCCGTTTTTTCGCAATCTTTTGACGAAATTTTGGGGTTTTTGCGATCTTTCGACGAAATTTGTAGTTTTTTTCGCGATCTCTTGATGAAATTTGTGGGTTTTTTCGCGATTTTCCGACGAAATTTACGTTTTTTCAGCGATCCTTTGACGAAATCGGCGATTTTTCTGCAAACGAATCACCCCTAGGTCATATAAATAGATATTAGTCAAACACTTATGCATATCACATATATGATACATCTTAAAGAAAATTTTAAAAGGCAAAAAAAAAAAGAATGCTAAATGCAACATACAAGAAAAAATATAACAAGTTTTGAATTTATTCTTTTAGAACAGCGGTAATCGCTTTCTTTGAAGGTGAAATTTTGACGAATTCGCGTTTTTTTTCGCGATCTTCAGGGGGAAAATCGCGTTTTTTTTCGCTATCTTATGGGAGAAATTCGCGTTTTTTTCGCGACCTTCTGGGAAAATTCGCTTTTTCCGCGATCTTTTAATGGAATTCGCGTTTTATTTTGATTGTTTAACGAATCTGACGGGTTTTTTTGCAATCTTTTGACGGAAACCGCGTGTTTTTCGCGATCCTTTGACGAAATTTGCGTATTTTTCGCAATCTATTGAAGAAATTCACGTATTTTTCGCGATCTTCTGAGGAAATTCGCGATCTTCTAATGGAATTCGCGTTTTATTTCGATCGTTTGACGAACTAACTTTTTTTTCGCGATCTTTTGAAGGAAACCGTGTGTTTTTCGCGATCCTTTGAGGTAATTCGCTTGTTTTTCGCGATCTTTTGAGGAAATTCGCATTTTATGCGATCTTTTGAGGAAATCTGCTTTTTTTCGATTTTTAACGAAATTCGCATTTTTTCGTCATCCTTTGAGTAAATTCGCGTTTTTTTCGCTGTCTTTTAAGAAATTCGCGTCTTTTTAAGAAATCCGAGTTTTCCCGTGATCTGTTGGAGAAATTTGTGTTTTTTCCCGATCCTTGACAAAATTTACGAAATTTTTCCGCGATCGATTGACGAAATTTGATGGTATTTTTTGGAACATATTTGAGAAAAACGCGATTTTTTTCTCTAAATGCCAAACATCGATAAAATTTAAAATAAAGGTCGGCTAACAGTGTAAAAAAAAAAACGGACTTTACGGACCTAGTGGGAGCCCTGCTATTAAGATTACCCTGCCCAATCAATGTTGTTCTTCAGATGAATGACGTGTATAAAGGATTTACCGTGCATTTTTTAATCACGATTTTTTCTCCTCGTCAGCACTATCGTTTGCGTCCGCAGCCGCAATACAATACAGGGAGTTTCTAAGTAGTGGTTTGCTTATCTAAGTACTACTTGGGAATGTTTTCATTTCTAAAGAGTTTCAAAGGAGTCTGTGCGAACCCTGTTGTGGAAAAAATACAAATTTCAACAAAAGATCGCGGAAAAAAACGCAAATTTCGACAAAAGATCGCCTAAAAACGTAAATTTCGTCAAAAAATCTTGAAAAAAAATGCAAATATTTTTAAAGAATGGGAAAAAAACCCACAAATTTCGTTAAAAGATTACAAAAAATGCAATTTTGTGAAAAGATCGCGGAAAAAAACGCGGATTTCGTCAAAAGATCGCGAAAAAAAGCGCGAAATTCGTTAAATGGTCGCAGAAAAATATTAGTTAATCCGAGGGGAGGGGGGGGGACCCTCTGCGGTAACCCTTCTGAAAATTTCCTGTGAATTTATTTCATTGCAATTAATAGTAAAAATAAATTTTTTCAGTTGAGTGTAATCATATCGAATGGTAAGTAATATATATTAGTAAATTACAATGTTGATAGTTAGAAAAAACACAATTTTGTATGGAGCGTACATAACTTTGTTACTGGCCAGTGGTTAAAAAAAACTGGCCAGTGAAAAAAATCAGTGTACTGGCCAGTGGCCAGTGGGTAAAAATGTTAATTTTGACCTATATTTCCCAACTCCTCTTCTCAGTGTGACTTGAGGTGAAGTGTTATCCAATGACTCCACGTTTCATGCTCAACTACATCATCATTCTGAAAGAAATCAGTCTGATTTGAAAGATAAAACGCCTGATTTTTTTCAATATGAAGGGCAAAGTAATGTATGGAATATGCATGCTTCAAAAGAAAATATCACCACACTTGTTAAAACAAATATGAAATGTCCTGAACATAGGTACAGACTTCAAAGGTGTGAAATAGGCAATAAGATATACTTCTACAACTAATTTAAATTTTTCCTTTTGTCCTGTTTAATTACTGTTAATACACTTTTTTTACCACGTTTAATTACTGTTAGAACATAGGACACAAATAATGTTCTATAATTATAATTAGTGATAGAAGTTCGCCTTGTTAGACCACGTCGACCCCGTTAAGTCGGCACTTACCTGATATTTTAACGTGTCGTTTGAGTTTGTTAAGATCATATAATTGCAAAGACTTTTAATAAACCTCGTAAAATTGATATTGTCATGAGTTTGCTTTATGAAAAGTTGTTAATTTAGTGTCAATATTTCCTTGCCATGGAGATAACGCCAGTCTGAAAGAGGTTTAACAAAGCTACCAGGAACATATTTTTCGGATATGTTTAGCAAAATGAAATAAATGTATCTATCATTGCAATGAAAATCTATCACAATTTCTGATTCATTTACCAATTTTTTCTTCGTTTAAGGTGAAACGTGTATTGGTCGGATTCTCAATTAAACGATGATATCGATTACGTCCCTCTTGTTAAACAGGAATGCAAACAACGCCAGATAAAAAAGTATACAAATAAATATTCAGGGGCATCCTATAGCTTTGAAAAACTCTTTTTAAAAACATTTTTCAACAGCTAAATAGAAAAGGCTTTGGACAACTCTAAATGTATTCAGCGTTATCAAAAGACATCCAGCTTAAACTCTCTGAAACACTGAGTTCCTCAATGATTTGACATCTTATAGCAAGTTCACTAAATATACCAACAACAACCGGTTCTTTGGTGGTACCAATTGAAACTATTTCGATTTTAATGGGAAAATTTTCTTAAAATAAATAAATATAAATCAAACAGAAATAAGTTAAATACAAGAGTTAAATAGTTTTAAATAGAAATTATTAGTCTGAAATATTTTTTATAAGTCTTGAGTAAAATTCCTGGTATATGTTGTAGTGTTAAAGATCTTACTTTAAAACCAAATCAAAATACAGAAGTCTTTTAAATGCAGAACCAAACACTCGCTTGCAATTACTATCAACTGGACCCGAATTCAGACATTTGTGCAAAACAAACCAATCACATTAAATATGTATGCGTTATTGTTTGTCACTCTAACAATGTACAATTTATTGCAAAGCAAATGTTACGAGTTTTGGAGGTTTTTTAACTGTAGGTTTGTAAATTTTTGACAATTTAATCTATTAAAAAGCAGAAAAACCAATGTTTAAAAATGCACAAAAAATACATGAAAAGCAGCAAACAGCTGTTTCGAATCTACTAGCGAGATTCTTCTTCAGTGCAAGATAGGGAAAAAGGAACAGCGTGCTAGAAAAAGCAAGGCTGAGCAAAATGATAGACAGAGACGGGGCTGCCTTATATACCCGTTGCGGGTAGGAAGGCGCCAAAATGAACCAATGAGAGAGAAGCAGTGGAAACGACTGGGTGGACAAATAGTGACATCTACCACAGAAGGAGAGAAAAAGAAACCCAAAAGGGGAAATTAAATTAATGCTTTCCAAATACTTGGAAAATCAGGAGTACTAGATAAGTCATTGACTAAAGAGTGAGAATTTTTAATGATGTGGTAAGCTTCCCAAAAATCAAGATCGAGGTTAGAAGAACATTTTTGGATAATGATGGCTGAAGAAAAATCAAACCTATGTTGAGAAGACCTAGAATGTTGAGCAATAGAAGAACATTTAAGCTCCTGGTTTTTAACATAACCTTCATGCTGTTTTAAACGAAATCTAAGAGCACGTTTAGTCTGGCCAATATAAGAAAGGCCACACTGGCAAGAGATTTGGTAAATACCTTTTTACCTATCTTGCACTGAAGAAGAATCTTGTTAGTAGATTCGAAATAGCTGTTTGCTGCTTTTCATGTATTTTTTGCGCATTTTTAAATGTTGGTTTTTCTGCTTTTTAATATTGTTGCACAAAGGCTTTATTTGCTAATTTTATAAATTTCTTCTATATTGATGATAATTGAAAATAAATTCAGTATTACAGGAACAGTTTCAAAATATAATTTTATTTCTGGGACAATGCACAGTCATTTAGATTACTATTCACTCCCTCTTCCTGTGCTCAGTAGCAATGCACCTAAAAATCGTTACCTTGTAATGTAAGGTACAGTAGGCTTCAGGGCCTCTGCCATAGAAGGTCTTTCTAAAAAGGGCTCTGCCAGTCAAAAAGTTTGGGAACCACTGCCGTAGCGTATTATTTGTCAATTACAATATTAAAGAGGATAAAATTCTCTACAACTTTCATACTTACAACTTTTTTATACACTCAATAGAAAGCACAGTACGCCATTTCAAAAATAGGGCAATTTTTTCAATTTTCTTAAAAACCGTGAAAAACTTAGTTCTGCCTCGATTATTCAAATCTTTCCCCCTGATTTAATCATGTAAGTCAACTTCTATATATTGGTATCAGTAAATTATGTTTCAGGGCCAAAACTAGCCTTTCTTGTGCCTGTGGCAAACATGGATTCCCCCCCCCCCCCCGCCTCCGCTTAAAAAGAAAATTTACCACAAGAATTCTAATAAATCTCTAATAGCCAGATTTTGAAAATTTTAGGTGTGTAATCATTAAATACATAATGTGAACTATGTAATCAGCTTTGCCAAATATTGCTTCATTAAAACTTTGAAAACCGAACCGAAATTATTCCGCTTTAAACAGGTTTCAATCTTAGCAGGTATAACTGTTCATATTCTCTATCTTGAAAATATATAATTTTTTCTTTAAAGACCGGATTCAGTATATACAGATTACATTTTAAAAGATTTTACGGTAGTTGTAGTATTGAGGCATTTAAAGTCACAGTTATATGAATTATGAGATTAAATTAGTCACACGAAGACATTCGTAAGGTAATATTAAACATATGGGAGCATTCTTGACAAATATCTCGCTTGCATTTTATTACTTTTAAATTATTTGTTTGTTTTTTTTTCTTCTTTTTTTTTATGGGATACCTGAGATCAATATCGAATGTTGTGCTTTTTCAGGTTTGGTTGTATTTTTTTTTTTTTAAATATTCAGACACTTTCATTTTTGAAAAACTGTTTGGAACCTGTTTTGAAATTTAAAGTATTCTCATTAAAAAAATGCAACCAAATTCGAAAACTTAAAAACGCACAATGTTGGATATCGACCTCAGATATCATATGAAAAAAAAAACAGGTGCAAGGATTCAACCTTCAGATTCAGTAATTGCGTCGACTTAAGTAGTTGCTTATTAGATTTTGGTATATATCACTCAACAGGTGGCGCTGCTCTGCAGATTTTTTTATGATTTTCACCCTAGCTCTACTCAAAAACTAATGCACGGATTTTCACGAAACTTCAGATTCAGTTAGAAATTGACATAAGTTGTTGCTGATTAGATTTTGGTGTAAATCATCGAACCGGCTGCATTTTTCAGGAAGTATTAACATGTACGAGATAGAAGAAAGTTTTGTGATTGCCACATCCGACTAGTTTTACATATGATTTTAGGCCTTTTCATCACCTGGACTTCGCATAGGGCTTCTGAGATCAATAATATCAAAACAGGTTCTTATCCCTTAACCGGAAACGTACGTTTGTGAGATGTTTGTGTCTACATATGTGCCCTTAATATTTTCTCTCTCCGACATTCCAAACTTATTTTTATGCTGTTATATTAAAAAACTGGTCCTGTTAATGCATTACTATTAAAGATTAAATATTTAAGTTCACTATTTGATAAATTATTAAGTGTTCTGTTTGTGCACAGGATTTTCACGTTTCCGGTTAAGGGTTAAAATTGGTTTTTGACTGACACTTATTAAATACTGGACCTTCACATATGGTATATATTTTTAAATACACAATCTATAATATCAGAATTGAATTCACTTTTTCTCTGGGAGAGATTTTCGCAGTTCCATATAGGGATGGAGGGGGGGGGGGATATTTTAGAGATCCAATCAAGAAATTGCACTTTTGTCCATTAAAAAGCATAAAACCTGAAATCTTCTAGGGGGAGGGGGGGGGGAGATGCCATCTGGAATTCTGTATAATATATACTGCATTTTATTTTTTTTTATTACTAATTATAGAAAAATTAAAAAAAAAAAACAATTCATGAGAAAGAAGATTAAATATTTATTTGGTGAGTGGATGGGTAGGGGGGAGGAATAAGACTGTTACATATGCAAACAGTCTTTAATATTGTGCAATTGGAAGATTCTGTTTATACTTTAATTAATGACTGGTATCCTTAAGTAATTTTTTATTAAAAATTGAAAGATTCCATTATTTAAAGCATTGACATAGAAGTGATTTAAAACTAAGTAGAAGCAACTGGCATTTCTATAAAAATTTAGCTGTTCCTCCCCCCCCCCCCACACACACATTCCTCTCTTTGCAGTAACCTTATTAATTAACCTTAAGTTAACCTTAATTACGTTATTTGAGTAATATTTATTTTAATATTTTTACTATTTATTATAATTTTTTTATACTATAGACTTCCTCAACCCCAGAAATGTCTAAAATCCACACATCATTGCAGATGTAAACAATAAAACTTTTCAGTTCAGATGTAGCGACAAAATTAAGATTTTTTAAAAATATCCTTCCGTATGTATTTTAACACAGTGACTGACACTAAAGTGCTGGAATATTTACAATGTTTTAAGTAATTTTTAAGAAAGTATAATCCTGTAATAAATAAAAGGTAGGTAAATTTTAAATAAATTTTCAGTAATTACTTAAAACAATATATAATTTTTTAGTTTTATATCATATTTTAGACGTCAGCCATCGGTGAATGACACGTTTTAAACGGAAAGTTCAGTGTCAGCCACCGGTGGCTGATGTGGCACTTAACGTGTTAATATGTTTTTAGCATTAATATGACTGAACTCATGCTTTTTCATGAAGGAAGTATAAATTTATTTGTGAAAAAATATCAAGATATTGCTGATACAGTAGACTCCCTCAAATCCGCACAGCTTGGGACCAGAGTTGTGCAGATTTTAGAATTTTGCAGATTTCTGGTCATTGATTTGTTTACATTTTTGAAACATTTATTTGGTGGTAGTTAAGCAAGGGAAAGTATAATGAATGCTTACAATAAAGTGAAACATTAAAATAAGTAAAGTATTTACATAATTTATTAGTTTAAAAGTAAGTAAATATTAAAATAATTATGTAAAATAAAAATTTAGAAAAAATATTAAATTATTATGAATGAAATCGATTCAATTCGATTTCAAATGTCCTATGCTGTCATCTAGTGGTGGCAAAGAGAACAGTGTTAATGCTATTATCAGTATATATAGCTTATTGTGCTCACTGTAACTTTTTTCATTGCTATTTAGAGTCTTGAATGCTTTTCTCATACTGCTTTGTATATTTAGAAATAAATTTGTCTATAATTCAAAAAAAAAAAAAAAAAAAAAAAAAATCTGCGCACAATAATTTTAAAATAGCGTTTCATTTCGTGGATTTTTCTATTTCGAAACCTGGAATTTTTTATATAGATATGCTAATTTATGTCAAAAATCAAAACTAATGTAAATTTATTTAGTAATAAATCCGCTGTAATAGCCAAAAGAGAAGGATTAACAAAAAATTTAGTAAAAAAAACATTGCGGTAGTCGTTGATTTCGGCGCCATCTTGAATTTTGTTCCTGCAACTTAACTGTAGATTTCATTGTTTACATCGGAAAAATACGCGGATTTTAGGCGTTCGCGGATTTAAGGGAGTCTATTGTATCACTGGTCATCAAAATCTTTTTACCAAATATACTTATGTATTAATCAAGCATTTTGGATTATTAAACTTGGCTAAACCTGAAATAAAACTTTCTTATTTTAACATTTTTATGTGAATTAACAGGGTAAATTTACGGGGTAAGTTTCTTTGAATAATTCAAGGAAAATGTATCTCATCTTTATTATGCATATTTAATTATACATTATTAATTATTACATTATTTTTAATAATTGATCTATTTTTAAAGCTATCTATATTATTATTTTGGTTTATTACTTTACTTAATTACTTTAAAAATTTACTATATTATAAGCATTCATTATAATTTCGATTGCATTATTAAATTCAAATTTCTGCTTAAAAAATGTAAAGAAAGCAATGACCAGATATCCGCAAAATTCTTAAATCTGCACAACCTGTGTGGATTTGAGGGAGCCTACTGTATTAAAAATGATGCTTTTATTTAATTTTATTCGAGTTAAAAAAAAAAAAAAATAAATAAAAAAAAATAGATAAATTAGAAAACGATTTATATATGCTTCAGTAATTCAGCTACTAACACCCCTCCTCTGCCCCCCCCCCCCTCTTAATTACTGCTGAAACAAACATAATTAAAAAACATATTAATATAAAGGCATTTCCGTTTATATAAAAAAAAGCACTTTCAAGCCATCATTAGGGTTATAAATGAGAATGATTTGGAGTTATTATCTAAATCATATTTTTTAAATAAAATACTTTAAAGTACTAGTGATTAAGAATATACAAAAACTGTCAACATACTACTTGTACTTTACCTACCTGCATATGAAATATTCTAATCTGAATGAAATTCAGAAAGTATATGTAACACTAAAAGAACACAACAGCAATGTAATTTGCTTTATTCAACAGATCTAATGTCAATTTCAAATCAGAATTTGTGCTCCTTTTTTGGTAAATAATCTGTTGCATCCAGCCAAAAAGCCAGAAACAAAAGTAAAGCAAATTACCATCCAAGCAAAATACCACATAGCAAGGTTGCCATATTTTGCTCAATTATTGTCTTCATAAAAGACGCCAAAAAAAATCATACAATCACAGAGCAGTTTCAAAAACATCTCAGTAACAATAAATATTTAAGAAAGATATTAATATACAAAAAAATGATTTATGTTTACCTCTCAAATCTTAATTTTTATGTACATTAAAATTTTCTTAATAAATTATGAATGGGAAATATTTAACTTGTTTATTAAAAAATCAGTTCATTTGAAAGGTCAGTACATAAGTACTAAACAAGCCGAGATCTCCATTTAAAGTAAAATCAAACCCACTACCAGTAAAAAAAAAAAAAAAACATGTCTTAGTCAGGATTTAAACTTACAAGGGAACCACTTTTGGTGTTGCTCGCACCTAGCATTGAGACCTGGTGCCTTTTAAAGCCCTATATTACGAAGTTTGAGAATCAATAAAATTTTTCTGTTAAAATAATATTTCTTGGTTTTGCAGCAGCATAACTTTCTGAAAATGCAATTTTCAAGGCCACTTATCGGACTATTAACATTGAATTTTTTTAAAGAAATGCATTTAAAAATACAAATTAGTTAATAATAAGTATAAAATATTGAAAAAAGTTTAAAAATTCCTTGAAGAAACCACGAATTTGACTTTGAAAAATTGCAACATTATATTCATATTTTTTGGCGGGGTAAAGTTGGCGGGTTTCTTTTAGAAGTAGAGATTTCCGGCAACCCTAGCCAAATGTCATAGCTTTTGTATTACGTGAGGAGTGGTTTTTTGGACTTCAGTAGAAATTGTTATGTCACAGTAATTTTTATAAATTGCGTAAAAATATTAATTTACTTTATGATTACCAAAGGACTATTTAATACAGCAACATTTCATTTTAAACATTCGAAACTTTATTCCATTCGATTTCAAAAGAAAATAGTTTGTTTATTTCGTATTTCATTCAAAAATAGTTTCAACGATCTTGAAAGCTTTTATAGTAATATACTTACTATTTATATATTTATCGTCTGCATAGAAAAAAAAAAAGAAAAAACCTAATTCATGTTTCTTATGCAATCAATTATCAAAGAAATCGCAATCTGATATAATTCTAAAATGTACGTACTTATCTCAGAATAAAGTGGGTGGAATTGTAGCTCCATATTTGGCGACTTAACTCACTTTTGGCGTGAAATAAACAAATAAAAATGTAATAATAAAAAATTAAAAGTATAAAAAAGGATATAAAATATTATTTTAACAAAGAAATTTTGGCACAGATGTCATATTCGCCCCATATTGGCGCGATTTTTTTCTGACGCCAATGCCATATACACAACGGGTACTTAACCGGCGCCAAAGTGTCGTTATTTTCCTTGATGTGGTAACCCGGATTATGTTGTTTATGCTGTTGATGTTTTCGCCAAACCGGCGTCGGAAAAAAATCGCGCCAATATGGGGCGAATATGACATCTGTACCGAAATTTTATCAGTTCTCTAACTTTTATGTATAGGGCTACAAAATGCACCAGGACTCGATCCTAGGTGCCCGCAACACCAAAAGTGGTTCCCTTGTTAGTGTCATTTGTCAGCAACCATGATCCTAACCATTAAACAAATACATTACAATTTTCTCCAAGGACAATAAATAAAAGTTATATTATAGTGTAAGATTATTTATAATTACATACAAGTACTTTTGTTTTCAAAATTGGGTGTAGATTGAATTCTTTGACAAAATTAGTCTTCTAAAAGTAGCAAATGTTTTTGAAAATGTAATTTATAATCACTATTCTTCAGAACAAGTTGTTATAGCTGTAGTTAACTATTTTTTTTAATAAATATATTTATATACCACAAAGAGAAAAAGATAAAACAGTGTTCTTTTTTTGTTGTTGTTTGTTTTTTCAATCACTAAGTATAAATACTCTTCTAATAGGCCTAAAACAAAACTTTTTTTTTTTTTTTTTAATAATGCAGCTTCTCAATAATGATAATTAAAATTAATCAAATCACACCTTTTCTGCACAAGTTATATTCCGCCCACGTATCGAACAAACAAAAGAATGCATATAAAATTTAGATTGACTTACAGAAAAACATAATTTACCACACCCTAAAAAGTTCCACAAAATGGCTACATAACGCTATATGAGATAATACTTCGATTAAAATATCCTTGTTCGATTTAAGATTTTCCGTGCTGTCATCTGTTGTCTGAACTGAACTTTATTTAAATATTTTTGATTACATTGTATGTCTTACAATTCCAACTTAAAGTTACGAAATAGGGTCATACCATGTTCAACATAAAACTTTGCTCAAAACAAATCCATCATTATTTCAATTTTATTTTTAAATAGTTTGATATAAAATAGAATTACATAGTAGCTCATATTATACCATCTGCTACTAGAAATATGTAGATTGTTAAGAAAAATTACGTTTTTCTTAATTTTCTTATTCTTGGATTTTTTTTCTTGAGTTGATTTATTCTTGAATTTTCCTTTTATGTTTTTTTGTCTCCATTTTTACATCCTGTAAATTTCATGTTAAAATTGAAATTATTGAAACAAAATGTAATGTTCAAGTAAACAAAATGGTACTTGTTAGTTATCCCGTCGACCAATTTCGCCAAATTTTATAAATCGAAAAATCCTCCGCCAAATTATACAAATCGACTTAAGTTTTATTTTAAATAATGAAAAAACAAATAAATTAGTATAACATTAATAAAAATATTAATAAAACGTCGAAATAAAAATCATTTAATGAGGTAAACACGTGTTGTCAAGTGAATGTGACATTCACGATCAAACATTATTACCATTTAATCTTACAATTTGGCGGCAGTAATTTGGTCAACGGGATAACTAGCAAGTACCAAAAAAATATCTACTTTGTATTAATTGTTGAAAAAAAAAATCAATATATTTTGTATTATATGCTAATATCTTAAACAGCTGAACTTTGACTTTTTTTTTTTTTTCTGTGTGTATGCATATTTATTGAAATGCATCTTAATATTGTAAAATAAAAACCTCCTGTGAAAGGTTATTCCGCACCTTCGCCAAGGGAAAAATAATTTGAAAACTGTTTCATTCCTATTGCATCTATTTGATAATAAACTGCCTTTAATTAATTTCTTACTTTTTTCATTTTTAACTTAAGTTCTTAATATTTTATTTTTCTTATTCTTATAGATGGCCACTTGAAATCGAGAAGAGATGACCACCTTTAATCAATACTTCAAAACTATACGAAGTGAGGATTTTAACTAAATGTAATTATATTTATAGTAATTGTATAACTTTTATGTTTATAATTATGTTAATTGATATAATTGAGGCATTGACATGGGAAAGGGGGTAAGTCACTGCTGCCGGTAGATTACTTTTTATATATTCAGATTTCTTGATTGGCACCTATTTTTTAAAATCGTAAAATTCCTCTTGTTTAATGACATATTAATTAAGGCGATAACAAGGGGAATTTTATCATTTCAGAAATTGGTGCCAATCAAGAAATCTGAATTTAAAAAAAGTAGTTTTAGTGACAAGTAGCAACAGTGACTTACTCCCTTTCCCATGTCAATGCCTCAATTGTTTAAATTTTAACTAATATAAATATGTCAATAATAATAATATAATAGGGCCTAACAATGCCTTTTTTTTTCAGTTTTCAAGATACCGAATAAATACATAAGAAATCCTCATTCAAACCGAGGGACCTGTAGTCAAAATGATTTGTCTAAGGCAATGGAGGCTGTGTAAACAGGATCATATTTGGTAAGAAGAGCGTTTGAAGCATTTCACATTCCACACTAGAGTTTCAACAGCCAATTGAAGCCCAATAAAGGCAGCATGGGCCCTGGTCCGATGTTTGAAAAAGAAAGCGAAGAAAAATTATTAAAACACATTAAACGAATGCAGAAACAAGGATTTCCATTTACTCGAGATGATCCGAGAATTAACGCTTTTGAATTTGCCAACAAACTGGATGTAAAGCACTCTTTTAATGATCAAAGTGAAAAGGCTGAGTATGTTTTTTTAAGTCTATTCGTAAGTCATAATTGTGATATATCACGTAGAAAAGCTGAAGGTCTGTCGCTTGCAAGAAGTGAAGCCATGAATTGTAAAGAAATAGATGACTTCTTCAAACTACTCCATGACACTTTGGAAGAAATGAGTTGTTTGATAAACCCTCGAACCTTTTTAACATGAATGAGACCAAACTGCAGTTAAACAATCGACCTGTCTTCGTTTTAGCCGAAAAGAGCTCGAAAGCGGTTTCCACATTAAGGGACAGTAGACATTAAAAATTAAATATTTCATTTTTCAATGGATTAATTTGAAAATTGAAAGACTTTTTAATAGCAAGCTTAAATAGGTTTATAAAAATTTGGTGTTAAAATAATAATAAGTTTTTTAAGTTATTCACTATTTAAATTTTTAAAATAATGAATTATTGTCGTATTTCAAAATGTCCCATGTGCATTTCTTTTGCATAAAATAATGATAGAATTTATTACAATGGAAGTTGGCATGAATTATAAAAATTTGAACGATGTATAAGAAAAAAAAATGTATTTAGATAATTATGCTTTGCTTTTTCTAAAACAAGTAGCTATATATTTTATATGCATATAAATTTTAACATTAAAATACCCCTGAAAATGCAACTTTTTATGCTAACATTTATTTAGTATTGTATCGAGAATATACAGTATAAATTTCAAAAGAATCTGATGATTAGGAATGCGCATGGAACATTTGAAAAGTTAGAAATATGCAAAATTTTCAATCTTGAGAAATCAGCATTTTAAGTAAAAAAACTTACATAAATATACACAGTTTTTACAAATATACCAGGTGTCCTAAAAAGGACTGACTGATTTTAAAATGCAATAACTGGCAAACGGTGACAGATATTTAAAAAATTCTTGCAGGAGGGTTATGCATGAGGGCAAAAGTTTTTTTACAGTGAGTTTCGATTTTAGTTCAAATTACAAACAATAGATGGCGCTGCGATCAATAGACGCTAAATTCAGGCGCGATTTTTGGTACTTTGGGACCCACACAATAAATTTTAATCTCCTTTTTTCACATGGAAGAAGAAAAAGGCCAAAAAATCGTGCCTGTATTTAGCGCCTATAGCTTACAGCACCATCTATTGTTTTTATTTGTAATTCGAACTAAACTCGAAAATCACTATAAAAAACTTTAGACCTTATGCATAAACCTCCTGCAAGAATTTTTTAAATATCTGTCACCATTTGCAAGTTTTTGAATTTTAAAATCTGTCAGTCCTTTTTAGGACACCCAGTATCTCTGCGAAGACGCAACAAAATTGATTTTTCATTAGATAAATTTGAGCATCTATTTTCATAATTCCTTAAATAAAAAAATCTAATTTTTAGTCAAATTTCATGATTTTGGAAGTCCACTATCCCCTTAACTTTGCCTGAAAAAAGGCAATCTATCAGAAAAAGGGCTATACAGTAGAAGATCTTTATAACGCAATTCTCCATATAGCGCACAACTTCTCAGATGTAAACAATGATTTTTGCAGTTAAAAAGCACCTGCACTTTCACATTGTAAAATATTGCTACTCTCTAGAGGACTAAATTTGATACATTAGTTCAACTTTATCTTCTAATTTAAGAACTTTTTACTGAAAAAATGGTATTATTGCAATAAACATTTTTGAAAATGTTTAATATAGGACATGGTTTTGTCAGTTATATTTGGATCATGTTTAATAAAGTAAATTTAACAATGTCTGACCTATATTATGCAAAAATGTATAATTTGGATAACTCTTGGTAACAAAGGAATGCAGTATAAAGATATTCTAATGTATTTTGATATGTTTCAGACATATTTGGCCATGTTTACAAGGTGAATTTAATGATGTGATCCATATAACGCAAAATTCTATATAATGCACATGCACAACTTTGCGTTATAAAGGTCTTCTACTGTATATAGCTTGTTGTAACGCTGAAGGATGCTTTCTTTCTCCAACCCGTTAGTGTGATAAAGGGTAAAAATAACAAGATGGAATGCCACCTGGAGTAGTTGTTTATATGTCTCAAAAGTCTACATTAAAAGTTCATCACTTTTTCAGTGGCTCAAAGTTCATTTTGTTCCACGTAAACCAAGTGGTGTAACATTGCTGATACTTGTAAGTGACACTTCCCACACTACTTCAGTTGAAATGTTGACATTTCCTGATTCACGCAATATTGTACTCAGGCCTCGATCATGACTAATTGGGGCCCTGGGCAATGATAAATTAGGGACCCCTATTCAAATTGTTGCAACATTATTCACATAGAACTGATGGTCAGTCACATGTGTAATGCATAAAGAATATTTTCGCACCTTGGATTTTAAATAGAAGAACACATTCTTAGAGTCGTCAATTCTAAATTAAGTACCTTAATTAATAAAAATACTCTTTTTTTCTTAGTACAGAGCAAAACTCTTTTATCTAACTTTAGCAACTTGTTTACTTTAAGATGAATTTAATAACTTCAACTTATGGAAGAATGTTGAATACTCTATCATGTAAATATGTGTTAGTCAAGTTACTTTCTTTTACATCTTTCGAAGTTGTACTACACCCAACATAATATCAAATCACATTCACAAGTCAAAAGTGTTTTTCAATAAATCTAAAGATGACAATTTTGGGTTTCGTTTTCATATTTAACTCTAAGTTAAAAGAAAAAAGCTGGAATACGGAAGAAAATGTATCTCATGACAATTAGAACCGATTATTTTCAGCCACTAAAGTTTAGATATGATTTAATTTCATTGCTAATACAATCGATTAAAATCAAAATATTATTTCTTATTTAAAAGTGGTTGAGGTCTGCGAGTTCAAAATGAAATTTGTTTTTCAGAAAATTTAGTAGAATCTTTTAAAGATGAAATGTGTGCATATTCGAAAATTTTCAGGGCCGGAATTGGGGGAAAAAAAGTAAATATTTTATTAATTAATATGTAGATTTGGGGGGCCCCTTGAGGTTTGGGGCCCCTGGGCAAAGTCCCAATTTGCCCATTCGATAATAAGGGCCTGATTGTACTTTTGTCACTACCTCCCCCAGGGTCCTTACTAAGGGGAGGGGATGGGGGGGGAGGCTCCCCCGCAAACATTCGTGAATGTTATTACACTTGGAAAATTTACAAACTTAATCAGCAAATTTAGTTGAAATTTTAATAAAAACTATAATATATTTTCTATTTCTGATAGACTAGGCAAAAATTACAAAACTAATTGGGAATATTATTAAACTTTTAACAAATAAGAACTATATTACATTTTCTAACTGTGGTAAGTTGGCAAAATTATAAAACGAGTTGGCAAATACTGAAATTTGACTTGGCAATTTAAGGTTGCCTCCCCCACCAATAAAAATTCTTAGCAATGGCACTGACCTCCCCATACAACACAATGCTTTCAACCTCTAGACAGAGGCATGTTTAGATCATTAAAAAGGAAAGACTTTTAAGATACTAGACTGGCAATTCCTCAGCTATTCCCATTCAAAAGCATGGCAGCCATCTGAAATGATTTATAGTAAATTGAAACACCTCAACAGCAAGGTTTGTATGTCAGCTGTGAGTTATTTACCATTAAGTGCTATGGCTAGAATGAGCTTAAAAAATAATTTTTATCAATATATATGAAGTTTATGGCATATTTTTTACATGAAGCTATTTTTTATATCTAAATATGCGTTATAAATAGTGAATTTTCAGAAAACAGGTTAAATAAGGCGATTTATTAATAATTTTATGGATGGTATGTTTGAAAAGAGTATCTAATTTTAACATGTCTTATAAACTGAAATAAAGGTGAAATTTATATGGAAACAGATTGTTAAAGATTATAATTTCACCTTTTTTGAAGTTTGACTTACAAAAGTAACTGGTAGGAAAGTTTAGTTTAAAGGTAGCAATTGTAACATAATATAGTAATTAACAAAATTTTAAATTACTTGTAAAGTACTACGTTTTTTAAACTAGTTTTTATGCGAAAAGGAAATAAAAAAAAAATGCATATTAACCCATTTTAGGCCAAACATAGAATTTTTATAAAATGTGGTATTATTTTCATTGAAATATGCTTAAATTACATTCATTAAGACACAAAAAAATTTTTCGTGCATGTAAAATAATATTTTATTTAAGAAATAAAATGGTGCGTATACGCACCATTGGCCAAATCAATGAACAAATCATTTAGTTGAACATTTGTATTCAAACTATAGTACAGTCAAATTTTTATATTTTTCTAATGGAAATTTTCGAAACATTTTGGATGCAAATGGACTTGGGATTTGAGACACACACAAATCGTGTGGTTTTTGCACACTTTACATCGTCTACAGGCTTTTTTTCATGTTCACTTACGGTATGTCCGATTCTAACCGTCGCTATTTCTTTCGGTAGAGCTGTGGATGATGGACGATATTTAGTAGGATGTGTCATTTGTAATGTATTTTCAACAGTTAGATTATTCTTGCATTCAGATTTTAATAGAGCAATCGCTGTATAAGGTCTAAAGTCCGCAAGTGCCGTTTTTGTGTTAGTAGAAGTTCTATGCAGCTTCCATGAATTTACTATAACGCCATCAACGATATTTGCAAATAATGGCCACCACCATTTCTTATCTTGAATCTTTATACGGAAATTGGCTATGGCATTGTCATGTAGGTCAACAACTACTATATGCTTATTGTAATCCGAAATAATGTTCGGTTGTGAAATCACATCTTCCTTTTTTTCTTTGCGACTGTCTCGTCTAGCATTTACAAGGAGCAAAATGATACCATTATTAGTAACAATCGTTACCACGGCATTGTCGTTCCATTTGGTAGCACATGTTTCTGCATCCTTGTAGAATGCAAAATCATAGGAACCAAGAGGGTTTCTTTTCATATTTTTGGAGTCATCTAATATACAACCAGCTATGCTATTTTCGCGAGCTGTTCCAGATGCAAAATATACCTTTTCTTTCAAAATTTCGAATAAACCGCAGGAAAAGAAAAAGTTATCAAAATTTGTGCATTTCAGGTTTTGGAACAACGCTAAGTAACTTCAGACCAACACTTGTTTTTAATGGCATATTTTGTAGATCGCTGCTAGTCTCAGCACCTCCACAAGGATTGAATTGAAAAAGTATCCGTCAGATGAACACAACCACCAAAGTTTGAATCCAAACCTTACTGGCTTCCCCTATATACATGTTTGATGAATGCCTTCCAAAATAAGGCACCATCTCTTCGTCAATTGACAAATGTTGAGAAAATGTTCCACACTCAAAATTAGCATAAAATCACACCAAATGTCCAATAAAACAGTGAAACCTTACATAAAAAGTGGGTTTTTAATTTTTACCTTTTTTTTC
The DNA here is from genome assembly GCA_963932465.1 of Maratus speciosus. Lineage (NCBI taxonomy): Eukaryota > Metazoa > Arthropoda > Arachnida > Araneae > Salticidae > Maratus > Maratus speciosus. The sequence goes on along the minus strand of OZ010799.1, from coordinate 446,591,538 downwards.
CATACATTCGGCCAATGGTGCATTAACGCACCATTAAATTTAAATAAAAAATTTTAATTTTTTTTATGACATTTGTTTTATTTTTATTTTATTTACAGAAGTTGCAACTTTAATCCATTATAAAAACATATGATTAATATCAAGTGGAATAGTTATACATTTTCAAAAGGTCGAATTTGTCGGTAACCATTTCAAGTTAAAAAACTAGCGTATTTTGAAAATTCCTCCACAGAAAGTGGTTACTCGAATTAAATTACTAATATTTTATAGATGTCTTTAGAACCCTTAAAAATAACAGAAAAATAAAATTAGTGAAAAATATCCGTCACAGTGTTAATAAAAAAACATTTATTGAAATGGTGCGCTTACGCACCTTTGGCCGAAAATGGGTTAACGAAATTAACACTATATTTTTATCCTTGGAGGATGTTTCTTGAAATACTTCCTTGCTATACGACAGAAACAAAAAAATCGATGAATTTAAACGCCTAAATGAAATAGGGTCAGGGCTGAAACTAGCCTTTTTTGCACCCGGGGCAAACATGGATTTTGGCGCCCCCCTTCTCTTCCACAAAGTATATTTACAAAGAGAATTTTACGAATTTTATAATAGACGACTTATTTTAAAATTTAACACTAGAAAGACGGGAGCGGTCATTTTGACCGAAAATGAATTTCAGACGCTTGTATTTTTCTTAAATATTCTTCGATTTCTAAATTGTTTATTGAATTTTCCTAATTATTCATAAGGATTATGTAGCGCAAAAATTTTAATTTTTTTACACAATATTATGAGCCCTATAAATATGTATACCTAGAAAGACGGATTGCGGTCATTTTGACCGCTGAAGAAATAAAATCTAACATTACATTTACTTTTCAGTTTTTGCTGTCTACGAACAATTATTCTTTCCTTTCGAGATAATTTTAATAATATTTCATGGAAAGAAGCATGCTTGAGGTAGGAAGGGATGTTAAAAACATCTGCTTGTCATCTGATTCATTTCGTAGGTGCTGTAATAGACTACTGTTATTTAGAGAATAAGTGGGATTGAAAAACACCTGCTGGTCGCTTGAAATTCCTTTTATGTTCGAAAGCATCTGCTATTTTAGTAACAGGTATTTATTTCTTTTGAAGTTCTTTACCTGATCGTATGTACATTTTTTTCACGCGATATCGCGAAGAACTGTTGGTAAAAGAAATCTGTCAGAAGAAGAGTATCTAAAAATATCGCGTACTGTATCTGAAACCGATTCGGGTACAGATGAAAATTCAGATTTATCTGACGATGAATATAACCCTGGAACTGTAAATGAAACCTCTTCCGCGGACGAATGCCGTTTTTTTTTTACTGAAACTGCACAAAAAATTTTTCGTCTGAGTCTGAAAATGAAGAAAATTTTTTGATAAATATCGATTCAAGTCATGCGAGTACCACACGTGGATGAAAACGAAAACAAAACAGAAAACGTCAAAAGAAAAGTAAACTACTACATAAAAGTGAAGAAAAAAGAGTATGTTCCCAAAATGTAGGAAATGAGCAAAATGTGGAAGTAGCAAAAGATGGAACAATATGGGCAGTTCCTTCTGGTAATATTTCTTCAGGAAAATGACAGCAGCACAATCTGTTGAGAAAAATTCCTGGACCAAGTTCATTTGCCACTAGGAATGTCATGTTAGAGAATTTCACAATTGCATGGAGACTATTCATAAATGAAAAGATTCTTTGTTTCATAAAAATGTGCACAGAAGCGATAGCTCATCGATGTTTACAGGATCCGCATTGGAATATATCTTTAGACGAATTAGATGCTTTTATTTCCCTACTGTATGCTCGTGGAGCTTTTATTTCAAAAGGTATTTCAATAAACAACTTATGGTTCACGACATGGGGAATAAACTTTTTTCACCAAACAATGGCTCGGGACAGGTTCAAAGAAATAATGAGATATTTGCGGTTTGATCTGAAGGCAACAAGATCTGAAAGACTTCGGTCTGATCAATTTGCACTAGTGTCAGAGATCTGGAACTCATTTATTGAAAATTGTTTACTTTGCTATAAACCGGGAGAAAATATAACAGTAGATGAACAACTCTTCTCAAGTAAGGCACGTTGCCCATTTACACAGTATATGCCGCAAAAACCAGATAAATTCGGGATTAAATTTTGGCTAGGAGCTGAGGTTCGATCAAAATATTTGTTGAATGGCTTTCCATATTTAGGTAAAAAAGAAAGTAGACCCATAGATGAAACTGTTGGAGAACATGCTGTTTGTCGCTTGGCAGAGCGATTTCAAAATACACGAAGGAACATAACAACGGATAATTTTTTCACAACGTAGAAATTTGCCAAAACTCTAAGAAGTAAAGGACTTGGCATCGATGGAACTGTGAAACGTGGAAAGAAAGAAGTGCCCGAAATGCCTTCAAGCCCACAAATGGAGAACTGTATTCAAGCAAAATTCTCAAGCACGATAATATATCACTGACCTCGTATCAAGGAAAGGAAAATAAAAATGTTCTGTTGTTAAGCACTTTACATCCTACACTTGAAGTCAATGGCAATGAAAAAAAGACGCATGAAGTTGTTCAGTTTTACAACTCAACGAAATACGGTGTGGATGTACTTGACCAGATGACAAGAAAATATTCCACAAAATCAACTTCTCGACGATGGCCTGTGCAAGTTTTTTTTAATATTCTGGACTTAGCTGCTATAAATGCTTGTGTGATTTATAAAGAGACTACCGGTGTAAATATAAAGCGTCGTGATTTTATTTTGAATTTAGCTGACGAACTGCGTACAAAATATGTCGCCTCTAAGACATTTCCGCTGTCAGACTTAACTCCAAATACAGGTGCACTCACAATCTCGGTTACGAAACGCAAACAATGCCAAATCAATCGATGCCGGAATAAAACTATGAACATTTGTAGTGATTGCAAAAAGTCAGTTTGTGGCTCCATCACTTACAAAGTTATAAAGCTGAGTGTTTGCAGAGAATGTGAAAATGAATAATGTAAGTTATTTCTGTAATATTTATATTTTTAAATATATACACGTAAAAAAGCAGTTATGTTATATAAATTTAAGATACTTTGAGCAAATCAAAAAAAATCTTTTAAATTGTGTTTTTTTTTTTTTTTTTTTTTTTTTTTTTGTAATTTTTGTTGACAATTGATTATATATATTGTATTTCCTTTAACTAAAATTAATATTATATATAAAACGGTAAATAAATAAAATAATATTCTATTATTCTATTAATAAATGTACTTTAAAAAACTTGTTTGAACAAAAAAATATAAAAAAATGCTTTATTTTTGGTCATTCAAATATGGCGGTCAAAATGACCGCTCTTAGTCTTTCTAGGTATACAGAAACCGCCGTCTTTCTAGTGTTAAAATATGTAATCATAAAGTATGTAATACTGAACTACGTAATCTACAGTGGCGGATCCAAGGGGGAGGTCCCTCTGAACATCAACAAAAATTTTCTAAAGATCATTTTTAAAATGACATATTCAGTAGAGATCCGATTATCAGAGTCCCACCTAACCGAGTTTCTGCTTTCACCGAGTTATTTTCTTCTGATGGACTGATGGCTTCCGTTATTATGAAACAGCCATTATAAATGAAGTATTACGTGAAGATGAAGGAGCAGTCGTAAAAAGTTAGAACTCTGATTTTCTGGTCCGAATGGGGAAAAAATGGCTATAATTTTTTTTATGCAAAAAAAAAAAAAAAAAAAAAAAAAAAAAAAAAATATGGCCATTTTTTTTCTTTTCGGACCAGAAAATCAGAGTTCTAACTTTTTACGACTGCTCCTTCATCTTCACGTAATACTTCATTTATAATGGCTGTTTCATAATAATTGAAGCCATCAGTCCACCAGAAGAAAATAATCCTTTCCAAAGGTATAATCCTTCATTTGGCGCCCCTTCGTTCTGGCGCCCGGGGCACATGCCCCCTCTGCTCCCCCCTTAGTTTCGGTCCTGAATAGGGTAGACTTAATACTTAATGATCCGCAATAAAAAATACGTTGATAAAAGCATTTTCTTAAGTAGATTAATATATAAAACATATGTACTGCCATACAACAGCTGTGATCAAAAATCCCCATTTAAACTGACAGTTTGCCGGTCTATGTATCTTAAAAGTCTTTGTTAAAAAGAAGTTTTTATAATCAGGGCCGAAACTACCCTTTTTGGCGCCCAGGGCAAACATGGATTGTGGCGCCCCCCCCCCCCCCCCCTCCACCACAAAGTAAATTTACAAAAAAGAATTTTACTAAATATCTAACGGACAACTTATTTTTTAATTTAAAATATATAAAACTGAACTACGTAATCAGATTTGTCAAACTATGAAGTTATGGATAGAACTTAACCAAACCTTATATATACGTTTTCCACAATGAACGTCAGGCTCCAGTTGAAAATGGAGATATTCCCCTGAAGGGACGCCGTGATAGTGATTTTTGTGCAATTTTCTCAATTTTCAGCAGCGTAAGTGAAGGATTTATGAATATGTTTCGACAAAATTTTATATTTAGAGATAATGTATTAGGCCAAGGTTTGTACAAAATGGTGGAGAAAATGGGCCTCAACGAAGAGCTGCGATTTTTTTTTCGGACGGGCGCAGTAGCTGTTGAAAAAAAGAAAATATACTGAATCATGCAATTATCCAATCGAGGTTTATTCTCCATATTTGTAATATAAGCAAAAATTTTCTTGTGTTAATGTATTTGTAGATCTTTGAAAAGTTATTGAAAAGAATTGCATTTTAATCTTTTTAAACTTTTTTTTTGCATAGTCTAAATGAAGTCGGTATCTAAAAAAGAAAGGTTTTACTAAGAATTTTACTCTGTGCATTCCCCTTCCCGCTGTCCTGGGCAGTCAGCGCCCATGGCAAGACAGAAAAAAAAAGAAAGAAAGGAAGCTCAACACTGTTCAGCGGAAAAAAAACAAACAGCTTTCATGGAATTTTTTTATCTAGAAGAAAAATCAGACTGAGGGGTCACTTCTCCTTTGGTACTTATCCGTAGTGGACAGTAGGGTGTCCCACAATAGAGACTGACCTTGGAAAACGGTCAGTCGGACAGTCTTGGAAAACGGTTGGATTCTCCCTCAGATTCTCCTGACAGGAAGTGATTTAAAAGATAGACAGCAAACGCATAGGCATGATACTTTGAAATTTTGTATTGTAATGAATCTTTTTATCTATTTGTACTGTTTAATGCATTTGGTTCAGTTTTCCTTTTAAATTTTCCAGCTGCGAGACATTTTTATACAAATTTCATAATATATATATATATATACATTCTTGTGTCAAACGTCAAACAAAATCTTCATTTTGGCGCCCCCTTCACCTCCTGTTAAAGCGGCGCCCGGGGCACGTTCCCCCTCTGCACCCCCCTAGTTTCGGCCCTGTTTATAATACTTGTAGAAATTGGCTCAAAACGTATCCTGGACGTCTCATTAAAAGACTGCAATTTGGAGAACTGTTTAATATATCTAGGGCAAATCAGCAACTGCAGAAAACGCAATTTCTGGCTTCAAAGCAACGGGAGTTTATACAGGGCCGAAACTAAGGGGTGGCAGAGGGGGCGTGTGCCCCGGGCGCCAAATGAAGGATTATACCTTTGGAATGGATCGTTTTCTTCTGATGGACTGATGGCTTCTATTATTATGAAACAACCATTAAAAATGAAGTATTAGGTGAAGATGAAAGAGCAGTCGTAAAAAGTTAGAACTCTGATTTTCTGGTCAGAATGGGAAGAAAAAAAATGGCCATAATTTTTTTTGCTCTTCCATCTTCACCTAAAACTTCATTTATAATGGCTGTTTCATAATAATAGAAGCCATCAGTTCATCAGAAGAAAATAACTCGGTGAAAGCGGAAACTCGGTTAAGCCGTACTCGGATAATCGGGACTCTAACTGTGTATTTCATTTTAAAAATGATCTTTAGAATATTTTTGTTGGTGTTCGGAGGAGAGTCATGACCCCCATGACCTCCCCGTTGGATCCGCCATTGTAGATTACGTAGTTCAGTATTACATATTTTAAATTTTAAAGTAAGTCGACTATTAGAAAATTAGTAACATTCTCTTTGTAAATATACTTTGTGGAAGAGTTGGGGGAAGGGGGGGGGGAGCGCCAAAATCCATGCTTGCCCCGGGTGCGAAAAAGGCTAGTTTCAGCCCTGAGTTTATCCTTTTAATCCGAATGTTATTTCCGATTATGCATTTCTACAGTTGTCAGTTTCTGAAAAAGTACAGATAATAGAAAGTATACATTGTATCAACACCAGAAACGCAAGATAGTGTTGTTCGAAGGAACTTCGAAGCGCTACCTGCGGAATTGAATTGAAATGCAAACACCGAAATAGGATAGTTTGAACCCCCCAGCCGAGCACATAAAAAACTCATGGAGTACCATCACCATATGTTTTTCATGATTAACTATATAAAATATGTTATTGTTTGCTATTTTAACTTCACCTTTTCTTTCTTGTATTGGATGACCATCTCTCTCCTCGGCATGAAGGAGAGATGACCATCTGTCACTTTAATATCAATTTTGTTTCCCACTTTTTGTACTAAATCAGGGCTTGAAATTCAATTTTTCCTAGGAGGGGAGTCTCCCTACCAACATTTATAAATGGAGGGGAGTTGAGCTATTTGGGAGGGAGAAAAAAAATCTAAAACCCACTGTTATTTTACGTGCTATTTAAAGATTTACATTAAGTATTTTGTCATGTCTGTATTAACACTGACATGACAAACCGACGTGATGTAAATTCATCGATCAGACGAATTTCGTCAGTCTGTCGCAAAAAGTAACCGTAAAATTCGTGAGTGTTTCTCAATTAAAAAAAAAAAAAAAAAAAAAAAAAAAAAAAAAAAAACTGAAATTCACAGCAAATTTTCTGAATGGTTACAGCAAGGGATGGGAAGGGACTGGGAAATCCTTTCCAGACGCTAATTACTTTTGTTGCAGTTCGAATAAACTCTTTTTTTGGTTCAGTTTGATTTCAGGCTGAGTGTAGATTCCTGTAAATTGGATTTGGGTTAAACCCAATTTTTCAAAAGTTAGTTCCGTATATTATTTTAGATTAAAAACTATACCTATAATAATAAATATAGATATTTGTGTGTGTGCTGTTTTCTAAAGAGAACATAGCGTTTTTTATCGCGAACCTTTGATGAAATTCCTACTTTTTTCTGCAGCCCTTTGACGAAATTCGCGTTTTACCCGCGACCTTTTGACGAAATTCGTGTTTTTCGCGCCCTTTTGACGAAAATTGCGTTTTTCCGTGATCCTTTGACGAAATTCGCGTTTTGTCGCGATCCTTTGATGAGATTCGCGTTTTTTCAGCGGCCTTATGACGAAATTTGCATTTTCCGCGATCATTTGACGAAATTTGCTTCTTTTCGCGATCCTTTGCCGAAACTCGCATTTTTCCCTCGTTCCTTTGCCGAAATTTATGATTTTATTGCTATCCTTTGATGTAATTTGCGTTTTTTCGCAATCTCATGATGAATTTTGGTTTTTTTTTTTTCGCGATCTGACGAAATTCACGTTTTTCCGCGATCCTTTGATAAAATGTACGTTTTATTCGCAATCCTTTACGACGAAATTGGCGATTTTTTTCCTCGAACGATTTACGAAATTGATTTTTTCGGTGACCGGCGATCATTAGTCGAAATTCGCGATATTTTTCTATTGAACTGATGATCGATTTTTCATAATTTTCGGAGCCTAATGCCTTAAATTTTCGGAAAATTCGGAACAGAATCACCTCTGAATTTGCCAGTCGGTCGCGGACACTTGTCAACCGATCACGAGAAAAAAATAATGAAATTTGTCTATCGGTCGCAAGAAAAATTCGTGAATTTCAACGTTCTTTCGAGGTAAAAAAAACCCGCAAAATGTGTCAATTGGTCGCGCGAAAATATAAGGAAATTCGCAAGGCGTTCGTGAAAATTGATCGCAATTTCAAAATACAAAATTCTCCAGAAAATGGTGAAATTTTTTGGGCGGGAGCCTCCCGCCCACGATATTCTTTTGGGCGGGATTTCAAAATTTTGGGCGCGAATCCCGCCATCCGCCCTGAAATTCAAGCCCTGTAAATATTTAATTTTTTCCCCCCAAAATATGATGGAGTACATGTATAAGAATTTTAAATATGCATAAATGTTTCTTGTATTTGCATTCTGAGAATTTTTATTTCAATCTTTAAAAACTAAGGCCATCTATCCTTGAGTTACCCTAAAGGTATTTGGTGAAAAGATCGAGATTGCCACTGATAGAATCTTGATTTTTTAAAATATATATAAATTTATACTTTAAATTTATGAGTAAGCCTGAGTTCAGTCATTATAATCTGAATTACACAATAAAATGTGTATAGAATGATATAAAAATTAAATCTTGAATTTTTCACCTATATCTTAACTATATGTTTCATTGATTACACATGCAACGATATATGGATTTTAGGGAGTGTAACGTACATGGTGTGTTCACAAAGTTTCAAGACTGGTCCTAGAATACAAAAGTTATTAAACATTTTTGTACAGCGAACTAACATTCTTCAGAGTATGACCCTTGGACACCAACACACCGCTGCCAGCGTTTTTTTCCATTATTAATAGGCGCCCTGGAGGTCTTTGCACGCAAGACTGTTAAGTGGCCTCGTCGAAGCTGGAATTGTGTCGAATTGCTTCCCTTTCAGGTCTTTCTTGTCAGGCTTGAGGCAGTATTGCCACGTTAAACTTAGCCAAAACTTTGGCGGCTGCGAGCGACATGTGAGTAGAGGTGCAAAAAACCCTCAGTTTTTGGGGGACGGGAATAAACCCGGGAATTTTGGGGATTAAACCCGGAATTTTGGGGAATATTGGAAATTTTGAAGATAAACAAAACCAGCTATTTTCCTATTTGAAGTTTTTATTTAAAAAAATTTCACGGAAGAATGTTCCAAAAAGATAGATTTTACATTATGAATTCACAAACTTATGATTTTACAGTAATTTATCAGCTTTACACCAACGGCGGCTGTAAATAGGTGAGGATTTGAAAATGTTTCTTAATTTTTTTTTTTTTTCTGTTGGCTCGCACATCTTGTTTTCAGGCATACTTTATATTAATTTTCTAATGAGTTGCTTTGTATTTTTGCATTGATTTCTTTTAATTTTGTTAATTTTCTTTTTTGTTTACATTCGTTGATTCGAAGAATAGAGGTAAAGTTTATATTCATGCCAGCGAAGACGAATCTCTTATCTCCCTCTTTCACTTTTTACTTATCGATGATTAAAATACCAATTTTTTTTTAATTAACTTAATATTTCTGCAGCTTAAGCCTGTATTTCGTTAGTTTTCATGTAAACAGTGGTATTTTTTATGTTATTAGTTTTGTTTACATTGACAAAAATTGAAATCATAAAATAATTGAAAATAATAAATAAAAAAAAATTCATGCTTAAAACTTTCTGAAAACTCTCGGAAATTTTTTTAATTTCCTTCTCAAAAAACCCGGTTTATTCCCGGGAATAAACCGGGTTATTTCCACCCTTTGCAACTCTACATGTGAGAGGGCGCCTTGTAGTGGTGAACAATCCAATCTTCTCTGGTGTCTGGGGGGACGTGCCAAGTCAGGTCGGTTTAACGCTGGAATGTACCACTATTTGAAGGATAGTCTGGCACGCCCACCCAAACATCAGAGATGATTTTATTGTTCACCACAACAATGCGTCCTCTCACACGCCGCTGCCGAAGTTTTGGCTAAGTTTAAAGTGGCAATACTGGCGCAAGCCCCCTACGCCTCTGGCCTTGCTCCCAGCATCATTTTTTGTTCCCCGGATAAAGAAAAACCTGAAAGAGAAGCGATTGGACACGATTCCAGCGATCCAAGTAGCTTCGACGAGGTCCCTTAACATCCTTGCGGGCAAAGGCCACTAGAGAGCCTATGAATAATGGAAAAAACGCTGGCAGTGGTGTGTTGATGCAAAAGGGTCATATTTTGAAGAATTTTAGCTCGCTATACAAAAATGTTTAATAAATTTTGTATTCTCAGACCAGTCTTGAAACTTTGTGAACACACCCTGTATATTTATTATGCTATAAGGAAACCAATTAATTCTGTTTGCTACAAACATTAGAAAAAATGAAAATGAAAAAAAAAAAGAACTGAAGGGTAAAAGTAAGTAAAATGCGGAGTTAAGATATTTTATTAAGAACATATTAATATACAAACTATGTATACATGACAATAACATGTTACAAAAATTCGTTCAAAACCAAATATAATAGAAAAAACTTCAAAATAACATAAAAAATAATAATTGGAATAAAAAGAGTAAATAAAGCACAATTAATGAGTAAGAACAACAGCATTTTTCCTTTTAATTTACATGAAAATTCATATTAAAAGCAACATTTATAATTATGTCTATAGATAAGAGATTACATAATCAAAGCTGTCATTTTTTCAAAATAGTTATATATATGTATGCGATCTTTACAGGGATGAGAACAGTCAAACAGAAAATCATTTTTTGTCTCATTTCCCTAAACAATAAAGATTTTTTTGATCTTCCATAACTACCGGATTTCAAGACTTCAAAAATAAATGAATGTAATAAATGTACAAGTAATGCACACACGAATGAAATAAATACACATATAATATACGGATTTCAATACGCATTCAAAACTCTTATCTAAGAGATAACTACAGGGTGGGCAAAAAGTTCCGCATCTAGGAATTTTTTTATTTGAGTGCGACTGAGTGCCATGCCATAAAGTCAATCTTAGTGATCAACATTCTTAGGAACATGAGCGATCACCTGCAGTTGTGTTTTAAAAATGGAGGGAACCATATTGAGAACATATTGTAACAATACATGTTTTTCCTCCGATGTGGGACTTTTGGTCCACATTGTATTACAGCACAAGAATAAAATATACTTTGAGTATACCATACAGTTTTTTTCCCCCAAACTTTATTTAAAATATTGAGGTGTACATAATGCACGAGTATTTAGGATTTTTATGACCTCTGTAGATATGATCTTCAGGTAAAATTATTAAATATGAAATTTTGTAAATTTGCATTGTGAATAAATTAAAAAAAAATTAGTATTATCCATTAGATTTTAGTAGAATAAAAGCTGTTTGATATGCTCTTCTCCGGTTTTTCCCCCTCACATGCAGTAACTAAACACCAGGATGCAATAAGGTGCAGCATACATGAGAAAAAATATGACATATCATTTTTTATTTTATGAAATGTTACAAAATCATTATACACTCAAACATATGGCTATATTTTAAATTAAATAACTAATAGTAAAAAAGCTAAATCAAAACTAGTTATATTAATTGTTAATAAAATAGTTAAATTTAGTCAGTTAATTTTTTAATGTCTAAACATATTTCATTTGGAATAACGAAGAGTTCTGAATGCTGAAAAGTAATAAAAAGTTTTTTTTATTGGCACATCAAAAGACTACACAGTATCTAGTCTGTCCTTTAGTAGAGTGATTGTGAAGTATGAATCTTCGATTAAATTAATCCAATGTCATCAGATTTCAAGTGATTCTTATTTATAAACTAATTATAACCAGAGACAATTTTTCAAAAACCACTTGCAAAAAACTAAAAAAGTAGCTCTCTAATGCATCAAATCACCTTTGGAATTTCATAGTTTCTACTACTTATAATTACGTAAATATACTAGTTTCGTTTGTCAGTACCAACATTTGGTTTATTGGTATATTTTGATGTGATTATTTATCCGCTGTTATTACAAAATAACAAATGGGACAGACATATTAAATGTGCTACATTTTTTAACTTTGCGATGAAGGGTGCTGGAATTGAACAAATTTTCTGAACAAGTGATTCTTTTGAATCAAAGAATAATGATTAATTATGGCATGACACGATGTGAAATCTTTTAAAAAGAATTTAATTGTACGGATCTTATATATATATCATATTGGATGGCTGGGTATTATTATAATTTTTAATACAGTAGACTACCTCAAATCTGCACACAATCACAGATGTAAATAATAAAACAGATGTGTGTGTGTGTGTGAAACAATGTTCAGATGTAGGGGAAAATTACAAAAATTTTTTAATTTTTATATCATTCCGTATGTATTTTAATATGTAATTCTCCATAATATGACTGAACTTGTGGTTTTTCATGAAGGAAGTATACATTTATTTCTGAAAAAAAAATCAAGATATTGCTGATATCACAGGTAATCAAAATCTTTTTACCGAATATATTGTATTAATCAAGCTTTTTTCGTTATTAAGACAGTCTAAACCTGAAATAAAATTTCCTCACTTCATGATTTGGATGTAAATTAATAGATTACCTTTATGAGGAAAGTTTTATTGAATAATTCAAGGAAAATGAATTTCATCATTATAATGCATGTTTAATTACACATTATTAATTATTTACTTGATCTTTACTTTTAATAATTTAATCATTTTTAAAATTATCTTACTTTTTATTATTTTGTTTTAACTTTACTTGATTATTCTAATATTTTACTATATTGCAAGCATTCATTATAATTTTGATTGCATTATTACATTCAAATTACTGTTTAAAAAATGTAAACAAAGCAATGACCAGAAATTTGCTGGACTCTAAAATCAGCATAACCTCTGGTCCCAAGCTGTGCAGATTCGAGAGAGTCTACTGTAGTTGTGAGCCAAAAAGAAAGGATTATAGAAGCAAAATACGCAAACAGCCTACTTACCAATGGTGGTGCAATTAAATGTGAAAAAAAAGCCACAAGCAAGTATTATGCGCCAATATAGACACTAAGCCGGAAAAGGTACTTCATTACTGCCACCATTTTTTTTGTTGAATTTTTATTGTTTCAAGTACAAAAAAAATTGTTAAGGCACCGGGAGAACTATTAGAGACCGAGAAATAGAGAACCAATTTATTTTAGTATTTGATAAAGGTTTGAAATCTTTATAAAAAATATTTGGTACTTGTTAGTTATCCCGTCGACCATTTTCGCCAAATTATATAAATCGCCAAACCACTCGCCAAATTATACAAATTGACATAATTTTTATTTTAAATAATGAAAGAACAAATACATTAGTAAAAGATTAATAAAAATACAAATAAAACGTCGAATTAATGATTTTATTGGCCATTATTAGCATTTAATCTTACAATTAATTAATTAATGGCAAACCATTATTGGCATTTAATCTTACAATTTGGCGACAGTAATTTGGTCGACGGGATAACTAACAAGTACCAAATATTTTTCTGTTATCTGGAATAGGGATGGATGAGCTGGTAGGCTGCGAGAGGTTTAGCCACATTGCACTGCTTTAACCTCTTCGTTACGTTGGTATGTGGACCTTGCAATATCTGCTTCCAAAATTCTATGGTAGGGATATTTGTAATCCCAATTTTATATCCATGTTCATGAACGTTTTATCTTAATATGAAATACTTTAATCTTGTGATAAACATCCATCTTATGACCACATCTTTAACCGCTTCCCGTATTATCCCGAGTTATATCGGGTTCGTAAATATGACAATTAATTATTATCCCGAGAAAACTCGGGAGTGGAATCATTTGTCACCACGATTTGTTTTATCAAGTTTCAACTTGACCTGAAGTTTAAACAGAAAGAAAATATTCTTGTATAATATAATAAATCATATATAATTAAATTATATATAATATTTGACTGCAAGTTTTCTAAGTTTCGTGATATAAAATGCAAATGAATAAACTGAATTATATGATTGAAAAAAAATGCGATTATTTTTTGCAGTTCATTTAAATAAATTGGTAAGGTAAGCGGTTAAACATCCTAAAAGCACAGGCATCCTTAGTGTTTGATTTCTACCTTATTAGTGAATTTTAAATGATATTTTTTAAAACTACACAATATAAATTTCTAAAATGTGCAACTTTTTAACAAAAGATTTAAACATTTAATTACTCCATAAATTAAACTTCAATGATTTAGAATATATAGGAATTTAATATTGCTTATTATAATTCTTAAAATTATATTTGATAATTGTTTTTGTAGGCATGTTGATTCAAAAAAATAGATTGACACAATTTTGCAACATAGTGATTTATCTTGCATAACAAGTGTCAATGATGGCGAATGATTTGTTCTAAAAGAAAACGATGAAGTTACAGATGAATCTTCGTCAGATTCAAATGGTACATCACATCTACCTCAGTAGTTGTTAAATAAACAACAAAAATATATTCTGGTTGAGTCGATAAATAGTAATAGAGCTGGTTTGGCTCAACAGAAACTTAAAAGTGACAACCAACTAGAGAGGCGAATGGGATGAGTAAATATGAGACAATTACAAAATATATGTGTTAAAGTAGAATAGTAAAAAATGTGTTAATTCATGTTTAGGAAATTTAACCAAATGCATCTCGCATAGAGAGTTGTAAAAAAAAAGAAAACTTAGCATTCTATAGCCTGCTCTAATTCGTATATATAGTACTTCTAGGTGCACTACAAATCTTTGCAATTGGTATTTAACTTATTATTGTAATTACGTAAGAACCAAAAAATGAACTGTGAGCATGTTTACACATTTTTTCGATCTTATAATTTCGAATTGTTGGATTTGCTATGTAAGTAATCATAAAACCGAATAATACATGTTTCTTATGGAATGTAGAATAAATAGACTTTAATACTTTAGAGCTTTTAAAATATGAAGACATCTACCATTTTGCATAGGGGAAGACCTCTGTACATTCAGAGTTCAGATGAAGAATTACTCTTCAAAACAACGGAAAGTTATCAACCGTCATAAGAGCGGTTTGATAATGTGATGCATTTATCATTATATAGATGAAAAATGCTTCGAAATATAATTTATTAGGATGTAAATTCAGAACTCAAGTAACGTGTACAAAACGTAAAATCTACTTATATTTCCGAAAAAATAATTGCTTTGAGAATTTTCAATCACAATCAATATTATGCAAGTAAATGTCTATAGTACTTAGAAAAATAAATGTTAAATAAAATAAGTTTATATTTTTTCATTTCGTTTATAATAATAAAATTTCATTTAAATTGTATAACATTACAATATATCGGTTAGTAATTACTTTATTTGCAATTTATAAATTGAGAAAATTTTGCTATTTTGTCCGACTGAAAACGCAGGTACTTGCTGGGGGTGTACCTAAATTCGTTGGTCCCTTGAAACCCATAAAAATACATTTTTTTCCAACTTTAGCTAAATAAAATTATTTTTTATAGAACCTTAGTAATCTTCAGGGGCGGAGATATCATAGCTAAATTAATATTATTGTTACCCTGTTTAATGATGATCACCAATTGTAAATAGTAAACCAATTACTTTTTACAAACTTCTATAATCGGGATACCTTTCCTTTCATTTGTCAGCATGCACACGCTGGTGTGCATTTAAATTAGATTTTTGAGTAAATCCTTTGTTGCACACATCACAAGAGAAAGGTTTCTCTTGAGTATGAGCACGCATGTGAACATTTAAACCAGATTTGTCAGAAAACCCTTTGTTACACACCTCACAAATAAAAGGTTTCTCTTTAGTATGAACACACATGTGGACATTTAAAATAGATTTCAGAGAAAATCCTTTGTTACACACCTCACAAGAGAAAAGTTTCTCTTTAGTATGAACACGCATGTGGACATTTAAATCACATCTCTGAAAATATTCTTTGTTACACATCTCACAAGAAAAAGGTTTATCTTTAGTATGGAATCGCAGGTGTCTATTTAAATAAGATTTTTGAGAAAAACCTTTTTTACACACCTCGCAAGCGAATGGCTTCTCTTTAGTATGGACACGCAGGTGAATATTTAATAAAGATTTTTGAGAAAATCCTTTGTTACACACCTCGCAAGAGAAAGGTTTCTCATGAGTATGAAATCGCAGGTGAGTATTGAAATGAGATTTCTGAGAAAACCCTTTGTTACATACATCACAAGTAAAAGGTTTTTCATTAGTATGAACACGGAGGTGGACATTTAAATAACATTTTTGAGAAAACCCTTTGTTACACACTTCACAAGTGAAAGGTTTCTCTTTAGTATGAACACGCATGTGGACATTTAAACTAGATTTCGTGGGAAATCTTTTGTTACACACCTCACAAGAGAAAGGTTTATCTTGAGTATGAACATACAGATGAACATTTAAATCATACTTATGAGAAAACCTCTTGTTGCACACATTACAAGAAAATGGTTTCTCTTTGGTATGGATGGGCCGATCATCATTTAAATTTGTTTCTTGAGATAATCCTTTACTACCCATCTCATATAAGAGAGGTTTCTAATTAGTATGGGCACGCTGTCTATATAAATTATACTTTTGTAAGAATCTTTTGTAAAACACCTCAGAAGGAGAAGGCTTCTCTTTAATGTAGCCCAAATTGATATTTAAATAACATTTTTCAGAAATAGCTTGTTATACACCTAACGAGAGAAATGGGATAAAAGAAGATGCTATTTAATGCAGATCAGCCAGAAAGTCTCCTATTGCAAATCTGAGAAGTGAAACGTTTTTCCTTACCACCAATATAATGGTATATAATAAAAATTTCTTTACAAATTATTTACTATAGAACTCTCCAATTAAGTTCTTGGTTCAAAGCTAAATTAATTTTTTATACCTTATATGTATATGAGCTTTTAAAGTTTTATAAGTAAAAATTTATTTTTTTTATTGTAAAATGAGAGGTATTTATTAGAGCTGTAGAGATTTTCTAATGTCTAAATCTAGGTAGGACAGTAATTGTATTATGTAGTCCTTTAAAAATATACAGAAATACATGGATATGCATTTAAATTAATAAATATATATAAGACAATCTAATAAAGACTTGCCACCATATCTTTTTCTTTATAGAACATTGAAGTTATCAAATAAAGTTTAAAATATCAACAAGGATTCAACCACAGAATTATTTCTATTTCTAGACACTTCTAAATTCTATCCAATAATTTTGAAGTGAAAATGAAGAAACATCATGTTATTGCACAGTATATATGAAACTTAAGAAAGTCTTTACTGAAGACGTTTTAATTATGGTAGAATTCATCGAACAGATTCATAGTGTTTGGGCTTGATTTATTTTCATACGTTAATTTACTGTATTTTCTAAATAGACTTCATAAAGGTCTGCACCTGAAATATAAATTAAAATGTATACATACTACAAAATTGCAAACAAATTTTCAAAATTTTAGAAATTCTGTTACAATATCATTAATAAACTAAGAATATTTAATTAATTATTTTCCTCATTTTACTTTAATTTCCACAATTAGCACAACTACAATCACATGCAAAGCTTTTAAAAACACGCCAAACTCATTAGATCTTTATTTTTCACAGCTATTTTACCATTTTTTATAAAAAAGAAAATAGAAATAAGCATTGTCCATGACTTATTTTGCGAGTGTTAGTAATGAAGTGTAGTAAGTAGATTTTTCAAAAATGATATATTCTAATTAGCTCGATATTAGGTTATGAGGAACCTGCAGTCAGGTCTATTTACCAAATAGTAGAACTATTAAAACATGTACAACATATTATAAATTTTCGATGCTTGTATTTTAGAAACTATAATAAATAGCTTCGAAAAAATAGTTTACGTGTGAAAGTAATTCTTGTGCTAATTGTAAAAATTTAAGCAATTGAGCAATCCCCCACATAAATCTAAGGCGAATTTCACACGAACGTCACTTTCGACGATCATGGCTTCTGCGTCAAAACGAAACCTACAATTCAGCAGCGACACAGGCAATAATTTCGACGATCTTGATATTCATCCAATTGAATTTATACTGGCTCAATTCGGTCAGAGCAAAAAGCCGACAAGAGTTCTGCAATGGGTAGGGTAATACAATTTTACCGAACCCGTCCGATGGATTGGAGTTGATTTTATTTTCTTCAGGTCCAGATTGAGATTTCTCTACAAGTTCGGGTTGATGCGATTATTGACAAAAGTCAAAATACTTTTTCAGGTGAGAAAACTATATATTTGAACATTGAGATATATATATATATATATAGATAAGAGGGTAAAATTTATATTCATTTTTTAAGGTCAAAATTTCCCAGCTATTGTTTCTTAACTGCAATTCTAAAGCTTAAAGCTGTTTTGCTTCTGATAAATTTATTTTCCGGGATAACATTTATTACTTTCTCACTTTAAAATAGAACCATATTTAAGATTAAAGTCGCTGATGTCGTATTTCTTGAAAGTGTCTGGGGCTGTATGCCCAGGGCTCCAACCCAGTCCGTTTGTAGTTATTGATCCCAGACTATCAATTGAAAGCTAAGTAACCAGTTACATTCAAGTCTTCTCCTTTTCTGATAGTTGTGACCTCTGCTATGAATAATCTTAATTACTCCCTTATATAGCGAAACATGCGGGATTCTGGGAGCTTTTACTGATTATGAAGTACTAAAATAAACCTCTGTTACTTAGAAGAGCGTTCCTGGCATATCCTCTTCATTCCGAAAGCTAAAATAATACTACAAATACTCATTAATTGGTTTTAAACAAACCAAATGATAGCATAGATGAGAGTAAAAAGAACTTTTCCGAAATTGATACTTTAGGAGGCAAGTAATTTAGGTTCACAAATAGGGATCTAAAATTACTAATCCCCTTAAAACCTGAATTGATATCGCTAACCTAAATTCACACAATCACAAATTTAAGGCCTTTAAACAAGTGAATGGTTTACAAATCCTCAAAATATTTTATTATAAAGGATTTAAGTTAAATAGGTATGAAAATTTCTCCATTTCTTGGCCAAATTGTCTTGAAGGCACTTTGCAATCTCAGATGAAAATAACATTTATTTAATGAGGAAATCAGCATAGATGTTCTCACTTATTGATTTGCTTTTAAAGCAAAAAACATTTATCTATTAAGAAATGAAGTAAAAAAAAATCAAACAGTTTTTATGAGGAAAAGAATAGAGGTTAACCTATGTGGACCCATGTAGCGAAGAGGATATAGGAGCATATGCGCCTCTCATACCGTCTAGACCTGATTTTAAAAAAGAGACCTTACATTAAGGAAGACTATATAATCAGTCGCAAACGAAAAGGTCTGATCTTCCTTGCGTACTTTGACTACGGATACCATACATCGAAAAAGAAAGATAACGCCCATTCGTTACAAACGAAAATGGGCGGGATTAAAGGCAGACATATGGCAGGTAAAAATACGCGGGAAAATAAGCCCGGCTCTGATACAAAAATTCTATAAATAGTGGTCACCTGCCTGCATTAGTTAAAAAGGAAGTAAAATCTAACTGCCGGCCACCTGCATTTGTCAAAGAATGGATTACTACAGCATCAAGTGAAGTTTCATCTGTATTTAGTGCAGTGTTTATCTCCTCTATCTGACTGTCAAAATGAAACTTAGCAGCAGCACCGTAAAGAAGAAAAGCAAGCTTGCTTTAACGAGAAATTGTACGTCCGGAAAAAAGGTTTCACTTCCATAGTTCTAAACTGAAGAAAAACAAAAAAAGCGTATTTCTATTGCGTAAAAGTTATCCGGAGAATTAAAATGACTTTGATTTTATTCAACCACGAGAGACAAACATCCAAGCAGCTGGACTAAATTAAAGTGACTCTATTTTTATTTCCACGTCTAAGGCACATTTTTTTTTCTTCTCCCCGGTAAAGTAAATGAAACCATGAGTTTTCCTTTCTACAAATCAAATAATTTTTTTCCAGACAGAACGAAGTTCTCGTCTGTGTTAAACCGAAACTAACCGCTGGTGTGCTGGTGATAATGATGACCTACTGATAACGATAACGGAACTAGGTCAACGAATCAAGAACTCTTTTTTTTCTTCCCTTGAAGTGAGCAAGCCAGCTAAAAGGATTTTTTTTCTCTTCTTACGCCTCTAGTGAAATGAATGATATTTATGAGTCAAGAAAAAGTGAACATAGCCTGATAGCCCAAGAGCCGGCAGCACAAAAACCTATGTTATCAAGAACAAGAAAAAAACCTTTATTTTATGAAAGAGTAGAAGTAGGGGAATCTAATTATCCATGTCTGCCGGAAGTGAAGTGGTGCATAAGCCAAAAATTAATACCACCAGTGGTTGACTCGTAGGTTTATCATTGTGTTTTCCTGCTCCCAGTCCTAAATGTTTTCATACCTTTGCTTGCAGGACAAACACAATGATAAACCTACGAGTCAACCACTAGTGGTATTAATTTTTGGCTTATGCACTACTTCATTTCCGGAAGACATGGATCATTAGATTCCCCTACTTCTACTCTTCCATAAAATAAAGGTTTTTTTCCCTGTGCTTCATAACATAGGTTTTTGTGTTGTCGGCTCTTGGACTATGAGGGTCCTGATACATTTTTTGGTTTTGTTTTTATGTTCACGTGTGTGTGTAAGCGCGATGCTTTTGATGATTACCTATTATAGGAAGTAAGCTTTTTTTACACTAAAGAAGAAAAGAAAAAAGAATTTTTAAGAAAAAAATTGTTTTTGTAACGAACAATTTAAAAAAGATTATTATTATTAATTTAAGCAGGAAAAACCACGATTTTTAAATTTTGATTTCATTGATTGTCAAACTTTTTTATTTTAAGTTTTTTTTTTTTTTTTTTTTTAGTAAAAACGATAATAAAAAGAAATAAACAACTTTATGTGTATTTAAAAGGATAGAAAAATGTCCAAGATATTTTGACATCTAGAAACATGTATTATTATTATTTTTGTTGTTATGTGAAAAGAATTTTTTAGTTTTGTTTATTCATACGTTTTTTATATATTATTTGAAATGTTATTTTTATTACGTTGACTTTTATTTGATATTTAACAATATAAAATATAACATATTTTCATTTAAGTTATATTGTTAATATTTTCAGATGATAAAATTGAGTAACAATGAATATCCAAGAACCCACAGAAAAGTCGACCTCAGAAGCTCTATTAGTTACTGAAACTTTTGATAACAATGGCTAAAAGATTGACAGCGAAATAACAAAACTGCCGAAAATAATAACAAAAGTCAGAGTTGTCAGAGTTCCTGTAAGGAAAGCAAAAGTGACCTCAAAACGCCTAATGAGACAGTTTTAAGTAAACAAACAACTTCATATCGAGCTAGTAGTATCCACATAGCTGCCGTGACTGAACCAAAATGCCAAAAAAGCCTGACATTTTCCCGTTCTCCTCATAATTTGAAATGGACAATAGCTGCCGTGACCGAACCAAAATGCCAAAAAAGCCTGACATTTTTCTGTTCTCCTCATAATTCGAAATGGACAATAGCTGCCGTGACCGAACCAAAATGCCAAAAAAGCCTGACATTTTTCCGTTCTCCTCATAATTCGAAACGGACAATAGCTGCCGTGACCGAACCAAAAAAGCCTGACATTTTTCCGTTCTCCTCATAATTCGAAACGGACAATAGCTGCCGTGACCGAACCAAAATGCCAACAAAGTCTAACATTTTTCCGTTCTCCTCATAATTCGAAATGGAATGGATGCTCCGCTATTTTGAAGCATTATGTGTAGATGAAAAGAAGGATGATGTATGGAAAATAAGAAAGATTCAAAAGTATTTGAAAGACAACTACCGTAAATTTTACATAAATAATTGTTTAAACATTTTGCATTGGACGGAGTTTACAGCAATATTTCAGAGAAATACTTTATAATGCGACATTCACGTGTATTTTATAACGCGTAGTAATAAAATACTGCAGAATTTCCAAGTTCTAAAAAAAAAAAAAAAAAATCAGCCGGTCTGCTTTAAGAGATAGTCATTTTATTTTTTTATAATGTAAAAATGTATAAAGGGAATTTAGAAAACTTTAAATATTATTTTATTAGTGTTAAAGATTAAAAGGTATATTCACTAAACACTAGTAACACAAATATGACTATGTACAGTCGTGGAAAAAAAAAAAGTAAACACCCCCTACTAACTCCTCTCAACAAATTATCGTAGAAGAAAGTTACTGGTACCGAATGATTGGAAATAAAGTCTACTTTTAAATGATGTATATGTCGTAGGCTAATTGAGAAATCCGGCTCTTTGCAAATAGCCTAGGCTCTTTGCAAAGAGCCAGGCTAATTGGAGAATCCATCTCCCTTTTTCCAATTAGCCTGATATTTTTCAGGCTTATTGCAAAGAGCCTAGAAAGCGTTAGGCTAATTGAAAAAAAAACTTCTTATTATCCGATCAGAGTGATATTTTTAGCTCACAGGCTATCAAAGCCTGAGAGCTTATGTGCCCGCCGATTCTGTATGTACGTGTGTACGTATGTACGTAACGCGATAACTCTTGATGGAAATATCCGATTTCCTTCAAATTTTTTTTTTCTAGGTTCATTCTGATAAGGTGCTTCCCTGATTAGTTTTTGGGGTTCATTGGTTAAGGTTAAAGGGGGAAAAGGGGGGCTACTCCCTCCGTTAATTTACATAAATGGGTTTTTCATGCAGAAATATTCGATTTGTTCCAAATTTGGTATACCGGTTTATTGTGTTAAGGAGCTTCCCTGATTAGATTTGGAAGCTCATTATTTAAGTATAAAGGGGAGAAAGGAGGCTACCCCCCTTAATTTAGATAAATCGGTTTTTCATGATGAATTATTCGATTTGCTCCAAATTTGGTATACCGGTTTATTAAGTTAAGGAGCTGCCTTGATTAGATTTGGAGGTTCATTAGTTACATATAAAGGGAGGAAAGGGGGGGCTATCCCCCTGTAATTTAGATAAATGGGTTTTTCATGCAGAAATATGCGATTTGCAATAAATTTGGTATACCGGTTAATTATGTTAAGCAGCTTCCCTGATTACATTTGGTAGATCATTATTATGTATAAAGGGGGGAAAGGGGGGGGGCAATTGCCTCTCCCCTTAATTTAGATAAATGCGTTTTTCATGTAGAATTATTCGATTAGCTCAAATTTGGTATACTGGTTTATTATGTTAAGGAGATGGCTTGATTAGATTTGGATGTTCATTAGTTAAATATAAAGGGAGGAAAGGGGGGGCCTAGCCCCCCCCCCCTTAATTTTGGTAAATGGGTTTTTAATGCAAAATTATTCGATTTGCTCGAAATTTGGTATACCGGTTTATTATGTTAAGGAGCTTCCCTGATTAGATTTGGAAGTTCATTAGTTAAGTAAAAAGGGAGGAAAGGGGGCTAGACCCCTCCCCCTTAATTTAGATAAATGGGTTTTTCATGCAGAGTTATTCGATCTCCTCCAAATATCTTATACCGGTTTATTATATTAAGGAGCTTCCCTGATTAGATTTGGAGGTTCATTAGTTAAGTATAAAGGGAAGAAAGGGGGGCTAGACCCCCCCTTTAATTTAGATAAATGGGTTTTTCATGCAGATTTATTCGATTTGCTCCAAATTTCGTATACCGGTTTATTATGTTAAGGAGCTGCCTTGATTAGATTTGGAGATTTATTGGTTAAGTATAAAGAAGGAACAGGGGCTAGTGTCCCCTTAGTTTAGATAAATGGGTTTTTCATACAGAATCATTCGATTTGCTTCAAATTTGATATACCAGTTTATTACGATATGGCTTCCTTCATTTGATTTGGTGGTTCACTGGTTAAGTATAAAAGGGGGGAAAGGGGGGCAATTGCCCCTCCCCTTAATTTAGATAAATGGGTTTTCATGCAGAATTATCTAATTTAGTTTAATTTTTTTTTCAACCGGATCCAAACTTGAAGGTTCCATTTGAAGTCAACCCGAAAACCGACTACAACCAGGTTTCGGATTGAGTTCAATTAGAACTTTCAGGTTCGGATCGGGTTCCCGGTGGATGGAGATTATTTTGTCTGGCTTGCATCGGGTTCTTTGGAATATTTTTGTCGGTTAAGATTTGGTTCGGGACGTGTTTCAGGTTGACTTCGAATGGATTTTTTAGGTTCTGGTAGCGTTGCGTTTCCACGGAAACTAATTTGTCTTGTTCGGATCCGGTTATGGATCTTTGGAATATTTTTGTCGGTTATCAGATTTGGTTCGGGATTTCGGATTTTTTCAAATGGAACTCTCAGTTTCGGGTCGGGTTGCATGTAGACTGAAATTATTTTGTCTTGCTCGGATCGGGGTGCAGTCTGTTGTAATTTATCTTTCGGGTTTGAGTAGGGTTATGCGTTAATAAACCTAATAAAAAGAAAATTACCCAGTTAAACTGATGGCATTGAGCTCACTGGCTATTCACACTAATTGTATATTATACTCTTATTTCAAAGAATAATGACCCTCGAAAAATAAATGAAGGTATTAGTCCCCATTGTCCCCTTTCTACTTAACCAAAGAACCTCCAAATCTAATCAGGAAGCTACTTAACATAATAAACTGGTATACCAAATTTGAAGTAAATCAGAATAATTCTGCATGGAAAAACCATTTCACTAAATTAAAGGGGGGGGGGGGGGGTATTAGCTCCCTTATTTCTCCCTTTATGCTGAACCAATGAACTTTCAAATCTAATCAGAAAAGCTCCTTATTAGAATGAACCTAGAAAAAAAAATTAAACTAAATTAGATAATTCTGCATGAAAACACATTTATCTAAATTAAGGGGAGGGGCAATTTCCCCCTTTTATACTTAACCAGTGAACCTCCAAATCAAATGAAGGAAGCGATATCGTAATAAACTGGTATATCAAAATTGAAGCAAATCGAATAATTCTGTATGAAAAACCCATTTTCTAAATAAAGGGGACACTAGCCCCTGTCCCTCCTTTATACTTAACCAATAAATCTCCAAATCTAATCAAGGCAGCTCCTTAACATAATAAACCGGTATACGAAATTTGGAGCAAATCGAATAACTCTGCATGAAAAACCCATTTATCTAAATTAAGAGGTGTCTAGTCCCCCTTTCCTCCCTTTATACTTAACTAATGAACCTCCAAATCTAATCAGGGAAGCTCCTTAACATAATAAACCGGTATACGAAATTTGGAGCAAATCGAAAATTTTGCATTAAAAACCCATTTACCTAAATTATGGGGGGGGGGGGGTAGCCTCCTCCTTTCCTCCCTTTATACTTAACTAATGAACCTTCAAATCTAATCAAGCCATCTCCTTAACATAATAAACCAATATACCAAATTTGAGCTAATCGAATAATTCTACATGAAAAACGCATTTATCTAAACTAAGGGGAGAGGCAATACCTCCCTTTCCCCCCTTTATACATAATAATGATCTTCCAAATGTAATCAGGGAAGCTGCTAAACATAATTAACCGGTATACCAAATCGCATGTTTCTGCATGAAAAACACATTTATCTAAATTACGGGAGGCTGATAGCCCCTCCCTTTCCTCCCTTTATATGTAACTAATGAACCTCCAAATCTAATCAAGGCAGCTCCTTAACTTAATTAACCGGTATACCAAATTTGGAGCAAATCGAATAATTCATCATGAAAAACCGATTTATCTAAATTAAGGGGGTAGCCCCCTTCCCCCCCTTTATACTTAAATAAAGAGCTTCCAAATCTAATCAGGGAAGTTCCTTAACACAATAAACTGGTATACCAAATTTGGAGCAAATCGAATATTTCTGCATGAAAAACCCATTTATATAAATTAAGGTGGGCGGGACTAGCCCACCTTTTCCCCCTTTATCCTTAACCAATGAACCCCAAAAAATAATCAGGGAAGCACCTTATCAGAATGAACCTAGAAAAAAAAATTTGAAGAAAATCGGATATTTCTATCAAGAGTTATCGCGTTACGTACATACATACGTACGTACGTACGCACACACGTACATACAGAATCGGCGGGCACATAAGCTCTCAGGCTTTGATAGCCTGTGAGCTAAAAATATCACCCTGATCGGATAATAAGTGGTCATTTTCAATTAGCCTAATGCTTTCTAGGCTCTTTGCAATAAGCCTGAAAAATATCAGGCTAATTGGAAAAAGGGAGATGGATTCTCCAATTAGCCCGTCTCTTTGCAAAGAGTCTACGCTGTTTGCAAAGAGCCGGATTTCTCAATTAACCTACGACATATATAAAATTTGCTTACGGGACCATCAACATATTAAAACGAACCATAACTTTGTTTTTTTCAATAGCAGTACACAATTCTGACAGCATAAATGAACTCTACACCCTTCAATTAGTCTAAAAACAAATTTTTATGCAATTCGTACCATAAGTTTCTGAGAAATTAATTATTTTGAAACGAGCGTATTTTAAGGGCTGTATCCAAATTGAAGTTCGGTAATCGATTGTTAACCGAGACAGCTCCCTTCTTGATCAAGGCACCTTAAGCAGTCAATTAAGCCTGTTAGATTGCAGGATAGCATAAAAAATTTCAAAATATTTAGACACTTCTATCATAGACGGCCCCTTAAATCACCATTTTGAAGCTTTTTATGCATAATTTGAAAACTACTTGGAAGAAAAATGTGAAATTTTGGCTTTCCATAAAGCAAGATTTAATAAATCTGAATCCATCAAAAAAATTGCAGGTTGCAATTCATAATTTTTTTTAATATTAATTTCATAATTCATATCAGAAATTTATAAAAATTGCAAATTCAAAATATTTATGTTTGGGTATATCAGTATTATTGCTACACAAAAAAATTAAAACATTAGGATAATAATTTCAGAAGTTATAAATAAAAATATGAAAATGTAATTTAACATTAGAAGCACTAAATTTTGAATGTTTATAATTCAAAAACTTATCATTCAAATGACTTGAAATTTCGTTTCCAGGCATAGTTTGAACCAAAGATTTGAAATATCTCGTTAAAATTGGGTATTGCCATTGAAAAAAAAATTAAGTTTGGATCCGTTTTAATATATAGATGGCCCCCTAAGCAAATTTTATATACGTCATTTAAAAGTAGACTTTATTTCCAATCGTTCGGTATCAGTAACTCTCTTCTACGATAAATTGTTGAGGAGTTAGTAGGGGGTGTTTACTTTTTTTTTTCAACGACTGTACATAAAAATATCCATTTGACTAAGCAAATGACATTTATGAAGATTTAACTTAATTTTTTCATAAATGACAAAGCAGAATTTTGTCTTTCTATAAAAATATAATGAACAACAGAAAAAAAGTCTCAAATAACTTCTCCACTCATTTCAAATTTTTATAAACATGGATAATTGATTGTGCGTCTTAGGCCGCACATCAAAAGTTCACTAGGCCATATGCGGCAGACGGGCTGCAGGTTGAGTATAGCTGGTTTATAAGAGCTGTAGACCTTAACAAATTTTTTTACACTTTTGGAAGTTTGCCAAATGTGTACCTTATATAATCTTTTTTGTGTATTTTATATTTTTTATGTGTCTTTTATATATTTTATGTGTACTTTATACAGTGAAAACTGTATACAGTAGACTCCCTCAAATCCGCACAGCTTGGGACCAGAGGTTGTGCGGATTTTAGATTTTTGCGGATTTCTGGTCATTGATTTGTTTATATTTTTGAAACAGTAATTTGACTGGTAGTTAAGCAAGAGAAATTATAATGAATGCTTACAATAAAGCGAAACATTAAAATAACCAAAATATTAAAATAATTTATTAGTTTAAACGTAAGTAATTATTAAAATAATTATGTAAAATAAAAATTTAGAAAAATTTTAAATTATTATCGATGAAATCGATTCGATTTCAAAAGTCCTATGCTGCCATCTAGTGGTACAGCGATCATAAGATCGATACGTCATCATATAGATATGCTAATTTATATCCAAAATCAAAAGTAATGTAAATTTATTTAGTAATAAATCAGCTGTAATAATCAAAAGAGAATGATTAACAAAAAATTTAGTAAAAAAAACATTGCGGTAGTCGCTGATTTCGGCGCCATCTTGAATTTTGTTCCTGCAACTTAACTGTAAATTTCATTGTTTACATCTGAAAAAAATGTGCGGATTTTAGGGTCGCGGATTTAAGGGAGTGTACTGTATAACGATGTTTCATTTGGTCCCAGCAGAAATCCTATTAATTTAATGTATATTGAACCTGTCTATAACAATAAATGGATTAAGATTAAACCTGTATATAACGATAATTCTGCACTTTTTGAAACGGTGACTTTCTATTTCTCAATCTCTTTTAACTGCCTGTTAAAATATCCTGCTCCCCCCCCCCCCCAAATTCTCTAAAATGGTATAGAGTAGAAAGACCATTATGGTGCGTTTACGGCTGTCTCATAAATTAGGCAAGTTGATTGATAGCTTAGAGCTGCAATGGTACTGATAAGATTTGCAATACAGCATCTCTGTGATGGACTCAGGAAGGAGTTGCTGGACACTAAACACACGGAAGGGAACAAAGGGCTATTTTCCCTAACAACTTTGGCTTTATACCATCACAAAAAGTTAGTAAACTAACTGTGTTGGGTAGGATATCTTTCAGCTATGCTAGCGTGATTACACCTTAGACCAGGAATACATTAGACGGTGGATTTCCATTGTTCGACAGTGAGAAACTTGAAACAATCATGATTTAGCTTTCTTCGCCAAAAGGGTGTTGGTTTTTTTTATTGATCCATTTCTTGGCAATTTTCTGTTTCAGAAAGGTCTTGGTGGAAGCTGAAGGTGGAAATTTCAATTAATTTGAAGAGAAAAAATCGGTTTGGCGTGCTATCCTCCCACCATGAAGTGCTGGTGGGAAGGGTGATGTTTATTTCAAGAAAAGGTTACCGGTTGTTGGTCTATTTATAATAAGTCAATGGATTACACTTTACTCTGTAAATCGTGTGAAAAGGATTGCAAAATTACATTTCAATATTACTGAATGTTCCACAAACATATTTAGACTTAATGGATGGATTTAAAAAAAAATCCCTGCCGGCTCGGGCCTACAGGCGGAGGTAGATTTCGAAGTTAAGTACTAAATTCACCAACAAAGCTTAAATCAACATTAGAGATAAACCCAGTTCCTTCACTAAGAATGAGCTCTAGGGAGCTAAACATTTTTTGAAAATTCTAATATACACGAATACACACACGCATGTATATGGAATAGGTTTAAAAATGGCTAAAGTAAATTCAGAAAACCTCAAAGTGTTAAAATATGTTAATATTTCCATAGTCGGGTTTTTATAATGTTTTAATACGTTTCTTCAAACTCACATGACGTTACATATTCACCTGCTGAGGTACATTATATTTCCAGTATAACATAATATATATATATTTTTAATTCGTCAAACTATTTATTTCATTTTGAGTTTTCATTCTGAAATCTTTCTCTAGAAAACTTATGACGTAATATTCAATTTGTTTTCAATTCGTCAAACTATTTATTTAATTTATTTTTTCACGTGAAAAATCTTGCAATAGAAAAGCAATTGGTGTGGTGAGAATTTTATTGTTTTTTTTTTAATTGTTGGCAACTGCTATAATGAAAAATATTTATTTTTTCCTGTCATTGTTGTGTAAGAGATGGTTTTATCAGAATCTTCTTAAGACGGTATTCAAAATTTTTAACCCTCCCCATTTCTATTCCCTTGGGCCGATTTTGCTCATTTTCAATCCCCGCCGAGATATTAGCCATCTCAAAGTTGTTGGCAAGTCTGAATACGATCCGTGCATAATTGCGACTTTTATCGTGAGGACAAAATTTAGTACATACATACATACATATATACAGGGTGATTCAGCTCGTCGGTGACAAACTTTAAGGATCGATAGAGCACACCTAGACGAACATTTTTGAATAGGGAATGTAGGGTCCCTGACGCGATGGTAAGGCGCTAGGCGCTTTCGAAAATTTGGGTGCCGAAATTCGAAACGTCATAAAAACTAGGGAAATGGTTAGATTTTCTTGCTTGTTGCGTCGAAATGATTCTGTTTGTTTAGACTTTCTTCAGTACCAATTTGATAAGCGTATCTCTTAAAACATGGATAGGGGGCGCTGCAGACTTTGGAGAGCTAGACAACAACTTTAAGCCCGTTGTTTTGATAATTTAACACATGCTCGCCAAAGTTTATACTCTAACTTAAAGTTTGAACCCAAAGTAGAGCCCTGCAAAAAGCGTAAGAGCCGGAATAAAATGTCAAAGTACAGGGTGGTCGAAACTCGAAGGCTCCTAAGAGATAAACAAACAGATTTCTTGACTTATGGCATGCATTTTCATGATTCTGTTTGCTGGGGCTCTCTGAAACTCAGTTGAACGGTACAAAAAGAAACATCGATAGGGGGCGCTTTGGGCAAAAAACATAATTCGTTGACATTTCGGACGCTAACTGGAAACGGGGCGCTACGATCAGTTAGTAATAATGAAAACACATTTTCTACCTCTGCTCAACACTTCTGAATAAATTTAGACCAAAAACATCAATGATACTGGAAATTTATTTACAAAAAATAACACTACAGAAGATGCTCGAAATTTCGACCTTGGGCCATGATGCAGGCTTCGCACCTCCGTCGCATTGAGGAGTGTGTGTTTCCAACAATGCCAGGAGTATCTCTGATCTGCCCTGCAGCTGCCACAATGCGCGCCACAAGTTCTTCAGCACTGCTGACAGGTGTATGGTATACCTCGGCCTTCAGGTAACCCCAAAGGAAGAAATCCAAGCAGGTGAGGTCTGGTGATCGGGCAGGCCAGTGAACTGGACCCCCACGCCCGATCCACCGCTGGCCATACCTTGCGTTTAGATGGAGACGCACGTCGTTCGTGTAATGGGCCGGAGCTCCATCGTGCTGGAACCACATCTGGCGACGCGAACCTTCGGGTACGTGCGCCTCATCCAGAAGCTGCGGCAGCACTTGATCCAGGAAAATCAGGTAATTTCCACCTGTCAGCCGTTCAGGTAACAAATAAGGGCCAATGAGGCAATCCCCCAGAATGCCGGCCCACACATTTACTGAGAAACGCTCCTGGGCTGCTCGGCTTCTGGTTTCATGTGGATTTTCATCACACCACACATGACTGTTGTGGGCGTTCCACATTCCCTCCCGGCTGAAGGTGGACTCGTCCGTAAACAAAATGCTGTTTACAAAACGGGGATCCCTGGATCTCATCGCCAAGTACCATCTTGAGAATTCCACTCGAGGGCCAAAATCCTGCTCTCTGAGCAACTGCACCCGCTGGATGTGGTAGGGGTGCAGATTCCGGGAACGTAAGATGCGCCACGCAGTTGCTTGCGAAATGCCAACATGTCTGGCGATATCTCTCGTGCTAAGACCTGGGTTGTCCTCAACCAGGTTAAGCACAGCCTCTTCGTTGTCGGGGGTGCTCACTGATCGCTCCCGTTCAGGCCTGCCTCCGTCGAAAGATCCCGTTGTGGACAACCTCTGGTGTACTCGAGCGAAGAAGGCATGGCAGGGGATTTGCCTGTTGGGGTAACGCTCGGCGTACAACCGCTGAGCGGCTCGTCCATTACAACCAGCAGCGCCATACGCCAAATGCATGTCAGCCAATTCAGAGTTTGTGTACCGTTCCATCCTACTACCGATCTGCAGACAAGTAACCCGAAGCTTAAGTAGGTACCGCACGTTCAAAAGACGTGTCTGCGCATACAACTACGTCATCTCGCGTTGTCGTCTACGCATTACGTATCTTTTGCATATCGATATGGTACGATATCTTTTGCATAAATCAGCAAAAAGCACCTTATGTAAATTTTATTGCGCGCATTGTGCATGATTGAAACCAGCTATGTTTGTTAAAAAAAACAAACAAACTGCAGTTTTAATAGCTTCTTATGATAAGTAAATTACTCTCTTGTTTTGTTTCTAACTGATCGTAGCGCCCCGTTTCCAGTTAGCGTCCGAAATGTCAACGAATTATGTTTTTTGCCCAAAGCGCCCCCTATCGATGTTTCTTTTTGTACCGTTCAACTGAGTTTCAGAGAGCCCCAGCAAACAGAATCATGAAAATGCATGCCATAAGTCAAGAAATCTGTTTGTTTATCTCCTAGGAGCCTTCGAGTTTCGACCACCCTGTACTTTGACATTTTATTCCGGCTCTTACGCTTTTTGCAGGGCTCTACTTTTGGGTTCAAACTTTAAGTTAGAGTATAAACTTTGGCGAGCATGTGTTAAATTATCAAAACAACGGGCTTAAAGTTGTTGTCTAGCTCTCCAAAGTCTGCAGCGCCCCCTATCCATGTTTTAAGAGATACGCTTATCAAATTGGTACTGAAGAAAGTCTAAACAAACAGAATCATTTCGACGCAACAAGCAAGAAAATCTAACCATTTCCCTAGTTTTTATGACGTTTCGAATTTCGGCACCCAAATTTTTGAAAGCGCCTAGCGCCTTACCATCGCGTCAGGGACCCTACATTCCCTATTCAAAAATGTTCGTCTAGGTGTGCTCTATCGATCCTTAAAGTTTGTCACCGACGAGCTGAATCACCCTGTATATATATATATATAAACTTTTTAGGTGGAGGTGATTTTGGGTTCCTGGGGTCATGTAATGAAAAGTTATGAAGGAATTTTTCAAAAGTCGCACCATGGTAACGACTGCAATAGGTAGTATTTCTTACGAAATCTACCTAATATGTGAATACCGGCTGTGTTCTCAGCAAAAACTAAACAAACAAGATAATCAGATTTCTTTTCTTTTAAAAACATGTGAATCAATCAAATAGTTAAACGTGTATGCTGTTTACAACCAAAAACTCTTATTATTGTAAGGTATGTACTGTTTACTTGTTATGTGTCATGTTATAACACATGCACATTAAAACTTGTCTGTAACGATAAATTGTGTACAGCAATTTTTTTTCGGTCCCTAGAATATCGTTATAGACAGGTTTCACAGTAATCTTTTAGTCTTTGTATTTCTGTAGAAGAGATTTTTCTGCAGCTGTACAGGACATGATTTTACATTATTATAGTATTTATAATTTTCAGTGAATTAGGTAAACTTTAATTCGAGATGTAAAAATAGGCCCAGCTGGCTTGAGTCTGAGTTGGGTTGGGTTGATTTTTGATGGCCAATTATCTACACTAGGGATATAGGCCCAGGGGGGAAGTGCTCTCCGTGGGGGTCTTTCTAAGGGAACCTAATCCGTATTTACGCATGGAAAATCCACGGCTCGAAGAAAACCACGAAAACTCCGAACGATTAGGCCGACGGGCGCGATTGGGCTCGAACCCAGCACCTCCCGTCTACCAGCTTCGAGAGCAGAACCTCTCGGCCACTGGTGGGGTCACTTGAGTCTGAAATCGAGAAAAATTTTTAGTTAAAATTGTGTTAAATGAACTTGGTGAATTCCACTGACTTTTTAATAAGGAACTGTGGCTCTTATTTTAGAGGGAGGTGTGTGTGGGGGTGTTATATGACAGAATAAAATTCAAAAGAGGATAAACTGTGAACTCTTTTTTTTAATTGAAATTCCCTGCTATCGTTTCTTAACTTTAATGACACAGAATAATGCTGTTTTGCCTCTGATAACTTTCTTTTCCAGACTAACATTTACTTCCTTCTCACTACAAAATTGAACTGTCTTTAAGATTAAAATTGCTAATTTCATATTTTTTGTAAGCGCCTGTGGTTAGGTATGCTCGGGTTGTAACCAAACACTTTTGCTGTCATTGAACCCAGACCATCAATCAGCTGTAACCGATAGCTATGTAACCAGTTACAATCGAGTCTTCTCTCTTTCTGACAGTTGTGCCCCTTGTCAACTCATCGGGAAGCAAAAATAAATAGTTCAAAGCGTTTGCCAACTGGTTTTATAATTTTGACAAATTACCGCAATTAGAAAATGTAATACAGATCTTATTTATAAAAAGCTTATACAGTAGACTCCCTTAAATCCGCGACCCCAAAATCCACGAACGCCTAAAATCCGCGTATTTTTTCAGATGTAAACAATGAAAGTTATAGTTAAGTTGCAGGAACAAAATTCAAGAGGCGCCGAAATGAGCGACTACCGCAATGTTTTTTTTACAAAATTTTTTGTTAATCATTCTCTTTTGGCTATTACAGCTGATTTATTACTAAATAAATTTAAATTACTTTTGATTTTGATATAAATTAGCATATCTATATCAAAAATTCCTGGGTTGGAAATGGAAAAATCCATGAACCGGAACGCTATTTAATTATTGCTCGCGGAATTTTTTTTTTTAAATTATAGACAAATTTATTTTTAAACATACAAAGCAGTATAAGAAAAGCATTCAAGACGCTAAATAACAAGGAAAAAAGTTACAGTGAGCGCAATAAGCAATATATACTGATAATATCATTAACACTGTTCTACTTGCTTTCACTAGATGGCAGCATAGGACTTTTGGAATCGAATTGAATCGATTTCATTCGTAATAATTTAATATTTTACATAATTATTTTAATAATTACTTACTTTTAAACTAATAATTTTTTTTAATATTTTACTTATTTTAATGTTTCACTTTATTGTAAGCATTCATTATAATTTCCCTTGCTTAACTTCCAATCAAATTAATGTTTCAAAAATGTAAACAAATCAATGACCAGAAATCTGCAAAATTCTAAAATCCGCACAACCTCTGATCCCAAGCTGTGCGGATTTGAGGGAGTCTACTGTATTATTCCCAATAATATTTGTAACTTTTGCCTATCAGAAATAGAAAGTATATTATACAGGGTGGTTACCAAATACTGTTACAAATATTAAGTCATTTTATTTTACAAATATAAAATGATAACTACACTAATATGATGAACATCAGAGATGAAAGTTTACCGGGAAATAATTTTACTAAAATTGAACGCGATCTTTATAGATTACCAAACATAATCTCTTATGCCATTGTCCGACTGCGGCACGAATAATTTTAAGAGGTAATTGGTCCCATTCATGCAATATGGAAGCTTTGAGAGAGTTTAAACTTCTGTGTTTGTTGCTTTTTACTTTAGCCTCTAAAATCCACCAGATGCAGTAATCTAAAGGATTTAGATCCAGTGAAGAAGGTGGCCAATCTTCTTGCATGATAAATTTAGGACAAATGACAGGGAGTTAAGTCTGTGTTGATTTAGCTCGGTTTGAAGGTGTAGAATCTTGCTGAAATATCCAATTCGTTTTGGGATACAACCTGTCAGCATGTGGCAATCAATATGTAGCCAATATGTCCTGTATGTAATATTTGCATTAATTTTTATCCCTTTATCAAAGAATTTAAAGGCAATTTTCCATTGTTTGACACTGCAGCCCAAACCATAACAGAATTCTTGTTCTGGAAGCATTTAACAGTTCGAAAGGTTTCAGGTACATACTCGAAGGTTGCTGAATATACATCATTTTTAGCATTGTAACACGGTTAAGTGCAAAATAGCTTCCTGTCAGAAAATATTATTCTGTCAACACTTTTCCTACCAAGCTGCTTCATCAATTTCTTCCTTCTTTGTAACCTTTTTATTCTTTGTGCAGCACTCAAACCTTGAATTTTTCTTTTGCAATAAGGGCGATAACCCTGCATACTACGTAACTTGCATAGTTCTGAGACTCACGTTCTCTTCTGCAGCCATTTTATTTGCAGAATGTTGTGCATTTCTTCATAACTTTTCACGAATTCGTTTGATACGCTCTATTGTGTGAACTGAGCATGGATGACCAGACCTAGGTCGATCTTTACAGAGCTATTAGTATCAAATAATCGATTTATAGTTCTATATTACATATTTTTCCATATAAACCAAGGCATTTTAATTGCTTAAAGATTTTATCAGTGGAAAATGCACAATCAAAGAGCTGTTTTATCATCATTCTTTTGGCTTCCCTCTTTAAAATAATTTTAAATATTTGTTTTACACAAAACTCGTCTGCACTAGTAGAAGATTGCCAAACGCTAAAATTGAGAAATAAATTTTTTACCAAACGATTAAAATTAATTCGTATTTTTTGGAGTGTTACAGTATTTAGTAGCCACCCTGTAGTTTTTTTATTAAAGTTTTAAACAAATATGAGAACTAAGTTTGTAAGTGTAACAGAAACTCGCGAGCGTTTGGGGAGGGGGCAGCTCTCCCTCCATCTCCCCTTAGTGAGGACTCTGCCCCCGGCTGGGAATAATCCAAATTAAGCCCTTATATAGCAAAACAGGGGGAATCCAAGAGCTTTTACCGAGATGTGAAGTGTTAAAATAAATTTCTGTCATTCAGAAGGGCGTTCCTGGCATATAGGGGGATGGCAACAATCTTCTCTCATATTGGCTGAATCTGATTTTAAATAGGATACCTTGTATTAAAGAGAACTAATAAATCAGGTCCCAAATCAAAAGTCTTCTCTTCCTTGCATATTTCATCTACGGACACACTATAAGGAGAAAGGACGAAGTATCATAAGGACATGCTTACAAATGTGTATACAGTAAAGCCAGTGTAAGTTGACCACTTGCAGTGCCACACTTCAGTGGTCAACTTATAAAGGGTGATGATAAATTACTTTTTTTTTTTACATAATATTCATACCATATCATTTTTTCCTCCACAAAAGGACTTTAATAGTTTTGTATCAATTTTAAAATCAATTAGTGTTACTACTATTTATTTAAAAAAACAATCAATCAATATACAGCCAATTAGTGATTCTTCAAACTATACTAGTTATTACATATAATTTATAAAAAACATACAAAAAAAATTCTGCTTACCAAGTAGCGCCTGGGGTTATTGAAAGAAGGGAAGGAATGATAAGAGAATGGGAAATAGAAGAAAGAAATCTAGAATCAAAGAATGGAGTGGGAGGGTTGAAAAGCCAAATCCACGAGAGCAACAATGTAAGAATAGATAAGTCTTGAATTATTTACCTACACCTGTCACTGCTAAAAGCATTTCCCAGGTTAATAACTATTTCACCCTTTTAGAAATTCTAGTGAAAAAGAAAAAAAATTAGAAAATTTCGTAGAGAGTTACTTTTTTTTAAATTCATGATTTGTTAGCTTTTTGGATGGCCAAGTTATAAAGGGTTTTTGATCGGCATTTTATAATAGTTCTAGTCAAATTTGAATAATTTCAGTGGTCAAGATACAAGATAGGGAGGTGGTCAGGTTACAAAGGGTTTGTCTTATAGTTTTGTATAGGATAAATTTGGTTCCTGACAACAGAGGTCACCATAGACAGGTGGTCAACTTTACAGGTTTCACTGTATATAGATATACATGAGAATGTGAGTTTCAAAAATCGATTTATACAGAAAATCAAATTCTGGGAAATCGTGAAAAACCTCTGACTGTGATCATTGGTTTTCATTGTAAACCAAGATTTTACAATGCCAGAAATAGACGATAAAACTAGTTTTTTTTTTTTTTTTCAGATTATAGTGTTTTTTTTATACAGTTTCACCAATAGAAAGATAGAGAAAACTAGATTATTTAATTTTTGGATAAAGTGAGTTTTGAAACTCATGTGTTCATATATACTGAACTGTTAGTAGAGATGTAAAAGACTACACTAGACAAGACAAAAAGTGTATTTTTCCATAACCGTATGAATTATTTTTCTTTAATTTCTGATTCGGATAGAAATGTATTGGGATAGGTTTGGGTTTCTTGTTGATATATATATTTTTAGGGTTTTGGTTGATATTAAATAGAATTTCTTGGTTTGGGTAGGGTATAAACTTACACACACAGAATGCTAAATCTGACCCAACTTCTTTAATTAACATACATTTTTCTTACGTAACATTGCCCTACAATTACCGTATTTTTCGGCCTATAATCCGCGGCGGCATATAATCCGTAGCCGCAATTTTTAGTGCTTATAAAAAATTTCAGCAGATAATCCGCATCGGACTATAATCCACGGATAATACGCCGGACTAACGAGGATTACTCATTGTTTTCAACATTCCAAAGTACTACAACTAAACTAACTCCCTATTATTTAGTTGCTCTATTTAAATGATAATTGTAATAAAATAATTGAAAAAAAATTATAAAATAATTACAAGTTAAAAATACAAATACTTTTTTTCATTGAATTTTATATCTAAAAGATAGACTGTCTTAGTGAATACAGATAATTCTATAATAATTGCTGTTTTTAAATCATTTTCTGCTTTTATAATAATGTTCAGTTTAAATTCTGTAGTGTTTAAATAACACGTTTTCTGTTAGACATTATTTATTATATTGCATTGCAATTTTTGAAAGAGATGAGTTGAGAAACGCTTTGTTCTTCATAAAAACATGTTGCCAAAAGGCTAAAAATTATAACATCAAAATCGGAAGCCACTCTCACTAGCACGTACACGTCATATGTGAACGAATCACGAGCAACTCGCGAACGGTCGATAGTAAACAATCGTATGATAGCTGTTTACATTTTTATTTTGACTGACGTCTATATCTGAATATCATCGTAGAATATCTGACATGAACTTCTGCTTAAAAAAAATGTCAGCAGATAATCCACACCGGTAGATATCCGCACTTAAAATTTTTGAGGTTTTTTAACAGATAATCTGCAGATTATGGGCCGAAAAATACGGTAGAAAGAGCATTTTGAAAGAACATTATGAACTGTCGGCCAAACGAAAGAAAAAAAGAACACCCACCATACATAATCCACATTTTAATACAATTATGGAAAAAATTATCTAAAATATTATCTTTTTAACAAACAAAAAAAAACATTTATTTACTCATTGATGTTTAAATTAGAGGCTTGCAGTTGGCCCAATGCCTGAGCCTAGACTGCGGGCTGACAAAATGCTGAAGAAGTGCTCTGAAGCAAATGCTCAGCATGAGGCCCTTTATTTTCCATGCCCTTGGCCCATATAATTGTCTTTCTTATTGATTGAGAGATTATATTTATGTTTCAGGAAATTTCTTTGCAGGTAGTTTAAAAACAAAAGGGTAAACACAAAAAAATTTAAATATTAAAGACCAATACATGCTATGCATGCAGATGCTGTTTCCAATACTGTATAAAAAGCATCAATTTTCATTAAATAGTGTTGTTTTTATATATGACTTTAAACATTTTGCTCACCTGGACTTTACATCATGCTCCTGGCATCAGTGATATCAAAACAGGGTCTGACATTCAACTGACATTTATTAAACATTGGGTCTTTACATATGATATAGTAGACTCCCTCAAATCCGCACAGCTTGGGACCAGAGGTTGTGCGGATTTTAGAATTTTGCGGATTTCAGGTCATTGATTTGTTTACATTTTTGAAACATTAATTTGATTGGTAGATAAGCAAGTTAAATTGTAATGAATGCTTACAATAAAGTGAAACATTAAGATAATTTATTAGTTTAAAATAATTATTAAAATAATTATGTAAAATAAAAATTTAGAAAAATATTAAATTATTACCAATGAAATCGATTCAATTCGATTCCAAAAGTCCTATGCTGCCATCTAGTGGAAAAGCGATCGTAAGATAGGAATATTTGCTATAGATATGCTAATTTATATCAAAATCAAAAGTAATGTAAATTTATTTAGTAATAAATCAGCTGTAATAGCCAAATGAGAATGATTAACAAAAAATTAAATAAAAAAACATATTGCGTTAGTCGCTGATTTCCGCGCCATATTGAATTTTGTTCCTGCAACTTAACTGTAGATTTCATTGCTTACATCTGAAAAAAAATGCGCGGATTTTAGGCGTTCGCGGATTTTAGGGTCGCGGATTTAAGGGAGTCTAGTGTATATATTTTTAGATACACAATCTATGATTTCATTTCATTTATTATTAGAATCTATACTAATAAAAGAAAGTTTCGCTCTGTCTTTGTGCAATGGTTAGCAAAACCTACAGGAAACACGAGGCTGAAAATTTTTTGTGAGGCTAGTCTAAAGTATCTCCTGATGCATCTGAGACTCAGAATTTTAAATTTCTAATAATTAGTTGAATTATTAATTAAACATTGCAACTCACTCTTATCAAACAGTCATCACTTTGATCCCCAGTCAAGGAGAGCACTAGCACATGTGCACAAACCCATTTATGCATCGGGAGCTAGCGATGAAACATTTTCCGACTTTATTTCTGGTTTTTTTATTATTTTGTTTTAATTCAAATTGAACAAATCGCTCGGTACAATTAAAATGGAAAGACATAGTCCAAAAGATTGTACTCTTATGTCTCAAATGCCACAATTAAATTGAAAAAAATGTCACAGTCAATCATTTGTTAAAAAAAAGAAATTAAAAAAATATCGTTTTTCTAAAAAAGTTTTCCTTTCTTATCGCAACACCCCTCCAGGAAACAATTTTAAAGATACCCACAAACGATAAATATGTTCTTAAAGCTAAAACCTTCTTCTAATTGATGGTGCAATTGTTTTTTTAAAACATGAACTTTAATCCTTTCAAATACACTGGCGAACACAGGTCACTTCATGCCTCATGGAGACGATATTTTATCTACGCTAAAAGTAACTAAACATCTGCATTTTAGCACAATTTTTTTGAGCATTTCAAAAGACTAGATTTAGATATACTACAAAAATTTTGAACATATAGAAATATTTTTTACAAAATAAAATTTGAAAAAATTTCGACTTAATCAGTAAAAACCTGAGAGTTTTTTTGCAGTTTCGCCTCACCGGGGCTCAATTTTAGAGGTACCGACAAACCAAAATTATATTATTAAAACTGAATCCTTCTTCTAATTAATGGTGTAATAGGTTTTAAAGAATAGGAATTTTAACTTTTTCAAATACACTGGCAAACACAGGTCCCTTTGCACCTAACAGAGATGATATTTTTTCTATGCTAAAAGTAACTAAACATCCTTATTTTAACATAATTTTTTTAGAGCATTTAGATAGACCATATTTACATCACCTACTAAAATTTTTATATGTTGGGATGGGTAGAAATATTTTTTATAAAGTAAAATCTGCGAAAATGTTGATGAAATCAATAAAAACCTGAGTGTTTCGCTTACTTTTGGTACAATCTCCAAAAACCAAATCACACATATTAGCCTATACTTTCAATTCAATATTTTTTCACTTAAAAATATAAATTCAGACAAAATGGAGTTAAAGATATAAAATCATACAAACTTGAGGTTAATTTAAGGCTCATTCATCACGTGCCTGGGCAAAGCTGGGGTGGGTCAGCTGTTTATAGAATAATTTAATAAACAATTCATGAGCAAGAGTATTAAATATTTGTTTCGGGGAGAAGGGGGAGGAATAAAACTGTTACCTATCTGTACAGTATTTAACATGGTAACTAATAATTGGCATTACTAAGCAATTTTTATTAAAAATTGAAATATTCCATCATTTCTAGGATTAACATATAGATAATTTAAAGCCAAGTAGAAGCAACTGGTATGTCTTTAAAAATTTAGCCGATAACCCCCCTCCATCCCTCTCTTTGCAGTAACCCTGGTTACAAGTCATTATTATGCATGTCACATTATTGGGAAACTAAATTTTTGATATTAAAATATGATGCTTTTATTTAATTCTAACGCAGTCAAAAAAAAAAAAAAAATAGATAAATTAGAAAAATATTTATGTATGTTTCAGTAATTCAGCTACTAATACCTTCCCTCCTGCACACTTAATTACTACTGAAAAACAATAATTAAAAACATATTAATATAACGACAAATATAATTGTCAGTTTTCATTAATAAATTTGCCAGTTATAAAAAAAGAAGCACTTTCAAGCCATCATTATGATTATAAATAAGAATGATTTGGAGTTTACTATCTAAATCATGTTTTAATAAAACACTTTAAGGCACTGGATAGAGTATACTCCCTCAAATCTGCACAGGTTGTGCAGATTTCTGGTGA
This sequence comes from Maratus speciosus, assembly GCA_963932465.1. Lineage (NCBI taxonomy): Eukaryota > Metazoa > Arthropoda > Arachnida > Araneae > Salticidae > Maratus > Maratus speciosus. The sequence goes on along the minus strand of OZ010799.1, from coordinate 446,549,754 downwards.
TTGCTTTGTTTAGATTTTTTAAACAGTAATTTCAATTTAATCATGCAATCGAAATTATAATGGTTGTGTTTATGACGGCCAATTATCAACACAAGGGATATAGGCCCTAAGGGGGCAGAGTGCCCTCCGTGGGGGGGTTTTCTAAGGGGACCTAACCCGTATTTACACGTGGAAATCCACAGTTTGAAGAAAAGAAAATTATAATGAATGCTTACAATATAGTAAAATATTAAAATAATTAAGTAAAGTCATAAACTAAAACAATAAAAATTAAGATAATTTAAAAATGATTAAATTATTTAAAGTAAAGGTCAAGTAAATAATTAATTGTGTACAATTAAATATACATCATAAGATGAGATACATTTTTCATGAATGAAACGTGCCTCATAAAGGTACCGGAACAGATGTGTCTATCATCTGCACCATAATCTTGGCGATTTTTTTCCGCGCCAAAATGTTGTCTTCAAAAGTGATGCCAAACTGAAATGAGGAGAGAAATTTATTTTAAAATATAGCGATTACTTTAAATACTCATGAAAATCCGCGTTTTTTTTAACAATGAAAATAAATATTTAAAGCTAATAATTTCTATGTCAGGGGGGCCAGCCCCCCTGAGCCCTTGTTTAACAACAATTTTTTCAGGAAGAAAAGTTTTGCCTACATATATTTCATTAAAAAAATATAGAAACACACAATTTTACCAGAGAAATTTAAAAGCTTTTAACTATTGAAAGTAATCGCCATATCTGGAAATGAATTTCGCTGGTTCTTCAGAATTGCAATCACTTTCGAAAACACATTTTTAGCACGAAAAAATAGAAATAAAACAAAAATAGTACTTACATTTTGAAGATTCCTTGAAATTTTAAAGAATTAAAAAGAAACAGAGCAGAATAATTTGGATTCTAAAGAAAAAAAATCTATATACACATTGCGTGCGGTAAAAATCAACCGAAGATTCATTCAACTGCCTCTGTCAAAACAATATGCCAATTTTTGCAATCAATATCGTTCCACATTTTGTGAATAATAAATCCACCTGAACATAAAATGGGCATGAAGCCACTATAAAAAATACATCGAAAAAAGTAATAAAAAAAAAAAAATACAAGGAATCTCGCAAAATTATATCAGCCATAGCTGACATGACGCCACAGGAGAAATGAACACGGGAAACTCTTTCTTTCAAAATTTCAGTTCAACAAACAGGTTTTGATGTCCAAAAGTAAAAAAAAAAAAAAAAAAAAAACAGTGCAGGTCCGTTATCAAATGACGTCGGATGAGCAAAAGAAAATTCTCTATCTGCCAAGATTGCTTCATTCAGCTGAGAAAACGGCTAGGGTTGCCATAAATGGAATTTGGCATGATTCGTGATAGGGTTACCAGGAACAAATATTTATCGCCACATTTGGTGAGATTTTTTTTCTGAGAAATTTTGCAGACCACAGAGACATCTAAGCCAAGGTACCCTACAAATTCACAGCAAAATCATAAAAAAGGAAAGTTTTATTTCAGGTTTAGCCAGTCTTAACTAAAAAAGCTTCATTAATACATAAATAAACAAATTGCAATTACCAGTGATCAGAAATATCTTGATTTTTTTCACAAATTAATTTATATACTTCCTGCATGAAAAAACATGACTTCACTTATCTAGAATTACATATTAAAATACATACGGAATGATATAAAAATAAAAAAGTCTGTAATTTTTTTCCCTACACCTGAACTGAAAGCTTCATTGTTTATATCTGTTGATGTGCAGATTTTAGGTGTTTGTGTATTTAAGGGTTGTGGATTTGAGGGAATCTACTGTATTTAGAATAATATTTTTTAAAAATGTGTAAGCGTACTACCTCTACTTTACTTACCTGCACATGAAATATTCCAATCTAAATGAAACATATAAAGAATAACTAACAGTATCAGAACACAACGGCAATGTGATTTGCTTTACTCAACAGGTCTAATGCAAATTTCAAATCAAAATTTTGGCTCTTTTTTGGTAAATCATCTGTTACATTCAGCCAAAAACAAAAATAAAGCAAATTACCATCCAAGCAAAGTCTCCCTCCACATTGCAAGGTTGTTGTATTTTGCTCAATTATCCTTTTCATAAAAGTTGCCAAAAATTATGCCACTTACAGAGCAGAATATCTGTCAAAACAACATCTCAGTGACAGTAAATATTTAAGAAAGATAATAATCTACAAATAAATGATTTATATTTATCTCTCAAATCTTAATTTTCATGTATATTAAAATTTTCTTAATAAATTAAGAACGGAAAATATTTACTTGTAAATTGAAAATTCAGTTCATTTGGAAAAATTTGCACATAAGTACTGAACATGCCGGGACCTTCGTTTCAAGTGAAATCCAACCCATTACAAAAAAACATCTAAGTGGGGATTCAAACTCGTTACCATTTGTCAAAAACCAAGATCGTAATTGTAAACAAATGGATGAAAAATTTCTGTAAGGACAGTTACATAGAGTACGATTATTCACAATTATATAAAATTACTTATTTCTTACTTGAAATTGGGTGTATATTGTGTTTTTTGAAAAAAGTAGTTTTCTAAAAGTAGCGAATACTTTTGAAAATGTAGTTTGTAATCGCTATTTTTCAGTACAGGTTGTTATAGCTGTAGTTAACTATTGTTTTAATAAAATATATCTATATGCAACAAAGAGAAAAAGAAAAAACAGTAGTTTTTCCAATTAATAATGAAGTGTAATAGGCATAAAAGATGACATATTTTATGCTAATAAATCAGCTTCCCAATAGAATAGTGATAATTAAAAAAATAATCAAAATCACACCTATTGTGCACCCATTTTACTCCACCTACATATAGAAAAAATACAAAGAATGAATATAAAATTGGTTAATAGAAAAGCATAACACACTCTACTGTTCTATGCTACGTTGAACAAAATGGCGACATGACGCTATATGAGTGAGAAAATACTTCGATTAGAAATCCTTGTTCGATTTATGATTTTTCATGCTGCCATCTGTTGTTAGATATGAGTTTTATTGAAATGTTTTTAGATGCATTTTATCTGCAAGAATTGCAATTAAAATGTACGAAACCAGGTTATACCTGATTCTATATAAAACACTGCTGAAAATAAATCAATAAATATTTTAATTATATTTTTAAATAGTTTGTTATAAAATAGAATCACATAGAAGCTCATATTATACCATTTTCTACTAGAAATAAGTAGATTGGTAAGAAAAACATCATTTAATCTAAATTTTCCTTAAATTTTTTTTCGTCTCTGTTTTTACTTCCTGTAAACTTCGTGTTAAAATAAAAATTATTAAAGCAAAATGTAATGTTCAAGTAACAAATTATCTACTTTGTATTAATTATATAAAAAAATTTTAATCAGTATATGGGGCATTCTCACAATCTTTTGACCTTTGGGGAAAAAAATCTGGCGAAATTAAATTTGCTAAAATAACATTTTAATCTAATAGACGAATGCCTTAATGATTCAAAATAAAGAAAAAATGGTCAGCAGCGAAAAAAATTTTATTTAACTGAGGTTTAAGTTAAACTTGCGAGTTTAATTTTCCTTACTATTTTACCACTAAAACTTTTTATTTTCTTCTAAATTTTTACATATAATGAATTTGCATAGTACCCACAGGACATTCAAATAAGAAATAATGACAATGTAGTATTTTTAGTACAAAATTTTGGTATAACATTGTCTTAAAGGGGTGTTAAAGAAGGGACGGTAATGTAAAAAAAGGGGATGGAATAGGAAAAAAGGGACGAAATGGGAAAAAAAGGGACGGTAAGGATGGAATAGTGATGAAAATTACCACCTATTTTAGGCAGATCATGTTAAGACTAAGTGGTAGCCAAAATGTTCATTGATTTTTAGAAACAGTTATTTACATTGGAATAAATTTAAAAAAAATAATAATAATTTAACTCGAAAAGTGCAGGAATAAACCTTAAGGACGGTGAGACTACCAATAAAGCCACAATGCTTGAAAATGATATTTAAATGCTGATTTAAATTCTACAGTAAATTTCCTGTCAAAGAATTTTAGACATTCTTTCTCTAGCATACTTCTGCATGAGAAAAAAGTTGAAAAGAATTCTGTGGCTGCATCTGAAGTGATTTTCTGTATAATTTTAGAAGAGGGATGGTAAAAAATCTAAAACCTAGGGACAGAGTTTAAAAAATAATAACAACCCTAAAAATGTGTGCAGGCTAATTTTTAGCTACTTATTTATATAAAACAATAGTTCCAGTTTCAGAAAAAAATTATATCGAATTATTTTTATTGAAACAATTTTATCCAGACAGTTTTATCCAAACTTAAAAATCAGCATCAGGGACACGGGACGGTATAGGAGTTTTCCAGGTATTTGGACCCCAAACGTTGTCCAAAACTTATTTATCTCGTTAATATTGTTGTGCAATCATGCAATGGGATGTTCCCAAGTATATGAAATTAAAAAAAACACAAAAAAGTGTATTAAAATAAAAATTATTCAGGGACATGAAAATCAAAAGATTGTGAGAATGCCCCATATTGTGTCTTATATGCTATTATCTTAAACAGCTGAACTTTGACATTTTTTTTGTGTATATATGTATATTTATTGAAATGTATCTTAACATTTTAAAATAAAAACCTCATAAGAAAGGTTACACCCCCCCCCCCCCCCTTCGCCAAGGGAAAAATAATTTGAAAACTGTTTCATTCCTATTGCATCTATTTGACAATATACTGCCTTTAATTAATTTCTTACTTTTTTCCTTTTTAACTTCAGTTCTTAATAGTATTTTATTTTTCTTATTCTTATAGATTATTTATAACAGCCCACTTCTGGAATGCAAGTTTAGTTCTTAGTTCCTAAGATCAGTTTCAACCACATGACCACATGCCCCACAAGTTTCCACCAACCAATCAAAATCCCCGATCTTTTAGCGCTCAACCAATGAAAGTGGAGAAACCCCGGAAATTTGGAAGGCAAACAAAAAACATTCACGTGGTTGCCAAGTTGATTGCTAAGGTGTGACGTCAGTTGAAAGTGATCTATTCTTGGAAATTAATGCCAAGATGTTCATGCAGGGCCAAAACTAGGGGGGGGGGGGAGCAGAGGGGGCACGTGCCCCAGGCGGCACTTCAACAGAAGGTGAAGGGGGCGCCAAAATGAAGATTTTGTTTTACATTTGATACAAGAATGTATATATATACGAAATTTGTATAAAAATGTCTCGGAGCCGGAAAATGTAAAAGGAAAACTGTATTTAAACTTTACAAATACTAGATAAAAAGATTCATCTATAGTACAAAACTGCAAATGAATTAGAAAAAAGAACAGTTCTCTTATAGGCTTTTTTCATTCTCCCATTCCAAAAGTATCATGTCTATGCCTTTGCTTTCTATCTTTTAAATCACTTCCTGTGTAGGAGAATCATTACCATTTTTCAAGGTCAGTCTCTATTGTGGGACACTTTCCACTATTGGTAACTACCCAGCGCGAAGCGACCTCTCAGTCTGACTTTTCTATTAGATAGAAAAATTCCATGAAAGCTGTTTGTTTGTTTTCCTGTTTTCCACTGAGCATCTGCTTCCTTTTTTTTTTCTTTTCTGTCTTGCCATGGGTGATGTCTGCCCGCGACAATAAAACAAACAGGAGGGGAATGCACAAAGTAAAATTCTTAATACAATCGGACCTCTATTTAACGAAGTCGCTAAATCCCGAAAAAAAGTTCGTTATATGGAAAATTCGTTAAATAGAGAGTCACCCTTTAAAATACTTTAAACTACGTAAAACACATTTTAAGTCCATAAACACTAAATATAATTAAAAAAAGTAATTAGTCACACTTTTTTTTAATAAATTATATCTATTTGTTTTACTTATTTTACCCATTAAAAAGAAATCTGCAAGGGAAATAAGAATGAAACAAAACATTGTCTGGAAATACATTGTATTTTCAGTTAAAAAAATAATTTTACATTAAAATCACGATTTTTTATTATGGTTGATAAGCTGTTTGGAGGAATACCACATTTTAAAGCAGTATTATTTTTCTTCATGCCTTTATCCACCTGATCAAGAACAATTTTTTTTTCTTTGATGCTCAAGCACTTTCGGTGACATTTTCGAGCTACAAGAACCGAAATTACCAACCCGATTGATCATGATCAATAATCTAGAAAACGGGAAACTATAGTTTAAGGACACGGGGCAGCTCCATTTAGGGTTAAAAGGAAATATTGAAAGTTTGCTCTCCTTGGATGGGAAGCAAAGAATCACAACGATTTTACTCCTCTCGGTGAGTTAGGTGCCTGGTAAGACCTGTTCATGGTCACTGATCATCATAAAATGTGTTAAAAGAAAGTCACTGATCATCATAAAATGTGTTAAAAGAAAGAATAAGTTTGAAATGTCCAATAATATTTTAAGAAATAGGGAGAAAAAAATTTTAGAGCCCAAGGAAAAGTTCGTTAAATAGAGAATACACTTCGCTACTTGGAGGTTATTTTACGAAGAAATTTGCAAAATGTTCTTGGTTCCAAGTAAAAGTTTGCAAAGTAGAGAAATTCGCAAAATAGAGGTTCGTTAAATAGAGGTTCGACTGTATAACCTTTTTTTTTTTAGATATCGACCTCATTTAGACTATACAAAAAAAAGTTTCAAATGATTAAAATGCAATTTAGTTCCTTTTGATTCCGTTTTCAAGGTTTTAATGAATCAATGTTTGACAAAGCTGATTACGTAGTTCAGTTTTATATATTTTAAATTTAAAAAATAAGTTGCCTATTAGATACTTGGTAAAATTCTTTTTGTAAATTTACTTTGTAGTGGAAATAAGTTGTTTAAAAATAAGTTGTCTATTAGATACTTAGTAAAATTCTTTTTGTAAATTTTTTTTGTGGTGGAGAGAGGGACGCCAAAATCCATGTTTGCCCCGGGCGCCAAAAAGGCTAGTTTCGGCCCTGTGTTCATGATTTTAACAGATTCCACATCTTTAATGTGCATCAGCCTTCAGTGAACTTCCGCTTTTGCATATAGCTATTTATTTAACGAGCCGTGCAATATATGTGGTTCTTTAAGGTATTACCTATTTACAATACGTATAGAAGAATTTTGTTATTACACCTTTACTGAACATGCATTTAAACTTATGGCTTATAGAGAATTTGTTAAGATTAGTAAGTGCTGGCATCAACAGATGGCGCTGTACAAAGAACTTTTTAATAATAAATTAATATATATTGTTCATGCATGTATGCATTTGCAAAATAACATTTGTTAAATATTAACACGTTGAGTGCCACATAAGTCACCGGTCACTGACACTGAACTTTCCGTTTAGGCCACATTAGTCATTGGTGACCGACACGAATAGATTGTGTAATGGGAACCTATTTCGTGGCCCAAGCGAAAAGACAGACAAAATAGACTAGGCATTCAACTTGTTAAATATGTTAAAGCATATCCTTAGATGTCACAACATGGACTTTTGCCTTTATTGCATATACCGGGTGTCCCAAAAAGGACTGACTGATTTTAAAATTCAATAACTTCCAAACGGTGACAGATATTAAAAAAATTCTTGCAGGACGGTTATGCATAAAGTCAAAAGGTTTATTACAGTGATTTTCGATTTTAGTTCGAATTACAAACAATAGATGGCGCTGTAAGCAATAGTCGCTAAATACAGGCTCGATTTTTGGTCCTTTCTGTTGTTCCATGCAGAAAAGGAGATGGAAATGTATTATCCGGGCCACGAAGTACCAAAAATCGAGACTGAATTTAGCCTCTATTGATCGCAGCGCCATCTATTGTTTGTAATTCGAACTAAAATCGAAAATCGCTGTAAAAAACCTTTTGACTTTATGCATAACCGTCCTGCAAGAATTTTTTTAATATCTGTCACCGTTTGGAAGTTATTGAATTTTAAAATCAGTCAGTCCTTTTTGGGACACCCGGTATCTTCACATTGAAATATAGAATAATCCTAAATTTTCCTCCATCGAATAAAACAAAAAAATCTACTTTGAAAAAAATTTTATTTGAAAACTGAAAATTAATTTACTGACTTTTATTTAAAAAAATTTTTGGTGTATAATTTGTTTAATCTATCAATATGTGACAAATTAATGAACATTTACTTGCTATGGTAATGTAAAATAATGTTTTCAGTATTTTAAAATAAATATACAAAACTTTCAAGGAGGAAAGAAATTTAAATATTTCCAAAAGAGAGGAAATCTGCCAAATTTAGAAGATTCTCATCTACATTTTGAGCCATTAAAGAGAAATCATTGCATCAACTCCTTCCCTTCACAACAAGCGTCTTTTACAAAATTTTTAATCTTTTATCACCGGTTTCTCAAAACAGAAATTTTTGCATTAGTTAAATCAGAAAAATGCGCCAATTGAAGAACGCATAATTTACAATAAAAAAATAACTGGTGGGAATAATCATGGAATCAGAGCATCTTCTGTGGCACATATACGTGCCGCTCATCCCCAAGGGATTAAGAACTAAGAATGTGTGAAAAATGAATAATTACAGAGCATATAATGACATCAGTTCACTGCTACATTATAAATAAAAATTGTAAATTCATTTTCTTTAATGGGACTTAAAAGTCCCATCTAGACATAAAAGGTTAAAGGAAAAATGTCTTACTTCGAGTACAGTCAACTCTGTGAAATCTGCACACTTAGGGAATGAGGGTTTTGTGGATTATACATTTTAGCAGATCATAGATCATCCCTTTGTTTACATTTTATTTTTTAAAGTCTGACTATAAATTAGGAACAACTCTACAAGAATTACAATTACAATGGACAAGAAAAACATAATGCAACATTGGTTTAACATATTTAATAATTAAGATTAAAGAAAAGTTAAATTATATAGAATTTTTACTGATTATTCATGTTTTGGTTTGTTGTCAATAATTTTTTTCTGTAGTCTATGAACACTGATTACTTCTTGCTCCAAGATAACATTTTGTAACTAAAGGAAATTTAGATATTTATATCCAATTTATATTTAAATATTTATTCATTGGAAAATTGATAACTGAAAAAAATATGTACCAAATTTAGCTTTCGAGTTAAAATTTTACTAACAATTTTAATTGTTTACATTCCAACATGTAGTGCGGATAACAGATATTTGCGGATTATACACCGGCGGATTTTACAGAGTTGACTGTATGTGAATCCCCTCTTATCAAATGTTGGGCAATAGTTCAATCATCATTCGACACTGACATTTATTGCATACCCTTGATGGTTTCTGAACTTGCAGTAGATGGTTAATTAAAATATTTATCCTCCCCCTCTCCTCTAAAGATTATAAGTTTATGTTATTACCAAAGAAAAGAATAATGTATACAAGCGTTTAATATAATAGGAAAAATAATAAATATATTTTTATGAAAATAAGAAAAAAAAATCCTTTCATTCCAATTGTTAAACATATTTCCATTAAGATAATTTATAGAATGAACAAATTTTAAGCTGTTCATGTTAAAAAAAAAAAAAGAAAGAAAAGTCTTTTCAGCATTTTTCAACTATTCTTGATTTGAGCAGTGGCACCACGTTATATGGGCCCATGGGGCATGAGCCCACCCCAATAATTTGCTCTCTCCGCCCACCCAATTTCCATTGATATATGTTGTTATTTATTGATTTAATCGTTAAAATAAAATTTGGTTTTATTGACGTTCTCAAAATAATTTTGTTTGAAAAATAGTAACAGCATCAATTTGACTTACAGGAGCACAGAAAGTCCCTTCATTGATGTACAGTAGAAGATCTTTATAACGCAAACCTAAAAACGCAAGGTTGTGCGTTATATAGAATTTTGTGTTATATGGATCACATTATTAAATTTCCCTTGTAAGCATGGCCAAATATGTCTGAAACATATCAAAATACATTAGAATATCTTTATACTGCATTCCTTGTTATCAAGAGTTATCCAAATTATAAATATTTGCATAATATAGGTCAGACATTGTTAAATTTCCTTTATAAACATGATCCAAATATCCACACAACCATCCCTTATATTAGACATTTTCAAAAATGTTTATTGCAATAATAGCATTTTTTTTTTCAGTAAAAAGGTCTTAAAAAAGAAGATAAAGTTGAACTAATGTATCAAATTTAGTCCTCTAGAGAGTAGCAATATTTTATGATGTGAAAATGCAGGTACTTTTTAACTTCAAAATTCACTGTTTGCATCTGAGAAGTTGTGCGTTATATGGAGAACTGCGTTATAAAGATCTTCTACTGTACAATTAAATTTCTCTCAAAAACAAATTTCCTCCATATTTTGCTGTCTGTTTTAATGTCTTGAATCCATAAAGCTCTTAAATGACTAAAATGTATCTTTTTCTTGACATTTAGTTTTTTGCAATTTTAAAAGTTAGCAATTTTTATGCTATTTATAATAAATATTAATGTATCTATAAGGAAGAACTTATGATAATATAATTTAATAAAATTATTTATTAAATTATAATAATTTTATAATTTACTTCTAAAAACCATAATTTTTCTTCGAATTATCCACTTTAGTCATTCTCTTGTTCCCCGCCACTCTTTCGACACAGATTCAAAAAATGTATGTGCAGGGGGGTGCCAGTGGTGCTCGGCGCCTGTGTGCAAAACTTCAACTTGCGCCCTATGTCCGCTCCGAAAAACTATCGTTTTGTAAAAACTTATCAGCGAGTAGAAATGAAATACTATTACAAAATATATTAATTATAAGCTTATATATATAAAGAAATTATTAAATGAATATCTCAAAGAAAAAATACATAAATGGAGAGTACAAAGGTTAGAAAATAAAACAATTTATGCCGTTTATAAAAAACCCCCAAAAAATCCAAAACCATATTTCAGATTTCATAAAGTGGCTTTAAGCTGATTTACAGCTAAATGAGTAGTTAAAATATTCCGCTGATAAACAGAAAAGAAAAAGAATATTTCGCATGCTATAGTAAAAATCAGTAGTTTCATGTTTCATGATAACATTCATAAAGTCATTTGACTATCAAGTTTAGGCTACTATTTAAACATGGCACATAAAATGCATGAAAACTTGAAACTAAAACTCTTCTTTTTCAAGCATATTTTTTGCCGCACAATTTTTTTTCCAATAAAACAGTTAAAAATAGATCTAAAATTGGATGGAATGCTAGCAAATGCTCAAGTTTTTTTGTAATGCTTCAATTTAAATTTTAAGTTAATTACGTTCTGAATTTAATTGATAAATGTATCACATTCTTTTAAAGATTAATAACATTTAAGTGATTCTAAGTAATTTATTTATATCAGATAAATCTATAAAATATAATTAAAATTTGAAGAATAATTTTAATAAAATTAAAAAATACAGTAGACTCCCTCAAATCCGCACAGCTTGGGACCAGAGGTTGTGCGGATTTTAGAATTTTGCGGATTTCTGGTCATTGCTTTGTTTACATTTTTTAAACAATAATTTGAATGCAATTAATAATGCAATTGAAATTATAATGAATGCTTACAGTATAAGAAAATGTTAAAATAATTAAGTAATAAACTAAAATAATAATAAATCAGATAATTTTTTAAAATGATTAAAATATTAAAAGCAAAGGTCAAGTAAATAATCAATAATGTATAATTAAATATTCATTATAAAGATGAGATGCATTTTTCCTAAATTATTCAATGAAAGTTTCCTCATAAAGGTACACTACTAATTTAAATCAAAATAATAAAATAAGGAAGTTTCATTTCAGGTTTACCCAGACTTAATAATAAAAAAAGCTTGATTAATGCATAAATACGTTTGGCAAAAAGATTGTGATTATCAGTGATACCAGCAATATCTTGATTTTTTTTCAGAAATAAATTTATTCTTCCTTCATGAAAAAGCACAAATTCAGTAATATTAACAAAAAATACAGATTAAAATATATATAAAATTGATATAAAACTAAAAAAAAATCAAATTTTGCCTGTACATCTGAACTGAAATTTCATTGTTTACATCTGTAAATTATGTGTGGATTTTAGAGAGTTGCAGATTTTAGGGTTGCAGATTCGAGGGAGTCTACTGTATGCATTTTTAAATATTTTTTCCTCGCTTGAAATGCTTGGTGCCTTTATTATCCTGGCACCTGTGTGCGCCACACACATTGCACAATAGGTTGGCACGTCCCTATGTATGTGTTATTTTGCTCAAAGATTTTGAGCCCACCCAATCTTTTCAAAAGTTGGCGCTACTGGATTTGAGTTTTATTGAAATTATTTCATTGTATTTTGGAATATATATATAAAATAATTTCTTTATTCCATATTTTTCCTTTTTTATTATTTTAAATTATTTTGATATCATTTGGTTATATTTTTAGGAGAGTGGGGGGGGGGGGGATACATGACTATTATTTTCTTTTTTTGTATAATAAGTTATATTAATGTAGTTAATATAGTAGACTCCCTCAAATCCATGAACGTCTAAAATTTGCACATCATCATAGATATAAACAAGGAAACTTTCAGTTCAGATGTAGGGACAAAATTACAAACTACAGTAGAAGATCTTTATAACGCAAACCTAAAAACACAAGGTTGTGCGTTATATAGAATTTTGCGTTATATGGATCACATCATTAAATTCACCTCCAAATATGTCTGAAACACATCAAAATATATTAGAATATCTTTGTACTGCATTCCTTGTTACCAAGAGTTATCCAAATTATAAATTTTTGCATAATAGTATAGGTCAGATATTGTTAAATTTACTTTATAAACATGATCCAAATATAACTGACACAACCATCCCTTATATTAGACATTTTCAAAAATGTTTATTGTTAATAGCATTTTTTCAGTAAAAAGGTCTTAAATTAGAAGATAAAGTTGAACTAATGAATGAAATTTAGTCCTCTAGAGAGTAGCAATATTTTACAATGTGAAAGTGCAGGTGCTTTTTAACTGCAAAAATCATTGTTTACATCTGAGAAGTTGTGCGTTATATGGAGAATTGCGTTATATAGAATTGCGTTATAAAGATCTTCTACTGTATATTATTTTTACACTGCTCAAAAAAATCAGGGAGCAAGCAAAAAAGTGAAGAGAACAATGCAAAACAGCAGTGTTTGGGTATAAAATGGATAGTACACATGTAGTAATGCACAAACATTAAAAAATGGTAAGGGGGCTTTTATTTTTTGAAAAAAACATGAAAAGATGGTTTAGGGCAACAAATTGGTTTCATGTAAATCATAAAAAAAAGTATTGTTTAGAAATGATGCAAGATTAATATGGCGTGTGATCGCCTCGAACAGCTAAGACTGCTGCACACCTGTTTTTCATGGATGCGATGAGGTTATCGATAAGACTTTGTGGAATACTGTTCCACTGCTCAAGAATTGCAATCTCCAAGTCCCGGACAGTAAAAGGAGGCCTCGGTCTTGCAGCAATGCGTCGTCTGAGTACGTCCCAAACATGCTCGATCGAATTTAGGTCATGAGAGCATATTGGTCATTCCATACGCTGTATTGTTTTAGCTTCAAGCATGTTTTCCACAAGACAAACTGTATAAAATCTGGCATCATCATGCATGGAAAAAAAGAAATCACTATTTACTGCAACATAAAATACGACATGAGGTCTCGGTATCTCGTTTGTATTACTCCGGACCGTCAAACTGCCATTCCGAATGATATGCAGGCCCGTACGTCCACCTATGCTGATTCCAGCCAAGAGCATCAACCCACCTCATCTGTAATGTGATCTTTCACGAACGAATGTGGGATTATTTTGAGTGTCTCTTTCTCTCCATGTCAAAACAGATCAAGTGTCACATCCAGACCGAATCGGGACTCGCTGTAAAAAGAATTTCACTCCAACAACGTTGCCTCTAAACTCGTTGTTCAGTTCCCCCACCTTCTTTGGGCCGCACAGTGGCTTGAGGTCAACGGAATACAGTACATTGGCTTACGTGCATAGAGACCACCCTGATAAAGCCTATTTTGGACTGTTTGACTGGACACCCTTCGTCCTTTGGCCAAAAACAACTGTGTTTGCAGCTGAGTAGCATTGCCCGTTCTGTCTCGACGGGCTGTTAACAGGATATATTGGTCATCAGTTTCTGTGTTAGAACATTTTCGACCTTGCACTTGTCGATGATTACCATTCCATGTGTCTTGGAATTGATTCCACAGCCTTTCATGGACACTTCTTGCGACTCCAACAGCGTCCACTACACTTTGTTGTGTTTCCCCAAATTCAACTGTCCCGATAACACGCCAAGCCATGGATTGCAGTAAATCATGTTGTTGTGACATTTTCAGGCCACCTTTTCTCAAAACACAAGCTGAGCAATTGAATTTTACAACTCAGGCAGTGAAACAGATGTTTCTGCAAAATCCCGATTTCAGCACTTATCACCTTTTTCCAGTTATTGACATCATAAACTTTAATTTACGTGTGAAGTTTTCTTTATCTGTTTTCTATAGCACTTTAAATTATGGATGTTTTATTTTACGTTACTTATCGGTGTAAATATTTGGGTAATTTCATTAAAACCATGTGCTCCCCTAATTGTTTTGAGCAGTGTATATCATTCCCTATGCATTTTAATATGCAATTCTTGTTAATATGACTGAACTCATGCTTTTTCATGAAGGAAGTATAATTTTATTTCTGAAAAAATTAAGATATTGCTGATAATGCTGATGACCAGAATCTTTTTTCTATATATATCTATGTATTAATCAAGCTTTTCTGGCAATTAAATCTGGCTAAACCTGAAATAAAACTTCCTTATTTTATGATTTTGATGTGAATATATAACCTTTATGAGGCAAGTTTCATTGAATAATTAAGAAAAATTTATCTCATCCTTATTAAGCATTATTAATTATTTACTTGGCTTTACATTTAATAATTTAATCATTTTTTAAATTATCTTAATTTTATTATTTTAGTTTATTATTTTACTTAATTATTTTAACATTTTACTATATTGCAAGCATTCATTATAATTTCGATTACATTATTTCATTCAAATTACTGTTTAAAAAATGTAAACAAAGCAATGACAAGAAGTCTGCAAAATTATAAAATCTGCACAACCTCTGGTTCCAAGCTGTGTGGATTTGAGGGAGTCTACTGTATGTACTGTGCCGGCAAAAAAAAATCTTGATAGTCATTTAAATTTTTTAAATAGCCCTTTTTTCAAACCACTACCAGAACTAAAAAAAAAAAGGAGAATGCTGAGTCATTTTAAGCTGCAAGGGCCACCACTCCACGTAACAAATGTGCGATAGAAACTCTCATCCGCCTCTTCTATTTAAAGCAGGAAAAGTAAAAAAAAAAAAAAAAAAAAAAAAAATGCAATTTAACAAATTACAATGACCATTTGGAAAATGATTTTTTCAAAGATTTAAATTTAAGACATAAAAAATCGCACGGAGTTGATCATACATTACGTATGCCATGGATTAAACATTAATAGTGTTATTATCTGTAAAAATTACAAGCGACAAAAATCGCCCACGACTCGTCAGATTTCCTGAAACTTACGTATCATCCACCTGAAACTTACATATTATCCAAGCATTTCATTGGCTGTTCGGGAAAAGGCTTTTGCATCCTCAGAGAAATCTGAAGACCCATTTTAAATGAATTTTCATTCTTAAACTTCTAAACATCCCACAATATTACTTTTTACACCGTTGTATATAGAAAAAAAATGTACTTTTAAATGCAATTTGTTTGAAAGCTGTATCTCAATTTGTTTCTGAGTTATTAATTTTTTTTTTTGTAGTTTTAATTACTTTTTTGTCATAGTGGCAACAGAAGTATCCATCTCTGTTGAAAGTAAAGGTTAGTGTATAGACCAATCAGAAAACGAATAAAATGTGGATTAAACCAATAAAATGCTTCAGATATGCTTTTGATTTCCTACCCTGGCAGAGGACAATAACTATTTTTCCAAATGGTTAATAAAACATCTCAACATTGAGATTGTGTTGCTTGAGTGTCAAGATTTGTTTTGATGCCACTGTATAAAAGAGAAAAGCTCTTAATATCACCTCAAGATACTTATATAATCAAATGACCAGTTTCATATACAATATACAGGCATCCCCCGACTTACATATTAAGCGACTTAACGTAATTTTGCAGTTACGTAATAAATCTCAAAAATTACATTTGTGATTATACTAGTGAATTTGATACGCAGTTGCATACTTTTGATATTTATTTCATAAATAAAATATATAGATATAAACCGCAACATAATATAGTTTATAGATAGAGTCATATTTTTATTGGTATATTCACTCAAATCTATAACAAAACAATTTATTCTTTGTTGTTAGTTACTCATAGTAGTCATCTAATTCATAATAAACAGTTTGTCCTTATCAAGGATTATTCTATTTTGTGAGTGCTAATTCATTTGTCTTGCCATCAGAAATTCATGGAGAATAGGTTAAATTAGTTCTCTTAAATAATTTCTTATTTTTATAGTCATTTGATGTAGGTTCAAAATTTTTATAAATCAATTCATCAATGTTAGATTTATAAATTCCATATTCCTCAAGATATTTTTTATTTGAAAAATGTTCTTTCAGTTTGTTTTTATATTTTTTCATACTTTTATAGTTTATATATAAGTAAATACTGTCGCATGATGCTTTATTTATAAAATTATATGGTGTAAATAATATATATATATATATATATATATATATATATACAATAAATATTGCATTTTCTTGCAAAACTTTAACTAAAGCAACTTACAAATTTGACTTACGTAAAATTCAAGTTACGTAAAACATTACAGAATGCATTACTTACGTAAGTCGGGGGATGCCTGTATGCTTACAATATGCATAATTTGTATTTTGAGCCATTATTTCTATCTATAAAATTCCCCTTCCAGAGACTTTTTTGTTGAAAAATTAACTCTATGACAATTAATAAGACAAAACAAAGGAAAAACTTATATTTAGAAACTGGGTTTAAAAAAATAATGCACAGATGAAAATTTAAATAACAATTAGTTTTTAAGCAAACTCAGTGCACTTCAATTTGTAAAAAATGACAAAAACATAAATTTTCCATTTTCTTGCTTAAAATGAATTTAGACAAACATAAGGTATTTCCTCAAAAGTGCTGTAATAATGTAAAACCATCCGTAAAGAACTTTTTACTCTATCCATTTTTATTTTAATGATTCAGAGTTGCAATGTTTAAATTTTTGAGGCAAAATTACATATTTGATTTTCACTAGCAGTTCAGTTTTAATAAATAAACATCTGAAATTAATGCTTTTTTTTTACATATGTTGTAATATTTTTTTTACTTTTGATAATTATCTCTTTAGAAATCTAATCAGTTATAAAAACATACTTCTAAGATAAGTATGAAACAAAGGTTATTTCAAAATTGAGGAAGTATGGTTTTAGAATTGAAAAAAAAAAAAAAAAAAAAAAAAAAAAATTATTCAGATTTTCAACATTTACTACAAAAATTGATTTTCCATTTATTAAATCATTTATCTTCATAAAAACACACAATAATATGTCAAGATCTTATTAAATACTCAAAAGAAAAAAAAAAAAAAAAAAAAAAAAAAGAGTTTACCAATTATTCTTATACAATTAAACAAATTGAATGACTAAAAATTTAATTTGATTTTAAAGTATGCATTAGATTACACAAAAATTATTTTGAACATGTCTTGATTACATTGAGAATAGAATACTCTGACAAAATTTTACAATCCAAAGTGATTTAAATTATTTCCAGTGAATTCCATTTTAGTGATTATTTTACATTTTAAATTTAGTAAAAGTTGAATGATTATACTTTAAATCAAGAATTACTGTTTTTACAAACGAGCTATTAGAGGCTGTATACATATACAGTAGACTCCCTTAAATCCACGACCCTAAAATCCGTGTATTTTTTCAGATGTAAACAATGAAATTTAGAGTGAAGTTGCTGGAAGAAAATTCAAGATGGCACCAAAATCAGCAACTACCGCAATGTTTTTTTTTTAGTAAATTTTTTGTTAATCATTCCCTTTTGGTTATATATTACATCTGATTTATTACTAAATAAATTTACATTACTTTTGATTTTGATATAAATTAGCATATCTATAGGATGGCGTATCGATCTTACGATCACTTTACCACTAGATGGCTGCATAAGACTTTTGGAATCGAATTGAATCGATTTCATCAGTAATAATTTAATATTTTTCTAGATTTTTATTTTATGTAATTATTTTAATAATTACTTACATTTAAACTAATAAATTATTTTAATATTTTACATATTTTAATGCTTCACTTTATTGTAAGCATACATTATAATTCCCCTTGTGTAACTACCAATCAAGTTAATGTTTCAAAAATGTAAACAAATCAATGAACAGAAATCCGCAAATTTCTAAAATCCGCACAACCTCTGGTCCCACACTGCGCAGATTTGAGGGAGTCTACTGTATAACATTATCACTTTAGGGAAGAGGGGGTCTGGCATTTGATATTGTAAGATATCTCTAAGGAGACGGGGCTTTGTTTTTGATATCGTTATCATCTTAGATCCAATCAAAATTTACATTTCTTAGTAACTTTTCCTTTACACCGAAATAGTCAGTTAACTTTTTTGTGTGCAAATACAAAATTATTATTAAAGCCATTAAATTAATTATAAAATCATTTTATTCCAAAATACGGAATGTCCCAACATTGGGCATTCCAATTCTTTTGTCATAAGCCCATACAATGGCAGATACAAGGGGGAGGTCACGGGGGTCAAGACACCCCTCTGAATACCAACAAAAATATTCTAAAGATCATTTTTTAAATGAAATATACAGTAGAGTCCTGATTATACGAGTCCCGCTTAACCGAGTTTCCGCTTTAACCAATTTATTTTCTTCTGATGGCTTCCATTATTATGAAACAGCCATTATAAATGAAGTGCTAGGTGAACATGAAAAAGCAGTCGTAAAAAGTCAGAACTCTGATTTTCTGGTCAGAATGGGAAAGAAATATGGCCATTTTTTTAGCCATTAGTCTATCAGAAGAAAATGATCCATTCCAAGGGTATAAGTTCGATTGAAAAAACTATTTAATAGTTTGAGCAGAAAGAAGAGGCTACACCTGCAATTTTCATGACTCTAATAGAATCACATAGCTTCCAATGTGCACGGTTTTGTGACCTCTAAAATTGAAGAAAAATTTTTGTCATATTTAATCGTTGACAATTGTTAGACTTTTTAAACTGAATTTCCAGAAGTGACAGTTAATTGTTCCCTTGCAACGACATTTCTGTGGCTGTCAACTCGTAAAACTTGGCTATAAATGCTAACTTTGACAACATTTTCTGAATGAATCTTTGCCTTTATAAGAAAATGGGAAACTCTTTAATTTCTTGGTTATCTGAACAAAAATTTTATATTTTTACGAATATTAATGCAACTTTTTTGTATTTATGAATGAAAATGACGTCACGAAAGTATCAGAAAAGTAGTTTGTTTGGATTTTGGAATAGCTTTCAGTATAAAAAATTCTCATAAAGAGATGTGATCCTCTCCCACCCAAAAAAGGAAAATCCATGACCCCTCTCTAAATGGTAAGCTGGATCCGCCCTTGAGCACATACAATGTGTCGTTAGAGAAACCGAAATGATGCTTGTTATACAGTAGACTCCCTCAAATCCGCACAGCTTGGGACCAGAGGTTGTGCGGATTTTAGAATTTTGCAGATTTCTGGTCATTGATTTGTTTACATTTTTGAAACATTAATTTCATTGGTAGTTAAGCAAGGGAAATTATAATGAATGCTTACAATAAAGTGAAACATTAAAATAAGTAAAATATTAAAATAATTTATTAGTTTAAAAGTAAGTAATTAATAAAAATTTAGAAAAATATTAAATTATTAGGAATGAAATCGATTAAATTCGATTCCAAAAGTCCTATGCTGCCATCTAGTGATAGCAAGGAGAACAGTGTTAACGCTATTATCAGTATATATAGCTTATTGCACTCACTGTAACTTTTTTCATTGTTATTTAGAGTCTTGAATGCTTTTCTTATACTGCTTTGTATGTTTAGAAATCAATTTGTCTATAATTTAAAAAAAAAAATTCCGCGAAAAATAATTTTAAAATAGCGTTCCAGTTCGTGGATTTTTCCATTTCGAACCCTGGAAGTTTTGATATAGATATGCTAATTTATATCAAAATCAAAAGTAATGTAAATTTATTTAGTAATAAACAAGCTGTAATAGTCAAAAGAGAATGATTAACAAAAAATGTAGTAAAAAAAAACACTGCGGTAGTCGCTGATTTCGGCGCCATCTTGAATTTTGTTCCTGCAACTTAACTATAAATTTCATTGTTTGCATCTAAAAAAATACGTGGATTTTAGGCGTTCGCGGATTTAAGGGAGTTTACTGTATTTACTAGTAAAATCATGGGGAAGAATTTTGGCCACATGTTTTGTTGATAAGAAGTTCTGCTTACCCCCTCCCTGTAAAGCTGGCAAGTGCAAGAAGACAATATAACTGTTGCTAGAGGTATTGAGATGGGGGGTTATGGGGGGGAGCCCCCCCCCCCCCCAATATATGTGAATTTGGGAAATTTGAGCTTAGAGTCTGGAAATTATAGATTTTTGAAACCCTTTTTCTTTTTTTTTTTTTAATAAAAAGTAAAAAAAAAAATATTTTTTTATTGTTTTGCTGACAACTTTTCTTAGTTCTGTAATAGTAAAATGGTTAAACTTTCAAAAGAAATACAAAAAGCAGCCAGGCTCAATTTCTCATTATGTTTCTCTGTGCTATGAAAATATCATACATCTACCAGACCTGAACTTCTCTTCTGTTGTCCATCAACACTGTCTCTGACACATTTCCTCCAAAACTTTGTTCCTTTCTCAAAAATCTAAAAATAGGAGGCTATTTTCACATGAAGTACAATTATGACTCATACACAATTGAAGACAAAAACTTTCATTAAACCGATAATTATAATTTTTATGTTTTTAGTTTCAGCATTTTTCTTTGGAAAGATTTTTTTTTTTTTTTTTTTTTTTTGCGTCAAGTATCATTATTGTTTTTTGCAACGAGTATCATTATTGTTAAACACACATTGAACATATCATTTTAATTGGAAAATAAAGCAATTTGTTTCATGTTGGGAAATTTTTGAATTATAAGTTGTGGAAATTTTGAACTCTCCCCCCCCCCCCTCCCGAAAATTTTGTTGTAGCTACACCCCTGTGAAATGCATTATGTAACAAAAAGCTATTATTAAATACTTTAATTACTTTTAACTGCTTTTTAACTGCAAAAATCATTGTTTACATCTGAGAAGTTGTGCGTTATATGGAGAATTGCGTTATATAGAATTGCATTATAAAGATCTTCTACTGTATTTCTTTAAAGTGTTACTTGATATAAAGTTATTTCATCTGTAACAGTGATATATATTTTTTAACTTCTCTTCATTTAAATCAGTAAAATATGCGAATAATAAACATATATTATTGCAAACGCATAAAAAGAAAAAGATAGGAAAGATTATAAAAATAAAAATAATTTTTAGACACTGATAACGATATTATTAGTTTAAGGGATGATAACATATGATATCATCGTAAAGGGTGAGATGGGGTCTGAAATTGTCAAAAAGTTGATAACGTTATATATGTACAGTCGTAGAAAAAAAAAAAGTAAACACCCCCAACTAACTCTTCAACAAATTATCGTAGAAGAAAGTTACTGGTACTGAACAATTGCAAATAAAGTCTACTTTTAAATTATATATATAAAATTTGCTTAGGGGGCCATCTACATATTAAAACGAACCATAAATTTGTTTTTTTCAATAGCAGTACACAATTCTGACATCATAAATGAACTCTACATATCCAATTAGCCTAAAAACAAATTTTTATGCAATTCGTACCATAAGTTTCCGAGAAATTAAATATTTTAAAACGAGCGTATTTTAAGAGCTGTATCCAAATTGAAGTTCGGAAATCGATCATTAACCGAGAGTGCCCCCATCTTGATCAAGGCACCTTAAGAAGTCAATGAAGCCTGCTAGATTACGATACAGCAGAAGAAATTTCAAAATATCTAGTCACTTCTATTATAGACGGCCCCTTAAACCATCATTTTGCCGTTTTTTAAGCATAATTTGAAAACTACTTAGAAGAAAAATGTGAAATTTTGGATTTACATAAAGCAGAACTTCATAAATCTAAATCTATCAAAAAAATTGTAGGTTGCAATTCATAATTTTTTCGAACATTAATTTCATAATTCATATCATAAAATTATAAAAATTGCAAATTCAGCGTATTTATGTTTGGGTATATTAGTATTATTGCTACAAAAAAAATTAGCACATTAGAAGCATAATTTCTGGAGATATTAATAAAAATATGAAAATGTAATTTAATATTAGAAGCACTAAATTTTGAATGTTTATAATTCAAAAACTTATCATTCTAATGACTTGAAATTCGGTGTCTGGGCATAATTTGAATCGAAGATTTGAAATATCTTGTTAAAATTGGGTATTGTCATTGAAAAAAAAATGAAGTTTGGATTCGTTTTAATATGTAGATGGCCCCCTAAGCGTACATCATTTAAAAGTAGACTTTATTTCCAATCGTTCGGTACTAGTAATTTTCTCCTACGATAATTTGTTGAGGAGTTAGCATGGGCTGTTTACTTTTTTTTTTTCCACGACTGTACAGTCCACTACGGAAAATTTTGTGACGCCATAGCTGCCACCTTAAAATATTGGCAGTTAAGATTTTTTTAAATTATAATTTCAAAAATAAAACAGAATAAATGCATCATTTATAATTTATTATACTTGGGACTTAAATGTATTAATTTTAATAATTTTAATTTTACAACGAAAGTTCGAAGAATTTGCAAAATTTATCAAAAGGATACTTTTTGTGAAGTTTTTCTATGCACTAATCTGCTAAGAACCAGCGTCACTTCTATATTTTCAAACCTTTTAAAAATTGCATCTTGTATACATACCGAATTTCTTTAACCTTTAAAACGACCATTTTTTGATAAAATTCTTGAAGATGCGACTCAGGTTTTTGTGAGACGTCAAAGACAAGCCTTTTCTCTAACTAATCTAATAGTTCAGATAATGAGCAATACGTAACACACAGGTTTGAAAAATTTTCTTATGAGAATAGAGGGCAGCATGCAAAAAAAATTAATCGAACATAGATAGAAAAATGTTTTCATATCATCGCGTGTATGAGGAATTTAATCGTAAAATGGTATTACTTAGCTAGTTAAAGAACTGTTTATTTGCATCTTATTTCGCAACTTTTACATGGGATTTTTAATATTTTCACTGTTAAAAGAATATTTATGAGTCTGATTTACTTTTGTTTTCTTTTTTATTCCCAACATTGCAGAGAAAAATCTTAATTAAAAGAAAATAGTGAGTTACCTTGTTAGGCCTAAAGGTCACCATTTAAGCAGTATTTCATTTAACGGTAATTTATTTAAAGGTAAAATTATGTCTATTTAATGAATTTTCTAATAACTATTTCAAAGCAATATTTGTCTATTTTAATGTTATTTTTCCAGAAATCTCAGAATTTTCTTACAATTAGTATATATTGTAGACATATTTCCGATGCATATATTACATTTTGTCTTCCTTAATGATTTAATTTTCTTAGATTACTAGCTTAAGATGTAACTTATTTGTGTTCGATGTTAAATCTATTGTCCATGTTTATTTATTTTTTATTATCATCTCACCTTTTATTCTCGTGATACTTTTTATATATGATGTAACGTGAATTAGAAATTGTATGTTTTTTTACTGTGTTGAATATTTTTATGGAAAAATGTAAAAAGCTTTACCGGTAAAATAAATTATTTGTGTTTAAGAAGTTAATTGACTTCTTTTGTACACTTTAAATTGATAATTGGCGTCCGCATTATATTCTGAAAGCTAGGTAGTAATTCTGAGCAGAATTTGGCTCAGTTTACTTAAAGAATCATAAAACCAGGGCCGAAACTAGCCTTTTTGGCGCCCGGGGCAAACATGTATTTTGGCGCCCCTCCACCACAAAGTAAATTTACAAAAAAGAATTTTACTAAATATCTAACGGACAACTTATTTTAAAATTTAAAATATATAAAACAACTACGTAATCAGCTTTGTCAAACATTGATCCATTAAAATCTTTGAAAAGAATTGCATTTTAATCTTTTTAAACTTTTTTATTTTTGCATAGTCTGAATGAGGTCGATATCTAAAAAAGAAAGGTTTTACTAAGAATTTTACTCTGTGCATTCCCCTTCCCGTTGTCCTGGGCAATCAGCGCCCATGGCAAGACGGGGGGGGGGGGGGGGGGAAAGAAAGGAAGCTAACACTGTTCAGCAGAAAAAAAACAAACAGCTTTCATGGAATTTTTTAATCTAGAAGAAAAATCAGACTGAGGGACCACTTCTCCTTTGGTAGTTATCCGTAGTGGACAGTAGAGTGTCCCACAATAGAGACTGACCTTGAAAAACGGTAATGATTCTCCCTCGGATTCTCCTCACAGGAAGTGATTTAAAAGATAGAAAGCAAACGCATAGGCATGATACTTTGAAATTTTGTATTGTAATGAATCTTTTTAACTATTTGTAAAGTTTAATGCATTTGGCTCAGTTTTCCTTTTAAATTTTCCAGCTGCGAGACATTTTTATACAAATTTCATAATATATATATATACATTCTTGTGTCAGTCAAACGTCAAACAAAATCTTCATTTTGGCGCCCCCTTCACCTCCTGTTAAAGCAGCGCCCGGGGCACGTGCCCCCTCTGCCCCCCCCCCCTAGTTTCGGCCCTGCATAAAACGAGTAATTTTACACTTCCCTATATCCATGTTTTATTTTCTCAATGTTTTCTGGATCTAAAGAATTGACTTTCACTTTCACTCCTTTTGTCATCATCTGTGTGGATTTTGAAAATTAGACGTTAATAACAATCGCATTTCTTATATTTCTCTGATGAAGACTATGTTTTTTATAGTTGAAAGTACTAAGCTATTAAAGTAATTTAAATACCGTCTCATTTTTTAAGTTTAAGTTTAACTTTTAAAGACGAATTAAGCATTTCTATTTATTTATTTACTTATCATCTGGTAGATTTGGTATTTTTTTTAAATAATAATTTAAAGGCGTAATACAGTAGACTCCCTCAAATCCGGAATCCTAAAATCCGCACATCATTACAGATGTAAACAATGAGATTTTCAGTTCAGATGCAAGGACAAAATTTCAAACTTTTTTATTTTTACATCTCTAGGGGGCTCTGCCCCCTATGAGCTACGCTCATCAACCACCATTCAGACACCGCAGACTCTAAAAGCACGCTAATTTGATCGACTTTAAAAAGATTACGGAAGATTGAATTATAATTTAAAAAACAGTGGTGATCTCCCTATAAACAGGTTTCGATTAATATCTCTTTGATTGGGGAATTTTAAGGCCAAATCAGCTGCTGTTAAAATATACAATGGCTGTTTTCGTCTTTGATTAAATAAATTCAGTTAAACATTTCAAAATAAGCTAATATAAAATGAATTAAGTAAACAGAGTTTTTGTCTCCCGGTATTTTTTAACAAAGCGAAAAGAAAGTTCTTTTAAATAAGACATTTTAAATGTATCGTTTTTAATCTGACGTAATTTTCACCAAACTTTTCTTTCTCTTTATAATATTCACATGAAAATACTTTTGTTAGAAATGAAATATTATTTGCACTGTCCTAACAAAAATAGTTGAAAAGATCATATAAAAAAAAAGTCTCGCACAATTTTTAAATTTAAACTCTTTTGATACATTATTTTTTGTTCATTTTACATAATAAGTGTAATGTGACGTAATTTCTCCTATTTAAGACTTCTAACACATGTTAATGAATTTATTATTTTACAATATCCTTTCTCTTTTAAAATTCACATGTAAATATAGTTTTTATGACTTAATTTTCAATAAGTTCCTGCTTTTTATATGTAATTATTTAATTCTAATTTGAAGGGGGTTTTTCTGTTTATAATAGTCACGTGTAAATAATTTTTTAATTTGAAGCAAACATTATTTTTTGCGCTGTTTATACAGTTGGCGACAGTTTAAATTAATACCATTTTCTAAAATATGTAAAAAATAGCTCTTGAAATGCTGAAAATTTGAATTTGAAATAGAAATAAAACCTCAAACAATGATTCAAATTAAAAAAATAAATGCCTGCACATTGGGAATTTCTAACGTATAAAATGATCTAAAACTGATTAAATTCCCATGTATAGTTTTTGCTCCTATAAAATTTTTTTAATTGAATGATTTTGTCCAATTTTAGCATTAAATATCTTGTAAAATAATTCTTCGATTTAAAAACTGTCTGCATCAGCATGTTTATCAAACATTTCTCTATAATACCACTGATTTTCATATTTTTGTATGCAATATTTTTCTTAATATTAAGTATTAATGGAGAAAGACCTCCGGTCACTAAAAATTCAAAACCGATGGCGGTGACAGCGTTAGTTACTTTTTTTTAGAATAGAGATATTCCATATGTATTTTAAAATGTAATTGTCATTAAAATGACTGAACTCATGCTTTTTCATGAAGTATAAATTTATTTCTGAAAAAATTCAAAATATTGCTGATATCGCTGGGATATTGCAATTTTTTTATCAAACACTAGGTCCCCGTTCAGACACCACAGACTCTAAAAGTATGCTAATTTGATCGGCTTTAAAAAGATTTCGGAAGATTGAATTATAATTTAAAAAACAGTGGCGATCTCCCTATAAACTGATTTCTGTTCATTTTTCTTTGATTGGGGAATTTTAAGGCCAAATCCGCTGCGGTACTACTTGATTATCCCGTTGACCCATTTCACCAAATTATATAAATCGCCAAATAATACAAATTGACGTAATTTTTATTTTAAATTACAAAAGAACAAATAAATTAGTCCAACATTAATAAAAATACAAATAAAATGTCGAAATAAAAATAATTTGATGACGTAGACACGTGTAACTTGCATCAAGTTAATGTGACATTTACAATTAGCCATTATTGGCATTTAATCTTATAGTTTGGCGAATGATAGATTTTTGGTCGACGGGATAACTAAGTAGTACCAAAAATGCAATTGCTGTTTTTGTCTTTAAGTAAAATCAGTTAACATTTCAAAATAAGCTAATATAAAAGGAATTAAGTAAACAGAGTCTTTGTCTCCCGGTATTTTTTAACAAAGCGAAAAGAAAGTTCTTTTAAATAAGACATTTTAAATTAATCGTTTTTAATCTGACATAATTTTGACCAAACTATTCTTTCTCTTTTTAATATTCACGTGAAAATACTTTTGTTAGAAATTAAATATTGTGCTTTCCTAACAAAAATAGTGAATAATGATCTAAAAATAATTAAATTCCCATGAATAGTTTTTGCTCCTATAAAATTTTTTTAGTGGAATGATTTTGTCGAACTTTAGCATTAAATATCTCTTAAAATAATTCTTCGATTTGAAAACTGTCTGCATCAGCGTGTTTTTCAAACATTTCTGTATAATACTACCGATTTTCATATTTTTGTATGCATTATTTTTCTTAATATTAACGAAGAAAGACCTCCGGTCACAAAAAATTCAAAACCAGCGGTAGTGACAGCGGTAGTTACTTTTTTTTTTTTGAATAGAGAGATATTTATGTGTTAATCAAGTTTCTTTTGGTTAATCAAGTTTGACTAAACCTGAAATAAAACTTCCTTATTTTATGATTTTGATGTGAATTAGTAGGGTACCTTTATGAGGCAAGTTTCATTCAATAATTCAAGAAAAACATATCTCATATTTGTTATGCATATTTAATTATACATTATAAATTATTTACTTGACCTGTACTTTTTGATAATTTAATCATTTTTTTTTTTTTAGCCCCCTGTCCCCTGTTTGCTATTTCTTTCTCCCAGCTTATTTTGTGTCTTATCCAAAAAAATAACGTTACCTTACAGAAGCCAGTCGTGAAACAAAGTAGCAATCTTAAATATTCTACTGCAATTTTTTTAACTTCTAAGCATCGCACATTTTCAATTTTTATACCGTCGTATTGGAAAAAAAAAAAGTACTTTTAAATGCAATTTGTTTGAAAACTGGATATCCATTTATTTTTGAGATATTAATTTTTTTGTAGATTTTAGTGATATTTGTTTAATTTCCGCAACTCAAGTACTCCATTTCTGTAGAAAGTAAAAAAAAAAAAAAGTAGTTGGAAAATTGCAATTATAGCTTTTTGTTGCCATTTTCCCATAAAAACAGAAAAAATGTACTTAAAATGCGTGCTATTTTAAAAAAATATAAATCAATGATTTCTGATAAAACATGAAGCTATTAGAAACTACATTTAATTTTAAGTATATTAATGTTACAAACAAATGAAGACATATGAATCATTCGATAGCCGATATTTTTGTCGGATTTCTTGGCATTCAGCAACAGTGACACATTTGCGTACTTTACTGTAGATGTTTAATACTGTATCGCAAATGAGGAAATCTTCGGCGGATGCGGATGATGTCACTTTATATAAAGTAAAAGCGTGTGTTTTAAGTCTTGAAACTGAAATATGTTTTGTACTATCTATCTATATGTATATATATATATACATATACATATATGTTTTCTCCATCGGGGGTGACACTAAATTCTGAAAAAGCAGAATTCCTGTTTTCTAGTAATTATCTTACTTTTTATCATCTTAGTTTATTACTTTACTTAGGGTCACCCGGGGTAATTCCTGGTCAAAAAGCATCAGCATCTAATTATTATAAAAACTATTAAAGGTATTGTTCCCAATTTTTTTTGTGATATAAGCCCCCTCTGATGGCTATATTATAAAATGCTTACTTAAATATATATGCACTTATATTTAAAATGATTATAATTTTTAAATGACGTCACTTCTGGGGTAATTATCGGTCAGCATCATTTTTCATGTAAATGAAGTAGTATAGTTAATTTTTTTATGACTGAGTAATAAATAAGTAGAAACAATCTTCTAAAAGTTTTGTTCATCTCATAATTGTGGAATAATAAAGCATAGACTTTGTTTTGGGCATAAATACAAAGTTATTTGATGTGCAAAAGACTCTTGTACATTTTACAAAACATTAATTAGCCAAAGAATTTTTATGCATTTTTACAACATTTATAAGCAGTATTTATTACTTCATTAGTATCCACTGTGAATGGATTTATTAATAACTTGCAAATTTATTGGTCCATAAAAAATATAACTGAATGTTTATCAATTTTATTTTGCTTAGGCCAACTGAAGCCAAGCTCACTTTTCAAGAAATTTTCAATACAAACCTTTAATATAATACACAGCATAATAATTAGATGCCTCTATTGCATTATGTATATTTTTATGCACCATTTTGGCATTTTGCAATGAGATAGTGTATTTCTACTTAAATTGTACAGTCATAGAGTGTGTTTTATTCTCTGAGCACTTATTGATTTCTTCTTTTAAAAGTGTTTAATATAGTAGAAGAAAATTTTATAATCTTTTTTAAAGACTGTGATATGTCATTAGTTGAAATAAAATAATTAAAACTTCAAGAGTGACAATGATCTGTTGTAAAATGTGTAAAAATCAATATTGATGTTTTGCATAAATTTGAGTAGCAGTTTTGAATATATTTTTTTTTAAATATTTAATTTCAACTAAATGAATAATTAAGGCATGTATTTCAAAGCAAAGGATTCAAAGTATCTTTGAGATTTTTTACAGTTTCATAAATTGTTATTTTTATAACAAAAGCGAAAATGATCAATTACCTCAGAAACTCAGTGACCAGGAATTACCACGGGTGACTCTACTTTATTAAGAACTACATTTAACTAAAATGTGGTGAACAGTGTGGTTGCAGTTAATTCTGAAAGGGTTTGCGACAATTAAAATCACTAAATATGACAATAAAAAGGAATTAAATGGTGATAAAAACATTGGCCAGGAATTACCCCAGTGACCAAGATTTATCCCAGATACATGGGGCAATATTTGACCAACTTCTGTAAATTATTTAAAATAGTATAAAAAATTTCAAGACTATTTTTTAATAGCTAAAGTAGTTGGTAATTGAACCACAAAGAAAGAAAAGAAAAATATTTAAAATTTGAGTTGTGACAAAGATCTTTATAAAAATGTATCATAACTAAGGCCAATGTTATTTTACAGACATTTAATAAGCCATTTCAAAAAGATTTGTTTTTCAAAATAAATAAACAATAAACTCATAATTAAGTAATAAATTCCAATGAGGATAGTTCAGAGTAGCTCTATGATTTTTTTCATTTTGGTGAAGCGTTATTAAAACATAAAAAGGACTGTGACCAGGAATTACCCGAGAAACTTGCTGACCAGGAATTACCCCAGGTGACCCTAGTTATTTTAATATTTTGCTATATTGCAAGCATTCATTATAATTTTGATTGTATTATTACATTCAAATTACCATTTAAAAATGTAAACAATTCAAAGACCAGGAATCCGCACAACTTCTGGTCCCAAGCTGTGCGGATTTGAGGGAGTCTACTGTAGTGTGTTTAAATAGTTGTATTGCATGCATTTTGAAAATTAGACTCATAAAATACTCATTGATGATGCAGGTGTCTTATTTTGAGAATGTTGTAACAGAATAGGGCAAAAATTACTGATAACTTTTAATTTCTGTGTTTAAAGTTTTTATTTAATGCTAACCCTTTCATTTTAGTCATTTATCATATAAGTAATTTAGGATTTTGAACAATTTCTGATTTTTTTTTTTTTTTTTAGTGTTACCTGTTATACATTCCAAATGACCAAATATGTTGGAGTGGCAAATTTCCCCTTCTCAAACAGCACACCTGTGAAAATTCTCCCTCCACCCCCCCCCCCCCAAAAAAAAATTAATCTGATCGATTTGGTGTTTTTTAAGCAATGATTTAAAAGTGTAACCACCTCTCAAGAACACCATATTGTTCCTCCCAGTGCTCTGGCCCCACCAGTGGCCGAGAGGTTCGAACCCAATCGCGCCCGTCGACCTAATCGTTCGGAGTTTTCGTGGTTTTCTTCGAGCCTTGGATTTCCATTCGTAAATACGGATTAGGTTCCCTTAGAAAGACCCCACGAAGGGCACCCCCCCCCCGTGGTCTATATCCCTCGAGCAGATAATTGGCCGTCAAAAATCAACCAATCTCCCAGTGCTCCAAAATTCTCTCCTGGAGTAAAATGTATGAATTCGACCGTCACCAGAAAGATTTAATTTCTTCGTTTTGACCGCATTAATTAATTAAATATTAATCGATAATTAACATCATTAATTAATTAATCAAGGAACTGAAAAAAGATCTTTTCTCGTTTCTTTTTTTCAGATATGTTTATTTGGGAGTGTTCTCAAATCATGAGTTTTCTAGTTCATGCCACTTCCCACCCCATCCAGGTTTGAACTAAAGCTCTAAAATTATAAGCATTAATTTCTGGAATATTTATAATTTTTTTCATTAATTTAATAAAATATCGGAAAATATTTACTGCCACAATCCCAAAAAAAGTTTCACCTATCCATAAATAAAATTTTCGGATTATAAAAAATGAGCTTTTCTTTTTCATTTTAAAATAGCATACAGATTTGCTTAAAGTTCATTATTATAATTTTATAAGTTTATAGATTCCAAAAATTGTCATAAAACTTCATAAAAACTTCATTATTTTATATAGGAATAAAGAGATGTCTTATTTATTTTACAAGGTGTGGCTATTAATTTCCAGGACAAGTGAAATAACTTCTGGAATACAAATGTATAGTACATAGCTGTTTAATATGTAACTGCATATTATATATGTATATTCAATTATACACACACTAACAGGAATGACCGAGCTAAGCTCGGTCAAAATTAGCTCTGTGTTTATCTCGATATATTTTTCCCACTAAATCATTCTTGCGGTTTTAGATACAATTAGCTTGACCCTGAGACATAGTGACCCAAAATGACACACTAATCGAATTTTTTCAAACATGCGACCTAATACAATGGCTCTTCTCGAGTCTGAAAACGATGGAATACAAAATTTAGTGAAAATCGTTAGTCATATTCTAGATAAAATAAGCTTGACCCACGTTGATTCAAAAAACCACTAGCCAAAATTTATCGAACGTGTGAGCTATTTCAATGGTCTTTTTGTTCTGTGAAACGGTATAACAAAAAAATTGTCAAAATTGTTTGAACATTTTTGAGATGGATGCCGTTAGCTTGACCCCGACCCATTATCACCAAAATGACCAACTAATAGAATTTTCTTGAGCATGCAACTCAGCCCACTGGTTTTATACTGTCCAGAAACGGTGTAGTACAAAGTTTTGTCAAAATCTTTTGAGCCGTTTTTTTAGATAAAGTTAGCTCTATCCTGATCCATTAGGACACAAAATGACCCATTGATTGAATTTTCTTGAACATGAGACCCTGCCCAATGGTCTTATCATGCTCGGAAACGGTATTATACAAAATGTTTCAAAATGTTTTGAAGCGCTTTTTAAATACAATTAACTTGACCCTGACCCATTGTGAGCCAAAATGACCCACTAATCGAATTTTCTTGAACATGCGACCTAGCCCAATGGTCTTCTCGAGGCCGAAAATGATAGAATACAAAATTTAGTCAAAATCGTTTAAGCGGTTTTTCGATAAAATTAGCTGGACCCTGACCCATTGTGACCCAAAATGACCCACTAATCAAATTTTCTCGAACATGTGACTTAGCCCAATTCTCTTCTCATGCCCAGAAACGGTATAATATAAAATTTGGTCAAAATGTTTTGAGCATGTTTTTAGATTCAATTAGCTTGACTCTGGCCCATTGTGACCCAAAATGACCCACTAATTGAATTTTCTCGAACATGTGACTCAGCCCAAACGTCATCTCATGACCGCAGAAACGGCAGTATATTCAAAAAAAATTGTGAAAATGTCTTGAGCCGTTTTTAGATGTAATTAGCTTGACCCTGACTCATAATGACCCACTAATCGAATTTTCTCAAACACGTGACCCATCCCAATGGTCTTTTTGTGCCCGAAAACAATAGCTTACAGAATTTCGTCAAAATAGTAGAGCCGTTATCTAGATAAACATAGCTGGACACACGGTGACCCAAAAATGACCCACTAATCGAATTTTCTTGAACACGTTATCCATCCCAATGGTCTTTTCGCGCCCGAAAATTGTTAGGTACAAAATTTAGTCAAAATCGATTGAGCCGTTCTCTAGATATAATTAGCTTGACCCTGACCCATTATGACCCAAAATGACCCACTAATCTAATTTTCTCGAACACGAGATCCATCCCAATGGTCTTTTCGTGCCAGAAAACAGTAGGGTGCAAAATTTCGTCAAAATCGTTAGAGCCGTTATCTAGATAACTTAGATTGTTCCACGGTGACCCAAAAATGACCCACTAATCGAATTTTCTCGAACATGTGACTTAGCCCAATGGTCTTCTCGTAATCCAAAACTGTAGAATATACAGTTTAGTAAAAATAGTTAGAGCCGTTTTTTAGATAAAAATAATTGACCCACAATGACCCACTAATTGAATTTTCTCGAACACTTGACCCATCCCAATGGTCTTTGCGTGCCCGAAAATGGTTAGATACAAAATTTAGTTAAAATCGATTGAGCCGTTCTTTAGATATAATTAGCTTGACCCTGACTCATTATGACCCAAAATGATCCACTAATCGAATTTTCTTGAACAGGAGACCCATCCCAATGGTTTTTTCGTGCCCGAAGACAGTAGGGTGCAAAATTTCGTCAAAATCGTTAGAGCCGTTATCTAGATAGATTGACCTACGGTGACCCAAAAATGACCCACTAATCGAATTTTCTTAAACATGTGACTTAGCCTAATGGTCTTCTCGTAATCCAAAACTGTAGAATATAGAGTTTAGTAAAAATCGTTAGTCGTTTTTTAGATAAAGAAAACTTGACCCACAGTGACCCAAAAATGACCCACTAATCGAATTTTCTCGAACACGAGAGCCATCCCAATGTTTTTTTTCGTGCCTGAAAATGGTTAGATACAAAATTTAGTCAATCGATTGAGCCGTTCTCTAGATATAATTCGCTTGACCCCGGCCCATTATGACCCAAAATGACCCACTAATCGAATTTTCTCGAACATGAGACCCATCCCAATGGTCTTTTCGTACCCAAAAATGGTTAGATACAAAATTCAGTCAAAATCGATTGAGCCGTTCTCTAGATATAATTAGCTTGACCCTGACACATTATGACCCGAAATGACCCACTAATCGAATTTTCTCGAACACGTGACCCATCCCAATCGTCATTTCGTGCCCGAAAACAGTAGGGGGCAAAATTTTGTCAAAATCGTTATCTAGATAAACTTAGCTTGACCCACGGTGACCTAAAAATGGCCCTCTAATCGAATTTTCTCGAACATGTGACTTAGCCCAATGGTCTTCTCGTAATCCAAAACTGTAGAATATAGAGTTTAGTGAAAATCCTTAGAGCCGTTTCTTAGATAAAAATAGCTAGACCCACAGTGACCCAAAAATGACCCATAAATCGAAATTTCTCGAACACGTGAGCTAGCCCAACAGTCTTCTCGTGCCCGAAAATGGTTGGATACGAAATTTGGTCAAAATCGATTGAGCCGTTCTTTAGATATAATTAGCTTGACCCTGACCCATTATGACCCAAAATCACTCACTAATCGAATTTTCTGGAACACGAGACCCATCCCAATGGTCTTTTCGTACCAGAAAACGGTAGGGTGCAAAATTTAATCAAAATCGTTAGAGCCGTTCTCAAGATAAAATTTAGATACACACACACACAATTTTTGCTCGCAGTATAGTATAAGATATATATATATATATATGTATATCTAAAATATATATGTAATATACATACATATTATATATGTAACTGCATATTATATATCTAACTACTTATTATATATGTATTTTCTACATATTACATTATAGGTGCAGATTCACGGTTGCCAATCGCCATGTGGCGACTAAAATTTTTGCTTTGGCGACTAAATTTTGGCATCTTAAGTCGCCATTCATTGGCGAAATTTGCGTTTTTCCCCCACGATCTTTTGATGAAAATCGCGTATTTTTTCGTGATCCTTTGACGAAATTATAGCGATCTTTTTACGAAATTCGAGGTTTTTTCGCGATGCTTTGACAAAATTTGCAGTTTTTTTGCGATCCTTTGAAAATTTTCGCGTTTTTTCTGCAATCTGTTGAATTTTGCGTTTTTTCTGCAATCTCTTGGCGAAATTCGCTTTATTTTTGCGATCCTTTGACAAAATTAGCGTTTTTTGTTATCCTTTCGAAAATTTCGTTTTTTTAATCTTTGGATGATATTTACGTTTTTTTCGGGATTCTTTGACGAAATTATCGTTTTTTCGCGATTCTTTGACGAAATTTTTCTGTTTGTTTTGCGATCCGTTGACGATGTTCGCGATTTTTTGACGAACTTTGCGTGTTTGTTTAGCAAATCTTTTACAAAATTTGCTGGTTTTTTGCGATCCTTTGACGAAATTCGCCCTTATTTTCCTCGATCCTTTGACGAAATTCGCGATTTTTTCTCCTGACGATTGACAAAATTGATTTTTTTGGCGACCATTTTTTCAAGTTCTCGATATTTTTCCGTGATATTTTTATGTCCGAATTTTCGGAACCGAATGCTTTAATTTTTGGAAAATTCAGAACAGAATCACCGCTGTAATAGTCTGTGATTAAAAACAAAAAAAATTCAAGATAATTTTTCTGGTGTGTTCTTGAAAAACAAATGTTTTAATTTTTATAGTGCAAAATAATCTCACTCATTCAATTTTTTTTATTACTCTTGTACGACAAAATGAAAATAAGAAATATTTCTTTCCTAATAATTTTCACTACCATGATTGTTTAAATTGTAGACTGTTTAGCTGATTTTTTTTAACGTCTATCTTGCCTAACTCTATCTTCTGACTGTACATAGCTTAAGATTTATATTTAATTTACTAGGGGGGCACCGCCCCCCTGCTCGCTACGCTTACCAACCCCCCGCGTTATTGCTTAGCTATTCCATTCGGTATAGCGAAGCAATTCCTATTTTCTAGCCAACTCCAGATTATTGTTTGTGCTTAAAAATAATGTAAATAGTTCAATTAAGCTCTATTCATAAGCTAATATTAGTTTTTGTTGCACTGAAATATCTCAATTTGTTGATTTCCTCCCTGCAAGTAAACCCTATTGTACTTCAATGGGAGTCTATGGAAATTTGGCGAAATACTGGAAATAGCGCTAAGTTGGCGTCACTTTTGGTGACAGAGAGACGGGTCTCCCCATGGTAACCTCCCTTATAGCGTCATAAAGCTCTGACCAACAGGGGCGGATCCAGAGAATCGTTTTGGGGGGGGAGGGGTGATATCGAGTGACATATAATCAACGTAGTCATAATTTCTATAGCTCAAATCCTTCCTTGCAGTTAATTATTAAATGAATATAAAATTAATGCGATTTAAAAATATTACAGACTCTCGATTATCCGACATCCGATTAACCGAAACACTCGGTTATCCATCACTCTTATTTTATAATCTCGACCTCTCCTCAAAATATCGTTTATTGTTACTTATTAGGTCGTAAAATTAAAAACGTTATAACAGAATTTATTTATTAAATGCCTTTTTTTTTCTTTTTCTGTTTACTCTTATACTATGGTAATTATTTATCTTATTTTTTATTCTTTTAGTTATAGTGAAGAACGTTAGTAACACAAGCCTGCGATGATTGTCTTTTTTAACTTTTGATAATTGATTTTGATGTAAGACTTTTTAAAAATTTGCGATTTATGTGAAATCCTGACGTGATGGCATGGTACAAAATGAAGGTCCTTTTTGGATTCAGCACTAAAAAATACATAAGAACCAATTACCGAAAGCTGAAAAACATGATCATCACATCCATTTTTTAATATCAGATTTCTGAAAGAGGATAATCTCAAAAAAGATCAAGAAGAGAAAAAAAATCCCCTTCAGAAATCTGACGGGCCTTTAACATCCTAGAAAGTCAAAATGTGTCATCTACGTGGTCTGTTAGAGGTCTGCACGGGCCGGGGGCCGGGCCGACCCGTTTGTAATTTTTACAGTTCTCGGCCCTGCCCGGCCCGTACTAAAACCAGTGAAACAGGCCCGGCCCGGCCCGACTCAATTTCTACAAAAAAAATGAGTTTTTTCTCGACATACAGTGATGGAACAGTGTAGCACTAGAGAATAAGTTGACACCGCTAAAATTTATTAGTATTCTTCGTCTTATTTAAGGATAGAATTCTGAGATTTTTCAATGTAAAGAATACTAAAAAAAGTTAGTGGTAACAATCGCCTAACTGCTGCGCCACTGTTCCATCGCTGGACATACAATTAAGATTCTTTTAATGAATACTACATACATATTTATGGGAACATTTTACAGTATATTTTAGATTACTATGTGTTCGCAAAACAGAAAACACACAATAGTAAACATTAACGATTACTTACAGTGTTTTAGTCATCGTCTCTAAAGACATTTCAAAATTCCAATAAGGATTCATTAAAAGGTTAATGTAATTCAGAATAAAGGATTAAAAACAGGATAACTTTTGAAGCTGTATAATAAAAAGTAGATATGTGAAAATACTTCTCTCATTTTTAAGGCTTTTCTCAAATCGAAAGGAGCTACATATCCACACATTTATGAATTCATTTCTTTTTGGAAACTCGTAAGATTGGCAGGTATTCTTATTCAGAAACTATGTAAATGCCGTCTTTCTCATAGATAAAAGCAACATATCTTTCTCTGAAAATACTGCCAAAGTTAGCGTTTTGAATCGAATTTCCGGAAGCGATAGCACAGGAAAGGAGAATAACGTACAGTCAGGTGACAAGAATCTCTGTTATCTCTGTAACTAATTTATCAAATATGGAGAAAGCTATTCGTTTTCAAATGTTTTCAATAGTCAGGCCTGTCAATTTTTTCTCTTTATAATTAAAAATGAGCCAGAACATGTGTCTGAAAGTTTCGCATTGTTGAGCAGTGAATATGAGAACCCCTTAAGGTATATTTCCAAAGATACTGTTAACAGAAATTCATTATCACTATTAATACTTTTACAAAACACAATGCCTGTCCTACACATCCTGAGATCGATTAAGACCAGTTCCATCCCGGCACGAGTCTGCTGAAAAAAAATTAAACCCGGAATCAGATGTCTTGTAACTATACGATGCCGATCTCTACGATGGACATGTTATATATCTGTATTGATGTTGTTAAAATCGCATTGGCTCGTGACGCACATTTATACTTCTCTAGAAAGTCCTATTCATTGAAAATGGCTCGTATATCGGCCCGGCCCTGCAGGCCCGTTCAATTTTGTCTGTCGGCCCGGCCCGTTTAAAAAATTGTCCTAATTCTGCCGGCCCGTTGGAAAATTCGTCTTCATTCCGCCGGCCCGGACCCGTGCAGACCTCTATGGTGTATATATCTCTTCACTGGCGCGGATCCAAGGAAGGGGGGGGGGTGATCGCCCCGATCGCCCCTCCCCTTTGGATCAAAAAATATAAATCCACCGCGAATTTCGACAAATGGTAGCCGAAAAAAATCTATTCCGTCAATCGCTCGCAGGTCAAAAAATCGCGCAAAAAATGCGAATTTCGTCAAAGGATCACGCAAAAAACATGAATTTCGTCAAAGGATCAAGCAAAAACGTGAATTTCATCAAAAAAGCGCGGAAAAACGTGAATTTCATCAAAGGACCACAAAAAACGCGAATTTCGTAAAGGACCACGAAAAAAACGCGAATTTCGTCAAAGGATCGCAGAAAAAAACGCAAATTTCTTCAAAGGATCGTAGAAAAAACGCGAATTTCGCCAAAGGAATGCAGAAAAAAACGCTAATTTCGCCAAGCAATTGCGGAAAAAACGCTAATTTCGCGAAAGAATTGCGCTAAAAACGCTAATTTCGCGAAAGAATCTCACAAAAACGCTAATTTCGTCAACAGATCTCGGAAAAAATGCGAATTTTGTCAAAGAATCGCGAAAAAAATACGCGAATTTCGTCATAGAGCCGCGGAAAAAACGCACAATTAGCACCAGGAGGAGATTCCCCTAGGTGCGCATCTACGAGGGGGGGGATCAATCGGGGCGATCGCCGCCCCCCAAGATATAAATCCAGTGCTTTTAACGGCAGTTTTCGCGGAACAGACAGACAAGCAAACGAAAACACTTTTCGGATGTCATTGGTAAACCTCACTGGCGTTTTCGGCAGTTAGTGAACAAAATAGGATTATGTCCTGTCAAAAGGCATATGGCGCCATAATTTTTTACACTAATGGGTTGAGGTGGGGACGATGCCACTTCGTGTACCTTTTGTTGAATCTCTACAACAGAAATTGGCAACGTTATTCGGATCCCTTTAAAGTGTTAAAACTTTTTCGTTCTTTCAAAGAAGCTGCAATTCTAATTTCTGTATAATGATATTTTTGAGGAGTGCTTTATTGTTTGAGAAAACAATGGGATTCATAGCAATTTCCAAAGAAAGAAAGAAACAAGAAAAAGAAAGGTCCTTTGAAAAATTCAAGCATCTTAATGTTTTCTGAAGAAAATCAATAATGTGTAAAAATTATACTGTTATTGCCACCCACATTGGTAAATTTGAAGGGTATTTCATGAATGAAAAAAAAGGATTATGTCCTAATCCTAGTCAGTTAAAAGCTAAAATGCGTATGGTGTGTTGATTTCTTAAAAACCAACTTGGTAATTTGTTCTTCCCTTCTTTGCCCCGATCTAACACCCCCCCCCCCCGGTGGATGCACACCTAGGGGAATCTTCCTCCCGGTGCTAATTGTGCGTTAATTTTGGCAACCCTTTGACGAAATTCGCGTTTTTTCAGCGATTCTTTGGCTAAATTCGCGCATTTTTTTCGCGATTCTTTGAAGAAATTCGCATTTTTTCAGAGATCTGTTGACGAAATTAGCGTTTTTTGCGCAATTCTTTGACGAAATTCGCGTTTTTTTGCGATCCTTTGACGAAATTGGCGTTTTTTGCGCGATCTTTTGACGAATTTTGCGTTCCTTTTGCGATCCTTTGACCTGCGAACGATTGACGAAATTGATTTTTTTCGGTGACCATTTCTCGAAATTCGCGACAATCGGTGGATTTTTTTTTGGGGGGGGGGGTGCGATCCCCCCCCCCGTGGATCCGCGCCTGCTGACCAATCAGTTGCATTTCACGGTATCTACGCAGATTTTCATTGTTCCATTTCCAAAGCATTACTTTTTGCAAGGCATACTTAGATACTACTACCGGCAGACCGATTTGCGTTTAATGTATGAAGTTGCTCGCCAGAGGACTCTGATACGCTGCCCAAAACAGAAATTTGACTCTGACCGTAACTTCAACGACGAGAACCAATCAAACCGCTCTGGACAGGGTTCAGAGAATTCCAATGTGTTTACATTTTTTTTTCCTGTATAGATATGATTCAAAAGAGTTTAATAAAAATATTAACTCTAATCATCAAAAAAAAAAAAATTATCATTTTAACAATTATCGGAATAATAAATGGTGCGATCGGAGAATACTTCCAAGGTTGCTACTTAATGCAAAGTTAATACTAAATACCAAGGTTGCCACTTTAGCGCATTTATCGCCAGGTTGGGGAGAAGTAAAGTATTCTACGATTCACCCCAATAAATAAAAACATACATAGTCTAAAAACATCAATGTCACAAATTTATTTGCTATCTTCACTGCTGAAACAATAAAACTAATGGAATTTCTTTTAAATATATTAAAGTATTCATAAAATTCCTTGTAATAATTAATAAATATAATTTATTAAGTAACAAATACACTTAGATGATTTAATCAAAATTGCTTGGATAACATAAAATATTGCAACGATATTTAAATCTGCGATCACCATTTCTTTCTATGATTAAAAATAAGAATATTTAATGTTTAAGGAAGATCGTCTTTTTTTTTTTACTATTATTATTATTATTTAGTTCGGACGATATCAAACAAACATTTTACGGGTAGCAATAAATTCGTCAAAAATAACTGTTTTAAGCCAGTTATGAGAGCTGTAGTTTGATAAAAAACCAAAGTTTAATTTTAAAACGTGTATATGAAACACAAGCTATTTTTATGTAAATACGGGAGATTCAAAAAAGAAGGTACTTGTTAATTATCCCGTCGACCAAATTACTATCGCCAAATTGTAAGATTAAATGCCAATAATGGTTGATCGTAAATGTCGCATTCACTTGACAACACGTGTTTACTTCATCAAGTGTTTTTT
The DNA here is from genome assembly GCA_963932465.1 of Maratus speciosus. Classification (NCBI taxonomy): domain Eukaryota; kingdom Metazoa; phylum Arthropoda; class Arachnida; order Araneae; family Salticidae; genus Maratus; species Maratus speciosus. The sequence goes on along the minus strand of OZ010799.1, from coordinate 446,508,233 downwards.
ATTTCGACGTTTTATTTGTATTTTTATTAATGTTATACTAATTTATTTGTTCTTTTGTCATTTAAAATAAAAATGATGTCAATTTGTATAATTTGGCGGGTGGTGTGGCGATTTATATAATTTGGCGAAATTGGTCGACGGGATAACTAACAAGTACCAAAAAGGATAACAGAATGAACCAAATGATCAAGTAAACAATAAGTAATTTAGCTAATCTTAAAAGTATGTGAACACTAAAATACTACAAGCTGTGCAAAATATCCTTTTAAATCGAAGGAAATTGAAGAATATAAGTATTTAATTTATTATTCTGAAAATACGATCAATGATTCTGTTACGTAATGACTAACTTTATCTTTCATCCATGTATCAGTCACCTGCATAATTATTTAACCGGTTGTAATTGCATTGTTTCAATATCTGGCAACAGTTAGTTTTTGTTCTAGAGAAAAGTTTATAAAAATAAAGTAATGTGAAATATATACGGCTCTTCTGTCATTGAATTTAAGTTAGAAATATATTCGCTTTAACAATAAGAAATGTTATTGAGGGCAGTTTTAATAGCTTATAGATATTTTAATACTTAACTTTTAGGGATTCATTTAGTTAAGAGATTTATTTACATTGGAATCCAACATATGGCGTCCGCTGACAGGACTGGAATCTGTAAGTAGAATTTTATTTGAACTGCTCAAGTGAGAATTATTATTATTGTTGAATAAAAAAAAATATTGTTGATGTTGAATACTATGGATGCGTTGAAAGCAGCTAGACGACAACATCGTAGAATTTTCACTAAAGCGTGTAACGAATTTGATGCAAGTGAAAGTAATTTATCGGCTTCTGAAATTGACAATGATAGAAGAGAAAGCGAAATTTATGACCGATGTAGAATATAAAATTAGAGAAATATTGTATAGCGACCAAGCTGATGAAGAAACAATAGACAAAGATATCGATGAATCTGAGGTTTACATCGATCGCTGGCGTGTATTACAACAGAAATTAAACGAACTTTTGGTTGTAAAAAATGAAGATTTGAAATCTGATATTTCGGTAATTAATAAGGATGTATTGCTTCATTATCCGAAGATACAATTACCTACTTTTAATGGTGAAATTAGAAATTGGTTGCAATTCTGGGGTCAATTTCAAAAAATTGATCAAGATACTAGCCTAGATTTTCATGACAAATTTGCGTATTTATCACAAGCCATGGAAAAAGGCAGTGTGGCAGAAGAATTGATTAGAAGTTTTCCGCCTGGTGGTAATAGTTATGCCAAAGCTGTAAGTCAACTTAAATCTCGTTTTGGACGAAAAGAACTTTTGATAGAATATTATGTTAGAGATTTGTTAGGCCTTGTACTGCAGAAGCAAAATCCAGGAAAACATAATTCTTTGCGACGATTATATGATTCATTAGAATCGAAATTGCGATCATTAGAAAGTCTTGGAGTTATTAGAGACAAATATGCTGCGATGTTATATCCGCTTGTTGAATCGTCTCTTCCAGATGATATTCTTAGAGCATGGGAAAGGTATAGAACATCTCACAGAAGATCTTCAAATAGATGTAATGGTGTGGAATCTGAACTAGATAAAAATCATGATACAGATTTAAATAATGGTGTTTTAATTGGCTCAAAAACTGATCTAGATAATTTATTAGAATTTCTGCAAGACGAAGTTGAAGCAGAAGAAAGAATTTCTTTGGCAAGTAAGAGTTTTGACAAAACTTTTCGATACACGCAAGCTGCACGCAATAATCATGAAATCGAAGAATCTCAAATATCTGCTGTATCAGATTTATTAAACATTGATATGAAAAAATATACCAGAAATAAGAATAATTTTAAACAAAAACTGTGTATTTTTTGTGACAAACGCCATGCATCGGAAAAATGTTTCAAGGCAATGTCAATGTCGTATGATGTTAAGAAAGACATAATGCAAAAGAAGGGAACTTGTTTCCTATGTTTAAAATTAAACCATCTAGCCCGAAATTGCAGAGCAAAAGTAAAATGCATTGTATGCAGAAAAAAACATGAAACTCTAGTATGTCCAAGAGTTCCTGAAAGGTTAATCAAACCTGAAGAAGCCCAAGATGCCTTAAAAGCTCTGAATAATTATTACTTCAGAGGATCTTCTTTAAGTGTTGAACCTTCAAAAAGCAAGCTTCATCATGAGCCAGTATCAGAAGGAGGAGCTACAGGAGGTTCAAGCAGGGGTCGTGGTGGTTATGGTGGACCCCGTGGTGGTGATGGGTATGCTAATGGCTACGGCCGAAGATATGACAGTCCACCTTTTGGAAGTCGAGATTTTTATGACCGTGGCTACAGTTCAATGTCGCCTCGCATGAGACCATACCCTTCACCTTATGATCGTCGTAGTCCATCTATTGCGCCCATGAGAGATAAACATGCGGATCCCTATTCATCATCTTTGAGAGATCCATATTCACAAAGATCTGGCGTGTCTCCTGTTTCACGTGATTTGTATGAAAGAAGCAGCAAAGCAACATTTCTTTGACACAGTTAAGGTACCGAAAAGATTTAACTTGTAATTTTAAATTGTTGAGTTGTGCATTCCCCACAACTCAAGGTGGGAGTATGTTACGTAATGACTAACTTTATCTTTCATCCATGTATCAGTCACCTGCATAATTATTTAACCGGTTGTAATTGCATTGTTTCAATATCTGGCAACAGTTAGTTTTTGTTCTAGAGAAAAGTTTATAAAAATAAAGTAATGTGAAATATATACGGCTCTTCTGTCATTGAATTTAAGTTAGAAATATATTCGCTTTAACAATAAGAAATGTTATTGAGGGCAGTTTTAATAGCTTATAGATATTTTAATACTTAACTTTTAGGGATTCATTTAGTTAAGAGATTTATTTACATTGAAATCCAACAGATTCAGAAACTTTGACGATGAGAAACAAGCCGCTACCTGGGCAGGGTATAAATGTAAACAAATAAGAGCACGTTGTGACGTTTTGGTTCAGGGTTTGAAGCTGAATCCGACTTCACTTTTTCGACGGTTTTCAGCGAAATGCGTGGGCCGTATATATCATAGTAGGCTGTGCTTTTTGGTACTTTTCCTTTATACGGACAGCATTGTCGCCAAGCGCAATAGTTGGCGCAAAATGAAAATCACGTGAATTGAAACATTTGAAAAATAAAAGGGCACAGATGTCATATTCGCCCCATATTGGCGCGATTTTTTCTGACGCCAATGTCATATACGCAATGTATACTTAACCGGCGCCAAAGTGTCGTTATTTTGCTTGGTATGGTAACCCGGATGTTGTTGTTTATGCTGTTGATGTTTTCGCCAAATCAGCGGCGGAAAAAAAACGCGCCAATATGGGGCGAATATGACATCTGTGCCAATAAAAGAAAAACATTGTCGATAGTAAAGTGAGCATTTAAAAAATATAACATTTGAAAATTACAGAATTTTACGAACTATTTTATTAAATCACAAATATATAATTAAAATAAGTGAACAAATAACTGTTATACAATAAAGTAATAAAATAGAAAAATCATATTAAACTGCTGCTATAAAATTACAAATCTCTTTGGCACAGATGTCATATTCGCCCCATATTGGCGCGATTTTTTTTCGGTTGCCAATTTGGCGAAAACATCAACAGCATAAACAACGTAGGTACAGATGTCATATACCCCCATATTGGCGCGATTTTTTTCTGACGCCAATGTCATACACGCAACGGGTATTTAACTGGCGCCATAGTGTCGTTATTTTGCTTGATATGGTATCCCGGATGTTGCTGTTTATGCTGTTGATATTTTCACCAAATTGGCATCGGAAAAAAATCGCGCCAATATGGGGCGTATATGACATCTGTGCCACAACATAATCCGGGTTACCACATCAAGCAAAATAACGACACTTTGGCGCCAGTTAAGTACCCGTTGTATGTATGACATTGGTGTCAGGAAAAAATCGCGCCAATATGGAGCGAATATGACATCTGTGCCATATCTTTTAGCATTGCAGTAAACATTTCATTTTTTGAATGAAGACGTCGCCACATAAACTCTATGAGATACGACTCTAAATGATGACGAACTGTTCCCCGATGTCTTTTGTTGCGCCATTTTGCGATGCCCCATAATCTCTCAACATTTTGAGTATGACATCCAGTATTAGGGTCGACAAAATTGTATTTGTGATTTACTGTGAAATGATCATAACCAGCACTTCGCAGTTTATATGTTTTATATCCTTTCCAGTAATCTGTATAAATAATACTTCCATCAGCTACATTGTTTTCTATTGCCGCCATTAAAGTTTCAGCTGTGCGATCGGAAATAGGAGTAAGGAAACATCCCCGTGTTTCACGGCATAAACCATCTAACACCCATTGAGGTGGAAGAACACGCCCTACGTTGCTTTTTCTTCTGGTAAAAAGACTTTCATCTACTTGTATAATTTTATTAGGTCCACCGATTTTTCTATTTGGTCGTGAACATAAAGCATTTGCACAAACTTCTCTAAAATAACTATTCCAGTTCACAGTTGTGTTGTGGTTCATATCAAGTTGCAGCTCACAAAGCTCAATCGATGTCAACTCTTGGCACCATAAATATATAAATCTCAAAGCATTAAGAAAAGACAACCGCGATCCTTCAAACCATGTTTTTTGTCGGGCACAGGCATCATATTCGCCCCATATTGGCACGAGTTTTTTTCGCTTGCCAATTTGGCGAAAACATCAACAGCATAAACAACATAATCCGGGTTACCACATCAAGCAAAATAACGACACTTTGGCGCCAATTAAGTACCCGTTGCGTATATGACATTGGCGTAAGACAAAAATCGCGCCAATATGGGGCGAATATGACATCTGTGCCTTTTTGTCGTATTCCTACGCTTTCTTCGCCTGATCGTAAGCTACATCTCCATTTCGGATTTCCAGAACTCATTCATAATTTCATTTCATGGTTGTTTGAACACAACCTTTTATTATGCAGAATTCCAAATTTCTGAAACAGTTTTATCGCCACTTTCTCATCATCTGGTAATTGACAAATAGTAAAATCCATCCCAGCGTCAGCAGTAAAAGTAAATTATAATTTTATAAAAAAAAACATTTTTATTTCGAATAATATCAAATTAAAAAGCTTTCCAAAGTTAAGGTTAAATAATAATCATTCACGTAATTCACGTTTATAAATAACAAATCACAATGTTTCGCATTGTTTACAAGAAAAATCCTTTTCACGATGAGGGCTGAAATAATTGGCGCATTAGCATACATTTTGGCATGCTGTCCGTATAACGGAAAAGTACCTTTAATTTTGGCGAAATACTGGAAATAGTGCCAAGTTGGCGTCACTTTTGGTGACAGAGAGACGGGTCTCCCATTGGTAACCTCCCTTATAGCGTCATAAAGCTCTGACCAATCAGATGCATTTCACGGTATCTACGCAGATTTTTTATTGGTCCATTTCCAAATCAAAACTTTTTTTATATATAGAAGGATATCCGGATTAAAAGAATTGTGTGATTAAATATACACATTTGATAATTAGTCTGTTATTTTTTGTACACGTGTAGATTATTTTTCTCTTTGAATTCATGAGTCTTTTTCTCATATAAACAGTATTGCTTTTATGCATTTTTTTCACAGTGTGGCCATTGGATTATTTGGGTTTAGGAGCCACCGACTCCTTAAAAATTTTGGGAATCTGCACCTATATATTACATACTACATATATATACTACATATAACATACTATATATGACATACTATATACACTATATATGACAAAAACTACAAATATATACTAAACATAATACTACATATTACATCTACATATACAGGGTGCACATAATTAAACGACCCTACTTTAAAGACTACAGACGAAACTATTGTCAGAAAGTTGGGAAATTTTGTGAGAGACATAATGAAGGAATGGGAATTTCTTTGAGCGAAAAAAAATTTTGTTCAAAATTTCGCCACCAGAGGGCGTTTTTAATGAATTACACTTTTTTAAAGTTTTTCCGGGTTTTTTTCAGATTAAATAAGACAAATATACAGACCACCCCTGAAAAAAATAAAGCGTAAAAACTTTAAAATTTATTGCTGTTCGAATTGAATGGACCGTACAAACTCTGAAAATAATCCACCTACGACAGCTGCCATTTTTTTCTCAGAGCTCAGGCCTAGTATTCAGTGGGTGGTGGCTAAATGTGTAATTTATTAAAAACTGCCCTCTGGTGGCGAAATTTTGAGCTAATTTTTTCTCCGATCAAACAAATTCCCATTCCTTCATTATGTCCATCACAAAATTTCATAACTTTCTGACCAATAGTTTCGCATGTAGACAACTTTAAAGTAGGGTCGTTTAATTATGGACACCTGTACATGTATTATATATGCATTATCTACATATTATATATGTAACAGCATAAGTAAATTGCATCTGATGTAGTACACTTTTGCGCGCTGATGCTTAAAAGTTTAAAACAACTTGCAAAGTCATCTTTGAGAATCCTCTTAATTTCGGATGCCTCGTTTTCCTTGATGTTATCACTATTTTCTTCTCTTCAGTTATGTTTTCAGCTTACGAAATACGAAATAGTCTGAGGGTGCCAAGTCCGTAGAGTATGGAGGATAATTTAACTGCATGATGTCATGCTTGGTCAGAAAACGCTTCACGGGCAAGGCAGTGTGTTGGCGAGCGTTCATTCAAAGCTATTAAAAATGCGAGAACATGATAATGCATCATCAACATACACTTGCTGGAAATGTAGTTTTGACAGCGAATGTTTGCTTGCGTGTTTCAACATGAGAAAGTAAAACAATCATCACGAGCAGCGCAGATATGTGACCATTCAAAAAGTATCGTAAACCAACCAACGAACTTTCAATTCTAATAATTGTTGCTAAAGTCCTGGAAATTAAAAGCCACACCTTGTAGATGAGAATTCAACTTTCTGAAACTTTCATATATAGATGAATGAGAGAATTTATATTGCTACAGAAATATTGTTACGAATTTCATCAATTAAATTAAATTGATTAATACTTATTGAATTAAATATTGTTAAAATAAAGAAAGTAAAATAATATTAACAGATTTGCAGCAAGGTGCCGTGGGCAGTTCTATGATACCAGGCACCAAGCCTCACAGGAGCAATCAGTTATCACTACCGACACATCAGTAATATGCTGATAAACAAAGATTAATAATTAAAAATGTAATTCGTAAATTCTTTTTAATTTATTTTCTTTTTTAGCTTTCTGACATCACATCACTTAATATTACGTTCTTCTTCCTCTATCACAGTTACTGGGTTTGGTATGTCTGAGACTCTGTCTAACCCGCCTAGTTCCAGCTTTTAATATTTTCTGAGGATTCTTATTTTTACATGATTTGAACCGGAAATTTAATTTTATTATATGTATCATCTTCCTGGTAGGTGTCTATTTAATTTCATATATTAAGTATAAATTATTCATTTTTTCTGGTTTGAAACATTCAAAATTTCAAAATAGAAAATAAGTAGGGTCAAATAAGACCCCAGTTGTACTAGGAGGGTTAAAACACTGGTGGATATTGAATGGAGAGCTCAATATGAACCAACATAACCTTACTCAAAATCTGATAAGTAGAGTTATTTATTAAAACTTGTAGAATAAATTCACATTTTTAATATCGTTTATAAAATATGGAACATAAACTGTAAAAAATAAGGATTTAAAGTAGTTTTAGTATTAGTTTTTCTAATTATTCCCCTAACAGTTGTGTAAAAATATTTTCACATAAAGTATTTCAATTCAATTGTAGCAGTTAGAATAAAATGCACTAAATATTTATTATTTATTTGACAAATATTTTTTATTTATTGCATATGTTTTCATTTATTTTACAGGTGCAAATGTTTCTGAAGTTTATTCTGAGCATACTGTGAAAACACTTCTAAAAACGAAATTGTTTAAAGACTATAGTTTTCTTTCAGAACTCCATGTAACCTGTCATAAAAATAATTGGTTCAGTGAGAGTTACCTGAAATTACTTAACTAGTTAGCAATAGTATAATTTTGTTTGTTTTACCTGCAAATTTCTAGATTAAATTAGATTATCAGTACTAGATAACAATTTTTATAAGACTGTCAAATGTTTGAAATTAATTTAATACTGCGAAAGCTTTTATTTTTTGGTACAATGTGGCATTTTAATGATTTCCCCTTATTCATGAAAAATCAGTTTTTAATGCACCACTGTAAGAATTAAGAAATTTTATAAAAATATATCATTTTTACAACTTCTTTTAAAATGTCAAAATGATGTAAAAAGGATGTTCTGCTTGCAAACGCGCTTAGTTCATTAAATTTAACCACATTTCTGGTGGAAAGACGAGCAACTTACATTATAATGCAAAAAGTATAATTTAAAAAATTCTTCCTAACTCATTACTGCTCGTTTCAGGACTTATGTATAGAAACATTTGTATATCTCAGATTTTTTTTTCATTTCATAGATAAGAAGAAAGTAATTAGTTTATAATAGTTAAAAACGTCTTTTACATTTGTAATGTAAAAAATATGTTTCACGGTATTATCTTTGCAAGTTTGTCTTTGTTTTAAGAACGTCATTGCTAAGTTTTCTGATAAAACATTTGTCCAGGAATTTAATTTAAAAATGCACCATCATACTGATATTAATGAAAAACTATTTCTCTTATGAAATCAGGACCTTATGAGAAATCTAATTTAAACAGACAAAATCGTATTCACATCGAGCTAAAGCATTTCGCCCATGAGGTATCTAACTAAAGACTCTCTATGATGTCTAATTTAGATGTGCATCATTATGTTCAGACTAAAGAAAAGTTATTCACATGTGAACTGTGCAATAAACAATTTTCTACTAAGTCAAATTTTTATCAACACTGTCGCATTCATAGCAGACAGAAACCTTTGTCTTGTGAGGTGTGCAAAAAAGAATTTTCTTATAAATCTCTTTTAAAAGACCACTTGCGAATTCATACTAAAGAGAAACCTTTCTCTTGTGAGGTATGCAACAAAGAATTTTCTCGCAAATCTAATTTGAATGGCCACATGCGAATTCATACAAAAGAGAAACCCTTTTCTTGTCAGGTGTGTAACAAAGCATTTTCTGATAGATCTAACTTAAATTTTCACCAGCAAATTCATACTGAAAAGAAACTGTTCTCTTGTGAGCTGTGCAACAAACGATTTTCTAGTAAATCAAGCTTGAATGTGCACTTACATGTTCATAGTAATGAAAAACCATTTGCTTGTGAGGTGTGTAACAAAAAATTTGCTCAAAAGTCTTATTTAAATGTCCATTTGCGATTTCATACAAAAGAGAAACCTTTCTCTTGTGAGGTGTGCAACAAAGCGTTTTCCCACAGATCTCATTTAAAAGTCCACTTGCGCATTCATACTAAAGAGAAACCTTTCTCTTGTGAGGTATGCAACAAAGAATTTTCTCGCAAATCTAATTTGAATGGCCACATGCGAATTCATACAAAAGAGAAACCTTTTAATTGTCAGGTGTGTAACAAAGCATTTTCTAATAAATCTAATTTAAATGCCCACATGCGAATTCATACAAAAGAGAAACCTTTTAATTGTCAGGTGTGTAACAAAGCATATTCTGATAAATCTAATTTAAATGCCCACATGCGAATTCATACAAAAGAGAAACCTTTTAATTGTCAGGTGTGTAACAAAGAATATTCTGATAAATCTAATTTAAATTTTCACCTGCGAATTCATACTGTAAAGAAACTTTTCTCTTGTGACCTGTGCAACAAAGGATTTTCTAGTAAATCTTCTTTGAATGTCCACCAGCGAATTCATACTAAATAGAAACCTTTCTATTATGTTGTGTGCAACAAAGGATTTTCTCACAAATATTTGAAGGACCGACTGTAAATTCCTACTAAAGAGAAACTTTTCTCTTGAGCGGTTTGCAACAAAGATTTTTCTCAAAAATCGCATTTCGAGGCTCATTTGCATGTGCATACTAATCTGAATCTTTTACCTTGTGAAATGTGTATCAAGGTTTTTTTTTTGGTAAAAGATCACTAAAATTTCTATACATATGTATGCATATTGCAGAGAATCCTTTCCAAAACCTTGATGTTTATTTTAAATAACAATTATTCTATCCAATCCATGGTCTTCTTTAAAATTTTCTATAAAACATTTTATTTTATCCTTCGTGTTAATGTACAAACATTTCATTTTTTCTATATTGTGTTTGCAGTGAAAATATTTGTTAGTCGAGCGTAAATTTTAATGTGTATATTCTTGTCAAAAGAAAACTGTTACTTGTGAAATGAAGGATTTTCTTATTTTAATAATTACAATTAGGTATTTTCTTACTGTTTTAAAAATGTATCTACTCATTAATAGCTGAACGAAATCATTTATGTATAAATCTTTGTATTACATAAATTTTTATATGTGCTTATTTTTTATATTTCTATCTGGCCATCCAACATATTATAAATATTTAATAAAATGTTGTATGTATATATTATATAAGGACAGATTAATCTGATTAAATCTGAAACTTGTATCACCACTAAAAGGCGACAAAGGTATAATTGTACTAGTAATAAAGCTGAAAAAAGGCTGTCAGAGGCTGATTTTGTACTAAGTATGTATATATGAATGGGATTCATTGTATAACTTTATCAAATATCATAATTTCTGTGTATGCCTGAATTCACCATAGTTTAACTTTTGTATCCTGATGATACTTTAAAGTACCATTAGACAAATAGGTATAAATTCTTTTCGGCATTGATTAGTGGAATACAATTTAGAATGAGTTTTAGATACTTTATCTTATACAAAAAAAATTGGTTTGAGAAAAATAAAATATTTTGAAATGCTTAATTTTTCCTTCAATTGCGTCTGTTCAGCTTTCTCGATGTTGGAGTGGAAAGTTTCAGTTTTGAAATATTTTTATTGTAAGAGCATTACATTTTCTAATTATTTTTTTTATAAAATACATAAAACAATACTTTAAAATTTAAATAAAAGATTTGAGTGAAGTGGTAAATATTCCACAATTCTTATAAATAACAGTTTAGTTCATTAAATTTAATTGACAAAACCTTTCAAAAATTTAAATATTTATTTAAATATTTTATTGTACTTTCAAAAAATTAAGAAAAATATTTTGGAAGATATTTTTATTAGTTTATAATTTGGGAAATAAATTCTTAAAAGATTTCCTTACTAATCTCATATTACTTGAGAATCTTAGTAGAGGAATTATATTTTTATTTTGTTGTCTATTTAAACTGTTCATGAAGTGCTTTTTGTAATGCAAAAATCAAATCATTGTTTGTCTTAGAGAAAACATGGATCGTGAATATATCCAGGTAAAATGGAATACATAGGGGTGATTCTGTTCCGAATTTTCGAAAATTTTATGCGTTCATTTCCGAAAATTTTAAAAAATCTGTCATCAGCCCGAAAATTCGGACATAAAAAATATCGCGAATTTCGAAAAAATGGTCGCCGAAAAAAATAAATTTTGCAGAAAAAGCGCAAATTTCATCAAAGAATCGCGGGAAAATCTCAAATTTCGTCAAAAAATCGCGGAAAAAACGCAAATTTCGTCAAAAGATTGCGAGTAATTGCAAATTTCGTCAAAAGATCCCTAAAAAACAGCAAATTTCGTCAGAAAATCGCGAAAAAACGCAAATTTCGTCAAAAGATCGGGAAAAACCTCAAATTTCGTCAAAAGATCGCAAAAAATCCACAAAGTTCGTTAAAAGATCGCGAAAAACCCGAATTTCGTCAAAGGGTCGCGGAAAAAACGCATAGTTAGTGCCGGGAGTGGATTTACCCCCCTCCACCTCCGCTGTAACTTTTCAAAAAATTTGCTGTGAATTTCAGAATTTTTTTTTTTTTTTTTTTTTTTTACTCAGAATCAGCCCTGGGAACACCTGCTTCTTTCATTTATCTCTCTTTCGGTAGGTGATTTGTATTGTGTGGGCTGGGAGACTGTCGCGAATCATAGAGAATGCAATCCGCTCAGCCATCCGAGGTCTTTTACCTTTAAAAAAAAGCACTGACCAGTATACCGTAAAAATTTAAAAACTAAATTCATTAAATTAAAGACTTCGAAATACGAAAAGGATAAGGCTCTGAAAAAATTGTAAGGCTGAGGCTTACTCGAAATATGAGTAAGCTAGGGCTCTAAATACGTTGGACGGCAGCTCAAGCTTCGAGCTTATTACTTGCCTCGGCGGCATGTCGGGAGTGAATGGATTGGGAGACCGTCATGAATTCGCGGAGAAGGCTCAAAATAAAACAAGTAATATAAATATTTTGTTTTTAAAGTCAATTACTACTTATGTCATCAAAGAAAAATTTAATATAATCCCTTAAGCTAATATTAGTTTTTGTTGCATTAAAATATCTCAATTTGTTGATTTTCTATAAGCAAGTAGGTTTCCAATGGAAGTCTATGGGAATTTGGCGAAACATTAGAGATATCGCCAAGTTGGTGACTCATTTTTGTTGCCAAATTTGGCGATATATCGCCAAGTTAGCGACAAACTTGGCGGTATTTGGCGACAGAACAGGGTTCCCCCTATGGTAACCCCCCTTATAGATATGAAGATGCATGAAATGCTTCAATAACCAATGACCCCCATTTTGTCTCCCATGTAAAACTAAAATTAATTAATTAAAATTTAATGAATGAATTAATATTTGAAAAAATTGTATTAACATCAATTGTCATTCAGTACAAGTTTAAAAAAAAATTATTTCAACTTGATAGGATGAATAATAAGTATTTTATTAACGATTGAAAATTTGAATAAGATATATTTATATATAAATAAATAAATAAATAAATAAATATAGGGAGAGTGTGAACTAATAGTAGGAATTGAATAAATGAGTTCATATTATAATGCCATTCATATAACAGATAATCTAATAGTAACCTGATACAAAATAACTGGTAGAAAAATCTACTGTTTGCTTAATTATAAAAGATAAAAAGAAAATATTTAATTTGTGGATATCCAGTCAGAATTGTAGGTATTAAAGTTGCTTTTTTTAATTAAAAGTATACACATACAGCCTTTGGAAAGTATTTCTGGTGATATAAAAACACTTTAATTTTACAAATATTGATTTTGGATTCATTATCATAATGAGAATCAAATAAAATTCACGATCTATTTTGCTATGCTTCCTTTAAAATGCAGATTCATAACATTTTTACAGTTTTTACAATACATCAATGAAATCGGTCAAAAGATTTTTTACTAGTTTTCAACCATGAAAATTTCGTAATTTTCCTGATTAAAATTGGTTTTGCAATACAGTATATATCTTTTATGTTGTATTTAAAATATAATAGTTTTCAATTATTTAACTTGAGTCTTACTTTCATTTTGGTTATTGGTTGGTTAATTCAAAATGCGGCTATGCTCGTCGAAAAAAAAAATAGTCACTGATGTATTAAAAGATAGTTCTCAACCACTAATTTACTTAATTCCAAAATCATATCACAGCATAACAAAATGTATACTTAAAATATTTATTAGAATGATTTATATTTATAAAAGAAGTATATTTTATTCTCACGATGTAATATTTATCATTTGGATACTTTCCTCTTGTTTCAAAAAAGATATTTTTGGGAAAGCAAAAATTGTCATTTAGGGTTTAATGAAGAAATATGTATATCTTTTTTCTGAATTCGGTTGATCGTACGCCCATAGTAATTGTGCAAATAAATAAAGTTATTACAGAAATTAAAATGTATAGTTCTGAGCAATGCTATTCATTGACATCACGTGGCTATTAGCAACGACTGATGCTCTAATCTTGTATTGTATCTGGAGCCCACACGGCACGTCAGAACTCCCCATTTGCCATTAAAAACACGTGTTATCTTTGTGTTTATCTTGGATTTTTCTTATTATAGTGTTAATAAGTCAAATGGAGAGCACCACATTCGCCTTACATTCGGGCGCCATATGAAGCGATGCCAGATTCTTCTGAACATGTGACGTCATGTGCAAGCCGTCTTTATTGAATATAAATTCTCTTTGGATATAAATTGTCATGTAGTTTACGTATAACTATATTTTTAAATTAATAGCTTGACAACGTACTTTATCGATTTGTCTACAGGCCATCGCTAAGATTTTTTAATGGAGGGGGGAGGGGAGAGGTCTTATATTGCCAAGTCAAATGTCAGTAGTTGCCCACTCATTGAGAAGCAAAAATAAATAGCTCTCGACATTTGCCAACTAATTTTATAATTTTGCCAAGTTACCGCAATTAAAAAATGTAATTTAGTTCTTATTTGTAATATGTTTAATAATATTCCCAATTCGAATAGGAACTTTTGTCAAGAATGAGAAATTGAAAGTGTATTATAGTTTTTGTTAAAGTTTTAAACAAATTTGCCAACTAAGTTCGTAAATTTGCCAAGTGTAACAGCATTCATGAATGTTTGGGGAACAGGCTTTCTTCCGCCCTTTCCCCCCTTAGCAAGGGCCCTGTTTGTATACATTTATTTACTTTTTTTCTTTTTCATTTATCTCTGTAATATTTATGTTGTTTGAATTAAAACAAAATTGTTTACATTTTGTGATAGAAAAATAAATAACCTGCTTTCTTATAAATCTTTTATTTTCAAAATATTTTTTGCCAATTCACTAATTAATGCAAAGATTGTATCTTTTTAAACTAAATAAAAATGTAGTAACAGAAAGGTATCAAATACCTAAACACTACATAGATGTATTTTATAATTTTTCAATAGCAATTATTATTTTAATTTGTTTACTTGTTGAAATCTAATTTTAATGTTTTAAATTACTGTAAGTATGATTTTAGAACAAAAAATTGTATTTACTTTGCAAGAGATTCATGTGATTTTTAAAAATTATAATTGAATTTATTAAAACGGTTCCAAACTCATTAAGATTGCTATGTTCTCTGCATAACCCAGAAAAGCCATGGAATTTGATAATATTGCACATTTTTGTTAAATAAGTAAAAACAAATTAGAAAACTATATGTGTCTTATTTATAAGTCACCTATACATCCTAATATTTAAAAGAAATATTGATAGTTTTCTTTAGACAAACACCACTTCAGCCTAAATGTGGGTGAAAAAATTAACGGCAAATATGAGAAAAAGGACATTCAAAACTAAATAAATGGGGATGATAAACCAATTATGCATGACAGTTGTAAATTTCCAAGTTGGTAAAAACAGTCTGAGCTAGGATTCGAACCAGGGATGTATTGGCTAAAGCCGCAATACTCTACCAACTGAGCCATCCCGGATGAATCTAGAGGACTAATTCACTCAACTAGCCTTTAACAATCACAGCCCCTGCTCTGCTATCTGAATCAGATCAACAGAATAAATCGAAGGTTATCTTTGGAACTGCAATAAATGCTGCATGTGTGCTCATATTAAATTATTTTTTAATACAATAATTCAATTGGTAAATAAATGATAACAGTCTTAAATTTCCAAGTGGTTAAAAAAAACCAGGCCAAGATTCGGTAGAGGGATGTATTGGCTGATATGTACAATTAATTGAATTAATGCATGTACAATTAATAAAAAATATATATATAATGTTCAATGAAAATTTTCTGAACAAGTAAGACGATGTTTCATTAAAGTAATTGGCACGTGGAAAACTGTTTTATTTGGCAGTTCTAAAGATTATCCACTTTTTTCATGCAGTTGACGCCAAATAAATGTTGTTAGGGCGTTCTACAGAGTTTTCGCAGAACTCATAAATCAAAATATTTAGTGATGGAATACGAAGCTTTGAAACTCAATTTCCTGTATATATGAGTCTGTATTTCCTGTATATGCTCGTACACCTTTTAGAAAAAAAAAAAGCAGACTGCCCAGACATGAACGTGTGACTTTGTTTTTTGGCACATTATCTTGCTATCTTTTATTCATTATTCCACACAAATTCTCTGTTGGATTTAAACCCGGCGAATTAGCCAGCCAGGGAAGTACGTTAATTTGGCGTTGGCTGAGCCAGCTCTTGATGGACCATGTGAAGGTACTAAATCATGTTGGAAAATAAAATCGTCACCACACAGATCTTCCGACGATGGTATCATGAAATGGTCAAGGATTTCTTGATGTATCTCAGAATTAATCGTTTCGTTAACGATTAGAGTTGCAAAAAACCCGCAGTTTTTGAGGGCCGGGAATTTTGGGGAATAAACCTGGAATTTTGAGGAATATTGGAAATTTTGAAGATAAACAAAACCAATTATTTTCCAATTTGAAATTTTTATTTTAACGATATTCCAGGGAAGAATGTTCCAAAAAGATAGATTTTACTTTATGAATTCACAAAACTTATGATTTTACAGTCTAATTTGGTTTGGTTTTTATTGAACACATACATCAGACTTGTGTGCTTGACACCAAGGCACGCTTATAAGTCATCGTCGATATACAGGGACGCAATAGAACAATGAAATTTACAACACAGGGAATGTTTACATCCGGAAGCTCCACAAAGAGTGTGCAACGGAGCCAGCGGGAGTCGAACCCGCAAGCCTCCTACGCTCTCAAGCGATTAGCAGCGTGGTGCCTCATCCACTCGGCCACGGAGGCCCCTTTACAGTGTAAGTCTTAATAGTTTGTTCGCTTTACAACAATGGCTGCTGTAGATAGGTGAGGATTTGAATGTTTCTTAAAAAAAATGATTTTTTTCAGTTTCTGTTGGTTCACACATCTCGGTTTCAGGCATACTTTATATTAATTTTCTAACGAGTTGCTTTGTATTTTTGCATTGATTTCTTTTAATTTTGTTCGTTTCCTTTTTTGTTTATATTCGTTGATTCGAAGAACAGAGGTGAAGTTTATATTCATGTCAGGGAAGATGAATCTCTCATTTGCCTCTTTCACTTTTTACTTATCGACAATTAAAATAACAATTTTTTTAATTTCTCTTACTTAATATTTCTGCAGCTTAAGCCTATATTTCGTTAGTTTTCATGTAAACCGTGCTATTTTTTTTAAATATTTTATGTTATTAGTTGTGTTTACATTGTCAAAAATTGAAATCATTAAAAATAATAAATTAAAAAATTCTAATGCTTAAAACTTTCTGAAAACTACCTGAAATTTTAAAAATTCCCTTCCCGAAAAACCCGGTTTATTCCCGGGAATAAACCCGGTTTTTTCCACTCTTTGCAACTCTATTAACGATACATAGTCTTCCAGGACCATCTGCAGTCGTGCAACCCCATACCATTACACTGGCTGCAAATTTCACTGATCGTTTCATGCAGTCCGTGTCACATGCTTCTTGCTTCATTCGTCATACACGGACACCTTGATCATCATATGTTACGCAAAACTCACTCTCATCGCTAAACAATATGATTTTCTAATCATCCTGACCGCATAAAAGCCTTTTTTTGCACCACTTCACTCTATCCATTTTCTGTTTAACAGTCGCAAGGGGCTTTGGTACACGAGACTGAAATCTAAGTTTATGGAGACGTCTTAGTTGTGTGTATTTACTCACATTAACACCGTGTTTTTTCCACTGTCGATGCAAATACCTTACACATCTAAAACGGTTTTTATAGCAATGCTACAGCGTCTAGAATACCTAGTGTGGAAATATGCTATCCAAACAGTGCTAAAAAATTTTATCCCTTAAATGTGCGACGATACTGCTAAAATGCCAAGTGTCGATCGCAGCGACATCTGCGGGATTTTCGTATTACTAGTATTACATTGTATAGACTAGCAATACCTTGCAGTTGTAGAAAATATCCTGCAGATGTCGTTGCGATCTGTATACTCCACAGCATCGTTGCAATCTGTATATTGGAGCATCATCGTTGCATATTTAAGGGATACAATATTTTAGCGCTTTTTTAAGTATTACAGAAACAGCCGATTTCCACACTATGTATTCTAGTTGCTATAGCAATGCTCTTTAGCTTTCTATCATCTCTTTGAATAGTTTTTGGTTTTCGACCGCTTTTCAGATGCTTCTTTTCAAAATGTCCGTCGTTAAAATACAGCTTTATTGCTCTACTAATACTTGGTTGAGAACATTTTAAGTAACTGGCGATATATTGCTGATTACGATCTTCTTTATGCAAATCAATAATACGATGCTTTGTAAGCTCCATTATGTCGGATGAACGACCCATGTTTCACACAAAATGAAAACAATGATGATGCAAAGCGCTTTTATAACTTAAGAAGAAATCCCGAAGAAGCTAATTTTATGCTTAATTTATGCAACCCTCTGAACCAATCAAGAAAATTCATAAGTATTTTAATTTTTTGAATCACCTATTTTAGTATTCTAATATTTTGAATAATGAAAACAATTTTACAAAAATACCATATTCACTCAAAATTTAATCTTTTACAGATTTATTTTCCTTAATAACATGCAAATTTAATAAAACATCAACCGTTGTTTCTTTTCCACTTTTACTATACTGAAATAAAGCTAAATGCAGTTACAAATGAAATGGATTATTCTAATTTTTTTGACTTTGAGATGTAATTCAAATAATCAGTGCCAACGCTACTTTCAATAGTGTGGGTTGTAATATTTTATTTCGCTAGAATTCATGATCGATAAATTTTATACCTTTCACCCTAAAATCGAAAATTATTCATGCGTTGCTAAGTTGCTATTTAACGGATATTACATCTGTCAAATTATATCGACGAATCTTTATGCCAGTAACTTAAAATGAATAAATGATGTAAGATTTTTTAGTATAGCATTCTTTCTCTGACCGTCTAACAGTCCACATGTAACATTCAACGATATGTCTTGTTCCTAGAGTTGCAAAGGGTGGAAAAAACCTGGTTTATTCCCGGGAATAAACCGGGTGTTTTGGGAAGGAAATTTAAAAAATTCCCGGGAGTTTTCAGAAAGTTTTAGGCATGGAAAATTTTAATGTAGAACGATTTTAATTTTTGTCAATGCGAACAAAATGTTAACAATACCAATAACATAAATATAGAAAAATAGCACAATTTGCCTGAAATCTAACGAAATACATGCTTAAGTTTCAGAAATATTAAATAAGAGAAATTAAGATATAGTAAGTAATTTTATATTTTAATCGTCGTACGTAAAATGTGATAAAGGAAAATGATAGATTCCTATTGCCTGTTCTCTGAATCAGCCAATCTAAACAACAACAACAACAAAAATGAATAAAATTAAAAGAAATCAATCAAAAAATACCAACTCGCTAGAAAATTAATGTAGAGTAGAATATGTCTGAATAGAAAATATGGCAGCTAACAGAAATTAAACAATTTTAATTTCTAAAGAAACATTCAAATCCTCATCAATTCATAGTCTCCATTGTTGTAAAACTAATGAGTTTTAATAAATTATAAAAACTTAGAGCGCCAAATCATAATATTTGTGTATAGAAAAAAAACTACCTTAAACTTTTCAGAACTGTGTTTGATATTTCTTAAAAATAAAATTTAAAATTTAAAAACAGCTTATTTTGTTTAGCTTTAAAACTCCTTCAAAATTTCCAATATTCCCCAAAAATTTCGGGTTTATTCCCACTTCCCAAAAACTGCGGGTTTTTTGCAACTCTGCATATGCCCCTGGTGTCACTGCCCCCGGCAGCCGTAGCCATAGAAGTCATAAGACTCTCTGTACTTGCGCTATAGTATGTGAACCTGGCTGATTAAAATACAGTTCATCCACCATTGTTTTACCCTTCTTACAAAATGCGGTTTTACGTACAACGTATTTACTATGTGTACTCACGTTAATATAAAAAAAAAATTAGCAACCACGTACGAAAGAACTCCACACCAAACCCACTGAACATGTATATATGAAACATGACATAGCTGAAGAAATTATCAATAATTGAAAACGGCAAGCATTAAAAAAAAAAAAAAGAAAAATAAGCGAAAATTTTAAAAATGCTAAATAAAAAAGAAAAATATTCCTATGTATTCTTTTAGCACTTAATAATGAAATTTGTTCTCCACACTTTTAGAAATCTTCTGCATTTGACCTAACCTGATCAATAAAAATCAAAGTGAAGAATTTTGTACTATCGCATATTACACATTTACAAAAAATAGTAATAATCACTATAAAAAAGATTTCAAAAAGTCAGATTGTATCAGAAATATTGTTTGGCTTCATTCTTTTCTCGTGATCTATCATTTATAACTCGAGATTTAATACAATTATCAAAAATAGAAAACGCTATTCAATTTCAAATGGCTTTAGTCGTCATGGATGCCAATTTCAAGAAGGGGCGCCATTTGAGGGGGCTGAGGGTGCCGTCGCCAGCGAAGGAATTTGATATTTTAGAAAAATTACCTGTCATCACAGGTCAGATTTTAAAAAAAAAATTAAAATTTGCTCAAAAGCTAAAATAAATCGTCAGATTTTATTTCAATAAAAAAAAACATATGCAATAAATAAGTAGGTACTTTGGCACAGAAATTAATTGTTATCAAAATTATTTTCTAAAGACTTTGCTATTCCAACATTCTCAAGGTGAGACATTTATCATTAATGAGTATTTTGGCTAATTTTAAAAAAACATGCGAGAAAAAATTCTATTAGTTGCTTCTCAGCCGTGTCCAAAATGATCAAATGAAAACTCGTCCCCCTCAAGGCTAGAATTTTCCAGGTGAATTTTACCCTTTAAACCGAAATGTAGAGGGTTTTTTTTCTTTTAAGAAGGAGATTAATGCAAGTTCTTAATTATTTGAATTTTTTATTTTGCATTATTAGTGTCACATTATATTTACTGCAATCATTACAACACTATCAAATCATTTGCTTTATTAAATCATATAATATACAGTATGTTCTTTATAATCTCTTCAGCCTGATACTAGAGTTCTGCTCGGATTGGGTTGTACCGTACCCGAACCCGACAAATGTCGTGAACCCGAAACTCAATTCTAGTTTCGGGCTGCAATCCAAACCGGAAATATTCATGTCCGAACCGAAAGGGAAAGAAAATAAATCTTTATTTTATTACATTAAGATGGCTCAGGGCTTGAAAATTTTTAAAAAATCGATTTTTCTTTATCTGTTTTGATTATGTAATTAATTCTGAACACATTTCAGAAAACCGCATAAAAATATTTGCATTTTTAACGGAGTTATGAGCATTTATGTAACAATCGTTACAAAACCGCACCCATTTAATTGCATCTTTAAGTCGCGTTTTCTCAAAACCTGATTTTTGACGACTATCCGTAGGATTAAAAAAAACTATTTGATGGAATGGCTTACAATTTTTTTTTGCATGAATATAACATCATTATCTATAGAATGAATTAATATATTTTAGATACTTTAATATTTTGAGTATTTTTAATGAAAAAAAAAGTTGTATTTTTTAGGGTTTTTTACAGTTTCAAATTTGAGAGGTTTTTTTAAATAAGGTTTCCTTTGAATGATAGTTATATCCTTAATTTATTCTATAGAGTAAAGTTTCCTGATCATTGTAAAGCAAAAATTAGGTTCTTATGTCAGTTTAACGTTAAGATATCTTACAGATGGTGATATGACACCTAAATTTTTTTACGAAAAGTGTGTTATATAAATTTTGCTATATTTCTTGTTTTATTACATTGAAGTACTTCGTTTTATAATTTTATAAGACTACAAACATACCTTAAAAATATCAGTAAGTTTAAATGAGTTACATTGAATACTTCTGTTTTTATATGGACTCGAAACGAAAGCTCTCTTTACATGTTTTTCGTTATCGATCAAGCCCTGAGCCCCCGTAATGGAAAAGTAGTCTAGAATTTTATTGCTTATGTACAAAAATGAACACATATGCACCTATTAATACTCAAATATATAGCTTTTCCATTTGAAAAATATCCATGACTTCCTTTTGAAAAATCTGTTCATCCAGAACCCGGGCAAAGAGAGACAAAACTTAACCTGAAACTCTTAAAGCTAACCTTACACCGAGCAAAAAACAGTAGCATAAACTTCACCTCACCTGCCGCTTGAGTTCGGGAAAAGTCAGGTTACTTTACCGGATGCAGGACTGTAATTTCCAATCATCCAGAAAACTGTCAAAAGAATTTTCATACATGAAATGCAAATTAGAATTTCGCTCCGGCAGCTTATAAATTGAGATAGATTTTTATGAAACTTACAAGGAGAGGGCCAACCTTGTTAATCACAGATTTTGATTATTTTAATATATGTTGTAGGGTAGACACCCCTTAGTGTCAGGTTCAACGGATTTTATCCAATGCCCTATAGTTCTTGAAAAACCAGGGGGTCTAATATTAGTAGACAACTTAAATACTTACTTTGCAGCAGAAAGGACAGGTTAGTCGTAGCTCAGTTGGCATGGCGTTTGCCGGCTGATCCGAGGGCCCGGGATCGATACCTGAATGCGCTACATTTGTTTTTGTTTTATAAATATAGTTGTAATTATAATTTAATAATTTCAATTAAAAATTTTAACATCAAACATTAATTATAATGTTAACAAACTTAAATTTATCATTTCTTATTTGTAAACTATTATTTCTCAACCATTAAAGAGGTTTAAAAAGAAATTGGATCTATTATTGAATGATAAAAATTCCAAAATCGTGACAAATTCTGTTGTGGTGCCATCTAGTTATGATAAAAAAAAGGAATATTCAAATAAATTAAAAGCAGGAAAAAGATAAAGGGGAAAGCAAAATAATTGAAAGCGCAAGCATACTTATTACAAATTTAAAAATCTTTAATATGCAAAAAATCGGTTGTAATTTAATTCTGATGCTAATTTTTAATATGATTATGCTTCTTACTTTAAAAACAGAATAATAGTATTATCGCATTGACTTCCTTTGTTAAAGCAATGCGTAAATGATGTTTCTTTAAAATCACGAATTGACACAATTGCTCAATACCATTGCATCGATAAAGAATATATAAAATACATTTTTAAAGTGATTTTTTTTTTAAATAACAGTTTTATGATGTTTTATTACAACTATTCAGTTAAAAGTAAAAAATTAAATAGGTTAAAATTATAATTGATATACAATATTAAACATTTTAATTGACAGTGAGATTAATAAGTTATACTTACAAGTAAATTTATAAAACAAAAAATAAGAAAAACAAACGTAGCGCATTCAGGTATCGAACCCGGGCCCGCCAATCAGCCGGTTAACACCATACCAACTGAGCTACGACTGACCTATCATTGTTGTAGCAAAGTAAGTATTTAAGTTGTGTACTAATATTAGACCCCCCGGTTTCTCAAGAACTAAGGAACATTGGATAAAATCCGTTGAACCTGACACTAAGGGGCCTCTACTCTACAACATATATTAAAATAATCAAAATCTGTGATTAACAAGGTTGGCCCTCTCCTTGTTAGACTGTTAGATAACTTTTCAGGGAAAGCTTTAGTAATATGTCTATCTACATTGCTTAGTTATAGAATTATGGAGGAAAGTTCTAAATCAGATAAATCCAATTATGAATGATTAGCCTTTTAAGAAAGTTTCCGCTAAATAGATTTCAATTGAACTTGCACTTGCATTGTTAGTTACACAATTTTTCAGAGAAGGTTTTAGTATGTAAGATAACGTTCTATGTTGCTTAGTTATAGAACTAACGGGAAAATTTCTATAATGAGGAGTGAAAGATTAGCTTTTCTCAAAAGTTCTACTGGACAGATGTGGATGCAACTTACGTAGTTAGATACTTTTTCAGTAAACGTTTTAGTATATAACACATTGTTCTACATTGCTTAGTTATATAATTATAGACGAAAGTTCAGTAATCAGGGGAACCCAATTATAAAAGACAAACAAAACCCGTGGCTTTGCTCGCGCAATAGTTGAAATATGCCAAGTGATATTCATACGTGTAATTTTTATGAGAAGAAATTATACTTTTAGGAATAATTCAAATTTAATAATTAAGCCACAGTTTGACTAAACTTCATTATTACACTGCATTAGGCCAAAATGAGACTTAAATTTATAAACAGAACTAAAACTAAATAAATGATAATTTAGAAAATATTTTGAAGCTTTTATGCTCAATTATTACGCTTATTTCAGTATTCACTTGAAGTTTTGAGTTTTTTGGAAACCAACTTCTTACATCTCAAAGTTAACCATCATCTCAATTTCGACAGTACGGCTTTCGCAGAAACATCAGTACCGTTGATGCGTTCCGATCAGTGTGGGAATACATTGTCGAATCAAAGCAGCGTGGAGTTTTCACATGTTTACTCACGCTCGATATATAGAGTTCGTTCAACAGCGTTCGTAGACCCCACATACTTCGTTTACTGGAGGAGTTGGGTCTCGAACAATACCTCCTGGGATTGATTGACGATTACCTCTGGTTTTGTTCGGTCATTCTCTACGAAGGGGAGCACTTTTACAACGTCGGAGTGCCCCAGGGTTCGTGTCTTGGTCCCGTACTCTGGTTGGTGGTGATCAATATCTTGTTGATGAGACTCATTGAGGAGGAGGCTTGGTTCGTGCCTTGGTCCCGTACTCTGGTTGGTGGTGATCAACATCCTGTTGATGAGACTCATTCAGGAGGAGGCTTGGTTCGTGCCTTGGTCCCGTACTCTGGTTGGTGGTGATCAACATCCTGTTGATGAGACTCATTGAGGAGGAGGCTTGGTTCGTGCCTTGGTCCCGTACTCTGGTTGGTGGTGATCAACATCCTGTTGATGAGACTCATTGAGGAGGAGGCTTGGTTCGTGCCTTGATCCCGTACTCTGGTTGGTGGTGATCAACATCCTGTTGATGAGACTCATTGAGGAGGAGGCTTGGTTCGTGCCTTGGTCCCGTACTCTGGTTGGTGGTGATCAACATCCTGTTGATGAGACTCATTGAGGAGGAGGCTTGGTTCGTGCCTTGGTCCCGTACTCTGGTTGGTGGTGATCAACATCCTGTTGATGAGACTCATTCAGGAGGAGGCTTGGTTCGTGCCTTGGTCCCGTACTCTGGTTGGTGGTGATCAACATCCTGTTGATGAGACTCATTGAGGAGGAGGCTTGGTTCGTGCCTTGGTCCCGTACTCTGGTTGGTGGTGATCAACATCCTGTTGATGAGACTCATTGAGGAGGAGGCTTGGTTCGTGCCTTGATCCCGTACTCTGGTTGGTGGTGATCAACATCCTGTTGATGAGACTCATTGAGGAGGAGGCTTGGTTCGTGCCTTGGTCCCGTACTCTGGTTGGTGGTGATCAACATCCTGTTGATGAGACTCATTGAGGAGGAGGCTTGGTTCGTGCCTTGATCCCGTACTCTGGTTGGTGGTGATCAACATCCTGTTGATGAGACTCATTGAGGAGGAGGCTTGGTTCGTCCAGGCCTTTGCCGATGATACTTTTGTAGCGGCACGAAGCCCGGCTGTTTACTGATTCGCGGACATCCTAGCGCTGGTTCTTGCGAGATCCATAACTGGGCTACTGAATGCAATCTGGAATTCAGCTACGACAAGTGCAACTATACGGTTGTTCCTCCCGCAGGCAGGCTCAATAACCAAGCTTCAAGTCCAGTCTTTATGTCGGGCAATAAGGTAGCGTTTAAGTGGTAACTGCAATATTTGGGAGTGACGATCGGCGCGCATCTAAGTTGGATGCCCCATCTTGAAAATGTTCAAGAGAAGGCGTTCAAGGTGCTGCAAAAGATGAGTCGACTATCAGCCGCCAACTGGGGTCTGAGGCCAAAGATCAGAAAGATGCGCTATTCAGTAGTAGTAGGGCGAATAATCTTGTATGCGGCATCGATCTGGTACACCGACAGAGTAAAACTGGCAAATAGATTGTACGGCATACAACGGGCTCTGCTCTTGTGTGTCACTAAGTGTTATTCCACAGTTGCGACGGAATCCTTGCAGGTGTTGGTGGGGTTCATCCCATTGACCTACGTGCGAGGATAGACAAGGGGTACACAGCCCTTGTCCATTGGAATGAAGAGATCGAAGGAACAGGACAGGGTTCACGACCGATACCGTTGATCTCTGGCGGCCAAATCTGGAGCGTGAAAATCCCAGACGGATCCAATGTACTGCAGACCTTAATTCGCGGATACGTGTAGTTACTACACGAACGGGTCTAAACAGGAGAACGGCAAAGTTGGTTGCGCGTTCTTGGCTGTAGTTGGGGATCAGATCGTGACAGAAAACCAGTTCCGCTTCACCGATGGTGCAGAAGTGTTTTCAGCGGAGGTCCATGCGATCAAAGCAGCGATCACGAACGCACATCACAGAGGACTCGGTGAGCTTGATATCTACTCAGATTCGAGATAAGCACTGCAAGCGCTTTATTTTCTATTGTCTCGACACAGGGCCACAGCTAAGATTAAGGATTTGATCAAGACGACTAGAGTCGAGGTTCATATGCACTAGGTCAGAGCCCACGTGGGGCACACCTACAATGAAAGGGCGGACGCGTTGCCCAAAGCAGCCACGTCACGACAATTTTTCGATGTGGAGGTCAAAGCTACGCGCCGCCAGGTCAAGAAACATCTACTTGGCCGAGCCTTGTCAACATTGCAAGAGAGGTGGGGTAGTTCGGGCAAGGGCCGGGTGACGTATGAACTGTTCCCGTAAGTCGCACTTACCAGACTGCAGAGTGACTTTTACGTCAATCAGGTCTTTTCGGGACATGGTGCCTTCGGCGATCACCAGGCTCGCTTCTTCCGCAGAGACCCTTTGTGTTTTTGTAGTCGAGGTGAAAGCTCAATCAGACATTGTCTATATGAGTGCGAACTCTGGAAGCCAGTGCGGGATAAATTCTTCCCGTGGAACTTCCGGAATCTACCGCGCCGCGACCTGTGTTTAGATGGCTATTGCCGGAAAGGAGTACGAATCGTAGTAAATGATCTACTCCTGAAGACACTGGATCGCAACCAGGGACGCAGGAGAGCAGGCCGTTTTGCCAGAACCTATCGTGGTCTAAAACCACGCTCGAACGCAATTGTGCCAGCCCGAGGCTCCCGCGGGCCCGGCGGAAATGCTGCATGGGTTCCTAGACCGTAGACTTTGTCTTGCGTGTCTACATGGTAACTTGGTAAGGTAAAGCAGGTAAATGGTTCAAGGCTTTTGTTTACTGGCTGTATATATGTATAGAGTTGTATATAATTTATATGCTTGTCGCTCTATTCAAGATTCATATTTAATCTAGTTGTATTATCCTAGTTCATTAGTTTTATTCAAGAAACACGCTGGTCGGAAGCCCCATAAGGCTTTGACCGAGAGAGATTTGTACATATGTATGTATGGTTGTATTTCTTCTGTTATTGGTTATTTTGCTATTTGTCATGTTTTATTTGTTTGTTATGTTTGCAAGACTTCTCTGGGGTCCTCGAGTGGTCCCGGTTGGCGCCGCTGGCTGGTGGGTTGAACGTGCGGACCGCGTGGGTACGTCCCCTGCTCGTATTCTCAGTCTTAGCCGGCAGCTAGTCGCGGGATCATCAGAGTGGCTTATATCACGTCCTCGACCGAACTTGACCGAGTCTGACGGCCGTGAGGGTATAACTCCTGTTCATATGTCTCGGTTCGCTGATCAGAGACGTGAAGAGAGGCCTGTTCCGAAACAGAATAGCGATCGGATCGCCCACAGGCGGTCGACGCGCGGGTCTTCCCTTAGCGAGGCGGTGTCTATGCTGCTTGGAGAGAATTTCCACTACTCTCCGGGGTCGCTAGTGGCATCTTCATCTCGTCGGTCTCCTTTCAAAAATGTTTTTGCTCATTATAGCAGTTGATCTTGAAAGGATTCCTTAAATTAACCTTTACGTAGGAATCCTCGGCATTGGCTCACGGGCTTGACTCCTTTATAGGGGTTCGATTCCTGTGGGTCGTCAGGGTGAGCTGAGGTGAGACCAAGAGAAGGAACCATTTGGCTCTTCGGGCTTGGTGGGCTCTGTCGTCATTGACCGGACACCGACGCTTCGGCGCAGGATGCGTGACGCGCGTTGGGCGGTGCGCATCCTTAGGCAACCACGTACTAGTGGCGGCATCACGATGAGGAAACTTTTTTAGGGAGAACTCATTCCGTACTAGTTACGCGCCAGTCTGGGCCCCGAGAGGCCAATGTTGCCGGACGAAGGCTAGCCGCTTCGCGGCGAAAGCTAGTTTTTTTATTATCTTCTTTCAACTACAGCATTGAGTATAAAAAAGGCTCAGAACACTGCAATTCTGATGCCTTATCACGGGCTGCTGTTGAATCTGAAGTGGGAACATCATCAGAGATATTTAAAATCTCGTATTGTGAAGATTTACCAGTAACCAGCATTAAAATTGCAAAAGCAACTCGTAATGATGCAGTTTTAGGACCAGCTCTGAAGTATGTTCAAAATGGTTGGCCTTGGAAGATAGACAATGAAGCACTTAAGCCATTTATTAACCGTCAAGATCAACTGTTAGTTGATAATTGTCTTCTGTGGGGAATGAGAGTCATCATACCAGAAAAATTCAGGAAGAGACTCTTGGATCAGCTGCATGATACCCACTCAGGAATTTCGAAGATGAAAGCCATAGCTCGTAGCCATATATGTTGGTCAAAATTGGACGAAGAAATTGAAAAATTTGCAAAATACTTTCCTGCCTGTCAGAAGAATAGTCGTTCTCCTCCTGGTACACCACTTCAACCATGGACGTGGTCTAAACATCCTTGGGATAGAGTGCATATTGACTGTGCACAGAAAGACAAGAAGAACTACTTATTACTTTTTGATAGCCACTTAAAATGGTTAGAGGTCATGCAGATGCCTTCCACGACTTCTCCAGACACCATTGAAGCTCTACAACAGATTTTTTCACAATATGGATTGCTATTAGAGTAGTATCTGATAATGGTCCTCAATTAATATCGAAGAATTTGAATGGTTTCTGAAGTCTAACGAAATAAAACATACTCCCATTCCAAGCTACCATCCTCAATCGAACGGCTTGGCTGAAAAAACTGTGCAGATATTTAAAGAGGCATTAAGCAAAATGAACAGTGATGCTGCACATCATAGTTCACTGAGCAGAAAAATTTCTCGTTTCCTTATGAGCTATCGCTCAACGCCTCACTCTACGACTGGACTTTCTCCTGCTGAATTGTTTTTATCTAGACTAATTCACACACCACTAGCACGTATGCATCCCAGCACTCAGGCTCGTGTTGAACAGAACCAGTGTACTCAGAAAAAATATTATGACAGAAGCCATACTAGTAATAGAAGTTTTATGCCTGATGAAAAAGTTTTGGTTCGCTCCCATAAAAACCAAGAATGGAGCAGAGGAACTTTAATCAGACCACAAGGTAATAAAACTTGGGTTGTTAGCATCAACAACAAGATTTATCTTGCACATTATGATCAGCTTCGTCATGGATACAGTAAAGATGACCAAGAATCTACAAAGCTCGATAATTTGGTCAATCAGAGTTGTCACAGTAATGTTGACATACTTGAAACCATTGATGCACATGAAAGGCCAGCGGAAACGCGCCCAGAGGAGAGAAATACCAGCTAATCCTGAAATCTCTGAAACTGATGCTAATGTAAGGAATAAGAAAACACCAACCACCATACAAGCAGAAAAACAGTCGGATGATACCACAAACATACCAGCTGTTGAACTAGAAAACAAAATTGATATCAATGTTCGTCGTAACCCACAACGCACTCGTAAGAAACATCTTCGTCTGGACTTATAAATATCCGGACATGCAAACTTTTTAAGGGAAAGTACTGTAATATATTATTTGTACTATTAATGATATTGGCAACAGCTAACGAATAGTGGTAACTGTAAGTTTAACCTAGACGCCATATCGGCAGATCGTATCTCTGTATCAAACATGCGTACTTGCATGGCATCTGGTAAAGTAATATTTTTATCTTAATTTGTATTATATTTAAGCTAGAAGTTATTAAATTATATAACTACAGTGCACTCCCGATTATCCGGGTTAATCACCGGGAGAGGTCGCACGGACAATCGAAAAACACGGATAATCCGAAAACTCTTTTTTAATGTAGAACAAATCGACATCAGTACAAAAATATAAAAATTATTTTCATTTGCATGCTGTATAACATCAAAATGGGAATTTTTCTTTTAATATTTACTGCTTAAAAAAATCTGTAATGCATCTTTGCTTCTGCTGTTTGTTCATTTCTTGTCTTATATCGGCACATACTTTACGAACCGAATTAATGCCACCGTAATCAAATCCTCTTTGTCCCATATAGTCTAACAAAGTTTCTACAGATTGTAGAGCAGTAGAATGAGAAATTGTATTCCCTTCATTTAGTACATCTTCTGCATCAGTACTATCATCACTATTAGATTTAACAACAAAGTTAGAAACGATGTCTTCATCTGTCAAATAGTGGAAGCCAGGCTCACATGCATCCTTTTGGAACCAATCTTCTAAATTTTCTTCATCAAGATTTTCGAAACCGTCTAATTCCTGTGCTTGTTCAAGAATACTACTGTTTTCATTATTCTTCTTGAATATCTGAAGAAGATTGTTCATCAAGCGGAATGATCTTTCTCCACGATTGTGATAGCGTAGACGATTTTACTTTTGACCATGCTGCTCATATTCCATATACTGCATCCAATAACGAATATTGCTTCCAAAAATTTGGTAGTGTAATTAACTTCGTGAATCAAATTTGTCAAAAGGTCAAATCTGTAGGCCCGTTTCATTGCTGAAATTACACCTTGATCCATAAGCTTTATCGCTGCTGTAACATTTGGAGGAAGCAATTTACTGGTAAATCCGTCATCAGATGCCAGGAAACTTTCATCTGGATGTGAAGGGGCATTGTCTAAAAGAAATACTGGTTTATGGGGTAAGCCTTTTGCTTGTAAATGTTTCCTGACTTCAGGAACAAATTGTTCATCGAACCATCGGAGAAAAATCTCCCATATCATGCATGCGCCTTTTTTGGTTGAATTAAACAACCGGTAAATTGTTTGGTTCTGTACCCTTAAACGAGCGGGGTTTCATAGCCTTTCCGATCATTATGAGTTTAATTTTATGGTCTCCAGAAGCATTTCACATCACATGATGGTAATACGCTCCTTCAATGCTATATGGCCTGGAGCTGACTTTTCCTCCCGTGAAGCAAGTGTTTTTGTTGGGAGACATTTCCAATACAACCCTGTCTCATCGTCATCGGCATTGTAAATATGATCGGAAACCCAATTTTCTTCATCAATAAATTCCTTAAATTTCACACAAAATGATTCTGCAGCAGTCACATCCGCACTTAGACGTTCTCCTTGAATATTTAACTGCCGAATTCCATAGCGTTGCTTGAACTGAGTGAGCCAATCAGATGAAGCATTAAAATACCCTTCTAATTCTAGTGCTTCATGAAAAAATGTCGCTTTTTCGGAACACATGGCACCCGAAATAGGCTCATTTTTTATTAAACCACTGTAGTAGAGCAGTATCTAGATTTTTGTATGTTGATGTTTTCAGACTTTTTCGTTTCGAAAGTGCAGATTCGTCTTCACAATCTCTCGTGGAAGTAATGAGTTTTTCTTTGTTCTTTTTCATATCACGTACAGTTTGTACTCCAATTTGATAATCCTTTGCTAATATTCTAACTCAGGGGTGTCAAACTGTGGCCCGCCAAATATCACTAAAATTTTAAAGAAATTGTCTACAAGTTGAATCTCAGAAATTCGACGATTAGATAAGGCAAAGATAACTATAAAATTTTAGTGGTATCCGGCGGGCCACAGTCTGACACCCCTGTAAATAACTGATTCTCCATTATCAAGTTTCTGAAGGATTTCAAATTTTTGTATAACATTTAAAAAGTTTCGTTTTCGTTTCACACCAATCATTTTTACCAGTAAAAAAATACACTGGCGATAAACAAGACACAGTAAGTGGACTGTGAAAAACTGTGTGGAAGTGAGAGGACAGCTGATAGAAGATATTCAGGAGCCAATGATGATTTGTATCTTGGTGAATCGATTAAGCAGAACTTTAATTACAAAAAATATGTTCCACCAAAACATAGCACAGCCAGATATGTCGTAAACGTCACTGCGAGAATAACTTATGAACACCTGCAGAGCTCCAAGAGATCCAGATCACGTGATTAAAACCCCTCCGCAGCAAAGCGGCCGAATGAAAATTTCTCCTCGCTAGATGCGGGGGGGTCAGATTGAAAAAGCAAATCACTACAGGCTATTGTAAAGTCAACATTCCGACCCCCCCATCTCCTTTAATCCTGCCAAACAGGTTCCAAAGTGTTCGATTTTACCTCTACGCACTTTTACAATACTGTCAGCTAAACCAGGAAAGATTCTAATTCACATCAACATCAATTTTACGTGCATGATAAGCGTGACAATGTTTGCCTTTAAAAAAATTGAGTCCGGAATGAGCACGTATAATCCGCAAAATGAATAATCCGAGCACGGATAATCGAGAGTATACTGTATATTAAGTTATGATACATAGTAATCTATAATATACTGTAAAATGTTCCCATAAATATGTATGTAGTTATTCATTAAAAGAATCTTAATCGTATGTCGAGAAAAAACGAAACTTTTTGTATAAATTGAGTCGGGCTGGGCCGAGAACTGTGAAAATGTAAACGGGCCGGGCCGGGCCGGGCCGAACATTTAATTTGTACACCTCGCCGTGCCGGGCCAAGTTAGCTTTCGTTCGGGCCGGGACCGGGCCTGGAAATTCCGGCCCGTACAGACTTCTATGTGCCGTAATAGTCGATTTTTTTTATAGAGGCAGAATTTATTTTTTAAAATGACCAGATTTTCTGAACATTTTTTGGCTATTTTACAGGAATTATACGATACAAGGCAGTGCGTCAGCCAAGTTCGTCTGACATACTAGTGTGTTATATTACACGAACCATTTCGCGCTGTTTTTGCCAAATTTCGACACTCTACTACTGAAAATCTATGTGACCTACGTACTTGTTATACGAAATATGTAGTAAGGCCACACTAATTACCCAGAGTCCAAAATTTCATAAATAACGCATAATTAGTTTCCGAGATAACGACATTTGAAAATGTCTGATAATCGATAATTTTATCACTGACTCACTGACTCATCAAAAAGATTTCATATATCTATTGCACCTACAGACTTCAAATTTGGTGCGAAGTTCGTTTACACTGCAAAACTAAGGAATTAAAAAGAATGTGAAAATCGATTAATAACCAACTTGGGGCGGGGGATCCATTTTTACTTTAACGTTACGTCTATTAGGCGAAAATTTAATTTGCCAAAAAAAGCACCAAATGTTAAATACGGGCTGATTTGCCATCTCGTAATCTGATTGGTCAAAGCGATCTGAGTTAAAGTGATTTTTCTTCGGAGGAAGGAATTGTTTGGCGAAAACCATGAATGTAGAGAATTTATAAAAGATGGGCGGGGAAAGGGTAAGATCTTCTGTATTTCAATAGACTTTTTTTTATTTGTTTAAATTAGGGGACGATGGCAAAAGGGATTTTTACAGAAAGAAGATAATTTCCAATAACTAATGAGAAAGGGGACGTGGACGTGGTCACCTATGTTTCGATAGCATTCTGCTATTTTTAACACTTTCCAACAAAGTTGAAAAGTGTTTATGTCTTCGGTTTGTCTAGCCGTCTGTCCGCCCTCAATCTCTCGTAAATGTACTCGGAGTAGTTTGTAGCATGTTTAGTTCATTTACAGGGACAGTCAAAAGTATTCTGTTACATTACGGCCAAAGGGAAAAAATCGTTCCAAATTATTTTTAATGATGTTACACGCTTAAAAATACAATAAAATTGATATGCATTTAAGAAGAAGTGTACTAAAATATGTATTCTGTAGAATATGCGGTGCAAAGAATAGTTATTATTCATTTACAGGGCCACACAAAAGAATTCCGTTACATAATGATATAGGGGGGGGGGGCAATTGTTTGCGGCGTATTTTAATTATGTTAAACTATTTCGTATATAATGAAATTGATATAAGTCGCTCAGGTTTATTATAAGTTATTTAATATATAATACAAAGTGCATAGCATTTACAGGGACACACAAAAGATTTCAGATACTATATTGTATCCGAAGTACTGTATATTAGCGATGATTGCTGGAAATGCATTTTTAATTATGATGTGCGCTTTTATGTTTTACTATAAAACAAAACGATTCTTAAGGTTTAATGGGTATGAACGGAAATTGCTTAGAGCTGGGTTTTAAATGAGTTATGCATTTTCCCGCTGAACAACATTTAGTTTACTACGAAATGTTTGTATAGTATAAATAAAATGATATACAGGGTCACACAAAGTATTGGATTCACAGCCGTCAATGAATAATAATTTCTGGAAATGTTATTTCAATAGTTTTAAGAGTGTTTCGATTTGAATTAAATTTTAACTATATAGTGGCACGTAATAAAGGTACTAGGTAAACTACAGGGATGTACAAAAGTATTCAAGTACGTTTCCATCTATTAGTATAAATTGCTCAAAAAGAAATTTCAACACGTTATGCGATTTCTCGCTAAACTGTATTTTCCCATTATATAGTATATATATAAACCTACATATCAAATACAGGGCTGGTCAAAAGAATTGGAATACATATTTGACTGTGGACGGTTACTGCTGAAATCATTTTTAAATATTTTATGCGTTTTCTAAAATGTTTACTTAGTTATCTTATTTACCTTATTTCCCTAAATAACGAAGTTTAGTTAAAGCATTCAGGAAGTGTTGGAAAGTGTTTCATAGTCTATGCTTAACGTATGATTTTTCTTTCTTGCTTAAAAAAAATCATAAGGTAGGGTATCTAGATTTTTTAATTATTATTACTATAAAAATAGAAGAAAATATTTAATATATATACATATAATTTTACACATTATATGTTGGCGGAGAAAAGTGGCGAAGTGAAAGTTTCAGAGGAGAGAAGATTTATATAATAA
Source organism: Maratus speciosus (assembly GCA_963932465.1). Taxonomy (NCBI): domain Eukaryota; kingdom Metazoa; phylum Arthropoda; class Arachnida; order Araneae; family Salticidae; genus Maratus; species Maratus speciosus. The sequence continues at coordinate 446,473,228 of OZ010799.1, read as the reverse complement.
GATACTGTAACTACAAATACTGTAACTATAAATTAGCGACTTCGTTAAAAAGAAAAGGAAAAAAAATCCAAATAATTTTAATAAATTTGTTGCTTTTTAAATTTAATCTATTTTTAATTTTTTTAATTTTACATTTTTTTTAATTTAAAATTTTCTATTAATTTATAATTTTATTTAATTATCATTATGATTATTATTGTTTCAAATATAAATAAGTGCGAGTAGTAAGTCAAAATTACGTCCACTATTAATCATATTACAATATTAAAATATTTATTTGCTTAAAAGACGTTATAAAAACACATTAAAAGTAAATTAAAAACTCTTTATTTACATGTTTCAACTCATTTTCTGAGTCGTCATCAGAATGTATAGCATAAAATTACAAATGCATATGAAAAATAGAAAAAATCATCGAATATAAACAAGAAATCATGTGACGCGCCCTACAATTTCGCGATTGCTCGTGTTCACTCTATGTCGCGACGTCGTAAGTTATCTAACCATTCAACCCATAAATTGGGGATACCGAAAGATAATGTATCGTTACAAACTCCTGAACATCTTAAATAAATTTCAATGGATTCTCTTATGAATAGTTGTAGATAAAAATTAGACCTATAGATTATTTTACTCTCGTTAAAACGTATGTTAATGTTCTTTATTTGATTTAGCCGGGATAAAGCAGTATTACATCTATTATATTTTATGTCCACTATATGTTCTTTACATCTGATATTGAATTTTCGTTGGGTTATCCCTATATAATGATTTTGATTCCTCCCTCCCTAATAAATGGAATCATATAACCTCCTGAGATGCCATCTCTATTAATAGGATCAATTTTAGTATTCAAAAGCATCTTTAATTTCGGAGGCGGCTTCGCGATCAAACATATACCAAAATTTCTTAATTGATTTTTTATATGTTCAAAGAAACCCGGGAAATAATTTGCTACAACCCTTTTCATATTAACTTCATTAATAGTTTTATTTTTAGAAGTATCAAAGGAGCTCTGAATCAATTTGTTAATTAATTTTACCTGATATCCATTATCACTAGCAATACGTTTAATTTTCTCTAATTCATCCCCCAGATTTATATCGGAAGAAATCCTGAAAGCACGATTAATGAGGAACCTGAAGGTGGATAATTTATAAGGCATTGGGGTGCATGCATCGGAAGGTATAACGTTTAAATATGCGATAGGTTTTCGATAAACTGAACGAATTAATTCATTCCCCTTTCTCTGTAACTCAACATCTAAGTGATGATAATTAATCTAATCAATCAGTATTAAGTATTAATCTACAGCAGTATTAAGATATAGATTTCTGCCGCAAATTGACAGCCAAATACTTTTTTGTAGGAAATTAAAATTAAAACTGAATGTTGCTTGGTAAATAAAATAGTCACATGTAAACACATTAAAAAGCATTAAGTAAAGTGTCTAAATATACTGTAACTTTATAAAAAGTAATGATATCTAACAAAAACATAACTGTGAATAAAGGGAGCCAAATTCCATTAAAAAAAAACACTGCCAGAAAAGAAATGATATGTAATCTAATTGATCTAGTTAATGATTTTCATACAACAGTTAAATGAACTTGACAACAATATTAAATTTACTTTTGAACTAGAAACAGAGGGAAAATTACCTTTTTAAGATGTTGAGTTACAGAGAAAGGGGAATGAATTAATTCGTTCAGTTTACCGAAAACCTATCGCGGATTTAAACGTTATACCTTCCGATGCATACACCTCAATGCCTTATAAATTGTCCACCTTCAGGTTCCTCATTAATCGTGCTTTCAGGATGTCTTCCGATATAAATCTGGGGGACGAATTAGAGAAAATTAAACGTATTGCTAGTGATAATGGATATCAGGTAAAATTAATTAACAAATCGATTCAGAGCTCCTTTGATACTTCTAAAAATAAATATAAAACTATTAATGAAGTTAATATGAAAAGGGTAGCAAATTATTTCCCGGGTTTCTTTGAACATATAAAAAATCATTTAAGAAATTTTGGTATATGTTTGATCGCGAAGCCGCCTCCGAAATTAAAGATGCTTTTGAATACTAAAATTGATCTTATTAATAGAGATGACATCTCAGGAGGTTATATGATTCCATTTATTAGGGAGGGAGGAATCAAAAATCATTATATAGGTATAACCCAACGAAAATTCAATATCAGATGTAAAGAACATATAGCGGACATAAAATATAATAGATGTAATACTGCTTTATCCCGACTTAATTAAATAGAGAACATTAACATACTTTTTAACGAGAGTAAAATAATCTATAGGTCTAATTTTTATTTATAATTATTCATAAGAGAATCCATTGAAATTTATTTAAGGGGTTCAGGAGTTTGTAACGATACATTATCTTTTCGTATCCCGAATTTATGGGTTGAATGGTTGGATAACTTACGAGGTCGCGACATAGAGTGAACACGAGCAATCGCGAAATTGTAGGGCGCGTTACATGATTACTTGTTTATATTCGATGATTTTTTCCATTTTTCATATGCATCTGTAATTTTATGTTATACATTCTGATGACGACTCAGAAAATGAGTTGAAACATGTAAATATAGATTTTAATTTACTTTTAATGTGTTTTTATAACGTCTTTTAAGCAAATAAATATTTTAATATTGTAATATTATTGTTTCATAAACAATAAAAATTTCGAATAAGTACATTTCATTTCAAAACATGCATTCAATACAGCAGTATTAAGATATAGATTTCTGCCGCAAATTGACAGCCAAATACTTTTTTGTAGGAAATTAAAATTAAAATTGAATGTTGCTAGGTGAATAAAATAGTCACATGTAAACACATTAAAAAGCATTAAGTAAAGAGTCTAAATATACTGTAACTTTATAAAAAGTAATGATATCTAACAAAAACATAACTGTGAATAAAGGGAGCCAAGTTCCATTAAAAAAAAAAAAAAAAAAAAAAAAAAAAAAAAAAAAAAAAAAAAAAAAACACTGCCAGAAAAGAAGTGATATGTAAGTGGGTGCCAAGTCCAAATAAAATTCACTCAAATTTATCTACTGAATTATTGTATCATTGTTTTAATCGTTTAAAATTAAAAATTATTGATAGCATATTAATAATAAATCTAGAACTTGGCAAGTTTTTGATTAATGTTATGCCTATCATTTTCATGTTTTAATAAAATGATGATTATAATATTAAAAACAATTTACAATATTGTTATTATAATAAACAAATGAATCATGTTAAAGATTTGATAAACAAATACACACACAGTTACACTTACGCTCGTCTTTGATTATCACATTAGCGATTCCCCCCCCCCCCCCCGAAACATCATTACAAACAGACTAATGCCTGACAAAGAGACAGATACGCATATGTTTGTCATTGGTCATCACTCTAGAAACTCCACCACTTTCAGGAGCCTCAATATACTCAAATTAAGGCCACCAAATATGAAATATCAAGTTTTGATATAATAATGCCATTACTAAAAATAAATGACTCGCAGGTAAGAACTTGCCAAGTTCTAGGCTTTATATTAATATGCTATCAATAATTTTTATTTTTAAGCAATTAAAACAATGATACAATACTTAAGTAGATAAGTTTGAGTGAATTTTATTTGAACTTGGCACCCGTTTACATATTACTTCTTTTTTGGCAGTTTTTTTTTACGAAATTGGCGTTTTTTTTTTCACAGTTATGTGTTTTTAAGATTTTAATATTACACTATTTTAAACATATTGGAATTGATATACATCATTGAGGTATACTACAAGGTTCTTACTATAGAATAGGGCGTGCATAGAACTTATCGTTTATTTACAGGGACATACAAAAGAATTTGGCTATAGAAGAAAATGAGCAATAATTGAACTATTGAAGCCTACTAACAATGATTGCCGAAAACGCGTTTTCAGTTGAGGTATGCGTTTTTAAATTTAACTATTTGTTAAATCTTACTTGGTGTGTATAAATTCTATACAGTATCGCACAAAAGTTCTCACTAACATCCGTTTATTGGCTGAAATTGCTGAGCGGAAATTTTCAACTTTGCTATGGATTTAACTGAACTAAGTTTTAGCATACTATGTACTATGCATACATATCTGTAGTTCATAAACAGGGCTGAAAAAATTGTATGTTTTAACGACTATTCATGGTAATAGCAAAAATCGTGTTATCAAATGTGTTATGTGTTTTCCAAATTGTTCAATTAAAATTCCTTTTTCACTGTACTAAAGTGTAAAGTTTTGTTATAGTATTCTGAATGTATTGGAAAGTGTTTCATAATTTATGCTGTACGCATGATTTTTTGTTCTTCTTTTACATATTGTTATTCATATTATTTCTATTACTCTATAATTAATCCATATCCTCTCTATTTATTTTTACATAAGATTTTCGAAATCTGTACACTTATTATATTACACGCTTTTAAATCAATTTAAAGAGGGAAAATGGCATCCCAAAAGAAGTTAGAAAACTAGAGAATAGGAATTCTGCTTTTTCAGAATTTAGTGTCGCCCCCGACATTTCCATTACTTCATCTTCATCTTCTTCTGATGGACTGATGGCTTCTATTATTATGAAACAGCCATTATAAATGAAGTGTTAGGTGAAGATGGAAGAGCAACCGTAAAAAGTTAGAACTCTGATTTTCTAGTCAGAATGGGGGGGGGGGGGGAATAGCCACAATTTTTTGAAAAAAAAATTTAAAAAAATTATGCCCATCCCCCCCCCCCCCTACCCCATTCTGACCAGAAAATCAAAGTTCTAAATTTTTACGACTGCTCTTTCATCTTCACCTACCACTTCGTTTATAATGGCTGTTTAATAATAATAGAAGCCATCAGTTCATCAGAAGAAAATAACTCGGTTAAGTGGGACTCGGGTAATCAGGACTCTACTGTAGTACAAAACATATTTCAATTTTAAGACTTAAAGCACAACTTTTATTTTATGTAAAATGACGTCATTCGCATCCGCTTAAGAATTCCACATTTACGATCCACTCTTAAACATCTACAGTAAAGAATGCATAGGACGTCACTATCGCAAAATAATACACAAATGCAGCAAAAAGATGCCGTCATTCAAGAAACTTGACAAAAAAAGGCTATCTAATGATTCATAGGGCTTCATTTGTTTGTAATTAGATAGTTAAAATTAAATATAGTTTATAATAGCTCCCTGTTTTATCAGAAATCATTCATTTATATTTTTTCAAAATAGCATGTATTTTAATTACATTTTCTTTCGGTTGTTATAAGGAAATGGCGACAAAAATATATAATTATTATTTTGCAACTATTTTTCCTTTTCTTTCTACAGAAATGGAGTACTTCCGTTAAGCAAATGGCGCCAAAAACTACAAAAAAAAAACAAGTGGGTAAGTGTGATCACAGATCGCACAGAGGGTTTCGTTTAATATTCCTTTCAAAACACTTTATCCTTTTGAAAAATCTGTTAATTCCACATTTCACAACCAGGGGGCGCACTTGATTCTAAACAAACCTGTATCCGAATGAAATCCGTTTTACATACTATCCGTAGATATATTAGTCGAGGGGATTTGGCCTATAGCAACCGAGATAAGTAGGCGCACCCAGGGGCGTAAACCACCTTAGTCGCGTAGGGGGTTGTAGACTCACAAATTTCCGACTCCAAGAAGAAAAATTTTCAAGTACCATTGCCAACAAAATGCCGACTAATATATATATATATATATATATATATATATATATATATACACTCATGTCCAAAAGTTTAGCATATGTGATAAAAACGAAGAAAGAATATCATAAATATCTTACGAATTAAACTTTATAGATGAAAGTATCAAGATAATTATGACTGAGCGTATCGAGATAGTCAAATAGGTTTTAAAGCGCTGATGTTGATTCCTTTTGAATTATTAATGTATGTCTCTAAAAATTAGTGGTGAAGTACTATGATTAATATGTGTAGAAAATTGCGGTTTGGAACTCCAAACTGCTTTGTTTGATAGCGATATGTCTTGTTTCTAAATGTACAAAATTTGATGAAACTGGATGATTGAAGAGCTGGGGATTCGATGCCCGTTTTTTTTACCAATAAAGGGCTTAATGCATTTTATTTTTTCTGTGTATGGCATATTTATTCACTTAGACTCCACTCTGGATAGAAATTCAAATTCTGAATTAAGCATAAGGAATCCTGTTACCAGTGTACGATGTACGTCTACAACATAAAAAAAGTCAAAATTTAAAAGATTGAAAATTTTCGAATGAACAAAACTTATATCCATTTCTTAGTACTTCAATAAAAGTTAATCAAATTTTGTACGTTTAGTAACAAGATATATCGCTATGTAACAAAGCAGTTTTTGATTCCAATCCGCATTTTCCTATACATATTAATCATAGACTTTCTCCCCTAATTTTTAGATGAATTTATTAATAATTCGAAAAGAATCGACATCAGCGCTTTAAAATTATTTGACTATCTCAATACGATACGCGAAGTCATAATTATCTTGTGAATTTCATCTATAAAATTTACTAATTTTGTAAGTAATCGGTTAAAATTGTTTCTTTCTAAGTAAAATTGAAATCTGTTTCCTTGGGGAATATTTGAAAGACAAAAATGTGCCAAAAATACGGGATTTCTTAATTCTTTCTAACGACATACTTTAAAACAGGGCAAAAATTTGTTGTCATCCCTGATTTTTCCAACCAAACAAAATTCAGTAATAATAATAATAATAATATAAAAAAATCGAATACAATTGAGAAAGGAAAAAGAAAACGAAAGTATTATTTCTGATAGAAGTTAACTCGTATATATTGTAAAATATCCAGATTATTTCGCGATAAAAATTCAAAGTATTTGGGTGTTTTCAATTTCATCCGGTATCATATAAATTTCTTGAAACACATTTTTAAATCAATCTAAAATTACGTAAAAAATGTAAACAAAAAAAAACTAACATCTTTTTTAAATAAAATAAATAGAAAACACAAAATTAGTAAAAAAAAATAAAACCATAATTATTTTCGATTAAAGGTAAAATTCGTGTAGAGTGGAAAATATCCAGATTTTGATAGGGTAAAGTACTAAATATTTGCAATTCAGTTTTGAATTTTCATCGGATATCACCTAAATTCCGTGATACACGTTCTAACTAAATTTAAAGTTAGATACAATAAAATAGAAGTTTCTTCACTTCAATCAGTATGTCTTAAAATTTCCAGACTAAACTAAAAACTTTCCGACTATAAATAAATACAGCTGGATCTCGATATCTCGAAGTCAAAGGGAACAGAAAAAAGTTCGGAATATCAAAGTTTTCGATCAAAATATCAAGGTTACAAATAATATTAACATTGCTGGAATATGTATACAAATATTTTGTTTCTTCATATCGAGGTTTTCGAGTTCACAATATTTGACAAGTCAAAGTTTTTCTGTATAGTTTTAATCACAAAAATAAAATCCGCAATATTTCCGCCTAAGTATAAATTTATATAGGTTTTCTTCGTTCTAAATTGTTTTTTCTAATTTTCTAATTAAAAACTACAAGGGAAAAAAATCCGACTAAGAATAAAATTTTATAGGTTTTCTTCGCTCTAAATTTTTTTTCTTATTTACGAATTAAAAACTACAGAAACATTTCTCCAATTCTTAAGTTTTTATACGTTAATGCCATTTTTTTTTTCGACTAAACTTACTTTTTTTCCGATCGAACGGGAATTTTTCCGACTGATTTTTTCATTTTTCCAGTTTATAAGCTTTTATAAGTTAATACCATTTTTTCCGACTAAACATACTTTTTCCGATCGAACGGGAAATTTTCCGACTGATTTTTTCGTAGGGGGGGTGTGGCACCCCCCCGTACCCCCCCAGGATTTACGCCCCTGGGCGCACCTGGCGGAAAAAATAGAACTAAAATATGTAAGGCTATGGTGCATAATATGAAAGAATGGTCAAAGGGGTGTCGGCAAAAGTTGGAAAATTTCTCCCCGGGTTAAAAGGGCGGAGGTTAGAAAAATTGCTTAAAATACACAAGTTAGAGCCCAAAGGGGTAAATAATAAAAGACTTTTTGAAAATTTTATGATTTGTCGTGTGGTCTGAGGCATTCAGCTATACGTATGCAAAATTTCATGCCACCAACTTACTTAGGGGCTCTCTTAGAAAGAATTGCTTCAAATACATATGTGGTAGCTCAAAGGGTTAAACGTAAGGCTTTTTCAAGATTTTATGATTTGTCGACTGGCCTCAGGTGTTCTGCAATAAGTATGCAAAATTTCAAACCTCCAATTCAATTAGGGGCTCAGTTAGAAAGAATGGCTTAAAATACACAAGCTGGAGTTGAAAGGGTTAAACATAAAACTTTTTCAAAATTTCTTATTTGACTTGAGATCTGAGGTGTTGAGCTATATGTATGCAAAATTTCACGCCTCCAACCTAAACAGGGGCTCACTTAGAAAGAATTGTTTAAAATGCACATGTGGGAGCACAAAGGGTTAAATGTACGACTTTTTCAAAATTTTATGATTTGTCGTTTGATGTGAGGTGTTCAACTATAAGTACCCAAAATTGCATGTCTCCAACATAATTAGGAGCTCACTTAGAAAGAATTGTTTAAAATGCACGACTTTTTCAAAATTTTATGATTTGTCGTTTGATGTGAGGTGTTCCGCTATAAGTATGCAAAATTTCACACCTCCAACCCAATTAGGGGCTCACTTAGAAAGAATTGTTTAAAATACACATGTGGTACCCCAAAGGGTTAAACGTACGACATTTTCAAAATTTTACGATTTGTCGTTTGATGAGAGGTGTTCAGATATAAGTATCCAAAATTTCACGCCTCCAAACTAATTGCGAGGTCACTTAGAAAGAATTGCTTAAAATACGCATGCAGGAGCCCAAAGGGTTAAATGTACGACTTTTTCAAAATTTTATCATTTGCCGTATGATGTGAAGTGTTCAGCTATAAGTACCCAAAATTTCATGTCTCCAACATCATTAGGGGCTCACTTAGAAAGAATTGTTTAAAATACGCATGTGGGACCCCAAGGGTTAAACGTACGGCATTTTCAAAATTGTATGATTTGACATTTGATGTGAGGTGTTCAGCTATAAGTATGCAAATTTTCACGCCTCCAAATTAATTAGGAGCTGCCTTAGAAAGAATTGTTTAAAATACACATGCGGGGGTCCAAAGGGTTAAATGTACGACTTTTTCAAAATTTTATGATTTGTCGTATGATGTGAGGTGTTCAGCTATAAGTACCCAAAATTTCATGTTTCCAACATGTATAGTTTCTGAGAACGGGCTCTGTGACGGACAGACAGACGGACAGACAGACAGACAGACAGATAGAGGAGCGAGACGAATAGGGTTTCGTCAGATGACCGAAACCCTAATTAATATTTCAAAAATAAATTGACATACAGTTTTCAAACAAATTGCATTTAAAAGAACTTTTTTTTCCCCAATACGATGGTATAAAAAATTAAAATGTGCGATGCTTAGAAGTTTAAAAAATTGCTATAAAGTATTTAATCGTACTGCTTTGTTTTACGGCTGGCTTCTGTAAGGTAACGTTATTTTTTGACACAAAATAAGCTGGGAGAAAAAAATAGCATACCGTACCGGGGGCTAATAAAACCGCTACCTGCATGATTTGTCTTTCGCATAATGTCAGCCAAATTATCAATATACGTACAGTTGGCCAAAAATGTGAGAATCACGACGATTTTCAGAACCAAATTGTCTCAGAAGAAAAATGAATGTAGCGATTCTTCTTTAACGAATGGTACAAAAACAGGCTTATTTGGTTGTCTTTATGCCGCAATCTATTTCTGTTAAGGCTCCTGTCCATGCTGGCGAAGGAACTCAGGAGCTAATGCTAATCCTATGGGGAGGGATTTTTCTAATATCTTGTTTGCATTTAGACATTTTTAAATATTTTTTTTGCATTGGATAGCCGAGATCCGTCTCTACAGCGCACCTTTTTTACTTTTTCGATTTTGGTTGCAGATATTTTTATTTTCTTCTATCTTTACAAGAAGAAAGTATTGGATTCATGAAAATTTTCGAATTCCGGTTTTTGACGGATTTGCACGTTTCAGGGGTCAGAGAACCCGAAAAAGATGTTTTTTACAAAATGTCTGTCTGTGAGTCTGTCTGTCTGTGTGTGACACAAATTTTGTGGGCGCTCTATGTCAAGAACTAATGCACGGAATTTAATAAAAATTCATATTCAGTTAGTCCCTGATACAAATTGATGCTGATTAGTTTTTGGTGCAAATCGCTCAACAGGTGGCGCTGCTATGCTGTCTTTTTTACGATTTCCGCAATGGCTCTATCTCAAGAACTAATGCACGGATTTTCATGAAACTTCAGATTCAGTTAGTCCTTGACATGAATAGACAATTTGTAGATTTTGGTGCAAATCGCTCAACAGGTGGCGCTGCTATGCTGCCTTTTTTACGATTTTCGAAATGGCTCTATCTCAAGAATTAAAGCACGGATTTTCATGAAACTTCAGAGTCAGTTAGTCCTTGATATGACTTGATGCTGATTACGTGTTGGTGTAAATCGCTCAACAGGTGGCGCTGCTATGCTGGATTTTTTACGATTTCCGCAATGGCTCTATCTTAAGAACTAATGTACGGATTTTCATGAAACTTCAGATTCAGTTAGTCCTTGACATGAATAGACATTTTATAGATTTTGGTGTAAATCGCTCAACAGGTGGCGCTGCTATTGGGCATTTTTTGGAATTTCCGCAATAGCTCTATCTCAAGAACTAATGCTTGGATTTTCAACAAACTTAAGATTCAGGTATACCATGATATGAATTAGTGTTGTTTATGTTTTGGTGCAAATCGCTCAACAGGTGGCGCTGCTATGCTGCATTTTTCAGAATTTTCGCCACAGCTGTATCTCAATAACTAATGCATGAATTTTCATCAAACTTCAGATTCAGGTATACCTTGATATCAATTAGTGCTGTTTATGTTTTGATGTAAATCGCTCAACAGGTGGCGCTGCTATACTACATTTTTCAGAATTTCCGCTATAGCTCTATACAAGAACTAATGCACGAATTTTTACCAAACTTCAAATTCAGATATGTTGTGATATGAATTGGTACTATTTAAACGATTTAATTGACGAGATTTATATAGAAGAAAGTTTTGTGATGGCCACAACATACTAGTTTGGAATGACACTTTCATTTTCAGAACCGGTTTTGAAAGTGAAAGTAACTTTATAAAAATTATCTGCGACCAAAATAGAAAAATTAAAAATGTGCGATGTAGAGACGGACCTCGGCTATCCAATGCAAAAATATATATAGCTCAGCTCGATCTTTAATATAGCTGTTTTTTACGTTTTCGATTTCGGTTGCAGATTTTTTCAATAAAGATGCTTTCACTTTCGGAACCGGTTTCGAAACTGAAAGTATCTTTTTTAAAAAAATCTGTAACCAAGCTCGAAAAAGTTAAAAACAGTTATATTTAAGATCAAGCTTAGCTATCCTATGCAAAAAAGTTTAAAAATATTCAAATTAAAACGAGAAATTCGAAAATAATCTACCCATTGGTTTAACATTATGGAGCGGGCATTTCCAAGTGAGTGAAGAGTTCCCTTAATGCATAGGGTAACTCAAGGATAGATGGCCATAGAAGAGAGATGGCCTGGCCAGTCTAAATACCTCCAAAACTTGATTTTAGGGTAGCATAAACTTTGTTCGTAGTAAACAGTTCAACGAGTTCATTCAACGCGGCGTGCAGCTGTGTTTTTTATTATAAAAATTAAGTGAAATTTTAATGTTTATTTAATTTAGTGTTTGAAAATTTTTGTTGAGTTTGTTTTCTGAAAGTTTTGCAGTACGTATGTTGCATTTTTCTTTTACTAACGGACTTTTCATGCATGTATATAATCCAATCATTGCTTCTAAACCTAAAACAAAGACGTACAATGGCGGAGTGACGCTTTAAATTGGGTGGCTATCTGTCCATCAATTTCAGGATAGATGGCCACATCAAATCAAGGAGAGATGACCTCCTTCAATCAATATTTCAAAACTGTACGGAGTGAGGATTTAAACTAAATATGATTATATTTATAACTAGTCGGATGTACCAATCTCAAAACTTTCTTCTATCTCATACATGTTAATACTTCAAAATTCGCTATCACACTGCCAAAATTAAATGGCAATCTATGCATCTCATGAGGATTCTAACGATATGGAATTCCGTGCATTAGTTCTTGAGATATGACTATCGCTGAAATCGTCTAAATTCAGCAAAATGCTGCCTAGCAGCGCCACCTATTGGGTGATTTATACCAAATCCTAATCAGCAACAATCTATGTCAACATCTGACTGAATCTGAAGTTTGGAGAAAATCCGTACATTAGTTTTTGAGATAGAGCAATAGCGAAAATCGTGAAAATTTCTGCATAGCAGCGCCACCTATTGGGTGATTAACACCAAAACCTAATTAACAACAACTTGTGTCAACATACAACTAAATCTGAAGTTAGATGAAAATTGGTATTGATAGAGCTATTGAGGCAATCGTGGAAAAGGCAGCAGAGAAGCGCCACCTGTTGGGCGATTTACACCAACACCTAATCAGTAGCAAGTCATATCAAGGACTAACTGAATCTGAAGTTTGATGAAAATCCGTGCGTTAGTTCTTAAGATAGAGCTATTGGGGAAATCGTGTACATCCTGCAAAATTTATCATAACAGCGCCACCTGTTGGGCGATTTACACCAAAACGTAATCATCATCAATTCATATCAAGGACTAACTAAATCTGAAGTTTGATCAAAATCCGTGCATTAGTTCTTGAGATAGAGCTATTGCGAAAATCGTGAAAAATGCAGCATTGCAGCGCCACACCAAAAACTAATCAGCATCAATTTGTATTAGGCACTAACTGAATATCAATTTTGATTAAATTCCGTGCATTAGTTCTTGAGATAGAGCGCCCACAAAATTTGTGTCACATACACACAGACAGACAGACAGACTCACAGAGTCACAGACAGACATTTTGTAAAAACATGTTTTTTGGAATCTCTGACCCCTAAAACGTGTAAATCCGTCGAAAACCGGAATTCGAAAATTTTCATGAATCCAATACTTTCTTCTTGTAAAGATAGAAGACAGTAATAATTGTATAACTTTTATGTTTATAATTATGTTAATTGATATAGTTGTTTAAATTTTTATTAATATAAATATTTCAATAATAATAATATAATAGAGCCTAACAATGTATTTGTTTTCGGTTTTTAAGATGCCGAATAAATACATAAAAAATCCCCATTCAAACCGAAGGACCTGCAGTCAAAATGATTTGTCTATCTAGTGCAATAGAGGCTGTGTAAATGGGATAACATTCGGTAAAAGGAGCGTTTGAAGCATTTCACATTCCACGCTACAGTTTCGACAGCCGATAGAAGACCAATAATTCCAATAAAGGCAGCATGAGGCCAGGTCCGATGTTTGGAAAAGAAAGCGAAGAAAAATTAGTAAAACACATTAAACGAATGCAGAAACAAGGATTCCCATTTACTCGAGATGATGGGAGAATTCTCGCTTTTGAATATGCCAAAAAACTGGATTAAAGCACCGTTTTAATAATGAAATTGAAAAGTCTGCGTATGTTTGGTTAAGTAAATTTCTAAGTCGTAATTCTGATATATCACTCGGAAAAGCTGAAGGTCTGTCGCTTGCGTGAAGTGAAGCCATGAATCGTAAAGAAATAGATGCCTAGAAACTACTCCATGACATTTTGGAAGAAAATGAGTTGTTTGATAAAACCTCGAATATTTTTAAAATGGATGAATCCGGATTACAATTGAGCAATCGACCTGGCTTAGGTTTAGCTCGAAAGCGGTTTCCAAATTAACTTCGTCGGAAAAAGGCGAATCCATCAATGTTATAGCTTTATTATAACGCTGAAGGATGCTTTCTCCCACCAGTTTGTGTGATAAAAAGTTAAAAAAAAAAAAAAAAAGCAATTTCACAAATTACAACGACCATTTGGAAAATGATTTTTTCAAAGACTAAAACTTAAGACATAAAAAATCGCACGAAGTTGATCATACATTACGTACGCCATGAATTTAACATTAATAGTGTTATTACACGTAAAAATTGCAAGCGACAAAAATCGCCTGCGACTCGTCAAATTTCCGGAAACTTACATATTATCCACCTGAAACTTACGTATTATCCAAGCATTTCATTGGCTGTTCGGGAAAAGGCTTTTCCATCGTGAAAATCTGACGACCAATTTTAAATGAAATTTCATTCTTAAACTTCTAAACATCCCACAATATTACTTTTTACACCGTCGTATAGAGGGAAAAATGTACTTCTAAATGCAATTTGTTTGAAAGCTGTATCTCAATTTGTTTCACAGTTATTAATTTTTTTGTAGTTTTTATTACTTTTTTGTCATAGTGGGAAGAGAAGTATCCATCTCTATTGAAAGTAAAGGGAAATACAGATTACTGTATAGACCAATCAGAAAACGAATAAAATGCGGATTCAACCAATAAAACGCTTCAGATATGTTTTTGATTTCCTACCCTGACAGAGAACAATAACCATTTTTCCAAATGGTTAATAAAAAGATGGAATGCCATCTGGAGCAGTTGTTTATATTTCTGAAAAGTCTATATTAACAGTTCCTTATTTTTTCGCTGGTTCAAAGATCATTTTGTTCCGCGTAAACCAAGTGGTGTAACATTACTGATACGATGGTCACACCTCCCACACTACTTCAGTTGAAATGTTGACATTTGCTAATTCACACAATATTGTATTTTTGTCCCCACCTCCCCATACAACACATTACCTTCAACCTCTGGGCAGAGCAATGTTTAAATCATTAAAAAATAGTGTTTATAACAGATATAGAAATTGGCTCAAAACGCATCTTGGACGTCTCATTAGAAGACTGCAATTTGGAGAACTGCTTAACCCATATTGGACCACACCAATTAAATATTTTTGAAAAATTTTAAAACTTCGATTATATAATTAATATGGTGTAATTGTAGATACTAGCAAAATTTTGAAAGAAAGTTTTTAATTTTTTAAGTAACTAGCTGTTCTATAAGCAGGACATATTAGTAGGACACATAGTAAGGACATATAAAATGCATACATAAACTAATTTCATGAGCAAATATTTTATTTTAATTTAAAAATACTGTTTATGTTGTACAAAAATACTCTATGATTTCGCCAATAAAAAGATTATAATAACGGTAAAATTCTAGATTATAAGATCACAATTTTTAAACTATTTTTTAAATAGATTTTTTTCAATTAAATTTTAATTGGTCACTTGTTTTATGTTTGTATGTTATACTTTTATGTATTTTAAAGACGTCGTAACAAAATGCATCTAGAAAATCCTTACAGATTTTATTTTTAAAACTGTTTTATTGGCTATCCTATTTATAGGACAGCGGTCCAATATGGGTTAATATATTCTAGGGAAAATCAGCAACTCTAGAAAACGCAATTTCTGGATTCAAAGCAATGGGAGTACACCCTTTTAATCGGAATGTTATTTCCGATTTCGCGTTTCTACAGTTGTCAACTTCTGAAAAAGTACAGATAAAAACATTGTTTCAACACCAGAAATGCAAGATAGTGATGTTCGAAGAAACTTTGAAGTGCTAGCTGCGGAAATGAATAGAAATGCAAGCACCGAAATAGGATATTTTCAACCCCGGCCGAGCACATCAAAAACTCGTGATGAACCATCACCGTATGTTTTTCATGACTAATTTTATGAAATGCGTTATTGTTTGCTATTTTAAATTCACTTTTTCTTTTTTGTATTGGATGGCCATCTTTCCTCAGCTTGAAGGAGAGATGATCGTCTGTCATTTTAATTTCAATTTTGTTTCCCACTTTTTGTTTTAAATATTTAATTATTTTTCGCTTTAATATGATTAGTATATGTATAAGAATTTTAAATAGGCATAAATGTTCCTTGTATTTGCGTTCTGAGAATTTTTATTTCAATCTTTAAAAACTAAGGGCATCTATCCTTGAGTTACCTTAAATGTACCTGGTAAAAAGATCAAGATCGCCACTGATGGAATCTTGATTTTTTTTTTAAATATAAATTTATATTTTAAATTTATGAAAAAGCCCGAGTTCAGCCATTATAATCAGAATTACACATTAAAATGTGTAATGGAATGATATAAAAATTAAATCTTGAATTTTTCACCTACATCTTAACTATAAGTTTCATTCATTACACATGCAATGATGTGTGGATTTTAGGGAGTGTATTGTATATTCATTATGCTATAAGAAAACCAATTAATTTTGTTTGCTACAAACATTAGAAAAAAACTAAAATGAAGAGAAAAAATAACTGAAGGGTATGTTGTGTTAAGATATTTTATTAAAAATACATTACTATACTCATATGAACTATGTGTCGATGACAATAAAATGTTACAAAAATAAGTTCAAAACCAAATATAAGAGAAGAAACTTCAAAATAACATGAAAAATAATAATTGAAATAAAAAGAGTAAATAAAACACAATGAGTAAGTAAAACAGTCTTTTTCGTGTGTAGCCTTTAAATTTTTTCCTTTTAAATTACATGAAAATTCATATTAAAAGCAACATTTATAATTATGTGTATAGGAGATTACATAATATAAGTTGTCATTTTTTTCTAAATAGTTTTATACATTTATATATATAAGAGTAATATAAGATATATATAAGAGTAAATAAAACAAAATGAGTTTAATATAAATAGTTTTATATATATAAGAGTAATATAAGATATATATATAAGAGTAATATAAGATATATATATAAGAGTAAATAAAACACAACGAGTTTAATATATTAGTTTAATATAAATAGTTTTATATATTTATATATATATATAAGAGTAATATAAGATATATATAAGAGTAAATAAAACACAATGAGTAAGTAAAACAGCATTTTTCGTGCGTAGTTTTTAATTTTTTTCCCTTTAAATTACATGAAAATTCATATTAAAAGCAACATTTATAATTATGTTTATAGGAGATTTCATAATACAAGCTGTCATTTTTTTCTAAATAGTTTTATATATTTAAACATATAAGAGTAATATAAGATATATATATAAGAGTAAATAAAACACAACGAGTTTTACATATTAGTTTAATATAAATAGTTTTATATATATATATATATAAGAGTAATATAAGATATATATAAGAGTAAATAAAACAAGAGTAAGTAAAACAGCATTTTTCGTGCGTAGCCTTTAAATTTTTTCCTTTTAAATTACATGAAAATTCATATCAAAAGCAACATTTATAATTATGTTTATAGGAGATTACATAATGCAAGCTGTCACTTTTTTCTGAATAGTTTTATATATTTATGCAATCTTTACAAGGATCAGAACAGTCAAACAGAAAAAAGGAAATAAAAATTTGTCCTGTTTTTCTCAGCAATGAAGATTCTTTTGCTTTTCCATAATACACTCGGAGGCGGCTGCTTAAAACATTACCTCATGGAGTAGGCGGTAGAAAAACCAGGATTAGGCTGAACTCGGTTAGCATATTAAAATACAACTGGTCTTCCAAGTCATATCTTGGTGGAAAATACTTCACACATGATTTTAGTGGTTCAATGGTATGATTACTATTGTGTTTTCCGGCCCCCATTCCTCCATGTTTTCATACCATCGGGCGCAAGAAAACACAATGATAAACCTACCGATCAACCACTAAAATCGGACCTGCACATGGTTTCCACCAAGATATGACTTGGCAGACCAGTTGCATTTTAATATGCTATTCGAGTTCTGTCTAATCCTGGAATTTTAGCCACCAACACGATGACGCGATAGTCTGTGCATCTGCATCTCAGTCTATAACTATTGGTTTACAAGATTTTTAGGGGGATGAGAATAGTCAAACAGAAAAAAGGAAAAACATTTTTGTGCCATTTCCCTAAACAATGAAGATTTTTTTTCATAGTTACCGGTTTTCAAGACTTCAAAAATAAATGAAAGGAATCAATCCATCCATAATACACAGGTTTCAATATGCATTCAAAACTCTTATCTAGGAGATAACTACTACACCACAAGAATAAAATATATTTTGAGTATGTCTTGCAGTTTTTTTCCCCAAACTTTAAATATTGAGGTGTACATGATACCTGTATATTTTGGATTTTCATCACCTCTGTACATACATGATATTTAGGTAAAATTGTTAGGCGTAAAACTTGTAAATTTGCATTGTGATTAAATTAAAAAAATAGTATTATCCATTAGATTTAAATAGAATAAAAGTTATTTGAAATGCTCTTCTCCTGTTTTTTTCCGTCACATTCGGTAACTAAATACTAGTGTGCACATTTTACAAAAAGGTATAGCATACATGAAAAAAAATTGATATATTATAATTATATCACAATATACATTCCAAACGTAAAATTCAAAACATATATTAAAATATTTATTTGCTTAAAAGACGTTATTAAAAACACATCTTGACATGTTTCAACTCCTCCACTGAGTCGTCATCAGAATGTATAACAGAAATTACAAATACAATGCATATGGAAACTGGAAAAAAAATCCTTTTTTCATTTTTCCATATACATTGTATTTGTAATTTTTCCATTTTTCATATGCATTGTATCTGTAATTTCTGTTATACATTCTGATGACGACTCAGTGGAGGAGTTGAAACAGATCAATATAGGCTTTTAATTTACTTTTCACGTGTTTTTAATAACGTCTTTTAAGCAAATAAATATTTTAATATATGTTTTGAATTTTCCGTTTTGAATATATATTGTGATATGGTTATTAGTGAACGTAATTACGGCTTATTACTCGTACTTACTTACAATTGATATATTATTTTCCATTTTTTAAATGTAATAAATTCATTATAAACTCAAAAATAAGGCTGTATTTAAATTAAATAACTAATAGCAAAAATCTAAAGCAATTTTATTTACTTTAATTGTTAATAAAAAAAATAGTTAAATTTGGTCAGTTAATTTTTTAATGTCTAAACATAAAATATATATGGAATTGCAAAACAAATTTCATTTGGAATAATAATGCTGAAAAGTAATAAAAAGTTTTTTCATTGATTCATCAAAAGACTACACAATATCTAGTCTATCCTTTAGGAGAGTGATTCTGAAGTGTGACCTTTCAATTAAATTAATCCAATGTCACTTCAAGTGACTCTCATTTATAAATTAATTATAACCAGAAATATTTTTTTCAAAAACCACTTGCAAGAAAATATGCATTAAGGGGACCTTCTACATTAGGAGACAAAAAAAAAAAGCACTTTGTTATGTTTTTTTGTAAGAAAACTGCATGATGGATCTTTTTAAAATTTTAACAGTTTATTGTACATATCTTAAGGTATACACAAGAATTTTTTTATTAGATTTTGTTGCTTCCACTCTAAGTTATAAACAAATATGTTCAACCACATTTTTTGGCACGGTAGGCTTAATTTAAAAAAATTATTTTATTTAAAAAAAGACATTTAAAAAAACTACTCAATGGATCATCTTGCTTTTTTTTAATTAAAGCTTATTTAATTTCCTTCGATATGAATTAAAGCTTCTACTAAAATTATTAAAAAAAATTTATTAACAAATAAGAACGAATTTTTTTAACAATTTTTTTTTTAAATCAGCCATTTCATAACTTCTTAAAATAAAGTTATGGGTTCCTTTAATTCAACTAGAAGCTATACTCACGAAGTTTACGAAAAAAAATATTTTTGTGTTTCAGATAATTCTACAAGGCGCTATCATGCCCACCGTTCAAACGAAATTTTTACAAAGCAGTTGAACATATTTGTTTATAACTTGGAGTACAAGCAACAAAATCTAATAAACAAATTAATGTGTATACCTTAAGATATGTACAATAAACTGTTAAAATTTCAAAAAGATCCATCACGCAGTTTTCTTACAAAAAAATCATAAAAAGTGATTTTTTTTTGTCTCCTAATGTAGAAGGTCCCCTTAAAAACTAAAAAAGTAGCTCACTCTGATGCACCAAATCCTTCTCGGAACTTCATAGTTTCTATTTATTATAATTACGTAAATATATCAGTTTCATTTATCAGTACCAATAAAGGACACTTGCTTTAGTGGTATGTTATGATGCGATTATTTATTCACTGATACTGCAAAAAACAAAAACAAATGGGACACATATATTAAAAGGGAAAATATATTTAATTTTGCGATGAAGGGTGTTAGAATTGAATAAATTTTCTAAACCAGTGATTCTTTTGAAATGAAGAATAATAATTCAATCTGGCACGACACAAGATGTGAAATCTTGTAAAATGAATTTAATTTTAAGGATCTAATTTATTTTTCATATTGGACGGCTAGTTGTTATTCTATTTTTTAATAATTATGAGCCAGAAAGAGAAAAATATAGAAGCAAAATACGCAAATAACATCCAACCAAGGCTGGTTCAATTAAATATACAAACAAAGCCAAAAGCCGAAAAAGGCACTTCAATGCTGCCACCAAATTTCCTTAGATGATATATAATCAAAAGAGAAAGAATTTTTATTGTTTCAGGTACCAAAAAGGCACTGGGTGAACTATTATAGATCGAGAAATAGTGAACAAATTTATTTTAGTATTTGATAAGGGTTTGAAATCTTTGTAAAAAGATACTTTTTAGTTATCTGGACAGGTTTAGCCACATTGCACTGCTGTAACCTCTTCGTTACGTAGGTGTGTGGACCTCGCAATATCTGCTTCAAAAATTCTATGGTGGAGATATTTTTAATTCCAATTTTCTATCTATGTGCAAGAACCTTTTATCTTTATAATAAATCCTTTAAGCTTATAATAAACATCCATGTTATGACCACACCTTTAAATATCCTAAAAGCACAGGGTTCCTTAGTGTTTGATTTCTGCTTTATTAGCTAATTTTAAATATTTAAAAATCTACACAATAATTTTTTTTAAATATACAACATTTTAACAAAAAAAAAACATTTAATTGCTCCATAAATTAAACTCTAATGATTTAGAATATATAGCAATTTAATAATATTGATATTATAATTCTTAAAATTATATCAGATAATTATTTATCTAGGCATATTGATTTAAAAAGAGATTGATGCAATTTTACAACATAGTGATTTATCTGATATAACAAGTGGTAATGTTAGCGAATGTTTTGTTCTAAAAGAAAAGGATGAAGGTACAGATGAATCTTCGTCAGATTCCAATGGTACATCTGCCTCAATAGTTATTAAAAAGCAACCAAAATATATTCTGGTTGAATCAGTAAATAGCAATAGGACTGGTTTGACTCAACAGAAACTTAAAAGTGACAACGAACTAGAGAGGCGAATGGGATGAGTAAATGAGAGACGAATACAAAATATATGTATTAAAATAGAAGAATAAAAAGTGTGTTAACTCATGTTTAGGAAATTTAACCAAATGTATCTCGCATAGAGGGGTGTAAAAAAAAAGAAAATTAGAATTCTTCGCAGCAGAGATCTTTGCAATCGGTAGTTAGCTTATTAGTGTTGTTAAGTAAGAACCAAAAAAGGAACAGTGAGTTTGTAACAAAAAGTACTGTGAGCTGTGGACAAAAGGAACTGTGAGCTTGTAATTTTGAATTGTCGGATTTTCCATGTGAATAATTGTAAAACCAAGTAATACATGTCTCTTATAGAATGTAGAATGGATAGACTTTAACACTTTAGAACTTTTAAAGTATGAAGACAATGGGTGACAAGCATTTCTGACGTCATACAACGTCACGATGGATTATAGCTAATCAGCTTCTCGATTTTTTTCCACAAGCGTTCACTAAAAGCCAATGAAATATCGCAATGCTTGTGGGAAACATTGCAGACTCCGCCCAGTACGTGTGGTCAATATATCCAGCATTTCGCGTAGAGGAAGACCTCTTTGCATTCCAAGTTAAGATGAAGAAGGATTGAGAATTAAAAGTGCTTACAGAGGCGCTGATTGCAGCCTTCGGTACAGGAAAATTGTCCCTTTAAATAATTCAAAAGTGCTATTGAAATAGTTCTTTATTATTAATGCATTTGAAAGTTATAGATATTCAAATTCGGATATTTTTTATTTTGTCCTATAAGACAGAACACAAATGTCACAGGAAATCTGAAATTGTGCAAAAGAATAATCATTCTGAACAAATTAAAAATACATGTAATGCAATGTGTTTGAACGGCATTTTCCTGAAGCGAGAAGTTATATCTTTTCTCCACCAGATGGCATAGTCGAGCGCTTGAATCGCCAATTACCCCCCAAAAACACGCAAAGTTGTTAACCGAAATAGTGCAGAGCAACGGTTTTGATAATGTGATACGTTTACCAAGCTATACAGATGAAAAAATGCTTCGAAATATCATTTATTAGGATGTAAATTTAGGACCTCAAGTAACGTGTACAAAATGTAAAATCTACTTATATTTCTTAAAGATAATTGCTTTGAGAATTTTCAATCAGAATCAATATTATGCATGTAAATATCTATACTTAGAAAAATAAAGGTTAAATAAAATAAGTTTATATTTTTCATATCGTTTATAATAATATTAATACATGGAAATTATTCCAGAGAGAAAGATTCGCCTTGCATGCAATATTTCAAATGAAAATCAAATTTCAAAGTAATTGCTTAAGAGGCGCAAAGGGCCAACATAGTGAATCAGTATAGCGCACTGACGTTCTACCGACTAAACCACATGGAACGATACCCAGCCTGGAAAATTTCTCACTATTATATTTTGGCAAGGCTACAAACGCAGCACAAGATGGAATTGGAACAATACCCAGCCTGGAAAATTTCTCACTATTATGCTGGATTTAATTAAGTTTCGTGTTCGCCAAGGGCCGGTGGCTCACGATAAATATTACATCTTGTGCTGCGTTTGTAGCCTTGCCAACATATAATAGTGAGAAAATTTCCAGACTGGGTATCGTTCCATGGGCTTAGTCGGTAGAACGTCAGTGAGCTATACTGATGGCCCGGGTTCGAGTCCCGGCATGGCATCTTTTTCACTATGTTGGCCTTTGCGCCTCTTAAGCAATTACTTTGAAATTTGATTTTCATTTGAAATACGTTTATAATAATTTCATTTAAATTTATAACATTACAATATATTGATTAGTAATTAATTTATTTGCAATTTATAAATTCTGAAAATTTTGCTATTTTTTCTGATTGAAAAACGCAGGCAAACAAGTGCGTACCTAAAGTCGTTGGTCCCTTAATACACATACAATTTTTTTTTCAATTTTAGCTAAATAAGTAATTTTTTTTATAGAATCTTAGTAATCTTCAGGTACGGAGATATCATAGCAAAATTAACATTATTTTCACCCTGAGATTAATGATGATCGCCAATTGTAAATCGCAAACCAATTACTTTTTACAAACTTCTATAATTCGGATACCCCTCCTTTCATTTGTCAGTATGCACACGCAAGTATACATTTCAAGTAGATTTTTGAGAAAACTCTTTCACACATCACAAGAGAAAGGTTTCTCTTCACCATGAACACGTATGTGCTTATTTAAACTAGATTTCACAGAAAATTCTTTGTTACACACCTCATAAGAGAAAGGTTTCTCTTTAGTATGAACTCGAATGTGGTCATTCAAACTAGATTTGTATGAAAATCCTTTGTTGCACACCTCACAAGAGAAAGGTTTTTCTTTAGTATGCATTCGAACGTGGTCATTCAAAGTAGATTTTTGAGAAAATCCTTTGTTGCACACCTCGCAAGAGGAAGGTTTCCATTGGTATGAAATAGCAGGTGCCTATTCAAATGATTTTGTTGTGAAAACCCTTTGTTACATAGCTCACAAGTAAAAGGCTTTTCTTTAGTATGAACACGGAGGTGGGCATTTAAAACAGATTTGTCAGAAAACCGTTTGTTACACACATCACAAGTGAAAGGTTTCTCTTTGGTATGAAAACGTAGGTGTCTATTTAAATTAGCTTTTTGAGAAAACCTTTTTTTACAAACCTCACAAACGAAAGGTTTCTCTTTAGTATGGACACGCTGGTGCATATTTAAATCAGATTTTAGAGAAAATCCTTTGTTACACACCTCGCAAGAGAAAGGTTTCTCATTAGTATGAAAACGCATGTGGACATTTAAACCAGATTTGTGAGAAAACCCTCTGTTACACACCTCGCAAGAGAAAGGTTTCTCTTTAGTATGAACACGCATGTGGACATTTAAATCACATTTTTGAGAAAATCCTTTTTTACACACCTCGCAAGAGAAAGGTTTCTCATTAGTATGAACAGGCATGTGGACATTTAAACTAGATTTGTGAGAAAACCCTTTGTTACACACCTCGCAAGAGAAAGGTTTCTCATTAGTATGAAAACGCATGTGGACATTTAAACCAGATTTGTGAGAAAACCCTCTGTTACACACCTCGCAAGAGAAAGGTTTCTCTTTAGTATGAACACGCATGTGGACATTTAAATCACATTTTTGAGAAAATCCTTTTTTACACACCTCGCAAGAGAAAGGTTTCTCATTAGTATGAACAGGCATGTGGACATTTAAACTAGATTTGTGAGAAAACCCTTTGTTACACACCTCGCAAGAGAAAGGTTTCTCTTTAGTATGAACACGCATGTGGACATTTAAACTAGATTTGTGAGAAAACCCTTTGTTACACACCTCACAAGCGAAAGGTTTCTCTTTTGTATGAACACGCATGTGGACATTTAAAACAGATTTGTAAGAAAACCCTTTGTTACACACCTCGCAAGAGAAAGGATTCTCATTGGTATGAAATAGCAAATGAGTATTCAAATGATTTTTTTGTGAAAACCCTTTGTTACATAGCTCACAAGTAAAAGGTTTTTCATTAGTATGAACACGGAGGTGGACATTTAAAACAGATTTGTCAGAAAACCGTCTGTTACACACATCACAAGTGAAAGGTTTCTCTTTGGTATGAAAACGTAGGTGTCTATTTAAATTAGCTTTTTGGGAAAACCTTTTTTTACAAACCTCACAAACGAAAGGTTTCTCTTTAGTATGGACACGCATGTGGGCATTTAAACTAGATTTCTGGGAAAATCCTTTGTTACACACTTCACAAGTGAAATGTTTCTCTTTAGCATGAACACGCAGGTGTTTATTTAAACCCGATTTCTCAAAAAACCCTTCGTTACACACGTCACAAATAAAAGGTTTTTCATGAGGAGTATGAATATGCAGGTGAATTTTTAAACTAGATATTCGAGAAAATGCTCTATTACATACCTCACAAGAGAAATCTTTCTCTTTAGTATGAACATTTAAATCATATTTACTAGAAAACCTCTTGTTACACACTTTACAAGAAAATGGTTTCTCTTTGGTATGGATTCGCCGATCATCATTTAAATTTGTTTCTTGAGACAATCCTTTACTACCCATCTCACATGTGAGAAATTTCTCAGTAATATGTTTTGCAGTCTATATAAATTATACTTTTGTAAGAATCTTTTCTTAAATACCTTAGACGAAAAAGTCCTCTCTTTAATATAGCACAAATTGCTATTTAAATAACATTTTTCAGAAACATAACAAGAGAAAGGTGATGAGAGACGCTATTTAATACAGACCTGCCAGAAAGTGTCTGACTACAAAATATCATATGGGAAAAGTTTAACTTTACCACCAATATGACGGTACATAATAAAAAAAAATTTGCACATTCTTTACTGCAGAACTCTCAAATCAAATTCTTGGTTCAAAGTTAAATTAATTTTTTTATACCTCATATGTAAATGAGCTTTTTAAGTAATATTAATAAAAGTTTTTTTTCTTTTTACTATAAAATAAGATGTATTTGTTAAAGGGATGCATAGGTTTTCTAAAGTCTAAATCTAGAAAGGACAGTAATTCAATTATGTAGATTTTTTTTAAACATACAGAAATACATGCATATGCATTTAAATTATTGACTATACATGACATTCCAATAAAGATTTGCCACCAGAACTTTCTCTTTATAGAACATTGAAGTTATCAAAAGAAGTTTAAAGTATCAACAAGGATTCAGTACCACAAAATTATTTGTATGTCTTGACGCAGTGTCACTCGGGGTGCCGTTTTCGGCGAAACAAACTAAGCCCGAGAGCCTCTGGGCGTCAACCTTTAACTCTCTGGGCTATAAAAATACTATATACGCCCGCTGTCTTTTCATATATTATTTACGAACCTTTTATTTTGAAAACAAATACGTGGCAGCACTAAACAGAAATAAATATATGGAAATATCTAGAATCAGAGCTTAATTCGAACTTATTGTGAAACTTGCGATGTTGCTCTTTGTGCTTTGAAATGTATCACACAAAAGCAAATTTTACGAAGTAATGATTATATGCAACTAAAACCTATTTTCAGATATTTGTACAACATTTGGGTAAGTTTTTATTCAATTATATGTAAAATTGTATGTCAAAAAATGATATTTTCTTATGCGGATCTTTTTTTCAAATATAAAGCATGCTTCTTTCAATAATTTCTCATTAAATGTTAATTTTTAGTACATTTAAATAGTTCCTTGATTATGAATAAGAACAGTTTGAAGTTTATAGTACAAAAATTATTAAAATATATATCTTACAAGTATTCTTTAAAGAATCATGAAAAATAACAAATACCCTCAATCCAGAGGCAGATATGCGGTGGAAATAGCTCAAACCTCAAAGTGTTCAGAAATAATCTTTCACTTAAGAGAAAACATACTGAAAATATATATCGTGAATGAACTTTTCCTAGTGGTAATTTTTATTTATTTTAACCACTTGATACCTTTTAATAAACAGTTGTCTAAATTCTATCCAATAATTTGCATAAAATGAAAAATATCGTACTACTGCAGACCAGATATGAAGCTAACGAAGATCTTTACTGAAGACAATTTTTTATGGGAGAATTCAGCCAATAGAAAAACTTGTGTTTGGGCATGGTTTATTTTCATGTTTTTTCACTGTATTTTCAGAATAGACTTCGTAAACATCTGCACCTGAAATATAAATTAAAATGTATATATGTTATAAAATTCATTTGAGAAATTCTGTTTCAATGTCATTAACAAAATATTTATATTTATTAAACACATAATAAATATTTTGCTCATTTTACTTTAACTTCCCTAATTTTCACAACTACAATCAAAGCAATGCAAAGTATTTAAAGACGCGCCAAACTGCTTAGATATTTATTTCTAACTTTTCTTATCTTCATCTTTTCCATTTCTTTTCTTATCATAATAAATATTTTTGCTCATTTTACTTTAACTTCACTAATTTTCAAAACTACAATCAAACCAATGTAAAGCATTTAAAGACACGCCAAACTATTTAGATGTTTATTTCTTACAGTTCATTTACCAATTTTGATAAAAAAGAAAATGTAATTTTGCATTGCCATGACTTATTTTGTGAGTGCTAGTAATCAAATGTAGGTACTGGGTTTTTCAAAAATGATATATTCTAATTAGCTGGATATTAGGTTATGTGGAATCCACAGTCATTTTTATTTACAAAAAATTAAAATATTAAAAAATGTACAACATATTATAAATTTTCGATGCTGTATTATTAGAAACTGTAATAAACAGCTTTGAAAAAATAGTTTACATGTGAAAGTAGTCATGTTAATTGCATAAATTATAGCTATTGAGCAATACCTCGGATAATACTACGGCAAATATCACACAATTGTCAATTTCGGCAATCAAGGGTTTTGCGTCAAAAACGACGCCCGTGATGCAGCGGTGACACGGGCGATAGTTTCAACACCCTTGGTATTCGCCCATCTGAATTTATACTGGCTCAATTCGGTCGGAGTAAAATGCCGACTAGAGTGCTGCAATGGGTAGGGTAATCAAATTTTATCGGACCCGGGCCGTGCTTTGGGGTTGATTTTATTTGCTTCGGGTTTGGATTGGAATTTCTCTACATTGTATCGGTTTCGGGTTAATCCGACTAAACGAAAAGTCTAGAATATTTTTTCAGATGATAAAAATATATATTTGGACATTCATAAATAAATAAATATATATATATATGTATATATATAAAAAATACCTTTGAATCAAAATTTATCTTACAAGTTAATATAACGATGTTTATATATACATATAATATAATGGTTATATATATATATGTGTATGTGTGTGTGTATATACCGGGTGTCCTAAAAAGGACTGACTGATTTTAAAATTAAATAACTTGTAAACGGTGACAGATATTTAAAAAATTCTTGCAGGAGGGTTATGCATAAGGTCAAAAGTTTTTTTACAGTGATTTTCAATTTTAGTTCTAATTACAAACAATAGATGGCGCTGCGATCAATAGACGCTCAATTCAGGCTCGATTTTTGGTACTTCGTGGCCCGGATAATACATTTCCATCTCCTTTTTCTGCATGGAACAAGATAAAGGACCAAAAATCGAGCCTGTATTTAGCGACTATTGCTTACAGCGCCATCTATTGTTTGTAAATCGAACTAAAATTGAAAATCACTGTAATAAAACTTTTGACCTTATGCATAACCCTCCTGCAAGAATTTTTTTAATATCTGTCACCGTTTGCAAGTTATTGAATTTTAAAAAACATTCAGTCCTTTTTGGGACACCCGGTATATACATAAGAGGATAAAATTTAAATTCTTTTTTTTAATGAAAATTTAAAACTTTCCATCTACTGTTTCTTAACTCCAATTCTAAAGCTTAAAGCTGCTTTTCCTTGATAAATTTCTTTTCTAGCCTAACATTTATTACTTTTTCATTTAAAAATATAACCATATCTAACATTAAAATCACTGATTTCATATTTCTTGTAAGCGTCCGTGGCCAGCTATGCCCGAATCTGCAACCAAACCTTTTTTCATTATTGGCCCCAGACCATCAATCAAGAGCTAAGTAACCAGTTAAATTCAAGTCTTATCATTTTCTGACAAATGTGCCCCCTGCTAGGAATAATCCTAATTACGCCCTTATACAGTGAATCAGGCAGGAATCCGGGAGCTTTTACAGAATGTGAAGTAAAAAAATAAACCTCTGTTACTCAGAAGTGTGTTCCCATCATATAGGGGAAAATGCGACAATAAGCTCCTCTCATACCGTCTGACCATGATTTTAAATAAGAGACCATGTATTAAGGAAGACTAATAAATCTGGTCGCCGACGAAAACATCTTGCCTTCCTTATGTATTTCGACTACAGACACTCTACATCGATAAAGTACGAAGCACCGTAACGCCCATTAGCTACAAACGAAAATGGGCAAGATAAAAGGCAGGCATATAGCAGAATAACAAATCCGCGGGAAAACAAACCCGGCTATGATACAAAAGTCTTACAAATAGCGGTCACCTGCCTGCATTAGTTAAAAATTCCTGGCGGCCTGGTCTACAGGCGGAGGTAGATTTCGAAGTTAAGTAAACTAATTTCACCAACACAAACTAAATCATGATTAGAGATTTATCCACTTTAACAATTTTATCTGGCCGCTTCTGACGAGTTTTTATTTCATTTTTATATAATAGCTGGTTTTATCAGAATCATGTTAAGGAGAGCTATTAAAAAAACAAAACAATAAATACTTTTCCATGCTCAACAACTCGAAATTTTCTGGCACATTTATGAAGAGATCTATAAGTGACCTGTGTTTTTATTTTTCTCTCAATTAATTATAACTTGATTTATAAACAATTATTTTCTCAGTAGGACAATATTTTTCGTTTCTAACATAATTGCTTCGGGAAATTCGGTTCAAAATGCCCATTTTGACATAATTTTTTGAAATATATTCTGCCTCTATCAAAAAATCGATCATTACGGTACATTATACAGTTTCTGAATAAGAGAATCTACCAATTGAATGCGATTGAGAGCAAAAATGAATTTAAAAATGAATAAGAAAATAAGCAGTTTGGATTTGAATACACCCTTAATAAAATGATTTTTTTTCTTCAACCGCTATGTATTTTTAATTTGTTTTTGCTGTAAGAATTGGCTCTATCAAAAACTTGTCTATATAAATGTTGTAGACAATATTAAGAAGATATATGATAAATTCATGGGGATTTTATATCTTGTGAATTGACGGAGCTATGGATTTTTTTCTTCTTCAACCCCCACCCCTATTTGTTTTCGCTTTTATTTATTTTTTTTGCGGTACGAATTGGTCCTATCAAAAACTTGTGAATATAAAAGTTGTAGGTAATATTAAGGAGATTTATAATAAAATTAATTGGATTTGATATCTTGAGAATTGACGAAGTTATGAATTTTTTTCTCCCAAAAACCCTATTTTTGCGCCCCTTGAGCCCATTTTTAAGTTGAAAAAAAAATCTGTGTTACATAAATTTTTGGCCCTATTTTTAGAAGTAATAAAAACTTTAAACTGATTTGCTATGTACAAAAATTAAGAAGTTATGGGGTTCTTTCGGTTTTCGCATAACCCCTCCCTATTTCCATCCCCTTGGTCTGATTTTGCCCATTAACGAACTTGACCAAGATTTTATGTATCAATTTGGAAGAGATATGTGCAGAATTGTGGAAGTTATCGTGTCCAGAAGAAAGTGATATATATATGTATGTATATATATCACTTTTGTTGGTTGTTTGAGTGCAGGGGAAATTTTTTTTTTTCAGCTTATAGCTTTTTTCCCACAGAAAACAACCGATTTGCTTATATCATTGAATTCTGTACTCTTGAAAACGTAATTCAATATATAAGTTTTTCAATTTTTTCGGAATCCATATTCTTCTTTTTTTCTTCCATGTTAATTCTTGTAATTAAGTATACGGTACTTTATTTTACACATACAGTTCTATATTGTTGGTTTATGGCGTGTAGTCAATCATTCACAATATTGCAGATTTTGATGATGGTTTGTAATGTTTAATTAATGGTTATATATACATAAATTTTTACTGAGGGTGGTTTTGGGTTCTAGGGGTCAGGATCAGTGTAGATCGGCAAAAATTTTTCAGAAATTCCAACACAGGGGAGAATGTAATAGGTAGTATTTCATACGAAATCTACCTAAAAAGGAAGTAAAATCTAACTGCCGGGCACCAGCCTTTGTCAAAGAATGGACTACTACATCATCTAGTGAAGTTTCATTTGTGTGTAGCGCAGTGTTTATTTCCTCAATCCGATTGTCAAAAGACTCTGTAAAAAAGAAAGGAAAGTTTGCTTTAATCAGAAATTGTACGTCGTGAAAAAAAGTTTCACCTCCACAGTTCTAAACTAAAGAAAAACAAAAGAAAGTATATTTCTATTGCGCAAAAGTTATATGAAGTCTTAAAATGACTTTGATTTTATTTAGCCACGGCAGAAAAACATCCAAGCAGCTGGACTAATAAATTAAAGTGACTCTACTTTTCAATTCCTACTATTAGCTCACACTCTCCCTATATTTATTTATATATTTATCTTGTACAAATTTTCAATCGTTAATAAAATACTCATTATTCATCCTATCAGGTTCAAATAAATTTTTTAAAACTTGTACTGGATGACAATTGATGTTAATAAAGTTTTTTCAAATATTAATTAATTAATTAAATTTTAATTAATTAATTTTAGTTTTGCATGGGAAACAAAATGGCCGCCATTGGTTATTGAATTTCAATGAAAGTATTTTCAATAAGGGTTACCATAGGGGGGGACCCAGTTCTATCGCCAAATACCGCCAAGTTTGTCGCCAACTTGGCGATATATCGCCAAATTTGGCGGCCAAAATGAGTCGCCAAAAGTGACGCCAACTTGGCGATATCTGTAATATTTCGCCAAATTCCCATAGAGTTCCATTGTAAACCTACTAGCTTATAGAAAATCAACAAATTGAGATATTTTAATGCAACAAAAACTCATATTAGTTTGATTATATTAAATTTTTCTTTGATGGCTTAAGTAGGAATTAACTTTAAAAACAAAAGTTTTATATTCTTGTTATTTTTACTTCAATATCCAACGATATATTTTTTCTTCTCGCTTGAAAAGTAAATAGAATCGCGATCGTTTCTACAAATCAAGAAAAAATTCTTCCTGACAGAACGAAGTTCTGGCCTGTGTTAAACTGAAACTTACCGCTGGAATAATGATGATCCACTGATAACGATAACGGAACTAGATCTACGAATCAGCTGGAATCAAGGACTCTTTTTTATTTTTTCTTC
This sequence comes from Maratus speciosus, assembly GCA_963932465.1. Taxonomy (NCBI): domain Eukaryota; kingdom Metazoa; phylum Arthropoda; class Arachnida; order Araneae; family Salticidae; genus Maratus; species Maratus speciosus. The sequence goes on along the minus strand of OZ010799.1, from coordinate 446,440,897 downwards.
CCTTTAAGTGAGCAAGCCAGTTAAAAGGATTTTTTTCTTTCCCTGCCTCCTCTAGTGGAGTGAACGATCTTAATGAGTCAAGAAAAGTGAACATAGCCTGTGGGTCCCGATACATTTTTACTTACCCATCATACGTAGTATAGGGTAAATCTTGTAATCGTTTTAAAAATCGAAAATTTTTTTTTTGACGGATTTACACGTTTCAGACACTGGAGATTCCGAAAAACACATTTTTAGAAAATAAATTTGTCCGTCCGTCTGTATGTCTGTGATCGCTCTATCTCCCGAACAAATTGAAATATAGACTTGGAATTCGGTGTGTACTTACGGAGTAGTAATGGGAAGAAGCCTATTGTATATCAGTAACCTCGATAAACCGGAACTATTTTTTTCGGACTCTTGAAATATTCGTTCTGATAAAAGGTATACAAAAATTTTCGAAATTGTTTATTTGAAGGAGTGAATATAAAAGACAATAAAAAAACATAAATTTTGCATCATGAATGAACTCGATTGGATAATGAGTTGCCGAGATATTTGTAATACTATTTTTCACAATCTTCGATTTTTGATGACCCTGTGTTTCATTCAAATTTCAATTCAAAGATATATTTTAATTGGAAATGAGACGCTTCATCCGACGCAGTAAACTGTTAGTTAATAGGATTATAATTTTTTGAGTTATAAAGATGTTTCTTTTACGCAATTCGGTACTACTCGATTAACCCGCCGACCCAAAAACTATCGCCAAAACTATAAGATTAAATGCCAATAATGGCTTATCGTAAATGTCAAACATTTAATACCTCTCCATACCGATAAGGGGGCTTACCATAGGGGGACCCTGTTCTGTCGCCAAATACCGCCAAGTTTGTCGCCAACTTGGCGGTATATCGCCAAATTTGGCGGCCAAAATGAGTCGCCAAAAGGGACGCCAAATTGGCGGTATCTCTAATATTTCGCCAAATTCCCATAGACTTCCATTGTAAACCAATAGCGTTTACTTGCTTACAGAAAATCAACAAATTAAGATACTTCAATGCAACCAAAAGTAATATTAGCTTAAGGGGTTATATTAATTATATTTAAGAAAGTCCAAATATATTAAATTTTGAATAAAAGTAACATGGTACAATGCTCAGCAAATATCACATGTTTTATTTTCATATTTTATATTATCTATATCCATGATGGGTAAGTATTACGGTGCCCCCCAACGGCTAGTTTTGTTTTGTTTTTATGTTCGTGTGAGTGTGTGCAAGCACAATTCTTTTGAGGATTGCCTATTATAGGAAGTAAGCTTTTTTCATTAACCAAAAAAAAGAACTTTTATGAAAAAAAATGTTTTTTGAAACGAACAATTTTAAAAAGATTACTATGTATTATTATTTTAAACAAAAAAAAAACATTGTTTTTTTAATTTTGATTTAATTGATTCTCAAACTTTCTAAATTTGAGTTTCTTTTTTGTTGTAAAAAAATAATAAAAAGAAATAAACGATTTTTTTGTGTATTTTAAAGGATAAAAACGTGTCCAAGATATTTTGACATTAGAAACTTGTAGTAATTTATTTTTATTATTGTTGATATGTGAAACGAATGTTTTTAGTTTTATTTATTTATACGTTTCTTATATACAGTAGACTACCTCAAATCCGCACAGCTTGGGACCAGAGGTTGTGCAGATTTTAGAATTTTGCGGATTTCTGGTCATTGATTTGTTTACATTTTTGAAACATTAATTTGATTGGTAGTTAAGCAAGGTAAATTATAATGAATGCTTACAATAACGGGAAACATTGAAATAAGTAAAATATTAAAATAATTTTTTAGTTTAAACGTAAGTAATTATTAAAATAATTATGTAAAATAAAAATTTAGAAAAATATTAAATTATTGCCGATGAAATCGATTCAATTAGATTCCAAAAGTACTATGCTGCCATCTAGTAGTAAGGCCATCGTAAGACCGATACGTCATCATACAGATATGCTAATTTATATCAAAATCAAAAGTAATGTAAATTTATTTAGTAATAAATCAGCTGCAATAGCCAAAAGAGAATGATTAACATAAAATTTAGTAAAAAAAAACATTGTTGTAGTCGCTGATTTCGGCGCCATCTTGAATTTTGTTCCTGTAACTTAACTGTAAATTCCATTGTTTACATCTGAAAAAAATACGCGGATTTTAGGCGTTCGTGTATTTTAGGGTCGTGGATTTAAGGGAGTCTACTGTATTATTTGAAATATTATTATTATGCTGACTTTTAATTGTATTTTCAATCCAGTTATATTTTATATTGTTAGTATTTTCATATGATAAAATTGAGTAACAATGTATACTCAAGAACCCACAGAAAAGTTGACCACAGAAGCTTCATTAGTTATTGAAATTCTTGATAACAATAGCCAAAAGATTGACAGCGAAAAAACAAAAATTGCCAAAAATAATAACGATAGTCAGAGTACCTGTAAGGAAAGCAAAAGGGAGCTCAAAACGACTAATGAGACAGTTTTAAGTGGACAAACAACCTCATATCAAGCCAGTACTATCTACAGCGTGGGCATGACCAAGCCAAAATGCAAAAAAAGCCCGAGATTTTTCCGTTCTCCCCATACACATTTTGCATTGGATGGAATTTACATCTTTATTTTCAGAGAATTATTTCATAATACGACATTCACGTGTATATAAGACACGTGACACGTTATCACACGTACACGTAATAATAAAATACTGCAAAATTTCCAAGTTCTAAAAGTTAAAAAATCAGCCGGTCTTCTTTAAGAAATAGTCATTTTATTTTTTTAAATGTAAAAATATGTAGTACAAATTTAGAAAACATTATTATTTTATTAGTATTAAAGTTTAAAAAGTATATTCACTAATCACTAGTAACACAAATATGACTATGTATACAGGGTGATTCAAAAAAGATGGGGAAATTTTTAAGAGGTGATAGTACACACCCAAACAAACATTTTGTATCAAAGAATGCCATGGTCGAAAACTAAATGTAAAAAAGTTAGAGGGCGCCAAAAGTTATGTTCTTATACGAGGCAAAAACATACTACAATGAACGATTAAGTTAAGTTACGAAAACAAATTTAATGGCATTTGATTTACAATAACTGCTCAAAACATTGACCGGCAGCTGTTATGCACGCAGTACAACGGCGAAGAACAGATTGGCGAATTTTCTGAAACACACCAGGCACAACCGCGCTCGCCAGATCTTTCATGTCTCGATTTTTTTTTTGTGGGGACAGCTAAAGTCTCTTGTGTATGAGACTCCCATTGAATCCACAGAAGAACTTGTCGCCAAGCTTTCGGCTGCTGTGGGGGAAGTTCGCGATATGCCTGGTGTGTTTCAGAAAATTCACCAATCTGTTCTTCGCCGTTGTACTGCATGCATAACAGCTGCCGGTCAATGTTTTGACCACTTATTGTAATCAAATGCCATTAAATTTGTTTTCGTAACTTAACTTAATCGTTCATTGTGTGTTTTTGCCTCGTATAAGAACATAACTTTTGGCGCCCTCTAACTTTTTTACGTTTAGTTTTCGACCATGCATTCTTTGATACAAAATGTTTGTTTGGGTGTGTACTATCACCTCTTAAAATTTTTCCCATCTTTTTTGAATCACCCTGTATAAAAAAATCCATTTGACTAAGCAAATGACATTTCAGAAGATTTAACTTAATTTATTTTTATTTTTTCATAAACGACAAGGTAGAATTTTGCTTCTTTAAAAATATAATAAACAACAGAAAAAAGTCTCAAATAACTTCTCTGCTCATTTCAAATTTTTATAAACATGGATAATTGATTGTGCGTCTTAGGCCCCACATAAAAAATTCACCAGGCCATATGCGACAGGCAGGCTGCAGGTTGTGTATGGCTGGTTTATAACAACTGTAGACCTCAGAATTTTTTTTACACTTTTGAAAGTTTGCCAATAATGTGTATCTTATAATCTTTTACGTGTATTTTATATTTTTATGTGTCTTTTATATATTTTTATGTGTATTTTATGTATTTTCATGTGTACTTTATACAGTGAAAACTGTATATAACAATATTTCATTTGGTCCCAGCAGAAATCCTATTAATTTAATGTACAGGGTGTCCATAATTAAACGACCCTACTTTAAAGTTGTCTACATGCAAAACTATTGGTCAGAAAGTTGTGAAATTCTGTGACAGACATAATAAAGGAATGGAAAATTGTTTGAGCGAAAAAAATAGTTCAAATTTTTGTCACCAGAGGGCGTTTTTAATAAATTAGATAATTTTTAACAATTTAGCCACCACCCACTGAATACTAGGCCTCAGCTCTGAGAAGAAAATGGAGGCTGTCATAGGAGAATTTTTTTTTCAGAGTTTGAACGGTCCATTCAATTTGAACACCAATAATTTTTTTAAGTTTTTATGCTTTATTTTTTTCAGGGGGCGGCCTATATATTTGTCTTATTTAATCTGAGAAAAATAAAGCATAAACACTTTTAAAAATGTGTAATTCATTAAAAAGCGCCCCCTGCTGGCAAAATTTTGAACTACTTTTTTTTCGCTCAAACAAATTCCCATTTCTAAATTATGTCCATCACAAAATTTCATAACTTTCTGACCAATAGTTATTTCTGTAGACATCTTTAAAGTAGGGTCACATAATTATGGACACCCTGTATATTGAACCTGTCTATAACAATAAATGGGTTAAGATGAAACCTCCATATAACGATAATCCTGCACTTTTTGAAACAGTCACTTTCTATTTCTCAATCTCTTTTAACTGCTTATTAAAAGATCCCTCCCCCCCCCCCCCAACTCTTAAATTCTCTGAAATAAGGTATAGAATAGAAAGACCATTATGATGCGTTTACGGCTGTCTCATTGATTAAGCAAGTTTATTGATAGCTTAGAGCTGCAATGTTACTGGTAAGATTTGCAAATCAACATACATGTGTTGGACTCAGGAAGGAGTTTCTGGACAATGAACACAGGGAGGTTCCACTAACACCTTTGACTTTATACCATCAGAAAAAGTTAGTAAACTAACTGTGGTGGGTGGGATATTGTGAGATTCTAGTGTGATTACACCTTAGATCAGGAATGCGTTAGACAATGGATCTCCATTATTCAACAGGGAGAAACTTGAAACAATCATGATTCAGCTGTCTTCGCCAAAAGGGTGTTGTTTTTATTTGTTGATACTTTTCTTGGCAATTTTCTGTTTCATAAAGGTCTTGGTGGAAGCTGAAGGTGGAAATTTCAATTAATTTGAAGAGAAAAAATCAGTTTGGCGTGCTTAGGGGAAGGGCGATGTTTATTTCAAGAAAAGGTTACCGGTTGTTGGTCTACTTATAATAATTCAATGGATTACACTTTACTCTGTAAATTTTGCGAAAAGGATTGCAAAATTACATTTCAATATTACCGAATGTTCCACGAACATATTTAAACTCGATTGATGGATTAAAAAATATGTGAATACCGGCTGCGTACTCAGCAAAAACTAAACAACCAAGAATATTATATTTCTTTTCTTTTAGAAACATGTGAATGTATCAATAGTTAAACGTGTATGCTGTTTACAACCAAAAACTCTTATTGTAAGGTATGTACTTTTTATTTGTTATGTATCATGTTATAACACTTGCACATTAAAACTTATCTATTACGATAAATTGCATACAACGTTGTTTTTTTTTCGGTCTCTAGAATATCATTATAGGCAGGTTTTATAGTATAATCTTTTAATCTTTGTATTTCTGTAGAGGAGATTTTTTCTACAGCTGTACAGGACATGTTTTTTGCATTATTATAGTATCTATAATTTTCAGTGAATTAGGTAAACTTTAATTCGAGATGTAAAAATAGGCCCAGCTGGCTTGAGAGTCTGAAATCAAGAAAAAAAAAAAATTAGTTAAAACTGCGTTCAATTACTTAGGTGAATGCCAGAATTTTTTAAATCAGGATCTGTGACTCTTATTTTAGAGGGGAAGGGAAGGGGATGTGACAGGATAAAATTCAAAAGGATAAACTTTAACCCCTTTAAAATTTTAAATAAAAAATTTTAATTTAAAATTCCCAGCTATCATTTCTTAACTGTAATTCTAAAGTCTAAAGCTGTTTTGCCCTTGATAATTTTCTTTTTCAGTCTAAAATTTATTTCCTTCTCACCACAAAATGGAACCATCTTTAAGTTTAAAATAGCTGATTTCATATTTTTTGTAAGCATCTGTGGTTAGGTATGCTCGGGGGTTGCAACAAAACCATTTTGTTGTCATTGATCCCAGATGATCAACCAAAAGCTAAGTAAGCAGTTAAATTCAAGTCTCCTCCTTTTCTGACAGTAGTGCCCCCTGCTGGGAATAATCAAAACTAAGCCCATATATAGAAGGTTGCTGGCTTTTAGCCAGGTCAAAAAGAGCTGGCTGGCTTTTTTGGTTTACTTAAAAAAAACCCGACTTTAATTGAAAAAAACCTTTTTTATTTTTAAAAAATTAGTTTACAGCTAATTCATACTAAATTTAGATTAATTAGTTTTTAATAACACTTGTAATTATTTTCTACTAAAAATAATATAAATTTCTGTTAAAGTTGTCAAATAAATGGCTTTGTAACCGCTAGAATGCTACTGTCAAGACAATATGTCTGAAAAAAAAATTATAAATATTCAAAAAATTATACTCCAAATTGGTGTTTTCAAATCCTGTATTACATAGCACCACATAGTACACATTTTAACTCCAAAATGGATACTTCAGTTACTACCTACTCCTAAATTATACTCCAAAATGGTGTTTTCAAATCTTATATTACATAGCAATGCACAGTACACATTTTAAAGATTATATTTCATTAAACAATGACAAAGTATAACCACATCAAAATGGAAACATTTTTATATATCCATATGGAAAGATTAAGTCATAGAATAAACAATGTTGAAAGAGAAATTAGAAGGATATAACATTTGAGGTGAGTTTAGCATAGTATATAAAATAAAGAGGGCAATTAAACAACAAAAAAAGGTTCAAATAAAGTTTGTTGAATTAAAATTTTGAAAAGCTTGTTGCTATTTAAAAGAGTGCCTATTTATACATAAGCTATTCATAATACTGTTTTTAATAGTGAGAAATGGTGTGACCTTATGTATGATTTTAAATGTTTATCAGAAATAAAATAAGACTTGTATAATAGCTGTTAAAATTAATTAGTTAAAATATGTAACTAAGTAACCATTGTCCTCTTTAATTTTATAAAGCAGTAATAATGAGGAAAAAAGGATGGAATTAAAGGTCAGTGTAAACCAGATAAAAAAGTTTGTGTGGACCTTTTAAAATTTAGCTGACATATTTACAAATCTGACTACAAATCACTAACAGCTCCATCTATGTGTTATTCCAGTATCAATGTCTTCATTGAGAAATTGTGTTATTTATTAAATTCAAGGTCAATTAAATGTCATTAAAACTAATTAAAAAAGCACTTAAAAATATGTAGTTTATAATTAAAAGGCTTCACTGTACAAAAGGCCAATTTTGGCAAAAAAAGTCCAATTTTGGGAAAAAAAAATCCGCTTAAAACCGCATAATAAGCTCGACGAATATTCATGCATAAATATGCATAAGATGACGAATAATAAGCTCGAAGCAGCAGCGGTCGTGTCATAGCTTCAGAGCCCTGAACCCACTCTTCCCGCTTTTTGATGTCTTTGATTTAATCAATTTTTTCTTTTGTCCAGTTTCAATTTTCTGATTTTTTTCCTTTTCAATCTGGTTTCCACAAAAGTCTCGGGTAAATGGACACAGGCAGGGATGTTGGACGGACACGCGGAACGGCGCGCGCCACGAATTCTGCGGCGGTCATTATCTTATGAATATTCGTGCATAAATTCATGCATAATACTGTTTTAAATAGTGAGAAATGGTGTTTTTATTATATGACTTTATGTATGATTTTAAATCTTTATGAGAAATAAAATAAGATTTGTATATTAACGGCTCTCAAAATTAATTAAGTTATAAAACATGTAACTAAGTAACCATTGTCCCCTTTAATTTTATAAAGCAGTAAAAATGGAAAAAAAGGTTTGAATTAAAGGTCAGTGAAAACCAGATAAAGCAGTTGGTATGGCGCTTTTAAAATTCAGCTGACACATTTACAATTCTGATTACAAAATCACTAGCAGATCCACCTATCTGTTATTACCAAAAAAAAAAATAAGCATATAAACTTGGTAGAATCTTGCATGCAAATTCGGCAGCTAAATTAAGAGAATGAGACATACATTTTACGATGACAAGGTCTCTTATTCTTGTTTTGAATTTATTACCAGTAAATGATTCTGTCTTATTACATTAGCTCCAACTACACTTATGCCAATAAGTTTTTCAAGCTTTAGACTATCTCTAATCATCTAGATTTTAATTAATCAGAGATTACGTTTGTATCACTTGCTTCTATCTGAATTGAACTATAACACGTTCTTTTTATTTTTTTTTATCGTCCCAACTGAACTACTTAATCTCAATACAAGCATTTTCGTTGTATCAATTGTGTTCTTTTGTCTATAAAAAGAAAAAGCTAGCTGCTTTCTACTTCTTTAATAAAAATTTTTTAAATGCACGGCGAAAGAACGTTTCAGATATGTGCTGCTGATTTAGCCATGTGAAGGTTTATACCAGGCATGTCAAACTCATTTACCATCGAGGGCCAAATTAAGTATTGAGCATAAGTCCGCGGGCCACATTAAAAATAAATATGTGTACATATGTACTATTACAAAATTAATTCATACAAAATACAGCCAGGGCAAATAATATGTAAAATTATGTACAGTTGAAAAAAAATCCTCATTTATTTTTTTCTTTTCTTTTCGAAAACGAAACAAACACTTGGCGATGTATTCTAATCGCCTAAAACTAAATCGACACATTTGATGGAAATAATTCAATTTTATTTAGTCTCTTGATCTTGACATTTCTGCAATTTTATTATTTTGTGAAGTAGATATAGTAAATATGTATACAAAGGGGAATTACTGGACGGTGCTAAAATGCACCTAATTGTAAATAATACTTTGGAAAATAGGTCGAACATAAAAATAACTACAAAAATTTCACTCTATATCCATTTGATTTGTTCTATTATGGAATCATAATAAATTTTGATTAATTTCAACAATAAACTGTAAACAAAATTGACAACATCAATCATTAGTGAAGAAATAAATAGATTAAATTGTATTTCAAATCTCTATCGGTTGTAATTCAGACATTTTAATTTATATTTATATTTTAATATATGTATGTTTAATTTGATTAGTATAATCTGAAAAATTACATCTTCAGTGATTTTCTTTATGCCTTGCTGCATACAAAGTGAAGTTTTGCCAAAATAATAAATTCCATTTGAAAAAGTTAAAAATATCAAATAGCGTGGGAAAATCATGAATTTGCAAAGCAGTTTAGATTTATAAGATGGTTTGCGATATGAATTGAAAACGCGACCTTTATCGTCCCTTAGTATCTTTTAAAAATAGTCCACATTAATAATTTGGAAATATAACAAAAATAATAATAATAACACATAAAAACAATGGTAGCGTCATATAACAATTTAAATGCTAAAACTTTACAGTAGAAAGTTGTCAGATGTGTAATGAAGTGTACTTTCAAATCTCATATTTCGAAGATGTTCACTAGAATGAGCGATGATTATAAATTCATAGAAATAAAACTTATAATTTTAAATAAACATTTAATTACATATCCGGCATGTAAAAATTTAGAGTACAATCAATGAAAATGAAAAAAAAAAACAGTGAAAGTGATATAAAAATGTAAAACAATTACTTGCATTTTCTTTTAATTTTGAAAGTGATTTTAACGTATAACGAACAAATGCCGCCATATTCGTGACAACCATTTTTTATTGTCCAAATGTATTATTCCAAATTATTATTTTGACGGCACATTTTCTGACAAACTTTTTTTTTTTTTTTTTGCATTATTTAATTGCGAAAATTCTGTGATTAGATAAAGCGAAAATTTCGTGCAAAGATGCTGGCGTACAATTAAAAACAACACATTTGGACAATAAAAGTGGTTTACGTGAATATGATGGTTCGTTAAGGGTTTTAAAACACATTTCAGAAGCACTATTATTTGCAATATCAGCTAACTTTTTAAAAGACAATCTGCGTTTAGTCAAAATTTTCATAAGTCCGTCAAAACAATGCGTTGCGCTGGTTATACCGAATTTATAGGAATAACTTAAGGAGCTCCTCACATATTATTAAATTCGCGTCAGATCTGCGAATAAAACAATATATGAACTTAGGAATCGTAACCTGCATACATTGTACGATTGTACACTGTTAAAAATTTGCAGCATTCTGTCCAGTCATTTGACCGTTTTTATCGAAAATGGTTACACAACCGTAATTTAATACTATTTTGACCATATTATTGACCATTTTATGGTCAGAATATAGTTAAATTACGGTTATGAAACCGTTTTTTCAAAAAACTGTCGAATGACTGGACAGAATGCTGCAAATGTTTAACATAGTGCATGTATTTTCATGAATAGCAATCTAATATAGGCATCAAACATTGAAATTATACGTTTGATATGATTCCTTAAATTCCCCGTTGTATCACATTTTCAAACGTTGGTACTTAAGCTTACAGAATTTTTAAATATCTGATCTAGACATAATTTTCACAGCTTTAATAATATATTCGTGAACAAATTCTACTTCTTTGTAGATGATTCTGGTTTGCTTGCAATTGAGTGCAATAAAAACTAAATTTCTCCACGATCATGTTATTGCAAGTATGTGCCTTCAAACTATATTTTGTGCTTTCCCGTTCGAACAGCTGAATCAAAAATGAGTAAAAAACCAAAGGCTTCGCGGGCCACTGACTAGTAGTCGGCGGGCCAGTTGTGGCCCGCGGGCCGCGTGTTTGACATGCCTGGTTTATACCGATAGACCAAAGAATTTTTGTTCAAGTTCCTAATACAGAGAATATAGTGGTCTGCTGCATGCATTGTGCAATGTTCAGTTAAAACGCAGCTATTTTTAACCCTTAAATGCCAGTTGTTGCTTTTCGGCAACATACCCAATTTAGGCTCTAAAATAGTAAGTATTAGAATAATATTGAAGCTATAATGCCTAATGTTGCCACTAAAATACATTCTGAAAATATTATTAAATCGATTTTCAACATGTAGATTGCAGCACTTGTGCTGTTTAAGAATAAAGATAGATTTATTTTTTCAATTGTTGCTACTTGTTCTTTTTGTTTTGTTTGGAAGCTTGGGAAATTTCCTATTTTGTTCTGCAGTGAGCAAGTAAAATTTATTTCTTATTATAGTTCCTAAAATTCTTGTGTGTTTAATATTATAGAATTTTAGCAAGGAAAATTATTTTTTCAATTAAAGACCGGAATTGCCGATTAGTAACAAACTGTTTTTTAGCCGTAAACCATACTTAAAACAAAATATGATTTTTTAAAGTATTTTTCTCATGATTTATTTAAAAAATGAAAGCCGAAAAACATTATTATAATGATTTTTGAAAAATCAGGCATTTAAGGGTTACTTCAACAGCCTTTTTCTTCCTTCAGACAAATATGCGAATTGAACTATTTTCTTAGAACCTTTTATTATGTGATTGTAGCATGCAACTGCATATCTTGCAAAACCTCAACTATCATGTACTGAAGCACAAATTATCGAGCATCCTTAAAAAAAGTTATAAAGTGACTTCTGTTTCTGTTGTATCAATCTATACTAATAAAAAAGGTTATTTGTGTCTGTCCGTGATGACTAGGAAAAATCTGCCACACGTAAAGGTCAGGAAATTTAGGTGGGGATAGTCCATGGTAGAACCTGTAATACGTGTATACTGCAATATATTAAATGACGAGCATGACAACGAGAGTAGTGATTATTTTCAATTTCTGTATTTTATTTTCGTTTTTCAAATCAAATATGAGTTCGAGACGGATCTAGTGTTGCCAGACGATTTACAGTAAAATTTACATGGAGGAGTGAAAACATTTCGCCAACTTTTTTCCCAAAAATTTTGATAGACCTTAAAAATTTCCCCATGAACTGCTTGTCCCTAAAAAATCCCCCAAAATGGGAACAAAATCCGAAGCGGCAACACTGTGCCAGACTATGCGATCAACGATAACGATGAAATGAAAATTTCGATTTTATACTCACCTTCAATTTCAATTAACAAATCTGATATCAAATTCCATGGATGTATCACATATGACAAATTCACACCCTCATGCTTCCATTTATTTTAATAAGCTTTCTAGGTACTTTCTTTGCACAGAACTCAACATACTCAGCAGTGCTTTAAATAAGCCCTAAAATAATAAGTCAACAGTAAATTCAAAAAATCTGCTGATGTTATTCGTATTATTAATTTAGTTCTACACAATTTTAGAAATATTTTAGCGTCATCAATGAACATAAAATTGTAGATTATATTTAGAAATTTTTATTATGCTTAAGGATCTACTTCTCAGATGCGAAAACACATGCTCACTAATGTTCATCCATTGAAACAATTCTTTAATGATATCTCCATTGCATTTCAATATTTTAATTGGTTTTGTTTGCATCAGATAGCTAAGATCGATCTATACAATAGCTGTTTTTTTACCTTTTTAATTTTGTTTCCAGTTTTTTTTTTTTTTTTTTTTGTCATTATTTTAAAAATGAGAACACTAACTTTCGGAATCGATTTCTAAAATGAAAGTATCCTCATAAATAAAACCTGCAAACAAGAACGAAAAATTGCAACTGTACAGATCGACCTCACCTATTCAATGCGAAAAAAAATGTTTAAATGCAAACAGGATATTTTAAAAGAACTGTCCCGTAGCACTAACCTTAGTGAGTGGGTGTTTTTGCATGAGTGAAAAAAAATGAACAATTTTTTAAGCAAACTTTAAGAGTACTGCATATCCCAGTTATAATCATTAAAAAATATACATTTTAAATAAACTAAAAATCATTGTTCAAAAAATCACCAGTAAAAATACAATAAAATCTATTATGTTCATCTGAACAATTTTCTACTTCATTTATCACTCACCAGTTTTTGATGCATGTTTTATTTCTTCTCTAACCCACCCCTCTAGATTTTACTACATTTACATCTCTAATAATGACTTGATACAGATTCCCTATAAAATCAAATAAAATGGATTAAAATCAGTGCTGTAGTTGGAAAAAACTATTTGTGGGAATGCACCTTTTCATAGAGTAAGAGTAGATGTGGATGCTACCGGATTTTTGCTAAGTTTAGCCAATTTAAAACATTTAGCTAAAAGCCGACTTTTCTTAACTAACAGTTATAGTTATTATATTCTAGTTTTTATAGTATTGTATTGTATAGCATTTATCTAAAAGCAATATTTAATCAATCTCACAGTAACATTTTCCATTATGAATCAAAATTTAATTGAAATAACAGAAATAAATCCACTTATTACTTGCTGACACATCTATCCTAGAGGTTTCTATAAAGAACGATAATGCGAGGTGTTTCCTGTGCTCTCTCATTTACGACAAGCTGTCTCGTCTGCTAAACTTCTTTCTGATAGCAACCACGTTTTCATATATGGTTCAGGACAAAATCGTTTCAAGTGAGGTCCTACTTGGCTTATGAATATAAGAGAACTGGCTCTTTCTATAAGAAGTGAATTTCTTGCATCGCTCATGATGTTATCCATACAGCTGAAAGCTCTTTCGCATTCAGATGTTGAAATGGGTATAGTTTTCACAGTCTGAAGAAGACGATTTAGCTCTCTAGGTTCATTTTGTTTGAAAAAAAAAAAAAAGTTTGTGCGCATATGCGATTTTGTTTCTTTTTTTTTTACAGTAACAAATCAAATATTTCTGGGAACGGCATTCCCACCAACTACAGCCCTAATTAAAATTTATATATGAGTTGTAATTTACCAACTGGGTAAAAAATGTCCAGGCCAGGATTGAAACAGGGCCCTCTAGGCTGAAGCTGCTAATGCTCTACCAACTTAGCTATCCCGGATGAACCTGGAGGACCTAATTCACCCAGTGAACCTCATTGATCATAGCATCTGGTCTGATATATGAACCAGCTCAACAGAATAAATCTCAGGTAATGGAACTCCAGTAAATGCTGGATACATTATTAGACTAGATTAATTTTAACACAATTATTCTAATCGGTAAAGCTTCACCAAGAGATCGCTGGTTCAAATTCTGGCCTGGACATTTTTTGCCAGTTGGAAAATTACAACTCATATGATTTATTTACCAATTAGAATAACTGTGTTAAAATCAATCTAATATAATTATGTACCCAGCGTTTACTGGAGTTTGATTACCAGAGATATATTCTGCTGAGCTGTTTCATAAATCAGACTAGATGCTATGATCAATAAGGTTAACTGGGGGAATTAGGTCTTCCAGATTCATTCGGGATAGCTCAGATGGCAGAGCATCAGGGTTGGCAAAGTAGACCCAACCCAGAAAAACCCACCCGGGTTTTCTGATTCTTTTTACCTCCTTTACAACCTTTACAAGGATACCACCTTTTTCGAACATTAATCCCCTTTTTTGGCAAAAAATTACATCACTACAGCCATAAATTAAAAATCACGTTACTTTAAAGGTAACTATAGATAAGTAATTTCATCTGTTTATTAATTATCGTGATAATTTTAAAGGTAATTTGTGAAAATTACAGGGGAGGGGGCACCTTCCACTGCTTTGGGGCACATTCTTTCCTCGAATTCTAAGAGCCCAATTTCAAGAGGATTTGGTTCATTCAACTTAGATTACAATTCGGCTACTTTCTGTATTTTGAAATTTTATCTTTAGGGTTGCCACAGGTGACTATTTTTATAAACTGTTTGCAGCATTAATTTTAAAAAATACATTTTGTAGTACATTTCTTTTGCAAATGTTCTAAAAGCATATTTAAAAGATTCTTGTTTTGAAAAAACTGTGCGAAACACAATTAAAAAATTGTCACCTGTGGCAGCCCTATATCTTGGACTTCAGTTACCAATATTTTCAAACATCAATAGTGGATTCTTTTTTTGGTTTCTATGAGCTTGATTACTACAAGGTTTGGCTCACTGAACTTGGTTTTTAATTGTCTTCGGCATGTGCGGAGCACTTCCTGTACATGCTGCTTTAGGAAGCGGGCACCCAGGTTTGTTGGGAACACATTAGACACTGCGGAAGGCAATGGAGTCCCCAAAACTAGGTTCACTTAAAAGATTTTCAAAAGTTATAAAATCGTACAAAGTTGAGTTTTGTTTAAGGTTATTATAACGGGTGCCGGGCGGGTCAGCTAGTTTAATTATATATTATTAATTATTTACTTGACTTTTACTTTTAATAATTTAATTATTTTTTTAAATTATCTTAATTTTTATCCTTTTAGTTTATTACTTTACTTAATTATTTTAACATTTTACTATATTGTAAACATTTATTATAGTTTCAATTGCATTATTCGAATCAATTGCATTATTACATTCAAATTACTACATCTAAACAAAGTAATGACCAGAAATCGGCACAATTTTTGGCCCAAAGCTGTGTGAATTTAGGGAGTCTACTCTACTATATGCTTTTAGCTAATAATCGAGTATTAATTTGGTTCAGGTATAGGCAGGTTTAAAGGTGAAATAATCAGTTTAAAAATCGAAAAATTACACTGAGGATTTAAATATGAAAAAAAAATGGATAGTTATGCATAAAACAGTGAATTTTTGCAGCTAAATACCAATATTTAAGTACAAAAACTACGCAGTCATTAGAAACATATTTCCCTCCCCACCCCATTTTCTGTTGCAGCTGTTTTGAGTCCTTTTACTGTGAAATATATCTATTGTTTTCTTTACCGATTTTTCACACAGTCAGCGAGCACATATTTCAGACAAAATCAAGTTAAAGATCATACAAATTTAAGGTTAATTTAAGAATATTATCATGGGGCCAGGAAATACTAGGCAGGTTAACTAGTTTTATAATAAAGTTTAATAAAAAATCCTTGAATATCAGTGCACATAATTACATTTCCTGTTTACAATTCATGAAATAAATCTGCTTGAACTAAATGAAATCTTACTTGTAATAATATTAAGGTACGAAATTGAAATTGCAGGTTTAAACAGTACATAAAATAAGGTCAAAAACAATGGAGAGTTTGCTTTGAGATCCCAGATCTGGTAGTTTACATGTTAGAAATAGAATCAATAGTTATACATACAAGGTGTCTTTTAATTAACCTATAACTTTAAAATCAAATAACACAAGAATCAATACAGATAGCACAGCAATTTTTTTTTTATTGAAAAGAACGTCGAAAAGGTAATTAATGCACAAGGTTTTCAAAGTGAGAACCTTCAGAGGCGATACAGTAGTGCAACCTAGTCACAAAGTTATCAGTTAGGGGCTATGCATATATAACGTTATCATTTTAGGGGGGAGGGGGGTCTGGCACATGATATCGTAAGATATCTCTAGGGGGAGGAGTGTTTGACTTTTGATATCGTTACCATTTCTGATCCAACGAAGATTTTCTCTTTTTATTTGTAACTTGGTCTTTACTACAAAATAGTATGTTCATTACGATTATCTTTTACAATTTTCATAAACACATGTTACAATTATCTTTTTTTAGTCTATTATCTACGTATGAAAATACAAAATTCTTACTTAAATTATTAAAGGATTATAAAATTATTATATTATATTAGATTATAAAATTATTATATGGAAAACCCCAACTTTTGGAATTCCTATTTTTCTGTATGCATATATATAATCCGCTGTTCGACAAATCATATGCGATGTATGTTTGAAATATTACTTGCGTTTAATACGTTGAATGCATTGGGTAACAAAAAGATATTATTGAATACTTTTTTAAATAGTAACTATTTCGCTTAAGTGTTATTTGATATAAAGTTATTTCATACATAAAGCGATATTTTATGGACTTCTATTCATTTGAATCAATAAAGTATGCAAAAAATAAATGCAACCATATTTCTGTATCACTCCAAGCAAAAGAAAAAAAATCCAAAAATCTAAAGAATTTTTATATATTGATAACGATATCATTATCGGGGGGGGGGGGTCAAAGAATGATAACATATGATATCGTAAGGGGGGGAGGGGGTCTAAAATTTCCAAAAAGTTGATAACGTTATATATGCACAGCCCCTTACTTGTTCAAGTGTTTCTCTTTTAATGCTTGCAAAGGAGTCAGTTTCTTGAAGCTATTGAGGTCTGTCGGCTTCTTCTTGTACACCAAGTCTTCCATGTGACCCCAAGGACAGAAATCGCATGGATTCATATCCCAAGAATAAGGTGGCCAATGTAATGCACCAGGATGGTTGTTTGGGTATTGATAGGCGATAACCCCAATTTCCAACTCAGTGTTAATGGTGTCAAAAACCATATCACAATATACAGGGCAAGTCAAAATGAATATAGCGATTACAAATGGCTATAACTATTTAATGGAAAAGAGTTTATCGATAAGATTAACACAGAATATAGACGGAACTTTAAAATTTTATATACATACGTCATAGATGTTCTATGTGACTTCCCTTGGTCACACGGACAACATTTAGGCGGTAGTCCATTTCACACCATACATTCTGAAGCATTTGATCAGTCACCGACGCAAGCTTATTACAAATGTGTACTTTGAGTTCTTCAATTGTTTTGGGCATGGGAGGCACCCTGTCTTTCACATAACCTCATAGGAAAAAATCGGCCATTTTTATTGAGACGGCCGCAATGAGCAGGTTTCTTGTCATTGCAAAGTTTCAAACTGTGCATGCGTAGGCTTCCGCTTCACTGCACCTTACATAAAGAAATTTTGAAGTTCCGTCTACATTCTGTGTTAATCTTATTGATAAATTATTTTCCATTAAATAGTTATAGCCGTTTGTAATCACTATATTCATGTTGACTTACCCTGTATATTCCAAATTGAAAAGTCAAAACATATATAAAATATTTATTTGCTTAAAAGATGTTACTAAAAACACATTAAAAGTAAATTAAAAACCTATATTGACATGTTTCAACTCCTTCATTGAGCTGTCATCAGAATGAATAACAGAAATTACAAATACAATGCATATGAAAAATTGGAAAAATCATCGAATACAAACAAGTAAACATAAAAACGCGCACTATATTTTCACCATCGCACGTGTTCCCTTTATGTTATGATTCTGCAAGTTGTCCAACCATTCAACCCATATATTCGGGATGCAAAAAGATAACGTGTCGAATATATGGGTTGAATGTTTGGACAATTCGCGGAATCGTAACATAAAGGGAACGCGTGCGATGGTGAAAATGTAGGGCATGTTTGTATGTATACTTGTTTGTATTCGATGATTTTTTTTCCATTTTTCATAAGCATTCTATTTGTAATTTCTGTTATACATTCTGATGACGACTCAGTGAAGGAGTTGAAACGTGTCAATATAAGTTTTTAATTTACTTTTAATGTGTTTTTAGTAACGTCTCTTAAGCAAATAAATATTTTAATATATATTTTGACTTTTCCGTTAGGATTATACCATAATTTCCAGCCTATAATCCACAACGTCACATAACCCGCATATGCAATTTTTCTTCTCACCAGAAAAAAGTTAGCAGAAAATTCGCACCAGCCCATAATCCGTACTATTGGTGAATCAAATGTAATGAAATATAATTTTATTGAATTGTTTTGATTTTTCCGTTTGGAATATATATTGTGATATGGTTACTAGTGGATGTAATTAAGGCTTATTACTCATACATACTTACATTTGGTGTCAAAAACACAGCCTGTTCTATGCTGAGAGGCACCGTCCTGCATGAACCAATATTTAGCAGTGTTCATACCCATATTACGAATTTGGAGAAAAACGGCTGTCTGAGATTATCTTTAACATTATCAAACCTTTCAAATTTTCTTGTCAGATCTCTTACCATTTCTCTAGAAAGGCTTAGGTCGGTTTCTGAATGTTGAAGTCCCCTTCCGTAGAAATAATGTTGAATTTTCAAAACATAAATACTAATTTTTAACAATAAAAATACGATCTTCAGTTGAATATGGCTCTTTGGTACATTATCAAAATTGCTTTGAACTGACACAAAACAAATTCCTTTTATCCCCTCTTTCACTACATCCATTCGTGCTGCCATCCAGTGAGGCTCTGGGAAGTTATTTCAGATTAACGTAGTAGGTTAATTAAAAGTCACCCTGTATATACAGTAACAGTAGACTTCCTGAAATCCACACAGCTTGGGACCAGAGGATGTGCAAATTTTAGAATTTTGCAGATTTCTGGTCCTGGCTTTATTTACATTTTTAAAGCAGTAATTTGAATGTATTAATGCATTCAAAATTATAATGATGGCTTGCAATACAGTAAAATATTAAAATAATTAAGTAAAGTAATAAACTGAAATGATGAAAAGTAAGATAATTTAAAAAAATGAATAAATTATTAAAAGTAAAGGTCAAGTAAATAATTAATAATGTATAATTAAATGTGCATAACAACTATGAGATACAGTTTCCTTGAATTATTCAATGAAACTTTTCTCATAAAAGTACCCTATTAATTCACCTCAAAATAATAAAGTAAGGGAGTTTTATTTCAGGTTTAGCCAGTCTTAATAACCAAAAAAGATTGATTAACACATAAATATATTTGGTAAAAAGATTGTGATTACCAATGATATTGGCAATACCTTAATTTTTTTCAGAAATAAATTTATACTTCCTTTGTGAAAAACTACGATTTAGTTATTTTATCAATAATTACATATTAAAATACAAACAGAATGATATAAAACAAAAATTCTGTGATTTTTGCCGCTACATCTGAACTGAAAGTTTCATTGTTTACATCTGTGATGATGAGTGGATTTTAGGCATTTGCGGATTTTAGAGTTGCAGATTTGAGGGGATCTGCTGTATTAAATGCACAAAGGTGGTTTTTATTCAGAGAGGAATTATCAAAAATACAAAATAATAAACAGACATTGGGATAGGTAATCTCATTTAAAAGGTTTCAGGGAACCTTCATTTGAAGGGGTAAATTATAGCCCTATAAGGCACTTGATTTTCTATGCCCTTTGTCCATATTATTGTTCTTTCTATTGATTAAGATATTATATTTATGTCTGAGGAAAATTTTTGTGTCTAATGTAAGAATAAAAGAGGAAACACAACAAAACAAAACTTTTTTAAAGATTAAATATTTGAAAATGGTGACATATTACATATGCATGCAGATGCTAGTTCCAATACTTTTTAGAAAGTTGTAATTTTCATTAAGTAGCACAGGGTGTTCGCACAATTTTACCACTAAATTTTAACAGTATTTTGAAAGTATTTCACTGCAGGAAAATATTGCAAAATCTGTGAATAAAGGCGGGAATTGCGACTTCTGTGTTTTAAAAATTAAATGTAAATTTTCTTATCATTAATAGTGGTGTCAGAGTCCTTGGAAATTCCAAGGAGTGTGCGAACCTTGGTAGCATTGTTTTTATATATGACTTTGATACTTTGAATTCAGGAAAATTTCATCTTCTAAAGCATTTTTCATGAATTTTTTAAACTAAATTAGAAGATTTACACAATCATTTAATGAAGTTTTGAAGAATTTTACCAATTAAAATTAATTAATTAAACTTGAATTTATAGAAATTTTCTGTAATATTTATAACTCTGCTTAAATTTTTTTATTTAAAATATTTTTTTAGTATTTTATAGAATTAAGAAATGTACAAATATAATGTTCTTACAATAGAAATAGTTCCTAACTGAAACTTTTTCTTCACAATCATTCAACGTCAAGAAAGCTTAAAAGATGCAATTGAAAAAGAAATCATCCTTTTAAAAATATTTTTGTTTTTTGCAAACAATAATGCTTTTGGAATATGATAAAGTAAAGTATTTAAAGCTTATTCTAGGCTGTATTACTAATAATTTATGTATTAAATAAATTTTTTCACAAATTATTTTAATGGTATACTTTAAAGTATAGTTGCAGCATAAAGGGTATGTTCACCTGGAATTCTCATCAAACTCCTGACATCAGTAAGATTAAAACAGGGTCTTAAAATTTGTTTTTGACTGACACTTATTAACCACTTCACCATTTGCCCTGAGATAAGTCGGGAGTAAAAGCACTGTTTCTCCATACCTGTCGCTGGTGAAGTGGTTAAACATTGGGTCTTCACATATGGTATATATTTTTAGCTATACAATCTATAATAGCATTTCATTTATCATTATAATTTATGGAAAATATTAAAAAAACAATTTATGAGGAAGATGATTAAACATTTATTGGGGGGGGGGGGGGGGGGAGTGGAATAAGAATGTTTCATATCTGTACAATCCTTAATATGGAAGATTTTGTTTATACTTTAACTAATAACTGGCACTACCAAGCAATATTTCAAATGAAAATCAAATTACAAATGTTTCACACTGGAACAATTTCTATGTATTAATGTAACTACTAAGCAATTTTATTCAAGTTTGAAATATTCCATTATTTGAAGCATCAACATAGAGGATTTAAAACCAAGTAGAAGCAACTAGTATGTCTTTAAAAATTTAGCTGATTCCCCCTTCCCTCTCTTAGTAATAACCCTGATTACAAGTCATTACTATGCATCTTACATTATTTTAATACAAAATCTTTTTATATTAAAATATAATGCTTTTAATTCTAATGCGGTAAAAAAAAAAAAAAAAAAAAAATAGATAAATTAGAAAAGGATTTATGTATGTTTCAGCTATTCAGCTACTAATACCCCTAACCCCCACCCCCCCCCATACTTAATTGCTGCTGAAACAAACATATTAATATAAAGGCAAATATAATGATCAGTTTTCATTAATTAAATCTGCTATTTATAGAAAAAAAAAGCACTTTTAAGGCATCACTACAGTTATAAATGAGAATATTTGGAGTTATTATCTAAATCATATTTTTTAATAAAATACTTTAAAGCACTAGTTATTATGCAAAACGAAAAACTGCCAACATAGTGTAAGTAAAGTCGCATGACAATATTTAAATAAGATGAACTCTTGGACAATAGACATTTTTTTCTTTACTCCATGTATTTAATTTAATTTTTATTCAGACGAAAAACGTGAGATGTTCGACGATGAGTTTTATGTTGTTATTATAGTTGGGATATGTGTTTTCGTAGTTGCTGTAATGTGATTGTCTAAATAAATGTTTTGTGTATTTAAAGAAGTTAGGTTCATAGTAAAATAATTACCATTATTTTAACTAAAATGTTAAAAATAAATAACAATTTGGTAGCAGAGGTCCGTGGTTTTAAAGCGAATTTTACATTTTGAGTGTGCAAGTAAGAAGAGTAAATAAATATGAATTGTATGAACTAGGCCTAATACAAGATAAGAATTTGTTCCATTGGACTAACCGCCAATAGAAAAAATTTAACAGGTAAGAATTTTATATGCATTTAAAAATTGTTTGGAAGATAAAGTATTTTAATTAAGTGTGAATCCAATATGTTTTGGAATTCCTAGAATAGAACCATTAACAAGTAAAAACTATACATTATGGAGTATGCGAGTTGAAGTTTTCATTAAATCAAAACATTTATTTGATGTTATCGAAAATGATGAACTGGTAAAAAATGAAGGTGATCCCGATATAGTTTAAAAGCGCATAAAACATGGTTAGAAAAGAATGATGAAGTTTATGGTATAATTATATTGACGTTGTCAGCAGAACAAACGATGGCAGTTAGAGGGATTAAAAAAGCTAAGGATTTATGGCAATTACTGAAAAAGCGTTATGTGGGAATTGAAAATCAGAGAAGAATCCAATTAAAAATTAATCTTGCGAAAATAGAGAAAAACGAAAGAGAAACAATAGAAGAATATTTAATAAGAGCTCAAGGGATAGCTAATGAAATATTAGAATTGGGTACAGAAATTGATAAATCGAATTAATAGGATTTATTATAGAAGGGCTCCCAAAGAAATATAGCGAAGTAACAACTGCGATATCATCAAACCCAAATATAATTTATGAAGTAATGCGAGAAACTTTGTTAAGATATGAAAGAAAATATGATAGATTTCACGAAAATGAGTCTAAAGCATTTAGGGCTAATGAAAAGGAAAAAGTTTTATGTTATGCTTGCGGAAAGCCAAATCATATAGTGCGGAATTGTTATAGGAAATTGAATATGACACACTCGCAAAACAGTAGAGAATATTCGCCTAAGGAAAATTAAAAAAATTATTATAGTAATAAAGTTCAAGATGTAAGAAAATACTCACGCAATAATAAGAATTATAATAAGAATAATAATGTTTCAAACAAGAAAGCAAAAGAATATACATGTTTTACAAATGAACATGCATTACAGTCAAATGAATTCAATAGAAATGAGTGTAAAGAATCTGAAAATAATAGGGAAATAACTTGGATGTTAGACTCAGCTTGCACTTCACATATGAAGCATAAAGAAGATATTGTTGTAGAAAGAAAACCTGAAGATATAGAAATTGCAACTGCTGACAGCAAGCAATCAATACAAGCGAAATGCCATGGAAACATTCATGTTACAGCTTACGATAAGAAAATTGGCGAAACAAAAATAAAACTTAGCGGTTCTTTGCGTACCTAATTTAAGAGAAAATTTAATGTCAGTTCCAAGTTTAGTCAGAAAAGGAAAGTATGTAATATTTGATAATGAAGGAGCAGCCATATATGAAAAGAATACAGGCGAATTAATAGCTAAAGGAACATTCAAAGATAATACATTTAAAATAAACTTAGCTGTATGAGAAAAAGATGAAGACAGAAATGAATCTTGTTTACAGACAAATGAATCAAAGAAAGAATTGTGGCATAGAAGACTTGGGCATATAAATTATGTATACTTACAAAGAATGTCGAGAGAAAATCTTGTAAGGGGATTAGAAAAGATGAATGGTGAAGAAACAAAATGTGAAATATGTATTCAAGAAAAATTAACAAGAACACCATTTAATCCTGTGATAGAAGGAACAACACGCATTTTAGAAAGATTGCATGTTGATTTATGTGCACCAATGAAAGTACACTCATTGGGAGGGAGTAAGTACATGCTGATGGTAGTAGATGAATATAGTAGAAGATATTTTGTAGATTTTTTAAGAAGTAAAGATGAAGCAAAAGAAAGAATTATAAATATAATAGAGAGAAGAGAAAATGAAACCGGCAAGAAAGTAAAAGCGGTTAGATCAGATAATGGTGGTGAATTTACTAATGAAGAGCTCGTGAATTATTACAAAAGGAAGGGCATACAGAATGAAAGAAACACAATTCATAGTCCACAAAGTAACGGGATAGCAGAAAGAGCTAATCGGACTGTTATTAATACTGCAAGAACATTGCTGATAGAAGCAAATCTACCTTTATCCTTTTGGGCCGAAGCAGTATCAACAGCTGCTTATATACATAATGTTACTCCAACAGCTATGAGAAAGAAAACGCCATTAGAATTATGGTCAAATACTAAAGCAACAGTAAAGCATATGAGAATATTTGGATGTAAAGCTTTTTATCGCAACGATGATATCAATAAAAAGAAATTTGATATAAGAGCAAAACCAGCAGTGTTTATCGGATATTCAAGAGATCAGCGAGCATACAGATTGTACGAATTAAAGGAAAAGAGAATGCGTGAAAGCAGAGATATAGTATTTATAGAAGAAAAAATGGGATATGAAGACATCGCT
The DNA here is from genome assembly GCA_963932465.1 of Maratus speciosus. NCBI lineage: Eukaryota > Metazoa > Arthropoda > Arachnida > Araneae > Salticidae > Maratus > Maratus speciosus. Next base: position 446,416,044 of record OZ010799.1, on the reverse strand, counting down.
AACAAGGAAGAAATGACTGATGAATTTGAATACATCAACATTACCAGTAATAAGAATGTTATAGATGAACAAGAAGAGAATAACTCCGATGAAAATGAAGAAGAGTTAAATCAGAAAAAGGAAACAGTTGAGTTGTCAAATGATTCTGTGACAGAAGAATATGAAGTAAATGGTATAATTAATGAAAATGAGGAACAGAAAGAAAAAGAAACTAATGAGAATAAGCTGTTTGAAGAACCTAGAAGATCATCACGAATTAGGAAACCAAAACTAAAGTATTTAGCAAATCTAGTGCACGAGGAACTTCCAAAGAATTACAAAGATGTATTAAATTCTAAAGATAAGGATAAATGGATTGAAGCAATAAAAAAGGAATTACACTCGTTAGAAGAACACAAAATGTGGAAAATCGTTAAGAAACCAAAAGATGTGAAGGCACTGAGAAGCAAATGGATTTTTACTGTAAAAGAAAACGGTGAAGATGTAATATATAAAGCAAGATTAGTAGCCGACGGATCAAGACTTAAATTTGGAACAAATTATCAAGAATCGTATAGTCTTGTAATGAAAACTGAATCATTTAGAACTTTGTTGGGAGTCGCAGCAATGAAAGGTTACAGAACTAGATTTTTCGACGTAGAAACAGCGTATCTGAATGCAGATCTAGAAACTGCTGTTTATATGAATCCACCTGAAGGGCTACAAATTGAAGGAGGGAAAATATTATTGGTAACAGGAAATTTATATGGGTTGCCATAAGCAGGAAGATGCTAGTATGAAAAATTAGTTAATATATTTGATAAAATTGGGTTACAGCCATGCAAAGCAGATCCATGTGTGTTTTTTAATAAAAATGATAATAAATTTATTACAGTTAGAATATATGTCGATGATGGAATAATCATTAGTGAAACCGAAGAATTAATAAATAAATTGATACAAAAATTGAATAAAGAAGCAAAAACTAAAGAGCTGAAGAAAAACATTAAATTCCTTGGTATTGATATTGAAGAAAATAATGGAGAATTTTCTCTAGGGCAAGCTAAGTATGCAGAAAAAATCTTAGAAAGATTTGATATGGAAAATTGTAAAAGTGTGAAAACCCCTGGTGTTCCTGGCATAAAATTGGATAAATATGAAACTGAAAATAAAATTGATGAAACATTATATCTAGAAATGCTTGGAAGTATAGGATATCTAGTAAGAGGAACAAGGCCAGATTTAGCATTCACTTTAAGTAATTTGTCTCAATATGCAAAAGATCCTAGAGAAATTTATTTACAAGCTGTGAAGAGAGTTTTGCGGTACATTCAAGGCACTAAAAACTACAAATAAAAAGGGTCAATTATCACTTTGTTCTGATGCTAGCTGGTGTACTACACGAGATTCAAAATCATTTGGTGGATATATCGTAAAGATAGGAAAATCACTGATTGAATGGAAAAGTAATAAACAGAAACTGGTTGCGCTTTCTACAATGGAATCTGAACTTTTAAGTTTATGTGATGCTGTTTGTGAAGGAAAATAGTTAATGGGTCTCTTGGAAGAGTTAAACCAGGAAAAAATGGTGAAGCGTCCAATAGAAATCAGTACTGATAGTCAATCTGTAATTGATTGGATTAAAAATCCAAGAGTGAATAATCACAACAAACATATAGATAGAAAATATCATTTTGTAAAAGATGAAAGAGCGAAAGGAGAAATTGAAACAAAATATGTAAACTCGTCTGAACTGGAGGCAGATATAATGACTAAGAATTTGAGTTATGATGTCATGAAAAAACATATTACAAGTCTGCGAATTTCTGAGGATACTGACATGCGAAAGGAGGGATTTGTAAGTAAAGTCGCATGACAATATTTAAATAAGATGAACTCTTGGACAATAGACATATTTTTCTTTACTCAATGTATTTAATTTAATTTTTATTCAGATGAAAAACGTGAGATGTTCGACGATGAGTTTTATGCTGTTTTTATAGTTGGGATATGTGTTTTCGTAGTTGCTGCAATGCGATTGTCTAAATAAATGTTTTGTGCATTTAAAGAAGTTATGTTCATAGTAAAATAATTATCATTATTTTAACTAAAATGTTAAAAGTAAATAACACGTAGTACCTCAGCTTTACCTACCTGCACATAAAATATTCCAATTTGAATGAAATATAGAAAGAATAAGACAAAAACAGCAATGTGATTTGCGTTACTCAAGAGATTTAATGTCAATTTCGAATCAAAATTTGTGTACCTTTTCAGTAAATCCTCTGTTGCATCTATCCAAAAAACCAGAAACAACAACAATAATCTGAGTAGGCACAAAAATAAAGCATATTACCATCCAAGCAAAGATGCCATATTTTGCTCAATTATCGATTTCATACAAGTCGCCAAAAAGATCATGCCTATTACAGAGCAGTTTCAAAAACAACATCTCAATGACGTTAAATATTTAAGAAAGATAATAATCTACAAATAAATGATTTATGTTTATTTCTCAAATCTTATTTTTTATGTATTATTGAAATTTTCTTAAAAAATTAAGAACAGAACATATTTACTTGTTAAAAACTTACTTCATTCAGAAAGTTCATAAGTACTAAACAGTCGAAGATCTCCGTTTAAAATGGATTCCAACCCACTACAAAGAACCATGTCTAAGTCAGGATTCAAACTCAGCACCTTTTGTAAACAACCTGGATCATAACCATTGAACAAATAGGTGAAATTTTCTGCAAGGACAGTAAAAGTTATAGTGTACAACTATTTATAATTATATACAAGTACTTAAAAAGAAAAATAGGTGTATACTGAATTCTTTGACAAAATTAAGTCTTGCTAAAAGTAAAAATACTTTTGAAAATGTAGTTTATAAAACACTACTTTTCAGGACAAGTTGTTACATCTGTAGTTAACTATTTTTTTAAATAAAATATATCTATACGCAACAAAGAGAACAGAAGAAGTTTTTCCAATCACTAAGTAAATACTAGTCTAATAGTAAAAAAACATAAATAACATTTTTTTTTTTTTTTTCAATAAAGCAGATTCTGAATAATGATGATTAAAAAATAATCAAATCACGCATTATATTTCGCCTACATACAGAACAAATACAAAGAATGAATATAAAACTTAGATTGATGAATAGAAAAACATAATTTATCACACCCTACAGTACACTATCACCTCTATTTTACTCCGTAGTACTATGCTACGTTTCACAAAATGGCTACACAAAAGATCCATCACAAAAGTTATCGGGAAAATACTTCGATTAGAAATCCTGGTTCGATTTATTAATTTCCGTGCTGCCATCTGATATCTGAACTGGTAAGCTTTATTGAAATATTTTTTGATTGCATTTTACATGTTACAATTCCAAATTAAATTTATGGAATTGGGTTATACCAGGTTTGTTTCCATATTTACTTTCTGTAAATTTCGTGTTAATATTAAAATAATTAAAACAAAATGTGTTCAGGTAAACAAGTTATCTATTTTGTATTAATTATATTTAAAAAAAAAATTATCAATATATTTTGTCTTATATGCTAAAACAGCTGAGCTGTGACTTTCTTTTTTTGTGTGTGCATGATTATTTATTGAATTTCATCTTAATATTGTAAAATAAAAACCTCCTAAGAAAGGATACTCCCACCCCCTTTCGCCAACTGAAAAAAAAAAAAAAAAAAAAAAATGAAAACTGTTTCATTCCTATTGCATCAACTTAATAATAAATTGCCTTTAATTAATTTTTTATACTTTTCCTTTTTAACTTCAGTTCTTAATATTTTATTTTTCTTAATTATTAAAACAGCCGACTTCTGGAGTGCAAGTTTTTTTCTTGGTTTCTGCCATGTGACTCTTTAAGGTATTTATTATTACAATATAGGAAGAATTATGTTATTAGGTACACCTTTACTGAACCTGCATTTAGACTTAGCTTATAGAGAAATTGGTAAGAGTAGTAAATACTAATACCAATAGATGGCGCTATCAAAAGAATTTTCTAATACAATAAATGAATATTTTCTTCATGCATATCATACAATAACGTTTGTTAAATATTGATTAGCTAATGTGTCCAACATGTCGTTTTAAAACTGACGTTGAACAATGGAATGAAACAATAGCCAACTGCTAATTAAAATTTTATTTGTGCATTACTGTTTGTAGTTTTATTTTGAGGACTGATTATTTATATATTATATAAATTATAAAACACAGGCATGTCCTTCAGTAAAAATATGTTAAATACCTTAGATGTCACAACACGGACTTTTGCGCTTACACTGCATACATCTTCATGTTGAAATATAGAATAATCCTAATTTTTCCTCAATTGAATAAAACAAACAAAAAAAAAAAAATCTCCTTTCAAATAAATTTTATTTGAAAACTGGAAATTAACATACTTATTTTTGATTTAAAAAGATTTCGGCATGTAATTTTTTTAATCTATCAATATGTGACATAATAATGAACATTTACTTGCTACAGTAATGTAAAATAATGTTTTTAGTATTGTAAAATAAATATGCAAAACTTTCAAGGGGGAGAGGAATTTAAATGAAATTTTTAAAAGAGAGAAAATCACCCAAATTTAGGAGATTCTCGTCTACATTTTGAATCATTACAGAGAGATCATTTGAGTAAGAATCAGTGATAAATGAATAATTATACTAAGGTAATAAAGACAGAATATAATGGCACCAGTTCACTGCTATAGTATAAATAAAAATTATAAAAAAGAAATTATATAAAAGTTTGTAAGACTTGTAACGATTTTTAAGAAATAGCAAAGACCTGTTGAATGATTAATTGTTTTTTTAAATCAAAGCATGTTCTAGTTTTCTTTCACTCTATATAATAATTAATTTAATTAATTCGGCATTTAAAAAATTAGGATAATTACTCACTCTGTACTAGTTCAGTAATTTGGGTCTTCATTAAATTACATCTTTATATGATTGTTATAAATTATGATATTATGACTGAATTTAAAACGATAGTAAGAACTTTGTCATCAAATATACATTATAATGAGTTTATATGAATTTAAAAGTCAATCTATTATGCTATTTTCTCTTACATATGCTCATTTTTAGTATTGGACTTGCAGAAGGAAGGGGGGGGGGGAGATACCAGAAAGAAGGTTATTTTTAGTGGTGGTGATGGAGGGGTAACTGTTAGATTTACTGATCTCCTTTTATATAAAATAAACCAAATAAATTACTACTGCTCATTTCTATCTTTGAAACCTCTCAGCCAACCTGCACTGTCTTTGAAATTGTGAATGCCTAATGCAGTGGCAAATTGCTTAGCTTTGGCTCTCATAATAGGGTCACTATGGAATGTTCTTATCTCGTGCTTGTTTAAACCACTTAAGGACACAACCATCCACAGCTGAGTTGTCAGGTCCTCTCGTTCTTTTTCTATTTTTTCGAGTGACATTTTCACTGTTCAAAATTTTATCTTTGTTCTTCAAATATATCGATAATGTGTTATATGGAATTTCAAATTCCGTGGTACTTACCGATTTATAAAAATAGAAAATAATAGAACTTTTTCCACTTTATTAATCACCGCTACTTTTTGAGTTAATATTGACTTATAAGGAGTTTTAGCTTTTGACAATGCCTTAATAAGAGCATAGAGACAATACTTAGAGCACAAACACAAAAGCTTACAACCTATAATAAGTCATTAACACACGTGGAAGGGAACGTGACTATGAGACCGAAAGAAATTTAGCTGCACTTTTGGAGAGGGATAAAAAGGAGAAGAAGGGTAAGTGGTGAGAATCTCTCATTACAATCTCTAAACTTGGATCCTTTCAATATGCAGTGGAATAGATTCTCCTGCTAAAGGGGTGTGGCCAAAAGTCTTGGGAATTTACTTGGATCAGAAAATTCCTTGGAAATCCTCATATAGTGACATTCCAAACCATTGCCTTTCTCCTCCTTAGAAAGGCAATTAAAATAAACTGTTAAAATATTTTGCAACTTAGTTGAAAACAGTCACAGGAACAACTTGTACTACAATATTCTAAAGGCTATTGTACAAAAAATTCGAATTCTCCAAAATAAAATTCGAAATATCCACCATTTTTTTACATTATTTAAATACAGAATTCTTGGGACTGAGCAAAAAAGTCGAATTATTCAGAATTTTGAATTAAACAAGTTCGAATTATCCAAGTTTCACTATATTAACCCCCTGACTGCCGAGGAAAAGCAAAGGGCAAATTGTAATTTTTTTTCTCTGTAATTTTTCTAAAATGCTAAAAAAATATAATTTTTTCAACATTATATAAAAAAAATTATTATGTATTGGAACATAATATCCTTGAGAGTATTAATCATAACTTAATCTTTCAAAACTAGATTATATCTATAGAATTAGATGAATTAAAAAAATTCTTCTATCGCATTGAAACCAACAGCTTGGTGAACGGATATATCAGTTCATGGTGGTGAAAAAGTTACAAAGCATTTACATATTAAAATACCTATTGAATGATACAGAACTAAAAAATTTTGTAATTTTGTCCCTACATCTGAACTGAAAGTTTCATTGTTTACATCTGTGATGATGTGTGGATTATAGGGTACTGTATAATCAAGTAATCAGTTTCATATGCAATATATGCTTACAATAAGCATAATCTGTACTTTGAGTCACTATTTCTATCTATTAAATCTCCCTTCGCAAGACATATTTGTTCAAAAATTGTTATGCAGATTAATAAAAACTTAAACTTTTATGACACTTTGAGTTGCACAACTGTTCTTTGCTATTACAATTGCATTTATTTGTGAAACACTTCCTTTTGCAGTGACAGCATCTATAACCTTGCTTTTCACTTCTCTAATTAACTGCAGCTGCTTCTCTCAGCAACATTTCTTGAGAAGAAAACTCATCTATGGAAAGTAACTTTTCTTTACAAATTACAAACTGATTACCATTTGCTAGTTTAAAAATGTTAGAGTCTTCTATTACAACAACAACTGCCAACACATTTCGGCAAACTGTACAACTACGGTCGACACCATTGACTTATATTCGTACGGTATCACCAATTTGAGCAAGAGAAATTTTTTTTTTAGGTTCATAACATTTTTGTTGCAGCAAATTCTCTTTCACGGCCACTGTTTTTATTTTAAAAAAACTTTTCTTCAAAAGTATTAACAGTTTTTTCAAGCTCTTCTTCGATTTCAAAAGTATTAGAAATTTCTTCAAGTGTTTTTCGGTTTCAATACTTGTGATTTGTTCACTAGACAAAAAAGACGATGCTATGCCTCTCACTTTTAAATGCCAAACGTGGTTGCATATGTACTTTCGCGTATTCCTTTGTGGTATGTAATTTTATCTGGCAAATTGAACAAATACCAAACCATCTGACCATTTGTTTGTATTGTTATCATTCTTCCATGCAGTTAACATATTCAGTATATCCTGATTGGCCCTTTCAACTGATCCTTGTGTTTAACTATGACCAGGGGCATGCCAGTGGTGTTCGATGCCTGTGTACAAAACTTCAACTTGTGCCCTATACTCCATCCAAAAAACTATCGTTTTATAAAAAACTTATCAGCGAGTAGAAATGAAATACTATTACAAAATATATTAATTATAGGCTTACATATATAAAGAAATTATAAAACGAATATCTAAAAGAAATAAAGCATACAGGGAGAATACAAAGGTCAGAAAATAAAACAATTTATGTCATGTATAAAAAACCCAAAAAATTGAAAACCATATTTCAGATTTCATAAAGTGGCTTCAAGCTAGTTTACAGCTAAATGAGTAGTAGTTAAAATATTTCCCTGATAGACAAGAAAGAAAAATAATATTTCTCCGGCTATAGTAAAAATCAGTATCTTCATACTTCATGATTAACGTCATCGACTATCAAGTTTAGACTACTATTTAAACATACACATAAAATGCACGAAAACTTAAAACTAAAACTCTTCTTTTTTTAAGTATATTTTTTGCCACACATATTAGATTCATCCTAGTATTCCCAACCTCTTGTATTTATGACTAAATTATTTTTTTTTTTCAATAAAACAGTTAAAAATAGCGTATCTGAAATAGTTTCCTCTATGGAATCTAAAATTGGATGGAATGCTAACAAATGCGCAAGTTTTTTGTAATGTTTCAATTTAAATTTCAAGTTAATTACGTTCTGAATTTAAATTGATTAATGTATCACATTCATTTTAAAGATTAATAGCATTTAAGTGAGTCTAAGTAATTTATTTATATGAGGTAAATCTCTAAAATATAATTAAAATCTAAAGAATAATTTTAATAAAATTAAAAATATGTATTTTTAAATATTTTTTCTCGCTTGAAATGCTTGGCGCCTTTATTATCCTGACGCCTGTGTGCGCCGCACACATTGCACAATAGGTCGGCGCGCCCCTGACTATGAGGAGGTTTTCCAAAAACTATCGTAAAATCTTTCCACATAGCATATAGTTCCGATATGACTTGATCACTGAATTCCCAACCATTATGTGATTGCAAGATAGGAGAAATACCAAATGTTAAAAATATTGAAAGAATGTGATATGCTACTCCTTCAGCTGTCTTAGTCAGGGCCGAAACTAGGGGGGGGGAGGGGGGCAAAGGGGGCACGTGCCCCGGGCGCCGCTTTAACAGGAGGTGAAGGGGGCGCCAAAATGAAGATTTTGTTTGACGTTTGACACAAGAATGTATATATATATATATATTATGAAATTTGTATAAAAATGTCTCGCAGCTGGAAAATTTAAAAGGAAAACTGAACCAAATGCATTAAACTTTACAAATAGATAAAAAGATTCATTACAATACAAAATTTCAAAGTATCATGCCTATGCGTTTGCTTTCTATCTTTTAAATCACTTCCTGTGAGGAGAATCCGAGGGAGAATCATTACCGTTTTCCAAGGTCAGTCTCTATTGTGGGACACCCTACTGTCCACTACGGATAACTACCAAAGGAGAAGTGACCCCTCAGTCTTATTTTTCTTCTAGATAAAAAAATTCCATGAAAGCTGTTTGTTTTTTTTCCGCTGAACAGTGTTGAGCTTCCTTTTCTTTCTTTTTTTTTTTTTTTTTTGTTTCCCGTCTTGCCATGGGCGCTGACTGCCCAGGACAACGGGAAGGGGAATGCACAGAGTAAAATTCTTAGTAAAACCTTTCTTTTTTAGATATCGACCTCATTTACACTATGCAAAAAAAAAAAAAGTTTAAAAAGATTAAAATGCAATTCTTTTCAATAACTTTTCAAAGATTTTAATGGATCAATGTTTGACAAAGCTGATTACGTAGTTCAGTTTTATATATTTTAAATTAAAAAATAAGTTGTCCGTTAGACATTTAGTAAAATTCTTTTTTGTAAATTTACTTTGTGGTGGTGGTGGTGGTGGGGGGGGGGGTGAGCACCAAAATCCATGTTTGCCCCGGGCGCCAAAAAGGCTAGTTTCGGCCCTGGTCTTAGTTTTCAAAGGTTGTTGCTGGACAAACTTAGATAAAGGATCTTGAACTTGATACACCATTATGAATGTATATTTGACATCACTGTGTGCATCACTATTCTCAGATGAACTTGGCATCTTGAGTTTAACTCAGAATGGACCACTAGTTTCATAAAAATACTTTTATTAGGTGCTCTATGTTTCATTTGACATTGTTTGCATAAATTTGAATACCCCATTATAATTTCATGTGTAATATTTTTGTACAGTAAACTCCCGACTATCCGGCTCTTGACTATCCGGCCTAGTAAAACAAAATGAGGAATATTGCAAGCGGTCGCGATAGGCAGGTTCCTGTCCGTAGGACAGAAAGGGAGGGGGGTGGGGGAGAGATTAGGCTTGATAACCTGTTTTGTCAGTTATGCAACGGAACAATTGCGGACGTTATTTTCCACTTGTCCTGATTACTTTCGTGTAGTCTTTTGGTGTGCTTCATGTTTATTTACAAAAAATTAACGAAATGGATGATAAACGTAAATAGGTTGTAGTAACTATGGAGGAGAAATTACGAGTCAGCAGGAGAAGGCGACGCCAGCTGATATCATCTGCTTGTGTAAATGGAGGGACATTGCGTTGCGGAAGAGGACTAAAAGGGAAAAGCAGTCATCTATCAACTACTTTTTCAAAAACTAAAAACTAAGTTTTGACTCTTTTATCTTATGCAAATCTTTTTATATTTGTACAATCGTTTATTAATAAACAGTAAAATAATATTTACTCATTTGGCTTACATTTTACGCTAGGGGAGAGTGTTGTACCTTGGGACAATTTTCACATTTTAATTTTTTACTTCGATGATTATAATCAGATTTAAAATTTAAAGGCAACATTTGAATACACCAACATATTTCTCTATAATATAATTTTAGAAATTCAGACAGTTTGAAAATAAAAAAATGCCATTCATTTAAAGTAGGGAAGGCAAACTGTCCCAAGGTACAACATCCTGTTGTACCTTGGGACATACTGCATAATTCAGGGAATAGGCATATAACTCATCAATAATTTTGTACAATAATACAATATTTTGTACAATAACAATAACTAATTTTATGCCAACAAACAAAACCTTTTTTTTTTTTTTTTTTTTTTCAAGGAAATAGAGAATGAAACTCAAGTTCAAGATCCAAAATGAAGTTGAGTTGTTTTATTTATTGCATTTCACATGATTTGTGAAATTTTCTGTAAAATAAGTAATAAACATACTTTTATTTATCCAAATTATTACGAACCAGATATTTCTTGTACCATTGGACATGTCCCAAGGTACAACATATTTTACTGTCCCGAGGTACAATCACCACACGTTTTAAATAAAATCAAAATGGCAGTAAATCTAGAAGAACTATCATTATTTTCTCATACCCAAAACATTTAAAAATCTTCTCTTTTATAAAAAAATAAGTTGCAGTTGACTTGTTGTAGAAATACATAGGAAAAAAATGAAGTTAGAATGCAGAAAAATATTTACTTTGGACTAATGAAATTTTTTTTTTCACCTAGCTCTTAAAATTCAATGCTTCTGATGTTGTCTGTTATTATGATGAGATCTGTTGGTTATAGGTCACTATTAGAAATACACAAAAGATAACTGTTGCCAATAGTTTATTAGAAATTGTCAATGTCCCAAGGTACAAGCGTCTCAAGGTACAACACTCTCCCCTAATGTTTTGCTTATTATTAAACTGTATATATAAAATTTATCTAAAGATGAGTAAATGTGTTTTTAATATGATGGTGAAGGGAGGGGGGGGGGGGGTAGTGCAGGAAGTGAGTAAATACATATAGAACTCCGGCCTATCCGGCTTTTTTGTTATCTGGTCTACCCTTCTGCCACATTAGGCCGGATAGTCGGGAGTTTACTGTATTTAACTTACAAATCTTTAAACATATATGTTTTTCCTCCATGGCCTTTTCTGGTGTGAGTTTCAAATAGTATATTGAACAATTCATCATTGGTAACAATATACTGTACATTCGTTTCTCCTGATTTAAATAATATAATTAACTTCTCTTCATCTTTAATTTTTAAAACATCAAAATGTCTTAATCGTCTAAAATCTAAAGGTGTGCTGCACTTAGTTTTAGCAAAAATCACTTCAGAAACTATTTTAGAGTACTTTTCCTGAGGAAAAAAAAAATATCTTCTCGTTTACTCACAATTAATGCATTTAACTTTTCAAAAAAGATCTCGATTCACTGCAGTATCCATTCAATATAAATTAGGGTATCGAATAAAAAAATAAAATTTAAGAAAACATTGTACACACCATCAATCCTTGCATAAGACTGACAACGCTGACTGACTCGCAGCTGAACAAAAGATTTGGCTCGCTTGACATTCTGCGGTGAAAGTGACATTCTCCAATTTCAGTCTTTCATGGTAACATATGCATTAAATTACACAAAAATTATTTTGAACATATCTTGATTACATTGGGCATAGAGCACTTTGCTAAAATTTTATAATCCAAAGTGATTTAAATGAATTTAGTGAATATTCAGCATTTTAAATTTAGTAAAAGTTGAATGATTAGATCAAGAATTACGGTTTTTACAAACAAACTATTAAGGCTCAGCATTATAACATTATCGCCTTAGGGCAGAGACTGATTTCTCTTCATTTAAATCAGTAAAATATGCAAAGAATAAATGTACATTATTGCAAACATATAAAAAGGAAAATATTGAATTATTGGCATTTAATCTTACAATTTGGTGACAGTAATTTGGTCGACGGGATAACTAACAAGTACCCAATATCATTAGGGAGGGGAGGGTTTTCAAAATTGCCAAAAAGTTGATAACTTTATACATGAAGAGCGCCTTAGGGAAATTTTTCTGGCGGCATTGGTGCCTCCTTAAAATACTGACAGTTAAGATATTTTAAAATTATAATTTCAAAAATAAAACAGAATAAATGCATCATATATAATTTATTTTACTTGGACTCTTCTCAGTATTAATGTTAATTTTATAACGAAAGTTAGAAGAATACAAAGTTTATTAAAAGGATACTTTTATCTAAAGTTTTTCTATTTTATTGTGCTAAGCTCCAGCATCACTTTTAAGCTGCCACAGGCGACTATTTTTTAATTCTATTTCGCACTTTTTCAAAAGCACAAGACCTTTTACATACGCTTTGATAACATTTGCAAGATAATTATACTACGAAATGCATTTTTTTTTAATAGTGGTGTGAACAGAATATAAAAATAGTGCCTGTGGCAGCCCTGCACATCTATATTTTTCAACCTTTTAAAAATTATATCTTGAATAATTACCCGAATTTTATTTCCCTTTAAAACGACCAACTTTTGATACAATTATTCGTGATGCTACTCAGGTTTTTGCGAGAGGAAAAAGACAGGCCTTTTCTCTAACTAACCTATAGTTCACATAACGAGCAACTCATAAAACACAGATCATTAATCGAATAAAGATCGAAAAGCGTTTTGGTATCATCGCGTCCATGAGGAATTTAATCGTAAAATGGCTTCAGTTAGCTAATTAAAGAACTTTTTATTTGCTTGTTATATCGCAACTTGTACATGGGATTTTTAATATTTTCACCTTTAAAAGAATATTCATGAATCTGTTTTACTTTTTTATTCCTAACATAGCAGAGAAAAATCTTAATTAAAAGAAAGTAGTGAGTTATCTTGTAATTAAGTTAGGCCTAAAGGTCACCATTTAAGCAATATTTCATTTGACGGTAATTTATTTAAAGGTAAAATTATGTCTATTTAATAAATTTTCTAATAACTGTTGTAATGCAACATTTGTCTATTTTAAAGTCATTTTCCCAGTAATCTCAGTATTTTTCTTACAATTAGTATATACCTATTATAGATATATTTTCGATGCATAAATTACATTTTGTTTTTCTAAATGATGTATTTTTTTAGATTACCAGCTTAAGATGTAACTTATTTGTGTCCATTGCATAGGTTTTTAGACTTTTCTTTTGATGGAATTTAAATACTGATATTTAATTCCATACTTTAATTAAATTCATTTGGTTTTAAAACATTAATGTGTTATTTATTTTTAACATTTTAGTTAAAATAATGATAATTATTTTACTATAAACATAACTTCTTTAAGCACACAAAACATTTATTTAGATAATCACATCACAGCAACTACGAATACACATATCAAAACTATAATAAAAAATAATATCACCTTAAATCTCATCGTAGAACATCTCACGTTTTTTGTCTGAACAAATATAAATTAAATACATGGAGTAAGGAAAAAATGTCTATTGTCCAAGAGTGTATCTTTTGAAAAATAATTTAAATATTGTCATGTGACTTTACTTACAGATCCCTCCTTTTGCATGTCAATAATCCTCAGCAATTCCTAGACTTGTAATATGTTTTTTCATGACATCATAACTCAAATTCTTAGTCATAATATCTGCCTCCAGTTCAGACAAGTTTACGTATTTTGTTTCAATTTCTCCTTTTGCTCTTTCATCTTTTGCAAAATGATATTTTCTACCTATATGTTTGTTGCGATTGTTCACTCTTGGGTTTTTAATCCAATCAATTACAGATTGACTGTCAGTACTGATTTTTATTGGACGCTTCACCATTTCTTCTTGGTTTAACTCTTCTAAAAGACCCATTAACCACTTTCCTTCACAAACTGCATCACATAAACTTAAAAGTTCAGATTCCATTGTAGAAAGCGCAACCAGTTTCTACTTCTTACTTTTCCATTCAATCAGTGATTCTCCTATCTTTACGATACATCCACCAAATGATTTTGAATCCCGTGTAGTACACCAGCTAGCATCAGAACAAAGTGATAACTGGCCCTTTTTATTTTTAATTCGAAGTTTGTAGTTTTTAGTGCCTTGAATGTACCGCAAAACTCTCTTCACTGCCTGTAAATGAATTTCTCTAGGATCTTTTGCATATTGAGACAAATTACTTAAAGTGAAAGCTAAATCTGGCCTTGTTCCTCTTACTAGATGTCCTATACTTCCAAGCATTTCTAGATACAGTAGAAGATCTTTATAACGCAAACCTAAAAACGCAAAATTGTGCGTTATATAGAATTTTGCGTTATATGGATCACATCATTGAATTCACCTTGTAGACATGGCCAAATAAGTCTGAAACATATCAAAATACAGTAGACTCCCTCAAATCCGCACAGCTTGGGACCAGAGGTTGTGCGGATTTTAGAATTTTGCGGATTTCTGGTCGTTGATTTGTTTACATTTTTGAAACATTAATTTGATTGGTAGTTAAGCAAGGGAAATTATAATGAATGCTTACAATAAAGTGAAACATTAAAATAAGAAAATTTTAAAATAATTTATTAGTTTAAAAGTAAGTAATTATTAAAATAATTATGTAAAATAAAAATATTACGAATGAAATCGATTCAATTTGATTCCAAAAGTCCTATGCTGCCATCTAGTGATAGCAAGGAGAACAGTGTTAATGCTATTATCAGTATATATAGCTTATTGCGCTCACTGTAACTTTTTTCATTGTTATTTAGAGTCCTGAAGGCTTTTCTTATACTGCTTTGTATGTTTAGAAATAAATTTGTCTATAATTAAAAAAAAAATTTCGTGAACAATAATTTTAGAATAGCGTTCCGGTTTGTGGATTTTTCCATTTCTTACCCTGGGATTTTTGATATAGATATGCTAATTTATATCAAAATCAAAAATAATGTAAATTTATTTAGTAATAAATCAGCTGTAATAGCCAAAAGAGAATGATTAACAAAAAATTTAGTAAAAAAAACATTGCAGTAGTTGCCGATTTCGGCGCCATCTTGAATTTTGTTCCTGCAACTTAACTGTAAATTTCATTGTTTACATCTGAAAAAATACGTGAATTTTAGGCGTTCGCAGATTTAAGGGAGTCTACTGTATTTCCGATTTAGCCACTCTTAATAATCAAAAATACTTTATTAATACATAAATATGTTTGGTAAAAAGATTGTTATTACCAGTAATATCAGCAATAGCTTGATTTTTTTCAGAAATAAATTTATACTTCATGAAAAACCATGAATTCAGTCATATTATCGGGAATTATATATTAAAATACATACAGAATGATATAAAACAAAAAAATTCTGAAATTTTGTCCTTACAATACTTACATCTGGAATGAATATACCTGAACTGAACGTTTCATTGTTTACATCTGTGATGATGTGCGGATTTTAGGGAGTCTACTGTAATCATATTTTCATTATTTCTTATAACAAAGCCGGATGGTTTGAAATAGTCGTGTTCGTGTTCCAGAACTGGTGTACCATTCTATAGTTGACTTCCTAAAATCTGCAAATGAGTAAAACCGCACATCATTGCAGATGCAAATGAAGAAACTTTCAGTTTAGATGTAGTGAAAAAAATTAGACTTTTTTATTTTCATATCGTTCTGTATGCATTTTAATATGTAATTCTTATTAATATGATTGAACTCAGGGGTGGACTGGCCCACCCCGCGGTCACGAGGTGGGACAAAACTGTATAGTGGGCCAAAATAATAAAATATTTTTGAGTTTTTTTTAAATAAAACTAAAAAAAATTAATTATGAAACTCAATTTTTTTTGTGTAACTTTTTTCTTGGTCTAGTAAGCCCTACTTCTTTCTTTCCCCCTCCCATCGACAATCTTTGGAAGATCTGTGCAGATTACCCATTTTGTATAGAAGCACAAAGATAAGGGATAAAGTATAGAGCAAATATGGTCATTGAAGGGTCAGAAGTTGTCTGTTGGAATGGGTCTACCAGCGGATATTTGCGTAGTAACATAAGGTACGAGAGGTGCGAGGGAGTGACCGTACCAACGCAAGTTCCTACCATCAAGATGAGATAACAGTTATCTCAAGTCTATGGTTCCTACAGTGGTCACGCTATGCCACTGTTGCCCTTCGATCTAATTCAATGAATTGGACGACTGGATGCATAGGAAATGTGCAGAAAGTGTTTTTATAAAAAATCCGAATCATTGGGCTAGTAGAAATGCACTGAGGGAAATGGGTGGACAAAAGTTCTTAGGTCCATATATTTTTCTTTATATATATATAGATTAAAACACAATGAAATTTAAAAATAATACTATAAATGAACCTCATATTTCTAATCCCATGGAAGAAATGCCAGGAGACACACGAAAAGAAGATTCTACAAAGAAGCAATTATTTGACATTGTTGCTGATGTTGATACCGACACCAAATTGGTGTCTATTATTAACAAGATTAACAAATGTTACATTATAGATGCAATTGATATCTTTCTAGATACATTAACAACTCAGATGAATTAGAGTTATACTACAACGATTCTCCCAAAACCTCATACAGTAGACTCCCTCAAATCCGCACAGCTTGGGACCAGAGGTTGTGTGGATTTTAGAATTTTGTGGATTTCTGGTCATTGATTTGTTTACATTTTTGAAACATTAATTTGATTGGTAGTTAAGCAAGGGAAATTATAAGGAATGCTTACAATAAAGTGAAACATTAAAATAAGTAAAATATTAAAATAATTTATTAGTTTAAAAGTAAGCAATTATTAAAATAATTATGTAAAATAAAAATTTAGAAAAATATTAAATTATTACCGACAAAATCGATTCAATTCGATTCCAAAAGTGCTATGCTGCCATCTAGTGGTAAAGAGATCGTAAGATCGATATGTCATCATATAGATATGCTAATTTATATCAAAATCAAAAGTAATGTAAATTTATTTAGTAATAAATCAACTGTAATAACCAAAAGAGAATGATTAACAAAAAATTTAGTAAAAAAAACATTGCGGTAGCCGCTGATTTCGACGCCATCTTGGATTTTGTTCCTGCAACTTAACTGTAGATTTCATTGTTTACATCTGAAAAAAAATACGCGGATTTTAGGCGTTCGTGGATTTTAGGGTCGCGGATTTAAGGGAGTCTACTGTATATATATAGATTAAAACACAATGAAATTTAAAAATAATACTATAAATGAACCTCATATTTCTAATTCCATGGAAGAAATGCCAGGAGTCACACGAAAAGAAGAGTCTACAAAGAAGCAATTATTTGACGTTGTTGCTGGTGTTGATACCGACACCAAATTGGTGTCGATTATTAACAAGATTAACAAATCTTACATTATAGATGCAATTGATATCTTTCTAGATACATTAACAACTCAGATGAATTAGAGTTATACTACAACGATTCTCCCAAAACCTCATATTTCAAACCCCATAGAAGAAATACCAGGAGACACACGAAAAGAAGAGCCTACGAAGCAGCAATTATTTGATGTTGCCGATGTTGATACTGATGTGTTTGATGACGACAGCAAGACTAACAATGTTGAGATGAACATGTTCCACGAAATTTCTCATTTTGTGAAACTCTTCCCGATGTCTACACTTCTGAAGAAACTTCACTTTATGAAGCAGCATCTCATTTAGCTATGTGAAAGTACAGGTATTAACTTTCCTTTCAAACCCTTCAAAACATACCATCGCAATTCTCAAGTTAACACTGTTGAACAGCAAAAGTGGCTTTCCTATTGCTTAGAATACAGTAGACACCCTCAAATCCGCACAGCTTGGGACCAGAGGTTGTGCGGATTTTAGAATTTTGCGGATTTCTGGTCATTGATTTGTTTACATTTTTGAAACATTAATTTGATTGGCAGTTAAGCAAAGGAAATTATAATGAATGCTTACAATAAAGTGAAACATTAAAATAAGTAAAATATTAAAATAATTTATCAGTTTAAAAGTAAGTAATCATTAAAATAATTATGTAAAATAGAAATTTAGAAAAATATTATGCATGAAATCGATTCAATTCGATTCCAAAAGGCCTATGCTGCCATCTAGTGGTAGCAAGAAGAACAGTGCTAATGCTAATATCAGTATATATAGCTTATTGCACTCACTGCAACTTTTTTCATTGTTATTTAGAGTGTTGAATGCTTTTCTTATACTGCTTTGTATGTTTACAAATAAATTTGTCTATAATTAAAAAAAAAATTCCGCGAAAAATAATTTTAAAATAGCGTTCCGGTTCGTGGATTTTTCCATTTCGAACCCTAATTTTTGATATAGATATGCTAATTTATATCAAAATCAAAAGTAATGTAAATTTATTTAGTAATAAATCAGCTGTAATAGTCAAAAGAGAATGATTAACAAAAATTTAGTAAAAAAAACATTGCAGTAGTCGCTGATTTCGGCGCCATCTTGAATTTTGTTCCTGCAACTTAACTGAAAATTTCATTGTTTACATCTGAAAAAAAATACGCGTATTTTAGGCGTTCGCGGATTTTAGGGTCGCGGATTTAAGGGAGTCTACTGTATAACAAGATCTTTTGTTCGTTTGTATGATTTTTTTTTTTTTTGCTGATAACCTGAATACATTTGCACATATGGGTCTCGCTTCTTGAACTTTAGCACTTAGGCCTCCCCACCTAGCTGAACCTGTCCTTGGACATAAAGTTATTGTAAAAAAATATGTATAAAGATCAAGCTGCATGAAACCTTGAAAGTGTACGGAAATGCATCCATATATTATGTGATATCCAAGAACATTGCAGATGTTGAGATTCTCATAAACAAGGAAATCATGGATAAACGAAAGACTGAAATTGATACCCGTAGAAAAGTTCTAACACGCATTATTGACATTGTCTTGTTTCTTAAGACGCAAAGATTAGCTTACTGAGGAAAACAAGAGGAGGCAGCTGCAGACTTGAATAATAATAATAATAGAGATGTTAATCATGGCAATTTTTTAGAATTGGTAATGCTGCTATACGGTCATGTAGCACAGACCATCAAGAAAAGCCAAGAAAGGAAATCTTCAGAAAGTATAAAAAGGGTAGAATAGAGTAGAAAGAAGAAAAAAACGAAAATCCTATGAACAGCTTATCAAAATGAAACGGCATGTAAGAGATTCGTTGATTACATTCCTGTCCAAGTTATTTATAAATAAGCTAATTGCTCATCTCGCTTTTCAGATCCAAACTAACATTCCCGATGAAGTAATACAGCCAGGTTCATTCAGCACTGAAGTAGATTCCACATAAGATATATCGGTAATTGAGGAGTTGGCATTTTGTGTTCGTTGTGTGCTGCACAGTAAAGTGAAGGTTAGGCTTTTAAAATGGGTTGGTTCCACCAAAACAACAGGGGAAGACCTCTGTCAACTGAAAGAAGAAATTTAAAGGTTTAAACTCCCTTCTTTACAAATAGTTGACACTTCTTTTGCTGGTGCAGCAAATATGAGCATTAAATATGAAGGTGTCCATGCACCTGAAAAACGACAATCCAAATATACAGCTTGTGCATTGTTATTAGTGTTGCCAGGCGTCCCGATTTTCAAAGTCTCCAAGACCTGTCCCGCACAATCACTGTGCGGGAGGCCAACAGTCTCGATTTTTCATGATGCACTAAATTAGTTTCAATTGCTTTTTAGTATCAGGCTATTCGTTAATACGCATCGAGTGGAAGGAACTTAATGCAGTAAAAACCAGGGCTGCAGAGTCGGTAGAAAAAATGTCAGACTCCGACATATTTTAACGACTATGACTATTCCGACTCCGGGCTGGCTAAGGTACTAGTGTTGCATGTTGGTTAAAATAATGATAGAATATAAGAAAAATAACGCTAGTCTCACTATTTCGGCATTGATTCTCTTTTTAGGGCTTCAAAAACAGAAAATGAAAAAAATATGTTTTCTGCTTTTATTAATATTACAATTTCCTGCCGGTAAACCCAAAAAATCCAACTATCGAAGTCTAAAGAACTCAAATGGAAATTTTACTATTTTGGAATTGTGGAGTGAGAGCAAAATGCGAAATCATTACAATTTAGTTGTTTACATTACTGTGCCCTTCAGACTGGAAAAATTTCTCTAGAAAGGAGGAAAAATAAAGATGAAAATGTTATTATTTTGGAAATAAATCGAATTCTGTCGATTCTAATGAAAAAATTACATTTTTTGAATTAATTTTGCATTTTGGTTTTATTTCGGGTTCTGCAGACCTGAAAAACTCGAAATTCAAAAGGTGAAAGATAACAAAATTTAACTATTTTATTGCTATTTTGGGTACAGCCGATTCAGAAGAAAAGAATGACAATTTCATCATATTTTGACTCCTGTGCACAAAAATAAATAAATAAAGGAATGGTGTTTTAGAATTTTGACCATACAGGCTGGAAAAATTTGAGGGTAACAATAGGAAAGTGCTATACCAGTTTCTTAGTTCTTTTGCCTCCAAATACAGCACAAATTTATAATTTTTGCGTTACCTCTGGTAAGGGATTTGCATGAACCTGAAATTTTAAGGCCCGTCCCCTAAAACATTCGGCCATACCTTTGTATTTATTCCCACCCTAATCATACCCATTCATGTAAATTGTTCCTATATAATCGGCGTAGTTTGATTCTTTCAAATTTGTTACATTGGGCTTATCAGCCTGCTGAATTTTTTTAACCCCCTCACTGACAAGCCCGTGTTAATACGTTCACTAAGCTCCAGGTTTCACTGCAATACAATCAATATTTAAAGTAATATAATTCTATTGATTTAACGTATTTTTAATACATTGAACAAGGATTAATACTTCCAAGGATTGCATTCATATTCGTTATTAAGATTTTTTATAAAATGTTCAAAGAATCATTTTTTTTAGCAATTAAAACATAATGCAGAGAAAACAACATTACAATTT
Organism: Maratus speciosus; assembly: GCA_963932465.1. NCBI lineage: Eukaryota > Metazoa > Arthropoda > Arachnida > Araneae > Salticidae > Maratus > Maratus speciosus. The sequence continues at coordinate 446,394,784 of OZ010799.1, read as the reverse complement.
TGCCCTTTTCCAGGACAGTCGGAGGGTAATCAGTCTGATCCGGTCCATTGATATAAATTGTATTAATCCTACTTACACGGCCTGTTTGAAAAGTTGCTTCATTTTTTGGTGCTTGAATCCTAGCAGACTTTTGTACCTCGGGTTCTGTCTGCAAACCCCCAAATACTAGGGGAAGTACTTATATACTAAAAGTAAAATATATACTACAGTTATGAATTAAAACAGTTTTCATCTACTCCATACACGGGTACCTTGTACTTACTCTATACCTTACCCTTGTATAAACTTCATACATCGCAGTAAATCGGTCATTTTTAACTTGAGTAGCCTGATATAGACCATAAATAACAATAATAACTCATTTTATAGATTTAAAATTACATATAATTAGTTTAATTTCACTTTAAAATGTCTAACAAAAAAATCTGGTGTCGGAGTCGGCTTGTTTTTTAATGACTCCAGCTCTGCAGCCCTGGTAAAAACCGTGAAAATATAGTCCATGAACGAAAAAAATTTACAGATTCTTCCAAAGGAAAAGTGTACTTGCCTAGAATGGAACTTGTTTAAAACGGAATTTTTTGCAGTTTCTGGGAATTCTGTTTTACAATTTTTACTATACTTAGTTCATCAAGCCCTGTTTATAACGGAATTTGGTTTTAAAAGTTAAAAAAAATGCCATTGTCCCTAATAATAGCAATGCTATACAATTATACCTATTAAAATGAAATTTTGTTTTAGTCCCTATCGATTCCACTTTCACAGGAATTACTGTATAAGATAGTTATGTTTTTTAGTTTAATAGAACCTCTAAGACAAAACAGCAAATGACTGAGGATAAATTTCGTTTTAAACAGGCTTTCATTTTAGCAGGTATGATTGTATGGTATTCCTATCATATGGATAATAAAATTTTTACATTTAAGACAGGATTCCATTATAAATAGATTCCTTTTCTGAGGGTTTACTGTATTTTTGGGTCCCGATTAGAAGCCACTGTCCTGCTTTTTTAGTCTTTCTGTAACACCTTTTCGTGACACTACACCTGGCAACACTGTTTACAATTACTGTATTTTTGGGTCCCGATTAGAAGCCACTGTCCTGCTTCTTTAGTCTTCCTGTAACACCTTTTTGTGACACTACACCGGGCAACACTGTTTACAATTACTGTATTTTTGGGTCCCGATTAGAAGCCACTGTCCTGCTTCTTTAGTCTTCCTGTAACACCTTTTTGTGACACTACACCTGGCAACACTGTTTACAATTACTGTATTTTTGGATCCCGATTAGAAGCCACTGTCCTGCTTTTTTAGTCTTCCTGTAACACCTTTTTGTGACACTACACCTGGCAACACTGTTTACAATTACTGTATTTTTGGATCCCGATTAGAAGCCACTGTCCTGCTTTTTTAGTCTTCCTGTAACACCTTTTTGTGACACTACACCTGGCAACACTGTTTACAATTACTGTATTTTTGGATCCCGATTAGAAGCCACTGTCCTGCTTTTTTAGTCTTCCTGTAACACCTTTTTGTGACACTACACCTGGCAACACTGTTTACAATTACTGTATTTTTGGATCCCGATTAGAAGCCACTGTCCTGCTTTTTTAGTCTTCCTGTAACACCTTTTTGTGACACTACACCTGGCAACACTAATTGTTATACAACACATATGCTAAATTTGGTCCTGACAGATGCAACAATATGTTGCAAATTACCAAAGGACTTTATTTGCTTAATGCAAGCTACAACATAGTGAACAAGGAGAATATAGGTAGAAATTAGGGATGCACCGAATATCGGTATCTATTCGGTATTCGGCCATGTTACCAAATATTCGGTTTGGCCGAATATCAAACTATTCAGTTTAGCCGAATATCGAAATATTCGGTCAACCAAATACTTAAAAAAACTTTTAAAACATATTTTTAAAACCTTATACCACTTATATGTTTAACAGTCAACTTATAAAGATATTCAGAATAATTAGAAACAGAATCATATATTTAAATAAAAGAGAATGTTTTTACATTGTTTATTTGCTGTTTGTTAAGTATTATTTGAGAAAATAACCAATCACGAGGATTTTAATAGGAATTAATTATGTACAAATGCAAGTTCCTGAACATTGTCCAGTAAATAATCTGTTTCTAGCTAAGATTTTAAGAACAACATTTACAATCTCTGAAAATGATCACCCACTCCAGACACCGATCTAGGATGTATTTGAAAACTTCCTTGCTTAAACAAAGGGAGTAGAACAGTTATTCTTGCTGAGTTGCCACCCTATAAAATTTGAATAGATTGTATTATTTATTTACTTTTACTTTAGTCTCTTCCTGACAAATAATATATGATCCTGTACAATTTTTCTTCCAATTTTTTCAGAATTTCTCTTTGATTTTAAAATGTTTGTTTTAGAATTTAAGAAAATTTTATTCATTTGTTTTAGTTCACAGAAGAAGCCATGAAATTTTAAATTTTATTAATTCAAAAAGTTTTATAAATATCATCTTCTTAAATAACTCAAAGCAGATTTTTTTCAGCATAAAGTTTACTTGAAAAAAGCTCTTGATTATCAAAATGAAAGTTTCTGTTTTAAATATTAAGCAAAACTGTTTTAAAATTTAACATTTTAATGCCTTTAAACTTTGAAATATAAAATTATTCGACAAGCTGAATATTCGGTATTCGGCCGAATAGTTACTATTCGGCTGGCCGAATAGTTACTATTCGGCTGGCCGAATATTCCGTATTCGGCCTAGCAGTTACTATTCGGCTAGCCGAATATTCAGTATTCGGTTCACCTGTAGGCTGAATATTCAGTATTCAGCTTTCGGCCAAAATCACTATTCTGTGCATCCCTAGTAGAAATAAGCTTATTTGCTAATTACAAAAAGAAAACACTACTAGGTAGTGAAATAAGGATCGAGCAGTTAATAGCATGCTTGACAAGTATTCAAAACCTTTTAAAGATCGACACAAGCTTAAAACATCGCTAAAGTGCCTACAAGCTATCACGAAAATGAACAATTTTCCATCACATGTAACTTTTTCAGCCAGATCAATGCTTGGTAATTGTTGCAAGTTCCAGTAGATAGAAACTACTTTCAGTAATCTTTTCAATATATCTACTTAACTGCTGCTAACAAAATCCAAACCCTGAAATCCAATCTTCTACACAAAAGAAATAATTTTGATATGTTTCTGAAAAAAGCTTCTGAATTTGGGGAACCTCGTCAAAAGCAACTGATAGAAAATGAATACTCTATTAAAATTGAGAGTTTTCTACCGGAAAAGAGAATATCCATAGCGAAACGTCAGTGTAGTGAATATTCTCATGATGAAGCAAGAAACACTTTTCCTTCACCACCAGAAGTATTTAAAGTAAACGTTTATAATGTCATCTTAGACACAGCTATTCAGGAGCTAAATACACAATTTACTGGAAAAGACTTGTTCATGAAAGACATTGCCTGGTTTGATCCTTGCCTTCAGTGAGGTTAAATTGTTAACTGAACTTTTTGAAGAAGCTCTTAGTACTCTGTCTGGCTTGGAAAAGTCAAGAAAGAAGATGTCAGAAAAGAGTTGCAGCAATTTTTACGACACTATGCTATGTTATATTCAGTCGCTATTGCAGCAACAATCTCGACATAGGTAGTCCTCAACTTTTTACAACAAAGAAACAAGCGATTCAGAAGAACTCCTTAAAGATGATGGGAATCGCTATAAAGTTAATAAGAAATGTAAAAAATGATCAGCTTGTGCATTAGAATTATTGTGTGAGTTTAATGGTCATATGAATGGCCATATTTATTTAACCTTGTACATAGCTTATATAAGTAGGGGAGATGGGGGCACATGTGAACAGGGGGCAGATGTGAACATTGCAGTTTTTGAATAGTTATTATAAGTTTTTTTATTTGAAAAAAATTACCAAAGATGGCAGCACCTGTAGACATATGATAAAAAAATTTTGAAGCTTTTTGACATTTTGTTTGTCTTCAGTAGCCAAAACACTGTTTGTAGATGTCAAATGTAAAATGTCGGTTTCAACTTTGGTAAGTGATAAAGTTTATTTATTTAGTTAGTTATTCGAATTTTAATGTTTTAACATATACTATGACTACTATTGAATATTTTGGATAAAGTTGTTTTGTTCCCTAAAATTGATAAATGTTAATTATTTATCAATTTAACTCTAGCAGCCATGCGGGGCACTTGTGAACAGACTAGTTGGGGCAGATATGAACAGTTCACAAAAATCAAAAACTTTCTCTGTTGGGCGAATAGAAAGAATTGATAATGACAAAATGTATGTTAAATTCCTGAGAAAGAATCTCACATCCAATTCATATAATTTCCCTGAAATAGTAGACATTTCTGTCATACAAAAAAGTGATATTGTATTGAAACTTCCACTTCCACATTTGTCAGGAAGTACAAAAAGAGCAAAAAGCTCATTTGAATTCAATTAAAATTTAAATAAATTCAATGTTTCCTAAAATGCAATAAGTGTTATGTACTATTTTAGTAAACGGTTTAAAACAATATTTTTTATGCATTGTTAATACAAAGAGTATTATCACAAATAATTTTGTAATTTTTTTATTCTTTTCATTTGTCTCAAACTTGCAGTGATGGCTTATTTCCATCTTTCAAACAACAGCTATGAATAGGATAATTTGAATTGGGATGGATATCAGTAACATTTTTAAAATGTAAAATTTTCAAATTGATAACTAATATAATTCTTGGGTATGGTGTCAGAACAGCTTTATATATATTTAGTTTCATTTTAAAATCTTTTGTTATATCACTCACAAACTAGACAAAAAAAATATTTTTTTTTTTTTATGGTGAATTCAACTGATAATATAAGTAATGGTTATGATAACAAATTAATAACAAGAGAAAAACCATGTCAAAGGATATTTTTTCCTTGTGTTCACATGTGCCCCACGAGTGTTCACAACTACCCCGCTCATGGGGCACATGTGAACAATTATTTGAATTTATAAAACTATTAAAAAATGTAAGAAAAACTATACAGGTGATTTTTAAAAAATTACCATGTGTAAAAGAAAGTTCTGTTTACTATACTGACTAGTTTTTATTTATAAGAATTAATCCAATTATGAGAAAAAGCTATATTTATGCGAACTGTTCACATGTGCCCCCATCTCCCCTACATATTGACTTTATCATGTACTCGAGTGTCTTATGAACTAGCGTTCTCAACACTTCAAATTATAAAGAACCGTCATCTCAAGGACAAGAAACGTTAGATGATTTTATCCCATTCAATGATGAATGATCTTTTGATTATCAATTATCATAAGTTGCCTCAAGTTTAAAAAAATTGTCCAGATATCTGAAATTCTAATTAGCTAATAGTGAGGGTATTAAACAAACTATTCAATTTTCAGGTACTATATTGATATTTTAGGCAAACAGTAATCAATGTACAAAATGTATATACAGTACAGAACCATTTATCCGGAATGCTTGGGGTCAGATGTATTCCGGATAACTGGTTTTTCCGGTTAACTGGTTGTGCATGAAAACAGCAACCATTTGGTAAGTTTTGTGGAATATATTTAGTTCTGGCATTATTTCTGATATTAATTTATTAGATTCTTGGATTAAAAATCAATGCAAGAAAGATCAAAAGTTAACCAGAGTTTAAAAAATGTGAATTATGGGAATCCCTTTGGAACAAAAATTCTTGTTTCCTCTGCATGAAAATTAAAACATTTAAAATACAACTAAAAATTCATTTCAAATACCAGATGTTGTCACCAAATTATACAATAGTTTAAGCAAAGCCTATGTCAAACTAGCAGTATGTGATACCTTTTTCTGCAAAGATTCTGAAATCAGTCTATCAGAAATATCATTCCGGATAAATGGTTCCATACTGTATATAGATATTTTCAAATAACAAAATAAAATGTACAAATGAATATAATATTTCAAATAACAAATTAATGTATATGTGTCAATTTTAATACTACTAATTCTTTTAAGTCGATACTAATAATTTCCAGTCTAAATATTTTTCAATGTAGTGTACTGACAAGTCAAAGGGATTTTTTTAACGACAAAATGGTTAGAAAGTTAGCTTTCAACACCAAAGGGGCCTGGGTCCAAATTTCGGGTGAGGCACGGATGTTACTAGGTGTTGTCGATGTTTGTACGTTTGGGCCAGCAATGATCTATTCCCTTTGAGAGCCCTTTCCCAAGTAGCCTAACGATATCGTTAGCCGATGCTGATTACGCAAATATCCTGCCATTGCACAAAACATTTTTTTTTAATACAAAGAATAACAATATCTGAACAGAATTTCCATAAGAAATTTCAAGCATTTTTATTTATCCCTTTTGATTGTTTACAGTTTACAGATTCAAAAAAATAAATAAAATTTAAGCAAGTTAACCTCCCCCCACCCCTAAGATTTTTTTTCACTCTAAGATTACTACCAATTAAAAATAAACGATTAAAAAGATACTAATAGGTCTCCAAATGGAGTTAAGTTATCTTCCTAGAGTTAGAACTAAGGGTCATGTTGACAGCCAGTATTCAAACATTTTAACAGTGGGGTTGGCGATCGGTGGGCCAATGCATAAGTCTAGCAAGGTGGGCCAAACTATGCTAGTCCGCCCCTGACTGAACTCATGCTTTTTCTTTAAGAAAGTATAAATTTATTTCTGAAAAATTTAAGGTATTGATGGTTAATGGTGATCACTATTTTTTAAAGAAATATATTTATGTTATCACATCTCCCATAAACTGAAGTGAAAGGACATGTGCGTGTCAGGAAAAAGAATGTCTTCTGTTATCTGCTTTGATTAGTGCATGTACGTCATGCGTTCGTCATTGTGGTTGATTTGAATAAAGTGATGTAAATGTTTAAAATTAGTGCAGTTTTATTGGTAAAATAATGTACTGTCATCCCAGTGAAACCAGATTTAGTTCAACACAACAGAAAGGGTAAGCGATTACCTTTATTGAGTATTAAGTAAAGTATAACTTTTACAAAATTCAAATACTTTAAGTTGACAGACGTATTATTCAAGCTTTTTTGGTGATTAAGTCTGGTTAAACCTGAAATAAAACTTCCTTATTTTCTGATTTTGAAATGACTTAGTAGTGTATCTTTATGAGGCACGTATCAATCAATAATCCAAGAAAATTAATTTTAATTTTTATTATTTTACAATATTACTTAATTTTTTTATTTAATTATTTCAATATTTTACTACATTATAATTTATATTACATTCGAATTAATGTTTAAAAAATGTAAACAAAGCAGTGACCAGAAATTCACAAAATTTTAAAATCTGCACAAAAATCTGCATGGTCCCAAGCAGTGTGGATTTGCAGAAGTCTACTGTACTCACTAGATAAAAAATAGGTTTTAAGGCACTTAGTAATACATATTTATGCAAGATTTAACACTGTGTTCGAGTTATTCTCTTAATAAACTTTATTCTGTGAAAAGGAAACACTTTCAGGTATGCATTAATGTTTTAAAACCAAATGAATTTAATTAAAGTGATGTGATTGTCTAAATAAATGTTTTGTGTGCTTAAAGAAGTTATGTTTATAGTAAAATAATTATCATTAATTTAACTAAAATGTTAAAAATAAATTGGTAGCGGCGCAGTGGTTTTAAAAAGCGAATTTTGTATTTTGACTGCACAAATAAGAAGAGTAAATAAATATGAATTCCATCAAAACTAGGCCTATTACAAGATAAGAATTTGTTCCATTGGACTAACCGCCAATAGGAAAATTTAAGAGGTAAGAAAATTATATGCATTTAAAAATAGTTTGGAAAATAAAGTATTTTAACTATGTGTGAATCCAATATGTTTGGAATTCCTAGAATAGAACCGTTAACAAGTAAAAACTATACATTATGGAGTATGCGAGTTGAAGCTTTAATTATATCAAAACATTTATTTGATGTTATCAAAAATCATGATCCGGTGAAAAATGAAGGTGATCCCGATAGTTTGAAAGCGCATAAAACATGGTTAGAAAAGAATGATGAAGTTTATGGTATAATTATATTGACGTTGTCAGCAGAACAAACGATGGCAGTTAGAGGGATTAAAAAAGCTAAGGATTTATGGCAATTACTGAAAAAGCATTATGCGGGAATTGAAAATTAGAGAAGAATTCAATTAAAAATAAATCTTGCGAGAATAGAGAAAAACGAGAGAGAAACGATTGAAGAGTATTTGATAAGAGCTCAAGGGATAGCTAATGCAATATTAGAATTGGGTTACAGAAATTGATGAATGCGAATTAATAGGATTTATTATAGAAGGACTCCCAAAGAAATATAGTGAAGTAACAACTGCGATATCATCAAACCCAAATATAACTTATGAAGTAATGCGAGAAACTTTGTTGAGATATTAAAGAAAATATGATAGATTTAGCGAAAACGAGTCTAAAGCATTTAGGGCTAATGGAAAGAAAAAGTTTTTATGTTTTGCTTGCGGAAAGCCAAATCATGTAGCACGGAATTGTTATAGTAAATCGAATATGACACACTCGTGAAACAATAGGGAATATTCGCCTAAGGAAAATTAAAAAAACTGTTATAGTAATAAAGTTCAAGATGTAAGAGAATACTCATGCAATAATAAGAATTATAACAAAAATAATAATGTTTCAAACAAGAAAACAAAAGAATATACATGTTTTACAAATGAACATGCATTGCAGTCAAATGAATTCAATAGAAATGAGTGTAAAGAATTTGAAAATAATAGGGAAATAACCTGGATGTTAGATTCAGCTTGCACTTCACATATGACGCATAGAGAAGATATTGTTGTAGAAAGAAAACCTGAAGATGTAGAAATTGCAACTGCCAACAGCGAGCGCTCAATATCAGCGAAATATCGTGGAAATGTTCATGTTACGACTTACAATAAGAAAATTGGCGAAACAAAAATAAAACTTACAGAGGTTCTTTGCGTACCTAATTTAAGAGAAAATTTAATGTCAGTTCCAAGTTTAGTCAGAAAAAGAAAATATGTGATATTTGATAATGAAGGAGCAGCCATTTATGAAAAGAATTCAGGAGAATTAATAGCTAAAGGAACATTTGAAGATAATACATTTAAAATAAACTTAGCTGTACAAGAAACAGATGAAGTTAGAAACGAATCTTGTTTACGAACAAATGAATCAAAGAAAGAATCATGACATAGAAGACTTGGACATATAAATTATGTATACTTACAAAGAATGTCGAGAGAAAATCTTGTAAGGGGATTAGAAAAGATGAATGGTGAAGAAACAAAATGTGAAATATGTATTCAAGGGAAATTAACAAGAACACCATTTAATCATGTGATAGAAGGATGAACACGCATTTTAGAAAGATTACATGTTGATTTATGTGGACCAAAAGTACCCTCATTTGGAGGGAGTAAATACATGCTAATGGTAATAGATGAATATAGTAGAATATATTTTGTAGATTTTTTAAGAAGTAAAGATGAAGCAAAAGAAAGAATTATAAATATAATAGAGAGAAGAGAAAATGAAACCGGTAAGAAAGTAAATGCGGTTAGATCAGATAATGGTGGTGAATTCACTAACAAAGAGCTCGTGAATTATTATAAAAGGAAGGGCACAAAGAAAGAAAGAACCACAATTGCTAGCCCACAAAGTAACGGGATTGCTGAAAGAGCTAATCGGACTGTTATTAATACTGTAAGAACATTGCTGATAGAAGCAAAACTACCTTTATCATTTTACACCAAAGCAGTATCAACAGCTACTTATATACATAATGTTACTCCAACAGCCACGAGAAAGAAAACGCCATTAGAACTATGGTCAAATACTAAACCAACAGTGAAACATATGAGAATATTTGGATGTAAAGCTTTTTATCGCAACGATGATATCAATAAAAAGAAATTTGTTGTAAGAGCAAAGAGATGTAGAGTTTATCGGATATTCAAGAGATCGGCGAGCATACAGATTGTACAATTTAAAGGAAAAGAGAATATGTGAAAGCAGAGATGTAGTATTTATAGAAGAAAAAATGGGATGTGAAGATATAGCTAACAAGGAAGAAATGATTGATGAATTTGAATACATCAACATTACCAGTAATAAGAATGTAATAGATGAACAAGAAGAGAATAATTCTGATGAAAATGAAGAAGAGTTATATCAGAAAAAGGAAACAATTGAGTTGTCAAATGATTCTGTGACAGAAAAATATGAAATAAATGATATACTTAATGAAAATGAGGAACAGCAAGAAAAAGAAGCTAATGAGAATAAGCTGTTTGAAGAACCTAGAAGATCATCACAAATTAGGAAACCGAATCCAAAGTATTTAGCAAATCTAGTGCACGAGGAAGTTCCAAAGAATTACAAAGATGTGTTAAATTCTAAAGATAAGGATAAATGGATAGAAGCAATCAAAAAGGAATTACATTCGTTAGAAGAACACAAACATGGAAAATCATTGACAAGCCAAAAGATGTGAAGGCATTAAGAAGCAAATGGATTTTTACGTAAAAGAAAACGGCGAAGATGTAAAATATAAAGCAAGATTAGTAGCCGATGGATCAAGACTTAAATTTGGAACAAATTATCAAGAATCGTATAGTCCTGTAATGAAAACTGAATCATTTAGATCTTTGTTGGCAGCCGCAGCAATGAAAGGTTACAAAACTAGATTTTTCGACGTAGAAACAGCATATCTGAATGCAGATCTAGAAACTGCTGTTTATATGTATCCACCTGAAGGTCTACAAATTGAAGGAGGGAAAATATTATTGGTAACAGGAAATTTATATGGGTTGCCAGAAGCAGGAAGATGCTGGTACGAAAAATTAGTTAATATATTTGATAAAATTGGGTTACAGCCATGCAAAGCAGATCCATGTATGTTTTTTAATAAAAATGATAATAAATTTATTACAGTTGGAATATATGTCGATGATGGAATAATCGTTAGTGAATCTGAAGAATTAATAAATAAATTGATACAAAAATTGAATAAAGAAGCAAAAATTAAAGAGCTGAAGAAAAACATTAAATTCCTTGGTATTGATATTGAAGAAAATAATGGAGAATTTTTGCTAGGGCAAGCTAAGTATGCAAGAAAGATCTTAGAAAAATTTGATATGGGAAATTGTAAAAGTGTGAAAACCCCTGGTGTTTCTGGAATAAAATTAGATAAATATGAAAGTGAAAATAAAATTGATGAAACATTATACAGTAAACTCCCTTAAATCCGTGACCCTAAAATCCGCGAAAGCCTAAAATCCGCGTATTTTTTTCAGATGTAAACAATGAAATTTACATTTAAGTTACAGGAACAAAATTCAAGATGGCGCCGAAATCAGCGACTACCGCAATGTTTTTTTTACTAAATTTTTGTTAATCATTCTCTTTTGACTATTACAGCTGATTTATTACTAAATAAATTTACATTACTTCTGATTTTGATATAAATTAGCATATCTATATGATGACGTATCAATCTTACGATCGCTGTAGCACTAGATGGCAGCATAGGACTTTTGGAATCGAATTGAATCGATTTCATTGGTAATAATTTAATATTTTTCTAAATTTTTATTTTACATAATTATTTTAATAATTACTTACGTTTAAACTAATAAATTATTTTAATATTTTGCTTATTTTAATGTTTCACATTATTGTAAGCATTCATTATAATTTCCCTTGCTTAACTACCAGTCAAATTACTGTTTTAAAAATATAAACTAATCAATGACCAGAAATCCACAAAATTCTAAAATCCGCACAACCTCTGGTCCCAAACTGTGCGGATTTGAGGGAGTCTATTGTAATACTTCGTTACTTGAATCTGATGTAAATTAATTGGGTACCTTTAAGAGAAAAATTCCATTGAATAATTCAAGAAAAATGTATCCCATCTTTATTATGCATATTTAATTATACATTATTAATTATTTTCTTGACCTTAACTTTTAAGAATGTAATCATTTTTAAAATTATCTCACTTTTTATTATTTTAGTTTATTACTTTACTTAATTATTTTAATATTTTACTATATTGCAAGCATTCATTATAATTTCAACTGCATTGTTACATTCAAATTACTGTTAAAAAAATGTTAACAAATCAACGACCAGAAATCTGCAAATTTTTAAAATCTGCATAACCTCTGGTCCCAAGCTGTGCATATTTCAGGGAGTCTACTGTATATTGTACCCAACTGTACACTGTACTATACAGTACAGTACAGTAAAATAAAGCAATGCATTGCATTTACCGTACATTTTACGAGACACTGACAATTTGGTAAAATTCTAATAAAAAATTAAGATGAATCTACCTACACCTTTATTGAGGAAGATTTTAGATGACATTAGATTGGGAAAAAAGGGAGGGAGGTTTAATTGTTATTTTTCTATAGTATTAGGATCACTAACTTAACTTTCCATCTCTGAATCTCAAAATGTAAAAATGTTTTTAGAACTGTGATCAGTACATTGCAATACATGTACAGTAGAGTCTCAAACCTTCACACAGCTTGGGACCAGAGGCTGTGCAGATTTTGGAATTTTGTAGATTTTAGAGTTTTGTAGATTCTGGAATAAATTATTTATTTTTTCAGCTTACCTTTTTATATTTCCAAGAAGAGCATGTAATAATTCAATTTAAGCAAATCAAAACTTGAATCTCTTTTATTTACCTGTGCATTATCATTTTAATACTGAAAATTATTTTTTGTTACAATTTTTAAATTTTTTTATATAGTCCTTTGGTTGAGAACATACATTTGCTCTTATTGAAGTTTCTTTTAAATTCTGTAAATAGTCATTATTTCCTGTAGGTATATTCGTCTGAGAATTGGCCATTCAAGAATCACTCGTAACCATGTTTTACTTCGGGAGGATGCACCCATGTGTCCACATTGTCATTTTGATTACCTGACCATTCATCATGTTTTAACTGACTGTCCGGCCCTCCGGCACTTATATAGCATGAATTTTAACACCTCATCACCAATCTTGACAAACCTCATTGGGATAACAACTCATGGGGCACTCTTTACTTTTTTTAAATGTGCTGGATTTTATTTTGAGATCTAGTCTTTTATGTGCTTCATATGTTTGCCTTTCTTATTGACATCTGGATGGAAACTCCATCCAGATAACATTTTTACTTTTCTTTACTGGATTTCTTTTTTACATTGTTTTCTACCCTTGTTTGATGACTACATCTGGATGGGTACCTCATCCAGATGGATTTTCTATTTCAACTCATTTCATTATTTTTTCTTGATGTCATCTGCTTATTCACTTTTTTTATTTTAGTCTTTGTTTAGCGCAACATGTCCCTAAAGGGATTTTGTGCCATAAAACCCAATACAACCAACCAACCAACCTGTTGGTATATACAACTCTGTTGCTCTAAGACATATCACACGCTGAACAGACAAGCGACGAAAAAGCACAAGTCGAGAGACATTTTACCCTGATAACAAAGAAGAAACCACCTTGAAAGCTACAATTTGTCTCCTGACTCACGTTTTTGTCTGATTGTCTGTTCATTGTAGTCCAAGAGCTGTTAAACATTTTAGGGAAGGTATTTGAGGCACCCTGAAAATTTGTGCAACACTTCTTTTGTAATGCCTGAATACAAAATCGAATGTCTGGCTGAAGGATCGTGGCCCAAAACCTGTGCCAGACAAAAAATGGCACTTGACACGTGTCTGGCACAGTTTTTGTGCCGACTAAAGTGTCTGTCATTTTCAAAATATTTTTCTCTAAGCATAAATATTATTGTGCCTCAATCTCAGCGTGCCTCAAATACCTTTTTTGGGTAGTCAAAAAATGGCACTTGACACGTGTCTGGCACAGTTTTTGGGCCGACTAAAGTGTCTGTCATTTTCAAAATATTTTTTTCTAAGTATAAATATTATTCTGTTTCAATCTCAGCGTGCCTCAAATACCTTTTTTGGGTAGTGTCAAAAAATGGCACTTGACACGTGTCTGGCACAGGTTGTGGGCCACGATCCTTCAGCCAGACATTCGATTTTGTATTTAGGCATTACAAAAGAAGTGTTGCACAAATTTTCAGGGTGCCTCAAATACCTACTCAAAAATGTTCAACAGCTCTCCTACTATTGTATGATCTGTCTAAGAACTTCAAAATTTTTCCCTAAAACAAAATCTTCTTCAATTTTTTTTTTCCTCACAGTCTCTGCCAGACTCAGTTTCACTATCTTCTGCTGGCTTCATTATTGAAGAAATAATTTCCCACAACATGATTTTAAAGACTTCATCTTTATTATTCAAGAATTTCTTCTTTTTCAAAAATTCTTGTAAACATGGGTTGAAATTTTTTGCATAATTCAACAGAGTGCAGATGCTTTAGCTAGTGGCAAGGTTAACTGAAAAATCTTTATCTTCATCCTGATTTTTGATAAATAAAGAGCCAGGCTATATTTTATGTCATGCATTAGTTAAAGCCTTGCATGAAATACAGTAGACTCCCTCAAATCCGCACAGCTTGGGACCAGAGGTTGTGCGGATTTTAGAATTTTGCGGGTTTCTGGTCATTGATTTGTTTACATTTTTGAAACATTAATTTGATTGGTAGTTAAGCAAGGGAAATTATAATGAATGCTTACAATAAAGTGAAACATTCAAATAAGTAAGATATTAAAATAATTTATTAGTTTAAAAGTAAGTAATTATTAAAATAATTATGTAAAATAAAAATATTACGAATGAAATCGATTCAATTCGATTCCAAAAGTCCTATGCTGCCATCTAGTGATAGCAAGGAGAACAGTGTTAATGCTATTATCAGTATATATAGCTTATTGCGCTCACTGTAACCTTTTCCATTGTTATTTAGAGTCCTGAATGCTTTTCTTATACTGCTTTGTATGTTTAGAAATAAATTTGTCTATAATTTAAAAAAAAAATTCCGCGAACAATAATTTTAAAATAGCGTTCCGGTTCGTGGATTTTTCCATTTCGTACCCTGGGATTTTTGATATAGATATGCTAATTTATATCAAAATCAAAAGTAATGTAAATTTATTTAGTAATAAATCAGCTGTAATAGCCAAAAGAGAATGATTAACAAAAAATTTAGTAAAAAAACATTGCGGTAGTTGCCGATTTCGGCGCCATCTTGAATTTTGTTGCTGCAACTTAACTGTAAATTTCATTGTTTACATCTGAAAAAATACGCGGATTTAAGGGAATCTACTGTATAAAATAAATTAATTCACTATTTTCTTTAGAGGCTGATAGATGGTGCCACTACTAAAACTTTTCTGCACTTGTTTGCATCTCTTGTCGATTTCTATTTTACACTTTGTTGTGTGTAAATTTCTGTGAAATAAAAGTGTTGTATTTGTGTAATATCCTGTGTCATTACTATTTTCTCATACATTTACTTTAAAAATTATTTTCATTCAATGTTACTTGGAATAAAGATTAGCGGGCGGGTTTTAGAAATGTGGATTTTTGAGACTATACTGTGTATGTGATTTATACTGATAAAAACCATAAGGAAGAAAAATCAGTGGATTCAACTTCTTTGTATAGGAATCACAAAATGCATGAACTTTGTTATTGGTGGGATTACTGTATACCAATATTTAATACACTTGGTGCCTGTTATGGAAAAAAAATCATTTTTGTTGTTTTTGCCACATTTTTGTAAAAATTATTATTTGGACATTTTGACAACAACACTGTTTAAAAAATTAATGAAATTTCGCTTTAATTCTTCATTTGAGATGAATGAGAGAATTTATATTGCTACTGAAAATATTGTTACGAATTTCACAAATTAAATTGATTAATATTTAACAACAAAAATAAAGAAAAATAAAATAATATTAACAGATTTGCAGTCAAGTGCTGCGGGTAGTTCTATGATACCAGGCACCAAACGTCACAGGAACAATCAGTAATATGAAACAAAGTTTGATAATTAAAAATGTAATTTGTAAATTCTTTTTAAATTACTTTCTTTTTTAGCTTTCTGACATTACATCTCTCAATATCAGTTTCTCCGTCCTCTATCACAGTCGCCGGGTTTGGTAGGTCTGAGATTCTATTTAACTCTCCTAGTACCAGCTTTTAATATTTTCTGAGGATTCTTAGTTTTACATGATTTGAACCAGAAAATTAAACTTATTATATGTATCATCTTCAGGAGGTGTCTATTTAATTTCATATATTAAGTAGGGATGCACCGAATATTCGGTATCTTCGATATTCGGCCACGTTACCGAATATTCGGTTTCCCGAACTGAATACTTAAAAAAAAAACTTTTAAAACATATTTTTAAAAAACCTTATACAACTTCTGCGTTTAACAGTCAACTTATAAAGATATTTAGAATAATTAGAAACTGAATCATATTTAAATAAAAGAGAATGCTGTTACATTATTTATTTGCTATTTGTTAAGTATTATTTAAGAAAATTAACCAATCACAAGGATTTTCATAGGAATTAATTATGTCCAAATGCAAGTTCCTGAACATTGTCCAGTAAATAATCTGCCTCTTGCTAAGATTTTAAGAACAATGTTTACAATCTCTGAAAATGATTGCCCACTCCAGACACTGATCTAGGATGAATTTAAAAACTTCCTTCCTTAATAAAAGGGAGTAGAACAGTTATTCTCGCTAAGTTGCCACCATATAAAATTTGAATAGATTGTATTATTTATTTACTTTTACTTTAGTCTCTTCCTGACAAACAAATACAATTTTTTCACAATTTCTCTTTGACTTTAAAATGTTTGTTTTAGAATTTGTGAAAATTTTATTCATTTGTTTTAATTCTCAGAAGAAGCCATGAAATTAAAAAAATTATTAATTAAGAAAGTTTTATAACTGTCCTCTTCTTAAATAACTCAAAGCAGATTTTTTTCAGCAAAAAGTTTACTTGTAAAAAGCTCCTGTTTATCAAAATGCAAGTTTTTGTATTAAATGTTATGTAAAATTGTTTTAAAATTTAACATCTTAATGGCTTTAAACTTTGAAATATAAAAGTATTCAACAAGCCGAATATTCAATACCAAAGCTGCTAGGCCGAATATTCGGTATTCGGCCTAGCAGTTACTATTCGGCTAGCCGAATATTCTGTATTCGGCCAAAATCACTATTCGGTGCATCCCTAATATTAAGTGTAAATTATTCATTTTTTCTGGTTTGAAACGTTACAAATTTCAAAATAGAAAATAACTGGGGTCAAATAACACCACAATAGTACTAATGGGATTAAAACATTGGTTGATATTGAATGAAGAACTAAATATGAACCAACATAACTTTACTGAAAATCCGAAAAGTAGATTTATTTATTAAAACTTGTGTATCAAATCCATATTTTTAATTTCCGTTTATAAAATATGAAAAAAGAACTTTAAAAAATTAAGATTTAAAGTAGTTTTTTGTAATCCTTCCACTCAAAGTTATGTAAAAATATTTTCACATAAAGTATTTAAATTCAGTTATAGCAGTTAGAATAAAACGCACTATTTATTATTTATTTGACAATTATTTTTTATTTATTACATATGTTTTTATTTATTTTACAGGTGCAGCTGTTTGTGAAGTATATTCTGAACATACTGCGAAAACACTTCTAAAAAAAAAATTCTCTTTAAAGACTAGTATTCTTTCACAACTCCATGTAACCTGTCATAAAAATAATTGGTTCAGTGAGAGTTATCTGAAATTACTGAACTAGATTGCAATAGTATATATTTGTTTTATCTGCAAATTCCTAGATTGAATTAGATTATCAGTACTAGGTAACAATTTTTATAAGGCTGTCAAATGTTTGAAATTAATTTAATACAGCGAAAGCTTTTATTTTTTTGTACAATGTGGCATTTTAATGATTTCCCCTCATTTAGGAAAAATCAATTTTTAATGCACCATTGAAGGAATTAAGAAATTTTATAAAAATATATCTTTGTTCCAACTATTTTTTACATTGTCAGTATTATGTATAAAGGAAGTTCTACTTGCAAAATGCATTTAGTTAATTAAATTTAACCACATTTCTGGTGGAAAGAAGAGTAGTTTTCATTATAATAGATAAAGTATAATTTTAAAAATTCTTCATAACTCACTTTTGTTCATTTCAAAATCTAGGCATTGAAAATCTTGCATATTTCAGAATTTTTTTTTTCATATCATTGATAAGAAGAAAGTAATTCGTTTATAATAGTTAAAAACATCTTTTTACATTTGTAATGCAAAAAATATGTTTCGCATATTTATCTTTGCAAGTTTGTCTTTGTTTTAAGAACGTCATTAGTAAGTCTTCTGATAAAACATTTGTCCAGGAATTCAATTAAAAAATATACCATCATACTGATAGTGAAGAAAAACTATTTCTCTTATGAGATCAAGACTTTATGACAAATCTAATTTAAATAGACATAATTGTATTCACACGCAGCTAAAGCATTTCGCTCGCGAGGGATCTAACATAAGACTTTTTGTGATGTCTAATTTAGATATGCATCATTATGTTCAGACTAAAGAAAAGTTATTCACATGCGAACTGTGCAACAAAGGATTTTCTAATAAGTCAAATTTATATCAGCACTGTCGCATTCATATCAAAGAGAAACCTTTCTCTTGTGAGGTGTGTAAGAAAGAATTTTCTTATAAATCTCTTTTAAATAGACACTTGCAAATTCATACTCAAGAAAAACCTTTCTCTTGTGAGCTGTGCAACAAAAGTTTTTCTCAAATATCTCATTTGAATGTCCACCGGCGAGATCATACTAAAGAGAAATTTTTCTATTGTGAGGTGTGTAACAAGGGATTTTCTCGAAAATCCAGCTTGAATGTGCACTTACATGTTCATACTAATGAAAAACCTTTTACTTGTGAGGAGTGTAACAAAAAATTTTCTCACAAGTCTCATTTAAATGTTCATTTGCGATTTCATACTAAAGAAAAACCATTCTCTTGTGAGGTGTGCAACAAAGCGTTTTCTCACAAATCTCATTTAAAAGTCCATTTGCGAATTCATACTAAAGAAAAACCTTTCTCTTGTGAGGTATGCAATAAAGAATTTACTCGCAAATCTAATTTGAATGGCCACATGCGAATTCATACGAAAGAGAAACCTTTTTCTTGTCAAGTGTGTAACAAAGCATTTTCTGATAAATCTAATTTGAATTTTCACCTGCGAATTCATACTGAAAGGAAACTTGTCTCTTGTGAGCTGTGCCACAAAGAATTTTCTAGTAAATCTTCTTTGAATGTCCACCAGCGAATTCATACTAAGTAGAAACCTTTCTATTATGTTGTGTGTAACAAAGGATTTTCTCACAAATATTTGAAGGGCTAATTGTGAATTCCTACTAAAGAGAAACTTTTCTCCTGAGAGGTTTGCAACAAAGGGTTTTCTCAAAAATGTCACTTGGAAGAACACTTGCATGATACTAATCTGAATCTTTTACCTTGTGAAATGTGTATCAAGGGTTTTTGTAAAAGCTCACTAAGATTCCTACATATGTATGCATATTGCAGATAAGCCTTTCCAAATCCTTGATGTTTATTTTAAATAACTATTATTCTGTCCAATCCATGGTCTTCTTTAAAATGTTCTAAAAAACATTTTATTTTATCCTTCGTGTTAAGGTTCAAACATTTCATTTTTTATATGTTGTGTTTGTAGTGAAAATATTTGTTAGTCAAGCTTAAATTTTAATGTGTATAGTCTTGTAAAAAGAAAATTGTTACTTGTGAAATAAAGGATTTTCTTATCTTAATGATTATAATTTTTTTACTCTTTTAAAAATGTATCTACTCATTAACCCTTTATCTACTGCATTATGATCTACTGCAAATTTTTTCCTGGAATTTTTTTCAGTTACTACAATGAAAATTAAAAGATAAACATAAAAAATATACTCAGGCGTGAGAAATTTAATTACTTGGAGGTAATTAATTAAAGAGTCACTTTAAAATACCGTCAGTACACTATGACTAAAATATCGTAATAGAAAACTTACAAGGTGTTTCAAATGGCACCAGAATTGTGATAAAATATTTTCAATTTGATAAGTATGTGAAATATAGCCTTTTTCATATTTACAAATAAATTTTTTGGCAAATTCTGGTGCCAATCATTTATTTCAACATTTTAGCATTGAAAATGCTTTGCTCCTGAAAGGATTAAAAAAACATTTTTTTTTTTTTTTTTTTAGGTTTTGATCTTGTTAGCAGTCTTTTAGTTACGCGATGCCTATGTTCCAGGGACAACATGTTCTCTCGCATCTCTACATATTGAACATATGAATTTACATATGCCATTTCTAGCATAGCAAAAAAGAGCCGGTGTCACAACTTTTTCGATTTTCTATGAAAAATAATATTGAAACAGAGAAGAAATACTAGGAAAATTATTACTACACTACATTTTAGTAATTACATTTTAAAGCACATGGAAACGATGGATAACTACATAGACGAAAAGTAAACAAGAAGTTTTTCTCCAACACCCAGTGCACTGACGATACTTATAAGTACCACCGAGTAATTCAACTGTCAAATCAAATACATACACCGTTCACCTAAAATAGCTAGTCAAATTGTATTAAAAGAGCATAATTGACACATTAAAAAAATCCAACACTTATCTTATATCCTTTACTGTGTTTGCAGCAATAAAAATACGAGCGTGGTAATCTGTACAAAATGTCAGCACAAAACACACAGACTGTTTCAAAGATACCCTTCTTCCTCGCTAAAGTAACATACCTAGAACTACTGCTGCTAGTATTCCGATAAAGAGTAGTTAAAGGAGTGATTTTGCAAAGTACCATTAGAATATTAGTAATATTCACTATGGGATGAAAGTGTAAAGTGAGTGGTACTTATAAGTACTGTCAGTAGATAAAGGTTTAATAGCCAAACGAAATCATTTGTGTATAAATCTTTGTATTATATAAATTTTTATATTTCCTATTTTTTTATATTTCTATCTGGGCATCCATTATTTTTTAAATATTTAACAAAAAGTTCTATGCATATATTATGTATTTTGTAAATGTGAAACTTGTGTTCACCACTAAAGGAAGACAAAGGTATGGTTGTAGAAGTAGCTAAGCTGAAAAAGGTTTTCAGAGGCTGATTTTGTATTAACCCTTTCAGGGGCAGTGATGGCACTTGCCAACACCATGTTCTAATAGAGCTGTGCAAGGTGACGTCACAAACAGGTTTTTGCTGTTGCTGTAGGACAGCTATCGCTACCTTTATCAATGCTTTTTCTATTTGTGTGTCCTACAGCTTTTTCCATTGTTCTCCGTTAAAAGTCACGTGATGTGAACTACTCTATTGCCAAATGCCACATTGACACTGGAATTTTGGGATGAAAAATTTAATTTCATTAAGTATATGAATAAAAGCTCTTATTTACTGTGGAATATATTTGTTCATAAATCCTGGTGTCAGTCATTCATTTTAGAATTTTACGAATAGAAGTATTTTGCTCCTGAAATTGTTAACCAACTCCCTGCTTATCCCGTGTTATCTCGGGCTCATATATATTGAATTAATTATTATCCCGAGTAAACACGAACGTACACGGCTACCACTGGCTACTATTTTTATATTATATTAGCACCACTATTTCTAAAATATAAATTTTGTAGAATATTTCTGTTGCACATGCTGTCTAGGTATATGTGAAAGATTTTTGTTTACTGAAAGTGGTGCTAGTAAGAATTAAAAAATAGTTGCCTGTTGGGATAGTAAACTGATGGTAAAACTAAATGTTTCAACACCAGTAAAAAATTAAAAGTTTAACTTAAAGCCTGTATATTATGTTTTGCTTCATTTCCTTATACAGGCATCCCCCGACTTACGTAAGTAATGCGTTCCGTAAACTTTTACGTAAGTCGACTTTGTAAATTCCTTAGGTAAAATATCGTCAGAAACTGCAATATTTGTTATATATATAAATATATATGCATTATTTACACAGTATTATTTTATAAATAAAGTAGCATTCAGCGGTATTTACCTGGATATAAACTATAAAAGTATGAAAAAATATAAAAACAAACTGAAAGAATACTTTTCAAATAAAAATTATCTTGTGGATTGTGTCATTTATAAACTTAACATGAATGAATTAATTTATATAAATTTTGAATCTACATCAAACGAACAGCTCTGAAGCTGGAAGAAAAAATACACTCGTTCCTCTTCACCGAAACTTTAAAATTAGGATTCGTTATGGTTTGAATTCAGCTAACAAAATTGTAACGGTTAAACAGAGGTTTTTTGGCTCATTTTAATCAGATTTGTGTTTGTTCTGTTGAAGATTTGATTGTATATCCCAATAAAAATATAACTATATCTAATATATGTAACTGTATTATTGTTGTGGTTTTTATATGCGTATTTTATTTATAAAACAATTATCGAAAATGTGAAAAAAGCTGGAAGAAATTAAGAAAAAGAGGTTTTTGTATAATATTTTCCAACATACTGATAATAGGGAATAGTGAATTCACAATTAATAATATTTGAATAATTTTTATAGCTCTGGAAGAAATTAAGAAAAAGAGGTTTTTGTATAATATTTTCCAACATACTGATAATAGGGAATAGTGAATTCACAATTAATAATATTTGAATAATTTTTATAGCTCTGGAAGAAATTAAGAAAAAGAAGTTTTTGTATAATATTTTCCAACATACTCATAATAGGGAATAGTGAATTCACAATTAATAATATTTGAATAATTTTTATAGCTCTGGAAGAAATTAAGAAAAAGAGGTTTTTGTATAATATTTTCCAACATACTGATAATAGGGAATAGTGAATTCACAATTAATAATATTTGAATAATTTTTATAGCTCTGGAAGAAATTAAGAAAAAGAGGTTTTTGTATAATATTTTCCAACATACTGATAATAGGGAATAGTGAATTCACAATTAATAATATTTGAATAATTTTTATAGCTCTGGAAGAAATTAAGAAAAAGAAGTTTTTGTATAATATTTTCCAACATACTGATAATAGGGAATAGTGAATTCACAATTAATAATATTTGAATAATTTTTATAGCTCTGGAAGAAATTAAGAAAAAGAGGTTTTTGTATAATATTTTCCAACATACTGATAATAGGGAATAGTGAATTCACAATTAATAATATTTGAATAATTTTTATAGCTCTGGAAGAAATTAAGAAAAAGAGGTTTTTGTATAATATTTCCAACATACTGATAATAGGGAATAGTGAATTCACAATTAATAATATTTGAATAATTTTTATAGCTCTGGAAGAAATTAAGAAAAAGAGGTTTTTGTATAATATTTTCCAACATACTGATAATGGGGAATAGTGAATTCACAATTAATAATATTTGAATAATTTTTATAGCTATGAAAGGCTTCAAGAAAATTAAGTTCGTGCATAGTGGGTTTTGAGATATTTTAGTCGAAGTCAAATGTATAGATCTCCCACAATGTTTTGCAATTGAAGAATGTTTTTTTCTATTTATATTATACTAGCAAAACCCGCGGCTTTGCTCGAAATAGGCAACGTAATATTTGTATGTCTAATTTTTATTAGAAGAAATTATACTTTTAGAAATATTTCAAAAATTACTAATTAAGCCACAGTTTGACTAAACTTCATTATTACATTGCATTAGGCAGAAATGAGACTTGAATTAATAAGAAGAACTAAAACAAATTCTAAATAAATGGTAATATAGAAAGCATTTTGAAAATTTCATATGGTCATTTCAGTATTCATTTGAAGTTTTGAATTTTCTAGAAACCGTTCTTAGTACGCATTTACATCTTAAAATAAACCATCATGTCAAATTCCAAGCTTCTTTAATTTTGAAATCAGTTTGGAATTTTCTAATATTCCATAGAAAGGGTAATTTAGGAAGTTTGTTGTTCCTGCACCCCAGGTGGTAGTGGCACTGGCATAAAATATAGCCTGTGTGGGATGACAGACTGTCGCCATTGATTCGCAACCATTACTTTTGTAATTGATTTATTATTTTCTTAGATTGCATAGAAATCGTAATTTAGGACTTTTAGTACGCTTTTCGATCCTTCCCTTCGCTTCACCTCTTTAAAATTTATTTATTTTATTTATTATTTATTTTACCTTTTTATTTTAAAAGTAACAATCATGCCATATTTAAAGTTTCTAGCCTCTTCAGTATCACACAAATCGCAATTTAGAATGTTTTTTGGCCCTGAAACCCCCAAGTGGTAGTGACACCGACATGAAATGGAGCTTATGTTGGAAAAACGGCTTTCATGATCATTTTCCGACCATTACTTTTGAAATTGGTTTGGTACTTGATTAGATTGCGTAGAAATCGCAATTTTGAAAGTTTTGAGAACGCTTTTCGCCCATTTTCACAGCTTTTAAATTTCGAGTATTTTAGGAAATGTTCTTAGAGATCATTTATATCTTATAAGTAACTACCATGCCAAATTTCAAGTTGCTAGCCCCTATAGTATTACAAAAATCGCAATTTAGAACGATTTTAGCTCCTGCAACCCCAGGTGGTAGTGACACAGTCATGAAATGGAGCGTATCTTGGAGCAAGCGCCGTCACCATCATTTTCACACTATTATTTCTAAAATTGGTTCGGTACTTCCTGAGATTGCGTAAAATCCGCTATTTACAACGATTTTTAGAACACTTTTCGTGCATTCGCACCCATTTTAAATTTCGATTTTTTTAGGAAATGTCCTTAGAGATCGGTTATATCTAATAAGTAACTACCATGCTAAATTTCATGTATCTAGGCTCTTCAGTAACACAAAAATCGCCATTTGGAATGTTTTATGCTTCTGCAACCTCAGGTGGTAGTGACACTGAAATAAAATAGAGCCTATCTTGGAGCAAGCGCTGTCACCATCATTTTCACACCATTGTTTTTTTAATCAGTTCGGTACTTCCTGAGATTGCGTAGAAATCGCACTTTAGAACGCTTTTCGCGCATTATCACCCCTTTTAAATTTCGATTTTTTTAGGAAATGTTCTTTGACGTCATTTATAACTTATAAATAACTACTGTGCCAAATTTCTTGTTTCTAGCCCCTTCAGTAACACAAAAATCGCAATTAAGAACGTTTTTTGCTCCTGCAGCCCCCACTTCCATCTGATAGTGACACCGACTTAAAATAGAGCCTATATTAGTGTACGGAACTGTTTTTCAACCATTATTTTTGAAATCGACTCGGTACTTCCAGAGATTGCGTAAAGATCGCAATTTAAAACGTTTTTTTGGAACGCTTTTCACGCATTTTCACCCCTTTTAAATTTCGATTTTTTTTTTAAGAAATGTCCTGAGTAATGTCATTTATATCTTATAAGCAACTGCCATTCCAAATTTCATGTTTCTAGGGCTTTCAGAAACACAATAATCGCATTTTTAGAACTTTTTATGCTCCTGCACCCCGTTTGGAGTAGTCACATGAACATAAGGTTATAGCCTATTTTGGAACAGGGACTAACACCGTCATTTTCATACTATTACTTTTGAAATTGGTTCGGTAGTTCCAGAGATTAATTACCTCCTACAAACAAACTTTAATTCTTTATAATATTAGTATTACAGGGACGTAGCTTTAGGGGGGGGAGGGAGGAGCCTCCCCCCCCAATATGTTCAAATAGTAGGGCGCCCGTAAAAAAGGGTTGATCAGTAGTAAAAAGTAATTATAAAATAATTTTATTTTAAATGTAAAATTACGAAGTGGGTTACTTTTACATCCAAAACTTGTATAAGGCATTCAATTTTAGACCTGTTACTTCCGCTACCCCCCCCCCCCCCCCGTATCCCGAAGAAATTTTCTATATCAGAACGAAAACATTTGAAAGCAGGAATTGTAATTAATTGCAGGATAGAAGTACAATTATTTCCTTCTTATCTCGGTAGTAGTTGGTCACCCTTGGCAGTAGAAAGAAGTATCTGAAGGGATTAGAAAAGTTCGCAAATATGTTCAATAGTAGGTAGCCATGAAGCCCAGTGGCATAGTGGCCAGAGCATCTGTCAGCCGCGCTGCAGGTCGAGAGTTCGACTCCGACTGGACAAGCTTCACTCAGCCTTTCATCCCTTCGGGGTCAATGAAATGAGTGCCAGGCTTGCTTGGAAATTAAACACCGAGGGTACTGCGTTGGGCTAACCACCTGACCGAGACATATGCTGCATAGCACCTAGGAGCCCAGGGTCAAGAAAACAGGGATGGGCAGTGTCGGCCCAGATCCTTCATGGATTGTGTGTCCACAGAGATTAGTTTAGTTTAGTAGGGCGCCATAAAAAGTTTAAGGGCGCCGTCCCACAAAAAATGGATTTAGATTACTGCATCTATTTCCTAGCAAAAACTATGTATATTTGCGGAAGTCAAAATTCCGAAAACTGGAATTGTATTCAACTGCTGGACAGTAAATGTGATTTCACTGCTGGACAGTAAATGTGATTTGATCCTTAGAAATGCAATTATTTCCTTCTCGTCTAGATTGGTTACCTTTAGCAGTAGAAAGAAAGTGTGGAAACAACTGAAAGTGACAGTAGGGGATGAGAACAGTTTTCCAATATATTAAAGTAGTAGGGCGCCATAGAAGGTTTAAGGCGCTTCCAGGTACCCTCAAAAGAAAGGGTTTAAATTACTACCTTTATTCCCCAACAAAAACAATTTATATATGCAAAAGAGAAAATTCTGAAAACAGTAATTGTAATGAATTGTGGGACATTAAGTGTAATTCGATTCTTCTTATCTCAGTAGTTGTTTGTCACCGTCGGTAGTAGAAAAAAAGTGAAAAGACGTGGAAGTGAATGGAGGGGATTAGAATGGTTGACAAATATGGTCAAGTAGAAGGGCGCCACACAAGGTTTAATGGCGCCGTCAGGCACCCATATAGAAATGATTTAAATAGTAGTTACAATTATTTGTACAAACGCTTTACTTTAAATGTTAAATTCTAAAGTAAGTTACTTTTAACATGCCATATTTGTGTAAGAAATTTAATTTTAAAATTGTTATTAACTCTTTTCCCTAACAAAAGCAATTTATATTTGCGGAAGAGATAATTCTGAAACACAAGAATTGTAGTCAATTGCGAGAGAGCACGTGTAATTCGATCCTTAGCAGCTCATTTTATCCTTCTCTCAATAGTTGTTGGTCACTCTTGTAGTAGACAGAAAGTGTAAAGAAGTTGAAATGACTATAGAGGGTGTTAGAACAGCTCAGAGAGGGTGGAGGTTGTCTAGAAGACTTCACGGGCCGAAATTTCTGAGGCCGGACACGTCTCAATACAAAACAAAGGTATCTTGGTGGGTTTTAAAAACTAAAAGCCTAAACCTGGAGCCTTTAAAAAATTAAAAACCCAGAACAGCTCAATTTCTGCAAAAAAATCCGATTTTATATTAACATATAATTAAGATATTCTTTAAAGAATGCTGCATACATATTTATGCGAAATTTTTATAGTAAGATAAGGTGGAGCAAGATTTCGCGATGTACAAAAGTACGCAGAACGATTATCTAATCCCAAAACAGAGTTTTGCATTTACCTACAGTAATGACTGCCATTACATCGTTTACAACTGTAGCTAAAAAAAAAACTCTGTCTTCGGATTAGGTAATTGCTCTGCGTACTTTTGTACACCGCGCACTCTTGCACCACCTTACCGTATATTTCAAGCGATAAGCATGCAATCCATAGAATACAGAATAGCAACATTATAAGGAACACTTAAACTCTTAGACTTTTACATTCAAATAAAGACTCATTAAAAAAAATAAGTTTAGAATAAACATAAGAAGCGGTTAAAAAAACTTTCATTTTAAAGCTGTATTGTAAAAAAATAGATTTTTGAAAATATTTTTTCTTAATTCATTAAAGTATACTTCCAAAGACTCTATTATCACTATTCTTTTTACAAAAAATAAATAAATAAAATAAAATAAAATAAATGTCCTCTCCGACACGTCCTAGTAACAATTAAGTCAAAGTCCAGCCCGGAACAAGTATGTAGAAAAAATGAACGCCTGAGACTGGCCCGAATCGACCGGAAAAAATAGGCCCGGGTTAAGATACAATGCAACTGCCCAATGCCGATCTTTACGTTGGGCATGCTGAATTTCTGCATTGTGCTGTCAAAGTAGCATCGGTTCGTGCAACACAATTATTTTTGGTCCAACCAAGTCCATTGAAAATTGTTCATATTTCCTCGTCTTAGTCAGATCTTTTTAAATTTGGTATAAAATGAACATGCCTTACGCAAGTCACCTCGCCAGTCTAAGCTCTGAGGAGCCCTTATGTGCATCGCGTGAAGCGGGACTGTCGTAAGCCAGTGATGCTGCTATGACACATTCTACTGGCCAAAGAAGAGCACCGGCGAACGCACGTCACTTTCCCTGCTCCCCAAACACCATTGGACGACATGATCGCAACGACCTAACCGACAAACGACCTTAAATCGTAAAACATAAGTACTCGATGATTAAGCGGCATAGTAGGGAATAACACTTCCGATTCCCCCGAGAGCTTTGAGTGCACCAGACACTTATAGGAGCGCCGGGCCCTCGGTCATAAAACCCAGGTTTCCAAGATATGCTATTGCTTTACCATGAGCTTTTGGACGTGAAAATCTACACAGATAGGCACAGGCCCATTTCTTTAAAACTTGGTGCATCGAGGTCCTCTTATTTTTTTTTAATTTGCCCGGCCCGTTTGAAAGTTTGACTTTATTTCGTCCTGTACCGGACTCCGGCATTGCAGATGCAAACCTTTAAGGTTGTCACATAGCAATTCTCCTGAAAGAATTCTCTGAATAAAAATTTCCTCCTCTTAAAGTTTAAATTCTTTGACTTCCCCTCTTGTGCAAAAGGCGACAACAGAGCATTCCGGTCATTTGGAGGATTGGAGACATGCGTTTCTTGAAATGAATGTATATATATATATATATAAACTGGTGTCTCAGGCACGAATGCCTCAAAAGTAAACAAACGGCTGAAATAAACTAGGTACCTTTTACAAAAATGAAAACAATAAAAAATTTTATGAAGGAAGCAGATTATGTAACTTAATTTATGAAAGATTTGTTTTAAATTATTGATGATAGAGCACAATGTAAGAACATTTACAATTGTTTACTTTAGTTAAAGCTCAAGTTCCTTCCAAAATATTACTTTTGACACATTCATAAAATCATCATCCGTTCGCATATAAAATTTCACATACTTTTAACTAGTTCTCTAAGAATCAAACAGCACTGGAATTTTTCTGTAAAAATCAAAACTGGTATTTTAAACAGGCTTTCGAGACGTGAGAGAAGTGATTACCAGGTAAGAATCAAGCTACAATTCAGTGCGTGTTTCACATATTAAAAAAGAAAAGAAAGCATTCTCGGTTCTTTTCTATTATGATATGAAAATCTGAAAGTTTGATGCATGCAGACATGAAATCAACATTTTAACTGTGTTGAATCAAACATTTTTGCATTTTCGAGAGGGATAAAAAAATCCTTCTTAGAACAAAACTTTTTTAGAACAAAATTCATTTAACACTTTTTAACTTTGTTGAGAAGTTTTTGTCTTTGCTGCATAAATGTATTCAAATGGATTAATGTCTGCCAAATTTGGCGGACCGTAAACTTTCCAAAATTTACGGTATATCGTAGCAACTATACCCTTATAATAGATTATTTACAATACTGCTTTGAGTTAATGTATATACTATCTAAATATACTACCAAACTAGTTGGATGTGCCAATCCTAAAACTTTCTTCTATCTCATACAGCTTAAATTTCAAAAAGTATCTACATATGTTAATACTTCAATAATATTAGTTCAATACTATACCAACTTTGATTTTCATCTTAAATTCGTACTTCATTCAATTAATCGGAGTAAAAACGAGTTAATCTCGATCATGATATTTATTAAAATCAATAGTTTTTCGTTATTCTTTTGTACTCCAGCTGTTCCCGTCGCTGCACGAGCCGCCGATGGAAAATAGAACTACAAAAAATCTTGAAAATTAAACAACAATCGCTATCACAGAATCCCTTTTCAGCAGAATATATTTAAGTTCAGGGAGGACCTGTTTGCCATAGCCAAAAAAATACACAAAAAAATTGGTTCAATTCTATGCATAACTTCATACACTTTTCGATGGTAAAACAATGGAAATGGCACAGACATCGCTATTACAGCGCCCCCTACAGACAGAATATTTCCATATTGAAGGAGGGCCTGCTGACCATAGTCAAAAACATACACAAAACATTTGGTTCAATTTTATGCATAACTTCATACACTTTTCGATGGTTAAATAAGGAAAATGGACAAAAATCGCTATTGCAGTGCCCATACGAGCAGAATTTTTTTTAATTCAGGGAGGACCTGCCTGCCATAGCCAATACATTACACAATAAATTCGGTTCAATTCTATGCATAACTTAATATACTTTTCGATGGTACAATGAAAATGGTACAAAAATCGCTATTACAGCGCCCT
The DNA here is from genome assembly GCA_963932465.1 of Maratus speciosus. Lineage (NCBI taxonomy): Eukaryota > Metazoa > Arthropoda > Arachnida > Araneae > Salticidae > Maratus > Maratus speciosus. The sequence goes on along the minus strand of OZ010799.1, from coordinate 446,364,213 downwards.
CTTCCGTCAGAAAATTTCCATATTGAAGGAGGACCTGCTTTCCATAGCCAGAAACATACAGAAAAAATTGGCTCAATTCTATGCATAACTTAATACACTTTTCGATGGTACAATGGCGACACACAGACAGACAGACATTTTGTATAAACATGTTTTTGGGGATCTCTGACCCCTAAAACGTGTAAATCCGTCGAAAATCAACCAGACGTAAAAAAAAATCGATTACAATAATTTCTTCTATTGACGATAGAAAAAAGTTAAAATCGCTGTGAACCTAGTTTCTGAGCTCTTTTCTTCCGGATTTTTGAATTTTTAACTAATAATACAGATACAAAATGTAATCAATTATGAACAATCTTACCGCTTGGAGTCTTTACATCCCCACACAATATATATCTACATTAGGTAGATAATATATTGTGATACACTGGTATATCTACATATATTAATCAACAGTGCAAAATGTGTTTTAAAAAGGTGAAAATAAAGATAATTGTTGTGTAAAGAATCACAGAAGATGAATTATACATAAAAGACATGATGATAGCACGGATTAGGGCTACTATAATATGAATTGTAGGAACATTAGCACGGATAGAGACAACGTTGCTGGGAAGGGGGGGGGGTGTCGAAAAATGAAAATGACAAAAGGGCGCCAAAGTCAGGTCCTCCCTCCCCCCCAATAAAATTTTCAAGCTACGGCCTTGTTAGTATAGAAGATTGCGTCAAGTTTCATCTTATTAAATATACATCTTTTAGGTAGCTTTCATTACAAAATGTAAAAAGCTACTTATTGCAGCCGTCCAGTCGAAAGCACTTCCGGAAAATTTTGGTATACTTTCATCGATCATGACCCCCAGATCCCAAAACCGTCCTCCGTTCAAACGTGATTATATATATATATATATATATATATATATATATCCAACCAACTCATAACTGTCGCCAAAATATATACTTAACATGACCCACAAAAGCAGTAGACTCGCCATCTTACTTCACAGATCAAAAATATCCAAAAACCAAACCAAAAATTCGAAACCACGGAACTGATCCAACGATAAATAAACTAAACCAAATGACAACAACAAAATAACTAAGAACAACTAACTTCAAAAACAACATACTTTAAAAACGGCAAACTTTAAAATCAAACTAATACCAGAAGAAATTGAATCAATGGAGACAGGCGGCATGCACTTGCGACATGCAACTGCGGGGTTAAAACCAGTTTTTATGTGCACAACGCTCCCCCAACAACCTGTCAAGACCAAAAAGTAAAAACTAACAAATCGAATGAGCTGCCTAGACCCATCGAAAACCAACAACTGAACGTGAAACCTCAAACTATCGTGCACGCAAACCCTGAACAGTCAAAGCCAGAGTTACTTCCTCTCTTCGCATCCACATTACCTCTAAATCTCTGTGATACGTCTTACACTTTACGAAATTTCGCAGCAGACTCTTCAAAACTCTCAGGATAGCCATGGTGCAATGCCAGAATATACCATTTGTAAAGTTCTTCAATTTTTTTTTCCAGTATTTGATGTCAGTCTATCTATACGGTTTAACCCGTTAATAAAAATATTTCTATATATTGAGATTGCACATTTGATCCAAAATTTAACATTTTTATAGTTTCAAAATTAAAGCTTTTTCGTTTATCATATATATATCTGTTTTTATCTCACCATTTTTTATCTCGATATTAATGTCTAAATACAGTAGACTCCCTCAAATCCGCACAGCTTGAGACCAGAGGTTGTGCGGATTTTAGAAATTCGCGGATTTCTGGTCATTGATTTGTTTACATTTTTGAAACATTAATTTGATTGGTAGTTACACTAGGGAAATTATAATGAATGCTTACAATAAAGTGAAACATTAAAATAAGTAAAATATTAAAATAATATTTCAGTTTAAACGTAAGTAATTATTAAAATAATTATGTAAAATAAAAATTTAGAAAAATTTTAAATTATTACCGACGAAATCGATTCAATTCGATTTCAAATATCCTATGCTGCCATCTAGTGATGAAGCGATCGTAAGATCGATACGTCATCATATAGATATGCTAATTTATATCAAAATCAAAAGTAATGTAAATTTATTTAGCAATAAATCAACTGTAATAACCAAATGAGAATTATTAACAAAAAATTTAGAATAAAAAAACACTGCGGTAGTCAATGATTTCAGCGCCATCTTGAATTTTGTTCCTGCAACTTAATTGTAAATTTCATTGTTTCCATCTGAAAAAATACGCGGATTTTAGGCGCTCGTGGATTTTAGGGTCGCGGATTTAAGGAAGTCTACTGTAATTGACCATATATTTTTTTTTACTCCAATTTCAAATTTAAACCATTAGGACAGCAATCAAATTTTTCTTTTTTCACATCATTGCATCTGACTATTAAAACGTCATCAATGTAATGAAAGCACCTCATATCATCATTTATATCAATTTATTCCTCGTACATATATAAGTAGATATCGGCTAAAATCGAACTACAACTTCCCCCCATTGGAATACCTCTAACTTATTTGTAAACAATTTTCCCGTCATATAAGTAGTTCTCACTCACTACAAAGTTAAACAAATTAGTAAACCATTCCTGTCCGATAGTTGAGGAATTATATTTACTGAAAATCTCCATAATTTTTATTTTAATTTTTATTTTAATTTTTATTTTAATTATATATAAGTGAGTCCAAGTAAATTAAATTATGTATAAAAGTAACATGATACAATGCTTTTTTCTGAATGCGAGACTTTGATAGTTATTGTTTTCATTCTCGAATTAGTATAGAAGGCATGTTTCGTGTAAATTCAACCCCAGTGGCGTAGTGGTCAGAGCATCTGATTGCCGTGCTGTAGGTCGAGAGTTCGACTCCCGACTGGGCAAATTTCACTCAGCCTTTCATCCTTCAGGGATGATAAAATGAGTACCAAGCTTACTTGGAACTAAACACCGAGGGTCGCGCGTTAGGCTGACCCCCTGGTCGGGACGTATGCTATATAGCACCTCGGGGCCAGTGTCAAGAAAACAGGGATGGACACTGTCGGCTCAGATCCTTCATAGATTGCATAGCCGCAGAATTTAGTTTTTTAGTTTGTTTCGTGTAAATCGCATGCTCATTTTTCGATTTATAGCAAGCAGAATTTTCAGCGCTGAGTTTATTTTAACTCATCAAAACGAATTTTCTTGGATTCAAGATCTAGCTAGATCGTTTTCTCGTGCTCGATTTAGTATAGGAGACAAGTTCCGAGAAAAATCTTCCCTGTTGTTTACGATATCATTCATAATTGGGGAAATCGCTTGCTCGTTTATCTTATATGTGATAAATCACGTAATATCAAAAGATACTCACTAATTCAATTCTCAAACATATATAACGTTCCCGAAGTTTGAATAAAAGCAAATATATAAGTCAATACAATTCACGTAATCCGTGTCAACGGTACTTTCAATAGTGTGGGTTGTAATATTTTATTTTGCTGTAATTCATAGTTGATAAATTTCATAAAATTCCCCCTAATTTCGAAAATTATCTATGTGTTGCTATTTAACGGATATTACCTTTATCAAATTATCTCGACGAATCTTTATACCAGTAACTTAAAATGAATAAATGATGTAAGATTTTTAAATTATTCTTTCTCTCACCGTCTATCAGACCACATGTAACATTCAACGATATGTAATGTACCCCTGGTGCCCTGTACTTGCGCTATAGTATGTGAACCTGACTGATTAAAATACAGTTCATTCACCATTGTTTTACTCAGTGGCGCATCCAGGATTACGCTTTGGAGGGAGCTAGCATATTTTAGAGGCTTATATGTGCCCAGATCTTGCCCGGCCCGCTGCCGAGCTCTGTTTCTTTTCATTTAATTTGATGAGACGTGCCGGATCAGGTCCTGAGTTACATTTTTTCTGCTGACTTGAGCAGAGTCGTAACTAGCCAGAGAAGCTCTGGAAAGCTTTGTTTGGGCTAATTCTGAATGTTAAACATGTTAGGTAAAGAAACACTGTATTTAAATATACCTTAGTTTTTGCGATTTTTTGGTGCGTTTCTGTGAGTGGATAATTTTAAAGGTGTTTGCAATCAAACGTTTTAAAGTTTTATTATTAAATTATCAAAATATTATGAAGGTTAAAGAAAGCAAGAGATTTCACAGGGCCTTAATTTTTTTAAGGCTGTTTTTAATTGCTCTGCTCAACAAGCGAAAAATATTTTGACATATTTACAAATTCATTTTTTAACGGAAAGATATAAAATTGGAAAGCCCGGCCATGGAAGCGATTTGGAATTGAACTGTGTTTTCCATTTTTTGATCCATCAATTACCTATTGAGTTAGAAGCGAATTCGATCCCGTGACAAACACGTTTTTCGCCCACTCTTGAGTGTTCTTTCTCCTTTCGCGCGGAAATTCGGTTCAAAACGCCCACTTTGACATTATTTTCCGAAAGACCTATTGCATTTGCAAAAAAATGGAAAAAACAACTCGATGACATTGTTTCTGAACAACAACGCCAGCTAATTTCATGCATTTTCGAGCAAAAATGAATTAAAACTTATGTCAGAAAGTTGGCCTTTTCGATTTGAGAACACCCTTAATTAAGTAAATTTTAAACATGCTAATATTTCGAACTTCATAATGTAATTTATAAAAGAGAAAAAAAAATGTATGACAAAATTAATATATTTTCAAAAATTCCGATTTTTAAGGACCTATTAATAATAATAATAATAATATTTCATAATTTTTAAAAACTTTAAGTATCTAGCCAAGTCTAGGAGGGGCTTCAGCCCCCCTTAGCTCCCCCCCCCCGTGGGTGCGCCAATGGTTTTACTCTTCTTATCAATTGAGGTTTTACACACAACGTATTTATGTGCATTCACGCTAATTAAAAAAATTGTTTAGCAACCACTTATGAACGAACTTCACCCCAAACCCATTGAGCATGTATATGTAAAACATGACAGCCGAAGAAATTATCAATAATTGAAAACGGCAAGCATTAAAAAAGGGTGAACATTTTAAAAATGCTAAATAAAAAAAGAAAATACAGTGGAACCCCGAAATTACGTTTTTCATGGGACCAGCAGTAAAAAACGTACGAAACGGGAAAACGTAAAATCGGGGTCAAATAGAGAAAAATATTTCTAGAAAACAAACAAAAATAAACTTACCAATATCTCATTAGTACTTAAAAAAATCTGTTATTTTTGACTGCTTTTTCTTTTTATGTACAATTTCACATATACTGTTCTCGATACATGCGAGTTTTTGCAAATTTTTTTCTTGATTTTCATGTCCTGTTGAAAATTTCTTTAAAATTTTTAAACTCCCAATGGCCTCTACCGATGAGGGCACGACGTCTTCTGGATTTTCATCATCATCCTCACTTTCATTTTGCGAAATCAAATCAGAAATAGTCTGAATATCTGTGGTAGTGATAAGATCTTTATCGCAATCAATGTATTCATCAACATTGATGTCTGCAAGTATAAATTCATCCTCTAGTGTATTATACTCTTCCGTATCGGGCTCCTCTGGTGGCGCTTCAACGTTAATATCAGATTTCAAAAATCCTCCCTTCCGAAAAGCATTTTTCCTCTACAGTATCCCATGCCAATGAGATCAAGTCAGGGCCGAAACTAGGGGGGGGAGGGGGCAGAGGGGGCACGTGCCCCGGGCGCCGCTTTAACAGAAGGTGAAGGGGGCGCCAAAATGAAGATTTTGTTTAACGTTTGCACAAGAATGTATATATATATATGAAATTTGTATAAAAATGTCTCGCAGCCGGAAAATTTAAAAGGAAAACTGAACCAAATGCATTAAACTTTATAAATAGATAAAAAGATTCATTTACAATACAAAATTGCAAAGTATCATGCCTATGCGTTTGCCTTCCATCTTTTAAATCACTTCCTGTGAGGAGAATCATTACCGTTTTTCAAGGTCAGTCTCTATTGTGGGACACCCCACTGTCCAGTACGGATAACTACCAAACGAGCGACCCCTCAGTCTGATTTTTCTTCTAGATAAAAAGTTCCATGTAAGCTGTTTGTCTTTTTTCCGCTGAGCAGCGATGAGTTTCCTTTCTTTCTTTCTTTTTTTTTTTTTTTTTTTTTTTTTTCGTCTTGCCATGGGCGATGACTGCAAACAAACAAACGGGAAGGGGAATGCACAAAGTAAAATTCTTAGCAAAACCCTTTTTTTTTTAGATGTCGACCTCATTTAGACTATGCAAAAAAAAAAAAAAAAAAAAAAAAAAAAAAAAACGTTTAAAAAGATTAAAATGCAATTCGGTTCCTTTCATTCCTTTTTCAAAGTTTTTAATGGATCAATGTTTGACAAAGCTGATTACGTAGTTCAGTTTCATTTTTAAATTTTAAAATAAGTTGTCTATTAGATACTTAGCAAAATTATTTTTGTAAATTTACTTTGTGATGGAGAGGGAGGGGGGGGGCGCCAAAAAGGCTAGTTTTGGCCCTGGATCAAGTGAAGAGCGTCGAGCACATTTATCTTCGTTTTCCAAGCATCTTGAAACTCACCAGAATCAAGGGAAAAAAGGGCTTTTCTTACCAGTTGCTTCCTATAATTCATTTTGAAGGATCTGATTATTCCCAAGTCACAAAGTTGAAGTAAACTGGTACAGTTCGGTGGGAAAAGTTCAATACACACATTCAGGGCCGTAGCTTGAAAATTTTACTGGGGGGTGGGGGGAGGACCTGACTTTGGCGCCCTTTTATGATTTTCATTTTTCGACACCCCCCCCCCCCTTCCCAGCAACGTTGTCTCTATCCGTGCTAATGTTCCTACAATTCATATTATAGTGGCCCTAATCCGTGCTATCATCATGTCTTTTATGTATAATTCATCTTCTGTGAGGCTTTGCACAACAATTATCTTTATTTTCACCTTTTCAAAACACATTTTGCACTGTTGATTAATATATGTAGATATACCAGTGTATCACAATATATTATCTACCTAATGTAGATATATATTGTGTGGGGATGTAAAGACTCCAAGCGGTAAGATTGTTCATAATTGATTACATTTTGTATCTGTATTATTAGTTAAAAATTCAAAAATCCGGAAGAAAAGAGCTCAGAAACTAGGTTCACAGCGATTTTAACTTTTTTCTATCGTCAATAGAAGAAGGTATTGTAATCGATTTTTTTTTTTAACGTCTGGTTGGTTTTCGGCGGATTTACACGTTTTAGGGGTCAGAGATCCCCAAAAACATGTTTATACAAAATGTCTGTCTGTGTGTCGCCATTGTACCATCGAAAAGTGTATTAAGTTATGCATAGAATTGAGCCAATTTTTTCTGTATGTTTCTGGCTATGGAAAGCAGGTCCACCTTCAATATGGAAATTTTCTGACGGAAGAGGGCGCTGTAATAGAGATTTTTGTGCTATTTTCATTGTACCATCGAAAAGTATATGAAGTTATGCATAGAATTGAACCTCATTTATTGTGTAATGTATTGGCTATGGCAGGCAGGTCCTCCCTAAATTAAAAAAAATTCTGCTGGTATGGGCACTGCAATAGCGATTTTTGTCCATTTTCCTTATTTTACCGTCGAAAAGTGTATGAAGTTATGCATAGAATTCAACCAAATGTTTTGTGTATGTTTTTGGCTATGGTCAGCAGGCTCTCCTTCAATATGGAAATATTCTGTCTGTAGGGAGCGCTGTAATAGCGATGTCCGTGCTATTTCCATTGTTTTACCATCGAAAAGTGTATGAAGTTATGCATAGAATTGAACCAAATGTTTTGTGTATGTTTTTGGCTATGGCAAACAGGTCCTCCCTGAATTTAAAAATATTCTGCTGAAAAGGGATTCTGTGATAGCGATTGTTGTTTAATTTTCTAGATTTTTTGTAGTTCTATTGTCCATCGGCGGCTCGTGCAGCGACGGGAACAGCTGGTGTACAAAAGAATAACGAAAAACTATTGATTTTAATAAATATCATGATCGAGATTAACTCGTTTTTACTCCGATTAATTGAATGAAGTACGAATTTAAGATGAAAATCAAAGTTGGTATAGTATTGAACTAATAATATTGAAGTATTAACATATGTAGTTACTTTTTGAAATTTAAGCTGCATGAGATAGAAGAAAGTTTTAGGATTGGCACATCCAACTAGTTTGGTAGTATATTTAGATAGTATATACATTAACTCAAAGCAGTATTGTAAATTATTATAAGGGTATAGTTGCTATGATATACCGTAAATTTTGGAAAGTTTACCGTCCGCCAAATTTGGCAGAGATTAATCCATTTGAATACATTTATGCAGCATAGACAAAAACTTCTCAACAAAGTTAAAAAGTGTTAAATAAATTTTGTTCTAAAAAAGTCTTGTTCTAAGAAGGATTTTTTTAGATTTTTTTATCCCTCTCGAAAATGCAAAAATGTTTGATTCAACACAGTTAAAATGTCGATTTCATGTCTGCATGCATCAAACTTTCAGATTTTCATATTATAATAGAAAAGAACCGAGAATGCTTTCTATTCTTTTTTAATATGTGAAACACGCACTGAATTGTAGCTTGATTCTTACCTGGTAATCACTTCTCTCACGTCTCGAAAGCCTGTTTAAAATATCAGTTTTGATTTTTACAGAAAAATTCCAGTGCTGTTTGATTCTTAAAGAACTGGTTAAAAGTATGTGAAATTTTATATGCGAACAGATGATGATTTTATGAATGTGTCAAAAGTAATATTTTGGAAGGAATTTGAGCTTTAACTAAAGTAAACAATTGTAAATGTTCTTACATTCTGCTCTATCATCAATAATTTAAAACAAATCTTTCATAAATTAAGTTACATAATCTGCTTTCTTCATAAAAAATTTTATTGTTTTCATTTTTGTAAAAGGTACCTAGTTTATTTCTGCCGTTTATTTACTTTTGAGGCATTCGTGCAGTTTATATATATATATATATATATACATTTATTTCAAGAAACGCATGTCTCCAATCTTCCAAATGACCGGAATGCACTGTTGTCGCCTTTTGCACAAGAGGGGAAGTCAAAGAATTTAAACTTTAAGAGGAGGAAATTTTTATTCAGAGAATTCTTTCAGGAGAATTGCTATATGACAACCTTAAATGTCTGAATCTGCACGGCCGGAGTCCGGTACAGGACGAAATAAAGTCAAACTTTCAAACGGGCCGGGCAATTAAAAAAAATAAGAGGACCTCGATGCACCAAGTTTTAAAGAAATGGGCCTGTGCCTATCTGTGTAGATTTTCACGTTCAAAAGCTCATAGTAAAGCAATAGCATATCTTGGAAACCTGGTGTTTATGACCGAGGGCCCGGCGCTCCTATAAGTGTCTGGTGCACTCAAAGCTCTCGGGGGAATCGGAGGTGTAATTCCCTACTATGCCGCTTAATCCTCGAGTACTTAGGTTTTACGATTTAAGGTCGTTTGTCGGTTAGGTCGTTGCGACCATGTCGTGCTATGGTGTTTGTGGAGCAGGGAAAGTGACGTGCGTTCGGCGGTGCCCTTCTTTGGCCAGTAGAATGTGTCATAGCAGCATCACTTGCTTACGACAGTCCCGCTTCACGCGATGCACATAAGGGCTCCTCAGAGCTTAGACTGGCGAGGTGACTTACGTAAGGCATGTTCATTTTATACCAAATTAAAAAAGATCTGACTAAGACGACGAAATATGAACAAATTTCAATGGACTTGGTTGGGCCAAAAATAAATGTGTTGCACGAACCGATGCTAGTTTGACAGCACAATGCTGAAATTCAGCATGCCCAACGTAAAGATCGGCATTGGGCAGTTGCATTGTATCTTAACCCGGGCCTATTTTTTCCGGTCGATTCGGGCCAGTCTCAGGCGTTCATTTTTCTACATACTTGTTCCGGGCTGGACTTTGACTTAATTGTTACTAGGACGTGTCGGGCAGGACATTTATTTTATTTTATTTTATTTATTTATTTTTTGTAAAAACAATAGTGATAATAGAGTCTTTGGAAATTACTTTAATGAATTAAGAAAAAATATTTTCAAAAATCTATTTTTTTACAATACAGCTTTGAAATGAAAGTTTTTTTAACCGCTTCTTTTGTTTATTCTAAACTTATTTTTTTTATGAGTCTTTATTTGAATGTAAAAGTCTAAGAGTTTAAGTGTTCCTTATAATGTTGCTATTCTGTATTCTATGGATTGCGTGCTTATCGCCTGAAATATACGGTATGGTGGTGCAAGAGTCCGCGGTGTACAAAAGTATGCAGAGCAATTACCTAATCCGAAGACAGAGTTTTGTATTCAGCTACAGTTGTGAACGATGTAATGGCAGTCATTACTGTAGGTAAATGCAAAACTCTGTTTTGGGATTAGATAATCGCTCTGCGTACTTTTATACATCGCGAAATGTTGCTCCACCTTATCTTACTATAAAAATTTCGCATAAATATGTATGCAGCATTCTTTAAAGAATATCTTAATTATATGTTAAGAAAAATCGGATTTTTTTGCAGAAATTGAGCTGTTCTGGGTTTTAATTTTTTAAAGGCTCCAGGTTTAGGCTTTTAGTTTTTAAAACCAACCAAAATACCTTTGTTTTGTATTGGGGCGTGTCCGGCCTCAGAAATTTCGGCCCGTGAAATCTTCTGGACAACCTCCACCCTCTCTGAGTTGTTCTAACACCCTCTATAGTCATTTCAACTTCTTTACACTTTCTGTCTACTACAAGAGTGACCAACAACTATTGAGAGAAGGATAAAATGAGCTGCTAAGGATCGAATTACACGTGCTCTCTCGCAATTGACTACAATTCCTGCTTTCAGAATTATCTTTTCCGCAAATATAAATTGCTTTTGTTAGGGAAAAGAGTTAATAACAATTTTAAAATTAAATTTCTTACACAAATATGGCATGTTAAAAGTAACTTACTTTATAATTTAACATTTAAAGTAAAGCGTTTGTACAAATAATTGTAACTACTATTTAAATCATTTCTATATGGGTGCCTGACGGCGCCTTTAAACCTTGTGTGGCTCCCTTCTACTTGACTATATTTGTCAACCGTTCTAATCCCCTCCACTCACTTCCACGTCTTTTAACTTTCTTTCTACTACTGACGGTGACAAACAACTACTGAGATAAGAAGAATCGAATTACACTTACTGTTCCGCAATTCATTACAATTACTGTTTTCAGAATTTTCTCTTTTGCATATATAAATTGTTTTTGTTGGGGAATAAAGGTAGTAATTTAAACCCTTTCTTTTGAGGGTGCCTGGAAGCGCCCTTAAACCTTCTATGGCGCCCTACTACTTTAATATATTGGAAAACTGTTCTCATCCCCTACTGTCACTTTCAGTTGTTTCCACACTTTCTTTCTACTGCTAAAGGTAACCAATCTAGACGAGAAGGAAATAATTTCATTTCTAAGGATCAAATCACATTTACTGTCCAGCAGTCAAATCACATTTACTGTCCAGTAGTTGAATACAATTCCAGTTTTCGGAATTTTGACTTCCGCAAATATACATAGTTTTTGTTAGGAAATAGATGCAGTAATCTAAATCCATTTTTTGTGGGACGGCGCCCTTAAACTTTCTATGGCACCCTACTAAACTAAACTAATCTCTGTGGACACACAATCCATGAAGGATCTGGGCCGACACTGCCCATCCCTGTTTTCTTGACCCTGGGCTCCGAGGTGCTATGCAGCATACGTTCCGGTCAGGTGGTTAGCCCAACGCAGTACCCTCGGTGTTTAATTTCCAAGCAAGCCTGGCACTCATTTCATTGACCCCGAAGGGATGAAAGGCTGAGTGAAGCTTATTCAGTCGGGAGTGGAACTCTCGACCTGCAGCGCGGCTGACAGATGCTCTGGCCACTATGCCACTGGGCTTCGTGGCGCCCTACTATTGAACATATTTGCGAACTTTTCTAATCCCTTCATATACTTCTTTCTACTTTCTTTCTACTGCCAAGGGTGACCAACTACTACCGAGATAAGAAGGAAATAATTGTACTTTTATCCTGCAATTAATTACAATTCCTTCTTTCAAATGTTTTCGTTCCTGATATATAAAATTTCTTCGGGATACGGCGGTGAGGGGGGCGAGCGGAAGTAACAGGTCTAAAATTGAATGCCTTATACAAGTTTTGGATGTAAAAGTAGCTCACTTCGTAATTTTACATTTAAAATAAAATTATTTTATAATTACTTTTTACTACTGATCAACCCTTTTTTACGGGCGCCTAACGGCGCCCATAAACCTTCTGTGGCGCCCTACTATTTGAGCATATTGGGGGGGGGGGAGGCTCCCCCCTTCCCCCCCTAAAGCTACGTCCCTGCGCACATTCTTTAAGTTTAGATCAGCATGGGCAGCGCACCGTTCTATGAATAAAATTATTTTTCGCTTTTGCAAGCGCATTTTTTTATCCAATTTTCTTACAAAATCTTCATAAAGATTTAGGTTCATCCAAGCAGACTGGTTGGCATTATAATCTGTAGGTAAACTTTTGATGTTTTTGAAGCATCGGGCTTCTTGGATTTATCAATCACAAAGGGTGTTAACTTCTCAGTTCCGTCTGCATCCGTACATAACAAAACTGTTAATCGCATTTTTGATAATTTCCCACCATGACACTTTTCTCCTTTCACGGTGTATCAGGGCTCTATCAGGGAAGAGATTAAAAAACAATCCAGTCTCATCTGCGTTAAAGATGTCTTTTTTTTTTGAATAATCACACACAAGAGAAGGCAACGTTTTTTCCCTCCACTACGACCGCAGTATTTACTCCATCTGATTCACCACAAATAAACTTGTAAGACAAATTATGTCTTTTCTTGAATCGGTCGATCCAACCGTTGGATGCCGTGAAATTCTGCATTTCAAGTCGAGAAGAAATTTCAAGCACCTTTTCTTTCAAAATTGAGCCATTGATTGGAATTTTGGCAGCACGGGCTTGTTTAAACCACTCGAACAAAAACTTTTCCAGTTCTTCAAACGGAGAGGTTTTCAATGTTTTCCTTTTCTTCGACAAATTTCCCAGTGTTTCAGATTTTAATTCCACAGAGAACTCTTGTTTTAGGATGGTTTGTAACGTGGAATAAGCGATGCCAATGATTTTGCGAGATCAACCTTAGTTCCTTTAAAAACTTTGGATTTTTCGATAATTTCTGCCTTTTCGGCTACGGAGAAACCTTTTCTTTTTGACATTCTACTTTTGACTGGCAATCACTAAGAAATGGCAAAAGAAAACCACTCTACTGCGGGTTGAAATTGAAATGAATGATCGACGGATAAAGAATCAGTGGTGTAGTCGTAAATAAAACAGAGGGTATACTATCTAAGCAGAGGGTATACGCTCAAGTCCGAGCGTATACCCTAGAGTGTATTTACTATAGATTTTTTGAGAAACAGAGGGTATACGGTGTTCCTTAAAAAAATCCAGAGGGTATACGGCGTATACCTCCGTATACCCTCCACTACATCCCTGTAAAGAATCATCCCCCCCTAACGGCATCACATGACGCAGGCGCGGTCAAATGCATATTGGACGAATAATAGTTCATCGTTACTTTCCCACGATAGTATTAAGGGGAGGGGACAGTGGCGCAGCCACGGGAGAGGTTTGGTGGTTAAAACACCCCCCAGAGATAAGAAAAATTACTATAATTGCCTCTTATATGAACCAAAACCAAAATTAATATTTAAACGTTTTGGCGTTTTTTGAAATCCACCGCTTTGAGAAATCAAACTCTATTCAACAAAGTGATTCAATTAAACGGCGAAAATTCTACTTAAAACTGTGAAAGCGCATATTACATGCATTGGTTTTGTGAAAATTGGTTATTTGGACTAAGTCACTTTTTCGAGACACCTTATGCTAAAAGAATGGTCATTTCCTGCCACACAGACGCTTTGAGCTTAAGTATTATACAATGGGCCATTTCTTAATTGCACTTCTGCCTTTGTTCCATGTTCGAAACAATAATAGACCATCAAATTAAAAAAAAAAAAACATGAAACATACACTTTTCAGATCTCTCTCAGTTTCAAACGCCCTGTTTTACGCTTTTTGTTCCCTTATATCTAAGACCAAGCTTTTTACGTACCCAAGTAAAAATCTTTGTAAAATAAGATTTAAAAAAGTAGTAACTATAAAGTTGTAAAAAGCTGTTTTTGATTGTGATTGAACAAATTATCGCAATCAGTGTGTCTTTCGAACCATTTGTTCCTTAGGAGATCTGTACACAAATTTAAAGATTGTATTCCATTAGTTAGTAATGTAGCAACGAGTAATGGTGCTTACTCTCGGAGAAGCATTGCCACCCGTGTCACGTAGGAAAGAAGCATTTATTGCAATTTCATTGAGTTTTAAATAACATGTCTGTGAGTATGGATTTTGAAAAGAAATGGGTTAAATGTAAAACATTTTCTTAGACTGTGAAAAATATAATTATACACAATTTTATGCTAATCATACATTAATTTAAATTAATAAGCATATTGTTAAAAATCTGCAGTTTTAGCTTTATAGTCACTAGCTATTATAGAAAACGGTTACTTGAATGTATTATGGAATATTCTCATTATTTTCTATTATTCTCATTCTCATTATACCTTAAAAGTAACCACAATGTCAAAAACCAAGCTTTTATACCAACTACCAGGGATGGCGAACCTTTTTGTTGCTGCGTGCCAAATTCGATCAAAAAATATTTTACGTGACTATAACGTGCCAACTAAAAAACAAATTTAGTAGGTGAAAAAATAATGGTTTAAAATTACTTAAAATTTCGTATTAAGATTTTAAAAATATGAGGAACATACATGTAGGTATTATACTATAATAATTATGGAAACAAATATATTTTAGGAAAAAAAAAATAATGCGATGTATCTTGGATTTATATTGTTGCATTTTAATATCAGATTAATTTTAATGCAAACTGAAACGGATTTATCTGTAGAGTGCTTGCAGTTTGAGTTTCGATAATTTGTGAAACCAGTGACTCGAAAGAATAGATAGGCAAAAAAATAGGCAATAGCAAACGCCAGTTTCTTTCGATAGCTCTGAAATAAATTCCAAGTTGATACAACCATCGGAATTTAGTAATGTCTAATAACCAATTCTCATCGATAGTTTTCAAATATCGTATGTGTTTGAATAATTTTTGAGACCATAGTTAATTAGTTTGGAATATAATATGCCGCAATTAAAATTTTTCAATTTCTATGTAATCGAATTTAGAAAAGATCAGTCACGATTTTGTGTAATCTCACTTTATTGTGAATTGGAGCCACAGTAATGCCGTGCCAAAATTATTCTTTCACGTGCCAAAAGTGGCACGCGTGCCATAGGTTCGCCGTCCCTGACCTACACTATATGGCCGAAGGTGACCGGTCACTTGCAATTTTAGACGTTTTGTTTAATATCTAGAAAACTATATGAGAAATTAACCTGAAACTGCAGATGCGTAAACAGTATAGTATAGGTGATATATTTCCGCGAAGATTTTTTTTCCCGAAACCCCATAGGGGACCGTCAACAAATTGGAAAAGAACGAATATCTTTTGGATAACCCTGTAAAAACTAATGTAAGCAAAAGCGTTCAAACTCAAAATTATTAATAAGGGGCTTATTGTAATATACTGTGTTCATTTTTATGAGGATAGCATGTATACTCGTAGAGAAATTAAGGTTTTTATAAAAACAGTCCCAAATTTCACCAAGTTTTTTGCTTATAAATTGCAGAGTTTTTAACATAAAAAAAGATCTTTTCAGAAAATATGACAAACAACATTGTACATAATACCCTGCAATCAGAATTAAAAAATAATAAAAATTGAATGAAAAATGAGTAGGTTTACTAAAAAATGTTTCACTGTGCATGCGCGAATGTAATCAAAATATAATGTGCATAATGTATTAGCTAATTATATAGAGCAAGTTTTGTGAAAGTCTCAAAATCATAGCTTGAAAATTCTGAAAATTATCGTCGATAGAATAAGCTCGAAATCCGTTGTTCCCAAAAGGAAGCAAAAAGATGAGGGGTTGTATCCAAATGTAGTAGTACGTGCAATATTGTGTACGCTATCTTGGCACTAATCAACAGATATTTGATACAACCCCTCATCTTTTGGGGAACAACGGATTTCGAGCTTATTCTATCGACGATAATTTTCAGAATTTTCATTCTATAATTTTGAGACTATCACAAAACTTGCTCTATATAATTAACTAATACATTATGCACATTATATTTTGATTGCATTCGCGCATGCGCAGTGAAACATTTTTTAATGAACCTCTTCATTTTTCATCCATTTTTTATTATTTTTCAATTCTTATTCCAGAGTATTATGTACAATGTTTGTCATATTTTCTGAAAAGATCTTTTTTTATGTTAAAAACTCTGCAATTTATAAGCAAAAAACTTGGTGAAATTTGGGACTGTTTTTATAAAAACCTTAATTTCTCTACGAGTATACATACTATCCTCATAAAAATGAACACACTGTATTACAATAAGCCATTTATTAATAATCTCGCGTTTGAAGGTTTTTGCTACATTAATTTTTACAGGGTTATCCAAAAGATATTAGTTTCTTTTCAATTTGTTGACGGTCCCCTATGGGGTTTCGGGGAAAAAATCTTCGCGGAAATATATGACCTATACTATACTGTTTACACACTTGCAGTTTCAGGTTAATTCTTTATGCATTTTCTAGATATTTAACAAAACGTCTAAAATCGCAAATGACCGGTCACCTTTGGCCATATAGTGTATATCGCATAAACCGCAGTTTAAGAACGTTTTTTGCTCTTGCATCCTTTTAATTTCGAATTTTTGGAAACCTGTTCTTGGTGATCATTTACGTTTCTAGAGTAACAGCCATACCAAACTTAATGTATCTAGCTCTAACAATTCCTAATAAATCATAATTAAGGCTACATAATGCTGCTAGCATTGTGTAGCGATAATACGTAAGTAAAAAACCGTGCAAAAAGACGTCCGTCTGTCTTAGCCTTAGATCGTTTTCAGCTCATTTCATCCTTTTTAAATTGATTTTTTTTTTAGGAACCGTTCTTGAGCATTTATACATCCCAAAAGTTATCACCATGCCAAATTCTAACCTTCTATACAAAATGTATCACAAAAATTGCAATTTTAGAAAGTTTTTTTTTTTTTTTTTTTTTTTTTTTTTTTTTTTTTTTTTTTTGCTCTTGCACCCTTTAAAATTTCGAATTTTTAAAAAACTGTTCAGGGCATGCATTTAAGTCTCTAAATTAACAACCATGCCAAATTCCATGTTTCTAGCCGTTGTTTTACCGATGTAAAATATAGCTTATGTTGAAACGGAGATAGTCACCATCATTTTTGCCCTTATTATTAAGGTTCCACTCTACGCTTAAAAAGTAAAATCGGAAGTATTATAAGATCATTCGTGCGTCTTATTTTTCTGGCGGTCAGCGGGGGGGGGGAGGGGGGGGAGGGCACTCGGTGTACCTAAGCGACGTAGAATCTTCCAAGGATTGTCGGTAATGATTTTCGAAAAAATGTGTCTGTAATTTTCCGAGATATTAATTAAAAACCCATGTAGAAAACAACGGTACGGATCAAAACAGTGTTGCTAATTTGTGACCTCCTTTCGAAGCGTGCTTGGGACAGTGCCAAGTTTAAACTTTGTATAAGATCTTTGTTTTAGGTAAGGTGAAACATAGTGATAAGTACTTTTTATTCCAACTGAATTCAATTATTGAAGGCAAATATTAAAAAGATAATTCATATAACAATTCCAAGACATTAAAAGTCAGTAATTTTGAGACAAAAATTGCTTATAATTCAATAAATAATTCATTTATAAGGAAGAAAACTTTTCGATTAGAAATCATTTCAATAATTATGTCTGAATATGCTTTTATTTTAAAAAATGAATAGAAAAGTTTCACGTTATTAAGTGTACTTATTTTTTTTTCCTTTAAAACTGTCCACTATTACACGAAATATGATTTACAAGTGACTTTTCATGAGAATCTCTGTGACCGCTTTCCAAAGTATGGTTGGTTCTCTACCAAGTTTAAACTTTGTACAAAGTCTGTGTTTTAGAGGGAGAAATATTCATCGGTTTTCATTCCAGTAGAATTAAATTATGGCATGTGGTATTGTTATATGTACGCTAGGAAATATTATCTTTGAACAGTTCTGATATTTTGTATGGAACCCTTTGTATGCGAGTTAAGTTCGCACACGACCGATTATCTTTTTAAATCCGTTCGGTAGTCCCAAAAGTAACCCTACAAAAAAAAAAGTTTACTTCTTTATAATATTAGTACAGGTAAGACTTCAATTTGAGACCGGATATTTTTAGAGAACTTTGACAATAATAAAGATGTTTTAACGAAATTTTCAACAGATTTACGTTACTTAATGGCAAATTCGATGTCATGTAAAGTACTGGAAGTGCACAGTAAAAAAAAAAAAATAAATAAAATATCATGTTTAATATCAACTACATTCCAAAATATGGATTACCTAACTGAGCACTAATTGGACGTAAATGATGATAAATTCCACCAATTTTCGTGATGTTGTTACATTTGACAAAAGCACGGTAAGTATATTGAAAATTTTGTTAAAATGACTTCATTATTATTAAAGTTAAAAACAAGAATTCGAGATTGTCTTCGAATGAAATCCTGTGTATTTTTGGTTGAACAAGTGGATTGGAATTCTGTTATTTTCTATGCAAAAATTATTTGCTGGACTGTACACTTACAACTCTTAAAGTTTGCCTCATCACCTTTAAACACTTTTTATAAATCTAACCTAGTTTGGGGTTATTTCATTGATGCATTTTATGTTTTCTAACTCTAATACTGTAAACGCTGTTTAAATGAAACACAACCAATGTAACTGCGGGTAAAAAGCATTATGATTTGATTCATTAAAAAGACTGATTATATTAAACGGTGATTCACATAACCGGCGAACACCTTTATCAAAACACTCGCCCCTCCTAGAACCGAATTCTGGCTGCGCCACTGGGAGGGGAAGAACTTGTTTTGGTAGAAACAACCAGTTGACCACCTGGAAAGCACTTTTATTCTTTCGAAAATTCTCCATGAGTGAAATAAGATAAAATTTTAAGAGGTACTTCGCCTAAAATGACGTACCAAGCAGGAAACGTTAAGCGTAAATGACGTAGAATCGAGATATTTTTAACATTATCGGAATAGAAATTTTTTGGGACCGACGAAAAATAACGTACGAAGCGGGATAACGTACGAAACGGGTTACGTAAAATCGGGGTTCCAGTGTATACCCATGTATTCATATTTATTAGTATTTTATAAGGATTATTATTAGCACTTAATAATGAAATTTGTTCTCCTCACTTTTAAAAATCTTTTGCATTTGACCTAACATGATCGATAAAAATCTAAGTGAAGAATTTAGTACTATCGCACATTTCGCATTGCAAAAAAAAAAAAAAAAAAAAAAAAAAAGAAAAAGAAAAAGAAATAAATATTAATAATCACTATAAAATATATTTTTAAAAATCACCTTATATCAGAAATATTGTTTGGCTTCATTCTTTTCCCGGAATCTATCATTTAAAACTCGAGATTTAATACAATTATCAAAGACAGGAAACGCTATTCGATTCCAAATTACCTCAGTCGTCATGAATGCCGATTTTATGCTTTTTTGTTAAAAAATAAGCCCTCGAATGTGTCAGATATTTTCGCGTCGTCGATTTAGGAAAATTATTATTATTTGAAAACACCTTTAAATGATTTTATTACATAGAAGATTACTACAACAGCTTAACTTTGAACTGCTCGCTATAACACTGGGTTACTTTTTATCGTAGCTTTGGTGCTATTTAAGGCTATTCTTAACTGCTCTGCTCAACAAGCGCAAAACGTTATGACACATTTACAAATTCATTTTTTTAGAGAAATATATAAAATTGGAAAGCCTAGCCATGGAAGCGATTTGGAATCGAACTGTGTTTTCCATTTTTTGATCAATCAATTACCTATTGAGTTATAAGCGATTTTGATCACGTGACACGGCATTTTTCTCCTCTTACTGACTGCATTTTCGTCTTCCGTTCGGAAGTTCAGTTCAAAATGCCTACTTTGACAGTATTTTCTGAAAGATCAATTGCGTTTACAAGAAAACGGAAAAAACAGTTCTATGACACAGTTCCTGAATAACAGCACTTACTAGTTTCATGCGTTTCCGAACAAAAATGAATTAAAACTTATGTCAGGAAGTTGACACTTTGGATTTGAGAACAGCCTCAAGAGGCTACTTAACGCACGCGAAAGCATCCGCTTGCTAATGTTAATCGTATGGGGCGGTTCTTTCAGAAGGGGGGGGGGGTAGGTAACATATTCGGAAAATGAAAAATAAATCCATGTTGATTTTTTTGCAAATTATTATTCTACACTGCACAAAATGCAAAAATTCCGATTTCGTTATGTAAATATACGTAGAAAAAAACGGAGTAAAAAGGTACAGTCGTGGAAAAAAAAAGTAAACACCCCCTACTAACTCCTCAACAAATTATCGTAGACAAAAGTTACTGGTACCGAACGATTGGAAATAAAGTCTACTACTAAATGATGTTCATAAAATTTGCTTAGGGGTCATCTACATATTAAAACGAATCCAAACTTCATTTTTTTTCAATAGCAATACCCAATTTTAACGCGATATTTCAAATCTTTGGTTCAAACTATGCTTAGACACCCAATTTCAAGTCATTTGAATGATAAGTTTTTAAATTGTAAACATTCAAAATTTAGTGCTTCTAATGTTAAATTAAATTTTCATATTTTTATTTATATCTCCTGAAATTATGCTCCTAATGTGCTAATTTTTTGTGTAGCAATAATACTAATATACCCAGACATAAATACGTTGAATTTCCAATTTTTATAATTTTATGATATGAATTATGAAATTAATATTAAAAAAAATTATCAATTGCAACCTATAGCTTTTATGATGGATTTAGATTTATTAAGTCCTGCTTTATGGAAATCCAAAATTTCACATTTTTCTTCCAAGTAGTTTTCAAATGATGCTTAAAAAACGGCATAATGATGGTTTAAGGGGCCGTCTATGATAGAAGTGACTAAATATTTTGAAATGTCTTCTGCTGTCCTGTAATCTAGCAGGCTTCATTGACTGCTTAAGGTGCCTTGATCAAGAAGAGGGCTCTCTCGGTTAACAATCGATTACCACACTTCAATTTGGATACAGCCCTTAAAATACGCTGGTTTTAAAATAATTATTTCTCGGAAACTTATCGTACGAACTGCATAAAAATTTGTTTTTAGGCGAATTAAAGGGTGTAGAGTTCATTTATGGTGCCAGAATTGTGTACTACAATTAAAAAAAAAAACAAAGTTACGGTTCGTCTTAATACGTAGATGGCCCCCTAAGCAAATTTTATATACACAATTTAAAAGTAGACTTTATTTCCAATCGTTCGGCACCAGTAACTTTCTTGTACGATAATTTGTTGAGGAGTTAGTAGGGGATGTTTACTTTTTTTTTACACGACTGTACATTTTGGAGTTTTTGCTTTTCCTGAAAAGTAGCACTTTTTATCACAATTGTACCTTTCCTCCAAAGCCATAATAGGCATATTGGCAAATTTTTCTCCCTGTTAGTTTGTCTCATTGGGCATCATTTATTTTGAAGGAATTTGAAAGAAACATTTTGTCATTTTTTCTTTCTTTTTTTACCCGACTGTACATTTTGGATTTTTGCTTTTTCTGAAAAGTAGCACTTTTTATCACAATTGTACCTTTCCTCCAAAGCCATAATAGCCATATTGGCAATTTTTTCTCCCTGTTAGTTTGTCTCATTGGGCATCATTTATTTTGAGGGAATTTAAAAGAAACATTTTGTCATTTTTTCTTTCTTTTTTTACACGACTGTACATTTTGGATTTTTGCTTTTCCTGAAAAGTAGCACTTTTTATCACAATTGTACCTTTCCTCCAAAGCCATAATAGCCATATTGGCAATTTTTCTCCCTGTTAGTTTGTCTCATTGGGCATCATTTATTTTGAGGGAATTTCAAAGAAACATTTTGTCATTTTTTCTTTCTTTTTTTTACACGGCTGTACATTTTGGATTTTTGCTTTTCCTGAAAAGTAGCACTTTTTATCACAATTGTACCTTTACTCCAAAGCCATAATAGTCATATTGGCGATTTTTTCTCCCTGTTAGTTTGTCTCATTGGGCATCATTTATTTTGAGGGAAACATTTTGTCATTTTTTCTTTCTTTTTTTACACGACTGTACATTTTGGATTTTTGCTTTCCCTGAAAAGTAGCACTTTTTATCACAATTGTACCTTTCCCCCAAAGCCATAATACCCATATTGGCGATTTTTTCTCCCTGTTAGTTTGTCTCATTGGGCATCATTTATTTTGAGGGAATTTCAAAGAAACATTTTGTCATTTTTTCTTTCTTTTTTTACACGACTGTACATTTTGGAATCTTTCTTTTCCTGAAAAGTAGTACTTTTTATCACAATTGTACCTTTCCTCCAAAGCCATAATAGCCATATTGGCGATTTTTTCGCCCTGTTAGTTTGTCTCATTGGGCATCATTTATTTTGAGGGAATTTCAAAGAAACATTTTGTCATTTTTTCTTTCTTTTTTTTACATGACTGTACATTTTGGATTTTTGCTTTTCCTGAAAAGAAGCACTTTTTATCACAATTGTACCTTTCCTCCAAAGCCATAATAGCCATATTGGTGATCTTTTCTCCCTGTTAGTTTGTCTCATTGGGCATCATTTATTTTGAGGGAATTTCAAAGAAACATTTTGTCATTTTTTCTTTCTTTTTTTACACGACTGTACATTTTGGATTTTTGCTTTTCCTGAAAAGTAGTACTTTTTATCACAATTGTACCTTTCCTCCAAAGCCATAATAGTCATATTGGCGATTTTTTCTCCCTGTTAGTTTGTCTCATTGGGCATCATTTATTTTGAGGGAATTTCAAAGAAACATTTTGTCATTTTTTCTTTCTTTTTTTACACGACTGTACATTTTGGATTTTTGCTTTTCCTGAAAAGTAGCACTTTTTATCACAATTGTACCTTTCCTCCAAAGCCATAATAGCCATATTGGCGATTTTTTCTCCCTGTTAGTTTGTCTCATTGGGCATCATTTATTTTGAGGGAATTTCAAAGAAACATTTTGTCATTTTTTCTTTCTTTTTTTACACGACTGTACATTTTGGAATTTTTCTTTTCCTGAAAAGTAGTACTTTTTATCACAATTGTACCTTTCCTCCAAAGCCATAATAGCCATATTGGCGATTTTTCCTCCCTGTTAGTTTGTCTCATTGGGCATCATTTATTTTGAGGGAATTTCAAAGAAACATTTTGTCATTTTTTCTTTCTTTTTTTACACGACTGTACATTTTGGATTTTTGCTTTTCCTGAAAAGTAGCACTTTTTATCACAATTGTACCTTTCCTCCAAAGCCATAATAGCCATATTGGCGATTTTTTCTCCCTGTTAGTTTGTCTCATTGGGCATCATTTATTTTGAGGGAATTTCAAAGAAACATTTTGTCATTTTTTCTTTCTTTTTTTACACGACTGTACATTTTGGATTTTTGCTTTTCCTGAAAAGTAGTACTTTTTATCACAATTGTACCTTTCCTCCAAAGCCATAATAGTCATATTGGCGATTTTTTCTCCCTGTTAGTTTGTCTCATTGGGCATCATTTATTTTGAGGGAATTTCAAAGAAACATTTTGTCATTTTTTCTTTCTTTTTTTACACGACTGTACATTTTGGATTTTTGCTTTTCCTGAAAAGTAGCACTTTTTATCACAATTGTACCTTTCCTCCAAAGCCATAATAGCCATATTGGCGATTTTTTCTCCCTGTTAGTTTGCCTCATTGGGCATCATTTATTTTGAGGGAATTTCAAAGAAACATTTTGTCATTTTTTCTTTCTTTTTTTACACGACTGTACATTTTGGATTTTTGCTTTTCCTGAAAAGTAGCACTTTTTATCACAATTGTACCTTTCCTCCAAAGCCATAATAGCCATATTGGCAATTTTTTCTCTCTGTTAGTTTGTCTCATTGGGCATCATTTATTTTGAGGGAATTTCAAAGAAACATTTTGTCATTTTTTCTTTCTTTTTTACTCAAAAACAGTTCAAAGGTACTTTTTTTCGAAACCTCAATAAAATAAAAGCATCTATTCTTTTAAAAAATCTTTAGTTCATTTGATAAATATTCAATTAAGTTATACGAAAAAATTTGTGGTGAGCGCATAAATGGTATAGGGGTAAAGGTACATTTAATTAACCCCTTAACCTACAATGACGGGCATTGCCCGCGTACGATGATCAAGCCAAATGTAAATTCTTCTTACTACTAAAATTTCACAGTAAATATAGTTTAATTTAATCGTCGAAATTCCATGATTAAACAAGGCGAAAATCTCTATTAAATTTTAGTGGTAGCTATGGATTTGCCAAACCGTGGAGCTGTTGAGACTAAATCGTATGTTAAGGGATTAAATTAACATGTATAACACCTCAACAGGTTACCCCTTTAAAATATCTCGTTTACATTTCAATATTTTCAAACTATTTTTTTATCATTGGACAACTGAGGTCGTTCTCTGCAATCGCTGTTTTATGCATTTTGAATTTTGCTTTCGGGCTTCTTATAAGGCCACTTTCACTTTCGGATTCGGTTTCGAAAGTGAAAGTATCCCAGAAAAACAATCCTTAAATAAAATCGAAAAAGTAAAAAACGGCGACTGTAGAGATCGACCTGAGCTAACCAATGCAAGAAAAAATTTATATTTTGACTTAAAAATATTTTATTAATCTAAAAAAATGGTTACAGTAAATAAAAAGGAAGGGGGAAAAGGCTACTTACACGATGCAGAATCTTTATTTCACCTGAAATGACATCAAACCCATCTCGTCGCATTTTTAATTTACATGATTTTGTTTTGCTTTTAAAGACATTAAAACTGATGTAACTAATTTAAAGTTGTTTTTCCAATTACGAGTTATTTTGTTTAGGAATTTAAAAACGTGTTCATAAATTACTTATAAATAAAAGTATTATGAACTAGTCGGATGTACCAATCCCAAAACTTTCTTCTATCTCATACGTATTAATACTGCAAATCTTATTATAACAATGCCAAAAATAGAGGGCAGTCCATGCTCATTATCAGAATTCTAAACACATGAAATTCCATGCATTCGTTCTCGAGATATTATTATCAATAAAATCGTCTATTTCCTGAAAAATACAACACATCAGCGCCACCTGTTGGTTGATTTACACTAAAATGTAATCGGCACTAACCCATAACAAGGAAAAACTGAATCTGAAGTTTGATGAAAATCTATGCATTAGTCCTTGAGTTAGAGCTATTGCAGAAATCGTGAAAAATGCAGCATAGCTGAGCCATATGTTGGACGATTTACACCAAAAAATAATCAACACCAACTTATATCAGGGGCAAGATAAATATAAAGTTTTATTTAATTCCGTGCATTAGTTCCTGAGATAGTGCACCCACAAAATTTGTACCACATAGCCATAGAGGCATTTTGTAAAAGCACGTTTTTCGGGATCTCAGACCCTCCTAAATGTGTAAATCTGTCGAAAATCGGAAGTCGAGCATTTTCACGAATCCAATACTTTCTTTTTGTAACGATAGACGAAAGTAAAAATGAGTGAATTTTCACTCCTCTGCAATTAAATAAAACAAAGTTTTCTATATTAAACAAATTGTCACTCTGTAACCCATGCAAGGAGTATCTCTGATATAAAAGCAATAATGATTTCATAAAAAAATTACAATAGCAGGATGTAGCGTTTCTGCAGCCACCTTCTAATAAAAAATTATTTTATTTATATACATTTTTAAATGGTTCAAAATTGACGGCTTGCATTGACGTCACGTTGTTATTAGCAACGACTGATATTCTAATCTGGTATTGCATCTGGAGCCTACACGGAACGTCAGAACTCCCCGTTTGCCTCTTAAAAGTATGTGTTGTCTTTTTGATTAATTTAGATTATTTTTATTATTATAGTGCTAAAAAATCAAATGGAGAGCACCACATTCGCCTTATATTTGGGCGCTATACGAAGCGATGCCAGATTCTTCTGACCATGTGACGTTATGTGCAAGCCGTCTTATAAGGAAAGGGCAGCTGACGTCACTGTTTGTCGAATTACTAAGTTGGTCAGCAAGAAAAACCTGTTCATTCATTATTACTCCTACAAACACATGAACTCCGGGAATTTGATTGGTCTTTAACAGATAGTCCAAGAGCTGTTAAACATTTTAGGGAAGGTATTTGAGACACCCTGAAAATTTGTGCAACACTTCTTTTGTAATGGCTGAATACAAAATCGAATGTCTGGCTGAAGGATCGTGGCCTAAACACTGTGCCAGACACGTGTCAAGTGCCACTTTTTTTACTACCCAAAAAAGGTATTTGAGGCACGCTGAGATTGAGACAAAATAATATTTATCCTTAGAAAAAAATATTTTGAAAACGACCGACACTTTAGTCGGCCCAAAAACTGTGCCAGACACGTGTCAAGTGCCATTTTTTGACTACCCAAAAAAGGTGTTTGAGGCACGCTGAGATTGAGACAGAATAATATTTATGCTTAGAAAAAGAATATTTTGAAAATGACAGACACTTTAGTCGGCACAAAAACTGTGCCAGACACGTGTCAAGTGCCATTTTTTGTCTGGCACAGTTTTTGGGCCACAATCCTTCAGCCAGACATTCGATTTTGTATTCAGGCATTACAAAAGAAGTGTTGCACAAATTTTCAGGGTGCCTCAAATACCTACTCAAAAATGTTCAACAGCTCTCCTACTAAGATTGATTGAACAGATGTATGATATGATTGGCCTACGTCGTCAAGTGTGATTCCTGCAATGATAGCTAAGTTAAAAATGTAGTAGTAGATTGTTTGACGGAAGTGTTTGTTTGTAAACATGCCCTTTCCTTATAGGAGTCTTCAAACATTCAAGATCGAGATTCGCATTTATAAAGTCTTCAAGTCCTGCGGTCCAACCCTAATTCAGTTAAAGGACACACCAAGGTTTCAAGACCAGGGATGAGTTGTACGTGAGAGGTGCGGAACTACACAAGTGTTATTTGCTTCTTGTTTCATAAATAAGTCTTTTAATTAATTTTATTTGCATACAATATTTAATTTAAGCATCCGAAATACAATATAGTTACTTGATCTTAAAATACACAGTATACACTTTAAAAAGCTCACTATTTCACTTAAAAGGCGACAAAAATAATAAAATAGATGTTACAAATTAAAAATATACATTTTATTTTAAATGTCTTAGTACTTTCGGCCTGCAATTCCAGCGGCCATCGCCAGGGAATATTTTTATAATGGCCGTGGGAATTGCAGGCCGAAAGTACTAAGGCATTTAAAATAAAATGTATATTTTTAAACAATGGCCGCGGAAATTGCAGGCTGAAAGTACTAGAAATTTTAAATAAAATGTATATTTTTAACTTGTAACATCATTCTATTATTTTTCTCGCATTTTAAGTAAAATAGTGAAGTTCTTAAAGTTCATATTATATGTTTTGTGATTGAATCAAGATGTATTATTGCATTCCTTTTTATGCTTTTATTTATTTGTCAGTTACTGACTTTTTACTTTCTTCTATCTTTACAAGAAGAAAGTATTGGATTCATGAAAATATTCGAATTCCGGTTTTCGACGGATTTACACGTTTTAGGGGTCAGAGATTCCAAAAAACATGTTTTTACAAAATGCATAGGCGTAACCAGCCTTTTGAACGGGGGGGTGCCCAGACTTTTTAACCTGAACATCTTGGATACAAACAATATCTTATATAGTAAAACCTGCTAAAACGAATCCCATAAAACCGATCAAATTTCCGTTTTAGACAGTTTTCCATCTTAGAAGATATAATTGTGTGGTATTTCTTTTAAAAAGAGCTCAAACGCGATTTTTGTTTGCGTGAGGAGGGTTGAGAAGGGGTTCAAAACATTAAAACTAAATCTAATGGTAAAAAAGAGATACGTAAATGTCCTTGCAGCAGTGATATAAGACAGTGACTAAGTGTGGTCACAACTGTAAAAACTTTTGGCACCCTAACTTCTTATAAAGATTAAAAAAGGTCTTTAATCATGCTGGAAACTTCTATAGATACAAGGGAACACTGCATGAGATCTAAAATTATATCAGTCTCAAAGTCTTGTAGATGAAATTTTGCCGGATGATAAATCTCAGATAATACATGCGGTACATCTGTACATGCGCACGAAATTTTTTTCAGAATGTGACTCCATGACTTCTTAGGGATCACCGCAGGGACCCAAGAAATTTTGGAGGAAAGTCTATATAAATAATTATTATAATATTATAAATAATTATAATATTCATTAATAGTGTAATTTCCTGCCTATAATCCGCGGCTCAAACAATCATGTTTCGACCCAGAAATTTTATTTCATTATTTAAGTTAAATATTTATCGCGATTTGATAAGTTACGTTTTATGAAACAAGATTTCTGGGTCTGAACCTAATTGTTTGATCCGCAGATTATAGGCCGGAAATTACGGTAATTCAGGTTTTTTACCCCAGAGTGTGTCGAATATATTAGGTAAAGCAGGTTAAGATAATATAGACTAAATTTTTATCAAGATGATAAAAATTATACTATCATGATGCGACTGTAATAATAAAGATAGGTGCTTGTATGTCTCTGTGTGTGTGTACGCGCGCGCGCGCTGAGCTCTGAAAAAACAATGCAGCCTGCACCCGTAAGATTTGACAGGACCTGTATGCCTGAACTCATGCATATGGAAGACAATTTCTGGAATTTTTCAATTAATTTTTTATACGAATTTTCTCGCATTTTGCGGCAATTTTTTCAAATAAGTAAAAAAGAATCCGATTTCAATATTTTACCCAGTAAACTTTGTCTTCTTTTCAATAAAGTGTTTTCGAGATTCTTACAGCAATTTTTCAATTTTTAACAATTTTTTAATGTTATCTTTAGAGGGGTTTCTTTCGCATTTCGCGGTGATTTTTTTTTTTTTTTTTTTTTTTTTTGACACATCTAAAACGAATCCGGTTTAAATCTTTTACCCAATTAGTTAATTTCGCTCCCTGTGGTTTTATAATCTTTTCCGAATTTTTAATGCACTTTCTAGCGGGGATTTTTTCGTGCTTTGAGGCGATTTTTTGACATTTTTTGAAACAGAAAAACTCTCTGGTAATTTTTGCAATTGCCGTGATTAAATTCGAATTAGAATAATGTCAAATCAGCTCTTATAAGAAAGCTGAAAATTTAATTTTGCTCGAAAAAAAACCCGCAATAATTCAAGATTCGCTTGTTCGAGACAGAAGAGGTCATAGCTTGCTCGGGAGTACGTTGCCGAAGGCAGTCCCCCCCCCCCCTCCCCAAATCCTAGATTTGTTTAATTCTATGTTCGTTTAAAAAAACCAACCACTTCTCTAGTAATGAGGTTTTCTTTCAGGGACAGGGTTTGAAATAACGCGCGGGATCGCGCAATTTGTGCACAGAAAATGAAAGTCTCTCATAATAAAAAATGCTGGGCAGTATTTCCCCTTTCAAATTCTTTCACAGACCTGTGATTCTTCAGTAAGTATTTTTTTAAAAATTGGGTCCGCGATTTTTATTTCTTTTATGGAATTTCTCAAAATCAATTCGTGAATCTGTCCCGGAAAAATTTGAGAATTGCTTCAAACGATCGTGGAAAAATATCGGGAATTTCAATAAAAGAGTGCAGAAAGTAATCGCCAATTTCGTTTAAAGATTGCGCAAAAAAATTACGAATTTCGATAAAGGATTGTCGAATTTTTTTTTTTTTCAAATTCCGTAAAATGTTGCGGAAAAGAGTAGAGAATTTTGTTAATTGGTACGGAAAGATATCGAGAATATTTCCGAACGGTCGCGCAATACTATTCCGAATTTCGATAAATGATCTCCCTGTAAAAATATCAGTTTCGTCAATCGGTCGCAACAGAAAATAAATTTCGTCAAAGGATTGCGGTAAAAACGAAAATTTCGTCAACGGATCGCAGAAAGAAAGTTCGAATTTCGTCAAAAGATTACGGAAAGAAAAAGCGAATTTCATCAAAAGATCGTGGAAAGAAAACGCGAAATTCATCGAAGGATCGCGTGCTAAAGAAATGCCAATTCCGTCAAAATATTGCGGTAAAAAATGCGAATTGTTGGGATTTTGAATCCCGTTAAACAGGCTTGAGTACGCGATAAATTGTAAATTGGGACTTACCCTTCTTCAAGATACTTATCCATTTCGGTGTAAATCCACACTTTGTTTTAATCCAATATGTGTTAGTTGTCATATTTTTTAATCAACCACTCTTTATAACCTCCTTTGACAAAAGAAATTGTAGACTAATATGTGGAGCAAACATGCAAACCATGCTTTCTCCTTCAGATACAAATTTTCAAAAAACACAAAAAACTGATAAATAAGAAAATAACTTGTATTTAATTCTCATTTTTATTGTGTATTTTTATTACTGTTTATTAGAAAGAATTGCAAGCATACCTAAGATATTAAACATAAAACAAATTAATAAAATGCATTTAATATTTGGAGAAATCACGTTTTGACCGAATTCAGAGGAGGAAACATGTTTTGATTGTTTGACAAGTGGATAAAACGCTTTTTGTATGAAATAAGTTCTAACTCACAAATAATACAATAGCATTATTTTATTTGAATAAATACCTAATTTCAGTTCATTATTGTTAAAATAAAATGACAGATTATGGTACCTAGTAGTATTCATTAAATATTTACTAAATAAATACTCGTTTGCCAGAAATCCACTTCAAATTTTAAAACCAATATCTTCATCTAGACAGTTATACACATATCCCTCTTCTTTATTGCAGGCTTATCAATCATGGATAATGTGGTTGTATCATTTGAATATATCATCAGGTTTATTTTGCCACTGTTCACTATACATTACCTTCAAAAGTTTTTTAACATCTTTGTTCTTTTCAACTGGTATGGCGTGGCTAAGAGGTAGATATTCTAAAACAACCCTTTGAACAAGGCAACAGTAACTCCCTTTTTAAGAAGATTTACATCATATTCTTCATTTAGATCTTGAAATCTATAATTCTGGAAGCCTTTAACTTTAACAGTTCTCTTATTTTTTTCTAAAACAATCCGTTTCAATTGTGATATGTATGGTAGGTTTCGAAAGTACACATTAAGTGACAACTGTGATTGGCAGACTGGAGAAATCACTGCTTGATTGAATGCAGGCTTTGGAGGAAACACTCTTTGATTGAAACGTCAAGTTTTAAAATTGATTTTTAATCGGAGAAAAATTTTTTTTAGTAAAAAATACCATTTATTTCTGTGCAATTTAACACAGAGTTCATAAAAGTAACAATAACTCATTTTTTATTTTTTTGTGAGAAAACACGGTTTGAATGTTTGCTCCACATATATCAAATGAATAAGCGGAGGTAACACTTTAAGCTATTTAATTCACATTGTTTAAATTGTAAAAGAGAGAGAGCATTTTACATGCCTCTTCTCTGGATTAACTACATGTTCAGAATGGAAAAAATGTTTACATTATAAGATAATAAATCAGTAATAATAACTGTAATAATAATACCATAATAATAATAATAAATCAGTTTAATGTAGTCTGTGAGTCTTAATGCAGTCACTCAACAAGTCATTATCTTTATCAAAGGATTTTCAAGGTTAAATACATTTGAAGAGATTTATGGCTGAGTTGAAACGACGTATTATTTATGTAACTGAAAAAATTATCTTTAGCACAGTTATTTAGCTTGATTTATGTCCATCACGAATTTCGTCAAAGGATAGTGGTAAAAAACACGAATTTTGTCAAAGGTTAGCTGTAAAAAACACGAATTTTGTCAAAGGTAAGTGGCGAAAAGTGCGGATTTTGTTAAAAAATCGCGTAGAAAGACGTGAATTTCGTCACACGATTTTGGGGGAAATTTGTAAATATCATGAAATGATCACAGAATAAAATCGCGAATTTGTCAAAATTTACTGCACTGGGCTAAAAGGTTGAAACGGGGTTCCTTTTCCTACTTTCAAAAGAACGCCACGAAACGAGAAAAAACTCTAAAAATCGTATACAAATTTTCAGAGGAAAAAAATTACTATATTGACTTGAAAGACTGCAACCATATTCCTTTCAAGAATGTCAAAAAATGCCACGAAACACTAAATTCAACCAACCAACCAACCTGCAGATAAATTTGAATTTTCTGTGCTATTATTTGACATTTACAAAAGAGGCAGGGTATGTGCCCCCCCCCCCCCCCCTTTACCTCGGCTAATCGAAATTTGGAATTACCGTTTCACATTTGCATCCCCTTTTAATGGTTTTTTTTTTGCTTCTTTCTTAACTTTAAACTAATAAAAGAAAAAAGACAAATAGTTTCTATCCTCGTCAAGAACTTGCGTTAATTTCTCATGAAATTGCAGAAACATGCAATAGAAAGAACGGCGTTAAAAACATCTACCACAGACAAAGGACGTCAAAGTGGGATTATAAAGCCACCTTTTTGAATTACTATGACTAATACAGATTCTTGCGAATATTCTAGTTTTAAAAAAGATAAACGACATAATTTTCTTAAAAAAAAAAAAAAAAGAATATGGGTTTCTTTTTTTATCACATTTCAAAACTTAACCGTTTAGTTTTCTGAACTAAACTAATTGAACTCTGCTTTCACTTCTTTTTTCTTTTGTAGATTTCGATTTTTTTAAATAATTGTGCTCGAGTCTGCGGAAACGGGGGGGGTGCCCGGGCACCCAGGGCACCCCCCCTGGTTACGCCTATGAAATGTCTGTCTGTCTGTGTGTGTGTATGTGACACAAATTTTGTGGGCGCTCTATCTCAAGAACTAAAGCACGGAATTTAATAAAAATTCATATTCAGTGAGTCCCTAATACAAATTGATGCTGATTAGTTTTTTGTGTAAATCGCTCAACAGGTGGCTCTGCTATGCTGCATTTTTCACGATTTTCGCAATAGCTCTATCTCACGAACTAATGCACGGATTTGGATGAAACTTCAGATTTAGTTAGTCCTTGATATGAATTGATGCTGATTACGTTTTGGTGTAAATCGCTCAACAGGTGGCTCTGCTATGCTGCATTTTTCACGATTTTCGCAATAGCTCTATCTCACGAACTAATGCACGGATTTTGATGAAACTTCAGATTTGGTTAGTCCTTGATATGAATTGATGCTGATTACGTTTTGGTGTAAATCTCCCAACAGGTGGCGCTGTTATGATGAATTTTTCAGGATTTACACGATTTCCCCAATAGCTCTATCTTAAGAACTAACGCACGGATTTTCATCAAACTTCAGATTCAGTTAGTCCTTGATATGAGTTGCTACTGATTATGTGTTGGTGTAAATCGCGCAACAGGTGGCGCTTCTGTGCTGCATTTTTCACGAATGCCTCAATAGCTCTATCTATAGAACTAATGGACGAATTTTAATCTAACTTCAGATTTAGTTGTATGTTGACACAAGTTGTTGTTAATTAGGTTTTGGTGTTAATCACCCAATAGGTGGCGCTGCTATGCAGGAATTTTCACGATTTTCGCTATAGCTCTATCTCAAAAACTAATGCACGGATTTTCTCCAAACTTCAGATTCAGTCAGACGTTGACATAAATTGTTGCTGACTAGGATTTGGTATAAATCACCCTATAGGTGGCGTTGCTAGGCAGCATTTTCCTGGATTTAGACGATTTCAGCGCTAGTCATATCTCAAGAACTAATGCACGGAATTTCATATCTTTAGAATCCTCATGAGATGCATACATTGCCATTTAATTTTGGCAGTGTGCTACCGAATTTTGAAGTATTAACATGTATGAGATAGAAGAAAGTTTTGGGATTGGTACATCCGACTAGTTAGTAATTGTAGTGGTACATAGGATTATTACTTATACATGCTAGCACGACCAGATTAATTACAGTATAATAATAGTACATGAAAAAGCATATATTAATGACGTAGGGAGCTGTTAGCATAAAATGTCTCTGTATTTGTCTCATAAAGTTCCAGTTTCTTACTGCACAAAAGAAGCAAATTATCTTCACTGGCATTTGAGCTGACATGGGCAAAAATTGTGTACATGTATGGAGTGGATTTCTTTTTATCTGAGGTGGAAAATAAATTGCCATACTTACCAAATTTTACCTTTTTTTGAAGACTAAATATCATTTTGAACCAAAAATCTACTTAATAAATGAAATCAAATAAATGACATATAGAAACAAGAAATATCTTACTAAATAAACTTTCTGGTTCAAAACAAGTAAATTTGATGTGTAAAAATAAATTAAAAAATAAATAAATAAGAGGCTTAAAATTTTCTTTAATACCCTATAATTCAATTTACGCTTTATATTTGGAAAAACAAGGCGGTCCACGGATATATGATTCCTAGCTTAAAAGTATGAAATCTCTCTGTTAGTATGAAGACAAAAATTCTAAAATGATATAAAAAAAAAAAAAACAGAAACAATCATAAAAATGTCAAACATATTCATCATGCTGACAAAAAACTGTAATTGATTTTGTTAAAAACTAACAATAGAAGATATAAAAAAGAAAGACACAACTGAAAGGTAGAAATCAGTGAAATGCGACATTAAGCTATTTTATTAAGAACATAATAATATACAAACTACATATCGATGACAATAAAATGTTTCAAAATAGATGTAAACAAAATATATCAGGGAAAACTTCGTAAAACATTTTACAAAATAATAACTAAAAAGAACAAGAGCACCAAAATAAATAATAAAGCACCAACAAATGAATGCGCTAAACAGCATTATTTTCTGTGTTTGTTTTAAGAAAATTTTTCTTTAAATTACATTCATATTAAAAGTAACATTTACAATTATGTTTATAAAAGATTAATTAACCAAAGATGCGATTTTCTTTCCACAATAGTTTTATATATTAATGCAATCATTATAGGGATGAGAACAGTTGATCTACAAAAACACACACATTTTTGTCCTTTTTTTTCCTTAAAAAAAGAGAAAATTTTACTTTTCCATAAACACTGGTTTTCAAAGGTTCAAACATGAATGAAATAAATCCATAATAGACCGGGAGGTGGCAACATAGACAATCATCTCATTGAGTTCACGGCTGAAATTCCAGAATTATCTAAAACTCGATTCACATATTAAAACGCAATCGGTCTGCCAAGTCATATCTTGGTGGAAAACACCTAAAAACCCGATTTTAGTGGTTGACTCGTAGGTTTACCATTGCGTACTCCTGCACCCAAAAGTATGAAAATATGGAGGACTGGGAGCAGGAAAAAACAATGGTAAACCCACGAATCAACCGCTAAAATTGGGTTTTCCACCAAGATATGACTTGGCAGACCGATTGCGTTTTAATATGCGAATCGAGTTTTAACTAATTCTGGAATTTTAGCCGTGGACTCGATGAGGTGATTGTCTGTGTTGCCACCTACCGGTCTATAAACTATAGGTTTCAATAAGGATTAAAGAAACTTATGGACAATTCCATGTCACATGTGGGGCAGCTTTTCTACATATTGCTGCTTTTTTAACAATGATAGTATATCCTCAAATTAAAACAACTGTGCTAATATGCAAGTCTAAGGTTTTTTGGCATTTTTAATGTATAGTCCATATTTTAAAAACATATAAGTTAATAGATATAGGTATTTATAGTGTCACGCGCAGGGCATTTTGTCCGTTTTTCATGGGATTACCCTGGAAACAGGTAGATTACTTAGGTCTAGGGTTTAACCCTTTATCTACTGACGATACTTATAACTACAATTAAAATAACTTGTTATAAAATTCAATACAGTCGAATCCCGTTATAACGAACTCCAGGGGACCAAAGGTTTTGTTCGCTATATCCGATGGTTCGCTACATCCGAACCGTTAAGAAAAATGTTAGATTTCACAAAATGTATAGCTCATTAGTTGCTATGTATATTCAATAACTATGTTTTACAAAATGATACATAAAATCTATTAAAAATGATCATTAATTAATTAAATTGACTAAATCCATTACAATAAACTGACACAATACTAATTAAATTAACTAAAAATGAAGACAAATGGAAATAAATTCATTTTACCTTTAATTGTTGCTTTAATTGTTAGTCGCAGCTGCAGATTGGCTATCGTAAAAGGGAAATAATGCAGTTAGTTTCTACCCTTTAATAAACAGACGTATCGCTGATTTGCACCGTGTTTCACTGACCGGCATACATTTTCTTATGAAATTAGAGTCGAAGTGTTGTTTACACAACTGCGGAAAAGTTAAAGAATTCAGTGGTCGACTGAAAAAAATGTTCGTTTTAGCCGATTCTTAAGATTTCGGATATTCGCTATAAAACGATAAATTAGCATTAAATACAATAGGAAACCGGCGGGACCAAAATTTTCGTTCGTTATATCCATGAGTTCGTTATATACCAGGTTCGCTATAACGGGGTTTGACTGTACATCCATTAGTTCTAATACAGTTTAGAATGAGCTATAGATACATTACTTTATCTTGTTCCAAAAGCGTTATTGACTACACAAAACAAAAATATTTTTTAAAGGATGATTTATTTTGCCTTTGCATCTTTTCAGCTTTCTTGACGTTGGGGGAGGAATTTTTCATTTCGTAAATATTTCTATTTTAAGAACATTATATTTGTACATTTTCTAATTCTACAAAGCACTAAGAAAAATATTTAAAATAAAAGATTTGAGTGGGGTTATAAATATTGCACAAAATACCTATAAATTCAAATTTAATGAATACTTCTAAAATTTACTAAATGATTTATGTAAATCTTCTAATGTAGTTTCAACAATTCACGAAAAATGCTTTAAAAGATAAAATTTTCACGAATTCATAATTCAGTACATAAAGGATTAAAATGTGGCGATTTTTAAACCCAATAAAATGGGCAGATTACGTAGGTTTAGGGTAAAAATGTTGAAATTTTAAAATCTATTAAAAACGGGCAGATTACTTAGGCCTAGGGAAAAAATTTGGAAATTTTAAAATCCATTAAAGGTCCATTCCATATCACATGTGGGACAGTTTTACTACATACTACTATTGTTTTATTATGCTATTTATCTTAACATCTATGCTAAGATGGAAATCTAGGGTTTTTTGTTATTTTTATTGTTTAGTTTATATTTTAACAACTTATAGGTTAATAGATATTTAGGTAAGTGCCACTTGCAGGACATTTTGTTTGTTCTTCATGGATTGGCCCTTATACGAAACATATACTTCTCATTAATTGGACTCAGAAATAACAACCCTTTCTTGAAGCCGGGATCACTGCCCACCGTCACGTGATGGTGGGTTGGGAAAACGCGCCAAACCGGTTTTTCTCCTCCGGTTCCCGCTGAAACTTTCTTGCGTCGGCGTTTCTCTCGCATGAATCGAATCCGACAGTTGCCAATAAGGAGATCACCGCCAAAAAAGACAATCTTTTGACGATGAAAGCGGAAACATGTTAGCTTCAAGTTCTGACCAAAAGAACAATGGGATTCGGCCTCTACTTCTTATTTTTACTCTGAGATACGAAATATTACTATACTACAAGAATAAAATATATTTCGTGCACTTCACAGTTTTCTGTTCAAAATGTGTTTAAAACTTTGAGGTATACATAATGCACGAGTATTTAGGACATGTACGAGTCTCTGTACACATAATTATTGATCATTTGGTAAAATTGGAGGCAAATTTTGCAACAAAAGTTACATAACTATGAAACATTGTCAATAATTTTAACAATTTTAGTATTAACTATTGGATTTTAAGAAAATAAACCCTGTTTGAAATATTTTCTTTTCCTGAAAGAGAACAATTAAATATCAGGGTAAAAGTCTCACCACAGGCAGGGGAGCGGTATACACGAAAAAAAATTAATATACTGCTTGACCAGATTTTAAAGACCGGCCTTGGCATATTGCCAAAATAATGGACCTTTCCGAAGGTAGGGAAGCATTAGGAGGAGACGAAATTCAGGTTTCTCTTTCTTAACCCGTCTGACAGGACAGCTGACCGCATGTCATTCCCACACTGGCTGTTGTACTATTAACGTTATTTCTTACTCGCCTTATTCTGTTTTCTATTTTCAGAAAAGAAGCTTTTTCCTTTTGATTTTGTATTTGCTTCCATAGGTTTAACATTAGCGATCCAGTTTCTTATCGAGACTAGTGTAGGCTCTTAACGCTCAAGCTAATGTTAATCCTATGGGAGCATTGTTTACGTATTTTTTGTTAACATTTTAATTATTATTAAACGATTTTTATCTTTTAATGATTTTTCTTTCTTTTTTTGCATGCTGTACCTGCTGTCGATAGCTTTGATTATGTGTGAGAATGGGGGGGGGGGGCAAAATCCATGTTTGCCCCGGGAGCAAAAATGACTAGTTTCGGCCCTGCAAATAAGAAAGACTGCAATTTCCCCTTATTCATGGACAAAAATGTCTCCGTATAGGTATAAGGAAATTGAATTTGAAAACAGATTAAAAAAATATCTCAGTGTATACATATTTAATAAGAAATTTATACTTATAAGTGTATCCTTTAACTTTAAGGAATAGATATTTAAAATATTAATTTAAGAAAAAAATAAGTTACAATGACATACGTAAAAATACAGTAAATATGACAATTTATTTACTTAACGTTATTTTTTAAAATAAGTTATTTATATAACTGAAAACTCCATCCTTATTTTTTTTAATGCACCTTAAAGAATAATTGAAACATTTCTTTCATGGCGGTGTTTATACCATTTAAAAATGTTTCATATTTTATAAATAAAAATAATAATGTTTATATATCTAAATTATCCTAACATGTTTCTTTAGATTGAAGATATCGTCTTCATCGAAAAGAAAATAAGAAGAAAAATCCTTTTTATAATCTTGGAGACAAGTGAATACGAAACTAGTATTAGTAGTATTTATTCTCCCCATTCCCCACAAAAGCAATACTAGGGGAAACTCCCTTTTCATTGCTCTCAGTCCTATTTTGAAGAATAGAATCGTCCGTCTTAGACCTGTTACTCACGTGACCGGTCTTTAATGCTTGGCTCAGCAGTATTGTCTTCACTTTTTTGAAGTGTTATATTATTATCATTTGAAACTTAAGAAAATATGGTTGTATTTCGAGTTAAATAAACAATTGAAAAAAATAAAAGCAAGACGGGTCAATAGAAAAAAAATAAACAGAAGATGAAAAATATACACAAAGTTATTTTAATCTGGAATGTTAAAGAATTCTAAATGCTAGAAAATAGTAAAAAGTTTTCTCTTTGATGCATCAGAAAATTACACCAGTCTGCCTTTGAGGAGATGACTGGCAGAGAATAGTCGTCAATTAACCCCTTAATTCTCGCTCCCGTCATATTCACGGGCTGTGTCTTTTTTTCAGATTATAATTCAGACTTGTTTGATTCCCACCAGTCTTATAGAATAGTGTAATTGGCTTTATTATGATATCATTTTACCTCTCATTAAACAAGGTGAGCATTTCTTTTTCGAAAAAGTTGTGCCAATAAGAAATTGGAATTTTTAAACCGTAATTTAATGCGACCGTTAAGGGGTTAAACTATCATTCTTCGATTTCAACTGATTCTCAGCTTTGATAAGGATTCTAAAATGTAAGTTTATATAACACACAAAAAAAGATTTTATAAACTAATTATTACCATAAAAAATTTTCAGAATCCGCATGAAAGAAAATATACATTCAAAACTAAACAAATCGGAAATTGTAAGTCAAACATGGCAAATAAGGTGCGTCGTACTATAACTCGTTTTATAAATATTCAGATCTTGGTGCAATAGTTGTTGCACTCTTATGCAAAAATGCATGAATAGAAAATTTATTACGATTCTATATATTAAGTTCAGTCATACGGAAATAATAGGACCCCATCTTAAACAGGGCGTCATCACCATGACAAGCTAGAATCGTTACCTATCATGAAATTAATTACGTAGGATAGGATTTAATAGAATGAAGAAAGCTTTTATCAATATCTTTTTAAGTTTTGATTCGATTTTCATAAAATTTGAAATGGCACAATTCTGCAATGGTTATATGTATTCAATTTCAAAACATTCGGTTGGGTAGTTTTCGCGCTGTAATATGCGGACAGACGACGACTATAGGTGCTACGTATTTATATAATTACGAATGCACCTAAAAAGCAGCTCACTCCAATGCAGACATACTCAACATGTGAGCCGCCTGATAGTTGAAGTAAAATAGACTTTTTTAGAGACAACTGATGACCATTCACCAAAATTTGGGAAAACTTCTTTTTGGCACTGGAAATGAAGATCCGATACGTTTCCAAAAAATATTTTCAAACATATTTGGGAGATTCTCAAAAGGTGGGATCATTAAACGTTAACTATATGTAATTTTTAATATTTTCAAATTTAAGGCCAATTTTTTTTAATAGTATAGTATTTTGTCTATAAATATAATATATAAATATTTTATAATAGTATGTCTACAAAATTATACACAAACAGCAACTATTCTGGAAAATTAATGATTAAAGCATTTAATTAGTAGTTACGTACGTTACAAATTTTGGACACTCTTTCGCACGTAACTTGCAGATTTTGGACGTTGCTCTTAGTATTTAAAAAATTCTTAAGACTAAGAATGTAGTAAATGTGTCTGTATACATATATATATGCATAATTAACTTTTTGTTATCCAGTAATAATAATAATAAAATCAAATACTTTGTTACGTACGTTGCTTTCGGACATAACAAAATACAGAAAAATTCTTTATAGAAAAGTCCTTCTATCTCCAAAAAAAGCAATAAATCAGCCTGCCATCTCTTAACGAAATTATCAAAAAATCATCCGTTTCCTTTATGCATTCGTTATTTACCATTAGAACCACCTGGAAAGAAGTTCAAACTCTTTTTCTTGGTGGTACACTGGAGCAGTTAACGTTATGAATGTCCGAAATTGGCCTCTTTAGCATAAAATAATAAAATTTTAAGATATTTATACAAAGCTTTTACAATAAATTATGTCATTTTCTGTCTCTGAATAGAAGTAAAAACTCAGTGTAGAAAAAAAAAAGTCAATGATAATTAAAGTTATGTTTGAAAGGCTTAAAGTTATGACTTGTGTCCTGTGCCCACCTTTTGAGAATCGCCCATTTGCTTTTGTAGCATGTTAAGATGTAGTTATTTATTCGCTGTTATTGCAGAATAACAAATAGGGTAGACATATTCAAAAGTATGTATTAAAGATTTTAAAGTTTGTCTGCTGAAGGATGGGGGGAAAGGGAAGTTTCAGGAGAGAAAGAATGAATGAAATTTTTGAAAAATTGATTCATTGGAAACAAAGAAAATTTTTATCGCCTTTTCTTTTGGCATAACAAGTTAAAAAATATTGTAAAACAAATGCAGTTAAAAACCAAGTACAAATTTAGAGCGAATGGCTTGTATTGCTCACCATTAAAACTTAAAATGTTTTAATGGTGATGAACAAGAAAAGGAACGAAAATACAGAAGTAAATTATGCAAACTCAGAGTCACAAAAAGGATGGTGAAAGTGGTTTGCTTCCAGAGGTCCTAAGCGAGGTAGCCGTTTCATTGTAGCCATCAGTTTTTCCAAAGTGATATACTAATAATCCGGAGAAAAAGAGAATTTTTTATACCGGCCGACAAAAACACTTATTACACTGTGTGAACTATCCATTACAGATAAAAAATAGGTTTATAAAAGTTTCAACCTCTATCAATTACTGAAATAAATTTGATCACTATTCCTCAGTCTTCAGGAAAATTCAACTGAGAAGGAATGCTTACATTAAAAACATTCAGATGATAAAGAGGGAATGCTTATATTAAAAACAATTAGATGATAAAGAGGGAATGCTTATTAAAAAAAACAATTAGATGATAAAGAGGGAATGCTTATATTAAAAACAATTAGATGATAAAGAGTGCTAACAATATTTAACAAAAATAAGACTAGGCTTCCTTTTTCTTGTTTTGAAGTAAGTCAGTACATAAATGCTCTATCAATCTATCTACATAATGAATGCATAGTTACACCTTAAATATCTAATTATATTCTGAAAGAGAGCATTGCATTACAGACTTTACAAATGAAAATTTTTTTAATATGACTATACATGTTTAAATTCAAATCCGACTCACGAAAGCTGAAACATACTAAAATGCTCCATTAGACTTAAACATGATAAATAAAATATACTGTACTTGAAGTATTAAAAGAATTCTCAGACATTGCAATGTATACATTTAAGAATATTTAAAATAGATTTAAAAGAAAGTACTTGGTTACAACACCTCACAAGTGAAAAAATTTTCTCTTTTATGAAGACGCAGATGCTTATTTAAACAAGATTTTTGAGAGAATACTTTATTGCACACCTCACAAGAGAAAGGTTTCTCTTTAGTATGAACGCGCAGGTGGTTATATAAATCAGCTTTCTGCAAAAATCCTTTGTTACACACTTCACAAGTAAACGGTTTTTCATTAGTATGGACATGCAGATGTACATTTAAACTAGATCTTTGAGAAAATCCTTTATTGCACACATCACAAAAGAAAGGTTTCTCTTTAGTATGAACACGAATGTGATTAGTTAAAACAGATTTATGCAAAAATCCTTGGTTACACACTTCACAAACATAAGGTTTTTCATTAGTATGGACACGCAAATGGACTTTCAAATTACATTTTTGAGAAAAAGCTTTGTTGCACACTTCACAAGAAAACGGTTTCTCTTTAGTATGAAAACGCAAGTGGCTAGTTAAATCAGATTTATGCAAAAATCCTTTGTTACATTCTTCACAAATAAAAGTTTTTTCCTTAGTATGGACACGCAGATGGACTTTTAAATTAGATTTTTGAGAAAAAGCTTTGTTGCACACCTCACAAGAAAAAGGTTTTTCATTAGTATGAATACGTAGGTGTAAATTTAAATGATATTTTTGAAAAAACCCTTTGTTACATGCTTTACAGGAGAAAGGTTTCTCTTTACTATGGATAAGTAGGTGGTCATTTAATACAGATTTGTGAGAAAACCTCTTGTTGCACACATTGCATGCGAATGGTTTCTCTTTGGTATGGTTTACCAAGTGGACAATGAAATGAGATTTTTCAGAGAATTCTCTCTTGCACACATCACAAGAGAATGGTTTCTCTTTGGTATGGCTTTGCTGGGCATCACTTAAATTGATTATTTGAGAAAATTCTTCACTACCCATCTCACAATTGAAAGGTTACTCATTAGTATGGACAAGAGGTAGTCTATATAAATTATGTTACACACCTTAGAAGAGAAAGATGATGAATGAAGATGCTATTTAATGCAAATTTGCAAGAAATCTGACAGAAATAGTTGGAAAACTCACAAATGAATTGTTTTTCCGTACAATTACTGTGATTATGCATATCAAAAATAAATTTATTTGCAGATGATTTATTGGAAAACTCTCAAATTAACTTCTTGCTTGAAAGTTTAATTAGACTTTTAAAGATATCTTTTATTTTAAAAGTCTTTGCCCACAAATATATACGTACATTTAAATTATTTTTTAAAACAAAAATATAGTTGCATTTAATGAATAGAACCATTTACTGTAATGAATATATGTTAGATATTGCCAGAAAATTTTCTTTATAGAACACTGAAGTTATCAAATAAAGTTTGAAATATCAACAATGATGTAATACTATAAAATATTTAAATTCCTTATTGATACACTCTAAGGAAGGTTTTTTCACATAAGATAAATCTGCTGAAAATACACATTATACATGAACTTTTATCAGCAATTTTTTTTATTTAAAAAAATTGATATCTTCAAATAAATCGTTGTTTACATTCTATCGAGAAATTTGAGTATTAAAATAATGAAAATCATGATATTGCAGACTAGCTCAGAAACTTATAAAAAGATCTTTACTAAACAAGTTCATTTATGGAAGAATTCATCAATTAGAAACATCAAAAGTCTTTGTGCATGATTTATTTTCAGTTCACAGTATGTTCAGCATATACTTCACAAACACAGCAGTATCTGAAATATAAATAAAAATGAATATATATTAAATAATTGTTTAAGAATTTTCAAAAGTTTGTACAATATAACCTCGAAAATCCGGCATCGTCAGTACCGAGACTAAGCCGGATTTTTATGAATTCCGAATTTCTGAAAGAATTTCAAAAATACTTCCATTGTTTTTAATGGTGCTTTTATTCATAATGCAGGGTCATCGAAAAATAATGCCTAGATTTTAAAAAAATCATAACATAGAAACCTTTTATATTAAATGAGTAATACTTTCACTACACGATAATTCATGAACGCAAGTTTGGTTTTAGTTCACCAGAATTCGTTTGCGTGTCTGTGTTATGTGTGGATTAGTTGCGCAGTTGTCAAGGTCAGCCGACACGCCAGACTGCAGCTACTCAGTACGATGTTGACCGTGCAACAAAAAGCTCCGAAAAAGCCGCTGTACACTGACTATTGACTTTGACTCCACATACCAAATCACGCACTGTGCTTTTGTTGTATCGAGTGAACCCAATCGCGTCCGACGGCCTAATCGTTCGTAGTTTTCCGTGGTTTCCTTCGAACCTTGGATTTCCAAGCGTAAATACGGATTAGGTTCCCTTAGAAAGACCCCCACACAAGGCACCCCCCCTTAGGGCCTATATCCCTCGTGTTGATAATTGGCCGTCATAAACTCAACCA
Organism: Maratus speciosus; assembly: GCA_963932465.1. Classification (NCBI taxonomy): domain Eukaryota; kingdom Metazoa; phylum Arthropoda; class Arachnida; order Araneae; family Salticidae; genus Maratus; species Maratus speciosus. Next base: position 446,319,243 of record OZ010799.1, on the reverse strand, counting down.
TCTTTTTTTCCTCTTGCGCAATTAAACATCCTTTGAAAACTGAGCCCTGCTTCAAAAATACCGTGGTCTTAGCAGTAAAATTGCAACACAAGAAATATCCACTGTTCTACCTAATAAAGAATTTTTGCTAAGAAAATTACAATCTCTCATAGCGCAGATTAGCAACAGAATGTAGATTCAACGCAGTACATTTTCTTGCAGATCTCCTGCAAAGCCATCTATTGGCGAACTTTGTAACTAAATTCTGAAATCTATATGATGGAAAATTTACTAGTTTCTGAAGTACAAGGTGGCCATAATTAAAATTACAGTACTCAAAATGTTCTGTAGCGCGATCTAATTGAGTGACGCCAAATTTTGTAAGAAGATTAAACAAGTCGCTGAACGAAGGATTCCGCGGAAAAAAATTAGTTCCCAAAGTCACTACTAGGGGAATATGTGGCGCTGTGTAACAGAAAAGAAAGCTTTAAAAATGCAGAATCAATACTAAAATCGTTAAATGTGTTAAATGAAAGGTAATTTTATTTCAGTATTGATTCAGCATTTTTTTAATCGCTCTTTTCTGTTACACAGAGCCACATATTCCCCCAGGCGGTCCATTTTTCTGTGTTTCAGTCTTTGGATGCAATCATCATTTTTGGACATTTTACTTTAATTTCTACCATTAGCACAACTACAATAACATAGAAATTATACTTACAAAGCGGTTAGAAGTTACTTTAACAGCTTCATGAAAATGCTTATGCATGTGATTGTAGTTCTGCTAATTGTAGGAATTATAACAATCCAAAGTCTGTAGTCTGTGGAGAAGTACAAGAAGTTACAAGACAGAGTGTAAGAAAATTGGAAAATGAGGTAATTTTAAAATACTATATGAGTTTCATTTTCTAATTATTTAACTGTTTTATAGAAAAGGCACAACATATCAAAAAAATTCTAAGTTAGTATTGTTTTATCCATGTCCTTTTATAAACAAGATAGGATATACAGTAGACTCTCGTTTTTACGAACCTCTTTTTCACGAACACTTGCGATTTTACGAAATATAGAGTGGTCCCGAATACGCTCCCATAGAAGCAATGTAATTTTTCGCTCCCATTTACGAACTACAGATTATGAAAATCTCTTTTTTGCGAACTCAGTTTTCGTACTTCTGATTTTTTTTTTTTTTTTTAAGTATCGGAATGCAGCGCAAATATCAGTTAAACTCTATACAGATACAATGAGACATCAGGTGCATTCCAAGAATGCGCTGTTTTCCCCCCAATCTATTTCGGAGGGAGGGGAGGGGGGTATAGCAACAATTTCCAGTAGTGGTTGTCAGGACTAAGAAACTTTTTTGAAGGGAACAACAACTGCGAAAGGTAAACGGAAAGGTTTCCATTGATAAATTGGAAACATATATTTTTTAAAATGTGATTTAAAAAAAAAAAGATACGTGATTATTTCCATTCCTAATTTTTATCTATGTTTTCATCTATGTATTTTCATTTACTAAGTGCTAATACAGTTTGTGTTTTCATATGTAATATTTTCAAAGCATAGTAACGTATGTGTACTAAAATAATTTTTAGTGCATAAATTTCCATTTATTTCTTGTATATTTAAAAATACAGGTATAAATTTATTAAATAATAAATAATCTTGAAATACTGCTTCATCTATGAAGAGGGGTCAGTTTGATAAAAATAGACTTAAATAATATACGTATTCATATCATTTTTGGTGTTTTTCTATTTTACGAACTATTTGGGTGTTCCCTACGAGTTCGTAAAAACGAGCGTTGACTGTATTTGTCATTTAACCCCTTGAGGGGTGGTGGGATATATATCCAATCCAATTTTAATCAATATTTGCACCAGAAACTTTTAATTAAATCTTACTTGTATAACTTTCATGGTAAAATGTTGTAAAATTGCTTTTCTTTATTTTGGAATAGAAATTTTTGAAAATTCCGGTGTGAGATCAAGATTACGGAAACACAATTGCTTGCCCTTGAAAGGGTTAACGGTCAAGAAAAGTTAAACTGAGCATTCAAATTTCAATTTATCAAACAGTCTTTATATCATTAAAACAAAAGATGAAGTTATTTCAATTTTGATTATTAAGAAATAAAACTATTTGAGTCAGATCTTACAAACATCTACATTGATGTTGTTTAAATAAACATTTTAAACGAAAACACAATTTTTTCTGCTTTTAAACACTTTCCAACATAGCTGAAAAGTATTTATGGATTCGGTATTTATGACTGGCTGTTCTGTCTGTCTGTGCTCTAGCTCTCATAAATATACCCATAATGCCATGTCATTGTTATATTAATTATTATTGAAGTTTATAATGGTATGTTCGGTATTGAAAATAATGTGCATACCGTTTATAGTTCGTTTACAGGAGCACTCAAAAGAAAGCCATTACATTATGGTCTAAGTGTAAAAATCATTTATTTTAATGACATTACATTATTTCAGATATATTGAAACTGAAAACAATATAGACGGCTTGCATTGACGTCACGTTGCTATTAGCAACGACTGATACTATTGCATCTGGAGCCCACACGGAATGCCAGAACTCCCCGTTTGCCGTTAAAAGCACGTGTTGTCTTTCTGTTTAATTTAGATTTTTATTATTTTTATTATTATAGTGCTAATAAGTCTAAAAAGTCTCTATGGTCTTATATTTGGGCGCCATATGAAGCGATGCCAGATTCTTCTGAACATGTGACGTCATGTGCAAGCCGTCTATATACCAACTAATTTTAGGGGAGATTTAAAGATTCTTTTTTTTAAGTAGAAATAAACCAAAATGTGGAGATTTTCACATTTGTATTTATACTTTTTACATAAAAAATAATGATAAAATAGTCTTTTAATCAATTTAGAAATGAAAATTTCTATTATAAAACCTCCCTGATTTAACTGTTTTTGAATTGGGGAAAAAATACCTTACACTCGGGATTTTATGGTATATATTACAGATGTGACGAATAGTGATTTGGCCGCATAGCCGAATATTCAGCCAAATTTTAGAACGAATACCAACTTTTTTCCAATAAAGAAAATAACTTTTGATTATATGTATGCATATTCAGGGCTTAATTTGTGCCGGAGCCCACCGGAGCTTAGCTCTGGTACTTCTCTGTTTGTAGTAAATATTTAAATATTGGTCGAAATTCACGGGAGTTCATAAATACAAGGCTCCAGCCCAGTACAATAGCGCTTCCGAAGAACCGAAGCCTAAATTACTCTTTTCTTTTCCTCCCATCTCCAAGCTTTTGCATTATTTTTTATTAAAGCACTTATATATGACATAATGCATCGCAGACGTAGGAGATGGAGATCAAAATTACGTACTATATATTCTACACTGATGAGCCAAAACATTATGACCACCTACCTAATAATGCATTGGTTCACATTTGGCACGCAAAACAGCTGCAACCCACTTTGGTATGGATACCACAAGTCTTTGGTAGATAGCCGAAAGCAGGTTGTACCAGATGTTCAATCAGCGGTCACGCTAATTCGGGATATTCCAACATAATTGTTTTTCAGCTATGAGCTATCGTTTAATGACACCCTAAATTCTATAAGATTGAGATCCGCTGAGTTAGGAGGCCAGGACCTAAAGGGTGTATTCGAAAAAATATTTATCCACCCTCAACAGCTCGAAATTTTCTGAAACATTTTCAGACTCATTTTTAAAAGTAAAAACATGAAACTTGCTGGGGTGATTTCTGAAGACATGTTTAACATGCCGTGTGATTTCATTTTCAGCTGAATTAATTAGAATTTGATTTTTAAACAATTATTTTCTCAGTATGACCATTTTTTTTCATTCCCAGAACGCCCGCTTCGGAAAATTCGGTTCAAAACGCCAACTTTGACAGCGTTTTTTTACAGTATTTTCTGCCTTTATCAAAAAATTAAGAAGCACGGCACATTATATAGTTTCTAAATAAGAGAATTTCCCAGTTTGATGCGTTTGAGAGCAAAAATGAATTTTAAAATGAATCAGAAAATAAGCAGTTTGGATCGGAATACACCCTTAACTGGAATCAGTATTATGTTCATGGAACTACTCCAGCATAATTCGAGCCCTGTGACATGGAGCGTTGTCTTGCTCATAGACTCCATCTCCATTTGGGAAGACAGATACAATGTAAGGGTGCAACTTGTTCGCAGTGACGTTCAGATAGTCCGCGCCCTTCATGGTCAGTTCTAACACTAAAACAGGTCCCAGAGATGCCCATGAGAACATTCCCTAAAACATAATATCGCCACAACAGGCCTGTGTGTGACCTGCTGTATAAGGGGTAGTAGGAGCTTGCTGGGAGACGGCATAACCTGACAAGTCCATCGATGTGTTGAAGAATGAATCGAGATTCTTCCAATCAGGCAACTCTCTGCCAATGATCTATGGCCCAGCCGTGATGTTCCTGAGCGTAGTGTAGGAGTAGTTGGCGATGATGCTTGGTCAACAGAGGTACATGAGTGGGACGTTTGCTAAGTGGAATCATATTCAACAGTGTCATCTGAACTGTGTACTCCGAACCAATTCTACTATGACCTGTATTGTATCGGATGTCAGTTGATCCAGTCATTGGCTTCGATTTTGCTTTATCAAGCGAGAGAGTCTCCGACATTTTTTCTTTGGTAATCCGTGGACGTTCAACGCCATGGCGTCTACTGGTGGTTGCACCGTCATTCATTATCATTGCATAAGTACAGTCGAACCCGGTTAAGATGCGTTTCAAGGGAGTGGAAAAAATTCGCGTATTAAACGTGATTTATATAAAATTGTAGGAATAATACTTATTTACACATTTAATCGTCTAAATGAACTTTAGAGCTTTCATTTATCCGTTTACGGTCGAAATTTGTGTCCTTTTTATGTAAATTTAGGGTAAAATTTAATTGTATTCCACTTAAACTCATTGTTTCTTTTTATAGGACCGACTGGAATAATAAGAGAAAATAAAAATGGCTTTATTCTCCATTAATTCGTTGCAAACAAAAATAAAACAATAAAAATAATTATTTTCCTACCAGACAAAAAAAGAAAGAAAGAAAGAAAGAAATATTAAAGCTTTGAAACCCAACCCAGTTTTAAAATCATATTTAATACTTGTAATAATGACAATAATGAGTACCATTACAATCTCTCCTTCTTTCCAATATAAAAAAAAAACAATCTTTATTAAACCTTGTGTAAAAATCCTTATTAATCTTTCTGTATTGTTTGCATAGCAAAAAGTAAAGAAAACACAGAAGAATTACCCAACCGCAGTCAAATTTGTTTTAACTTTACGAATTTCATTTCCTGTTGCCTATAATATGCATTGATAGTACTATGACGTACATTTAAAACCTCACTAACAACGGGTCATCATCTCTAATCATAATATTTTTTATGGCGTATCTGAGTTTCCTGAATTCGTCTATATCTCTCCTTTACAGTAAAAGCATACACGAAGTGAGAGACAAAGAATATTAGGTGGCGGGATCAGCATTGATTCCAGGGGGTGGCCCGGGGGGGACATTCCCCCCTCCGAAAGATTTGATATTTTGTGTTTTCAATGGCTAAAAAGTGCAATCCCCCCCCCCCCGGAGCTACAGAAATCTCTCCCGGAGAAAAGTGTCTGAATTCAACACTGGGCGGGATCAAAGAAGAATTGCAATTTTGCTAATTTAGCAGGGTTTTGTTTCATTCATATATCTGCCACTATTCCCGATTAGTAGTTTTCTCCTTTAATAATATTAGGAAACAGTGTTTTTCATCTGAACAAAAATAATCTGCTAAACTGGCAACACTCATGAAGAGAAAAAGAATTCGCATCTTAATCAATGGATTCGCGTCTTAAACGTGATTTTCCCCTAAATGGACTGTGAACTTATCGCGTATTAAGCGGGATCGCGTAATAACCGTTCGCGTATTAAGCGTGACATTTTTGCATTAGCCTTATGGGACATGTTCAAGGGACCAGAAAAAATCCGCGTATTAAGCGGGATCGCGTATTAACCGTGAGCGTCTTAACCGGGTTCGACTGTACTAACAATGATATGTCAGAAACAACACACAAGTAGTACGGTTTCATACATACTCGCGCTGAGCCGTCGGACCATTGAATTCTGCCCTCTATCAAAGTAACTTAGATCAACAGCCTTTCCCATCATAGGCAGAAGTAAGCGCAAAAATAATTCCTCAAACTCCCTAGCAGCAGTTAAATACCATTCCCACCTGATTTCTTGCCCTCCACGTCATCTAGGCGAGTTCATTGCAAAATGTGGGTATTGAAAATAATGTTTTGACTCTTCAGCGTATTTCAAATCATTTTAATGTTATTTTGATCAATATGAAGGGAAAATAGAAATCACGTTTTTCTATTCTAGTGATATTTGCAAATTTATGTCTGGCATTGATGGCGGCGACGTGTTGATATGGTGCCACTCAATAGACTGAACAATGAATTTGCTTTCAGTTCGAATTTCTTTTGTGACAGTATGATAATTTTTAATTGGCTGTTATTTCTATTATTTAGATATGTAACCTGAAAAGAATATTTTTTGTTTTTAGCCAACGTACGTCAGCTTAATGTTTTGTCTGTTTGAGGTTTTTTGTCTTCTACTGCGTATGAGTATAAAAATAACGTTGGTGATTTTTCTATTTATTTTGTATCATAAACGCTGCCCATGCTAAGGTTGTGCTCTGCACATTTACAATTAATTACGAATTCATTTTAATTAATAGCAATAATTGCAAGGTACCATTATTCTGATAGAAAGCAATCGAGTAAGGCTTCCTTTTTTTCTATAAAAGCATCGAATCTTTCCGATAACGGTGTCAAATTTTTAATTTAATCTGATTTTTAGAGACTCACCACAAAAGATTGTTATGTGGAAAGAATCAATTAAAGTTTAAGATATGCACCTTTTATAAGAATTTGGATAACATTGTTCCATCAGCATATAAATATTAATATCTATAAATTTCATGCACTTTTTCATAAAAATGCATAGCTGCGAACTATGCCTTTTTTGTGTTAAAACTATTTTCTAATCATAATCCTTACCCTATTTAATCGTAGAATTCTGGAATTAATTAACACTAAAATTATGCAAAGATTACTATTCGGAAGGAGTGATAACTAAAAAGTGGAATAGTTGACAGCTAAGTATATACTGATAGATATACTTAAAATTTTTATTTAGCTAAAGAAAAAAATGCTTTAAATTTTGCAAATGTACGAAATATTGTAGATTGGAGTGACGGGTAGGGGGTACGTGAAACGGTACAGTTGTTAATACCGGTACCACAGAATATTAGGGCTCTAGTACTTTTTTGTTAGAAATTAAGCCCTGTGCATACCTATAACTTAAAATTTTAAAATGGAAAAATAATTAAAAACAAATTTATGTTCTGTAATTAATCTGTTTAAAATTTTTAATAGCTTGATGTATTTCTTGTTCTTATAATATTTCAAACATTTTGATGTCGCTAATGAAAAAGAATTATTACATCTAAATTATAATAGCACAATTTTATCGACAGGAAAGGAATTCATAAACATTTTACCTAAAATAAGATCTCATTAATCATTACTACTCTTAAACATACTTTTTTAATTTATTTTAAAATTTAAAAAACTTATTTTAGCACAAAAAGTTACGAAATTGCATTTTACCCTTTTATTCTAAGATATATCAAATTAATTTTCAGTAAGAAAAGATGGTAAGTTATTTCCATTAAATATAAAGAATTTACTTCACTTTTATTATCCAACAATACTTTTATTCTTTCTTACATTCACGATCAATAATACTCTTACACTCTCTCATAACTCATGATGATATATTTCCTGAAATAATCTTTAATCAAGTAACTTTTATTGTGGAGATTTAAAAGTAATATACTGATGCAAGTTTTAAAAGTTATATACTAAAATATAATATTGCAATACTTTGTACTACATTTTTAAATATCCCTTAAAAAATACAAATCATTTTGACATGTTCATAAAGCTCTTTTTACATGTTCATGATATTTGCAGACATTAATGAATATTCAAGTATTTTAGATTAAGCGGTTTTTTTCATTTTTCTATAACAGATTTTACATCTCGAGTTGTAATTATTTTTCTAATGAAAACATTTACCTGACAGTTGAATCTCCAAGGTCAGTTGAAATCTCCAATTTGGACACCATTCTTTAAAACATCCCTAAATTTTATAGGAAATACAGAAATGCTGTATTTTTTAGTAGTTGAATAACTGTACATTTTGTGCAATTAAGAGTGAAAATGAGTTCATGAATGTGTCAGAAACTAGCCCGTATGAATGAGAGAAAAAAAACTGCAAAAAACAGAAAAAAAAATCCTGAATTTATTTGGCAAGATATCTTGAAATATTTGGTGAGATTTTAACACTATTCAGTGAGATATCTAGAAATATTCGGCTGCAGGTATTCGGACAGCAAGCCTTCAGTATTTGGCCAACCAAATATACGGCAAAAGGGCCGAATACCAAATAGTGGCCGAACATTCTTCCCATCTCTAGTATATAACATATTCATTCTAGTGGATATAACATACAGCAAAAAATAAAACTATCATTTTAACTATAATTTATAAATAAAAGCAGTCAATCTGATATTATTTGCTTAATAAATGTATATTAAATTATGTTTTGTGTTATTTTAATTTGCTTTTCAATTATTTACCATTTTTAACAAAGTTGCAGTATTTAATAAATATGTATTAAATTACTGTTTTGAAGGAGACTGACCACTGACAATGATAAACATGATTGATAATTAACAACCATTTTTAATGATCTATCTTCCTGCCATAGATAATACACAAGTAGTATCTGAAAAAGTTTTAAGATTATACCTGTTCTTAAAAACATGTATTTGTGTTATACATCATGATATTATATTTAAAATTTAACTTTTTAATACCACAAAATTCATTCAAATAATATACTTTGGTTTCTGGTTTGAAATTCATCCACAACTTACAAATATTACAAATACTAATTTCATGTATCAAGAACTCTCAACTGCTAAATCTATAAAAACTCATCGGACTTGAATAAATTCGCAGATAAGATGCACGGATGATGGAATTTAAACATGGTCGTGAGAGACTAAAAGATGATCTGCGCATTGGACGACAAAACTGCCATAATGCCTGAAATCGCCAATAAATACCACAATATGGTTATGCAGGATCAAGGATTAAAGGCATTCAAAATTGCTGAGGATATAGGAATACTTTTTATATCCGAACTGTGGAATTAAGGATAAAAAAAATTATCAACAAGATGGGTGCCACAATGGATCAAAAGCGCCAGAGAATGAGAATTTGTCAAGAGATTCTAGACCATATTAACACAAATAAAACTGATTTCATCCATCAATTTATTACAACAGATGAAATTTAAGTACACTATTATACGCCTGAGATCAACCAGCTATAAAAAAACAATGGAGACATAGTAGTTCTTTAGCACCAACGAAGGCACTGTCCCTAAAATCAGTTGGAACATTATGGTGTTAGTCTTTTGGGATGTTAAGGGAATATTACTAATTGACCATAGACCGGGAGTCGACAGTACAGATAATCACCTCATCAAGTTCACGGATGAAATTCTAGGATTAGTTAAATCTTGATTTGCATATTAAAACGCAACCGGTCGGCCAAGTCATATCTTGGAGGAAAACCTGATTTTAGCGGCTGACTCGTAGGCTTACCATTGTGTTTTCCTGCACCAAAAGGTATGAAAACAGGGAGGACTGGGAGCAGGAAAACACAATGGTAAACTTATGGGCCAGCTGCTAAAATTGGGTTTTTAGGTGTTTTTCACCTAGACTTGGCAGACCGGTTGCGTTTTAATATGCGAATCAAGATTAAACTAATCCTAGAATTTTATCCGTGAACTCAATGAGGTGATTGTCTGTACTGCCGGCTGATGGTCTACCATATTCCAAAGGGCCAAACAATAAATGGTGAATATTACCCGAAACTTCTAGATCAAGTAGATAAAAAATTCATGAAAAAATACCCGGTTTCCCTAAAAAGAAGATCTTTTCCATCAGGACAGTGCACATCCCCATACTCGTGTGCTAAGAGGGGAAAATTGAATGAATTGAAGTACGATCTGTTGCAACATCTACCTTATTCGCTTAATTTGACTCTTTCTAACTTCCATCTATTCCCCAGACTAAAAATTTTTCATCGGGAAAAATGATTTTCCATGGAAGAAGAAAAAGCAGATGTTGACAACTATTTAGGAGGACGTGGAAGAATCTCACTTTCTTGATGGCATAATGACTTTCTTACATCGTTGGATGAAGTGCATTGAACTTAATAGAGATTATGTAGAAAATAAAACATAGTTTACAAGAAAATTTCTAATTTTTCCTTTCATTTTGCGAACTTTTCAAAGCGTGCTCGTATAATTATTAAAGTACAATTTTATTTCCTTATAATCATAATCCTTGCATATTTTTGATATGATAATACAGTAGACTCCCTCAAATCCGTAACACTAAAATCCACATACTCCTAAAATCCACACATCATCACAGATGTAAACAATAAAACTTTCAATTCAGATGTAAAGACAAAATTGCAGAATTTTCTAGTTTTATATAGTCATTTTTGTACATTTTAATATGAAATTCTCGATAATATGAATGAACTTATGATTTTTCATGAAATATAAATTTATTTCAGAAAAAAGTTAAGATACTGCTGATATCAGTGGTAATTACAATCTTTTTACTAAATATAATTATGTATTAATCAAGCTTTTTGGCTATTAAGACTGGCTAAACCTGAAGTAAAACTTCCTTACTTTATGATTTTGATGTGAATTAATAGGGTGCCTTTAAGAGGAAAGTTTGATTGAATAATAATTAAAAAAATGTATCTGATCTTTCTTATGCATATTTAATAATACATTATTAATTATTTACTTCACCTTTACCCCAGTAGCAGAAATTTCTCCAAGTGTCTGCGACAGATAATTCAGGGGCAAAAAATAATCTGCGGGTAAAATATTTTTATAAATGAAGCGTTAATTAATTAAACAATCACTTACCTGTAGCGTTTTTAGGCATTTAATAAATTTTTATTAATAATAGTCTTAACTTTTTGTATTAAGTAATAAAGAGCTAAACATAATAGGAAGCAAAATAAAAGTTTGATGAAAAAGAATCTGCAAAAGAGAAAAGAAAATCTGTGACGCCCGTCTCCCGTCTCGAACTTTCTGCTACCGGGAAATTTACTTTTAATAATTCAATCATTTTTAAAATTACCTTACTTTTTATTATTTTAGTTTATTACTTTACTTATTTTAATATTTTACTATGTTGTAAACATTCATTAGAATTTTGATTGCATTATTTCATTCCAATTACTGTCTAAAAAATGTAAACAAAACAATGACCAGAAATCTGCAAAATTCTAAAATCCGCACAACCTCTTGTTCCAAACAGGATTGGCAAAGTGGACCCAGTCCAGAAAAACCCACCCGGGTTTTTGTGGGTGGGTCCACCAACAAAAACCCCTCCTGGGTTTTAGCTAAAAATCATTTCTGAGTCTGCAAATCCCCCCTGTGGTATTTAGAAATACAAAATGCAAGTTGACCTTTTAAGCCCAAAACCTAGCTGGTTCCTTTTATCAAAATTACACAAAAATAAATAAATAAAAATCAGTCGTATTTGTGGTACTCAGGTGGTAGTTTATTTCAGAATATTTATTTTTTGAATTTATTTACTTATTTTTAAAAAATATACTTAAAATAATTTACACAATTTAATATATTTAAAATAATTATAATTGATCGTTTTTATAGTTTACCAATCAAAATCACATTCACTTTGATTTTTATGGTAATATTTATAAATCTTTACTAGTTTTTCACATTGCTCTGAGCTTAGTTCGTCTCGTAATTTAGACTATATGAATCCAAATGTAGAGAAAATCCTCTCGATGGAAGCAGAGCTAGGTGAACAGAATGCAGAGATTGGAAAAAACTACAAAAATCAGAATCTAACTTGTTGTTTTTCTTTTTCTGTACTTTTTCTTTCAGAATTTTCCACCATTTTGAAGCTGAAAGTTGTGACAATATTGTCTATGAAAAGTGATTTAGGAAAATAGTCTATGTCTTTAATTTTAAATGCCGATATTGCAGGTAACCACTCTGAATGATACTACATCACCATGTTTCAGCTTCTTCCTCTTCCTTTGAATTAAGCCTTTCCCCTCTAAACCTTGCCTCCATTATACAGTAGACTCCCTCAAATCTGCACAGCTTGGGACCATAGGTTGTGTGGATTTTAGAATTTTGCGGATTTCTGGTCATTGATTTGTTTACATTTTTGAAACTTTAATTTGATTGGTAGTTAAGCAAGGGAAATTATAATGAATGCTTAGAATAAAGTGAAACATTAAAATAAGTAAAATATTAAAATAATTTATTAGTTTAAAAGTAAGTAATTATTAAAATAATGAAATCGATTCAATTCGATTCCAAAAGTCCTATGCTGTCATCTAGTGGTAAAGCGATCGTAATATCGATACGTTATTATTCGTTCTTAGCACTTTTAAATTTAGTAACTTTTTTCATTGTTATTTAGAGTCTTGAATGCTTTTCCTATACTGCTTTTTATGTTTAGAAATAAATTTGTCTATAATTAAAAATAAAATTCCACGAACAATAATTTTTAAATAGCGTTCCGTTTCGTGGATTTTTCAATTTCGAACCCTGAAATTTTTATATAGATATGCCAATTTATATTAAAATCCAAAGTAATGTAAATTTATTTAGTAATAAATCAGCTGCAATAGCCAAAAGAGAATGATTAACAAAAAATTTAGTAAAAAAAAAACATTGCGGTAGTCGCTGATTTCGGCGCCATCTTGAATTTTGTTCCTGCAACTTAACTGTAGATTTCATTGTTTACATCTGAAAAAATACGCGAATTTTAGGTGTTCGCGGATTTAAAAGAGTCTACTGTATTACCTAAAAAATGCTCAGGTCTGATAACCTGTTTGTAGCATTTCAGTATAACTTCCTTGTGTTCCTGCTATACGGTGCCGTAGGTAGCGGGGACGCGGTTCGAGGTTAGTTCGCTTCAAGTTTTCGTATTATTAGAGGCCCCGATAAAAGGAGGGGCCCGCTAGCGGGCGAAGACAGCTAGCTTAATTACTATAGTTACTAATTATTATAGCAACTTTAATTATTATAATTACTACAAAAATAAAAGTTAGTTATTCATTATGACAACTAAAATGTATTTAAAAGTGATAAGATAAAAACTCACATTCATCACTAACTAGTACCATGTTTATTCGTGTAATAGTCGTACTTGTTTTGCCATTCTTTCATTATGAAAGTCTAGGTGCGACTATTATGCGGGAAATCTACTACACAATATTGTACACTCTAATGCTAAAACATTACTGGTATAAAAACACATTATAATTATAATAAAATTAGTAACTTACCAAATGTTTCCAGATTATGTGCTGTTTATTAAATACCATTTTCTTTTTATGGTAATATTTTTATAGACATAAAATTTACAAATAATCTTTGCGAAAATTTTGACAAAAAATTCTCATAATAAATCACTTCCACTGAATGTATCACTATCAATGTTGTAATGTGAATCGGTATCTGAAAAATTTCCGACATTCCATAAAATGTCATCTTTGCTTCCGTCCAAACCCTCAGAGATAACCGTCTTCTTAAAACTTTTTGAAATTATATCATTTGTTATTAAAGTCAAGCTTTGTAATATCAAACAACACATTAGTTCCAGGGATGGATGCCTTACTTTTCCACTGGGAGATTTTCTTTGTTCCCATTGACCATCCAATCTACATATACTGTCTGTAAACGGTTTGTTAACCGATACAACCAATGGTTGCAGAATAGATGCGAGTCCTTCAGAAATTATCAGAAGATCTGTTTTGCCTTCTGACAGTTTCTTCTTTACATCATGAAAAAGATGTCCTCAGAAGCAATCGAGTACCAACATGACTGGCTTTTTGAACAATGCTCCAGACCTTTTTTTCCAAACTTTGCGAACCTAATCTTTCATCATTTTTTTCATCCATCCATTTTATGCGAAGAAAATATTTTGACAATTTTTTCTGCTTCAAATTGGGGGTGCGACTATTATGCGAATAAACACAGTATTCAGTTAATTATAATAGCAATATTATTATTAGTAGTAATAATAATTAATAATAGTATTAATAATAATAATAGTATTAATAATAATTAATATTAATAGTATTAATATTATTTTATAATATCAGTTAATAAATTTATTCTGATATTAGTATTAAGTTAATACTAGTATCAGAACAGAATAAAATTATTAACTAATATTATAAAATAATATTAATTGGTAATAAACAGATCAAATGTAATAAAAAAATGTAAATTAATAAATATATTTTTAAATGAGTATACACATATATTATATAAATATACAAATACACAGAAAAATAACTAAAATCTACAAAAACCCAGAAAAGCCCACAAAACCCTGGGTAGGTTGGGTTTTTGTACAAAAACACAGGTTTTTGCCAACCCTGGTCCCAAGCTGTGCAGATTTGAGGGAGTTTACTGTACCACATTCCTGAAAATAAAGAATAGCTTTTGCTTCAGTTCCTTGGAAATTTTTTAAACGCATTATTAAAAATATAGAAAGATAATAAGCCAACCACACAACACAATTAATAATGCAGAATACAAAAAGGAAACATGTGTACTGTAATTAATATAATTATAATCATTACCTTTATTTATGCAATATAACTGATCTGCCACAGATAATATGTAAGTAGTACTCCCCTCCTAAAAAAAGAAGAAAAAGAAGGATTGGATGTTGTGGAATATCTGTTTTACAAAAATAGTAGCTTGAATTAGAAAAGGGATTCCATTTTTCTGTTTTATTCACAATATAGTCCTTTTGCAGGTTTGTGGATTAAAATAATAGCTATAGTTTCAGCATGCTGAAAATATCCCAATTTCCTGCCTATAATTTGCAGATTACACATTAAAAAACTTTTTTTTTCTTGTAATGCAGATTATATGCTGCTGCCACAGATTATCTGCAAATTTCTTTCCTTCTCGATATCTTCATAAATGTCAATAAACATAATTTTTTTTTGAGCAAATTTACAAATATCATTCTTAAAAATCAACAGATGCCGCTATCTGATCCATATTAACTGGGTAAATTCTTTTTTGTGATGAGAAAAATCCCTTTCAGTCAAAGATGCAGGTATTATTTGAGTATAAAATCTTTATCTTGGATAGCAAAATAATAGGAAGAAATCCCTGTAGAGGGAAAAGTAGGGAATCATTTTCACAAGCTCCTACAGAATCTTTGCAACAAGAAACACGTTGTTATCTGTTATTTTCTTTCCTGACTGAGACTGATCAAATACGTGCTTCTTAACAGAGAAAATGTCTGCAAAGCATAAACGTGCTAGTCATACATGGCATCCAAATTAAAACTTAAAGTAATTGAGAAAGCAGAGGAAATAAAGAAGCACGATGGATTTGTAATGTTGATGAATCTAATAACGTTGATGAATCCAATATAAGACTTAGGCCAAAAAGGAAAGAGAAGCTTCAAAATATGGGCAGAAAGCATCAAGCAGATAGAAGAGATGATGCAGCGCAGCCAGCTCTTGAAAATGAACTACATTCATGGACTACATACACACTACAATCATCGGATGATGAACCTATCAGTGTCAACTGTGAAAATACAGTGCAAAACTCAGATTACGGCCAGAGAACTGAATAGAGAAAATACTGAAGGAGGAGCTACATACATGGTGCTACCGTTCATGAAATGGAAAAAAACTTTCAGTATGGTCTTGTACTATTGTGGAACAAGAATTACCAGAAAATTGGAAACAAAAGGACAAGGATTTCCTAAATTACATGAAAAAAATGTCAGCCCAAAGGATATAATTAATATCGATGAAGTCCCATTGTGTTTTGAATGTACTCCGAACAATACCATTGATTCTTGAGGAACGGAAAACATTTCTATAACTACAACGGGACATGAAAAAGAAGCTGTCACCGTAGTTTTATCTTGTGCAGCAGATGGATGGATTCTATGAGAGCACACATCAATGACATGGTGAAAAGTGTATGTAAATCAGCTCAAGCACAACTGGCCATTATACTAGGTGGTCTGACATAGATTTTGCAACCATTCAATGTAGGAGTAAATAAATTATTTTAAAGTAAAATGCGAAACTTATGGAAAAAAATGGATGGCCGGAGGTTTCTATTTTCATTATTATAATTTTTGAATAAATATTATATTAAAAATAGTGCAACTTATTAAATCTGTGTTAATTTTTAAATAAAATCCTCTGATTAAAACATCTTTTTGTTTCGTATAGTTTTTATTTATTTTTTATCAGGAAATATAATAGTATTAGTGTATACTGGGATGATGCTAGCTTGATTTTCGATATTTTCTTGCAGTTCAATAGATGGCGCCATCACGGCTGATGCTAAAAGCATACAGTCATCAAGACCGGATCATGTTAAAATAAAAATAAGACAAAAAAAAAACTTGTACAAAGATTTTATATTTCATTTAAACATATGTTTACTTAATTACAATTTCTATACTAAGTAATGCAAATCTTTCAAATTTAATCTTACTTATGTGTAATAGAATAGAAGCAAATATCTTTGTACTGAATTTTCAATTTTTTATTTAATACGTACTTATTTATTTATCAAGTGTTATATTAAATACAAAAGTTACAAAGGTACTTCTTAGTTATCCCGTCGACCAAATTACTGTTGCCAAATTGTAAAATTAATTGCCAATAATGGTTGCCATTAATTAATTAATTGTAAGATTAAATGCCAATAATGGCCAATAAAACCTTTAATTCAGCGTTTTATTTGTATTTTTGGTACTTCTTAGTTATCCTGTTGACTAATTTCGCCAAATTATATAAATCGCCAAATTATACACATTGACATAACTTTTATTTTAAACAACGAAAGAACAAACAAATTAGTAAAACATTTAAAAAAATACAAATAAAACGTCAAATTAATGATTTTATTGGTCATTATTGGCATTTAATCTTACAATTAATTAATTAATGGCAATCATTATTGGCATCAGGGGCGCGCTGACTCAGTGTGCAAAGTGTGCGGTGCACACAGGCGCCGAAATAGTAAAGGCGGCAGAGATTTCAATTGAGGAGCAAATTAAAAAACAAATTTTTAATTATTCTAAAATGTGTCACATTTTCTTGACATCTGAAGTATTTTCTGCAGATTTATCTGAGAAAAACTGACTTATAAATATTCAATTCTTTTTTTTTTTAATTATTTCATTTTATTCTACTTCTAAGTACCCTCATAATTGATTTAGACCAGACCTGTCCAACCTTTATAAACAGAGGCGCACGTCATGTAGTTGCAAACAATAAAAGGCACCATAATACCACATGGGTGAAAACATGCTACCCTTATTATCTCACTGCAGTAGTGTTAAAGCGTAGCGTAATACAGTTTTATAACACAAAAGCTAAATTCACCTTTTTTTAATTTTTAAATAGCAATCGTCGCCTTACTACAGAATTTCTGTCATAGATAAGATTGAAATTACTATTCAGAAATACTGGTAAAAGTTTTCCCTGCAGTAACCAGGTCATTGTGACGTTTCATCTGAACTCATGCAAAACCCAGATGACCACTTAACGTAATAAACATTTTTAATTGGGTCCTCCAGATGCCTAAACTATAAATTCGCATGTCAGTGCCTTCACGAAATCCAGATGTAAAGTTGTAAACTGATTTTAATGATGTAAATAAATTCTCAGTGAGAACTGCTGATTGGCACTTGGAGAACTAAACTTTTTTAATAAGATGAATAAGAGTACCACGTGGTTGCCAATTAAGATGGACTGAAGTCTCGAAGAGGGGTCCAGCGAGATGAGATGCGTTTATGAAGCGACCGAGGACAGTCGTTTGGACCAGCGAGGAGCGAGCAAGTTCCAACAGAATTTTAAGTTTAAGTTTTTATATGTCCTGTGATTTGTATGTGTGCTGTGTTGTGATGTCCTGACATAAATAAAAAAAAGTTTAAAAATGAATGCCAGTTCTTATGAGTTCGATGTCTAAGTCTAGTCCTCGATAGTTTGATTTTTTTCACGTTACAATAGGTAGACTTAGGCGTCACAAGCGTCTTATATGATGCACATATAAGACACTTCGCTGCTTAATAAGACGCTTATGAGAAGACGATTGTGAAGACAATAATGAAGACGCTTATATGAATATAGGTAGACTTAGGCATCACAAGCGTCTTACATGATGCACATACATGTCATGGTGATGGCCGGAAGTCGCTGCGACTCAGAAACTCTATGTAAATATAATTTGCAGAAATAATATAAATCATAGTAAATTTAAAATTAGATTTTTCAGAGGGGCAACATATCTCAAATGTTTTTTGGCGAAGGTTCCAGAAATCTTAATCACTAAATAACAAATTAATAACATTAAATAATTAACACCGAATAACGGTCACTGGTAACAATAAGGAAAGGACAGCTAAAGTCACTGTTGGTCGAATTACTGTTGGTCAGCAAAAAAAACCTGTTCATTCATTATTACTCCTACTATACACATGAACTCCGAAAATTTGATTGGTCTTTAACAGATTGATGTAACAGATCTATGATATGATTGGCCTATGTCGCCAAGTGTGATTCCATTAATGACCACTAAGATAAAATGTAGTAGAAGATTGGTTGACGGAACTGTTTGTTTGTAAACATGCCCTTTCCTTATTAAAAGGATTATCCCATTAAAGTATTATTGATTTTAAAGAAAGCATTCTTTAACCCTTAAATGCATAGCGTAACTTAGGAGTTAGGGGAGATAAGGAATGAATGGGATATTTTTACAAAAATATTTATTTTTAATACTTTTTTAAAGTTATTATCAATATTATATATCACATTTCATACATTAGGTATTTGACTACATCTCACAATATTTAGTCTGGATTATTATTATACAGTAAAATATTATAAAATTTAAAAAACGCTACTCTCTGTCCCAATCATCCCTATAGCAGGGATGAATGGGACACTAATAGGGATGGATGGGACACATATATTTTTTTCTCTGTATTCACTGTTACCTAATTAAAATTTATAATTATAAACCTATATGTAATTATATTTGTAATATGTGATCTTATTATGGTACTTTTCGGTTAGCCGGGCGCCAGTGTATTATATACATATTTATATACATACATATATGTAAATATACATGTAACGAATTCGTCGCTACTCCAGTTATGGATCTTCTGTCGTGTCGTCGGCCAAGGCCCGACCGCTGGGGGCAGGGGCGCGAACCGCGGACGCGTGTGTGCCGATTTCTGAGCGAATCCTCGGAACTTCTATCATCTTTAGGTAGTCGCAGGCCGCGAGTGGTATCCGGGAAGTCAAAGTCAGATTCAGACAGTAGTTATTCCAATAAAGACACAGTTTTTCCGGGGACCTGATTTATTGTTCCTTTGTTACATCCTTTTGAGAAATCAGGCCCCTTTTGGCTTGAGAGCTGCTAATTTACTTTATGGGCATCGGGCTTGGGAATTATGTGTACCGCTAAGCGATACTTAGAGAGCCGAGTGTCGTGGAGTTAGGGAATTCTTTTGATGGTCAAAAGCTCTGTCCGAGGACCTGTGCATCGGTATAAATATGCTGTATTTCGCATTATTCCAGCTAGGGGCCGTTGAAGTCAAAGGAGGCGTCTTTAAACTATAATTGGTCGTTAGCTGAATGATTGACTGCCCGGGATACAGGCTGTGGTTTGAGTTGGCCGATCGAATGCAGCAAGACTTATAAATTGCACTTATTCAGCAAAAGTATTCTTATGAGATGTGCCAAAACGATCTCTAAAAGTTATAAAATGCGATGCGGGAAAACTGACTTAACAGGGGCAACCTCATTCAATCAACTGAGACACAATTACAAAAGCATTTTAAAAGTTTTAATTTTAATTTTCTAAATTTAAATTTTAAAAAGGGACAAAAAAAGGGGATTTTAAAAAGGGGCTTTTTTATCATTTCATATCCCCCCCCCACTAAAACAAGGGCCACAGGGCTCGCCTGCAAGACCTGTGGGTCTTATCTCGTAAATTTAACCCAGGGTGTTTTTTTTTTTTTTTTTTTTTGCTCCAGCTCTCAAGTCAATTGGACCTATTTTTACATTCATATCAAGTTACATAAAAATATTGTTCACATAAAAATATTGGTTACACTAAAACATTGGAATTCTTTAAATGGTGCTGCAGCAAAATAATAAGGGGCAGTCTCGAGACATGGGACCTTTAATTACACCAAACTGTCTCTAAAGCAAGTCTTTTGGATGTTTTTTGTAAATGTCTCTGGGTATTGTCCATTGAGAAACATCCTTTTTTGGTGTAAAATTGTAACATTAACATATACAGAATATATAACATATACTAAATTACTCAAAGATAAACCTACTGAAAACTATATAACATATTCAAATGTAAAAAATATTTACAAATACAAAATATTCAAAATTATAAAATATTCATTAATACAAAATGTTCAAAAATATAAAATATTCAATAATACACAATATTCAAAAATATAAAATATTCAATACTACAAAATGTTCAAAAGTATAAAATATTCAATAATATAAAATGTTCAAAAATATAAAATATGCACTAATACTATCAACACAAATGTATTGTCTACCAAAATGCAGTTTGGCAAGTTTGCATTTCTAAAAATACTGAATTTTCACACTGAGCTAACATAAAAGTAAAATACACTGTAATACTAGACTTTACTACTTCTTTGATGCAGCCAAGGGTTATTTTTATGAAAAACAAACTAAGTTGCCTTAAAAAAAGGAAAACTATAGCTAAAAAATTATAAATATGCGTTTGCTATAATTTTCACCATGCCCAGGGTCAGTGTGACATGGATTTTAATACTCTGAGGTGAATATCCTCCCAAAAAATGTGCCTCTTGCACAACTGAAAAAGGAAGGTGGGCAATCGACATTCACCTACAGAGGGGAAGCGAAGCAGTTTTGCCAGATTCTCCGTTCAACCTGGACAGAGAATCTGGGAAAACAGTCCGGCTAAAGATGGGTGGCCACGGAGCGGAGGACCCCTTCATAGGTCACAAAATTATCATAATAATATAGTTATAAAAAAAAACAAAAATTCTAACAGTACTTTTAAACTGTCATCATCATTCTACGCCGCCGGGGAGTTAGGTTACACGCCCAGCTGGGTCCTCGTCCAAATGCTACGAGCAAGGGGGACGATAGGAAAGCAAAAATAAAAAATTGAAAGATGAAAGAGATAGATTGGGTTTTATTCATGGTTGAGCTTAAGGTTTTGAGGTGGGTGGTAGTATCTTAACTTGGAGGAATGGACAATTTCAGAATTTCTCTTAAAATGTGGACTGGGTTTATCAATTTCAAAGGATACATCAGAAAGTTGTTTTAAAATGGTGTATGGGCCAGAGTATGGCGAAGTCAGTTTACGGGTATTAGGATAATGAAATTCCTCATACATTACAATGTCACCAACTTTAAATTTTACAGGAAGGAAACGAGCATCATAACGGACTTTATTCTTTTTATGGTAAGCAATTGTTCTCTCTTTAGCCAATTTTCTAGCTTCCTCCACAGGGGGATAATAACTATTATTTGGCAAAGG
The DNA here is from genome assembly GCA_963932465.1 of Maratus speciosus. Classification (NCBI taxonomy): domain Eukaryota; kingdom Metazoa; phylum Arthropoda; class Arachnida; order Araneae; family Salticidae; genus Maratus; species Maratus speciosus. The sequence continues at coordinate 446,297,437 of OZ010799.1, read as the reverse complement.
AGGATCATATGGTAATTTTCCTAACAATAAATAACTAGGGGTGAACTGGGTTACAGAATGGGGAGTATTATTATATTCATATAAGACTTCATCTAAAAGCTTAGTCCAGGGTATTTTCTTGGTTGTGGAATTGACTTTACATTTTAATCTAGTGACAATAGTCTGATTTAGGCGTTCAATTTTCCCATTCGTTTCTGGGTGATGGCTGCTTGTTGATCTGTGTTTTACATTGTAAGTACGAAGAAATCTTTTAAACCTGGAAGCCGTAAATGCTCCATTTCTGTCGGTTAACAATCTATTTGGTACTTGTATCTGAAATAATTGCTTCAAAATGTTTGTATAAGTTTCGGTGGTTACACTTTTTGACGGAAAACCCCACACATAGCGAGTTGCATGGTCAACGACTAAATGCAAATATTTTTTTGTAGAATTGTAATAATTAAATCCGCCAACAGAGTCTACTGCTAAACATTCAAAAGGTATATCTGTTGGGGGCATTAATTGCAATAAGCCAAATCTTTTTTGCCTACATTTTTTGTTTATCTGACAAGTGTGACAGTGTTTTACAAAATTTTCAATGTCCTGATTAATGTTAGGCCAATAATACTGCAGAGAGATTAAATTTATCATCTTATAAATTCCAGGATGGCCAAATTGTGTGTGGGTTTTTTCTAAGAGGGGTAGACGTAAAGACATGGGGACCACAATCTTATACAAACTTTTCTTTCTAATTACAACAACATCATTTATCTCAGTGTATTTTTTACCATCAACTGTTACATTTTCTTTTCTCTGATTGTCTCTTACTTCATTCAAGTCAAGGAGATGTATAATATGGGGTAAATTTTCTGAAACAGGCTGTCTAGATAGCATATCAGCTTCAACATTAGTGGAGCCTTTTTGGTATTTAATTTCATAGTCAAACATACTAAGTTTTAGGGACCAGCGGAAAAGACGTCCTCTTAAATTTTTAACACTTTTGAGCCAGGTAAGTGCCGCATGGTCTGTATGTATGACAAATTTTTGACCGTGTAAATAATGATAAAATTTATCTAAAGCATCCACAATCGCCAAACATTCTAACTCAGTAATTGCATAATTTTTTTCATAATCGCGAAGATTTCTAGAGTGATATGCTATAGGATGTAATGTTCCTTTTTCATCAACTTGTTTCACAACACATCCCACTCCATGACTTGATGCATCTACAAACAAATGACAAGGTGTTTTGGGATCAAACAACTTTAATATAGGTTTTTCAATTAAAGCATTTTTTAACTTTTCGAAAGAATTTTGACAATTTTGGTCCCATACATAGGGGACATTTTTCTTCAACAAATTGTTGAGAGGGTATCGAATGTTAGCATATTTTGGAATAAATTTGTGATAAACGTTTATAGATCCCAAAAAACGTTGTAATTCTTTTACATTCGTAGGTGGTGTTAATTTCTTAATTGTCTCTATATTAGGGTTGTCAGGTGTGATACAACCATTCGAGACTTCATATCCTAGGAAATTAATTTTGGATTTAACAAAATTACACTTTGACAATTTTAGTTTAAGGTTTTCTTGGACACAGATATTAAATAAGGTCTCTAAATGACACAAATGTTCTTCTTCATTTTGGGAGAATACAATAACATCATCAAAGTAACTACAGGCAAAGTCAATTTTGTATTTATTAAGGATTCTTCTGAGGGTACGGTTAAACCAAGCAGGCGCGTTTTTCCATCCGAATGGTAAACGATTCCACTCATATAATCCAAAGGTAGTGGCAAACGCCAGCTTCTCCGTATCTCGAGGGTGGATAGGGATGTGCCAATATCCACTGGCCAAATCAAGAGTGGAAAAAACTTTAGCATGTGCCAATTTATCTAACAGGGTGTCTATTCTAGGTAAGGGTTCTGCATCTGTTTTTGTAATGGCATTCAATTTTCGAAAGTCAATACATAACCGGGTTTTCTTCCCTTCTTCACGTTTATACACCAAAGTTACGGGTGATGAATAAGGGGAATAGCTTTCTTTAATGATACCGGCTCGCAATAAATTCTGAATTTGGTCTTTAATTTCTTCTTCTTCCTTAGGGGAAGTGCGATATGCTCTTAAAGAAACGGGGAGGTCTGATGTTAACTGTATTCTCTGGGGTTCAATGTTTACACAACCTACATCATATTTATCTTTAGCAAAAATACAGACATATTTGGCTAGAAGAGCAGGTAATTGTTCCTTGACAGTCTGAACATTTGGCACATGTTCAGTGGTCTCGAACAACTCCGGCTCAAAATTTTCTTCGAATATCTCTGCATTTTTAACTGTATTTTCCATTTCTGGCTGGTTAGTATATGTTTCTGATAAATGTAAGGTATGATGAGATGAATTTGTTGAAATATTGTCCATGAGAGGTACTTTCTTTTTCTCTTGCGTGATTTGCATTTTAACACAGTCAATATTTAATTTAAACAGTTTACAGTGGGGTAGCCCAATCAAAGCATAAGGTAAGTGATTATTAATTATAAAAAGTTCAACGTTCTTAGAGATATGTCCTAATTTCAAACTAACAAGGCATTTTTCTTTCAAAGCTAGAACACCTTGTGTTTGTGTGACCGATATACTCTGCTGAACTTTACATATTTTTAGGTTAAGTTTGTGGGCTAAATGATAAGGAATAACACTGATAGAACTCCCTGTATCGATCAAACAAGGTAGTGAGCCTTCACTTTTTAAATCAGTAATTTTTTGACAATTTCTATTTGATTTCTTGTAGCTAGCTTTTTCTTTTTGTACATGTCCGGACATAAGAAACCGTCGTTGATTACTAGATATATTTTCAGATGACTCATTAGCTCTCTGATCTGGGTTGGGGTTCGCAAAATTCATATTGGGACTAGGGGTTGGAACTGCTAAGACTTGTTGTCGAAAAGGGCAGTATTCCACCCAATGATACGCATTTGGTATTCCTATATTAACACAAACTTTGCATGGGGAGGGTGGCAAAGTGGTCTGGTGATGTACATTTGGTCTCGGTTGACCATTTGTCGTCGGTCTAACTGTATTTTGGGGATTTCGTGCTTGATTAGAAGCAAAAGGTCGAGTCGGGGGGTTTTGATAGGGAACTCTGTAGTTCCACTGCCGGTTATAATTCTGTCCTGTCTCATATGGGGGGCGAAACGGTCGCCATTGTCGATACTGATTGGGGTTTTGTGGGCTTGCATCTATTTTGCTCTCATTTCCTTTTCTGTCCAGTTGCAGCTTGCAAATTCTGAATACTAATTCACGCCATGAATGTGTATTTGAGGGGTTGCTTGCAATAACTAGCTTTTGCATTTCTAACGGCAAGCCCTCCGTTAATCCTTCCAAGATAAGCTTCTGGTCTAACCCTAAGGTTCTCCCTATTTTAGTCTTTTTCTGATAGTATTCGTTCAGGTCCTCTCCAATCTTGTATCCAATACGGGGAAAATCAGTTAAAGAAAGAGTGTCGGGAATTTCGTAATGCTCATTGAACAAAGTGACAAATTCGGACCAATGCAGCACATTTAAACAATTATTAATGTACAACGTAAGTGCACTGTCTTTTAAGTATTTCTGTATGTGCCTAATTTTCCAGAAGTCGTCTTTTTCCTGTTCTACACAAACACTCTCAAAATAGGCCAGCCAAGCGGTCCAATTCATATTTGAATTAGGCGAAAAGGCAATAATATCAGGTTCTATGGACATTTTCGGGCTAGCGGTTACTGCGTTGTGACCAGACCCAGCTTGAGCTGACAGGGTCTGTTCACCTAATGTTGTTACATTATGTGTCTGTGTGGCAATCTCGGACTTCTGAGTATCTTTCTCCTTATCTGATTTGTTTTCTAAGTCATTCTTTTCAGGAGGGGGAGTGACACTCATCTTGAAATACAAAATATTACAAGATTACACAAAAATATAAGGCACAATTTAAAACAAATAAAAATGGAATATTTTTCAAAAAAATTGCAACACAATATTTGTAACAAAAATGGGCTTAAATCTAAATAAAATTCAAATTTAATACATCATTTTTTTTTTTTTTCAAATAAAAATGGAATATTTTTCAAAAAAATTGCAACACAATATTTGTAACAAAAATGGGCTTAAATCTAAATAAAATTCAAATTTAATACATCATTTTTTTTTTTTTCAAATAAAAATGGAATATTTTTCAAAAAAATTGCAACACAATATTTGTAACAAAAATGGGCTTAAATCTAAATAAAATTCAAATTTAATACATCATTTTTTTTTTTTCAAATAAAAATGGAATATTTTTCAAAAAAATTGCAACACAATATTTGTAACAAAAATGGGCTTAAATCTAAACAAAATTCAAATTTAATACATCATTTTTTTTTTTTTTTTTTTTTTTTTTTTCAAATTGAGATTTAAAAAAAAACGAACTTTGAACTAAAATTTTAAAATTCCAAAGATTTAAATACTGTCTAAATTTCAGAAAATTACTCTCTTATAGCAAAAATACATAAAATAAATGTTGTCTTATTCTAATTTTGGCTATTAAAATGACACACAATTAAAAACTACCTTTTAAAACTGTATTCTTTTTCTCTTTTTTAATTCAAGAATAGATTAAAATGGTCTTACCTTCAACAAATCTATTCAAGGACAGCCTTACATATCCACAAACAAAACAACAACAACAACAAAAAAAACGATCTTCATAAAAATTTCCAGGATTAAATTTACTCCCTGCATAAAAAAAAAAGAAATCATTTTCTCTTTTTCTTCTTAACACAAATCAGTGAGTTATCTGCCGGTAGAAAATTCGCTTTTCAACACGGTTCTTCATTTTGACCTGGTGACCCACTTTCTCAGCTGATAACGTCCATGGCTGGGCTGGGAGGAGAGAGTTTTATTTTTCTTTCTTGCAAAGATTGTTTCAGAGGCTTGTTCGTTGGAGAAATAATTGATTTTCAGTAACAGATAATTTTTTCTTGATTGCTAGGCAGATGAATGTTTTTCCCGTTCTTTTTGACCAGTCTTTTCCTTTTAATGAACAGATTTTTTTTTTCTTTTTAATTAATTGCTAGGGAACGACACTTTTTTTTTTTTTTTTTTTCGTTTTCTTTTTCACTCATGGAAGGCAGAAAAAGGATTTGAAAACTGTTCTTTTTAGAGATTTCTTTCGTCACTTGTTACACACCTCTTGAGTTTTGTTGGAATTAATTGCTGGTTAAATAAACAGTAGATACGTCATTTTTTAGGACTTCATTACACATTTCGTTGTTGTTCTTGCTGGAATTAATTGCTGGAACTCTGGGATTTGAGCCGCGCAAATAAACCATCCTGCCGACTTTTCAATGTAACGAATTCGTCGCTACTCCAGTTATGGATCTTCTGTCGTGTCGTCGGCCAAGGCCCGACCGCTGGGGGCAGGGGCGCGAACCGCGGACGCGTGTGTGCCGATTTCTGAGCGAATCCTCGGAACTTCTATCATCTTTAGGTAGTCGCAGGCCGCGAGTGGTATCCGGGAAGTCAAAGTCAGATTCAGACAGTAGTTATTCCAATAAAGACACAGTTTTTCCGGGGACCTGATTTATTGTTCCTTTGTTACATCCTTTTGAGAAATCAGGCCCCTTTTGGCTTGAGAGCTGCTAATTTACTTTATGGGCATCGGGCTTGGGAATTATGTGTACCGCTAAGCGATACTTAGAGAGCCGAGTGTCGTGGAGTTAGGGAATTCTTTTGATGGTCAAAAGCTCTGTCCGGGGACCTGTGCATCGGTATAAATATGCTGTATTTCGCATTATTCCAGCTAGGGGCCGTTGAAGTCAAAGGAGGCGTCTTTAAACTATAATTGGTCGTTAGCTGAATGATTGACTGCCCGGGATACAGGCTGTGGTTTGAGTTGGCCGATCGAATGCAGCAAGACTTATAAATTGCACTTATTCAGCAAAAGTATTCTTATGAGATGTGCCAAAACGATCTCTAAAAGTTATAAAATGCGATGCGGGAAAACTGACTTAACAGGGGCAACCTCATTCAATCAACTGAGACACAATTACAAAAGCATTTTAAAAGTTTTAATTTTAATTTTCTAAATTTAAATTTTAAAAAGGGACAAAAAAAGGGGATTTTAAAAAGGGGCTTTTTTATCATTTCATACATATATTTACATATACAAATATTGTATTTATACTCACATATATATATGTAAATATATGTATGTATATTTACATATATGTATGTATATAAATATGTATATAATACACTGGCGCCCGGCTAACCGAAAAGTACCCTTATTATAATATGGCTAATCTATGCATTGCTAATCACTTCTTTTACTGCAGTTTTAACTTGTAATGCAAACTTCAACTGTCTATCTGTTCCCTTTCCCCCCCTTATGGGACATTTTAGATATGAAATGAAAGTGAAAAATGTCTTTGAAATACGACATAGCTAATATTTTCCATTCACAACTTATTAATTAATATCAATTAAATGTATCTAAAGTTTCAATAGCAATCATGAAATGAAATTATGTTAGGGGAAATGTGAATGGGGATTTATTTAAGCACAAGTTCCAAATTCAATATAATTTAACCCATTTGATCAATAAACATATACAGTAGACTCCCTCAAATCCGCACAACTTGGGACCAGAGGTTGTGTGGATTTCTGGTCATTGCTTTGTTTACATTTTTTAAACAGTAATTTGAATGTGATTAATAATGCAATCGAAATTATAATGAATGCTTACAGTGTAATAAAATATTAAAATAATTAAGTAATAAACTAAAATAATAAAAAATTAGATAATTTTTTTAAATGATTAAAAACAAAGGTCGAGTAAATAATCAATGTATAATTAAATATTCATTATAAAGATGAGATGCATTTTTCCTAAATTATTCAATGAAACTTTCCTCATAAAGGTACACTACTAATTCAAATCAAAATAATAAAATAAAGAAGTTTTAATTCAGGTTTGCCCAGACTTAATAATCGAAACAGCTTGATTAATGATTAAATACATTTGGCAAAAAGATTGTGATTACCAGTGATGCCAGCAATATCTTGATTTTTTTTTCAGAAATAAATTTATTCTTCCTTCATGAAAAAGCACAAATTCGTTAATATTAACAAAAAATACAGATTAAAATAGAATTGACATAAATCTAAAAAAGTCAAATTTTGTCCCTACATCTGAACTAAAAGTTTCATTGTTTACATCTGTAAATTATGTGTGGATTTTAGAGAGTTGCAGATTTTAGGGTTGCGGATTCGAGAGAGTCTACTGTACTACTTTTAACAATTTTATGTATTTTCATAAAGTTTCAATAGCAATTTTTTGATAAACTATTTAACCTTTATTACAATAATATACATAAGATTCAATATAATTTTTAATAATAAACAAACTATATAATACGAGTACTATTTAATACTAATGATTCCATAAATCATTAATTTATAAACCTATATATTTTTTAGTTAATAAATAAGGTACAGATGTCATATTCGCCCCATATTGGCGCGATTTTTTTCGGTTGCCAATTTGGCGAAAACCTCAACAGCATAAACAACATAATCCGGGTTACCACATCAAGCACTTTGGCGCAAGTTAAGTACCTGTTGCCTATATGATATTGGCGACAGAAAAAAATCGCGCCAATATGGGGCGAATATGACATCTGTTCCATAAATAAATGTGTTAACCTCTCTAGGAATGAATGAAACTGTCCCATTCATCCTCTTTGAAATTGCTTCAATCATCCGTAATGATACATAGATTCAACTGTCCGCCATTTTGCCTCAGAAATTATTTTGTCACATTGGTCAATATTCATTCATTTTAATTACTAATATTGAAGCTTCAAATAAATATCTACAACATATCTTATTTGTTTATATTGTATAAAATATTTGACAATTTCAAATGTAAAAAAAGGTTACTTTTTAAGCAGTTTCAGAAAATGGAACTTTAAAAAAATGAAAACAACCATGTGGTTTTGCTTTTGATTCTAAAGCACACTATGGTAGTGCCATATATAGGAATATAAAGCAACTAAAAAAACGTTCATTGCCTGAAATATTGAAAATGTCCCATCCATCTTTTGTCCCATTCATCCCCCAGCTCCCCTACATGTTTTTTTTTCTTTTTGCCATTTGGCGATTTCTGTTGGCATTTTGGTGAACTATTATGTGTTACTTACGTGTGGTAACATGTATTTAAGGTCGTGAAGTCTGTTTTTGTTTTGATTTGTTATCACGAGGGGGTTGTAACATCTTTTGTTGATACTGCTTGCAGCGTACTCGACTGGTGCTTTTTCTCTATCGTTATAAGGCAGTCATTATTAATTCTGCAAACTATTAATAGCATTATAAATATTATATCGTTGAATAGTTGTTATTGTGCAGTGTAAACACTTTAAAGTAAGTATATAATTTAAATTTATCGTTTTTTGAGCAATTTTTGTTGTGTAACGCAGGAGTGACATTATGTCCAACACAATTTTTTCCCCTATTTTTCTAGCGGATAATTAACAAAAACAGACTCAAATATAGTTTTTTGAAACAAATTAAAAAATCATGCATTAAAGGGTTAAAATGAATTTTTAACTTAAAAAATAACTAGTAAGAGAAAACATTCGAATGGATGCCAAGAAAATTTTCAAAAAGAGCCACCATAATTTCCACAGGAGACACGTTGGACAGTCTTGAAAGAGAGAAATAATGTAAAACCAGAACTTGTTTGAGAGTGCTGTTCAATGTAGAGATTTTAGATTGGAGAGACTGGCATTAGTATGGGGCAAATTTTAATTGCTAAAAATGAAGCATCGGCAGTTTGTGAAGGTTTTAGAATACTGTGCCGTAGGTTTAGTAGTGTGTTTTTCGCACTCATAAAGTCTACATTAGGCGGCCGAAGCAATATCTTTTTCAGTGCTTTTACAAACGATCACTTCTGTAGAAACTATTATGTATTAGACCAAAAATTGTGACTTTTCGTATCATAGACCTCCGACTAGGAGAAATACCTTTTATCAGTACTGTCTTGTACCCTGAGCCTATTATCATGGCGAAAAAAGGCGAAGGGATGGTGAAAATAAGCTAAATTTAGCCATAAATGTCCAAAAATTCTTATTTTTTCAAAGATTGAAAGGAGTACCGAATGAGAAGAATGAGGGAATCACATACTGGGTAAATAATTGTGATGATTGTAAGATTTGTTCAATTCAGAAGATAAAACTGAAAGTACTGAAATATGAACACTTATTAGTATTACATACGTATAACCATAGACGCTACAGAGAAATTCAATTTAGACTTATACAGTAGACTCCCTTAAATCCGCGACCGCCTAAAATCCGCGTATTTTTTTCAGATGTAAACAATGAAATTTACAGTTAAGTTACAGGAACAAAATTCAAGATGGCGTCGAAATCAGCGACTACCGCAATGTTTTTTTTACTAAATTTTTTGTTAATCATTCTCTTCTGGTTATTACAGTTGATTTATTACTAAATAAATTTACATTACTTTCGATTGGGATATAAATTAGCATATCTATATGATGACATATCGATCTTACGATCGCTTTACCGATAGATGGCAGCATAGGACTTTAGAAATCGAATTGAGTCGATTTCGTCCGTAGTAATTTAATATTTTTCTAATTATTTTAATAATTACTTATGTTTAAACTAATAAATTATTTTAATATTTGACTTATTTTAATGTTTCACTTTATTGTAAGTATTCATTATAATTTCCCTTGCTTAACTACCAATCAAATTAATGTTTGAAAATGTAAACAAACCAATGACCAGAAATCCGCACAACCTCTGGTCCCAAGCTGTGCGGATTTGAGGGAGTCTACTGTACATAAGTTAGGGGCTACAATGATGGCTGTACTTTGAACAGAAAAATATAAATTTATGAAAAAAGAGTTTTAAATTTCCATGCACTTTATGCCCTACTAACCGACCCGCCAGGCTCAGCCTGGACCAAAGAAAATAACCTTAAATATACCAAAAATCAAATATTGAATAATCTTATAATTTTCCAAACGAACCTAGAGATAGGGGTAAAGATAATGTCTTCAGCCACATACACTGGACGCATAGGCGTAGCGTCGGGGGGGCACGGGGGGGCACGTGCCCCCCCAACATTCTGTACCCCGGGCGCCAGAACAGAAAGCGTAGGGGGCGCCAAATGAAGATTTTTTTTGTCTTTACATACAAAAATGTATATGTATATATATCGAATTTGCATAAAAATGTCTCGCAGCCAGAAAATCCAAAAGGAAAACTGAACCAAATGCATTAAAATTTACAAATATATAAAAAGATTCATCTATAATAGAAGACTGCAAATAGGAGAACCACTAACATTTTCCAAGGCCAATAGGTCAGTCCCCACTCCTCTCCTTTGTGTAAAACTGTCCCTCGCCGATAACCGATTTCCTGGGGGAGGAAGGTGCAGAGTCATGTGCCCCGGACATCAGAACGAAAGGCGAAAAGGGCGCCAAATGAAGATTTTCATTGAATGTGACTTTTCTGTTGAAAAGATTCCATGAAGAGTATTCTATTCTTATTGGAGCTTTCTTTTTTCCCGTCTTGCTATGGGCGCGACGTCAAATGATTGTCCGGTGCAATAAAATCAAACGGGAGAATGAGTCAGGGTTTGAAACTATGGGGTGGGGGGGCTGAGGGGGCATGTGTTCTGGACGCCTCGAGCAGGGAACGTCACATGAAAATTTGGTTTGCCTTTTTATACAATATATATATATGCGTGCGAAATTTGTGTAAAAAATATTTTCTAACCGAAAAGTCAAAAAGAAAAGCTTAGTACAGTGCATTAAAAATGTCAAATAGATAAAAAGATTCGCGTACAAGACAGCAAATGAATAACCCCATTCTTTTTCTTATAATTACTTTTTTACATGCATATCACCATATCTGTCCTTAGAGGAGGCGAGGTAAGGTGACCGACTGGGACAATAAAAACCAAGCGGTCGAAAATTCACAAAATAAGAAGTAAAACTTAATAATTTTGTTGTTGTTGTTTTGAGTCAGACATAAATTTGAAAATTAGCATTAAGTTCAGGAAAGTATCTAGACATATCAGCCTATAAATAAAAAGAGTGGTATAAGTGATAATTCGGAAAAACTGATAGTACAGGAAGATATTTTACAAAACTGGAATTCATTTTTATACCTACAGTAAATCCTGGTTTTTAGTTCCTAAAACAATGTGACTCATATTACTATGACATTAAAGTGCCCAATTGTAATAATTTGTAATGCTACAACAACAGTAAAATCTCGAAAAATGAAATCCGTCTATAATGGAATCGTGTCTTAAATGAAAAAACTACATGGTTTCAACAGAAAGAATAGCAACAGTTATACCTCCTAAGACGAAAACCTGTATAAAGCGGAATTATTCCCGCTTCCTTTCAATTTTTTCCCCAGGTTTTAATGAATAAATATTTAATAAAGCTGGCTATATATTTCAATATGTATTTTATTGTTACACATTTTAAATTTTAAAATAAGTCCGCTACTAGAAACTTGCGTAAATTTCTCTTTGTAAATTTACTTTGCAGAGGAAGGGGGGGGGGGGTGGGGGGGCGCCAAAATCGACGTTTTCACCTGGTGAAAATATAGCTAGTTTCGGCCCTGGAAGGAGAGCACAAAGTAAAATGTTTTAGTAAAGCCTTTTAAAAGAAAAAAAAAAGAGTATAGCATTTGCAGTGGTACAGTAAAAAAATCTCTCACAGGGTGCCATCATGGCTAATAAAGTCGCCCCTGCCTTTATCCCCCCCCCCAAAAAAATGATTTTTTCTCTTCTTTTTGCCATTTCTAGGCGTTTTGCCACCCTAGGCGGAAATTGTAAAATGCAGCTCTGTTCCTTTTGGTGCAATTATTTTTTGCATTACTTTTTGTGCATTACTTTTGGGGCAATTGTTTTTTGCAACCAACCAAATCCAGTCTTAGAGAGAGGAGGCGAGCTTGGGCGGCTGCCCGTAATTTAAAAAAAAAAAAAACTCACCCAGGGCGCCATCAGCCGCCCCTGCTTTTACCTTCCCAAATTTCATTTCTCGTCCTTTTGCCATTTCTAGGTAGGTGACAACTGGAAAATGTCGCCCATGCCTTTTACTAAAATTACTTTTTTTTGCATGCAGATCCGGTCTCAAAGGGCGCGAGGTCGAGCAACTGTCAACGAGTAAAAACTAAGGGTTGAAATATATGCAAGATAGAACAGTAACACCACTTTTTAATGTTTTTTAAAGAATATACCCCGGGCCGAAACTAGGGGGGGGGGGGTGCAGAGGGAGCATATGCCCCAGGCGCCAGAACAAAGGTGAAGGGGGCGCCAAATGAATCGTTTGTCGATTCATATAAAAATGTGCATATATATATATATATGAAATGCAAATAAACTCGCAAGCTAATGTTAAACTAAGGGAGCGTTCTTTTGAAATTTCTCGTTTGGATTTTAATATTTTAAAATTATTTTTTTTCTTGGGATAGTTTAGATTGATCTTTAGCGTTGCCATACTTTTAGGTTTTGAAACCGGTATTGGAAGTGAAGGTAACTTTACAAAAATAATCTGCAACCAAAATCTAAAAAGTAAACACTAACCCGGTTAGAATTTAACCTCAGCTTTTCTAAGCAAAGAAAAAAATCATTTAAAACTATTAATATGCAAGCGAGAAAATTTAAAAAGATCGCTCCCATAGGTTTAGCATTAGCGTTCCAGTTTCTTCGCGTGACTTGTGTAGGCTCTTAACGCTCAAGCTAATGTTAATCCCATGGGAGCGTCGTTTACATATTTCTTGCTCTAATTTTAATTATTTAATTATTTTTTATGAATTTTATTTATTTATTTATTTATTTTGCACAGGGTACCGGAGGTCAATAATATTTATTGTGCGTGAGGAGATGAAGGGAGGGGGTGGTCGCCAAAATCCATGTTTTCCCCTGGCGCAGAAAAAGGCTAGTTTCAGCCCTGAACGTACGATTGATATTAAGGTTGTACTTATTGTGCAAATTATTAAAAACCTTCATTTGTCACTGTTTTAAAAGTATATGTGATTGTGTATTATACATGGGATTTTCAGATAAATTAATGTGAAATTTATATTCATATATTTTAGGATTGTGATTTATTGCGACTTTTACAAAAACGATAAATAGCAGTGATTTTCAATTGCTTTTTTTTTTTTTTTTTTTTTTTTTTTTTAAGATGCAATCAAATTTAAAACTTTTTAGTATGTAGCATTTCACCCACTCTCTCCTCCCCAAAAACGAAAACGCTTTAGTTCTCAACCATTAATACGGTGCTGGTCAATCATTGATATTTGGTCAGTAGTTGTAATTTGATCGATAGAAGGAAAAATTTCTCCAACTGCAAAGCTGGTGTCCAGTCACCCAAGTAGTTTAATTTCAGTGAGTAACACAAGGTGGTCACACAAAGAACTTCTTTGACCTCTGAACTTGTGTTTCCCTCTTGTGCAAAGTGAGATAATAGGAGCGTCTCTACCTAGCCCCTCTCCACACTCCTACACACACTTGGCTTGGTATGATCTGGTCATTTGTGGGAATGTACTCGTAGTTAAATGTTTTTATTACTATTTTTTAAACAGATCAGGATTGAATGAGCCACACAAAAACAAACGCGATAAAAAACAGGAAATTTTTATGGAAAACTCAATAACAAGCGATGTCATGAATCACACCATGATTCTAAATTCATTCAAGTCTGGCTTCAAGAGGACGAAAATGGAATAGAAGGTAAGAACATACAGAATTGTTTGTTTTATTAAATTAATAACGTTTTCAGAAAAAACAAAAATCTCCACTCAAAAATGTGATTATTTTTGACACATTCATAAACTCATTTCTATTCCTATTTGCCTGAAAATTACAGAACAGCATTCAGGTGCGTTCTTTGTGGTCTTCCAGGTGCGTGAATTGAGTAGCGTTCTCCCTTTTCTTAACGTTTTTTCCTAATTCGAAGCAGCTTGATTTAAAGCGGATTACTAAATGGATCCGTCTTGTAATTGTCAGCCTTTGAATTCGGAAATCAAAAGTCCAACTTTGATGTTATTTTATTTAAAAAAATCGGAGTTTTTTAGAAAAAAAAAACCTTTATTCTACTTCATAAAAGCATCTCAAATGTAGGGCTGCCACTGCCAAATGACACTGAAAATAGTAGCTTTAGTAGCCTCCAACGAAAAAAAATATTAGTATTTCTTCGATAATAGTAGCCAAAATAGTCGCATACCCACTTTAAAAAAAGGAAGAAAAATTCTATCCATAACAATGAAAGGACTTTATATGTCCACATTTTATGCTTCTGCTCAAATCAGTGAATAAAGAATAGAGTGATTTCTTCAAATGAGAGTGCAAGTTATCCAGAAAATAAGTCCCTAATGTTTCAGTTACGAAGTAACTTGGTTCTTCCACAATAAAAATTATGTACAGCACCTGGAAACATAGCAGTAAAAACTTCTTGCAGATCATCCAGGTAACTACTTTCCATCAGGCCTTTCATTTCAAGAGTTTCTTGGAGAGAAGGAAGAAAAGTTTTATTTGAGGGGCAGGGTTAGAAATAACGTGTGGGATATCGCAAATCCCGCACAAAAAAGGAAAATCCCGCATAATAAAAATATTTGTTTGGATAGAATCTTCCAAATTTATTTCTTGAACAGACATATGATTCGTATGCGATTTTTTTTTTTTTATTTCGTGAAAGCCACGATTTTTTTTTCTTCGAGAAATCCACAAAATCAATTCATCAAACAGTCGCGAATTTTGCCATTCGGTAACGAAAAAAAAAAAAAAATCGCCGATATCAACAATTGGCCTTAGAAAAAAAAGAAGTTTTCCATCAGTCGCGAAAAAAAAAAAAAACTTGTAAATTTCGCCAAAAGACTACGGAAAGAAAATCGAAAATTTTGTCAAACTGTCGCGAACAGAAAAAAAAATTACACCCGCAAATTTGGTCAAATAGTCGCGCAAAAAATCAAGAATTTCCTCAGTCAGTCGACAAAAGAAAAGATCATTTAAAAGAATCGCGAATTTCGTCAAAAATCCCTGAAACAAATACCGAATATCATTTTCGTCAACCGGTCATAGAAAAATTCACGAAATTTGGCAAGAGATCGTGTAAAGAAAATCGTGAATTCCACGAAACAATTGGCGGAAAAAAATGCGAATTTTGGTAATTCGTCGGGGAGTAAAATCGCGAATCTCCTTAAACGCCCATGGAAAAATATCTTGAATTTTATCAAAGGTTGTGGAAACAAATGGCGATTTTCGTCCTTCACTCACGGACAAATCATCACCAATTTCGTCAAAAGAATATACAAAATATTACGAATTTCGTCAAACGATGAAGAGAAAAAAATTGCAAATTTCGTCAAATGTTCGCGAACAAAAAGACGGCAGGGGTAATTCTGGGTTAAAAAAAAATATCTGGAATTCACAGCAAATTTTCTAAAAAGTTACAGCTGAGGGAGGGAAAGAGGTGGAAATCGCCTCCCGGCGCCAATTATGTGTTTTTTCCGCAATCCTTTGACGAAATTCGTATTTCCCGCGATCCTTTGATAAAATTTGCGATCCCTTTGTGAAATTTGTATTTTTCTCGCGATTCCTAGACGAAGTTTGCGTTTTTTGCGATCCCTCGAAGAAATTCGCGTTTTTTTGCGATCCCTTGAAAAAATTCGCTTTTTCTGCGATCTTTTAAAGAAATTTGCGATTTTTTTCTGTGAACGTTTGTCGAAATAGATTTTTTCGGCGATCATTTGCCGAAATTCGCGATATTTTATTTTCCCGAATTTTTAAAATTTTCGGAACCGGATGCCTTAAATTTTCGGAAAATTCAGAACAGAATCATCCCTGAAAAGACACGAATTTGATCAAATATTCGCGTAAATAATCGAGAATTTAAACAAATGATTGCACAAAAAATCAAGGATTTCGTAAGTTGGTTTTGAAAAGAAAATCACGAATTTCGATAAACTATCGTGGGAAAGAATCGCGAATTTCGTCAAATGATATCTGAAACAAACAGTGAATACCATCAATCGATCACGGAAAAAATATATATCGCGAATTTCGACAAGTGGTGGCGGAAAAAAAATCAATTTCGTCAATCTGTAGTAGAAAAATCTGCAAAATTTGGCAAAGGATCGCGGAAAAAATCGCAAAATCTCCTTCAACGATAGTATAAAAAGATCTTGGAAATAAATAGTTATTTTCGTCAATGGTTTAGGGGGGGGGGGGGAATCCCGAATTTTGGAATTCGTCGTGGAAAAAATCGCGAATCTCCTCAAACAACCGTTGAAAAAGTGCGCTTGGGAAGATGACTTTACAGGCGCTTTGAAGAAAAAGACCTAATATTTTCAGTAAAAATAGTCGCTGAATCCGAAAAAACTCGCCTACTGCTTTCTTGAAATAGTCACTTTTTAAAAGTTTTCGCCCTAAAATACTCGCCATAGCCGCCGGATGCTGAAAATAGTCGCTAGGTATAGCATTTTAGTAGCAAGTGGCAGCCCTGCAATTGCATGTTAAGAAAAATTGGAATTTTTGAGAAATTGAGTCGGGCCGGACCAGGCCTGAATTAATTGATTTTTTTTTTATGGGCCGAGCTTGTTTTCACTGATTTTTTTACGAACTGGGCCTGACCATAAACTGTGAAAATATAAACGGGCCGGGCTCGGGTGGAACTTTTAATTTTCACGCCGGCCTGGAAACTGTGGCCCGTGCAGACCTCTAGTGTTCCTCCCAGGGCCGTGCAAAGAGGGGGCTAAAGAAGCGGTCGCCCCAGGCGCAAAATTTATGCTGCGAACCACGGTTTTATTTGTTTATTTATTCAGTTTTTGTCCGCCGATCATTTTCAGGGGAATTTCTTTTTTCTTTCTTGATCCTTTTTTTTTTCCTGTCGCAAAACATCATGAACTCTCTAACAAATAATTGCAATTTTCTCTTATGTTATTTAGTTGGTCTGAATTTCTAAATTAAAATTAAACATTTTAAAGTTCCAAAATAAACGCGAAATATTTATTCATATTATAAATATTATAGAATTTATTTATGTTTCTGCACTTTATCAATTTTATTACACCCATTACAAAGAGAAAGATTTTTTTTATTGGGGGGGGGGGGGGGGCGCAAAACTGAAAATTCGTTAAGGGCGCACTTCTCACGGCTTTGGTGCCCCCCCAAAATTTCTGGTCACGCTACGCCTATGACTGGACGTGCAACGCACTATCCGGTTCGTTTTGTTTTTATAACGAAAATCTTTCCAAACGAACCTCATATTGTCAGCAGCAATGCCTTTGGCAGGGTTCAACCTCTAATTTATTTGCCTTTTCATTTTTAAATGAAAATCCATCCAAACGAAGCTCGAGTTGAGGACCCCACTTCCTTCGGTATAGCGTACTCAGGGGATGCTATCCACGCTCCGGTCTGATTTTTCAAGCGAACCTCGAATTTGTATTTAATTTCTAGCATTTAGATATATAAAACTTTCAATTATGATAAACAATTTTTGATAAAACATAAATATAAAATGAGCACCATCACCTCACTTTTTTAAAACTCGAAATGATATTCAAAGGACATATCGCTTAATCGGGAAACGATATCTTGTGACATAGACAAAAAACATCTCTGCCGAATCTTTGAAATGACTTCAAGATTTTTATAATAGTAAATATTAATATTTTTTCACACCAGAGGTATTGTTAGAAGTAGGAAAATGCCGAAAATGTATTAATAGGGTTTTTTCTTTGAAAGTTTGAAACTTTAGAAAAACGGAAAACTTGAAAACTGGTGCAAATTGTGGTCAAATAGAAATGTTTTTTGAAATAGTAACGAAAGATACTGTCAGATTCGGAAAGGTAAGACGATTTTCTTCCTTTCTTTTTTTTTTTCCTGTAACCCTACGGAGACCTGACCATCGCAATTTCAAAATGCAATAAAAATCGAACACTACACTTTCGTCAGTGTGAAGGACCACTTAACGTCTGGAGAAACGTACAGGCATGATCGCTTTGAAGAAAGAAGCTACCCATTTTGTGATGAACATTATAACTTTTAATTAATATTCCGGCTAATTATAAAAAAAATGAAAAATCTGAGCTTCAGGTGCATTAGGACCTGCCATCATCTATCCTTATCCAAATTGTTAGACCTATGTGTGTGGTAGATTTTCTTAGTCATCGCCATCACATGCTGAGTGAAGAAAAAGTCTTTCATTTATTAATATAGATACACAAAATAGAGATGACAAACAACTTTCTTTTATTAGTATAGATGCAATATATTCTTTTTGTATTGTATTATTTTTTCTGGGATAACGAAATTTTATCATTTTAATGCAGGATTCTGATACAGACAGGCTCCATTTTCACAAGCTTTACTGTGTTTCGAATTTTATTTACTTAGCTGCAAACTTTCTTTATTTTTCAAGTAAATTAAGCCGATTTTGAACCAGAAATTTTATTTAGTAAATGAAATAAAATACGAACCCTATAGAAACAAGACACATGCTATCAAATAAATTTTCTGGTTCAAAAAACTTTATTTGACCTAGAAAGGAACTCCAGAAGGATGGCAGCTATGCATTTATAGATACTCATAGATTTTTTTTTTTTTTTTTTTTTTTTAATAAAGACTTTATTTTCAGAGGTGGGGGGATATAGGGTGCCAACTGAAGTTCTGCACACAGTCGCTGGATACTGCTGGCGCGCCCCTGATTGGCATTTAATCTCAGAATTTGGCGACAGTAATTTGATTGACGGGATAACTAAGAAGTACCATATTTTTATTAATGTTTTACTAATTTATTTGTACTTTCGTTATTTATAATAAAAAATTATGTCAATGTGTATAATTTGGGGAGTGGTTTGGTGATTTATATAATTTGGCGAAATTGGTCGACGGGATAACTAAGAACTACCATTACAAATTAAAATATTTTACACTAGATTCAATATTTTCCCCCTTATAGCTGAACATTAGTCTTGTGGATCTTCTGAATGTTTTTAAAGTGAAAATTTTACCTGTGGATTATACGACACTGTATATTATACGATGGATTTTTTTTTTCAAAATATCATGAAATTGAAAACTGCAGATTATAGGCCGGAAATTAGGGGGAAATTAGGGTACTTGATTAGGTATTACTTGTTAGTAGATATATAATTATTATGCAACATTTAACAGAGTGCTCAATTGATCATCTCTTACATAAAATTCAACCTAAAATATGGAAACACTTTTATACAATATAAGTAAAAATAATAAAAAATATAATAAAAGTAAATATAATAAAAAAAATAGATTTGAATATCAGTATTTAAATCCGAATAAATGAAAGTTTAAAAAACTGTATAATGAATAGAATTTTTTATTATATATATATATATATTAAGAAAGCAAAAAAAAAAATTAATAAAAAAATAAATGTAATTGATACTTTCAAAATCTCTAAAATATGTACTAATAACAAAAAAAAAAAATGCATTTTATGCATATAGAATTGACATTTTGAAATTACTACAATAATGACGTCAAAATAGACGGATTTTGTATGAAATAGTAATAAAAAAATATATTAAATAGATAGGCATAAATATTATATCTTTAAATACGCTACCTTCAAACGAAATGTCGCTTTACTGGTTATCAGCACGGAGGAAGAACTCTTTTACTCTTGGTTAACAGTAGGCCTAACTCGTAACTCTCAATTTTCTTTCAGTTAGTGATATTTTTTGTCCTGTTGGGATTCAAAAGAGAGACAAAAGAAAATCAGACTCAGAAACATTCTTTTAACAGTGAAAATAGTAAATATTCCATGTAAAAGTTACGATAGAATACGGAAATAGAAAATTATGTATTAAAGTCTCCTAAAAGATCGCCTCGATATATGTTCGATTGACAATTTCCTATGCTGCCATCTATCGGCGCATGATAATTTTAGCTTGTTTTGTGTATTGAACATTATAAGGAATATCAGAAAAGAGATCTGTCTTTTCCGTCTCACAAAAGCCTGAGCAGCACTTCCAAGAATTTTGGAAAAAAAATTGATCGTTTTAAAGGTCAGTATAATTAGATAGGTCATAATTGTAAGAGATTTGAAAAAGGAAAAATAAATCATGCTGGACTTTAAAGTTTTGCAAATAGTTTGACTATAGCTTTTTCATAGATAGTTGTCCACGAGATAGTGAACAAGTACCCCAAAAAGGCATTAGCAACCATATGGTTTAATGTAAATGTGGACATCATTAAAGGCTTTTCACCAAAATAATTCATTGAGCGAGTCCTATTAGCTAAAATATGCCAATCAGCTGCAGATTTACTTATAAAAGATTACTTAATACTATACTAATTTCAAATGCTAAAAGGTGTAAATCGAAACTTTAAAACCAGTAAAAATACGTTCATTTCGAACTGTTTACAAGTTTCGAGTCGACCAGAGCCATTTTCAAAACAAATAAATAAAAATATTCTAAAATTGCATGGTCTATGAAACGCCATCATTCAATTTTCCACACATTCTTTCATATTATGCATGTTACTTTTTATATTTTACTTGGATGTTTATTTTATTATTACTTTTGTAACCAGTGAGTAGCTCGAGCCATAATTTGGTAAAATAAGTGACACTGCATCTTTACATACTGAATTTTTGCGCATTACAATCTCTATGGTTTCTCTTACAATGGATCATAGATATAGGATACTATTCCTTATTCCATGCAATGGATGGATAGTATAGACTGGAGGGAAAAATTATTTTACTTTCATTGAAATGTATTTGGATACTTTCTTTTTGATAAAATATTGATATGGCTGGATGGGGCTAGAGGAACTACTTAGTAATATGATAGCAAATATTCTTATTCCTCAAAGGCAAAAAGGTGTGAATTCACAAGTTGAAGGGAACATCCCAGAGTGATATCGATAAATATAATTTAGATATCATAAATTAATCAAAAAGGAAGTAAAGTGGTTTAAGTAAGTAAGTAAAGTCAATTCAATAAATGTGATTTATTGTTATCATAATCATTTTGTAAATTGCTAAGTAATATTTATTGATGTTCTAATAATTTTGTAAATCATTAAGTGTTGTTTATTGCTTTATATGTTTATCTTATGTTGCGCAGCTGTGCCCAATGGCGTCAGATACTCTTTCTGATGAAAATGTAAACGAGAAATAATGTTCAGTATATATTAAAGTTTTGATTATGTAACTGCTGTTCGTAATCTTTGAATCCGAGTTTTTTTGTCGCTTTGAACTGGAGTTAATTGCTATGATAACTACAGTTGTAGTTTTTATGAATTTGAAATTAAGTTATTAGAGATAACCATTAACCTAAATTAACGCAATCACAAATTTAAGAGCTTTATAGAGGTAAATAATCTACAAATCCTCAAATTTTTTTATTGAAAAAGATTTAAGTTAAATATTTATGAAAATTTCTCATTTTTTTTGGTCATACGTTCTTTTGGCCATTTTTAGGCATTTTGCAAACTCTGATGAAAATAACATTTATTTTATGTGGGAATCAGCTTAGATGCCACCATTTATTCATTTGCTTTGAACACGAAAAACATTCAGCTATTAAGAAATGATGTGAAAATGTAAAAAAATCAGACATTTTAGTTTTCATAACGGAAAAAACAGAGGTTCCCATGTGGGGACCCAGGGGCCAAAGAGGTTAAGCAAAAAGTTGGAACAGGGTCATTCCATGTCAATTCAACCAATTTTGTTTTGGTTTGTAACCTGACCGACAGGGATTTGGATGAAACTTTGTGTACATACTAATTCTACCTTGATGTAAACAAACTACAAAAATTTCATTCCTTGACCTCATAATTTGTGAGATATGGGGGGGGGGGGGGATCCAATTTTTAGATTTTTCTCAAATCACACATTTCTGAGTCTGTTTGAAGAGTGTGGTTCCATCTTCAAAAAATTGTTTCTTTGGATCTAAAATCCAAATGCGCTTAAAAATATCACTGTAAGTACATCAAAAGATGCAGATTCTAATAAAAAATATTTTAAAAAATAACTTGCAATTTTTAAGGCCAAAAAATTGAACCATAAGTGAAAGTTATGGTTATTTTTCTGAATTTTTGTCATTTTACAAAAAAAGCTCTCCACAAAAAGGCAAATAAAATTTCAAATTTCATTTCGTTTTAAATAACAGTTTACACTTTGTGCTTTCTATTTATGAAATAAAAATTATGTCTTTCAAAATTTTTGCCATGTTTTGGGAAATTGCATCAAAAAATCTTTATGCCTAATTGTAGCTGTGGTACCTAAATAATTACTGTTGTTCCTATGACTTGGTGAATTTATTATTATTTAATATGTGTTTCTTTATTTTATTTGCAAAGTAAAAATTTTGCTTTGTTTTTTATCTGAGTAAAAGGAAAAGAAAAGTCTATGACTGCAATATCCTCCCCCCGCCCCCTCCATTAAATTTTATGCATAATCCTTGTGTTTCATTTATTTAATTTTTTTATTTAAGCATTTTTTTTTTAATTTAAACAATCTCCTAATTTTATTTAAACAAAATAATTGAAAACAGAGAATATTTTGTTGGTATAGAATAAGAAAAAAAAAAAAAAAGAATGACTTTTTACCAGTTACATTTCCAATATTATATCTTTTGTGTATGTTTGTCTTTGAATTAAAATATTTTAATTTTTTTGTATTTAAAAAGTGTTCAAAACTTTATATTTTATTATCTTGGTAAGTTTAACTAGTTTAAATTTGCTTTTTATCAGTTTAAATATGTTTAAGTACATTTAAAAAAGCTAAGTTCATTTCTACAGGATGAAACATATTTCTGCATCTTCCTTGTATAAACACATTCTGACAATGGCATGATAAAACTTTTTATTAAAAGCAGGCGTTTTGGAATCTGTTAATCAAATAATTGTTAGTCTGCTGTTTCTCATAATAGAAGCATGATCTAATTTTCCTTGTGCTGCAAAAGGCATTCTGATTTTTTTTCTTTTTTTTTTTAGCTTGTGATATGTTTATTTATTTATTTATTTATTTATTTTCATTGTTGTCTTAGTATGGAACTTGATATTAAACCTTCAGGCTTTTAGTATTTGCAACATTGACTATGACTGGTTTAGAGTGTCAGAAATAGATACAAAACACAAAGAACTAAACTACATTAATTATCTCTGTTATTCTGAGAAATATCTTCTATTACTTAAGACTATTCAATTTGTGATAATCATCTCATTAGTATATGTGAGCATTACAGATTTTATTTTTAAACGGAATACGAACTTTCTCTATATAAATGTGCTGATTTATTGCTAGTGAATAATTTAAAAAAAAAAAAAAAAAAAAAAACTGTTAGAGCTGTCAGTAGAGATTTAACCAATAGATTGTTTAGTTCAAACATGGGATGAAACTGTTATTTTTGCACAAAACTTTCAGAAAAGAGTTCAAATACTGCTTAAATGTGAATGAACCAGTGCTATATACAGTAGAAGATCTTTATAATGCAATTCTATGTAACGCAATTCTCCATATAATGCACAACTTCTCAGATGTAAACAATAAATTTTGCAGTTAAAAAGCACCTGCATTTTCACATTGTAAAATATTGTTACTCTCTAGAGGACTAAATTTGATGTATTTGTTCAACTTTATCTTCTAATTTAAGACCTTTTTACTGAAAAAAATGCTATTATTACAATAAACATATTTGAAAATGTTTAATATAATGTATGTTTATGTGTGATTAATTAATAATATTAATGTGTCAGTTATATATGGATCATATTTATAAAGTAAATTTAACAATGTCTGATTTATATTATGAAAAAATTTGTAATTTGGGTAACTCTTGGTAACTAGAAATGCAGTATAAAGATATTCTAATGTATTTTGATATGTTTCAGATATATTTGGCCATGTTTACAAGGTGAATTTAATTATGTGATCCATATAACGCAAAATTCTACATAACGCACAACCTTGCATTTTTAGGTTTGCATTATAAAGATATTCTACTGTATATAATAATTAAATAATATATATTTTTTTTTATAATAAATGATTCTGACAATGTACCTGAGTACAGTACATCATTCAGCAAAGATGAAGTTCTTAAAAGTCTTGACTCTTCACTTCGTGAATTAACTGAGAGAAAAGAAAATCTTGCCATTGCCAGAAATAAGGAAAATTAAGGCCACAGGTTCAGAAACAGTTGAACTTATTGAAAAGTTTTATAATTGTAATGAATATTGAAGAATCATGACTAGATAAAAATGTAGTTAGCATTGATAAGAATGTACTATGTACAAAAGCGATTGATATTGTGTAATCTACATGAGTTGTATCCTCTTTTTAAACAAGAATTTCCAAAATATTTGAGGAGAATAAATCTAGTTATTCAATCCAGTATTAGCAGCACTGTTCCTCTAAATGAATTTGGAACAAGCTTAATAAAATGTTTGGAAAATGCTATTCCTCTCATTTATAACGAAAGCTAAATCTTTCCTAAAAGAAACAAAAGCAAACTATGGCCCTCAAAAAGCTATAATTTTGTTGGATTTCAATCGAAAATTTTACTTTTCTTATTTAAGAGGAAGTTTAAAGTTACCAATGAACCAAGAAATCTGCACTCTTCGTCCAACTGTTATATACACTGTCTCTCAGTAATAAATTATCAGTAAGCAATCTATGTATTTCACCATCTGATATGCAACACAATGTCACTTTTGTGCGTTTAATAGAAAGAAAGGATAACATTTGTAAAAGAGAGATTTCCTTGTATAAAAAAAGTCTTTGATTTTAGTGATTGGTGCCCAATATAAAAATTTCAAAATTTTCACAAACCTTTGCCAGCATGAAGAGGATTTCACCTCAAAGTATTTAACAATCTTTTTGGGGAAAGAGAGGTTAACCACCTATTTTGAAATACAAAGACCACCGTGTTTTAGATAATAAATTATGGAGATCTTCTGATATATCAAAATGTGACTATGTTTGGAGTTGCAGCATATTATGAAAATTGAAATATACATTAAGAAGGTTCTCGATGTTACTTATTCATAATAAGTATAAATTTAAAATTGCACAAAGAAATAATCTTGCAAATTGAGTGATACTGCAAAAGTATGTTATTTATTTCCATATTTATACACAGCTCAGTTCTATTTTCGAATTTCAATCTTTTAAATATAATCTTTATTCTGATTTTTTAGTTTAAAATATTTGCATATAATTTTTAACAAATACTTTATTTGTTGTATAAAAATTCCAGCGCTCTAAATTTTATAATGGTTTATGAGCAATTTTATTTAATGTTTTATATTTAGTTAATGATTTTTTTAATTTTGATGTATAGTACTATTGTGAAAGTATTTATAGAAATATACCATTGAATCCAATGATAAATATACTTTTATGTGACAAACATATGCAATAAAATTGAAAACAACACAATTTCAGATAATTTGTGATTATGTATCAAAACTGTGCATTAAAAATTTTCTATTGTTATAAAAATAAATAAATAAATGCTATTTTAAGGCTCATATGTATTAAATAAATCAAAACGATTAATAATTTAAGTACCATACGAAAAGTTAGACATTTTTATTTCTTAATAGGTACCACATCCCAAAAGTTGAAATTTTGGCATAAGCCATGAGAAAGACATCATTTTTATTTCATAAATAGTAAGCTCAAAGTGTAAACTGTTATTTAAAACAAAATGAAATTGGATATTTTATTTGCCTTTATGTGGAGAGCCTTTTTTGTAAAATGACAAAAATTCAGAAGAATAACCATAACTTTCACTTTTGGTTTAATTTTTTGGCCTTAAAAATTGTAAATTAATTTTTTACATATTTTTCATTAGAATCTGCATCTTTTGATGCACTTACAGTGATATTTTTAAGTGCATTTGGATGTTAGATCAAGAGAAACAATTTTTTGAAGATGGAACCACAATCTTCAAATACAGACTGAGAAATGTGCGATTTGAGAAAAATCCAAAAATTGGACCCCGCATATCTCATAAACTGTGAGGTCTAGGAAGGAATTTTTTCTAATTTATTCATATCAAGGTAGTGTTTTAAGTGCACAAAGTTTCATCCAAATCCCTGTCTATTGGGCTATAAGGTCTAGTTAAATTGGCATGGAATGACCCAACAGTGAATTGTTCCAACCATTCCAGAAATGAGCACAGGATGATGAAATTTCCTTAATAAAATATGCACGGCTTAATTTGCGCCAGAGCCCGGCTGCAGTACTTCTTTGATTTTAGTAAATATTTAAATATTGGTCGGTATTCACCGGAGCTCATAAATACAGGGCTCCGGAGCCCAGTGCATTAGCGCTTCCGAAAAAGTGCAGCCTAAATTACTCATTTCCTTTCCTTCCAATCTCCAAGCTTTTGCATTCTTTTTTATCAAAACACTTATATGTGACGTAATGTATGGCACGCGTACAAGATGGAGATAAAACGAACTCAATTTTAATATTAGTTTTTTGGCTTGGACTGACTCAAGCTCAATCTGTCTTACATTCAAATTATTATTTATTCATGCATAGAAAAAAAAACTTTTCCTCCTATAAAATTACGTATTATATTCTATATCAAATCATTTTAATGCTATTTTGATCAAAATGAAAGGAAAACAGGAATCGTGTTTTTATATTCTAGGGATATTTGCAAATTTATGTCTGACATTGATGGCGGTGACTGGTTGATAGGGCGCCACTCAAGAGACTGAACGAATTTGCTTTCATTTCGATTTTCTTTTGTGACAGTAAGATACTTTTTAATTGTCTGTTTTTTTTTTTTTTTTTTTTTTCATTATTAAATATTTAACCTGTAAGGAATATTTTCTGTCTTTAGCCACCAAGCATCAGCTTCGTGTTTTGTTTGTTTGAGGTTTTTTTGTCTTCTATTGAATACAAGTATAAAAATCACATTAGTGATTTTTCTATTTATTTTGTATCATGCACACAGCCCTTACATACTGTATACTGTATCATGCACACTGCTCTTCATAATCCTTACCATATTTCATCGCAGAATTCTACAATTAATTAACACTAAAATTAGGCAAAGATTACTATTCGGAAGGAGTGATAGCAAAAAAATAGAATAGTTGACAGCTAAATATATAAAAATTTTATTTGCTAAAGGGAAAAAAAAACTGCTTTAAATTTTGCAGATAATGTATGAAATATAAATATGCAAATTGGAGTGACAGGGAGGGGGGGGGGGGGGTATAGGAAGAAACGGTACAGTTGTTAGTACTGGTACTACAGAATAGTAGGGCTCCAGTACTTTTTTTGTTAGAAACTAAGCCCTGAAAATATGAAAAGAAAAAAGTGGTGATTAACTGTTGTTAAGATAAATGGATTCCAGAAGAAACATGCTAAATTTTGAAGGCTAAGTTTTTTCCATATTATTTAATTTTTTGTAGAACATAAATGTATGTGAATAGAAAAAAATCTAAATTGTAGTTATTGTTACAACCGATGCATTTATCAGTGTGATTTAGGTAAAAGTAGTTTTTTTAATGCACTTTAAGACTTATGTTTTGAAGTTGGTAAGATAGAAGAGATTAACAAATTTTAAAATATGTCGAAATTTGTACAATTGAGTGATGATTAGCATTATTTTTTCATAATTTAAATGTTTATTGCTGTTTATAATATTTGCATAAGTGTATAAATACATGTGATAGATTTTTCCCCCTTGGATACTTAAAATTTGTAATTTATTATATTTATGAAAACACTACTCACCTATTTCTGTTTTTTTTTTTTTTTTTTTTTTTTTTTTTTTTTTTTTATCTTATGCATTTAAACAATTGGAATGTCACTCTGTCTTTTTTTAATGTTTCTTTTTAAATCATTGGATTTAATTAGTTCTATTTTACAGTTATTTACTATTATAAAAATTTTGTCCTTCAAACACTTTATTTCTTAGTAATATTTAAATGCATTAAGTTTTCGATTAATCAACTCATTACATTTCTGAATTCTAATATTTCTTGTAATTCACTTATAGAAAATCATTTAAAAATTACTATTTATTATATTTCCTTTTTTTTATTAAGTTTCCTTAGTAATTAATTGAGAAATTGATGATGGGAAGTCATTCCATGGTGAATTTCCCCAATTATTCTCAAAAAGAACACAAAATGTTCAAATTTCCCGAAGAAAATATAAAAAGAACAATGTGCATGATCAACTAGGATTTCAAGAAAACATGGTCGAATTTGCACTGCAAGCTTTCTATATTATATTAATTTTTTGAAGCAAAACTTATATTTACCATTTCTATATTATATTAATTTTTTGAAGCAAAACTTATATTTACCATTTCTATATTATATTAATTGTTTGAAGCAAAACTTATATTAACCATTTCTATATTATATTAATTTTTTGAAGCAAAACTTATATTTACCATTTCTATATTATATTAATTGTTTGAAGCAAAACTTATGTTTACCATTTCTATATTATATTAATTTTTTGAAGCAAAACTTATATTTACCATTTCTATATTATATTAATTTTTTGAAGCAAAACTTATATGTACCATTAAGGCTTCTGTCCCTGCCGGCGAAGACATTCACGAGCTCATGCTAATCGTATGGGGAGGGATTTTTCTAATATCTCGTTTGCGTTTCGACATTTTTAAATAAATTTTTTTTTGCGTTGGATAGCCGAGGACCGTTTCTACATCGCTCCTTTTTTACTTTTTTTTATTTTGGTTGCAGATGTTTTTTTTAATAACACTTTGATTTTCAGAACCAGTTTTGAAAGTGAAAGTAACTTTATAAAAAATATATGCGACCAAAATTGAAAAAGTAAAAAAGGTGCGATGTAGAGATGGACCTCGGCTATCCAATGCAAAATAAATATTTAAAAATGTCAAAATGCAAACGAGATATTAGATAAATCCCTCCCACATAGGATTAGCATTAGCTCGTGAATGTCTTCGACTGCAGGGACAGGAGCCTTAATACTGAAATTCCAAATTAATGTTAATAATTCTAAATTAATTAATTAATTAATTCTAAATTAATTAATATTTTTGCTAAGTATATTTATGTGTATGATTGGGTAAATATAGCCTTTTTTCTGCAACTTGTGACTTATAATTTAAAATTGATGAGATTTATGAGATCCCCAAATTCAAAAGTATGTGAAAATGAGTGATGATTACGATTTTTTTTTAAATTTAAATATTTATTATTGTTTATAATACTTACATAAGTTGCCAGCAATGTTTGTCCTTTAGGCCTCAAAGAACCCCTCCCCTCCCTTTCAAAAGCATATTTTTTCCTTATATACTTTAAAGATTTATTTATTTTGAACTATTATTATTTCTTTGTAAAAACATTACAGACCTATTTCTGTTTCTTTTTAACTTATGTATTTAGCCAACTGGAAAGTCGTGCTGTCCCATTTTAATTAAAAAAAATCTTTCTGTTTGCTTAAAAATTCTATTATACATAATTTACCTATTAATTTGATTGTCCTTCAAATCTTTTCTTTGTACATAATATTTAAACACACTATCTCCTAGATTAATTAACTAATTAGATTATTTTCATAATTTTAATTCTTCTATCCTAGAATGCATTTTAAAGTTACTATTATTATTATTTTTTTTTCATAAATGAAAAATATGAGTGTAATTAAATATTTAATTATGTAATATATTTATTTTCTCTTATAAAAGAAATAGAAAATAATGATCTGAAAATGCACTTGCATATCCTTATTAATGTTTATTAAAAATGAAAACAGTTTTGCATCAACCTCCTTATACAATTCCTTTATAAAATTTTGTTGAGTACCTAATAGGTTTTGAAAATTTTTATTTTAGTATGAAATGTAATCTAGCTAATATTACTGCTCTGTATAAAATAACAATTTTTTAGGGATGAGTGATTATAATTTGTACAAAAAGTTAACACCCCCTATTAACTGTGCAACTAATTACAATAGAAGAAAGTTACTTGTACCAAAGGATGGGACATAAAGTCTACTTTTAAATGATGCATATAAAATTTGCTTAGAGCGCTATCTACAAATCAAAACCAGACCAAACTTTGTTGTTTTCAATGGTAACACCCAATTTCCGCACACAGAATGTTTTAAATCCTCGGTTCAAACTATGACTAAAAGTGAAGTTTCAAGTCATTTAGATGTACTAAGTTTTTGAACTATAAACATTTAAAATTTAGAGCTTCTGATTTCAAATTAAATCTTCATATTTTTACCAATCTCCTGAGATTATAATCCTAATGAAATATATTTTTTGTGTCATTATATTACTAAAATATCCAAACATAAATATATTGAATTTGTAGTTTTAAAATTTTTATAATATGAATTGAAGAGCTGAGTGGAAGAACATGTTATGCTACATTTTCTTAAAAATTATTTTATCTTTTCTACGAAGGCGTTATCAGGTATTTTATCACATGATAAAGCTAAAATACCAAAATTCTATTTAGCCTTGAAGATTTAAGACATTATTCTTTAATATTTTATTATTTAATAATGTAATATTAATATTTTTTAATATTTAAAAATTAATTTTGAATAAGTTTTTTTGATAGATTTCAGTACCACACCTGTTAATATTTTAAACACATGGTATCAAACAGAAAATAAATCATTAAAATTGACAACAAAAACTTTCACATCAAATTTCTTCAAATGTAATTTTTGTTACTTAACATGTTCTTCCACTTAGCTCTTCAATTATAAAATTATTTTTAAAAAATATGAATTGTAACCTACACTTTCTTTGATAGATTTATATTTATTATATCCTGCTTTATGCAAATTCTCAAATTAAAATTTTTCTTCAAAGTAATTTTCGAATGGATGAAAAGCATTTCTGACATCATACAACATGACAGTGGATTATAGCTAATTAGCTTCTTGATTTTCCTCACAAGCGTTAACCAAAAGCCAATCAAATACCACACTGCTTGTGAGAAATTTCCCACAAGCATTGCAAATTTCACCCAGTGTGTGTGGTCACTTGCGTTTAAAAAACGTCAAAATGATGTTTAAGGGGCCGTCTATGATGTGCAGAAAAGCATGATTTGAAAAAAATATATTTTACTCATTTTATTGAAACATTTGGTCGAAACTTATTAAGCAAGTCAAATGGTAATACTGGCAAGAAATAATGCATTAATAGAAGTCACATAGTCATTCTGAAGCATTTCAACAATCGAATACAAAACTTCAATTTGGATACAGCCACTAAAATAGGATCTTTTTAAAATAATCTCTCTTAAACTAATAGTACGAATTTTATAATAATTTGTATTTAGGCTAATTGAAGGGTGCAATATTTATTTATGGTATCAAACCTGGGTATTGCTATTGAAAAAAAAAAAAAACAAAGTTTGTGTTCATTTTGATATGCAGGTGGCCTCCTAAGCAAATTTTATGTACATCATTTAAAAGTAGACTTTATTTGCAGTCGTTTGGTACCAATTACTTTATTCTGCAATAATTTGTAGCAGAGTAATGTCGGGGGGGGGGGGGGGGAGGGGAGGGGGATGCTCTGAAATAATTTTGTGGGGCTAATATCTTTTAACAATTCATGTTTCTTATGAAAAATAAGAAAAACTTGATTAAATTCCGTTTTTAACGTAACCAGACTACAACAGAATTTTTTATAAAGAATTTTTTAAATGTAAGAAAAACTCGTTATAAGAGAAAAGGAATACAAAACAATTAATGAACAGTGTGCCTGCTAAGATGAGAACCTATCTAAAATAGAATTTTTCCCCATCCTGTGAGTAAGGATCCTTACATACGGAGGTATATGCCGTATGCCATGTGGATGTTTTGAAGATGCTCCATATATTCTTTGTATTTCAAATAAATTGTAGTGTATAATCTCTGGACATGCTCTCTGCCTATAGCGTATCTGGCTTTGTAACAGCAGTGCCGTGAGAGTTTGCTTTAAGGGTGTTCTCAAATCCATAAGGGCAACTTTCTCAGTGGCGTACCCAGGATTTTATTTCGGGGGGGGGGCTGACTTAAATTTTCATAATGTTCTAAATCTTACGAAACACGTTGCATTGTGTTATAAACAGAAATCATTTTTGTCAATAAGGCCGTAGCCAGAGGGGGGGGGGGGGGTGCAAGGGTGACTTTGTTCCGAATTTTCCGAAAATTTGGACTTAAAAAATTATCGCGATTTTTGACAAATGGTCGCCGAAAAAAATCAATTTCGTCAATCGTTCGCAAAAAAAAAAAAAAAAAAAAAAAAAAATCAATTTCGTCAATCGTTCGCAAAAAAAATCTCCAATTTCTTTAAAGGATCAAGGAAAAAACCGGAATTATGTCATACGGCCGCAGATAAAATGCGAAGTTTGCCAAAGGATCGCGAAAAAAAAGTCAAATTTTGTCAAATGATAGCGGAGAAAACGTGAATTTCGTCAAATTATTCTAGAGGAAACGCTAATTTCGTCAAAATGAGCACAGAAAAAACCCGAATTTCGTCAGAAGGCCGCAGAAAAAACGCGAATTTCATCAAAAGGTCGCGGAAAAAACGTGAATTTCGAAAAAAAGATCGCTAAAAACACGCATTCCGTCAAAGGGCTGCGAAAAAGAAGCTAATTTCGTAAAGGATCGCAAAAAACGCGAATTTCGTCAAAGGGGCACGGGAAAACGTGAATTTCGTCAAAAGGCCACAGAAAAACGCAAATTTCATCAAAAAGACGAGAAAAAGCGCGAATTTCGACAAAAAGCTGCGAAAAACGCAAATTTCGAGGAAGGATTGCGCAAAAACGCGAATTTTGTCAAATGACCACAGAAAAAACGCGAATTTCGTCAAAGGACCACAGAAAACTGCAAATTTCGACAAAGCATCGCTAAAAAAACACGCATTCCGTCAAAGGGAAGCTGAAAAAACACGAATTTCGTCAAAGGCACACAGAAAAACGTGAATTTCGTCAAAAGGCCGCAGAAAAACGCAAATTTCATCAAAAAAGACGGGAAAAAAACGCAAATTTCGTCAGAGAGCCGCGGAAAAAACGCAAATTTCGACGAAGGATTGCATTAAAAAACACGAATTTCGGCAAATGACCGCAGAAAAAAACGCGAATTTCGACGAAGGATTGCGTAAAAAAACGTGAATTTCGGCAAATGACCTCAGAAAAAACGTAAATTTCCTCAAAGGGCCGCAGAAAAACGCAAATTTCCTCAAAGGGCTGCAGAAAAAACGCAAATTTTGGCAAAGGATTGCTAAAAAAAGTATGCATTCCGTCAAAGGGAAGCGGAAAAAACGCGAATTTCGTTAAAGGATCGCAAAAAAAAAGCATGGTCAGAAAGAAGGGCCACAGAGAAACGTGACTTTCGGCAAAAGACTGCGGAAAGAAGCGAATTTCGTCAAACAGCAGCGAAAAAACAAAAAAACACGACCATTTCCATAAAAAAACGCGAATTTCGTCAATGAGCCGCGAAATTTATCAAAAAGACGAGAAAAAAGCGAATTTCGTCAAAAAAGCCGCGAAAAAAACGCAAATTTCGACGAAGGGTTTCGTAAAAAACGCGAATTTCGGCAAAAGTTCACGAAAAAAAACTCGAATTTCATCAAAAACTCGCGGAAAAAACGCAAATTTTGACAAAGGATCACGGAAAAAAAACGCGAATTTCGTCAAAGGGTTGCGGAAAAAAGCTAATTTTGTCAAAAGTTCGGGGAAAATGCAAATTTCGTCAAAGCGTCGTGATAAAAACCTGCATTTCATCAAAGGGTCGCGTTAAAAACACATACAAATATCTGTGTTTATTATTATATGTATAGTTTTTAAACTGAAATAATATGCTGAACTTTTTAGAAATCTGGTTAACCCGAACCCACTCAGCCTGAAATTGACCTGAATATAAACAGAGTTAACCCAAACAACAACAAAAATAATTAGCAGCAGGAAGGGATTACCTCTCCTTTCCCCCTCTGCTGTAACCTTTCAGAAAATTTGCTGAGAATTTCAGATTTTTTTTTTTTTAACTCAGACTCAAATCTGGGGGGAAGGGGGGAGGGCACGGGTCCGATCCTGAGACCGTCCCACGTCGAAATCTGTTGAAAAGTGTTACTGGTTTTTTTTTTTTATATACTTTCATTTAAAAGAAAGTCATTATAACATAAAATCTATTAAATTGTTCTTCCAATCCCCGAAACTAAATTCTGGCTACGGTTCTTGTTTAACAATAAATTAATATTGTAACAAACACAAAATATTTTTTGTATACACAAAATATTTTCATACACATATATAAAATAAAGACTTTGTTTATTATTTGTGCATTGCACAAGTAATAAGGAGGACTTTAAACCGTTCCAGATGAAAAATACTGGCTGCAAAGTTAAGACAGAATAGGAAGATAAGTGGGGGGAGGGGACATTACCGAACTCCAAAGATGTCTTTGCAGTCAAACAAGAAGTCACTGTGTATCTTACAGATACGAGGAAGTAATCGAGTGTTAAAAACAAAAGTTAATGAATATCATTCACAGTCAGCTCTTCCGCACATATATAGTGTGCCTGACTTCCGACTTACCAAAATTCTGAAGGGATTAGCTAAGGTGTCATTATGCACTAATATGGGACTAACAAGAAAGACAGGTGCGATGCATGACAATTATATATATAATTGAATTGATCTAAAAAGTAAGAAGTAAACTTTTTTTACCATTTAATCTGACCGTTTTGGCAGGTAAAAGAGGTTTAGTCCCTTCAACCCTCCGCACCCCCATATTTCGGTGTGGCATGGAGATGCGACTGAAAAATGAAAGTTAATAAGCTACTTTTACAGTCAACTCTTCTGCACCGGATTTCAGATTTAGACGAAATCGACTTGAGATTAGCTGTGGTGTTACTGTGCATTAACATACCCCCGCATTGACAATCTTGGCGCCCGCCGACTATGGGAAAAATTTAAAAAATCCTTAAATTAAACTACTTTTAGATTTGTCGAATTTATTTGTAGGTCTCTTGAACTCAGTATATATGTTTTCATTTATCGAGTAAAACAGTGATTTCAGTCATTTGAAAATGGATTTTGGGGTCTCAATAAATTTGGTCGCAGGACTGAGGAGGATATTGGATTAACAGGAAAAATAAATTCGTGGCATGCCAGAAAATAAAACAAATTTATCTGAAAAAGAAGGAATATCAGCCCTTTTTTCATGGCACTGCGATCTCTACAGAGGTGGAATGGAGCTGTAACGTCATAACCCCCGTCCCCATCGAATCCTTTGGTGTATGCTGGGGCATCACTGTGCACTAATATATGGGACTAACCAGAATAGCTGCGTCGCAGAAAAAAATTAAAAATTAATCTCAAAAGAAAGAAAAAAAACTGGAATTTTTTTTTCATTTCATATTTGATTATTTCGGAAGAGTAAGTAACCCCATCAGCCCCTTCCCCTCATTGGGTATACTGTGGTGTAACTGTGCGTTGATATGAGACTAGCCAGAACGTGTAGTTCGTTGTATTGCATAAAACAAGTGCATTACAAATTCATCTCGAACAAAAAGAAAAATATCAGCCTTTTTTCATTTCATTTTCGACTATTTTGGGAAGGGGCTGTAACCCATCACCCCCTTTCTACTTCTTTCGGTATAATGCGGTATCACTGTGCACTAATATGGAACTAAAGAGAAGAGAGTGTCTAGTCTGTTGAATAATAGGAGAAAAAAAATACAAATTTATCTCAAACAGAAAGAAAAAAAAGCAATATTTTTTTATTTCATTTCCGACTATTTCGGGAGGAGGGGGCTGTAATTCCATCAGCCCCCTCCCCATCTTTGGGTATGCTGTGATGTCAATGTGGACTAATATGGTGTTAACGAGAATGGCTATTTCGCTGTATGGCAGAAGAAAAATTACAAATTTATCTCAAACAAGAAGAAAAAAAAACAGCCTTTTTTTCATTTCATTTTCAACTATTTAAGAAAGGGACACCCCATTAACCCCTTTCACCTCTTTGGGTATAATGTGGTATCACTGTGCACTAGTATGGAACTAAAGAGAAGAGAGCAGCTAGTCTGCTGAATGATAGAGGAAAAATACAAATTTATCTCAAACAAAAAGGAAAATATCAGAACTTTTTCATTTCATGTTCGAATTTTTGGGAGAGGGCTGTAACTCCATTAACCCCCTTCTATCTTTTCGGGTATAATGTGATGTCACTGTACACTAATATGGAACTACAGCGAAGGGAGCGGCTAGTCTGTTAAATGATAGGGGAGAAAATGCAAATTTATCTCAAATAGACAGAAACATTTTCATTTCATTTTCGACTATTTCCAGAGGAGGAAGTTGTAATTCCATCAGCCCCCTCCCCATCTTAGGGTATGCTGTGATGTCAATGTGGACTAATATGGTGTTAACGAGAATAGCTATTTTACTGTATAACAGAAGAAAAAATACAGATTTATCTTTAAAAAGTAAAGAAAAAACACTTTTTTATTTAATTTTTCGCGATTTCTGGTTGGGGGGGGGGGGGCTGTAACCCCATCAACCCCCTTTCTCTTCTTTGGTGTCAATATGGACTAATATGGAACTAAAGCGAAGGAAGAGCATAGTCTGTTGAACGATAGGGGAAAAATGCAAATTTATCTTGAACAGACAGAAAAAATTCAGCACTATTTTTTCATTTCATTTTCGACCATTTCGAGAGGAGGGGGCTGAAATTCCATCAGCCCCCTAACTAATATAACCTGGACTAATATGGTGTTAACGAGAATGGCTATTTTGCTGTATGGCAGAAGAAAAAATTACAGATTTATCTTTAAAAAGTAAGAAAAAAACACTTTTTCATTTAATTTTTTGACTATTTCGGGAGGAGTAGGGGGGGGGGCTATAACCCCGTCAGCCCCCCTTTCTCTTCTTTGTTGTCAATGTGGACTAATATGGGACTAATGAGAATGGTTCGTCCGCTGTATAATGGAAAAAAATTAAAAAAATTTCCATAAAAGAAAGACGAAAAATCAGCACCTTTCTATATCACTTTCGAAAATTTCGGGGGGGGCTGTAGCCCCATCAGCCCCCCCCTTGGGTACGCCACTGAACTTTCTAACATAAGTTTTAATTTATTTTTGTTCGAAAATGCATGAAACTAGCTGGAGTTGTTGTTCAGAAGCTATGTAATTGAACTGTCTTTTCCATTTTTTTTTTTGCAAAAGCAATAGATCTTTCATAAAAGAGTGTCAGAGTGGGCGTTTTGAACCGAATTTCCGCGCGAAGGAAGAAAGAGCACCCAAGAGCGGGCGAAAAACGGGTTTGTCACGTGATCAATATCGCTTATAACTGAATGGGTAATTGATTGATCAAAAAATGGAAAAAACAGTTCAATTCCAAATTGTTTCCATGGCCAGACTTTCACTTTTGTAGCTTTCCGTTAAAAAATGAATTTGTAAATGTGTCAAAACGTCTTGCGCTTGTTGAGCAGAGCAGTAAAGAACAGCAAGGTTTTTACTGAATAGTCAAAGCTTATCACTGTTTTTACTTTATTGAATATATTCTGGAAAATGTAATATACAAAATTATTTCTTATTACACTCCCAATTGATATATGAATTAAAAATTATTAATTTGTGTTAAAACAAGTTTTATACAACGAATTCTTAACAAAAGTAGAATGAAGAAATAAAGAATCCATTGAACATTGATTTAGGTTGTACTTTGTAATTTATTATATTATAGTGGCAGCTTTTTACCTCAAATTCAATCCATTCAGGAGTAATCTATGTTAATAAATAAAAGATCTTTGTGTGTCCGGGATGGCTTATAATCTATACTACACGTAGAGATATGAAAATTCTTGAAAAAGGAAAAGAGATCTGAGGATAGTTCAAAGGAAGTCTTGATGAACCTGAAGCTCAGCTTTTTCATTTTTTATTAATTAACCGATATGTTAATTAGAAACCATCACAAAATGGTACGAAAAGTCGCAGCGCGGTGGCTGAAATTCCGTTCTGAAGTTTTCAAAGCTGGAAAGAATGGATTAATTTGCTTTTTTTTTTCGTTTTCGAGGCCTGCATCGCCTAGACGAATGAAGATAAATAAAAGAGAAAAAGAATATATAAGCCGTAATATTTTTTAAATCTTTCAAAACGGTGCAATCTCTTTAAAAAATATTAATATTAACTCTTTCATGTTTTTTTTCGAAGCATCTTTTTTTCCCATCCCTCCTCCATATTTTTCGCAGTACACATCCATTCAACCATTCAAAGTAAGAGAAAATAAAAAATACTCGCTTAAAGCTGGTGGCTTCTTCCCTATGATGGATTTTTAACATCTTAAACTAACCTTTTAGCTTTTCTTCCAGCAAAATTTTAATTTATAAATATTGAGATTTAAGGTAAAATAATTAGTTTTAAAATAAAAAAAATCAGTTTCTAATTTTTAGCACTAATATAGTAAAATTTTTTGCTCCGCGACTTTTGCAATGTTATTGCAATTTTTAGCAATTATTTTTCGTTCTGTGGCGATTTTTTTTCTTTTTTGACATTCGTAAAAGGAATTCAGTTTCAAACATTTAGCCTAATATAGGACATTATTGTCTTCCGCGATTTTCAATGAGATTAACGTTTTTTCGCGTTTCACGTCGATTTTTTTAACATTCGTGAAAGATTTCCGGTTACATTGTTTTAGCTCATTGTACTAAATTTTGTCCTCTGTTATTTTTGAATTTTTGGCGATTTTTTTTTTTCAATTCGCGTCTTATAGCAAACTGTTTTATTCTTTTAGCCCAATATATTAAATTACGCCCTCATTTCAATAAAGTTTATTCGGAATTCATACAGCAATTTTTGAATTTTTCATGATATTTTTTATTGCGATTTCTTGAGTTTTTTCATGTTTTGTGGCGAATTGTCTTGGCCAAAACTAGCCTTTTTTGCGCCCGGGACAAATATATATATTGGCGCCCCCTCCCCACGCACAATAAAAGTTATCGACCGCAGGTACCCTATGCAAAAAAAGAAAAAAATCCTTAAAAATAAAAACCATTTAATAATAATTAAAATGCTGATAAGAAATATGTAAACAACGCTCCCATACGATTAACATTAGCTTGAGCGTTAAGAGCCTACACTAGCCACACAAAGAAACTGGATCGCTTATGTTAAACCTATGGGAGCGTTCTTTCTAAAATTTCTCACTTGCATATTAATAGTTTTAAATGATTTTTTTTTTCTAGCTAAGATTAGCTGAGATTAAATTTTAACCGGATTAGTGTTTACTTTTTCAATTTTGGTTGTAGATTTTTTTATTTTTTATAAAGTTATATTCAGTTTCACAAATTTGTAAAGGACGCTCCCATAGGTTTAACATTAGCTTGCGAGTTTCTTTTGCCTTTCATAAACATATACATTTTTGTATGAAAGCACAACCAAACTCTTCGTTTGGCGCCTCCCTTCGTCTTTCGTTCTGGCGCCCGGGGCACATGCCCCCTCTGCACCCCCTTAGTTTCGGCCCTGCAAATTGTTGACATTCGTAAAAGAGGTTTTCCTGTTTCAAACTTTTATCCCAATATAGTATATTTTGTTCTCTGCAACGATTGAAATTTTAGCGATTTTGTATGCGAGTTTAACGATTCTTTGCGATTTTATCACATTATCCGGTTTCAATCTTTTAGTCCAATACAGTAATTTTTCTTCTCTTTTCAATAAAATTTATTTGGAATTCGTGCAGCGATTTTTTAATTTTTTTGCGATTTTTAGAATTTTTTCGTGTAATGTGCTTTTTTTTTGTTGTTGTTTGAACTGAGCAAGGATAGGCGGGTCAGCTAGTTATAAGTATATATATTAATTACATATTTTCAAAATAAACTTGAATTTAGTGGTTGTTTAGAAAAAACTATTATAAATCTAATATACAATTTTATTAAATACTTTTATCAGAGGAAAAAAACTTTAATTCTTAGTTAGCGAATAAACGAAAACAAAAAAGAAAGAAATGTCTAAGAATGCTTATAGAAGTAAATTACAAATATAAATTCGATGGACCACCT
Organism: Maratus speciosus; assembly: GCA_963932465.1. Lineage (NCBI taxonomy): Eukaryota > Metazoa > Arthropoda > Arachnida > Araneae > Salticidae > Maratus > Maratus speciosus. The sequence continues at coordinate 446,257,368 of OZ010799.1, read as the reverse complement.
CATTTCAAAATGGAGTACCTATCATAATTTTCGTCAATGTGAACGCCAGGCGACTATTTTACGCGTTTCCTTCATTTGTAAAGATTTCAAACAATATTTTTTATCACGTTCAACAACGCGAATTTTCTTGACACATTCAAGAACTAACTTTCTTTCATACTTGTCTAAAAAATTTCAGGTTCCTAAGAATCAAATAGCGTTCTCCGTTTTCCCATCAATTCCGCACACATTAAGTTAAGCCAATTGCTACTGGATGACTACGATTTCGTTGTTGTCATTCCATAAAAATCAGCCTAAAAACTCAAATATGCCATCTTTTTCTGTTATATCGTTTACTGTTACTAGGGGGATAATCCTGGAGGTGAAAGCAATCTTATAACACATCGGCTTTCTGGTCTAATGAAGAAAACACAATTTTTTTGGTCAAATTCGATTTTATTCATCAACATAGTCTCTTTTAAGAGCGATACAATCATTCCAGCGCCTCTCTAATATTTCAATACATTTCTTGAAGAACGAATTATCTTTAGCCTCAAAATAGGTGTTTGTTTCGGCGATCGCCTCCTCATTCGAGCTAAATATCTTGGCGGTATTTTTTTCAGGTCTGCGAACAGGTAAAAGTCGCTGGAAGCCAAATCTGGAGAATAGGGTAGGTGCGGAAGCAATTCGAAGTGTAATTCGTGCGATTTTGCCATCGTAGCCAAAGACCTGTGACAGGGTGCATGGGGGGGGGGGAAGGACGCAGCACTCACTTCGAAAACAGCTTTCTCATAAACAAATGTTCACGCAAAATAAAGCCTATATGCTCTTTTGATATGTTTAGAGTGTCAGCTATCTCCTGCAACTTCACTTCATGGTATTCTAAAACAATTTTGTGGACTTTTTTATGTTTTCCGGCATAATCACCTCTTTTGGGCAACCAGAGCGTTGCGCATAATCGATGTTCGTACGACCACGTTTAAATTCAGCAAACCAGTCAGTAATGGTCTATTTTCCTGTGCAGAGTCCAGATAACATTTATCAAGCCAAGCTTTTGTTTTCACGGTGGTTTTCCCCATCAAATAGCAAAGTTTTATCAAAACATGATATTCTTTTTTTCCATTATTTTGAAAATACAAAAAGTTGTTTCACTAAAACCACGGTAACTTTTGAAGCAACTATCAGATCATCATAAAATGCTTACAGGTTTTATGTTTTAAGGTTAGTACTTACTAAAACAGAATATTAATTCAATCTTTGTAGCGCTATCTGTGTGTCAGACCGAGAACTTATCAGCCGATGTGTTATGTTATTTCTGATGTCAACATCATTTTTTCTCTACCAGGCCCCGATCATGAGTAATTGGGGCCCTGGGCAAAAATAAATTAGGGGTTCCCATTCAAATCGTTGTAACATTATTCAAATAGAACTGATGGTCAGTCATACGTGTAAATGTAATGCATAAACAATATTTTCGCACCTTGGATTTCAAATAGGAGAAAATTCTTAGCTCCATCAATTCTAAATTAAGTACCTTAATAAAAATACTCTTTTTTTTTTCTTAGTACAGAACAAAACTCTTTTATATAACTTTAGAAACTTGTTGTATTACTTTTAAGATGAATTTCATAACTTCAACTTATGGAAGAATTCTAATTGAAAAAATATAAATATTTTATAATTTAATATATGGATTTGGGGGTCATTTGAGGTCAGGGGTCCCTGGGCAAAGTCCGGATTTGCCCATGCGATAATAAGGGCCTGCGAGCAGCTATATAGGAGTCGGGCTCATGGGCCTATGCCAAGGATTCACGTAAAGGGGTTGCTTTACAGAGGTCCCTCAAGATCAGATACCATTATCCGACAGAGACATTTATGAGAGACAACCGATGGAGGGGAAGGTGCCCCTAGCTAGAAGACCCGAAGGGTCGAGGGAAATCACTCTTGACGCCACAGTCAACATCTCGCTGAGGGGATCATGAAGGTTCCTTTAGCGGACCCCGGAGAGACGAGGAAGCTCCTCTCCTGACGAAGTAGGCGTCACCTTGCTAGGGGTTTTCGCCCGATCTCTCCACCGTCACGAGCGGAACCCTCGCGGTTCACGCCTGGAGACATGAGAGACCAGACTAGGTGCCGTTAGCGACCCCAAGAGGACACAGAAAATTCCTCGTAGACGGGATAGACCCCGCCTTGCTAGGGGGTTGGACGGTCCGGAGTCCCGCCAGACCCACAAGACGTCCCCGCTCTAAGGCGGCGGCGCCGGCAGAAGTCCGGACTCCACTACCTTACCTCACGGCTGCCGTGGTACCCAAACACAAAGTGCTCCTCACCCGTGCAATGGCGACTGCTACACGTTAGTAGCCACTACATATCACCGGCCAACGAACCAGGAACAAGAACAGGGGACGCACCCGCACGGCCCGCGGACCCAATCGATATTGACCGGTGATGCGTACCGAGATCATTCGGATCGGCCCCAAAGAACGCCGCTGTTTAACGGACAGGGGACGAACCCACACAGCCCGCTTGTCCAGTCCGCCAGACAGCGACGCCATCCAGGGCCGCCCGAGGATCGAAAATTAGTTTTTTGAGACACTGCTAGGTTCTCACCATCGTGCGCAGTAAACTCCGATAACGCACAGGCACGCCGAACGTGGGTCGGGTCCGAGAGGTCATCAGAGTTTGGGGCGCAGCCGACCCGGTTCCCTACGGAGACGGATCATAGAAAAGGTCCCACGGCGGGCTAGGTTCAGAACACAGCGGCGGGACGAACCCCTCCCAGGCCAAGACAGCTTGGCTTCGGGAGTCCAGACACTGGCCTACCTCAATGGCCGCCCTCTGGTAATCGGGCACCTCCACTCTCCACCAACCTAGCGGTCGGCTCACAACTGCCCCAGCTACTGGAATCTTGGCTGAATGAGCCACCTGACGCAAAAAAGTACATCAGGCGCTGTTCGTAGCCTCACCCTCCGTGGCTCCGGGAGACCCTGCATGGCGTTCCCGCGAACCCTGTCGACACTAGTGAGCACCAAGACCCAGTTCTACAAGGCCCGCTCTCTCCTCTCAGGCTCCTTTTCAGTCAAATGGTGAATAGGACCTTACCACATTTGCTATCCTTTGCTCAGGGTCACCACCCGGTCAGAAACCGTCCCTGGGATCGGACTATGGAACATCGCTATCTGGCTGGCCTCGAAAACCAAGGTACCAGGGGTCGAGCACATGTTGACCCGAGAGCCCACGACCCAAACACTACGTCCGTTACCCGTGGCCGCCGGGTTCGAGGCCTGTCGACCGCGAGCCACTCGTGGAGGCTGTGGATCGTCCCTATCCTGCCCCTCTCGTACCACACTTTCTGGACCACCCGGAGGGCGGCCACACCGATTTGGATAAGAGTAAGTATGTGCATAGTACATATGAAGGTCTCGACCGAGTTCGTTGGGCAGCTTCATCCGCCATCTTGTTTCAAAATGGCGGCTAAAAATTTATTGCCTCGCAATATTTAAATATTATTAATATCCGTTAGCTTCAAATTCCCGACAAGCTTGGCGACAGTTGGCGGAATATCGTCAAATTTGGCGACCAAAAATAAGTAACCATAAATGATGCCAACTTGTCTATAGCTTACTAATATGGTACAATTCTCATTGAAATTCAGTACTGACGAATATTGTCTTATCGGGTTTGTCGCGTTTTAGCTTCTTAAAATTTGAATAAAATTAACTTCGAGTAAAATTTGCAAATTTTTAAAACCAAGAAATATGAAAGCTAACTTTTAATCCAGGCACATGCCGAAAGGACATTTTATAGACCGATTTGGATAAGATTAAGTATGTGCATAGTACATATGAATGACTCGACCGAGGTCGTTAGCCAGCTTCATCCGCCATCTTGTTTACAAATAGCAGCCATTTGCACCGTTCACTGCCGCGCAATGCTTAAATATTTTTAATATCCGTTAGCTTCAAATTCTCGCCAAGCTTGGCGTAATATCGCCTAATATGGTGACGAAAAATAAGTAACCATATATAATGACAACTTGGCTATAGCTTACTAATTTGGCGCAGTTCTCATTGAAATTCTGTATTGACGAATATTCTCTTATCGGGTTCGTCGCATTTTAGCTTCTTAAAATTTGAGTAAAATTAGCTTCGAGTAAAACTTGCAAAAGTTTTAAAACCAAGGAATATGAAAGCTACATTTTCCTCCCGGCACATGCCGAAAAGACTTTTTTTATTAGCGTATGATTTTAGTTTTCCTAATAAATTATTACCATTAAACAAAAAGTTCCCTTAAATTTCTTGATTATACACTGCTCAAAGCAATTAAAGGATATTGAGATTGTGGATGGATCTTGCAGTTGGGAAATTGTTGAGGCTAACGGAAAAGACAGGCTACCGCGGTGGGTCCGATTCTTCTTTTTTTACAGACCGCTGGAGTCACGTGATGCTCTTTTCGCACACCTTCATTGGTGCATTTGAGCATCACGTGACTCCAGCGGCCTGTAAAAAAAGAAGAATCGGACCCACCGCGGTAGCCTGTCTTTTTCGTTAACCTCGGGAATTGTTTAGATGATTGAAACATGATCGACAGACGTGTTAGGCTATAGACGGGTTGCACATGACGTCACATGTCTGAAATCGCATCCTATGGCGTCCAAATATAAGGCGAATTTGTTGCTCTCCATTTGATTTTTTAGACTTATTTATACTATAATAATTAAAATAAGGAAGCTCGAAATTAAAGAGAAAGATAACACGTGCTTTTAACGGCAAACGGGGAGTTCTGTGCTCCACGTGTGCGCTCCAGAAGCTATAGTATCAGTCGTTGCTAATAGCAACGTGACGTCAATGCAAGGGGTCTATATGAGAAAAACATTACACATGTTTGGCAGAAAAAAGTGCATTGTATTGAGCAAATTGTGTACAAAAGTAAAAAACACAATTTGTGTACATGAGAAAAAACGAATAAAAAATTCCTTCAATCCTTTCTAGCAGAATGTATGATTTCCACGGGCGGCCAGCAACGTTGAACCCCTTTGAGGCATGGAGTCAATGAGGCTATTAATGAGGAACTAGGATATTGTGTCCCACTTCTCCTGAAGAAATCTTTCCAGTTATTGGAGCGATTGTGGGGGGGTGGTAGGCGGTCAGCAACTCGTCTGCCTAGAATGTCTCAAACATGCTCTATTGGGTTTCATGTCCGGAGAACACGCTGGACATTCCATTCTTATGATTCCTTCCTCGAAAAGAAAAGCATCCACCAAGTGAGTACGATGTGACCTAAATTGTCATCCATTAACACGAAGTCATCTACAATTGCTGTAGCATAACGGACTGCAATAGGTCAGACGATCTCACTCCTAAATCGCTGACCGGTCAGAGTTCCATTTCGAATGATGTGGAGGTCGATGCGCCCATCAATGGAGGTGCCAGCATAGACCATCACGCCTTCCCCGCCAAATCTGACAGTTCCTTGCACGAACACAGGATTATTTCTAGTGCTACGTTTCATCCAGATGAACAAAAGCCTATTATTAGGATGAACAAAAAAAGGGACACCTAAAAGAATATTGTGTAACTCATTTCTCCTCCAATTCACAGGCTCTATTTCCCACTCCCTGCGGGCGCCACAGTGCTTTGCTCTTAACATAACACATACCATTAGTCTGCGAGCATACAGACCTACAGCGTGGAACCGGTTTTGGACAGTTTGAGGTGAAACTGTGGTGTCAGTAGCCGAGCGAAGGTGTTCTTGAAGAAGAATGACATTCATTTTTCGGTGTCTCCGAGCCATTAGCGTAAAATATCGCTCTTCATCGGGCATTGTTGTACGTCTACGACTTTGCTCTGGTCTTTGACCTGCATTTCAAGTCTTCAAAACATGGTTCCATATCCTAGAAATCACACTTTGTAAAACTCTAGTGGCTTCTGCTACTTCGACTTGTGTTTGCCCAACCTCTAACCGATCAACAACTCTCCAAGCTTCTGATTTGGTTAAATGACATCGTTGAGACATCGCAATTATCGAAGCAAAGCACTTACTGAATGTCGATCATTGTTTTCTACTTTGTCTTTCAGTAAGTTGAAAGCCAAATTTTATTCGCTGCCGCTAAAGCGTCGTTTTTGACGTCAAACACAAAATTTGCATACTCCGAAGTTTCAAAATGAAAAATAAATTGCATTTGTGACCCTCAACTTTCATTTTCTGTAATAAATAAATGAATCTCTTATACTGTTATCTTTATTTTATTTAAGATTTACAATATCCTTTAATTGTTTTAAGCAATGTCTTTTCCCTTTACTTTCTACAGAAACGGTTGGTTGGTTGGTTATATTGTGTTTTATGGCGCAAAATTACTTTAGGGACATGCTGCGCCAAACAAAGACTAAAATATAAAAAAAAGTGAGTAAACAAAAGACATCAAGAAAAAATAATGAAATGGGTTGAAATATAGAAAAGCCATCTGGATGGGGAACCCATCCAGATGTAGTCGTCAAACAAGGGTAAAAAACAATGTAAAAAAGAAATCCAGTAAAAAAATGCAAAGTAGAGCAAAGTAAAGATGTTATCTGGATGGGGTTTCCATCCAGGTGTCAATAAGAAAGTCAAACATATGAAGCATAAAATAAACTATATCTCAAAATAAAAACCAGCGCGTTTTAAAAAAGTAAAGAGTGCCCCATGAGGTGTTTCCCCAATGAGGTTTGTCAAGATTGGTGATGATGTGTTTAAATACATTCTATATAAGTGCCGGAGGCCCGGACAGTCAGTTAAAACATGATAAATGGTCAGGTAATCAAAATGACAATGTGGACACATGGGTGCATCCTCCCGAAGTAAAAGATGTTTATGAGTGATTCTTGAATGTCCAGTTCTCAGACGAGTCAGAATAACATAAGTTTTTCTTGGATAAATCGGAAGCCAGGTTATGATTGTTAGTTTAATATGATGCAGTTTATTATTGTTTTCTAAATCCCAACTCTCTTGCCAGTTATTCTGAATAAAATTATTAATAAGTAATTTAACGTCCGAGAAAGGAACTTTATGGGGTAACGGATTAAAAGCACGTTTTGCCGCTTCATCTGCTTTCTCATTACCAGGAATACCTATGTGTCCAGGTACCCAGCAGAATAAAATATTATAGCCACACTTTGTCAATTTATTATAAAAATCTAGGAAGGATGATAAAAAAGGATGCTTTTTAAAAGATTTTATTGCGTCAATAGAACTATTTGAGTCGGTATAAATGATGAAGGATGTGTTACGGTGATGAGAAATGTGCAACATGGTTCTCTCTATCGCGATCAGTTCAGCTGTGAACACAGAAGTAGACGAATGCAGCCGGTAGCTGAGAGAAGCATTTTCACAAAAAACCCCGCAACCAACAATATCTCCACTTTTGGAACCGTCTGTATAAATGTCAGTGTAACTATTGAAATTTGATCTATGTGCAGCAAATAATTGTTGAAAAATAGCAGGAGCCAAGTTATTTTTATCATATCCTTTAAAAGGATGCAGAGACGTAATATTTGAATGTTTCCAAGGAGGTAGCACATGTGGGTGATATGAGCTCGCCTCGACATCACCCAGAGAGCCATTGTCAATGAAGTTTCTTATTCTTAAACCAAAAGATCGGATGCAAGACGGGCGATGCTGATAAAGCATGTCATTGTCAGTATTTAACATGCAGGAATGAAATGGATGACCATGATGCGAAAGGAGATGGTAATACAGAATCAATGAGAGTTTTTCTCGAATATGATAGAGAGACGGTTCATTACAATCAACATACAAGCTAAAAAGTGGGGATGTACAAAAGGCACCAGAGCAAACACAAAGTGCGCTATGGTGCACAGTGTCAAGTTTATTAAGAACAGAATTACGTGCTGAACCGTAGACCTGGCAGACATAGTCAATTTTTGAACGGATTACAGAACGATAAATTTTAAGGAGAGATGTACGGTCTGCTCCCCATGAAGTATTTGAAAGCACTTTCAGTAAATTAAGCGATTTTTCACATTTTGTCCTTAGTTGTAAAACATGTGGTAAAAATGTCAGTTTATTATCAAAATAAAGGCCTAGATAACGAACATTGTCCACAACAGGAATTTGAGAAGAACCAATAAAGATTTCGGGATCTGGATGCAAACCCCTACATCTACAGAAAGGCACACAGGAAGTTTTGTCATGAGAAATAATAAACCTATTTTTATTTGTCCAGTTAAGAATATTTTTGATTGCAATTTGCAGTTGTCTCTTAATAAAACGCATATCCTGTCCCATACACATAATCCTGAAGTCATCAACGCATAAATCCCCCTTCACAGAAGGCGGTAGTTGATTCAGGATGTCATTTATTTTGATTGCAAAGAGGGTGACACTCAAGACACTAAACTGAGGTACATCCTCTTGTTCATAAAAACTAGATAAAATTCCACCAATTCGAACTTGAAAAAGTCGAATTGTGAGGAAGTTTTTGATAAAAATTGGAAGATTCCCGCGAAAGAGTAAGTTAAAAAGGTCACGAAGAATCCCATAACGCCAGGTTCTGTCGTAAGCTTTCGCCATATCAAAAAATACTGACACCAAATGGTTGCGTTTTAGAAAGGCTGTCCGGATGTGATTTTCCAAATAAATCAAATTATCAATAGTAGACCTACCGCGTCGAAATCTTCTTTGAAAAGCGGCAAGGCAATTGTTAGTTTCTAAAACATGAACAAGGCGGCGGTTGAACATTTTTTCAAGTAATTTGCAAAGGCTGCTAGTAAGTGCGATCGGCCTATAATTTTTTATATTGGTAGCATCTTTTCCTGGCTTAGGAAAAGGAATAACGATAGCTCAGCACCAATCATTGGGAAAAATCTGTTCCGTCCAAATCCTGTTATAAAAAGAAAGCAGATTGTTAAGTGAAATATGGGAGAGATGCTTGAGCATGATGTAAGTGATGCCATCGTGACCTGGAGCAAATAGGCGACTGTCTTGCAAACAATTTAAAAGCTCTGATATAGTAAATGGTTGATTGTAGGAAAATGAGTTATGAATATTAAAATTAATACTGCTCATTTCAGTCTTTTTTTTTTTTTTTGTAAGATAGAAAAAGCTCTGGATATGCGTCTGATTTTGAAATAGATGCTAGGATATTACCTATTGTTTCAGCTATATTTTTAGGAAAAGTGATGGTTTGACCGTTATGTTTTAAAATAGAAATATGATTTTCAGAGTAAAGGCCCATACATTTTTTTTTACTTTTACCCAAAGTTCTTTGCTTGAAGTATTGGAGTTTATGCTTGATACATAGTTAATCCAGAACTCCCGTTGGCTTTTGCGTCGCACTCTTCTAGCTTCTGCCTTTGCCTTTTTAAATGCTATATAGTTATTATTATTTGGGTATCTCCGAAAGAGACCCCAAGCCCTCTGTTGTTTTTTCTTTGCACTTTGGCAATCGCTATTCCACCATGGTTTTCTGTTCTTATGGTTAGATGATGTTTTTGGAAGGTTTGAATCAGCCGCATTGATAATACATTGAGTTTTATTATCAAGTGCATTGTCAATATTCCCCGCAATCATGTTAGCGGTGATGTTTGCAAGTGATGTAAAAGATGGCCAATTGGCTCTGTCATATATGTAATGTTTGGAATAGACCCCTTGCATTGACGTCACGTTGCTATTAGCAACGACTGATACTATCGTATCTGGTGCACACACGTGGAGCACAGAACTGCCCGTTTGCCGTTAAAAGCACATGTTATCTTTCTGTTTAATTTAGATCTTCCTTATTTTTATTATTATAGTGCAAACAAGTCTAATAAATCCAATGGAGACCACCATATTCGCCTTATATTTGGGCGCCATACGAAGCGATTTCAGACGTGTGACGTCATGTGCAACCCGTCTATAGTTATTACAATCCATAACAGGAGTAGTCAGTGTAATAAAAGTGGGAAAGTGGTCACTGCCATGTAGGTCATTTGAGACCCAGAAATTCCAGAAAGGATAGAGATATGGGGAGAAAATTGCAAGATCTATTGCATGGAAAGTACGAGTGGGCTCGTGAAAATAAGTGTGACCACCATTATTATGCAGGCATAAGCCGTTGTCAGATATAAGTTTTTCAATAGTTTCACCGCGTTGATTAGAATCACGGTTTCCCCAGAGTTGGCTGTGTGCATTAAAATCTCCAAGAATGATATATAGAGCAGGGAGTTAGAGAAGGAGATTATCAAGATGTGCTGACTGAATAGTTTGGTTAGGAGGTAAATAAATGGTACATATTGATATGAGATGTTTGATATGTACAAGGACTGCAACAGCTTGTAGGTTTGTATTTAAAGAGATATGAGTAAGGGGTAAACTGCGAGAAGAAAAGAGCCACTCCACCAGTGGCCCTATCACTACTGATAAAATCTTTTCTGTAGGTTGAATAGTTGCGTAATGTGGCTATGTCAATGGTTTAAATGGGTTTCCTGTAGAGCTAAGCATAATGGTTGATAGTCTGATAGAATTTTACGGATTTCGTCATGTTTATTGTGATACCACGGCAGTTCCACGAGATGATATTAGACATGAATGATTTTTTTTTACAAAAAAATCTGCGTTATTTTATTCGGAGATAGTAGACATACTATCTCCATCATTAAATTCTTCATCCGGTTCTGGGTGAAGAGCTAAAGCATCATCTTCCTCCATTTTATCTTTCTGTTTTGGATGAGTTTCTTTTTTGGATGTTTTATTCTTTTTCTTTTTGGATGCATTTTCAGATGACCCAGTAGCTTTAATTGTTGGAAGGTTAAATTTGTCCGCATCAGATCTACGGTTTAGTTTTATAAGTGGTGTTTTAGTTGTATTTTGAGAGCCTCTATTTTGGAGTGGAAGTTTAGAAATGAAAGATTGTGATGATTTTGAATGGGCATTTTGTGGTGGTTTAGGAGGAAGAGATTTTGGTGTCTTGGGAGGAACAGATTTTGGGGACTTAGGAGGAATAGATTGCGTTGATCTATTTGTCTTACCAGAAATATTAGACAGGTTGATTTCTTTTTGTTTTGGTTGACAATTATTTTCAGTGGGGAATTCAGTTTGAGTTGCAATAGTTTGATACGTTTTATGAATGGTTTTAGCTAAGGTAGCAGCGTATGACACACCAACTTTGGGAGTTCTGGATTCAACGATTTTTCTGGCTTCAGGGTACGATATGCTATCTTTTGTGCGTATGGTCTGTATCTCTTTTTCCTTTTTCCACTGTTCACACGATTTAGCGTAAGATGGATGATCTTTCTTGCAGTTGACACAACAAGGTGGAGCATTGCATTGCGCACTTTCGTGCCCAACTACACTGCACCTACCACATGTTTCCTTACTTTGGCAGTTTGTTTTTGAATGCCCAAACGTTGAAAATTAAAGCAACGCAGTGGGTTTGGGATATAGGGTCTTACAGAACATGATAGATATCCTGCTTTTATATATTTGGGTAGGTTGGGTATGTTAATTGTGAGTATTATGTGCTTGGTAGGTATCTGAATTTGATTAGCTGGTATTTGTTCATCTCGACGGTAGATTTTTATTCGCCTGTCTTCAATGACATTTTGTTCCTTTAAATTATCTAATATTTCATCATCAGTAACATGCAATAAGTCAGATTCCGTTATTACCCCACGAGATGTGTTGAGGGTTCTATGTGGACTTACGGAGACAGGGATATTAGCAAAATTTGTACATTTCTTTAGGTTTGTGGCTTGCTTACTATTGTTTACTTCAATAAGAAGTTCACCAGATCCTATTTTTTTAATGGTCTTTGGTTCACCTATCAATCCTTGGATAGATTTGTGAATTAAAAAGGGAGAGGTTTTGTCAAAGCTGCCTTCTTGCTTTTTAACAATAAAGAATCTTTCAGCACATGGGTCCTCAGTTCTATCAGCCCAAGATTTGGGTTGGCTCTGATTTATATCTGCTTGCAGGCCGGAGCCTGATGCAGTGAGTTTCTCCTTCGACTTATTCTGAGACATTAGAGTCTCAGGCTGAATGTTGAGTAGAACATGGGGTTGTGGGGCCTCCACATCGCATATCTTATATTCTATAGTTGTAACCATATTCAATAGAGATTTTATGAAACGCCAGACATCGGGCTGGTCACCGACCCTTCTTCTTACCGTTACTTTAGGCGCAGGTCTCAAAAGGGTGAAAACTATTCACAACAAACTTCCACGATTTTCGAACGTTAGATTAAACTCGATAGCACCTCCAAACTCTAGCTCTTTCGCAGTAGAACCCGGTAGTCGTAGGTAAGCCTTTACAGCTCTGTCCAACCTACAACCCCTTAAGCCGAAAGGCACCAGTCTCCCAGTGGATGTCCTAACCGCCGCCATACAATATGGCGTCCACCGATCACGGAACCGGAATTCGGAACTGCCCTGCACTCTGGGACTCGAGATCAGCCTAAAAAAGTAGAAACGAGGCGATGAGATTAAAAAACCTCAACACCCAGAGTGTCTCACGTGAAAATAAAAAAATCCACTATTGTAAAAAAGAAAAAGTAATGTGAGAGAGAACTTAGAAAAAAAGGTGTATTTTTTGTCTTTTTTAAACTATTTTTTTCTAACAGAACGATAACAATGTTAGTAGAACAAAGAACAATTTGAACAAATAAGTTAGTAAAAAACTAGAACATGAACTAGAACAAAGAGGGATAACTAACTAAAGAGAAAAGATTAAAAAGTGTGAAACAAAGGAAAAGGGATAGACAACCAAAAAGAGAAGAAAATAGGAAAGGAGAAAGATCGCTCAGGAATCCGGGGTCGCGAAACCCGTAAATAACTAAAGAAGGTAATTCCCTGGGGGATCTACAGAAACGGAGTACTTCAGTTGCTAACATTATAGAAATGGGATTAAAAACTACAAAAATTTTATATCTCAAAAATATACTGAGGTGCAGTTTTAAAAAATTGCAATTAACAGGTACTTTTCTTTTCCCTATACAAAGGTTAAAATTGAAAATGCGCGATGCTTAGAAGTTAAAAAAAATTACAATAGACTTTATCAATATTTAACTGTACAATGATACAACTGCTTCGTTTCACGTCTGGCTTATGTAATGTAACGATATTTTTTAATGACGACACTTTAATCGTTGCATGAAAGAAATAGCATATCGGGGGCTAAAAAAAGAGAAAGACCAAATTTTAATTAAAAAAAATAATAGTCATAACGGTAAATCATGCACACAAATGATTCCGCAAACGTATCTGATGTAGTAAATGATAAGACGGGCTCCCATCTCCCGGTCTCAGGCCCAAGCAGGCCCATATGTCCCTGCTCGGAACGACCCGAGAGCCAGAACCCGCGACACGTTCCGAAGGTCGCCGCCGGGAATGACCCGTCAAGGCCGCCCCTCACAAAGACTCCAGTCAGACAGAAGCACTGCCCAGTCACGCTGGTTATTCCCAAAAGAGAGATGAATTGGTCGCATACGACAATTCATACGTCCTCACCACCCAGATAGAAGAGCCAAATGGTCCCTTCTCTTGGTTCCCGAATCGGTACGCCCCGACAGCCTGCAGGAACTGAACACCTACAAACGAGTCGGGCCCACTAACCTACACGAGGTTTCCCGAGCCAGAGTTACTTTACGGAGGGCTCACAAGATCAAATACAATTTTCCGGCAAAGACATTCATGCGAGCCAACCGACAGGAGAGGGATGTGCCCCTAACTAGGAAGCCCGGAGGGTCGGGGAAAATCCCTCCTGACACAAAAGACGACGCCTCGCTCAGGGGATCATGAAGACGCCTTTAACGGACTCTGAGGAGACAAGGAAACTCCTCCTCCGACGACATAGACAACGCCTCGCTAGGTGTTTTTCGCCCAATCTCTCCGCTCAACCTCCGGAACACCTCGCGGCTCGACACTGGGAGTCAAGAAAGACCAGACTAGGTGCCGTGAAATGCATTCAGTACTTTTTGAAATTAACCCTGACATATTTACGACAAAAAAAACCCCAAGATTTTATTTAAATAAAATTTCAGTAATTCTTTTCTTATCCAGGTGAAAGAGATAGGCAACAAATATGATAAATCGCGAAATATTGTTTCAATCGATCAATTTTGAAAATAAATGTACTTCTTTTAAAACCTACAAACATGTTCCTCTCATATTTAAATTAAATATTTTCGTTTTATACCATTATTTATCATTAAAACTGTATTTCTTTGCATTTTAAATAAAATCAATAATAGTTATTTTCATTTTATTTTCCGACCTGTTTGTATTTTTTTAATTTCTAATTGATATAGATGTTTTGATTCTTTAATAAAAAGATGGCATAATATGCCGTCGCCAAGATAAAAAACATACGCCGATGCCAACCTTTTCGTCGAAAGCAAGGTCTGCTGCAGGAACATTTTTCTTAATCTAACGCAAAAGATAAATTGCCAAACTATGCAAAACAATGCAAATCTTTCATATTGAAAATTTATTTAAGCATTATGAATATCCCTTTATGGTTAAATTAAATATTTCCGTTTAAAATCACCGGTTAAAATCACCTATCAAAAGTACTTTTTTCTTTTTATTTCCTTTTAAATAAAATTCGTGAAAAATAAATTTCGAGATCTATAGTCGTTTCAATTCTTTTATCAATGATAATGGTCGCCAAAAATAACCAATAGTAAACTTTTTGTCCAAAATAACAGAACTTTCCATCATAATTCTACAATTAAACTACGTAGAACGATATTTTATATACTAATATCTACCCTGAAATAATATTTCTCTAACAGTGCAAGATCCATAAAAAATTCATTCAGTAGAACTCGAGTTATAAACAGCCAGGACGAAATTTCCGTTTGTATTTTATATATATATAAGTAGACAATGTTTTATTTAAAAAAAATTCGTCTTGCTTAATTAGAATTTAACAACAATATAAATATTTTATTAATCACCAATCTTTATATATGAATACATTTTTACACTTTTTAATCAGTAGGAAAATACCTAATTATGTTCTTAAAGAAATTTTCCATTTCACAAATGAAAAATTACTTTTGGTATGACTTACACGTTTAAATTCAAATTTCGCTTACAAAAATCTTCACTGCAAACACAATAAAGAAAAAAGGCTAAAAAGAACTGTACATGAAATATGTAAAAAAAATTTACACTTTGGAATGGATTTGATGATGCATATTTAAATCAGATTTATGAGATAACCCTTTATTATACACCTCACAAATTAAAGGCTTCTCTTTAGTGTGAAGACACATGTTGACCTTAAAATAAGATCTTCGAGAAAACCTTTTGTTACACACAGGGCCTGTTTACGGAATAGGGCCGTGAAGCCCATGCTTACCCACTGAAATACAAAAGGGCCCCCAATTTTGCTTTTCAAAGCTGTTTAGAGAAAAGAGTTTTAGAAAAAAGAAACTCAATCACTGTAAAAAATACATTTTTTTTTCTTATGAAACTTTATTTTTCTTACTATATGGCAATTTCTAAATCACAAAAAATATTTTGAAGTTCACATATTCTCAACTATAGTTCCATATTTGTCATTTACAAAATAAATTGGTTATTTACAATTAAACATATAATAAAATACTTTTATATAGGTAGTTTTAGTTTAATATTACAAATGTTATTTACTTAACTTTGATGGTACAATTTCGAATTATTTAAGCATACGAAAAAGAGATTTAGTAAATAAAAAGCAATTTGTAGAGTAATAGGGGGCCCCGTGTGTGACGTCGGGCTTCTCCTATTCCTAAGTGTTAAGCGGGCCCTGGTTACACACATTACAAAAAAGTGTTTTTTAGTATAAAGTTGCAGGTGGTCATTAAACTGAGATTTTTGAGGGAAAACTTTATTGCAAATCGCACAAAAGAAAGGTTTTTGAAACCGCAAGTGGACATTCAAATGAGATTTCGGAAAAAATCAATTGTTGCTACCATCCAGGAGAAGGGTTTCTCTAGTATTATATCGCTGATAGATATTTAATTCAGATTTCAAAGAATATGTTTTGTTTTACGCCTCGCAAGAGGAAAAAATCTCTTTAGTATGAATTCGCAGGTGGTTATTCAAATAAGATTTATGAGAAAATTGTTTGTTGCACACTTCACAAGAGAAAGGTTTCTCTTTAGTATGAATTCGTAGGTGGTAATTCAAATGAGATTTTTGAGAAAATCCTTTGTGGCACACCTCACAAAAGAAAGGTTTCTCTTTAGTATGAATTCGAACGTGGTCATTCAAATTAGTTTTCTGAGAAAATCCTTTGTTGCACACCTCACAAGAGAAAGGTTTTTCTTTAGTATGAATTCGCATGTGGCAATTCAAATTAGATTTGTGAGAAAATTCTTTGTTGCATACCTCACAAGAGAAAGGCTTCCCGTTAGTATGAATTCGACTGTGGATATTCAAAGAGGATTTACGAGAAAATTGTTTGTTGCACACTCCACAAGAGAAAGGTTTCTCTTTAGTATGGACACGAAGGTGTACATTTAAATAACATTTTAGAGAAAATCCTTTGTTACACACTTCACAAGAGAAAGGTTTCTCTGTAGTGTGAATTCGTAGGTGGTCATTCAAATGAGATTTTTGAGAAAATTCTTTGTTACACACCTCACAACAGAAAGGTTTCTCTTTGGTATGAATCCGTAAGTGGACATTCAAATCAGATTTTCGCGAAAATTCTTTGTCGCACACCTCGCAATTGAAAAGTTTCTCTCCAGTATGAATACGTAGATGGGCTACCAAATGAGATTTTTGAGAAAATCTTTTGTTGCACACTTCGCAAGTGAAATGTTTCTCATTAGTATGAACTCGCAGATGAACATTTAAATTAGATTTATGAGAAAACCCTTTGTTACACACCTCACATGAGAAAGGTTTTTCTTTACTATGAATTCGTAGGTGGCAATTCAAATAAGATTTTAAGGAAAATCCTTTGTTGCACACATCACAAATGAAAGGTTTCTCTTTTGTGTGAACAAGACGATGCCGATATAAATTCAATCTACTAGAAAATCTTTTGTTGCACAGTTCACACGAGAATAAATTCTGTTTAATATGAATATAATGACGCGTATCTAAATTAGACATCACAGAATGATTTTTGTTAACACACCTGAAAAACGAAAGCGACCAAATGATGATTACCAGTATGCCTATTTAAGTTAGATTTGTCACAAGGCCTTCTATTGCAAATCTCAGAAGTGAAAGAGTTTTTCCATTTTACCAGTACAATGGTGTATTTTTTAATTTTATTTCTGAGCAAATGTTTTATCAGAATACTTACTAAGAAAGTTTTTAATAAACAAAGACACCGTTTCAAATATGATTCCTGAAAAATCTTTTTATACATCACATGTAAAAGTGTTTAACTATTATAAAAGATTTGCTTTATTCTTACTATGAAATAAACAAAAAAGTCAGACATAGGAAAATTTTAATGCATAAATCCAGAAATGAACATTAATGAGTGGCACATTTTTAAAATTACACTGTATCAATTTATATTTAAATTTCTTTTCTTTCCGCAAAAAATGCAGCTACTTTTAAGCAATTAAACACATTTTGCAAGCAAAACTTCCTCTATATACAGTAATGACATTAAAAAAAGTTGTAACTACGATATATTTTTATAAAGTTGTTTAATTCCTGTTGTTTGGATTTAAAAGGATCTTTCGCGAGTGAGAGGAAAAATGCTAAAATTACTACATTGTACCAAAAATTTGAAGTTTCCCAACAGTAAATTAATTCTATATACTTGATAGCGTTATAAAAAATGATATCTAGTAATGACACTATACTCTTTAAACAGAAGTTGTGTTTAGAAGTGTCTCCACGGTATGTTCAGAAAAAAATTGACAAACATCTTCACCTGCAATATAAATAAAAAACATGTAGATGAAATTAAAAATAATTGTCACATAAATAATAAATGTTTTTGTTGTTATTGTTTATGACGGTCAGTTATCTAAAACAGGAATATGGGCCGAAAGAGGAGTGCTTTCCGTGTGGGTCTTTCTAAGGGAACCTAACCCGTATTTACACAAGGAAATCACAAAAAACTCCGAACGATTAGGCCAACGGGCGCGATTGCGTTCAAACCCAGCACCTCCCGTCTACCAGCTTTGAGCGTACAACCTCTCGGCCACTGGTGGATCGAAAACTCGAAAAGAAGGCTAGTTTGAAAGAGTTTATGAGTTACGTTTTAAATTATTAAACTTTGTTTCCAAAAGGTACTTTATGGCTAAGAATTTCATTACACACTTTTGTAAACAGAGTAAGATCTATTTATTCATTTATAGATCAAGAAAAGTGAAATAATTTATATGAGTTTCAGCTAATTGTAAAAATCTTTATATCATTAAAACATAAATTGAATTTTTTTGCAGATACTTGTTGAGTAAGAAAAAGAATTCAGTCAGCAATTAGAACCTTATTACTTTAAACTCGATTAATTAAATATCTGGAACAAAATATTTTTCTAATCCTGAATTTTATTTATCAATTTAAATTGCATAAGCCCAAATGAAGAAAACACCCTTTTATTTGCAGTATGTACAGCAAAATCTCCTTAAAGTGACCACGTTCCGTTCCAATAAAAATTGGTCGCTCCGAGAAATGGTCTCTTAATGGAGTTCATGTTTAAATCTAGATTTTAATTGTTGAAAAAAGCTGACAATTAATGTTACGAAAATTTATTTTTAGCATTAGGAAAAAATATACATATAAATTTAAGTATCAAAACAAAAGTTAATTACATAAGTTAATTACTGCAGAGTTTAAAAAATGAATACATTGACGCTTGCTTTGATTTTCAGATCAGATTGATGATCAGAAATAGTAAATTTCCCTGACTTTTCCAGGTTATTCAGGTGGCTAGACACCCTGATTTAAGGGATAACTTTTTTTTGTTGTAATAATTCCATGTCTTTTCCTTTGTGAAGATATAATGTAACATATATAGTACAAAAAATGTGGAGGCATAAAAGCTATAACGTATTATGTATTTAAATACTGTATAACCATTTTACCTACTCCTTTAACTCTTCTAAAAAATTTCTAGATACATACATTAGCAACAACATTACAGATATTTATTATAAATAGATATACATTACAACATTATGTCGGAATAACTCTTTAACCTGTATAATAAAAATTAATTCGTACAGTCGTGGAAAAAAAAAGTAAACACCCCCTACTAACTCCTCAACAAATTATCGTAGAAGAAAGTTACTGGTACCGAACGATTGGAAATAAAGTCTACTTTTAAATGATGTATATAAAATTTGTTTAAGGGGCCATCTACATATTAAAACGAACCATAACTTTGTTTTTTTCAATAGCAGTACCCAATTCTGACAGCACAAATGAACTCTACACTCTTCAATTAGCCTAAAAACGAATTTTTATGCAATTCGTACCATAAGTTTCCGAGAAATTAATTATTTTAAAACGAGCGTATTTTAAGGGCTGTATCCAAATTGAAGTTCCGTACTGGATTGTTAACCGAGAGAGCCGCTTCCTTGATCAAGGCACCTTAAGCGCCACTCAAGGAGTCAATGAAGCGTGTTAGATTACAGTACGGCAGAATAAATTTCAAAATGTCTACTCACTTCCATCATAGACGGCCCCTTAAACCATCATTTTGCCGTTTTTTAAGCATAATTTGAAAACTACTTGGAAGAAAAATGTGAAATTTTTGAATTTCCATAAAGCAGGACTTAATAAATCTAAATCCATAAAAAAAATTGTAGGTTGCAATTCATAATTTTTTCGAATATTAATTTCATAATTCATATCATAAAATTATAAAAATTGCAAATTCAGCTTATTTATGTTTGGGTATATTAGTATTATTACCACAAAAAAAAATTAGCACATTAGGAGCATAGTTTCGGGAGATATAAATAAAAATATAATTTAACATTAGAAGCACTCAACTTTGAATGTTTATAATTCAAAAACTTGTCATTCAAATGACTTGAAATTTGGTGTCTAGGCATAGTTTGAACCGAAGATTTGAAATATCTCGTTAAAATTGGGTATTGCCATTGACAAAAATGAAGTTTGGATTCGTTTTAATATGTAGATGACCCCCTAAGAAAATTTTATATACATCATTTAAAAGTAAACTTTATTTCCAATCGTTCGGTACCAGTCACTTTCTTCTATGATGATTTGTTGAGGACTTAGTAGGGGGTGTTTACTTTTTTTTTGCACGACTGTACATATTCTACAATTTATGATATTTTTAAATTTATTAACACAGTCAAACTCGTTTCTATCGAGCACTGTTTTATCAAGAACCCAGTTTTAACAAGAAAAAGAAATGATTGATATAAGAAAATATACAGCAGAGTTGTTTTTTATTGTGGGCTGAAATAAAAGGAAAAATATAACATTAAATGACGATGACACAATAAACAATTTAATATACGGGGTGTTTTTAAAGAAATATCGGGTTTTAACGCTTGGTAGTATTTATTACATAAAACTTAAAGTTATAACTAATAAATAAAATGAGAGCAACCATAACAGTTTTACCTACAAGCTTACAAGTGTTCAATGTGAGCATCTTCCGTCTCATGGCACACATTAAGTCGATAGCTCGGTTCTTCTCAAACGTTGATCAGTATTTGTGGGGTCATTATTGCAACAGCTGAAACGGTCAGCTGGTAGTGGAGGCACATACACATGATCCTTTATGAACCCCCACAGGTAGAAATCCCATGGTGTCAGATCGGGTGAGCGTCTGAACAGAACGTCTTTGCTAATCAACGTTTGGGAAGAACTGAGCTATCGACATGATGTGTGCCGTGTGACGGAAGGTGGTCACATTGAACACTTGTAAGCTTGTAGGTAAAACTGTTTGAGTTGCTCTTTCATTTTATGTATTAATTATAATTTTAAGTTTTCTATAATAAATAGTACCAAGCGTTAAAACCCCGATATTCATTTAGAAACACCACGTATTATTATAATCGAGATCAATAAATAAACATGATAATAAATGACTTTATTAAAAGATTTTATGTATGTGATAAAGTAGATAAAACAGAATTTCAATGCTTTTAAATTGACATAAAAAGGGGAATATCTTTACTTTCAAACAAAATCTGTCACCGAGCAATCTGATTAAATTCCAAAAATGTATACTTTCCCACCAGCCTTTTAAAAAATATCATCATGTTTTAAAAAATGCATTCGTTTCTTGCAATCATCAAATGCATTCAATCAGTCATTTTCATATCTGTTATATACAGGGTGCCCATAATTAAACGACCCTACTTTATATTTGTATACAGACTAAACTATTGGTCAGAAAATTGTGAAATTTTGTAACGGACATAATGAAAGAATGGGAACTTGTTTGAGCGAAAAAAAAAATATTTGTTCAAAATTTCACCATCAGCGGGCTTTTTTAATGAATTGCACATTTTAAAAAGTTTTTACGCTTTGATTTTTCCAGATTAAACGAGACAAATATACAGACCACCCCTTGAAAAAAATAAAGCGCAAAAACTTTTAAAAATTATTGGTGTTCGAATTGAACGGACCGTAAAAGCTCAGAAAAGAAAAATCCACTTACGACAGCCGCCATTTTTTTCACAGAGCTCAGGCCTAGTATTCAGTGGGGGGTGGTGAAATGTGTAATTTATTAAAAAACGCCCTCTGGTAGCGAAACGTTGAACTAAAATTTTTTCCACTCAAACTACTTCCAATTCCTTCATTATGTCCGATACAAAATTTCACAACTTTTTGACCAACAGTTTCATTTAGACAACTTTAAAGTAGGGTCGTTTAATTATGGATACCCGTATATTATGTCATTCAGGGTACGGAGCACATAGGATAAATTTTATTGTTCTTACCAGCATCTTTTATCAATAATCTTCATGATATATTCCTATTGCATACCTTATAAAAAATGTCTCTTGAAGATTATTGATAAAAGATACTGGTAAGAACAATCGAATTTGTCTTATACGCTCCGACCCCTGCATTATGTAGATATGATGTGCAGGGTGATCATAAAAAAACTTCCCCGATATATGCACCCCAAGCGACCTAACCGCTGAAGCAATCGAAAGGAAATTTCAGATTTAGTTATTTGAAGGTATGCGCTCGAGAGCGTGGTGATTTAAAACAAAAGGTTTACAGTTACACGGTTAGAGTTACAGTGAAAAAATTTCGAAATTTTCGAATGGCAACACCCTTTTTTTCCTGCGCAAATACATCAGCGCATTGAAAAACCATAAATGGCGTTGGAACTTTACATGTATGACTAAAATTGCCAGTGTAATACATAAAATTATACAAGAACGAGAAGGAACCAGATTAGCTCTGACTGTGAAGCGCGCAGGGGCTGACGGGATTTTACGAAGACGAACTGCTTGCAACCCCCCTAACGCTAAGCGATAACTTCACCTTACTATCCAATGGGTTTTGTTACTATCACCCCTTTTCTCGCAAGTGCTCTTGGGGATTAACGAAGGAGAAAATATCCGGTGGCAAACAGCAAGCAGGGCAGATGCAATGCAAAAATATGCTTGCATACCTTCTTGTTCTTTGCAATTCTATGGTGTAATATCGTGGCACTCAATCCTAATCAGTTCCTATGTAACGTAATATTCAGCACTTTAAAACAAATGATTACATTTTTATTTTCACTATGTGCACACAAACACAACTCAAAAACGCATTTTAAAACAAATCTTACAACATTACTCAGCTCACAACTGAAAAAAAATCGGCTACTGAAAAACATGTATTATAGTCACTTCTTCGTTCCTAGCAATGGTCTTTTTTTGCAAGTGTTTTACGCCGGCAATTTTAATCATACGTGTATCATTCCAACGCCCTCTATGGTTTTTCAATGCGCTGATGAATTTACACATGATAAAAATGGGTGTTGCCATTCGAAATTTTTCACTGTAACCGTGAGAACTCTATTATTTTAAATCATCACGATCTCGAGCTCATACCTTCAAATAGTTATACAGTGAAACCCCGAATCTACGATTTTCTCGCATTATACGTTTTTTTTTCATCACATCCCAGTTTTTCCGTATAATTGTAATGTTAATTTAACCCGGATCGCAAGTTTGTTATTTATGGAATTTCCTGCATTTTACGTTTTTCTATGGAAAGTAAAAAAAGTTCTAAAATAAACAATAATTTTTCCTTTTGTGCTTTTTTAAAGCTAATCCACGTTGTTGAAAGTTATGTAATCTATGAAAACAGAAACGCATTCTACAGACTCCGGTCTTCTGAAACTGGTCCCCCCCTCCCCCGGACAGCTGGCGGGGGAAGCAAAGTAAAGAAACAACACAACACACTTTATTGGTGTAGGAATGAGATGGGCAGGAGAAAAGACATCCCAGTTACTAATCAGATGGGACTCATTTCTTTCGGCGGGAAGGAAAAGGGGTCCTTACTCTTCTTCATATTTTCAGATTCAGTTGTTGTTTAGCAAAGGGTGGTCGCATTTCTAACCTTTTTGTGCCAAAATGACAAGTAAAAAACACAAAAACTTTTCTGTTGCTGAGAAAGCCGAAATTGTTAAACAATTTGATGAATTTCACGGAACCAAGGTAGCGTTTGCGTGACAACCCTGCAATCCATACTACAGAAAAAGAATGCATTGAAAAAAAAAACATCGAGAAAGTGGGAGAAAAAAATGCCAAAAAACGGAGAACATTGAAAAAAATCGCCGTACGACGAGCTGGAAGGTATCTTATTAAAGTGGTTTAAAGAAGCTCGTGCGCGAATGTACCTGTAAATGGCACGATATTGGGAGAAAAAAGCTCTAGAAATCGCCGACAGGCTTGGTGGTTTGAAAGACTTCACAGCTTGAGATGGCTGGGTTGACCGGATGAAAAAAATACATAATCTTGTGTATATATCGTTTTCGGAAGAATCATCAAGTGTAAATGAAGCTACAATAGAAGATTCGAACAAAAATCTATCAAATTTGACCAAAGGATACAAGCCAAAGGACGTATTCAATGCGGACGAAACCGTACTTTTCTTTAACCTCCTACCGGATAAAAGTTAGGTTGCTAAAGGAGACTCCTGCCATGGAGGGAAGATGTCTAAATTGTATCTTACGGTTTTACTGTGATGTAATTCTGATGGAAGTGAGAAGCTGATGCCTCTTGTTAGAAAGTCGCGCAATCCACGATGCTTCAAAAACGTGAGAAGTTATACGACAAAGTACGAAGTAAACAAAAATGCGTGGATAACCAAACCCCTTTTCGAAGAATTTTTGCACAAACTAAACAAAACAAGTGGGTAAGTGTGATCACAGATCGCACACAGGATTTCGTTTAATATTCCTTTCAAAACACTTTATCATTTTGAAAAATCTGTTAGTTGCACATTTCGCAACCAGGGGCGCACTCTATTCTAAACAAACCTCTATCCCAACGAAATTCTGTTTTACATACTATCCGTATATATATTAGTCGAAGGAATTGGGCCCATAGCACCCGAGATAAGTAGGCACCCCTGGCGGTAAAAAGTGGAACTAAAATATGTAAGGCTATGGTGCATAATATGAAAGAATGGTCAAAGGGGGTGTCTGCAAAAGTTGGAAAAGTGCTCCCCGGGTGAAAAGTGCAGAGGTTAGAAAAATTGCTTAAAATATACAAGTTAGAGCACGGAGGAGTAAATAATATAAGACTTTTTGAAAATTTTATGATTTGATGTGTGGTCGAGGTATTCAGCTATCTATATCTTTGCAAAAATACGTCTCCAACTTAATTAGGGGTTCTCTCAGAAAGAATTGCTTAAAATACATATGTGGTAGCTCAAAGGGTTAAACGTAAGAATTTTTCAAGATTTTATGATTTGTCGCCTGGCCTCAGGTGTTCTGCTATAAGTATGCAAAATTTCAAATCTCCAATTTAATAAGGGGCTCAGTTAGAAAGAATTGCTTAAAATACGCATGTGGGAGCCCAAAGGGTTAAATGTACGACTTTTTTCAAATTTTTATGATTTCTCGCATGATGATGTTCAGCTATAAGTATGCAAAATTTCATGCCTCCAACCTAAATAGGGTGTCACTTAGAAAGAATTGTTTAAAATATACATGTAGGAGCCCAAAAGGTTAAATGTACGACTTTTTGAAAATTTTATGATTTGCCGTCTGATGTGAGGTGTCCATCTATAAGTACGCAAAATTTCACGCCTGCAACCTAATTAGGGACTCACTAAGAAAGAATTGTTTAAAATACACATGTGGGAGCCCAAAGGATTAAATGTACGACTTTTTCAAAATTTTATGATTTGTCGTATGATGTGTGGTGTTCATCTATAAGTATGCAAAATTTCAAGTCTCCAACATGTATAGTTTCTGAGAACGGGCTCTGTGACGGACAGAGGGACGGACGGAGGCGCGAGATGAATAGGGTTTCGTCAGATGAACGAAACCCTAAAAATGGAGTTGTAGAATCATAAAATAATTTTGTTCATTGATCAATGTAGTGCACATTCGGTTTTGCAGCTGTCTATAATGATGAGTTGTTTCAATTAAATAGCGATTTAAATCAAATTGTTTTTTTAAAAATCTTTGATTTAAATCAAATTATGTTTTTTAAAAAAATCTTTAATTTAAATCAGTTTTTTTAATATATATATTTTCAGGTTAAATAAGAATCAAATTCCTCATTTATGTTATAAGAAAAGTCATCATTCATTTCAGATTAAAAATTTCCTTTTAATAACATTAAATACAACTTTTATAAGTTTAAAACACTATTATTTTATGAAAGTAAATGCAATTGCATTAAAAATATTACCAATCCATAGTGCATTCCTCAAAAATATTGATAAATGCTCTCTCATTTTTATTATTTTTTTTTTAATGAGCAGTTCATTTTTGCAAGTTAAATGCTTAAACTATAGTTAAATCTATTTAAAATAACGTATGTAATATAATAATACTTTCAGTGCAGAGTTATTTTCTCTGAAGCAGATTACAGATAATTCACGAGTTTGTTTTATGCTTAGTTGCTTAGACCTGCAAATTACTATGTCACATATGTTGGTGATTCAAATATTGATCAAATAATATGATCAATACTTGGACCATAACATAATAAATATTTCGACTATTTGTCTAACACATAATTATAGAATTCCAATTCCCTCTTTCTTCTATAACTGAAAATACTTTAATAGCTGACTAATCCCTTTTTCCTTTCTTTTCCTAGAATTCATTGCTTACTTCAACTGAAAATATAAGGAATATTACTGTGCCTTATTCATGGGCAGGCGCAGATCCACGGGGATGGAGCGGGGCGATCGCCCCCCCCCCCAAAAAAAAAGTATAAATCCACCGCTTATCGCGAATTCCAACAAATGGTCGCCGAAAAAAAAATCAATTTCGTCATTCGTTCCCAGAAAAAATCACCAAATTCATCAAAGCATCGCGCAGAAAGCGCCAATTTCGTCAAAAAATCGCGCATTTCGTCAAAGGACCGCGAAAAACGCAAATTTTGTCAAAAGGATTGCGAAAAAGCGCAAATTTTGTCAAAAGGACAGCGAAAAAAAAAGCAAATTTTTTCAAATGATCGCAGAAAAAAACGTAAATTTCGTGAAAAAATCGCAGAAAAAACGCGAATTTCGACAAAGAATCGCGGAAAAAACGCAAATTTCGTCAAGAGATCTCGGAAAAAATGCGAATTTTGTGAAAGAATCGCGAAAAAAATACGCGAATTTCGCCAAAGAATAGATAAAAAAACGCGAATTTTGTAAAAGGGCCGCGAAAAAAAGGAATATTTAGCGCCAGGAGGAGATTCCCCGAGGCACGGATCGGGGCTGTCCCCCCCTCCCCCAAGATATAAATCCAACACTTTTAACGGCAGTTTTCGCGGAACAGGCAGACAAGCAAACGAAAACCAAACACTTTTCGGGTGTCAATGGTAAATCTCACTGACGTTTCGCCAATTAATGAACAAAAAAGGATTATGTCCTGTCAAAAGGCATATGCAGCCATAATATTTGACACTATGGGTTGAGGTGGGGGTCGATGCCCCTTCGTGTACCTTTTGTTGAATTTCTACAACAGAAAATTGACAACGGATCCCTTTAAGGTGTGGAAACTTTTTTATCTTTTCAAAGAAGCTGCACTTCTAATTTCTGTATGATATTTTTGCAGAGAGCTCTTTTGTTTGAGAAAAGAATGGGATTCGTAGCAATTTTCAAAGAAAGAAAGAAACAAGAAAAAGAAAGGACCTTATAAAACTTCAAGCATCTTAATATTTTCTGAAAAAAGCCACTAATGTTTAAAAAAAATGTACTGCTATTGCCACCCACACTGTTGCATTTCAAGGGGTATTTGATGAATGAACAAAAAAGGATTATGTCTTCGTCAGTTAAAAGCTAAAATGTATATGGTGTGTTAATTTTTGTAAAGCCAACTTGGTAAACCAGTTCTTCCTTTATGTATTTACTCAATGAAAGGCCTTCTAGGTCATTTGAATAGAAAATGTTGCTCTACTGTCACCCACCATTCATTGTTTGGTTTACCATTTTTCGGTGTCTTTCTACCTCTTGTAGAGAAGCTATGGAAACAGACCTTAGGTCTCAATAACAAATGTTAACCTTGATGGACTAATAGTAAGTACTAGATTAATATTAACACAATTATTCTAATTGGTAAACAAATCATATCGAAATCATATCATTCGAATCCTGGTCCGGACATTTTTCGCCCAGTTGGAAATTTACATCTATTATGATTTGTTTACCAATTAGAATAATTGTGTTAATATTAATCTAGTGTAATTTCATATCCAGCGATTTTTCTGGAGTTCCATAACCTGAGATTTATTCTGTTGAGCTGAACCAGGTTTCAGACCAGAGGCTGAAATCATCAAGGTTAGCTGGGTGAAAAACTTCGACCAGAATCGTCCGGGATAGCTCAGATGGCAGAGCACTGGCGGCTTCAGCCAGGGAGGTCCCGGGTTCGAATCCTGGTCCGGACATTTTTCGCCCAGTTGGAAATTTACATCTATAATAGTAAGTAGATTACGAAGAAGTATACCCACAGCTTAGATGACACATTTTGACTTTTCAAGGATGTTAAGACCCCTTGAGATTTTTATTCAGTCTCTTTTTTGAATAAACCAAAAGATAAATAATTACCAGAGTAAAAATGAAAAGAATAAAAATAAGACATTTAATAAATAAATTCTATGGTAACATTTTTAATTTTTCAGCACAATTAGTAACAATAAGTCATATTTTGAGGAGAGGAGGCTTATATAATAGGGTGGGCCGAAAAAAACTCTTTTCTATTTTCGATGATGGGTAATGTGGAAAAGTTGCCACTGGTGGCACTAAGTTCACGCAAAAAATTTGAGATTTTGCAGACAATTCCTTCATTTGCCGCAAATGGCTTGAAGTTTGGCTCAAATGCTGATTTTTGAACTTTTTTAGCAAAAGTTTAAAAAATGTTAAATTTAAGTTGTTTTTAACTGAATTTACTTGAAATGTCATGTTTAGTGTACGAAATGTTTAAATAAGCTCTAATTATGTATTATTTAATAGTTATGTGCATTTTGAATTAGATGACTTTTATAGCTTTTTCGCATATAAGTGAGCAAAAATTGCAGGTATTGTGACAACAGGGAATAAGGACCTCGTCATCGGTAAAGACTTGGTCAGGAGGCAGAAAAAGAAACCTGGAAAGAAGATACAGGAGGAGGAAGATCTTAGAGGAAGAAAAATTACAAGCATCTGTTTTGATAGTAGAAAAAATAAAACGATCTTCATAAAAAATGGGACTAGACGCACCGGCGACAGAAAGACGAAACAAATATCACCATGTTATCTGAACGTGGTTTGGAATATTTGGGTCATTTGACACCTCCTTCTGACCACTGCGGAGAAATAGCGAATTCATTATATAATTTTCTAAGCCAGAGCCTGCTTTGGAAAAAATCAAGGAGAGAACTGCAACATTTAATATGTATTCTTCATACGAACGAGCTCCCACTCTGACAATGACATCAACTGTCTAAACTAAATGGTAGAGCCACTTGGCCTAAGACCTTTACCAACTGAAACGGAGCTAGATTAATAGAGTACTCAAATCTTCAGCCTTTTACATATTTGATGTCCATGAAACAGGAATAGGCTCGTAGAAATTAACAAGTACATTTTCGCACACCATTAGGGATTATGTGCTTCGTACTTCTCTTGAGGGTTCCGCTTGTTCCCTTTTTAGGTGCGTTCGTAATTATATAAATACGTAGCACCTATAGTTGTCGTTCAGTCCGTCAGTCTGTCCGTCCGTCTGTCTGTCCGTCCGCATATAACAGAGCAAAAACTACCCAACCGAATCGTTTAAAATTTAAACTATATAATTGTTGCATAATTTTGTCCAGTCATTTCAATTTTTATGAAAATCGATGTATAGTTTAATTACAGGGACAATCAAAAGTTTTCCGTTACATTACGGCCAATGGGAAGAAATTATTGCAAGTGCATTTTAATGATGTTACAGCCTTCCGAATGGTCTGAAATTATAAATATATAATTGTTGCAAGATTTTGTCGAGTCATTTCAATTTTTATGAAAATCGGATGTATAGTTTAATTACAGGGACAGTCATAAGTTTTCCGTTACATTACGGCCAATGGGAAGAAATTATTGCAAGTGCATTTTAATGATGTTACAGCCTTCCGAATGGTCTGAAATTATAAATATATAATTGTTGCAAGATTTTGTCGAGTCATTTCATATTTTATGAAAATCGGATGTATAGTTTAATTACAGGGACAGTCATAAGTTTTCCGTTACATTACGGCCAATGGGAAAAAATTGTTTCAAGTGCAAATTAATGATGTTATAGCCTTTCGAAGTACACTAAAATATACATTCTGTACAATATGCGGCGAAAAAAATATTTATAAAACTAGTTATAGTACGAACGCACCCCATTTACCACGTTGGCGAGCAATTTCCAACTTGTTTCTATAAAGATCGTGATATTATTTCTACTGTAAAAAAATATTGTTGTAATTTTTCATCCTCCTGTATCTTCTTTTCAAGTTTCTTTTTCGGTCTCCTCACCAAGTCTATCGATAACAAGATTTTTATTCCTAGTTGTCACAATTCCTGCATCCTGAAGCATAGATGAAGCTCTTAACGCAGTTTACCTATATGATATACAAGTTCTAAATCTGGTGAACGCTGTGTGAGAAAGGTATGTGCGTTTGGGAGTGTCTGCTTTTGAATGCCCTGGTTCAAATTCTGATTCAGATGAACTGCCTGCTTCAAAGTTCCCACTTTTTTAATCTTCTGACAAATAGCTGTATTTTAGAGCAGAAAAATAATTAAAATCCCATCTTGCAGTTACTCCCATCTCCAATTTCCCCTCTCATCCTTGTGATGGCTGATTGCGTTTATTGTGACTGATTGCTACTCCATATCTCCTCACCTTACAGAATTGCTGTCGAGACATGCTGTGGTCCGGCATTCAAATACGTGACTCTGAACACATCAAAAAACCGAAGGAAGAGAGAGGAACATAATAAAGACAAAAGAGAGAAGCCGACGAACGAACCAAACAATACTTACAATTTTTGCTCAGTTATATGCGAAAAGGCTATAAAAATCGCCTAATTCAAAATACACATAACTAATAAATAATAGCTAGTCAGAGCTTATTTAATCATTTCGTACACTAAACATGACATTTCAAGTAAATTCAGCAAAAACAAATTTAATTTACCATTTTAAAAATTTTTGCTAAAAAAGTTCAAAAATCAGCATTTGAGCAAAACTTAAACCATTTGCGGCAAATGAAGGAATTGTCCGAAAAATCTCAAATTTTTTTGTGTAAACTTAGTGCCACCAGTGGGAACTTTTCTGCACTATCCATCATCGAAAATCAAAATAAAGTTTTTTTTCGGCCAACCCTATTATATAATAAGAGGGTTGGTTAACCGAATGTGTCGATTAATTGAATGTCGGATAATTGAGAGTCTATAGTAATTTTAAACAGCAAAAAGTATTTCATATTCATATAATAATTAACTGCAAGGAATGATTTAACCAATAGAAACTATGACTGTTGATTATATATCATCCATCTGGTATCCCCCCCCCCAAAAAAAAAAAGTCTCTGGATCCACCCCTGTTCATGGATCTGTCCAGGATTTATGTGTCCTGTTTTTGTGAAGTTTTTTTTAAAATTGAAAAATCTAATCACAATTTTGTGAATTTGAAAAAAATCATTATATAGGTTCTTGTTTATGTTTTTAACAAGATCGTTTATTTATATATGATATAAAAAAGAGTATGTAATAGGTACTTTGTTGACTTCAACTGTTTTGTGACAGGTTAAATTTTATTCTAAAATAGTTAATTTGTGAAAGTTTAAGTCTGGCGACAGAAAAATTTAGGGAAAGGTCTATTTTGAAGACAGAGCATTTTGTGAAGGGCCCTGTTTTAAGATGAAAATTTACATGAAGGGTCCTGTCTAAATATTTAAAAAATTATGAAAGGCCATTTAAAGGACCCAAATTTTTCCTAAACAATTCCCTGTTATTTCTAATCTAAGCAGTCATTCCTACTGTCCAGTAAGCATTCCAGTGGCAGAAAGTTAGGGTGTGCCTGCGGCAGCAATTTAGTGTGATGAAAATTGTCTGCGGTAGTAGCATGTTTCAATTTTCTTATGTACATTGGAAACGTTGAAAAAAATAGGGTTCTAACTGATGATTAATATTATAAAAATACAACTACATTTTAATTATAACCTAATTAAGATAAACAAAACTAATATTTAAAAAAAATAATAATAATAAACATAAAGTGGTTCGTATTTTTTCGCAATCCTTTAGCGAAAATCTCTTTTCTCCTCGATCCTTTAACGAAACTTGCGTTTTTTCTCGCGAACCTTTGACGAAATTTGCTTTCTTCACCGATCCTTTGACGAAAATCTTTTTTTTTTTGCGCTATCTCTTAGAAAAATTTGCATTCTCGCCACCATCCTTTAAAGAAATTTGTATTTCTTTCGCAATCCTTTGACGAAAGTTGCATTTTTCCTGCTATCCTTTGAAAAATCACGTTTTTCCTGTGGCTCTTTGACGAAAATCGTGATTTTTTTTTGCTGATCCTTTGAGGAATTTTTTTTTTCACACTTCTTAGACAAAATTGTTTTTTTCGTGATTATTTGATGAAATTCACTTTTTCCGTGAGTTTTTGATGAAATTCGCATTTTTTTAATGATTTTTTGAATAAATGAGAGTTTTTTCAGCGATTCTTTGACTAAATTTGCATTCTATCCGCAATTCTTCCGTGAAATTCGTGTTTTGTCCACGATCCTTTGACGACATTTGTGTTCCTTTTGCGAACCTTTAATGAAAATTCGTGCTTTTCTCACGAAATTTGGGCTTTTTCGCGATTCTTTGACGAAATTTGCGTTCTTTCCGCGATGATTTGACGAAATTGATGATTTTTGCTGCAAACGATTGACGAAGATTTTTTTCGGCGACCATTTGTCAAAATTTGCGATATTCTTTTTAGTCTGCAGGTGCCATGAAAAGTCTGCGACACCCGTCGCAGTGTCGCACACATTCTGCCACGGGAAAAGCATGATTGATTGATGAAATTGTCAATGGCTGGGGAGATAACACTGACAAGTGATAGTTTTAGGCTTTCAGTTGTGTGATTATTTTTCATCTGGTAACTATTTTGTCAATCATTAGATTAGTATAGTATAGTGTGAATCAAAAGTTGAAACAATAATGTCATTTACTAATACTAGGTAGTACAGTTACAGAGAGCATTTGGATTTGTTGATACATAAGAAAAATGGTTTGCAGAAAAAAAAGATCCAATGTGACTTTATTTTACAGAAAAAAAAATACTATTTTTGGAAAAGGTGTAATAGCAATATGCAAATAGTGTAGTGCTAAAATGATGGAGATTATGGCAAGAATGTAAAACACAAAGAAACTTGCAGTTGAAATAAATAATTGGAAATAAAATACCTAATTAACAATTTTATAGTTCTAATTTATGTTCTGTTATTTATTTAATTTTTAGCAAATTATAACTTTAGTTTTTATAATGAGGAAAATTTTGGATAACTATATCCTAGGTGTATGTGGTGGGGGGGAGGGGGGCTCACTCAAAGGGCTGAAATGACTTTATAGAATTTTATGTCGCAGGCCAGTTATGATGCTTGCAGACCAGTAAATTCTCATAACTAGTGACTTTTTTTTTAATTCTAACACTGCTCTTATATATTATAAGGGTATAGTATTTAGTTATCCCGTCAACCAATTTTGTCAAATTATATAAATCGCCAAATTATATATCGAATAATTGACATAATTTTAATTTTAAATAACAAAAGAACAAATAAATTAGTATAACATTAATAAAAATACACATAAAATGTCGAAATAAAACTCAGTTGATGATGTAAACATGTGTAACTTGCTTAAAGTCAAGTGAATGTGACATTTACGATCAACCATTTTTGGCATTTAATCTTATAGTTTGGCGATAGATTTTTAGTCGATGGGATAACCAAGCAGTATCATTATAAGTAATAATTAACTTTCAATAATATCGATGCTGGAACTCGGAGATTTACAAAGTAGGCTAATATGAAAAGGGTTCTTAAAAGCTCATGAAAAAGCAATAAAAAACACTATGCTTTTGAAATAAGCATAACTTCTTATTTGTTCAAGAAGTCAGAGATTAAGCGGTTTAAAAAGTAAAACAAACTGTTTCCACAACTTAAGCTTTTGCCTTAAGTTTATTTAGGGTCATTCCCTATCAAATCAACCTGACCACTTCAGATTTCAATGAAACTCTCGGGAATCATTCTCCCTGATGACATAAATGAGAATATATTTTTATAATTTTTTTATCACATTAAATTTTCATACAATTAATTACTTAAATCTTAAAAAATCATCATTTTTTGGGTTACATAATTTTTCAATTTTGAATTTCTCAAATTTTATCAGGCATACAGAATTTTATGACCCCTCATTTTAATGAGAAATTTATAAGGTATAATTTGATATCCAAGTCGACTATGCTCAGTTAAAAAAATAAATTAATTTTTTTTTAATTTAAAATTAAAAAATTTTTCAGATAGTGTTTTTTAAAAATTTTGAAAAAAAATGTATGCTTGTTGTAATACTATAAGCTTAAATTTCTGAAATTTTTAGGGTGGGATCTCAATGGGATCAAGAGTTATGAAATAAAAACTGAAAATTACCATTCAAATAACAATCTAATTCTAGCTATTTTGTTATTTATGTATTATTTGAATGGCAATTCAGTTTTTATTGCATAACTCTTGATCCCATTGAGATCCCACTTTAAAAATTTCAGAAATTTAAGCTTATAATATTACAACAAACATACATTTTTTTCAAAAATTTTTAAAAAACATCATCTGAATTTTATTTAAATTTTAAATAAAAGAAAATATTTTTTTTAACTGAGCATAGTCAACTTGGGTATCAAATTAGAACTTATAAAATTCTCTTTAAAATGAGGGGTCATAAAATTCTATACGCCTGATAGAACTTCAGAAATTCAAAAATTTATGCAACCCAAAAAATGATGATTTTTCAACATTTAAATAATTAATTGTATGAAAATTTAACGCAATAAAAAAATTATAAATATGTATTCTCATTTATATCACCAGAGAGAATGATCCCTGGCAGTTTCCCCGGTAGCAGAAAGTTCGAGACGGGCGGCGGTCGTCGCAGATTTTCTTTTCTCTTTTGCAGATTCTTTTTCATCAAGCCTTTATTTTGCTTCATATTATGTTTAGCTTTTTATTATTTAATACAAAAAGTTGAGATTATTATTAATAACAATTTATAAAATACCTAAAAACACTACAGGTAAGTGATTGTTTGATTAATTAACGCTTCAATTGTAAAAAATATTTTACCTGCAGATTATTTTTTGTCCCTGAAGTATCTGTCGCAGACACATGGAGATTTTTCTGCTCCGGGGGTAGTTTCATTGAAATCTGAAATGGTCAGGTTGAAAATTGAAATATTTTGGTTGATTTGACATGGAATGACCCTATACTAGTACAGTCGAACCTCGTTAACGCAAACATCCTTAACATGAACAGTTCCCACTGTCCCCGTCAAAATGAATACGCATTCTAGTGTTTTTGCTCCTTTTAAAATGAACACATTTAACGTGATATTTCGCTTAATATGAACAATTCTCAATGTCCCCTTGACAGGTTTTGAAGCTTAAAGGCTGTTCTTAACTGCTCCGCTGAACAAGCGCAAAACGTTCTGACACATTTACAAATTCATTTTTTAACAGAAAGATATAAAATTGGTAAGCCTGGCCATGGAAGCGATTTGGAATTGAACTGTTTTTTCCATTTTTTGATCAATCAATTACCTATTGAGTTATAAGCAAATTCGATCACGTGACAAACCCATTTTTCGCCCGCTCTTGAGTGATTTTTCTACTTTTGTGCAGAAATTTGGTTCAAAAGGTCCACTTTGACATTATTTTCTGAAAGATCTATTGCGTTTGCAAAAAAATGAAAAAAAAAAGCTCGATGACATAGTTTCTGAACAACAACACCAGCTAGTTACATGCATTTTCAAACAAAAATAAATTAAAACTTATGTCAGGAAGTTGCCATTTTGGATTTGAGAACAGCCTTAACGTGAATGAAAACTCCTAGAAAAGTGTGAAAATTTCCTTTCAAATGTACAGTATAGTTGCTCAAAATGAGTTGTAAATTTCAGCAATACAATTTATAAAATTCATGTTTTTTTTTTTTTTTTCTTACACAATTACTTCTATCAGTTTTCTATTAATGGATAAAAAAAACATAGCTAATAGTTTAATTATTAAAATAAAATATGAGTCGCAATTCTAAAACAAAGTTTTCTCCCATTAGACCCCTATGTGAAATCCCTGAACCCTTTACCACTACATTTAAGCTTATTGTAATTTGTTTATCTCCGATACGAAATAATTATTAAGAAAGAACATTGTACAAAAGCTTCATAATAAAAGGTATTATTATTAAAAACCGATTTAATAGTAGATCAAAACAAATAGTTATTAAATATAAAAAAATCTCATCTTGATGCTTAAATACATCTTGCTTTGCAAATGTCTAATGAAAAAAAGTGGTTCACTGCATGTTCTTATGTAACATTGGAAATGACATTTACTGATAAATTTTGACTGTTATATTTTAAGAGAAAATACTGCTGTCCTGATAGCTCCTATATTCCATTAGCCCCCAGTCTCCCCTATATGTATTTTTCTCAATATTTTTTATCTGGATTTTTTGTTATTGATAGCATGAACAAAAATTTGATTCCTCTTGGGGTTTATGTTAACGAGGTTTGACTGTACTTAATCCTTAAATTATAGTTTGAGCTTTTAACCAACAAAATATTTAAAATCTCTCTTAAATTTTAACAGCTATGAAAAAAAAAATACATATAATGACAGTCATTAATTTCAAAATACAATTTAAATTAACTTTAATATTATAAGTTCTCTATTTTTAATAATTAGCAATTGTAATTATAAAGTTTAACAAATTAAACAATTTAAGTTACTTCAAAAGAAAGAAGCTAATGAAATAGTTAAACTTATACCTTTAAGCCTAAACGAAAAACTCCAGCACAGCGTGTACGGAGAACTAAGTACAATGGAAATACAACTTACACGTTGTCGAAGACTATATAGACATAGTATTGAAAAACTTTTCTAGAAAAACAAACGTGCGCACCCCGAATACAACATTATATTATCAAGGCGGAAACAACCACTGCCTCTATTTACCGTGCATTCTTGCCTAAAACAAATGTAACTATTGATCAGCAAAGTTGATCCTCCGTCTCCATCTAACTACTTTAAATGTAGAGTTACTTTATCCATCTTATATTTATAACCAAAAGACCACTGCTTTCCCTCAGTCGATAAAAGACATTTGAAAGACAAAAGACCTCCCTTACAGCACATTGTTGAAGAAACTCTTACCACATTCCAACACCTCAAATATTCTCTAAGTATCAAGAGGTCAAGGAAATACCGAACCTGAACAGGAACAACATGTAAAACAACAAGGGAACCTTTCCGAAAAGTAAAATCGTGCGATGACGAAAGCTACCAACACGTCGCGGATGATGCAAGTGATGGGCAACGAGGTCAAGCGCGCTGCCAGACACCTTGCGCCATCTTGTGGAAATTTACGGCATACCTGCGTACGACTGATACCTGATACCATCGAACGAGGAAACTCTGACATCGATGCGTACTGGAGTTAAAACTATGCGATGAATGAAGTTTAAAAAGGATGCAATAATTAAAAACTATAATGGATGCTTATTATATAATGCAATTATATAATTACAATTATATAGGGGAGATGGGGGCACATGTGAACAGTTCGCATAAATATATCTTTTTCTCATAATTGGATTAATTCTTATAAATAAAAACTAGTCAGTATAGTAAACAGAACTTTCTTTTACACATGGAAATTTTTTTTTAATCACCTGTATAGTTTTTCTTACATTTTTTAATAGTTTTATAAATTCAAAAAATTGTTCACATGTGCCCCTTCAGCGGGGTAGTTGTGAACACTCGTGGGGCACATGTGAACACAAGGAAAAAATATCCTTTGACATGCTTTTTCTCCTGTTATTAATTTGTTATCATAACCATTATTTATATTATCAGTTAAATTCTCCATAAATAAAATAAAAAATATTTTTTTTCTAGTTTCTGAGTGACATGTTTAAACAAAAGATTTTAAAATGAAACTAAATATATATAAAGCTGTTCTGACACCATACACAAGAATTATATTAGTTATCAATTTGAAAATTTTACATTTTAAGAATGTTACTGATATCCATCCCAATTCAAATTATCCTATTCATAGCTGTTGTTTGAGAGATGGAAGTAAGCCATCACAGCAAGTTTGAGACAAATGAAAAGAAAAAAAATACAAAGTTGTTTGTCATAATATTCTTTGTATTAACAATGCATGAAAAATATTGTTTTAAACCGTTTACTAAAATAGTACATAACACTTATTGCATTTTAGGAAACATTGAATTTATTTAAATTATAATTGAACTCAAATGAGCTTCTTGCTCTTTGTGTACTTCCTGACAAATGTAGAAGTGGAAGTTTCAATACAATATCACTCTTTTGTATGACAGAAATGTCTACTATTTCAGGGAAATTATATGAATTGGATCTGAGATTCTTTCTCGGAAATTTAACATACATTTTATCATTATCAATTCTTTCTTTTTGCACAACAGAGAAAGATTTTGATTTTTGTGAACTGTTCATATCTGCCCCAACTAGTCTGTTCACAAGTGCCCCGCATGGCTGCTAGAGTTAAATTGATAAATAATTAACATTTATCAGTTTTAGGGAACAAAACAACTTTATCCAAAATATTCAATAGTAGTCATAGTATATGTTAAAACATTAAAATTCGAATAACTAATTAAATAAATAAACTTTATCACTTACCAAAGTTGAAACCGACATTTTACATTTGACATATACAAACAGTGTTTTGGCTACTGAAGACAAACAAAATGTCAAAAAGCTTCAAAAAATTTTTACCATATGTCTACAGGTGCTGCCATCTTTGGTAATTTTTTTCAAATAAAAAAACTTATAATAACTATTGAAAAACTGCGATGTTCACATGTGCCCCCATCTCCCCTAATGGTTTCCTTGGATGTTAAATCCCTTTTCACTAACTGCCTGTTCAAGGGGCAATTGATTGTTTGGAAAGGAGGCTGCGCGAATTTCATTACTCTTCCATTGAGATTGATGAAATCCTGCATTTAGTTAGTATTTGTGTCAGGCAAACTGCTTTTCAGTTTAACAATTCTTTCTATTCTCAAACTGAGGGTCTGGCCATGGGTAATCCACTGTCTCCTTTTTTATGTGATATTTATATGCATTTTGTTGAACAGAAACTCTTCAGTTTATATAAATTTCTTTTCAGGTTTAGGTATGTTGATGACACTTTCATTTTAATTCCCTCTGACCTTGATCTTTCTAATCTCCTTTCTCTTGTTAATTCTGTTGATCCTTGTATTCAATTTACTCTCTAAGTCGAAGAGAACAATTTTCTTCCTTTCCTTGACGTCTTGGTTTCAAAACACCCAGATCGGTTCTCTACCTCCGTTTATAGAAAACCTTTCGCTGTCTCTCTTCCTCCTCATGCTCTTTCAAATCATCCTCCTCAACAAATGTGGCGTCCTTTTATACTTTTGTTTTTAGGGCGTTACGCATTTGTTCTGACTCTTCTGCTCTGAATAATGAAATTAATTATCTCAAATCTCTTGCCCTTGCTCGTGGTTATAATCCCTCTTTGATTGATAAAGCTTTGTATAAATTTAATAAGCCTAAACTTCCTTTTTCTGATTCAAATAATCCTCCTAATTTTAATTCTATAATTGTTCTGCCCTTTTATTCTCTTCTCTGTTTCAAAATTGCTAAAATCCTTTCTCGTTTTAACTTTAAAGTTATCTTCAAACCTATGAATGAAATTAAATTCTCTTCTCTAAAAGATCCTGTTCCTACTGAGAACCGGTGGGGTGTTTATTTCATTCCTTGCTCTTGCAATTTAGATTATATTGGTCAAACAAAGAGAGCTTTAAAATTCAGATTAGTCGAGCATCAGAGATATATTGCAAATCAAGAAATCTCTAAATCTTCGATTGCTTCTCACTGTTGGTCTTCCAGTCATTGTTTCAATTTCTCCATGGCCAAAATTATTTCTTCCCCTGCCTCTCCCTCTCACTTGGATTTTCATGAAGCATATTTTATTTCTAAAAATTCTGCTAATCTTGTCAATGATCTCCAGCCATCTCCTTTCCTATCTCCAGTATGGAAATTACTTTTGTAATTCTTTTCCCTTTTCTCTTGTTTTTTTTTCTTTTTATTTTGTTTAAAAAAAAAAAAAAAGGTTCATTTGTTTTTGTTTTTTGTTTTATTCTTTTATATTTCTTTATTTATTATTTTTAATTTACTTCTTTTATTTTGTTTATTTCTTTTATTTCCATTTTTTCCCTATCAATTTCTCTTCTATCTTTTTGGTAACACCTTTCCCTTTTGCATGGCATAATTTTTTTTCCCAAGGGAGTTCGTCGATCGGAACTGTAGTTCGTAACCTCATTGGTTCTTGCCTTTGGCAGTGTCATAGTCTATATTGGCGATAATAACATTTGGCGAAGAGTACTTCTGGGGGGTTTTGTATGAATTCTATTTTAAAGCTGAATCGGGTTGAATGCATACTAGCGTTGAGGTATAACGTTTGTCTGTAAATGTGAGTACTTGAGTTCGAATCCAAGCATGCGGGAAGTTGTTTAAATTTTTAATTAATCCATTATTATATAATATAATTATGTAATAATATTAATATAATAATATTATTTATATTTAAAAAAAATTATCATTTGTGATTAAAACAATATGCATTTTGTTTTTAAAGCTGCAGTTAGAGGAGAATATTAATATTTTAAAATTATAATAATTTTTTAAAATATAATTAATAATATTAAAATAATTAATATTATTAATTAATTATTATATAATATAATTATGTAATAATATTAATTAACTATTGTTATTAATTATTATATAACATAATTATATAATATTAATATTATTGTATTACTTATATTCTTTAAAAATTGTCGTTTGTGATTAAAACTATATGCATTTTGTTTTTCAAGCTGCACTCCTAGGGAGAATAT
Organism: Maratus speciosus; assembly: GCA_963932465.1. Classification (NCBI taxonomy): domain Eukaryota; kingdom Metazoa; phylum Arthropoda; class Arachnida; order Araneae; family Salticidae; genus Maratus; species Maratus speciosus. The sequence goes on along the minus strand of OZ010799.1, from coordinate 446,216,609 downwards.
TACTATTTATATTAAAAATATTGTAAAAATTTTTTAAATATAAATAACAATGCTATATTATTATATAATTATTGATATAGTATATTATAATATAGTATTAATTAATATTATTATTAATTAATTAGTTAATTATTATATAATATAATTATACAATAACATTAATATAATTCTTCTTGGGACTGCAGCTTGAAAAATAAAATGTATATAATTTTTTTAATCACAAATAGCATTTTAAAAATATATAAATAATAAAATTATATTAATATTATTAATTAATTATTATATAATATAATTATGCAATAATATTAATATAACTATTATTGGTATTAATTATTATATAATATAATATAATTATATAATAATATTAATACAATTGTATTATTTATATTCTTTAAAAATTGTCATTTGTGATTAACACTATATATACATTTGGTTTTTCAAGCTGCAATTCCAGGGAGAATATTACTATTTATATCAAAAATATTGTAATAATTTTTTTAATATAAATAATATAATATTATTATATAATTATTAATATGATACATTATAATATAAAATTAATTATTATTATTATTAATTAATTAATTATATTATTATACAATAACATTAATATAATTATATTATATTATTTATATTAAAATAATATAATTTTTTAAAATATAAATAACATTTTTATATTATTATATAATTTATTAATTATTATATAATAATATTAATATAAGTATATTATTTATATATTTTTTAAAATGCTATTTGTGATAAACAAAAAAGAAACTATATATATTTTATTTTTCAAGCTGCAGTTCCAGGAAGAATTTGCAGTTTTAATCCATAAAAAACCTTAAAATCCAAAACCCGGGTGGGGATGAAGAAGAGGTTGGATTCCCTAACAATCCCATGAATTTGTAACTGCATGCTCTTATACCTTTATGGAATATAGTTCAAAATTATACATTACATGGAACCAAAAAAGGAAAAAAATTACTTGTCTTTATTTTTTATTTATTTTTGTCTTTGCTACTTAAATGTCATTTTAGTTGAAATTTTACACTTTAGTGTGTAACGTTAGTTTCTGGTGCAAATAAATTACAGTTTCGCAGTAGCATTAATCTGGTATGAATGTGTGTGCGGGGGGAAGGGGGGTGAGTTCTGTCTTTCATTTGACAAACAATCATTATAAAATATAGCGGCACAGTTAATATATATTTTTTTTTCTGGAAGAAGTTATATACTTTGAACAATCATTATTAATACAAAGTGGAAAAACGAAAAAAAAAAAAGTTGTTGATTATGTGTAAAAATATTTTTTAATGAATACGTCAAATTTAAAAACCAATGTAAAGAAAAACCCAAATATTTAGGATTAACAGCATTCAGTCTAAAGGTTTATTATTTATTTAAAATAAGCTAACTGTATAATATAAATTTAGTTATAATTAGCATATAGTCTAAATATGTATTATTATTTATTTAAAATAGTCTAATCTAATTGTATAATGTTAATGAAAAAAAATACATGAACATTTTATAATTATTAATATTTAATAATAATATTTATTAAATCAATATAATAAATACATAGTAATAATTTTTATTAATAAATTAATATTGATTAAGATATATTAAATAATATAATAATAATAATATAAAAGCAGAAACAAATATTCTATGCAATTAGTTATAAATAATCTGCATTTACAAATATAATATCAAATTCGTATAATATACATTTGTATTAGAAGAAAATATTTTATAAATAATAACAAAATTTAAGTATACTTAGTTACAAAATATATAACGTTTAAGAAAATTAATAATAATAATAATAAACTGAAGGCAAATATTACTAAATTTGTATTTATAAATATACAAAATACATTAAATAGCATCCTTCTAAAACCAAATTAACCCAATATTGCCTAAGTAAGTACATTCATTAAAAAGAAATTAAATAAATAATTTTATTACAAAGAGCGATTTTTTTTTTTTTTTTTTTTTTTTTTAAGAAAAAGAAAAGAAATCTTTCATTCGTCTTTATTTAATAAACAAAAATTAATATTAAGTATATACTTGGATATAAAAATATAGCGTTCAAAAAATTAATTAAAAATGTATTGAAGAGACATATTTCTAAATCATTATTTATAATTATACAAAATGCATTGAATAACATTCAACAGATTACCATTATGTTATAAAAAACGCATTTTTGCTTTATTTTGTTTGTAATGTAGTTTCTCAAAACAAGTGCAAAGTTGCCAAAACTGGTTAAACAACATGCTGGACACTGGCAACCAACAACCAATAAGATTGCGAGCTTCGGCTCGGAACGACGAACTCCCTTGCCACTTTCAGGTAGCGCCATCTGTTGCATTCTTTGCAAAATTCTTTACCTTCAGTTCATTTTTTAACTTGTTCGCTTGCGGACACATGTATGCTGTAGCTGATGGCGAGCTGTTATGTTTTTAGCTCGAAACGCGTCCTGTGTTTTGTTTTTCTGTTATGGTGATTTTTTACAAAGTTTTATTATTTTAATTGCTTCATATCGCCAGTTTTCGGTGCTGTTTCACTATATATATATATATATTTCGAAATAATACAGTGAAATGATTTAAACAAAACTTAAAACAAGAATAGTTAAAAAATGATGAAAAGTCTTTTTATTCTTCTTCTTTTTTTAACTCGCACAGCTTAAAATTTGTTCATTCTATATGTAGCAATGTTATCTTTCACAACAACATCTTCAATTAACAATATACACTGAAACATTGGCAAAGAACACTTGGCTGTCCTTTTGCTCTATGCTACTGCATTTCTCTTCTATACAATAGAGACATTCCACCATTTTTTAACTAAAAAAAGAATAGTTAAAAAATGGTGAAAAGTCTTTTTTTTAACCCGCACAGCTTAAAATTTGTTCATTCTATATGTAGCAGTGTCATCTTTCACAACAACAACTTCAATGAACAAAATATGCTGAGTCACTGGCACAGAACACTTGGCTAGCCTTTTGCTCTATGCTACTGCATTTCTCTTCTATACAGCAGAGACATTCCACCATTTTTAACTTACAAAAGAATAGTTAAAAATGGTGAAAAGTCTTTTCTTCTTCTTTTTTTAAAACGAACAGCTTAAAATTTGTTCATTCTATATGTAGCAGTGTCATCTTTCACAACAACAACTTCAACGAACAATATATGCTGAGTCAATGGCACAGAACACTTGGCTAGCTTTTTGCTCTATGTTATTGCATTTCTCTTTTATGCAGTAGGTCACTGGTTCATACCTGGCCAGCACCATATCTGCGAGACCTACACTATATGTTATCATAATTTTAAAATGTTTAATACAGTAGACTCCCTCAAATCCGCACATCATCATAGATGTAAACAATGAAATATTTTATTCATATGTAAGGTCAAAATTACAGTTTTTTTTCTTTGTGTACATATTTTAAACATATTTTTCATTAATAGGACTGAACTCATGCTTTTTCATGAAGGAAGTATAAATTTCTTTCTGAAAAAATTCAAGATATTGCTGATATCTTTGGTAATCACAATCCTTTTACCAAAATGTATTTATGTATTAATAAAGCTTTTTTTTTATATATCTGGCTAAATCTGAAATAAAATCTCCTTATTTTATTATTTTAATGTGAATTAGTACGGTTTCTGTAAGAGGAAAGTTGCATTGAAAAATTCAAGAAAAATGTATCTCATCTTTATTATGCATATTTAATTATACATTATTAATTATTTACTGGACATTTATTTTTAATAATTTAATCATTTCATCATCAAAATGAAAAAGTAAAACCTCCTTACTTTATGATTTTGATGTGAATTAATAGATTATGTTTATGAGGAAAGTTTCATTGAATAATTCAAGGAAACTGTATCTCATCTTTATTATGCATATTTAAATATACATTATTAATTATTTACTTGGCTTGGCCTTTACTTTTAATAATTTAATCATTTTTTAAATTATCCTACTTTTTATCATTTTAGTTTATTACTTTACTTAATTATTTTACTTTATTACAAGCATACATTATAATTTTGATTGAATTATTACATTCAAATTACTGTTTGAAAAATGTAAAAAAAGCGATGACCAGAAATCCGCAAAATTCTAAAATCCACACAATACCTGGTCTCAACCCCTGTGCAGATTTGAGGAAGTCTACTGTAACATAAAACTTTTTTTAGGGTAGGGAGGTAAGAGAAATTTTAATTTAACATCTACTGGAATTTCAGAAACCTTCACGGGTATGCAATTAATTTACTTGTAGAAAGAAGATTGGCCTATTACCTATGATGTTATAAAAGAAATTTAATACACTTGAAGTACGAAAATTTTCATTTAGTTCAAGATTCATAAGATCACCACTATATGCATATTCATATTTGCTTTATTTTTAATTATGTTTGTGAGTTACTAAATCAATTCAGTCATCAATAATAATAATATAAAAACTTAATCCAACTAAAAGTCAGCAAGTATTATTTAAAATGAAGCAAATTAAACTAGCAATCAAGTACCTCAAGCATTGTAAAATAAGAAAAGAAAAAACTAATATTGTAACTGTAAAAGGGAATGAAAAATATTTTAAACTAGTAGAGAGCAGTTTATGCATGTTACAAAAAAATGAAGGCTGGTATAAAAAGAAGAAGAAAATATATTCAATTAGCATATTTCTGCAATATATAAAAATCCCAAATTAGGTAAACAATATATTTTTTTTTCATATTTTGTTTATTATTGTATTCTTTAATACATGAAATCAATTATTTCCTATTTTTAAATAAAATTTGCATATTTATTATTCTTATTTTTGATAGAAACATTTGCTGTGTTTATCAGTTTTATTTGTAGAATTTGTACTATAATTAGATGTAACAAAAGAATTAAACTGAATTCAACATACTAAATTAATAGTTCACAACAATGGAAATAAATACAGTATGGAACCAATTAACCAGGAACCAATTAACCAGAAACCAGTTATCCAGAACGATATTTCCAATTCATTGATTTCAGAATCTTTTCAGAAAAAAAGGGCCAGATAGTGCCAGTTTGACATGTGCATTGCTTGATACAATACAATACACAGAGTATAACTTGATGCCAACATCTAGTACTAGAAATAGAGGCATAATTAGTTAGATATTTGACATTTTGATTTTTATGTAAAGGAAACATAAGAATTTTTGTTTCCAAGATATTCCCATAAATTGTCTTCTTAATAACTAAATTAATAGTTCACAACAATGGAAATAAATATAAACCACATCCAATTGTTAAATGTTTATTGTATTTTCATCATTCTAATTGAAGTGATAAGGAATAATATTGCCAGGTTGCTAATAAATTTTTGAAATTTGCATAAACTGACAAAGAGTTTATGCAGTTTTTGATTTTTAATCCTTGCATTTTTTTTATTATTATTATTTAATTCAAAGGTTTATGAAACTATTTTCTCCATCTCTTTAAATTAACGAAGCATAAAATATAAAGTTCTCATATAAATGTACATAACTTTTGAAATATATTTTAATTATTTTTTTGTTTTCACAACATTTAACACATTGCAAAATTTTCATGAAACCTTAAAGAAAAATAAAATTTATTCTGCAATTAAGTAATTACCTATACAAATTATTAAAAAACCACCTCGTAAACTATATATAAAATCATTTCAAAGTACTCCATAATTGTTATGATACAAATAAATTTTTAAAAAGGCAAAAGTAACCTTTATTTATTTACATTTCGACATGTTTCATTGTATCTGATGGCAACAGTCTCAAAAAAAGAAAAAATTATAATAATATTGTTGCAAAAATTCAAACTGAAAAACTAGTAAACAAAAACAAAAATCATATGAACACAAGCATAATGAAATTACCATAATTTCTCCTGTATCCATCACACCTCAGATAAATCGATTTCCTACCAGAACTTAATTTAAATAAAATGTGATTTGCTTCTGCTTAGCACATATTTGACTTCTTTTTTTCAATAAAATTTCCGGTTTGAAAAAGACTTAACTAAGCCGCGGCTGATATGCAGGAAATTACAGTAACTGCAATATTAAAAATGGAAATTTGTGAATGTGAATGATTTTACATTACTGTTTCATTATCCCGAATAGCATTTCTTTCCGAATTTTAGGAAGCTCCGTGGATGCTGAATACAGTCAACTCCCTTTAATCCGCACAGCTTGGGACCAATGGTTGTGCAGATTATGGGCCATTACTCTGTTTACATTTTTTTTCTCTTGTAAATTAATTATTAATGCATAAATTAATTGGTGAAAAAGAAAGATATTGTAACACATCGGGTTATTTAATTGTAAAAAGCATTTCATTTGAGGAAAAATTATTTAAATTTTTCTTTAGCAAGTGCTTTTGTCTGTTTTATAAGTATCATAGTGTCAATTGTGTTTGTTTTTGAGAACTTTTGGCCTAATTTTTTTTTTTTTTTTTTCTTTTTGGAGTCTATGTAAAGTTATTATTTCTTGTTCTGAAACAAAACTGTTTCTGAAGAAAATCCAGATATTTATAACTAGTTACCCTGGTCAAAAGTTACTTTTTAACTTTCATCATCAGGTTGTGTCAGAATTAGAGATGTAAATTTTCCGAAAAAGTTGAAGTGGCGGAAAAACTGTTTTTTTTCCAGTTTTTTTCTGGAAAAATTGGTAAAATTTATTTTTCACTAATGTTTCTCCCAAATAAATTATATTTCTTAAGAGAATATTAAATAATAAAAAACTGTTTAATTTCTCAACACTAAAATCAAATTATTTTCACTTTATATGATTAAATTGTTAAAAAAAAGGGGTGGGGAAGGCCTGCTTTTAAAAGTTTAGTTTTTCAGTTTCAGACCTTTCACAGTGGCATTCACACTTTATTTAACACTATTGTTTATTAAATCATGTCTATGTTGAAATGATTTTTTAGTTTTATTTGTTTATGTACCAATAGAACTAATTAAAAAAAACAAATAAGTTTCAGCCAGTATCTCTACAGTTTGAAAACAAATGTATTATGCATTCCATCTACATTGTATTGATTTTTAAGTATATAAATGATGTCACTTTAAAAGAAACAAATTATTGCATTTCTGTCATTATTATACATTAAGAGTTAAGAGATTTATTATAAGATTAAAAATTGCTTTCAAAAAAATTTTGTGCTGGGAATTGCTTAAATTTTCTTTTGAAAAGTTTATTTAGTATATAGGATTTATATAAAAAAAAATATGCACAGTTAAATAAGTCTGAAAATTTATATTTAAGGAAAAGAAAGAAAGTAATTTGAAATGCATGTTATTAAACAGATTTTTTTTTTCTAATTAGTTAAATATTTTTATCTTACCATCTGATTACATGATTAATAGCAGCTATGATGTTAAAAACAAATGCACATTTTAGATTTTATGTTGAATTTTCAACTTTACCATTTCCATTAATTGACATATTATTGAAATAATTTTGCACATGAATTTTCATTTTTAACAGAAGTTGCATTTAATTATCTTACCAGGAATCTGTTTAGATTTTTTTTTCATGCAATCCTGTTTTTGTTAAATTGTGAACTTTTGTATATACCTGTAAAATGTAATCGGAATTTGGTGAATTAGAAAGTATCGCTATATTTAGGTTCCCATTTTAGTTAGTAAAGTCTTTCATATACAACTAGATAAGTTTCATTGGTAATGTGGGCTGTTATATGTTGATTTTTTCCCCCTTGAATCATTTGTGAAAGGTTCAGTTTGGAGATTGAAAAATTTTCTGAAATGTCTATTTTTAAGAGAAAACATTTTGTGAAGTGTCTTGTGTTTTAAGAACAGATTTTAGCTTAGAGATCAGATCTTCCATATTAATGTTTTCATGTGGGACACTTAACATAATAACAAATATATTAAAAAGTATCAGAATGTAGCTATTACAAAATTTTGAATATATTGTTTTGTAAATGAAATTTCAATTTTTCCTTCGGTAAAAAACCGAAAAAAACCGTTTTTTTCCGAGCACTCCCATCTCTAGTCAGAATAAACTGATTTCAATAAAGTTTAACTGAGAGGTACTTTTAATGTCAACATCTGTGAAATTTTGTGTATCTGGAGCTTCATCTTAGGAGAACATCCATTCAATTATATTTTCTCCATTCAAGAAATCATACAAACAGTTAGTGAATTTTTTGCAAACATAAAAGATCTGCAAATTTCTGTTTTGTTTTTTGTACTATCTAAACTGAAGCTACCAAAGTCACTATCACCATCACTGTCTAAATGCTGGCCAAAAAAAAACTCCTATTTTTTTACTTTTTTTTCCATTTGAAAAATAAAGTTTTACTTCATTAAAATGCAAAAATTTAGGAGGAAAAAACTGACGCTAATCGTCCTTCAAATTGACGCCATTTTGAAATGCTCTCGCAAAGTTAATGGTAACCAAATTTTCAATGTTTACATCTGAAACAGTGTGCAGATTATAGGTGTTTGCATATTATAGAGTTGTGGATTAGAGGGAGTTGACTGTATTTACAAATATATTTTAAAATAGTAGAATAATTTATCCATCAAGATCTTATTTCCCATCCATCATCAGAGAATCTATAGAGATCTTCTTACACAATGAGAATATTTGCAATGTTTCAGCATCCATGGAGCTTCCTAAAATTTGGAAAGAAATGCACTACAGGATAGTGAAACAATAATATACAGGCAAAGTTCTTTAATCCACACAAGTTGGGACCAAAGGTTGTGCAGATTATGGAATATTTCGAATTATGGAGTATTCTGGATTATATATCATTTTCTTATTTTTGGACACTATTGTAATTCCATATTCAGTATAACATGAAAAGAAAAATATGAAACATAATAATTATTTAATATACTATCTCAAAAAATGTATTTTTCAAATTCTTTTATTAAAAAACTGATTATTTTTACTTTTATACTTAAATTTTTCAGATATTTCTTTTAAATAATCATTTTTCGATCAAGAATTAATAAATTTGTTTAATTGTTTACATTCATTAAGCAATGTGTATAGAAAATTGCGGATTATGGATCCTTGACTGTAAAAGAATTCACCTTTACAAATTTTCGTTTTTAATATTGCAGTTAATTTCCTTATGGCTTGTGTTCCCGTGATTTTTGTTTTTGTTTACTAGTTTTTAAACTTTTGAATTTTTGCGAAAATAAAATTATCATTTTATTTTCTTGATAATGTTGCTGTCAGATGCAAAGAAACATGTCAAAATGTAAATAAATAAAGGTATTTTTGCCTTTTTAAAAATTTATTTGTATCACATATAGCACATATTGAGTACTTTGAATCACCTTGTATTTAAAAAAATACAATACAGTATCGAAAATCTGATATCTTCCGAAATCCACATGCATTTCAAAATGTAAAAAATGAAATTTGCAATTAAGAAGTACAGTAGAACCTCGATTATCCGAAGTAATTGCAGCCGACCCTCTTTCGGAAAATCGAATGCTTCAATTTAAAGATTAAGGACAAATATATGCAATATTTCTTATTATGGTAACAAGTGCTTAATAAAAGTAAAGCAATAGCAAAATAGAAACAAGAATAAATTACCCAAATTTTAATTTTTAAATGTAGTACCTTTTACGCATATCACAAGGATTAGAAAAAATGTTTTGTTTGTCGCAATTTCGATTGCCTTTGCTTTGAAGCTCTATCACGGAGTTTTTTAATATTATTAGTTCACCAGTATCACAGTCTTCCTGCTGCTCCAGCCCTGCCAAACCTTTTGCAAAAGCTCATTCGAAAAGCACATTCAAAAGCTTCAGAATTGTTAATTTGTTCGTTTTCTTCGTTCCACTTGCAGGAGCTCAAGTTAAATTCAAAGGAACTCTAATAAAGGGGATCGAAAATATTTATAGGTACTCATAGTTTGGAAAAGACCACTTGCACACAAGGAATATGGTAGTTGAAAAAAAAAATAAAAATGAATTTTGTACACAAGGAATGTGATAGTAAAAAAAAAAAAAAACCTTTAAAAATGGATTTCAGTTAATAGAGAGTTTCGGATAAAAGAGGTTCTACTGTACTCTTTATAATCGTTATTCTAAATAACAGCGAATTAAAGTAAAATAATTTGTAACGTAAATTTATGGAAAATAAATAATGACACAGGATATTACACAAATAAAATTATTTTATTTCACAGAAACTTACATACAAGAAAATGTAAAATAATAGAAATCGACGAGAGATATAAACAAGCGCAGAAAAGTTTTAGTAGTGGCATCATCTATCTGTAGCTAAAGAAAATAATGAATTAATTTATTTTATACAGTAGACTCCCTCAAATCCACACAGCTTGGGACCAGAGGTTGTGCAGATTTTAGAATTTTGCGGATTTCTGGTCATTGATTTGTTTACATTTTTGAAACATTAATTTGATTGGTAGTTAAGCAAGGGAAATTATAATGAATGCTTACAATAAAGTGAAACATTAAAATAAGTAAAATATTACAATAATTTATTCGTTTAAAAGTAAGTAATTATTAATATAATTATGTAAAATAAAAATATTACCAATGAAATCGATTCAATTCGATTCCAAAAGTCCTATGCTGCCATTTAGTGATAGCCCGGAGAACAGTGTTAATGCTATTATCCGTATATATAGCTTATTGTGCTCACTGTAACTTTTTTCATTGTTATAGTCCTGAATGCTTTTCTTATACTGCTTTGTATGTTTAGAAATAAATTTGTCTATAATTTAAAAAAAAATTCCGCGAACAATAATTTTAAAATAGCGTTTCGGTTCGTGGATTTTTCCATTTCGAACCCTGGAATTTTTGATATAGATATGCTAATTTATATCAAAATCAAAAGTAATGTAAATTTATTTAGTAATAAATCAGCTGTAATAGCCAAAAGAGAATGATCAACAAAAAATTTAGTAAAAAAAACATTGCGGTAGTCGCTGATTTCGGCGCCATCGTGAATTTTGTTCCTGCAACTTAACTGTAAATTTCATTGTTTACATCTGAAAAAATACGCGGATTTTAGGCGTTCGCGGATTTTAGGGTCGCGGATTTAAGGGAGTCTACTGTATTTCATGCAAGGCTTTAAGTAATGCATGACATAAAGTGTGGCCTGGCTCTTTATTTATCCGCAATGAGGATGAAGATAAAGATTTTTTATTCAACCTTACCACAAGCTAAAGCATCTGAACTCTCTTGAATTATGCAAAATATTCCAACCCAGATTTACAAGAGTTTTTAAAGAAGAAGAAATTGTTGAATGGATAAATAATAAAGATGAAGTCTTAAAAACATGTTGCAGATGAAGAAATTGTTTCTTCAATAATGAACCCACCTGAAGATAGTGAAACTGAATCTGGCAGTGACTGTGATAAATTTTTTTAAAGAAAGTTTGTTTTTAGGTGAAATTTTTGAAGTTCTTGGAGCAGCAGTGTTGTATAGACCAGAAGGAAATGATGACTATTAACAGAAGTCAGCAAGAGAAAATGGATATTCTCAACCAAAGGACTATATAAGAAATGTTTAAAAATTATAGCAAAAAATAATTTGGGGTATTAAAATGATAATGTACAGGTAAACAAGAGATTCGAGTTTTGATTTGCTTAAATTGAATTATTACATGCTCTTCTTGCAAATAAAAAAAGGTAAGTTGAAAAAATAAATCATTTACCGTATTTTTCGGCCTATAATTCGCAGATTATATGCTTAAAAAGTCCTAAATTTTTTGCTGCGTATTACAGGCCAATGTGGATAATCTAAATTTTTTTTTTTTTCCCCTGAGTTACTAAGTGGAATAATCATGAGAAGAACTAATGTTCCTCATATGCAACAACAGATGGCACCAGCAGATTTCAGCAATGTACTTTGGGAAAATATATCTGACATTGTAGTCCTTAATTAAGAAATGACTCCTTTCGCAACTCAAGGCTGCACACCATAGAGCAGTAACGGAGCACAATCTTGTTGACATGATGGGAAACATTTGCGATATCTAATCTCGAACGTATGTTCGCGAAAAAGTATTCTGTGTTGCAGGCAGGGATGTAGTGGAGGGTATACGGCATATACCTTCTGGATTTCTTAAAGAAGCTCCGTATACCCTCTGTTTCTCAAATAAAGCTATAGCGTATACTCTAGCCATGAACTTCATGATTCTAGCATATACCCTCTGCCAATAAATAGTGTATACCCTCTGGCTTTTTTTAACGACTACAACACTGGGTGCAGGCTATGAAAAATGTATGTTTAATGAAGTTTAATTATGTCTTCAAGTGTGCTTTATATTTATTATTTGTTTTTATTATACTGAAGAATATTTCAGGTAAAGAAAATTTTAAAGTATTCTAGGCATATTTCCTGAATTATCATCAATTTAAAATGAAGAAATACAATTATAAAAGGCAAACACTTAAAAATATGACTGTGGTATTAATACCAGAAATATGAAAATTTAATGCAAAATGTATTTTTCTTTATTTTTGAATTATTTCGTAATATTTGTTTTCTTAAAAAAAAATTCCTGAGGATTTGCATATCTACTAAAAATTTTCCATTTCTGTTTATAAATTTATCATTGTTTTATGCATTTGATGAAGTAAAAAAATATCAATTTTATCAAGAAATTCATTGGCGACCATCTATTGACCAGATTTGAAATTTCCATTTCCATTGCGGATTATAGGGCGGTGCAGATAATACAGAAACATTTATTTTAATTAGTGAAAAAATATGCTTGCAGATTATACACACTGCGGATAATAGGCAGAAAAATACGGTAATCCAGAATATACAAAATTCTAAAATCTGCACAGCCTCTGGTCCCAAGCTGTGCAGATTTTTGGGACTCTACTGTACTGGGCTGCGTAAAAGATGTCGAGTGCACTTCCGTTTATTGACGGAAATTGTTAAAGGTGAAATTTCACTTGTACCAATGTGTTTCCTAACTGAACTAAAGTGTAGCATACTGTCAGGGGTGTAGTGGAGGGTATATGAAGGTATACACCATATACCCTCAGGATTTTTTACGAACCTCCGTATACCCTCTGTTTCTCAAATAAAGCAAAAGTGTATACTGTATACATGAGATTCATGAATTTAGCATATACAGTCTGGGTGTTTTATGACTACAACACTGCATACTGTGTAGTACACAGGGTGCTACGAAATTCGATCAGTAAATTCAAAAGGGTGGTGGAAGGCATCAAGAAGATGAAAAATTGGGTACTTTTCTGTTATAAGGACACCATGCCAAAATATATGCTAATGTGCCAATTATTTCAACCCTGATCGTCAAAAGGATTTTTATTGTAAACCATGCAAAACATTTTGATTATTTTACTGCAATGCTTAAAGATATTGGTAATGTTATGCCAGCAGTCTAATATGAGTTTTAGTTTATGACTTTATTGTACAAGAGTTATTTTTTCACTTATTTTAAGTATATATTTGTGATTTAATAAAATAGTTCGTGAAAGTCTTTAATTTTCAAATGTTATATTTTTTAAATGCTCACTTTACTATCGACGTTTTTTCTTTTATTTTTCAAGTGTTTCAATTCTAATGATTTTCATTTTGCACCAGCTATTACATTTGGTGACAATGCTGTCCATATAAAGGAAAAGTACCAAAAGTTGTCGCAAACCCCATATTTAACCCTTTCAGGGGCAGAACACTTCCATTACTAAAATGTTGAAATGAATGAATGACACCGGAATTTAGAAATTTATATGGAAATAAGAAAAAGCAATACTTTACATACATAATAAACGAAAAATTTTATGCCTAAAATTCTGGTGACATTGTGGCATTAAGAGGTTACTGCAGTTAAACGAAAAGACGTGTTCGCTAATGCTAATCCTATGGAGGAAATTTATAAAGATATCTCGGTCGCATTTCAATATTTTTAGATGATTTCTTTTGCATTGGCTAGCTGGGATCGATCTGTACAACGGCCGTTGTTTACTTTTTCTATTTTGTTTACTGGTATTTCTTATGAGGACGCTTTCATTTTCGGAAACAGTTTCGAAAGTAAAAGCATCCTCATAAAAAATAGCTGCAATCAAAATCGAAAAAGTAAAAAACGGCCTGCATACAGATCGATTTCAACTATTCAATGCAAAAGAAATCATTTAAAAATATTGAAATGCGACCGAGATATTTTTATAAATTTCTTCCATAGGATTAACATAAGCAAATGCGTCTTTTCATTTGACTGAAGTAGCCTCTTAAGGAATTAAAATTAAGTTGTTTCATACATGTACCACCACCCTTGAAAGCGTTAATCAAAAATACTATGTGCTCTTTACTAATTCTATTTGGCTTAATCAAAAATACAGGATGTTCTTCACTAACTAAATTTGGCTTAATCAAAAATACCAGATTTTCTTCACTAACTGAATTTGGCTTGACGATAATAATTTTCAGAAAACTGAAGTGTATTATGATAAAACTTTTAAAAGATATTCTTACCTTTGTTTGAAATGTGGCAATGTAAAAAAAAGTGGTAGAAATTTCTATTCTATGTGCCAGCAGTATGCACTTGATGCTCCATATTTAGGACTGTGATTACCAGTACGTACAGTATCATCGATTGCTAAACATCCTGTTTTTCCAGAACTTTTCATGATGTTATAACATTTCACACAGAACAAAGTAAAGTGAAACCTCCCTGTGCGACCACCTTCATTAAGCGACCACCTCCCTGAACGACCATTTTTTTCATGGAACGAAATTTATTCCCATAGGTTCAACACTAATTTTACCTGCATTCAGAGACCATCCCAGTTGAACCTCCATGAGTGACCAATTTTTTTGAAGAAATTGAAACAAATTCCATTTTTCCTGGTCGCTTGAAGAAGGTTTTATTAGAAAAGTAATTCAGGAGAGAGCATTATTCATCAAACGTCTGAACTAAGTTTAGAATTTTTTTTAAATTCTGGTAACTTTTAAAGTGTTTAAATCCCTTTGTGCCTTTTTAGGCAATGAATTTAACTCTGATGACAAATTAAGAATAACAGTCAATAAACTCCTCTGCCCTATTCTGTCAGGAAACTCTCAAAGAAATAGATAAAATGAAATTGTCATTATTTGTTCCCGTCCAAAAAAAAAAAAAAAAAAAAACAATTGAATTTATTTACTGAGTTTCAAAAGGACTTGGAAATAAAAATTATAAAAGATAAAACCGTAAAATGAAAGAAAACGTCAATGTATTCATTTTTTAAACTCTATAGTAATTATCTTATGTAATTAACTTTTGTTTTGATATTTAAATTTTCATATTTTTTATTAATATGAAAAATAAATTTTAGAACATTAATTGTTACCTGTTTTTAACAATTAAAATATAGTTTTAAACATGACCTCCATTAAGAGGCCACCTCTCGGAACGACCAATTTTAATTGGAACGGAACGTGGTCGCTTTAGGGAGGTTTTACTGTACATATCGTGGCATTTTCATTACAATTTTTTTTTCTTAAATTTCTTACTGTACCGTCACCCAGGGTTATTTTGGGCCACTTTTTCCTTGCTCAACTAACATTTCCATTATTAAAAAATATTATTTATGATTTTTTAAAGTCGAAATTGAGTTGGAAACAATTAACATGAAACAATGAAGCAAACTGTATTGTTTTAAGGAGGCAATTTTTTATTTTTTAATTCTTTAAAGTTTTGGAACAAAGTATTCTTTGGTCCATTCACTTAGTTTCATATAAATTGAATACATTTCATATGTTGGACTATTGAAACCCTCTTGCAATAGGATCTGCTAATGAATTATAAAGAAAATTTTTTAACATTTAATACACAATAAACCAATTGTAAATATTTAAGACACGAGAAAAAGTTTTCATGTTATCCTCAGCTATTGGAATAAAAACAATTAATGTAACATTTTGCTACAGTAACATTTAAAAAAATGTTACTGTATGTTATTTAAAACATTTTTTAAAGATATTTGGTTGTATAAGAGGCAATTCTAAGTAACTGGGTCTAGTTCGGACCAAACCAGGCCTGGCACAAAAACAGGATTTATGTGACATCAATTGCATCATCAGAGGGGTTTGGTCGAGTTTGCCGCTATATATCCAAAACCCACTCCTGCAGCCCCATGGGGGGGTTATATGGTATGGTAGCCCTCCATCCCCCATCCATGAAGATGGTTTCGGTTTGGAACTACAGGGGTTCGGTTCAGAGATATGAACGCCAAAAGAGGGCATCACACTGATGGACATGTTATAAGTCGAGTGCCATTGTGGCTGAAACTGGCTAGATTGCTCCTGAATGTTCTAAAGTGTCCGAGAATGTTCCAGAATACCCTAGAATGTTTCAGAATGGTCTAGAAGGTCCTGGAACTTTGACGGAATTTCTACTTCCAGAATATTCTAGACACTTCTGGACTATGTAAGGGACTTCCTGTTCCAGAAAGTTCTAGAATCCGGAAATAGAATCTTCTGGAGCATTCTCGAATGGTCCATTATCTTGTTGTGGTGCGGATACGTTCCAACTCAGAAGAGTATGTATAAGCGATGGCGAGACGCATGCGGCAGTATATTTTTGGAAATAGATTAGAGCAGCCCAAGGAAAAGCGAAAATAATAGAAAAAGGAATAAATTTCAGTGAAAATTTTTAAACATAATAAGTGAAAGTGAATTGCTTAAGTTAGTGAACAATGTATTAGATATTTTTTATATGTTTATGTCTCAACTGGAAGTTATTTTTAAGAAAGAAAATTTAAAAGTATGTTACATTATTAAAAATTGTATTTGTTAAAATATTTTCTATGAAACAGTTGTTTTGAATCCTTATCTATAATAACAAGTTGGAAATTGCACGTCAAATGTGACAAAAGTCAAAATTGCGTTTGCACAATTATACGCGTTGTATAACAATTTTTGCACCACATATTGTACTGAATGTATATTTTAGTGCACTTCATAAATACATATCCATTTTATTCTGTTCGAAAGGCTGTCACATCATTAAAATGCACTTGAAATATTTTTTTCCCATTGGCCGTAATGTAATGGAAAACTTTTGACTGTCCCTGTCATTAAACTATACATCCGATTTTCATAAAATTTGAAATGACTTGACAAAATTTTGCGATAATTATATATTTAAAATTTCAGACTATTCGGTTGGGTAGTTTTTGCTCTGTTACACACAGATGGACAGACAGAGGGACGGGCCGAACGACGACTATAGGTGCTACGTATTTACATAATTATGAACACACCTAAAAATAGACATCTTTTAGGAAGTGTACACAAAAAAAAAGAAGTTAAAAATATTAATTTCCCGAGGAGATATTTTAAATATACGAATGCATCCAATGCCTATAGACTTTACATTAGTGACGGGAAATCTGAAGCTGAGTGAGAAACCCCCTTAAAAGGGACAAGGGACTTTCAAACTCTTTTTAGGTGCGTTCGTAATTATATAAATACGTAGCACCTATAGTCGTCGTTCAGTCCGTCCGTCTGTCTGTCCGCATATAACAGAGCAAAAACTACCCAACCGAATGGTCTGAAATTTGAAATATAAGATTGTTGCAAAATTTTGTCGAGCCATTTCAAATTTTATGAAAATCGGATGTATAGTTTAATTACAGGGACAGTCAAAAGTGTTCGGGGGATGGGAAAAAAATTATTGGCAGTGCATTTTAATGATGTTAAAGACTATGTACTTTATGAAGTGCAAAAAATTATACATTCAGTACAATATGGGGTGCAAAAAATAATTATAAAACTTGTTATAGTACGAACGCACCTCATTTGCCACGTTTGACGAGCAATTTCCAACTTGTTTTTATAACTTTTAAATTGAACCTTAAATACTATTCAAAGGCATAGTACAGTAGAAGATCTTTATAACGCAATTCTCCATATAACGCACAACTTCTCAGATGTAAACAATGAATTTAGCAGTTAAAAAGCACCTGCATTTTCACATCATAAAAAATTGCTGTTCTTTAGAGGACTAAATTTGATGCATTAGTTCAACTTTATCTCCTAATTTAAGACCTTTTTACTGAAAAAAATGCTATTATTAGAATAAACATTTTTGAAAATGTATAATATGAGGGATGATTTGGTCAGTTTTATGTGGATCATGTTTATAAAGTAAATTTAACAATGTCTGACCTATATTATGCAAAATTATTTAATTTGGATAACTCTTCGTAACAAGAGGTGCAGTATAAAGATATTCTAATGTATTTTGATATGTTTCAGACATATTTGGCTATGTTTACAAGGTAAATTTAATTATGTGATCCATATAATGCAAAATTCTATATAACGCACTACCTTGCGTTTTTAGGTTTGCGTTATAAAGATCTTCAACTTATTATGTTTTAGTTCTATTTCTACTATGTTACATTACAACTTATCACCATGGATTTCCTATACCTCGTTCTTAATTTATAAGTTAAAATTCAGTTTTCTTACTTTTCTATGTAATTTTTCCATCAAAGAACACAACTGTTTGTCCTTATATAGAGAGAAATAATATTTATAAACTTATTTCAGCTTAAAGCATATGTCATAAGCTACAAGCTGGTGTAGCTAGAATGTATCTATCTGTGACATGCTGCAATCCAGCAGTGGCTTAGTCAAACGCAAATGAGGAGTCCAAGTGTTCGCAGTAGATGTTCACAGTGATCTCTTAACCTCCCTAAGTTTACGTATAAGTTATTACTTTATAAACCTTTCATCAGATCAACTATGACCTACGGATGTGCTTGTGAAACTCAGATGCAGAAAATTTAAATTTTTCAAAATAAACTATTGCATAGGATCTGCAAGGCAACAACATTTGTCCAGAATGATGTCATTCATGCCGATCTCAAGATTAGACTTATCTCGATGATGACCTCGATGATCTCTATGAAATCACAAAGTTTTAACTATGAGATGCAACAATGACACCTGAATTTTAATATAAAATTCTTCCATCATGTATGTGGAATAGCAGTGCTTTTTCTTATTTGCAAATAAATTTTTTTTGTAATTTCCGGTGTCATTCATTTATTTGAACATTTTATCAAATTAATTTTAAATATACATACAGGGCTATTACAAATGATGGACCAGATTTAAAAAAAAAATCATATTTTCGAAACTACTGCACATATTAAAATAAGTGATACATGAATTTAAAGAGAAATATACCAAGTTTTTTTCAGTTACAAATGTTCGATGTGTGACCCTCTTGTTACATGGCATACATCCAACCTGTAATCCAGTTCATCCCAAACATTTTGTAGCATCACTCTGTCAATGGTTCTGAATTCTGCACAAATGCGTTCTTTAAGTTCTGACAGAGTCAAACACATTGTTTATATACCACCACACCAATGCCGAAAACAAAGTGTTCAGAACTTAAAGAACGCATATGTGAAGCTTTCAGAACCATTGACAGAGTGATGCTAGAAAACGTTTGGAACTCGATTACAGATTGGACATATCCCGTGTAACAAAAGGGTCACACATCGAACATTTGTAACTGAAAAAAACTTAGTATATTTCTGTTTAAATTCATGTATCACTTATTGTAATATGTACAGTAATTTCGAAAATATGATTTTTTAAAATCAGGTCCATCATTTGTAATAGCCCTGTATATATTAAAAATTTTCAAATTTAGTACAATTTCGGTATACAGACAATCCCTTAAGTAAAATTTAAGTTAGCAGTAATTAGCAGACATTTTAAAGCGACTGGAACAATAACTTATATGATCATCGGCATAGTTAGTATGTGTTGCTGCATCTAACAAAGTTGTTCTGTTTAACCCAAAATGCTTTTCGACAATTTCTAAAAATAAAACTACAGAATTTAAAAAAGCCAGACATTCTGTGGTGAAATGTCATCTGAAATGGACATTTTAAATTTATACAGGGTGTTCCAAAATTCGACTGAAAAATTAAGAGGGGTTTTAGAGGACATCAAGAGGTTGAAAAATTACCATAGAACATGGGGTCGCAAACCACGTACTTAGTAAAAAATACAGGGTTTTCTGGCATAATTCAATTTGTATTGATGGCAATAACTTTAAAAAAACTGAAGTGCCGTATATTCTGACAATTTTTCGCAAGCAAATTTGGGAGGTCAACTTATACACGAGTCAATTAAAAAATAAAAAATGAAACTTTGAATACTGCAAAATTCTGACTTTTTATGTGTATGAATAATAAAATATTACAGAAAATATACAAATAATAATAATTTATCATTAAAAAATTTTTCAATGATTTATTTTTATTTACTTACTACTTTTTCGCATAGGCAAGTGAAATATTTGGTTTGATTTTGCGCAAAATTGAAGTAAAAAATTAGGGGGTCGACTTATACGTGGGTTTTTGATTTTTTGCAGAATTTGCATTCGAAAGTTAGGGGGTCGACTTATATGCGAGTCGACCTATACGCGAGTATATACGGTATATTACAATAAAACTTTTAATAGACATTCTTACCTTTGTTGTAAATGTGACAATATCGAAAGAAGTGGTAGAAGTTTCCATTATGTGCGCTAGTAGTATGCACTTGACGCTCCACATTTTGGACTGTGATCGCCAGTTCATACGGTATCATCGATTGCTTGAGCACCCTGTTTTTTCCCAGGACTTTTTGTGATGTTATAACGTTTTAAACAAAATACGGTACATATCGCTGCATTTTCATTGTTATGTTTTGATTTTTCTCAAAATTATTACCGTCAACGGAAGTTCAGTTAGGATGCAACACCCTGTATTTGTGACTCAATTACGTGTTTTGCGATTCCCATGTTCTAGGGTAATTTTTCGTCCTCTTGATTCTATCACCCCTCTTAATTTGTCGGTTGAATTTTGGAGCACCCTTGCATTTAATCTATCATTCGGGGTTAATATGAAAAGATTTTTATTTTTCTATATTATACAGTAGACTCCCTTAAATCTGCAACACTAAAATCTGCGAACGCCTACAATCCATGTATTTTTCCGATGTAAACAGTGAAATTTAAAGTTAAGTTGCAGGAACAAAATTCAAGATGGCACCGAAATCAGCGACTACCGCAATGTTTTTTTTACTAAATTTTTTGTTAATCTTTCTCTTTTGGTTATTACAGCTGATTTATTACTAAATAAATAAACATTATTTTTGATTTTGATATAAATTAGCATATCTGTATCAAAAACTCCAGGATTCGAAATGGAAAAATCCACAAACCGGAACACTATTTTAAAATTATTGTTCGCGGAATTTGTTTTTAAATTATAGACAAATTTATTTCTAAACATACAAAGCAGTATGAGAAAAGCATTCAAGACTCTAAATAACAATGAAAAAAGTTACAGAGAGTGCAATAAGCTATATATACTGATAATAGCATAATGACGTATCGATCTTACAATCGCTTTACCACTAGATGGCAGCATAGGACTTTTGAAATCGAATTGAATCGATTTCATTGGTAATAATTTAATATTTTGCTAAATTTTTATTTTACATAATTATTTTAATAATTACTTACGTTTAAACTAATAAATTATTTTAATATTTTACTTATTTTAATGTTTCACTTTATTGTAAGCACTCATTATAATTTCTCTTGCTTATCTACCAATCAAATTAATGTTTCAAAAATGTAAACAAATCAGTGACCAGAAATCTGCAAAATTCTAAAATCCGCACAACCTCTGGTCCCAAGCTATGCGGATTTGAGGGAGTCTACTGTATTTCAAAACTTGTACGCTATATTATTAACTTAATAGAAAACCACAAGAAAAAATTATATAAAGTTTTTAAAAGTTTTTTGCATATTTAAACATATGCAAAACACTTTTAAAAACTTTATATAATTTTTTAAGCCAAGTTTACCCATTCGAAAGACGGGAGCTGTAATAGTGGATGGCACCGTTTCCTGTCAGAATGGTAATCATTCAGACACCGCCATTCAGCCTAAAATTGCGTCATTCATACAATATTTGTAATTAAAAAAAGATAATAAGTAGACTCCCTTAAATCCGCACATTGTCACAGATGTAAACAATGAAACTTTCAGTTCAGATGCAAGTACAAAATTTCAGAATTTTTTTTGTTTTATATCATTCTGTATGTATTTTAATATGCAATTCTCGATAATATGATTGAATTCATGGTTTTTCATTAAGTATAAATTTATTTCTGAAAACAATCAAGATATTGCTGATATCACTGGTAATCACAATTTTTTTACCAAATATATTTATGTATTAATCAAGCTTTTTTGGTTACTAAGAGTGGCTAAACCCAAAATAATATCTCCTTACTTAATTATTTTGATGTAAATTAATAGGGTACCTTTAAGAGGAAAATTCCATTGAATAATTAAAAAATATATATATCCCATCTTTATTATACATATTCAATTATACATTATTAATTATTTATTTGACCATTACTTACTTTTTATTATTTTAGTTTATTACTTTACTTAATTATTTTAATATTTTACTATATTACAAGCATTCATTATAATTTTGATTGCATTGTTACATTCAAATTACTGTTAAAAAAATATAAACAAATCAATGACCAGAAATCTGCAAAATTCTAAAATCCGCACAACCTCTGGTCCCAAGCTCTGCGGATTTGAGGGAGTCTACTGTATTTGTATGTCAGTAAAATTGTAAAAAAAAAGATACATTACACTTTATATTGAATGCAATTTCCTGGTGAAAAATAATTATAACAAATACAGCGATGCCGCGGACGCGCTATAGCGCGTAAATTACGCGAAAAATCGGAGACGGGACGCAAAAAAATAGCTCTTACGCGTCCCACGGGACGCGTAATTTCGTCAAAAAATCTCAAGAAAAAGCCGATTTTCGTCAAAGGATCGCAAAAAAAAGCGCAAATTTCATCCAAATAACGCGGGAAAAACCCGCTTTTCGTAAAAGAACCGCGAAAAAATAGCATATGTCGTCAAAGGATCGCGAAAAAATAGCGTATTTCGTCAAAATATCGCGGAAAAAAGCCGATTTTTGTCAAAGGATCGCGAAAAAAGCGCAAATTTCATCAAAATATCACGGAAAAAATAGCGTATTTCGTCAAAGGACCGCGAAAAAATAGCGTATTTCGTCAAAGGATCGCGAAAAAATAGTGAATTTCTTCAAAAAATCGTGGAAAAAAGGCGATTTTCGTAAAAGGGCCGCAAAAAAATAGCGTATTTCATCAAAAGATCTCGAAAAGATAGCGAATTTCGTCAAAAAATCGCAGAAAAAAGCCGATTTTTGTCAAAGGATTGCGAAAAAACCGCAAATTTCATCAAAATATCGCGGAAAAAACGCAATTTTCGTAAAAGCGCCCCAAAAAAAATAGCGTATTTCATCAAAGGATCGCGAAAAAATAGCGAATTTCGTCAAAAAAATCGCGGGAAAAAGCCGATTTTTGTTAAAGGATCGCGAAAAAAACGCAAATTTCATCAAAATATCTCCAAAAAACGCAATTTTCGTAAAAGGGCCGCGACAAAATAACGTATTTCGTCAGAAGATCGCGAAAAAGAAAGCGAATTTCGTCAAAGGATCTGGAAAAAAGCTTTTCCTAATAAACAAGTTTCATTTATTCCTTTAAAATATGAATTATTATTGATGGGGACCCGCTTTTGTAAAAAAGGGACCCAGATTTTTGGAAATCCTAGGTCCTGGGGACCCAGGATTTTTCAAGTACAGCGACATAACTGCAAATATACAGGGTGTATTTTCTTATGGTAATACAATGGATCTTTCCTAAAATGTTAGCTTTAGAAATATAGATTTGCAAACAATTTTGAAATGTCATTATCCAACCTATCAAAAGCTATTCACATAAAAATGATTATTTTTAGAAGTTATGAAATTTTAGCTTCAATAGTGTTCCTGGGTCCGATACGTTGTATTCAGAAAAACTTTCTCCATGCCCTATAAAATAAAAAAGTAAAAATTTCATTCTCGAAGGACAAGAATCGACACAATTATGATACTTTAATTTTACGCATTTCTGGTACTGAAAATGTTTTTCGTTTCAAATTGTACATAGAAAAAAGTTAGGATTTAAAAAATATTACAATTAAAGGTCATTTAAGATTTTACATACATATGTTCATATTTTTATACTCATTACAATAATTTTTTAATATCTCAATTTTATTCTTTTAAAACAAATCTTATTTATCGCTAAAAATAATATTGTTCTCATAGTTTTCATAACATAGACTCCTGTGGTTATTATCCGATCATAATTACTTGAACGTTACATGCACATAGTAAATGTGAACAGAAAAGCAGAGTTAAACAAACAAAATGAGGTGCACATTCAATTTTAATGAATAGTTCAAGTTTGGTACTAATAAAATATAAAACATGATACATGCACTTGCACAATCACCTTTTACTTCTATTTTTACATAAATTATACTGTTTCACATTTTCTCCTTTAGGTGTGTAGGATAGTGTATCATCAAGTTCCCTTCTAAGATCATTTGTTACTTTATGCCTACATTTAAAAAAGATTTCTCATTTTGTATGCCACAGAAAGCGTTTTTCACTGTATAAAAGGTTTCCATTTAAGCATATGGTGTTTTAATTTACCCTTTTCAGAAAATCTTCTGCTGCAATTTCTCAAACGAAAAGTTTTTCATTGGTATGCAACAGAACGTGTCTTTTCAAGTGGTGTTTCCGAGAAAATGTCTTGCTGCATACCCCACAAACGAAAGGTTTTTCATTTGTATGCAATAGAATATGTGTATTCAAGGTGCCTTTCTGAGAAAATCCTTTATTGCAGATTTCACAAACGAAAGGTTTTTCATTCGTGTGCAGCAGAAGGTGTGTATTCAAGTTGCACTTCTGGGAAAATGTCTTGCTACAGACTTCACAAATGAAAGGTTTCTCATTAGTATGCAACAAGAGGTGTTTATTCAAGTTCCATTTTAGAGAAAATGTCTTGCTGCACACCTCACAAACAAAAGGTTTTTCCTTTGTATGCAATAAAAGGTGTGTATTCAAAGTAACTATCCGAGAAAATCTTTTATTGCAGATCTCACAAATGAAAGGTTTTTCATTTGTATGCAACAGAAGGTGCGTTTTCAAATTGGACTTCTGGGAAAATCTCTTGCTGCATATTTCACAAACGAAAGGTTTTTCATTTGAATGCAACAGAAAGTGTGTATTCAAGGTGTCTTTCCGAGAAAATCCTTTATTACATACCTCACAAACGAAAGGTTTCTGATTCGTATGCAACAAAAGGTGTGTATTCAAGCTGCCCTTCTGACAATAAGTCTTGTTGCATACCTCACAAATGAAAGGTTTTTCATTTTTGTGCAACGAAAGGTGTGTGCTCAAGCTATTCTTCTCAGAATATTGTTTTCTGCATATCTCGTACTCAACAGGTTTGCCTTCCACATGCATTAAAACTTGTCTATTCACGCTTTCCTTAGGAGAAAACATTTTGCAGCAATTTGATTACACTGTTTTAAGCATGAAATCTGTGCATTATGGTTTTCTTAAGGAAATTTTTTGGTGATTTTTTTCACACAAAATGTCTTTTCTTTGAGATAAGTGAGAAGATATTTATTTAATATGCTTTGGCAAGAAAAGTTTTATTGCATATTGCACAAATAAAAAGACACTGCGAGTAAGATAATTTTATGTAAACAATTTGTCTCGGAGAATCTGCTAATACATCTAACACATACTTTGATATGAGTTTGACAATATTTGATTATGTTCTTGTAATATGATCTTTTATTAATTTTACTATATTTAAAACTTTTACGATTTATAAGAGTGTTAGAATATACATAAGGATAGATTTTTTCAAATAAACTTTGTGAATCTGCAATGAATAAAAACATATTAATATTATGATATTTTATACAGAACTCAAATATAACTAAAATAATGATTTACTACGATTCTTTTTATAATTATTATCTATAGAACAACAAAAAGGGCTTTATTTCAGAAAACTTTTATCAGATTTTATTTTTTTAAACTTCAAACAAAATTAAAGATTTTTTTTAACTAGACAAGATAGTGTAAATAATTTACTTTATTCATATTCAAAGAAATATAACATCCTGGCGAAGTCATAGTTGAAAGCATCTAAAATTTAATAAATTTACATTTTGATATGATAAACTTATTTATTAAATAAATGTTATTAGAATAGCTAAGAACGATTTAGAAAGAGCACCAAAAGAAGAAAAATTAGAGATCCAATATCAGTTGAAAAATATCCTTATAAATAACTAAAAGACATAAAAATTATTATTCAAACTCACTTGAATACCAGTTGGAATCTAAAGAAAATATAAAATGAGTTTTCAGTGAGTGATATCACAGCCAGAGACATTCAGAATTTAAACTCCAAGACAGGAAAAGTATTAAACAAGAAAGAAAAATCAAGCATAGATTATGAAACACTTCCCAACACATTCAGAATAATGTAACAAAACTTCCGAGTTTAATCAGTTAAAATATACATCTAATTCAGCCATATGGAGATGCATCACACACTTGAAAACTCAAATTTCAGATGCTCCCATCTACAATCGAAAAATTACCCGAATTCTTTGATCAACCCTGTATAGATTGTATTGCTCTATTGTATACTTTGAGCAGCACTGTAAATGATTAAAACAGTAAAATTTAAAAGCGCAAGCCGAAATTGAAAACGCACTTCAGCAGTTTTTACTCAAAGACAGTATTGTAACCGATTTATTTTGTGTGTCCCTGTAAATGAAAGACAAATGCTATGAATACCCTATTCTGTCATAATTCTCTTGTGATGAAATTCAGTCATTTATATCAGTTTCAATACATTTGAAATAGTGTAATGTCATTAAAATACTCTGCAAACGATTCCCCCCCCCCCCTTATACCATAATGTAATGGAATTCTTTTGGGTAGCCCTGTAAATGAAGTATTAATCCCACATAATTCATATGCAATACGAAACATGATTAGGTGACCCTAAATATGGATTATAAATTCCATGAGAATCTGAGTATATTTACGGGAATTAGAGCGTGGACAGGTGGACAGACAAACTGAATGCATAAACACTTTTCAACTTTGTTGGAAATTGTTAATAAAAAAACTGTAAAATATGTGATTGATTATTATACTGATGATCAAGTTAGCAGAGGTATCTTAGTGTGTGTCACAGTATGCTTAGTCTTTATCATGTGTGAAACCATCCCCGACACGAACATTAAGCTCGAAGCCGCAACAGTTGTCCAATGGCTTCAGAGCCCTTCATGCTTTTCAATGTGTTTAGTTTGATGAATTTTCCGAAGGATGAACATAATCTTCAATTTGTTTTCGGCCATCTTGGAAATGCTTAAACAACCCAGTAACCCGCGCACATGGTAAACATTCATTGCCGTATACATCTCTTAACAAATTATGAGTTTTAATAGCGAATTTTTCAAGTTTAATAAGAAATTTCACATTAATTCGTTCCTCTTTTAAAACAATTTTTTTTCTGGCAAAACATTAAAACAGGGTCCAGAACAAATGAAGGTCACGGCCAGACTAATTGTAATACAGCCAATTTAGAGGCGGTGATTGATAAAGAAGGCTTTGTGCTATACAACTATTGGTCATACGAATTTGGCACAAGCACAGTTCTTCTGTAGACACATTAGTCTTGTTATTAAATAGCCACACCTTGTACATATTTATATAATTTCTTTAGTGTTAAATTACTGAAGTTACCAAATTGCAGAAATTTAAAATTTCAGGTACTTCTACTAATATAAGTTTTATACAATAATTTAAAATTTTATTTTAATGCTGCTCTTTATACATCATATAAGTGTTATTAGGTATGCACCGAATAGTGATTTTGGCCGAATACCAAATATTCAGCCTACAGGTGAACCGAATACCAAATATTCGAACTAGCCAAATACCGAATATTTGGCCAGCCAAATAGTAACTATTTGGCCGAATACCGAATAGTCGGCTAGTCGAATACTTTTATATTTCAAAGTTTAAAGGCATTAAAATGTTAAATTTTAAAACAATTTTACATAATATTTAAACAGAAACTATTATTTTGATAAACAAGAGCTTTTTTAAGTAAACTTATGCTGAAAAAAAAAATCTGCTTTGAGTTATTTAAGAAGAGGATATAGTAAAACTTTTTTAATCAATAAAATTTAAAATTTCATGGCTTCTTCTGTGAATTAAAACAAACTAATAAAATTTTCTTAAATTCCAAAACAAACATTTTGAAATTAAGGAGAAATTTTGAAAAAATTGGAAGAAAAATTGTACAAGATCATATATTATTTGTTTGTCAGGAAGAGACTAAAGTAAACGTAAATAAATAATACAATCTATTCAAATTTTATATGGTGGAAACTCAACAAGAATAACTGTTCTACTCCCTTTGATTAAGCAAGGAAGTTTTTAAATGCATCCTAGATCAGTGTCTGGCGTGGGCGATCATTTTCAGAGATTGTAAACGTTGTTTTTAAAATCTTAGCAAGAGATAGGTTATTTACTGGACAATGTTCAGGAACATGCATTTGTACATAATTCCTATAAAAATCCTTGTGATTGGTTAATTTTCTTAAATAATGCTTAACAAACAGCAAATAAATAATGTAAAAACATTCTCTTTCATTTAAATATGATTCTGTTTTTAATTATTCTGAATATCTTTATAAGTTGAGTGTTAAATGTAGAAGTTGTAAAAGGTTTTAAAAAATATGTTTTAAATTTTTTTTTAACTATTCGGTTTGGCCAAATATTTCGATATTCGGCCAAACTGAATATTCGACAGACAGAATAGTTTGATATTCAGCCAAACCGAATAATCAGTAATATGGCCGAATACCGAATATTCAGTGCATCCCTAATTGTTATAATTATTTTAGAAAAGTTTTGGTATATGAAGTTCATAATAAAGTTAAATGAACCTTTTGTTGTTCTTTATTTAGTGTAAACAAAATACAGTCGGACCTGTATTTAACGAACCTCTATTTTGCGAACTTTTACTTGGAACGAAGAACATTTTACAAATTTCTTCGTAAAATAACCTCCAAATAGCGAAGTGCATTCTCTATTTAACAAACTTTTTCTTGGGATCTAAAATTTTTTTCTCCCTATTTCGCAAACTATTACTGGACATTTCAGACTTATTCTTTCTTTTAACACATTTTATGATGATCAGTGACCAAGACCAGGTTTTATCAGGCACCTAACTCACCAAGAACAGTAAAATCGCTGTGATTCTTTGCTTTTCATCCAAGAAGTGCAAATTTCAATATCCCCTTTAAATCCTCAATGGAGCTGCCCCGTGCCCTTAGAGTTTCCCGTTTTCTAGATTGTTGATCATAATCAGTTGTGTTGGTAATTTTGGTTCTTGTAGCTCGAAAATGTCAAAGCGAAAGTGCTTGAGCATCAAAGAAAAAAAATACTCTTGATGAGGTGGATAAAGGCGTGAAGAAAAAGAATACTGCTTTAAAATTTGGTATTCCTCCAAACAGCTTATCAACCCTAATAAAAAATTGTGATTTTAATGTAAGATCATTTTTTTTAACTGAAAATACAATATATTTTCAGGCAATGTTTTGTTTCATTCTTATTTCCCTTGCAGATTTCTTTTTGATTGGTCAAATAGATATAATTTATAAAAAAAAAAAGTGTGGTTAATTACATTTTTAAATTATATTTAGTGTTTATGGACATGTTTTATGTGGTTTAAAGTGTTCTAAAAGGTGACTCTCTATTTAACGAATTTTCTATATAACGAACTTTTTTCGGGATTTAGCGACTTCGTTAAATAGAGGCCCGACTGTATAACAAAGTAGTAGTTTAAGTGTACACTAAGCTACTACTTTATTTTTTATTTATTGAAAAATTCCTATTAAAGGGGTAAGTATTTTATTACCTCTCACGAGTGTTATATATAATTTTTTAAAATTTATTCAATTAGAACTATTTTCAGTTTGATAATTAAGTTTTTTTGCTTAATCCATTTATGCCTGGCGTCCCATTTTTGGGACTCTTTGAATTTTAATAAATTTGTATAATTTTCTTCTTTTTTATAACATGAAAATTGTATGAAATCATTATCCATAAATGTCTTTATCTGTTACTGAAAGATGACAGCATAAGATGGACATTTATTTGCTTAAAATTAATGCTTTTTTTGGAGTTGTTGGATTTTTCGTACCTCAAGATGCAAAATGTAAAAAGTAAGTCTATTTGTGCTTTTTCTATTAATTATCGAAATAAATAAGTCACAATCGTAGCTTATAGACTGCTTTGAAACACATATTTTTTTTAATTGGGAAATTATATGTTCAAGCGTATTTTTTATGCATTTGTGTAACATACAAAACATAGGGTGCTAGGCACGAATAGGTACCTATTTTTGTTAGCCATTTAGTGGGAAGTTATTAATGTAGAGTCCTTTTCAAGATGATTATGAAACAAATTGTTTTTAAGCCTCAAATACAATTATTCTTAGTTTATACTAATACAGTGGACTCCCTCAAATCCGCACAGCTTGGGACCAGAGGTTGTGCAGATTTTAGAATTTTGTGGATTTTTGGTCATTGATTTGTTTACATGTTTGAAACATTAATTTGATTGGTAGTTAAGCAAGGAAAATTATAATGATTACTTACAATAAAAGGAAACACTAAAATAAGTAAAATATTAAAATAATTTATTAGTTTAAACGTAAGTAATTATTAAAATAATTATGTAAAATAAAAATTTAGAAAAATATTGAATTATTACCGATAAAATCGATTCCAAAATCCTATGCTGCCATCTAGTGGTAAAGTGATCGTTAGATCGACACGTCATCATATAGGTATGCTAATTTATATCAAAATCAAAAGTTATGTAAATTTATTTAGTAATAAATCAGCTGTAATAGCCAAAAGAGGATGATTAACAAAAAAATTAGTAAAAAAAAACATTGCAGTAGTCGCAGATTTCGGCGCCATCTTGAATTTTGTTCCTGCAACTTAACTCTAAATTTCATTGTTTACATCTGAAAAAATACGCGGATTTTAGGGATTTCGGATTTAAGGGAGTCTACTGTACTTATAATGTTAGTAGTCTCTGTAAAGAAATAACTATAGTTTTGGAGCAATTCATAAAAATACTGAGTATAGTATATAATGTACTACAATTTAAAAGCTTATTTTATATAAATTAAGACAAAGCATATAATTATGCATATTATATTATTACAAATATTATGCATATTCCCATATTTAGAACGTTTACATTTTTTCATATAAATACAAAAAATTTTTAGCGTTTGTTTTTTGGTATTTTTTCAGTTCATTTTGCAACATTTTAAAGTGATTTTACCAACAAATTTGAGGCAACAAAAATTCAGGCACAAGTGGGTTAAGGACCACTACGCCTAACACGATCTTTCTAAGAATAAAATTTTTCTTGGTCAAAAGTGTTTTGAAAAGACATGAATCTTAATTTTAAAAACTAACACAATTACTAAGCTCCCCCCGTCTTAAAATATTGAAAAATAAACTCATAAATGATCACTTTCTTTCCAAGCATAAAACTACAAGAAATCAATAACAACAATTTCTGGCAATTAAACCCAAATTTCCTAAGGTGGCAATTTGAAAATTACTCTAATAAAAAATTCTATTTAGATATGTAACGAATAAATTTCCACTAATTTTCTTTTAAAACAGGTTTTGCATGTTACCTCATTTCAAAATAAACTAGCATCTATAATTTTATGCTTATAATTAGAGGTCGACCAAAAATCTGACTGTCACCAAAAATTCGTTTTCGGCGAAAATGCTGCTAGAAATTCGTCCGGACCGAAACTATCTGTATCCCAAAAATCTCGTTTTTTCCTTCGGAAATTTTCAACATGACTCCTTGATTTGAGCTGTATCGGCTCCAATGAGACACACTTTATTGATTGCTATGAACTTTGCTGTTTATAATTATCAGTCATCAGTGACTCAAGACATGAGTGCAAATTATAAAGCAAGCAATGCCTATATGACTCAATTGTGAAGGCAATTTTTATGTGGTCATTAAAAGTGCAGACTTAACAGTAACCGAAAACTTTTAGTTTGAAACCGCAGAAGTGTTTTGAATACTCTTTCAGAAAGTTCATGTATATATTATTATATAATAGATTTTTATTTTTAATTTCTTGTATAATAATTTAAGAAGATGTACGAAATTTTTCTAGCGAAGTATGAAAATTTTTAAGAAATTCCCTAAAACACCAAGAATTCTCTTTCAACGAAAAATAATTATTTTAAACTAAAGAAGTATATAGTTCAAATTATTTACAGTACAACCTCGATATCTTGAATCTGTGGGGGAAGAGAAAAAAAATCGAGATATAGAGGTTTCGAGTTACCAAAGTTTTGACAAAATTTAAAAAATCTAATCTCACAAACTGCTTTTTGCTGTAAAAAATAACATTCATCAAAAACTACACCTAATCTACTAATAATTAACAAATTGCTTCTCAGAGTTTTAATACAGTAAACTCTGTCTAAGGCGGAATCGATCGGGACTGAGAAAATTTTCCGTGGTAGACAATATTCCGGCTTATGCAAAAAAGCTCCCTTGAATTTGATGATTTTTTATTGATTTTCCTGTTTCGAAAATTGGTTGAAAACTGAAATTCGGAAAGATCGTTTGTCTTTATAGATAAATGAGAAACGATATTCATCCAGTGTTTTTCGACAGTAATTTCTGTCTCATTTAATGCCCATATTACACTTAAATTTTTTTATACCTATATTTCAGGCATTATAGTAGCCACCAGTATAGACACTTTTACCACATTTGTTTTACATTAATATATAAAGATTCATGACACTTAACTTTCATTCTAAAAAATCTTTTATCTTTCGTTTTGTACATATTAAAATCGAACATTATAATTTACATTTCTTTACTTTTCTTAAAAAAACAAACCACATTTTTTTACTTAAAAAGGACATAAATTCCGGTATATCGTTAAAACTATGCTATTTATAAATATATATTGCATTGTCCATACTCTTTGGCACTTCTCTGAAAAAACGTTTTCGTCCATTTCTTGGACTTCTTCAGTTTCACTTGGCGGCTCGCAGTTTCATTTTCGACCTTTTATCATTTCTCTTTTCCATTTTTTCCCCCTTCTCCCTTTTCACTTTCCCCCTCTTTCCAGCATTTTTAGCCAACGGGAGTCAACATTTGCATGCGCCATATCGTTGCATACATTTTTTCTTTCGAGGTTAATCTCGATAGCCTCTCTCATTAGGGTGTTGTGGGGATTATCATATGCAGCTATTTTTTCTATTTTTATTGATTGAGGTATTATGGGGTTTTTTAAATTTGTTCGTGAGAAGGCTGTTGCTTGATTATTATATTTTATGTCGCGGATATGTTCCTTATACCTTTCGCTTATTTTTCGCTTTGTCATCCCGATGTATGTAATTTCCTTATTGTCTGTATTTGAGGCTTTAATTTTATATACTCCTGCCGTCTGTAATTCGTCGTATCTTTCTGCTTCATTTCGTATCGTTTTAAATAGGGAAGGGTTGGGTGTGATTGGGACTATCTTTCCGAGTTTACTAATTTCGCGTTTTATTTTTAGTGCTATTCCGTTCATGTATGGTAGGGGGGGTGTATAATCCTTTTTATTTTGTCCTGGTTGGATCCAGTTAATTTTTTCTTTCGCTTTTCTGATTAGCTTGTCTATTGTTTTTCTTGGATGGCCAGCGTTGCGTCCTATGTTCTCTATAATCCTTAATTCTTCTTTTAATAACTTTTCTGTTGAACATATATTGAGTGCTCTATAGATGTAGGTATTTAGGGCTGCAAGTTTATAGTTTATTGGTGTATTTGTTTTGCTTGACATTATCGCTAGGTTTGCAGTAGGTTTTCTATAGACTGTTGTTTTTATCTGGTCATTTTCGTATATTATTTTTACGTCAAGGTATGGTAGGGATCGGTTCTTTTCTTCTTCTATTGTAAATTGTATATTGCTATCGTATTTATTTATTTCGTTTAAGAGGTTTTTTAAGTTTACTGTTCTGTTTGTTATGATAAATATATCATCCACATACCTTACCCAAAGGCGTATTTCATTTTTATGATCCTGTATTATTCTTTTTTCCATTACTCGCATTTTCCATTCTGAAACCACATTTGAAATGGGGGACCCCATCGGTACACCCCTCAGCTGTTTATATAACTTATTGTTAAATTTAAAATAACTTTCGTTTAGGATCAGATTTGTTGCACTTTCCATTGTATTTATAATTTCTGTGTCTGTGTAGTGTTTCTGTATAGTCTTGTTTATTTCTTCTGTCATTTCGTTAAGGTTAATCGACGGGTATAGGTTTTTTACGTCTAGGCTTATCATATAATCGTCTGGTTGAGGTTCGTATTCTCTTAATATCTGTATGAATTTTCGTGTTGAATTAACTGATATATCGGAAGGGGGGAGCATTTCTTCATACTGTTTCCGCATATATTTTTCTATGTCATAGGTTGGGCTTAGCTTTTTGTTAACGATCGGTCTCATTTTGTATGGATTCTTGTGGTCTTTCAATTTTCCAAATATAATTGGTGTATTAGGAGTAACCAAAAAAGCAGAATTTTACTCCTAATACACCAATTATATTTGGAAAATTGAAAGACCACAAGAATCCATACAAAATGAGACTGATCGTTAACAAAAAGCTAAGCCCAACCTATGACATAGAAAAATATATGCGGAAACAGTATGAAGAAATGCTCCCCCCTTCCGATATATCAGTTAATTCAACACGAAAATTCATACAGATATTAAGAGAATACGAACCTCAACCAGACGATTATATGATAAGCCTAGACGTAAAAAACCTATACCCGTCGATTAACCTTAACGAAATGACAGAAGAAATAAACAAGACTATACAGAAACACTACACAGACACAGAAATTATAAATACAATGGAAAGTGCAACAAATCTGATCCTAAACGAAAGTTATTTTAAATTTAACAATAAGATATATAAACAGCTGAGGGGTGTACCGATGGGGTCCCCCATTTCAAATGCGGTTTCAGAATGGAAAATGCGAGTAATGGAAAAAAGAATAATACAGGATCATAAAAATGAAATACGCCTTTGGGTAAGGTATGTGGATGATATATTTATCATAACAAACAGAACAGTAAACTTAAAAAACCTCTTAAACGAAATAAATAAATACGATAGCAATATACAATTTACAATAGAAGAAGAAAAGAACCGATCCCTACCATACCTTGACGTAAAAATAATATACGAAAATGACCAGATAAAAACAACAGTCTATAGAAAACCTACTGCAAACCTAGCGATAATGTCAAGCAAAACAAATACACCAATAAACTATAAACTTGCAGCCCTAAATACCTACATCTATAGAGCACTCAATATATGTTCAACAGAAAAGTTATTAAAAGAAGAATTAAGGATTATAGAGAACATAGGACGCAACGCTGGCCATCCAAGAAAAACAATAGACAAGCTAATCAGAAAAGCGAAAGAAAAAATTAACTGGATCCAACCAGGACAAAATAAAAAGGATTATACACCCCCCCTACCATACATGAACGGAATAGCACTAAAAATAAAACGCGAAATTAGTAAACTCGGAAAGATAGTCCCAATCACACCCAACCCTTCCCTATTTAAAACGATACGAAATGAAGCAGAAAGATACGACGAATTACAGACGGCAGGAGTATATAAAATTAAAGCCTCAAATACAGACAATAAGGAAATTACATACATCGGGATGACAAAGCGAAAAACAAGCGAAAGGTATAAGGAACATATCCGCGACATAAAATATAATAATCAAGCAACAGCCTTCTCACGAACAAATTTAAAAAACCCCATAATACCTCAATCAATAAAAATAGAAAAAATAGCTGCATATGATAATCCCCACAACACCCTAATGAGAGAGGCTATCGAGATTAACCTCGAAAGAAAAAATGTATGCAACGATATGGCGCATGCAAATGTTGACTCCCGTTGGCTAAAAATGCTGGAAAGAGGGGGAAAGTGAAAAGGGAGAAGGGGGAAAAAATGGAAAAGAGAAATGATAAAAGGTCGAAAATGAAACTGCGAGCCGCCAAGTGAAACTGAAAAAGTCCAAGAAATGGACGAAAACGTTTTTTCAGAGAAGTGCCAAAGAGTATGGACAATGCAATATATATTTATAAATAGCATAGTTTTAACGATATACCGGAATTTATGTCCTTTTTAAGTAAAAAAATGTGGTTTGTTTTTTTAAGAAAAGTAAAGAAATGTAAATTATAATGTTCGATTTTAATATGTACAAAACGAAAGATAAAGGATTTTTTAGAATGAAAGTTAAGTGTCATGAATCTTTATATATTAATGTAAAACAAATGTGGTAAAAGTGTCTATACTGGTGGCTACTATAATGCCTGAAATATAGGTATAAAAATATTTAAGAAAAACGATATTCAATTTCTTAGTACTGCTATAATACATGTGAATTGGAAGTTTACACACACACCAAATAAACCTAGCAACCCCCCCCCCCCCCCATTAAACTTCGAGAATGAGACAGAATGCTATAACTTTGAATTCGAGTACATCCTTAAAGTATAATATATTGCTTTCGAAAATATATATTTTGATAAATGCTCCTTCTACTAGAAATGTTAACTTTTAAATATAATTTTGCATATGAAAAAACGGCACAAGCATAAATTCCTTAAAATTTAAACAGTGTCCGTCCTTTTGAATTAACTTTTTCAAAGTGTAACGAAATTTAACTAACATGCACGACATTGAGTATTTGACTTATCAGTTTTAAAGTTTAATAAACAAAATGCCTTTCGTTTTTAAATTATCCTTTTTTCCACCTTATGCAAAATTTTGGTTTTGGTGGGACCTTCAAATGCTTTTCATTTCCGCGTTAGACAGATTCTGCCTTATGCAGCATGAATTAATGTAATTGTCTATGGGTTCGCCGAGACTTGAAAAATTTTCCGTGGTAGACAGATTTCCGGCTTATACAGAGTCCGCCTTAGACAGAATTTACTGTAATTTAAAATTGTTCTGCACACTTGCTTGTTTTCATTAAATAATATCCAATTCGTCATTAAGAATTGCATTCAGTTTTTTTAAAAGAAAAAGTCCTTAATTGAAGTCTACCATCTTGCAGAATCTTTTTGAAATTGCACAGTTTTCTCTAACATAGCAATGGTAGTAAATGCTTCAGTTCTAATATTTTCGTTTGATTCAAGAAATCTCTGCAGCAGGTCAACTGCCTTCTCAGCTGCTTTCACTGTAATTTCTTCATGCTCTTGTAGGTCTGTAAATTTCTTCATCAGAAATTTCTGCATTAATGCTCGAAACCATCTCTTCATCTGTCAGTGCCGTACGTTTCAAGCTCATTGTCTACATTCAAGAATTCTTCGAATGAAATCTCATTGTGGCATTATTTTTATCGATTCCCACTGTTTTAGATTCAGTTCTCCTTCTTCAGTTGCTTGCTTAATGGAATTGACTTCCTCTGTTTCACTGGAAGTTACATATTCTAAAAATCCCGCTTTTATGAAACGATTTCTTATTGTTGTTTCTGTAACATTTATCCATGCATAGTTGGCCATTCGCATTGACTGTAAGATGTTGACAGGTGTGCTAGATGGTTTACCTTCACCGATATTATTCAGAAGTCTTCTCACAATTTGGACTTGATAACCAACTTTGAAGTTACAGATTATCTCCTGGTCAAATGGTTGTAACTTCGAAGTCATGTTTGGTGGTTAAAATCTAACAGTGATATTTTTTAGCATTGGAAGATATGAGTGGACTTTACAATTGTCTATCAAGAGGAGAATTGTGTATTTTACTAGCCATTATTTTACCGATTCTTCTCAGCCAATCAGCAAAAATTGCTGTTGCCATCCAATCCTTTTTATTTGACCTGTACAGAATTACAAATGACTTAATTTTAGCAAAGCACCCTGGCTTTTTAAATCTTCCTATCATAAGAGGGGGAAAGCTTTTCTTACCACTTTATTTGCTGCCAAAAGCACAGTTACACAAAATTTACTCTGTTTGCTAAATCGGTATTCTTCACCTTTAAATGCAGACGTTTTGTTAGTAAAACACTGGTAAAATAATTCAGTTTCATCTGCGTTAAACACATCCCCTGCTTTATAGTCCTTTAAAAGAGAAGGAAGTTCTGAAAGCTACTCGTTGCAAGTAGCAACGTTGGGCTTTTTTTCGGTTTCAAAAGACTTCCATTCTTACCCTTTAAGTTCTTTGTATCAACAAAGGGGTAAAAGAATCTGAAACCAGCATCCAGATCAAACTGGTTCTACAGCTGACAATAGCCAAAAGTAAAAAGTCAAACTAATTTCTGTGGAAAAATTTCGACATATCAAGGTTTTTGGAAAATATATTTCGAGATAACTATGGAAAACACATAAGAATTTTGATAGAAATGCAGGAGAAATTTCATTTGTCAAGATATCAAGTGTTTCAAGATATCGAGGTCCGACTGTATTAATGTATCCGACTGTATTTTTCATTGGATTATTATTTAGCTATTAAAAACAAATGAACATACATACATATATATATATACAGTAGAAGATCTTTATAACGCAATTCTATATAATGCAATTCTCCATATAACGCACAACTTCTCAGATGTAAACAATGAATTTTGCAGTTATAAAGCACACTGCATTTTCACATTGTAAAATATTGTTACTCTCTAGAGGGTTAAATTTGATACATTAGCTCAACTTTATCTTCTAATTTAAGACCTTTTTACTGAAAAAAATGCTTCTATTACAATAAACATTTTTGAAAATGCTTAATCTAAGGGATGTTTGTGTTAGTTATATTTGGATCACGTTTATAAAGTAAATTTAACAATGTCTGACCTATATTATGCAAAAATTTATAATTTGGATAACTCTTGGTAACAGGGAATGCAGTATAAAGATATTCTAATGTATTTTGATATGTTTCAGATATATTTGGCCATGTTTACAAGGTGAATTTAATGAGGTGATCCATATAATGCAAAATTCTATATAACGCACAACCTTGCGTTTTTAGGTTTGCGTTATAAAGATGTGCTACTGTATATATATATATATACATAATACTTAACAAACAATTTCTGCTCCTATGATATCATACTTTAAACAAATATGAAAGGGGGCAGTAAATCTGAAATGTAAGAAAGACTATTTCTCTTTTTGATTATTATTTTTAAAAGAAGATTTGAATCATATACCCTAAATTTTTGGTTTAAGAACATTCTTTCTGTCTTTCTCTTCGCAATCGGTAGATGGCACTACCAAATGTGGACTAATTTTGTGCTACAAAAATTACATAGTAGAAGTCAAGCCTTGAATAACAGAAAATATTATATGAAAGCCTCCAAACCAGTGGCAGCTCCTCTATTGGTGCACTTGAACCTCCACAGAAAAACAAAGAAATAAATTAACAAAATAAATAAAATAACACTAAACAGATTTCCAGATGTTTGCGATTTCCAGGTTGAACATCATCCTCTCCTCTCTTTTAAATATGTCCACAGTAAAACATTACTGTAATAATGTAAATTTTGAAAAATATCAGTAGAGAGTGCCATCTTTCGGGGATATCAGGTGTGATCGAAGAAATGTTGTTCCAAATCTGGATATGAGAATGGAAATGGCAAGACAAGCATGAGGAAAAAGGCATGGCTTATAATTTTTCATTAGACAAACTACAGTATGTAGGAGTTTGCATATTTAGCTAGTTTTTATTTTTGTTTTGTCTTAAATATCTTTCAGTTTGTTACATTCTTTTTTATTTAATTTTTTTCATGTACATAGAAGGGAAAAAAAAATTACATTTTTTCTACCAGTGTACTTGTTCTTTCTTTTAGTTGCATTGTTTTTGTTTAACTTTTCAAAACACAATTGTATTTTAACTTGTATATTAATATATCGGCAGATTTTATTTTATGTATTGGTAATCTTTGTTCAAAAACACCATTTGTCAGGTAAAAATCTACAGCAAAATGCATCACAAATTGATTTAATCGTTTATGCCCTCACAGTTACAATCTTATTAAAGCAAAGGGCATGCATACTAAATACAAGTACTTTTTTTTTTTTAACTTTTAAATACTATTTACTACATTTTTATTAGCAGTATTAGTGTGCAAATACTTTTTTGGCATCACAAATATTACCTTTTTATGTTTTCATATTTAAAAAAATAAATATCAAGTGCCATACTAAATGTATTTATTTGTTTTTGAATATATTTTATTCATAATTCATTTTGAATTTATTTATGTGTGATACAACAAATTCACCTGACGTGCAACTACTGTTTTTGTTCGCTGTACATTTTTCATTGTAAATATTTTTAATGTTACGTATTTTAAAATATGCCACAAAAATACAACGTACAGGTTGTACAGTTTTTCAAATCTGATATGTTTGCAGGTACGGGATAAATAAACTTACCTTAAAAGGATATTTTGATAGAAGCATCAAACACTGGAATAAACTATTTTAAGAGAAGGCAAATGATTGATTCAATTTGAATGAATCAGTCATGAAGATTTGCAAATAGAATTTAGTCGGAAACAGCGCATAAGATTTTGGGGACAGATCAAAGATAGTTCGAAAAGTTCATAACATAAATTTAATTATTAAATGATTTTTCACACTGGAATTTTTATTCAATTTCTCGCTTCTAAACTGCCTTTAAAGTTCACTATGGAAACATACATAGTATAGACCGCTCCATGTTACAGGAGTC
The DNA here is from genome assembly GCA_963932465.1 of Maratus speciosus. NCBI lineage: Eukaryota > Metazoa > Arthropoda > Arachnida > Araneae > Salticidae > Maratus > Maratus speciosus. The sequence goes on along the minus strand of OZ010799.1, from coordinate 446,175,751 downwards.
ATTCAAATTGAATCGTTCATTTGGTGTCTATTAAAAACAGTGCAGTATTTTATGCTGTTTTTCAATATTGTTTGTTTAGGTAAGTTTATCCATCACATTCTTCCCAACAAGACAAATTTGAAATCTAATATTTTTTACGACGTGCTTAAAACTCGTAACATTGAAATTACATGCATAGATTCTTCGCACAAGTTAACTGAATATTTTATCATGTCGAGAATGTTGTATTATATCAGTCTATCTCCGTGAGAATGTTCTCGTACGGGAGATTCTATTATACATGAAACTGATTATACGCGTAGGATTCTATGGAAACTTAATTATACTGCTTCGGTTTCTCTTTCCCGGTCTCCATTCATTTCGTTTCATTTAGTCAAGAAATAATTCAATTAAAAAAATGATACTTTTCGGTTAGACGGGCGCCAGTTATATATAAATGTATATATACAGAACCCGACTAAGGCTATGGGGGGCCCCCCTTTCTATATATCTATAGAATTCTTTTGGAATAATGTGGAAGTGGCTAGTGCTAAACTTCATACATATTGTATGTATGCATAAGGTACTGCTCACATCTGTAAACAGAGTATCACAAAATAATGGTCACAACTTTAAGAAAAAATACTAGTAGGATAATAGTAGAAAAAATCATAGATTGGTTGACACAATTACTTTTTTGCAAACTTTTACTTTGCTTATCTACTTACGTTAAGATGCCTAAAAGGAAATGCCCTAAATTGATCATAATTAATGGTTTTAACTTGCCATATTGCAAGGAAAACGTTAATAAAGAATTTCTTTTGAAAGCAATAGAATACTAAGTTGTCATAATAAAATTTTAATCATTAATTTTCTAATCATATAGTTTGGTTTTTGCATGGGTGCAGGGGGTACTGGAAGTAAAAAGGGGAGAAGGGACTGCACTTCTTCCTAAATGTTTGAAAATAGTATATGAATTTAGGTCACTTTTGGCTAATTTTAATCATTTGACACCTTTTAATGAAAATCCTGATTACTTTCAGGGGCCCCCTAAGAAGGGGGGGCCCGGGGCAGCTGCCCTGCATGCCCCTGCAATAGTCGGGCCCTGTATGTATATTTACATATATATATGTATGTGTATATATACAATATGTGTACAGTATGGAACCATTTATCCGGAATGATATTTCTGACAGACTGATTCCAGAATCTTTGCAGAAAAAGGTGTCATACACTGCCAGTTTGACATAGGCTTTGCTTGAAACAATTGTACAATTTGATGATAACATCTAGTATTCGAAATGAAAACATATTTAGTTGTATTTTAGATGTTTTAATTTTTATGCAGAGGAAACAGGAGAATTTTTGTTCCTAAGGGATTCCCATAAATTACCTTCTTTTAAACTCTGGTTAACTTTTGATCTTTCTTGCAGTGATTTTTAATCCAAGTAATCTAATAATTTAAAATCAGAAATAATGTCACAAACCACACACATTCCACAAAACTTATCAAATGGATGCTGCTTTAATGCACAACCAGTTATCCGGAATACATCTGACCCCAAGCATTCCGGATAAATGGTTCTGTACTGTATATATGTATATATACGTGTATTTACATATATGTATGTATATAAATAACACTGGCGCCCGGCTTACCGAAAAGTACCAAAAAAATTAACGAGAACACCAAGGTTCAAGGTATGCAGAGTATATAAAAAAAATGCGCTCTTTTTTTTTTTTTTTTTTTTTTTTTTTTTTTTTTTTTTTTTAATGTTTACAAAAATAAATTGTTAAAGAACATCGTTGCATAAAATAGTGTTTAATGTTTAGCACAGTTTAACAGTTTCTAAAAGTTATCTTCCCTAAGTCTTGATGAAATTTTAATGCTCATAAATATATGCAACGCAAAACAATTAAATTACAGATTTTAGGATATGAGATATTATGTAAAGTGGTATCAAAATAAAAATAGCTGACAAAGAGATCAGTACCTTATGATTCATGTCTCAGATGCACTGGTGTGAATATTTAATTCCAAAATGATAATTTAATGCCTTGGAAACCCAGTGATTTTGGTGAGATTTGTTTCATATGGAAAACCCATAGAAAAGATTGTATTTTCTTTTATATTTAATTAAGCATGGTGTGTTTTATGCTAAAATAATTAATGTGTGTTTATAATAAAAATATATTTTATATTTTTATATTTTATAATGAAATTGTGTGATTTTTTATAAAATAAACTTTTACATACTTTCTTTGAACTTACAATTCTGTTTGTTTGCATGTGGAAGTGAAATCTAGTCACTCATTTTTCGCCCAGTTCCTGTTGATACAGAGCTTTGAAATTTGGAATATATATGTATTCCTGTGAGCAATACATGAATTGGACATTAATTCTTTTAAATTCATTCCCTAAAGCAGGCAACTGAGAGCCAAAAAAAAAAAAAAAAAAAACGCAATTTAACAAATTACAATGACAATTTGAGACATAAAAAATCGCACAGAGTTGATCATGTACAGTAAAAGCTCAACTAACCGGCATGCTCGGGAAACGCTGATTGCCGGATACTTGAAAAGTCCGGATAGTTGAGCGCTACAAAATCTGTCATGAAAGAAGGGGGGGGGGGGAGGCATCGACGTAAAAATGAAACAGGAAAATGATTTTTAGGCTATTTTCCTGCCATTAGGAAGTCAATCAAATAACTCTTATTATTATTATTAAATTTGCAGTTTATAAAGTTATTCTTTCCGAATAAAAAATAAAAGTAAACAAATTTCTATATTTATTTATTAATCTTTTATAAAGTTGTATTATTTATAATTTGACATCGCCCCTTTCCAGAAAAAGCACATGGAAGCTTGGAAAATTAACTTTGGTATGATTCACTTGTGTTACCTCAACTAACCTCACAGTAATAATGAATCTTTTCTGCATAGCTAAAAACGTTATCAGATGCAAACTGATAACGCCCGACTTCTCCGATCACGATAAAAACAAACTACACTCATTAGCTTTTTTTGTTTTTCTTGTTGGAGTGGCTCAGATAGTGAAGTCTTTTTGGGGGTATTTCTAAATGTCTGAAAACTCATTGTATGTTAATAAAAATTAGGTAAACGGCCTAATTTATTATTATTTGAATTTGGTGAAAATTTGATCACAATCGGGCAATTAGCAATGGAGAAAGCAATTTTTTTTATATAATAAGTAAGGGGGAAAAAGAGTACCGTTTCGTTCTTTCTTTTTATCTAGAATAATAATATTATTATTATTTCTGTTTACTGTTTAGGTTGATGAAAAATATTTTTCCTCGCTAATTCAACAACGCAAAACTTTGATGCAATCTCCCGGCTGAGGAGAAAAAGTTTGAACTGATAAAAATCCAACAATAAAACAAAGCAAAATGAAAGAAACTTACCCTGCAGCGTCTTTTCTTTTTTTAATTTCCAGTTAAGTGTAGTTGATCCAAACACATCCAATAAAAAAATATTCTTGAGTAAATATATTTAAAATACAATATGGTATAAAGATCTTTGTTACATAATTCTTTTAAAATAATAATTTCTTGTTCTTGAGTAAATAAAGAAAAAAAAAGTTTGGGATATAATTTCTCAGCAGTTACTGTGCGTTTGATTGCGTTTCTTTCGATGTGCCAGGAAAACTACAAAACGCATGTCTGATGTTCGTCTGTTTGAATGAAAGTTCTCTTTTTTTCATGAAGCGTTCTTTTATGAGATGCAGTTCTAAAACTTCTTGAGCCGAATACTGCAAATTTTTTTCACAAAACTTTAAAAAAGCAGATAAACTTTTCTCAGCTTCACTCCACGAAATTTTCTCCTCGATTTCATTTTTGGATTCTGAGGAACTATCGTTTGTTTCTTCCTCTGGAGCTGTCATTTTTTTAATTAACTGCTCTTCTGTTAAAGTTTCGGTGACAGGAATATTTGTATCTATAGCTATCCAATTTTCGATTTCTGGCATTTCCAGTTGTGACAGAGATAAGTTAGTATTAGGCCCATTTTTTAATGTTTTCATAATTTCATGCAATTCATTGCTTTTCTTGGGTTTAAATCTTTCAAATTCTTCATCTGATGAATCAGAACAAAAGTTTACTGTAAATGATAATTTTCTCCATCTCCTTCGAAGAGTTTTCGGTTTTACGGCATTCCATGCACTGGCAAGATCATAAATGGCATCTTTTATTGTGAAAGCTGATTGAAATTCTGCCATGGTTGTCTGTGCATTTACGAGCTTACGCATGAAATGTTTTCGATAAATCATTTTTACGTTTTGTATGATCCCTTGATCTATAGGTTGTATCAGAGAAGTTACATTGGGGGGGAGAAACATTACTGAAATATTGCCATATTTCAATTGTTCCTCACTGGGATGCGCTCGGCAGTTGTCAATTAGAAGAATTATTTTATTATCTTCCAGTTTTTTCCCCTTAGCTTCAAGCTCGCTAATTACAGATGGCACAAAAACTTTTTTAAACCAGTAGGTAAAAATATCTTTATTTATCCAAGCACTTTTTTGATTGGTGTAAACTACAGGGAGATGTTTAATTCCTGTAAGTGCTCTTGGATTCTTCGACTTTCCTATTACTAACAGTTTTAATTTATGGGAGCCAGTTGCATTAGCACAAGTCAGAATCGTTAGTCTGTCTTTGTTTTTCTTAAAGCCATCTGCTGACGTTTCATTAGGACCAGCTAGTGTTGAGGTCGGAAGGCAACGGAAATAGATTCCGGTTTCATCAGCATTATAGATGTCGTTTAGATCAATATTATTTTTTTTAATAAAATCTTCAAAAAAAGTAGAATATTCCTCTGCACTTTCGTTATCTGCTGATTTTCGTTCCCCAGATATGTCAATTTTTCTGTTACAGCAGCATTAAACGTACCATCCTCAGTGCCAAAAGAGACACTGAGGATGGTATACTTAAAAAAATTTAAAAATTAAAAAAATTTTGGTGCTTTTATTGTTTTTTTTCTCAACTTCTATTATATTGCACCAAGTTCCTACTTACTAATTATTGTTTTTTATTATACAAGTACAGTAGACGCTCTTTTTACGAACCTCTTTTTCACGAACACTTGCGATTTTACGAACTATAGAGTGGTCCCGAATACTCTCCCATAGAAGCAATGTAATTTTTCGCTCCCATTTACGAACTACGGATTATGAAAATCTCTTTTTTGCGAACCGAGTTTTCATATTTCTGCATTTTTTTTTTTTTATATCGAAGCGCAGTGTCACGTCAATTAAACTCTCAACAGGTGCAATGAGACATCAGGTGCATTCCAAGAATGTGTTGTTTTTCTCAATATCTTTCGGAGGGAGGGGGCATAGCAACAATTTCAAGTAGTTGTAGTCAGGACTAAGGCACTTTTTTGAAAGGAGCAAAACTGTGAAAAAATTTCAAGCATATATAAAATGGAAACATATATTTTCCAAAATGTGATTTTTTAAAAAAAGATAAGGGATTATTTCCATTCCTAATTTTTATCTATATTTTTATCTATGTATTTTTACCTACTAAGTGCTAATCCAGTCTGTGTTTTCATATGTAATGTTTTTAAGGCATAGTAACGTACGTTTCTGTGTAAAATTATTTTTTGTGCATAAATTTGCATTTATTCAGGGTTCGTACGGGTACCGTTACTTTCAAAGCCAAATATCAGAATTTTTTTATACAAAAATAAATCTAGTTTAAACGGACGAAATTTCGCCTTATTTCAGGAGAGATTTTCCATAGAAAAATACTGGTACCGAATAATTTCTTAATCGGGAAATTCAAGCACCCGTACGAACCCTGTTATTTCTTGTATTTTTAAAAATACACGCATAACTTTATTAAATAATAAATAATCTTGAAGTACTGCTTCATCTATCAAGAGGGGGCAGTTTGAGAAAAATAGACAAAAATAATGAACGTATTCACATCATTTTTGCTGTTTTTCTATTTTACGAACTATTTTAGTGTTCCCTACGAGTTCGTAAAATCGAGCGTCGACTGTATTATAACTTCATTTCAAAATATTCAAACTGAATATTTACAATCAGTTCTGTAGAAAACTTAAGTTATTTAAAATTTAAACAATACCAGTACAGTTACATTGAAAGAATTAACTGCTTTATACAGTAATACTATATTGATACTGTAAAAATCGTATCAAGGATCTTTTAACTGTTAATATAAATATTTGATGTAATTTCATTAATATACTTTTTGAGAAGAAAGATCTAAAATAAATTGAATTTTTTTTTTTTAAATAAGCAATCGACAGATTTTCTATTTTTCAGCACCGACTTAAGAATTTTGTAAGTTTTACTCACGATTGAGTGACTAATTCTGTGATATATTTCTTCTAACAATTAGCTAATTGAATCGCTTATGACCAATTTGCAAAAATCGTTTTTTTCTTTCCTGCAAGCAATTGACAAATTTTGGCATTTTTTTCTAGAATCGACTGGAGAATTTTGTAATTTTTCTCACATTGACTGGCTAATTTTAAGTACTTTTTATTGCATAGCTTTATGAGCAAGCATTGAATGTATTTTTTTCCAATTTCAGCATGATTCAAAACAAACTTAAAAATAAGCTTGGATTACTAACTGATAGAAAATTGGTAATGGCTGATAAAATGTTAAGTTCTAACAACAGTCAACTTGCTCCTGATCCTAAAGCATTTGATGACTAACATATATATATACAGTAGACTCCCTCAAATCCGCACAGCTTGGGATCAGAGGTTGTGCAGATTTTAGAATTTTGCGGATTTCTGGTCATGGATTTGTTTACATTTTTGAAACATTAATTTGATTAGTAGTTAAGCAAGGAAAATTATAATGAATGCTTAAAATAAAGTGAAACATTAAAATAAGTAAACTATTAAAAAATTTTATTAAATAAAACGTAAGTAATTATTAAAATAATTATGTAAAATAAAAATTTAGAAAAATATTAAATTATTACAGACGAAATTGATTCAATTCGATTCCAAAAGTCCTATGCTGCCATCTACTGGTAAAGCGATCGTCAGATCGATACGGCATCATATAGATATGCTAATTTATATCAAAATCAAAAGTAATGTAAATTTATTTAGTAATAAATCAGCTGTAATAACCAAAAAAGAATGATTAACTAAAAATTTAGTAAAAAAAACATTGCGGTAGTCGCTGATTTCGGCGCTATCTTGAATTTTGTTCCTGGAACTTAACTGTAGATTTCATTGTTTACATCTGAAAAAATACGCGGATTTTTGGCGTTCGTGGATTTTAGGGTCACGGATTTAAGGGAGTCTACTGTATCTGTATATATATATATATATTTTTTTTTTATTTCAAAGACTACCTGAAAATTCACTTGCCCTCTCAGAAAATCCACTTGCCAGTGGCAAGTAAAATGATGTATTTCCCTACCCCTGCCCATTATCGATTGACAAATTTCGAATTTATTCCACAGCCAAACCAACTGGAGGATTTTGCAATTTTTTTCTCCCACGACTGATTGATGAAATTTGTAATACAGTAGAAGATCTTTATAATGCAAAGCTAAAAACGCAAGGTTGTGCGTTGTATAGAATTTTGCGTTATATGGATCACATTTCAAACATCATTAAATTTACCTTTATAAATATGGCCAAATATGTCTAAAACATATGAAAGTACTGTAGAGTACGTTTGTACTGCATTCCTTGTTACCAAAAGATGTGCATATTACAAATTTTTGCACAATATTAATCATCCCACACATTTTTAAATATATTTTATAAACAGGGTCCAGGGACCCATATCATTCATTATATTACTCATTTTCAAAAATGTTTAGTGCAATAATATGTAATAAATGATTAGTGTAAGCAATATTTTCCATAAAAAAGTTCTAAATTAAGGAATAACTGTATCAAATTTAGTTTTCTAGAGAGTAGCAATTATTTACATTGTGGGAATTCAGGTGCTTTTTAACTACAAAATTCATTGTTTACGTCCGAGAATTTGTGCATTATATAGAGAATTGCATTATATAGAATTGCGTTATAAAGATCTTCTACTGTATTTTACAGTAATAGACTAAGGAATTTCATTATTTTTCTCCCGACAACTGAATAATATTTTTACAACATTTTCCCTGCAACCTATTGGCGAATTTCAAGATTTTATTTATATTGATTGGCAAATTTTGTGTTTTTCTTGCGACCTTCATGCAAAACATGCAAGGGATTTTTTCATGCAGTGATGGATGAGTTATACGTTTTTTTCATGTTGTCAATTGACAAATTGTAGTATATTTTTCCTGTGAATGGTTGATGCATTTCTAGATCCCCCTTAATAACATATTGCCAAAAAACTCGTTTCCCCCACCCCCATGTGATCTATGAGTGAAATTCATAATTCACTGACAAAATTTGATTTATTTTCTGTGATCAGTGGATGTATTTGGTGATTTTTTTCCTGTGCGATTAGGGGAAAAAATCGACAGGGTATGTTAAAAATATTTAAATACAAATTAGATATTAGATCCTTCCCATAGGTTTAATATTATATCACAAATGTCTTCATATGACAGGATGAGTTGATCGCTTGCTCATTATGTAATGAACTTGCATTCATTTCCATTAAATTATAACATTTTAGAATTCAAATTGAGTTCATATCTTTAAAAGTACTTGCAAAGCCATAATTCAAATCATTGATTAGACCATTTTACAATATTTAAGGGGCACATAAAACCTATTTAATTAACCAACGCATTAACACATGTAACTTATTTGAATTTTTAAAGATTTTCATCTTTATTTCCCACTCTAACCATTGGAAAATAAAATTTATTACATTATATAAAAAGCAAAAAATATCTAATAATGTTTATTTCAAATTTCTTAACATGATTTTATGATCCCTGAGAACTTAAAAAAAAAAATCATTTTCTACATTTAATTACCATTTTTTAACTATAACTTACATAAAAAGATTTTCTTTTTTTGAAAGCTGCTATATTAAGTAAAAAATTTTATTTTATACTACTGCCGTTTGTAATATGTCTTTGAATTCAAAAATTTTTTTTTCAACTTTATAATTATAAATTTCATAGCTTAAACCTAAAAGAATTTTTTTTCTATTTCATTTTTTTAATAAAAAAATTAATTTTGATAATAAAATTATTTATTCAGCTAAATTTGATATTCTAAAAGAACAGAAAACTGTTCGTTAAAAAAATATATATACATAAAAATGTATATATATTTTTTATATATACAGTACAGCCCCGATTATCCACGGAATTGGGTGGCAAGCGCACTGCAAATAACAAAAATCGCACATAACCTGAAAAAGGCTGAAAATGGGGTGCAAGCACGAAAAAAAAAAAAAAAATTCAACATTAAAACTATGTTTTAGTGTACAAAAAGCATAATAAAACGTTTAAAATACATACATATGCACAGTACAGCAGAAACCTTTGCTTTACGTCTAAATCACTAAAATAAAGAACAGTAAACAAGAAACAATGCCATACATACTGCACAAAAAGTGTCGAGTTACACCTTTTTAAAAAGATCAGTCTCTTGTTTTTGCTTCTTGCTTTGGAAACACTTTTTCTATCTCAAAAATTAAGCTATTCTTGATATGTTACACTGGAATTTATCACAATAAATAGTCTTATTTAATTGTTAAATATTTTATTTGCTGTGTTTACGTTTTGTTAATAAAATCAAGAAAAGGCATAAAGAGTTTATATCTGATATTTTAAACATGGCAACCGAATCTAAAAATATTCTTCTATTACTTTCGAATAATTGAATTTTTCTGTTTATATTTATCAGTAGGATTTATTGTATTTTCCTTGCTGTTGGCTTGAGTTAAAAAATCGCTTCTGAGATTCGGGGCTTTACTGTATAATGTTTGCATATGCGAAAAGTGGTATTTATAGTATAAAATTCTCTTTAAGGTTTACAAACTGAAAAATAAATAAATAAAATTAGAACTTCCTACCAAATTCTGCCCATGCTTAACCAAATGCATTCTGCACATTTTCTTTGTTGGGGGGGGGGGGGGGGGTAGATATTTTTAGGGCATTTTCACATCAAATAATCTTTTGAGCTTAAACTTATTGAACACTTTTTAATTTTATTTTGCACAGAAATGAATTTGTAATTTGCATTATTCTTAGATGTCATCCATTGAAGAAAATTTGATGCAGGTTTTACCTGCTTTAGAAGTGGAAAAAGTTAAAGATGTACTTCAAAGGCTGGAAGAACTAGGTGCTTTAGACATAGAAGATCTAAAACTTGTTGAAGAAAGTGATTTCAAGGGTGTTATTATGCCTATCCAAGCCCATAAGTTAATAAATGCTTGGAAAAATACAGGTAAGAAACTTTTAAAGTTTGTTTCGATTTAGAATAATAAATTGTTAGATATCTCATTTTAATTCACATCCTGAATTGGTTTATTTTTACTTGATCAGCACAGTTTATTGTTATTTACCACCCTCATAGAATTTATAAAGCAGTGCAATGTTTTTATTTTTAAAAAACGACGTGTTTACATCAATGCTTAGAGACATTTACAATTTCATGCATGCAGTTTAATTTGAGTTTTATTTTATTGTGTATTTCATTTTAAAACATATACAGTCAACTCTAAGGAATGCACACACTTGGAGACAAAGGGTTTTGCAGATTATACATTTTAGTAGATTGTAGATCATCCCTTTGTTTCAGGGTTCGCAAAACTGGGCCCAGTTCGAAAAAACCCGGTGGGTTTTTTCAGAATGGGCCCACTTGAAAAAGCCCACTGAAAAACACATAATGTGGGTTTTTTCAATTTTCAGAAATATTTAAAATTTTAAACAACATATACATTTAATGAATGTAAGTTGTTTCAGTTAATTTTGAAAATATATAAAAGCCATTACATAAACACCCGAGGTAAAATAAAGTGTATTTTAGCACACTGAAATACTTTACTAACATTATAGTAGGCAACATACATAGTACATAATTATAGATAAAGGCATATCATAACAATTTCTATGCATAAAAAATTCAAATGAATTATATTCATGAAAATAAAAGATATGTATTTTTACTTTCTTCTATCTTTACAAGAAGAAAGTGTTTAATTTGTGAAAATTTTTGACTTCCAGTTTACGACGGATTTATATGTTTTAAAAAGGTTCTGAAGACGATTTGATGGTTTTTAGAAAACATCTGTATGTGACAAAAATTTTGTGGGTGCTCTATCTCAAGTACTAATGCACAAAATTTCATAAAACTTTAGATTCAGTTAGACCTTGATGTAAACTGATGCTGATTAGTTTTTGATGTATATTGCCCAAAAGGTGCTGCTGCTATGCTGCATTTATCTCAATTTTTGCAATAGCTTTATCTCATGAACTAATGCGCAGATTTTCATCAAACTTCAGATTCAGTTACAAGTTAAGTTGTTGCTTATCAAGTTCTGGTGTATATCGCCCAACAGGTAGTGCTATTATGCTGCATTTTTTTCATGATTTCAGCAATAACTCTTATCTCAAGACTAATGTACGGAATTGAATAAAAATTTAGATTCATTTAGACCTTGATATAAACTAGTGCTGATTAGTGTTTGGCGAATATCACCCAACAGTGGCTCTGTTGTGCATCAGGGATGAGAATTTTCCGTCTTTTGGCGGATTTCCGCTTTTTTTTTTGTTATTTCAAGGAATTTCCGCTTTTTTTTTCTCGAAATTCCGCCTTTTTCTGAAGATTCCGTATTTTTTCTCGTGCAAAATTTTGTTATTTTCCGAAACTTTCACTTTCCTATCGATTCCGCTTGTCTTCCGATTTCGTAAAAACATTCAAAGGTGATGTAAAAACGACAAATTTCGTCAGAAGATCTCGAATAAACGGCAAATTTCGTCAAAAAATAGCGAAAAAGCGGCAAATTTTGTCTAAAGATTGCGAAAAAGCGGTAAATGTCACCAAAAGATCACAAAAAACTACAAATATCGTCAGAAGATCGCGAATAAACGGCAAATTTCGTCCAAAGATCGCGATAAAAAGGCAAATTTCGTCAAAAGATCGCGAAAAAGCGGCAAATTTCGTCAAAAGATCGCGAAAATGCAGAAAATTTCATACAAAAGATCACGAAAAAGCAGAAAATTTTGTCAAAAGATCGCGAAAAAGCAGAAAATTTTGTCAAAAGATAGCGAAAAAACTACAAATGTCATCAGAAGATCGCGAAAAAACGGTAAATTTCGCGAATAGATCGCGAAAAAGGCGGCACATTTCGTCAAAAGTTCACGAAAAAACTTCAAATTTCATCAAAAGATCGCGAAAAAGCTACAAATTTCGTCAAAAGATCGCGAAAAAGAGGCAAATTTCGTCAAAATGACGCGAAAAATACATGTATTTAGTGCTTTTAGTGTATCTCCCCTTCCCCCCCTCTTTTTGTAACCTTTCAGAAAATTTGCTGTGAATTTCAAATTTTTTTGTTGTTCAGAATCACTCCTGATTCAGAATTCACATTAAGCTGGCTGTAGGTCCTGGTCCAATTAGCCCGTGTGACGAAAAATAGCTAACCATTGTGATTTTTCACTAAGTTTTTCATATCTTTTGCAAAAAAATATTATTAAAATTATGACACACGAAAACTCTATTCTTAATTAAATTATTTCATTTTCAGGAGTGCCATGATTCTGATAAGTCGAGCATTTCATATGACCTACGCTCAATGTTTTAAGAACTGTGTGTAATTTGGCTATTTTCACTACTGTAATGTAGTATACAGGCTTGTGCGCTTGTCTCCATTTTCCCGGAAATCAGACCCTGGTTTTATTTCTTAAAGTATCTTTCATGGATAAAATGTGGTACAATTTTTTGTTTGCGCGTGGTTTCAGTCTTTTTGCTTTTTTGCAATTCTCATCCCTGACTGTGCTGCATTTTGTATGATTTCTAAAATATCTCAAGAATTAATGCATGGATTTTCATCAAACTTCAGATTCAGTTAAACGTTGACGTAAGCTGTTCTTGATTAGGTTAATTGCACAACAGGTAGTGTTGGTATTCTGAATTTTTGTTGATTTTTGCAAAATCTATATCTCAAAAACTAATGCATGTGATTTAATCAAACTTAATATTCTGTTTCATTTTCATGTAAATAGATCCTTATTAGACTTGGATGTAAACTGAACAACAGGTGTTGATTTTATACTATTTGGATTGAAAATTTTGGTTGTGGACATCTAAGAGGGGGGCGGGGGTCCAAAATTCAATAATTTATTTGAAACAATGTGATACTTGCATCGCCTTGTTAAATGCATCCAATTCAACAAACCTATATTTTACAATCCTCGTGATGGGCATTGATGTGGTACTGTGATAGCGAATTTTGAATTATTAACATGTATGAAATAGAGGAAAGTTTTGGGATTGGCACATCCAACTAGTTTATTCCTTTTTTTCTTCCTACTTATGTATTTTAAATATTAATATTATGTTCATTATTTGATTTTAAAGCAAATTAACAATTTTATATCTTCTATTATATTTAAAACTAATTTGTGAGAAACACTGACATTTAATTGATTTAAATTCATATAATTTATAACTTGTAAAATAGCATTACAATTATATTGTATATAAGGGAACAACGCATTTTTTTTTGTATAGTATATATAATACATAAATAATATAGTAATACAATAATGTAATAACGCATATATTGTACTTTTGAAAAAACCCGATTTTCCCCGGGGAAAATCGGGTTTTTCATGAAAAAACCCATGTGGGTTGGGTTTTTTCAAAAAAACCCGGGTTTTTGCGAACCCTGCTTTGTTTACATTTTATTTTTTAAAGTCTGACTACAAATTAAGAAAATTACACAAAAATTACAATGGAAAAGAAAAATATAATGCAACACTGGTATGATATATTTAACTAAGATTAAAGAAAATTTAAATTACATAAAATACACCTTTTTCTGATTATTCATTTTTTCAAACATTGACAAAACACAATAGTTGTTTCAGTTTTGGTTTGTTGTCAATAGTTTTATTCTTCTGTAAACTATGAACACACATTATTTCTTGTTCCCTCAAAAGCAGAATTTTCTGTGTCAGTCTGCAGCTGCAGCACACTAAAATTTATCTGCAACCCAACAGTGCTAGACTAAGTCTACTAAATCAACAATATCCCATAATAAAAGAAAATTGCCTTTATAAAGAAAATATAATAAAATTATGAAACAAATAATATAAATCTAGACTGTTAAAGTAAATTTCAGTGCTTTTTTTTAAAGCCCAGCCTTTGTTTTTAAGCTGGTGAATTAATCTGCAAGGTTCAAAATAATCTGCAGCGCCCGCTGCCGTGCTGGACTGTTTCTGCTACTGGGCTTGTTCCAATATAAAATTTTGCTACTCAAGGAAATTTAAATATTTATATCCAATATATACTTAAATGTTTATTCACAGAAAAATTGATATCTGGAAAAAATGTATATTATATATACTCGGGGTTCATTGATATACTATATCAAACAATATATATCAGCGTTCGAAATTCTTGGTGGTCCGCTAGTCCTAGACCACTAAAAATTCAATCGGACTACTAATTTAAAAAATTTAGTGGTCTGCCAGACCAGTAACTTTTTCCCCTCTCTGACAGGTAAACGTAAATTTTTCCGTCCCTGAGAAAATCGCAAACAAACACAAAACACATAATTTTATTTTAAAAAATAAATAAAAAATTGCATTAAAACTTAGTTGAAATAAATAATCGGAAATAAAATACATAATTAATAATTTTATAGTTTTTGTGCATGTCTGTTTAATTTTTAGCAAATTATAATTTTACATTTTTTATGCCGAAAATTTTGGGTAACTAAAAGGAAGTTTGGTTTATATTCTAGGAGGAGGAGGAAGCGGAAGGGGGGGGGGGGGGTCACTCAAAAGATTAAAGGTACTTAATAGAACTTTATGTAGTGGACCAGTGACGATGTCTGTGGACCAGTAAACCCTGATGTTTACTGGTCCTTTGGACCAGTGACTTTTTTTTTTTTTTATCAATTCTACTGCTGTATATCTTGATATATATCAGATATTTATTTTCAAAATATCAAGATTTTTGATATTTTCATATTACTTGATATTTACTTTCAAAATATCAAGATTTTTGATATTTTCATATTACTTGATATTTACTTTCAAAATATCAAGATGTGTGATATATTTGTGATATTTTCAATATTTTTCTATATTTGATATTTATTTTCAAAATATCACTGTGCAAGATATTTTTGATATTTTCAGTCAAAACTAGTGCAAATGAAATTTCCAACTGTTATTGGCTGTGTTGTTCTGTAAATAAAGAATTTTTGTCTCTGATAGTGACTTTTTTTAGCCGAAGAAGAAAACAAATATCTTTTCCTAGCTTTATGTTTGATTTTTTTACTTTTAACTGTAGATTATGAGGTTCGTAATTAATTCAGAAACACACTGAAAGATAAACTGTCTAATTTAGATACTCAGTTATATATACAGCTTCATTAGAATATAATCTGTTCTGGTATTGATTTAGTTCAGTTTAAACTGTATAGCATGTCAGGGAATAAAAAATAAGATAAGCTTAATATTTATGTTTAAATTTTTCAATTAAAACAATATTTTGTATTTAAAATTTTGCTTTAGAGATTTCTGATTTCTTGATAGTTGATACTGAATCTTATAGCATTTTTTCTTTTCTTTTTTTTTTTTTTTTTTTTTAATGAAAGTGTAGAAAGCAAATTGTTTCTGTTTTAAATTAGTTGATCTTCAATTTTGTTCTAAGTAAAAAAAAGAAAAGAAAAATGTGCTTTTGGTATATTGTTTAAGTTTTCATGTTAAGTGCAATATGGTTTACTTTTTAATTTGTGTTATGCTTGAAAATATTTATTATCAGCAGTAAGTTGACTATTTTGAAAATATCGGATATTTTTTATATTTTCGAAAATATCGTATTTACGAACCCTGTATATACTAAATTTAACTTTAACTGTTAATGACAGTTTTAATTGTTTACGTACCAACATGTAGTGCGGATAATAGAGAATTGTGGATCATACATCAATGGATTCCACAGAATTCACTGCAATTTAAAAAAATCATAAGTATAATTTTTGAATGATCACTTTTCACCAACATTAATTTTTATCAAATTTTCCATTTAGTGGCAACTATTATGCTTGGCACTAGTGTAAAGATGAAAATAAGGAATTTTGCTTGATAGCCACTGGCCGGCAGGTTGATATTTTGGTAGCCAGTTGCTGGCTATCAGGGATATTATGAATTTTTAAAAAATTCTGAAATCACAGTAAATTTTCTGAAAGGTTTTACAACAGGGGGAGGGGGGAGAGATCCACTCCCGGCACTATGTGTTTTTTTTTCCATGCCCCTGTGACGAAATCTGCGTATCTCGTGATATTTTACGAAATTTGCATATTTTCCGCAATTATTTGACGAAATTTGTATTTTTTTGCGATCCTGTGACAAAATTTGTCCTATTTTTTTTTCGCCTTTTTTTTTTCCTTTTTTTTTGTCGTTTTTTGCAAACCTGTGACTAAATTTGCTGTTTTTTCACGATTTCTTTTAACGACTTGTGTTTTTTTTGTTTTTTTTTTTGTGATCCTGTAATGAAATTTGCCTTCTTTTCTTATTCAATCTTTAGATGAAATTTGTCATTTTTTTGCGATCTTTTGACAAAATTTGTCATTTTTTGGGGGGGGGGATTCTTTGATGTAAATCTCATTTTCTTTCAGGATTTTTTGACAAATTTTGCCTTTTTAAATTCTTTGCCAAAATTCGTGTTTTTTCAGCGATTCTTTGACAAAATTCGCATTTTTCTGCGATTCTTTGACAAAATTCCCATTTCTTATTTTTGCTGCAATTCTTTGAAGAAATTTCTGTTATATCCACGATTCAAAATTCACATTTTTTGACGATATTCGCATTCCTTGTTTTCCAATCCTTGCACAAATTTCCCGTTTTTTTTTTTTTTTTTTTTTAACAATCTTTACATGAAATGCACGTTTTGTGTGCGACCCCCCCACCCCCCCACCCCCAAGAGCTGAATTCTGGTTGTGCCACTGCTATATATATATATATATATACATATATTAGGCATAATGCCTTTACTGTTGCCTTCTAGCAGTTATAAAGACATTAATTTGACAAAATTTAGGAAATTTTAATAGAAATTTATAATTCTTTTAGTAGAAGTTATTTATAAACTTATAAAAAAATAATTAATCAAATTTAATACAAATTAGATGTAAATCAACTTTTAATAATAAAAGCCAGCTTTTTTAAAATGGTTAAAACCAAACAAAGCCGGCCAGCTTTTTTTGGCCTGGTTAAAAGCCGTCAACCCTGATCAGAGCAGCAAATTTTGTAAAGAAAGGCAGGCCTGCCCTATGAACAATGTCTAGAATGAATTCTGGAATTTGTGATAGTTTATACACACACACAAGTTACATATGTATAGATTTGAAAGTGTTCACTATTTAGAATTTAAATCTATAAGTACTTGTATTTTTGCGCTAGTAGAGCTGTTAGATTTTTTTTATCTTTAATATTATTTTAAGTTTTAAATAAAATATAGTTAATTTTTTTTAACTTTGCATCTTTTTTTAAAAAAAAATTCATACACCATGTTTTTGTTTTGTTTTGTTTTTCAGATGTTAATTTTAAGTTTGGGTGAAAAGCCTTGTTTGTCACATCATGGCAAACAGTGTAGCTTACTATTTTCCCACAAATTTAGGTGCTTTTCGGTTAGTCGGGCGCCAGTGTTATATATACATATATATATATATATATATCAGGTCTCGGACTGGCTCGCTAATCTCGCTATTTTTTGCATTTGTCTCTTTTAGTCTATATTTTTCAGATTTAGTCTCTTTTCTCGCTTTTTTTTTCAATTATTCCGTGCTCATCGATCATCCCCAATTATCCTTTGGTCGCGGGAAAAAGATCGTAACTTTCGTCATTTGTTCGCTGGAAAAATATCGCGAAATTCGTCAGTCGGTCGCGGAAAATTTGGCAATCTGTTGCAGGAAATAAAAATCTGGAAATTTTGTCAGTCCTCGCGGGTAAAAATCGCACAATTTTTCTGTCAAAAAACTGGGCGAAGAATCGTGGATTATGTCAGTTTGTCGCAGGATGAAACGACGAAATTCCGCGGAAACTATCGCGAAACTTGGTTAGTCGCGGAAACAAAATCAGAGAAATTTGCCCCTCAGTTACGGGGGAAAAATCGTAATTTTCGTCATTCGATCGTGGGAAAATTATTACGAAATCGTCGATCGTTCGAGGGCAAGAATCGCAAATTTTTCTGTCGGACATTGAAAAGAAAACGTGAATTAGGTCAATCTGTGGAAAATAAAAACGCAAAATTCCCCAATTGGTCAGGAAAATATCGCGAAATTTGATAATCATTTACTGGGAAAAAATAATAAAAATTTCGCCTTTCAGTCGCGGATAAAAACGCAAAATTCCCCAATTGGCCAGGAAAATATCGCGAAATTTGATAATCATTCACTGGGTAAAAATCATAAATTTCGCCATTATATCGCGGATAAAAAAGCAAAATTCCCCAATTGGCCAGGAAAATATTGCGAAAAAAATGCCACGATTTCGTCATTTTCACGGGGGAAATAACGCGTAATCCTTCAATCGGTGACAGAAACATATCGCGAAATTTCTCAATCGACCTTGTGAAAAAAAATGGTGGGTTGCAGGAAAAATCGCAAAATTCTTCTGTCGATCGTTATATTTCGCGAAATTAGTTACTCGATTTGATGGAAAAAAATCGCGAAACTCATCATTCGATCGTAAAAAAATCGCGAAATTCGTTCCTCCGTTTCATGGAAAGAATCGCGAAATTCTTTCCTCGGTTACATGAAAATAAATCACTAAATTCGTCAGTTGGTCAAAAAGAAAAATTGCGAAATCGTCAATTGGTTGCGAGAAAGTATCTCGAAAGTCTGTCCTCGGTTTCATCAAATCGCCAATCGGTCGCGTGAAAATATCGTGATATCGCCGCAAAAAATCTCGAAATTCGTCAGTAGGTCGCGGCTAAAAATGACAAAATTTTTCAATCAGGCACTGAAAAGAATATGAATTTGGTCAATCTGTCGCGGGGTGAAAACGGGAAATTTGAAAATTAATTCGGAAAATATTGAAAAATTTAATAATTAGTCGCGAGGAAAATGGCGTAAATTTCGGTATTTTGTCGCTGGGAAAATAATGCGAAATTCAGTAATCGGTCACAGGTATATATCGCGAAATTTGTCAATCGATGGCATGAAAATAATTGGTCATTTCAAAATTAGTCAGTGGGTTATGGAAAAAATCGCGAAATTTGCCCATTAGTTTCATAAAAAACAATTTCGTGAATTTTACCTCGAGATCATTTGAAGAAATTCGTTATTTTTTTCCCGCGGCCGATTGTCAAGATTCGCGATATTTTTTCGCGGCCGATTAACGATGTTTGCTATGTATTTCCGCGATCCTTTGACAAAATTAGCGATTTTTTCACGATCGCTTAACCAATTTCGCGATTTTTTCCCGAGGTCATTTGGCAATCTTCATGAATTTTTTCTGAGGCTATTTGACTTTCGAAAATTTTTCCGCGAGAACATTTGACGAATTTCGTGATTTTCTCTCGAGATCTTTTGGTGAATTTCGTGTTCACTATTTATTTCTACAATTCTTTGGCAAAATGTGCAATTTTTCCTCCGCTCATTTGGCGAATTTCTCGACTCCCCGCCTCGCTTTCATCCAAGATTATTTGACGAGTTTCGCAATTTTTTCTATGAGATCACTTAAAAAAATTCATTTTTTTCGCGCGACCTATTGTCAAGATTCGCGAAATTTTTTCACGGCCGATTGACGAATTTCGTTGTTTATTTCCACTTTCCGTTGACAAAATTGGTAATTTTTTTCCCGATCGCTTGGCGAATTTCAAGATTTTTTTCTCCGCGATCACTTGAATTTCGGAGGGTGTCGCACTTTTCTTGGAATTCCTAAAAAATGAAAAAGTCCTGGAATGTCCTAAAATATAGTAACCTTTCCTGAAATTTCGCATGTTTTGTACTATAGCAGTAAAAGTCATGATTTTTCTGCTAATATATATATGTATACATGTATTCGCGGAATCCCGCGAATCAGTTATTTTTGCAAAATTCCACAAAATCAGTATTTGGAAGTAATGGGTACATAGGAGAGAAAAAATGAGCCAGAAAATAGGAAACATCGATTGCGAAATAAAATCGCGAATTTCGGCAAACGATCTTGGAATAAAATCACGAATTTCATCAAACGATCTCTGAAAAAAATCACAAATTTCGGTAAACGATCTCAAGAAAAAATTGCGAATTTCGGCAAACGATCTCAGGAAAAAATCACAAATTTGGCAAACGATCGTGGAAACAATCGTGAATTTCGGCAAACGATCGCTGAAAAAATCACGTGTTTCGACAAACGATCGCGGAAAATTGCGAATTTCGGCAAATGATCGATTTTTTGATGAATTTCGTGATTCCTCCCTTCCTCCGAGACCCATTTGATGAATTTTGCAATTTTTTCGAGACTGCCGAATTTTACAATATTATCCCAAGACCATTTGACGAATTTCGCGATTTTTTCTCAGAGACCCGTTTGACAAAATATCGTGATTTTTTTTCGAGGCCATTTTACGAATTTCATGATTTTTATCCCAAGAACATTTGACTAATTTCGAGATTTTTTTTTTCTCAACATCATGTGACAAATTTCGCGATTTGTTTTCTCAAGATCATGTGACAAATTTCGCGATTTGTTTTCTGAGACAATTTGATGAACTTCACTATTTTTTCAGCGAGATCATTTGAAGAATTTCGTAGTTTTTTCCCCCGAGATCATTTGCTGAATTTCGTGATTTTTCTGTGAAATCATTTGGTGAATTTTGCGATTTTTTTTTTCCCAGGATTATTTCATGAATTTTCTTATATTTTTTTCCCATGACGAATTGTCGAGATTCGCGATATTTTTCCCCGCCCAATTGATGAAATTTGCAATTTTTTCGTAACTGATTGACATGCATTGAAAATGAATTCTGCAGATGGTGTTAAATCTTATTGTGTTTGTCTATGTATCCAAAACATATATGTGAAGAGAAAAAATGTATTTTATTTGGTCTCCTTTTAGTCTCTTTTTTTACATTGTAGTCTCTTTTAGTCTCTTTTCCTTACGATTTAGTCTCTTTTTTTCAAGAGTGGTTCAGCGGTCCTAGGCGTGATATATACATGTATGTATATATACTTACATATATACATCTATATATGTGTGTGTTTATATACAATATATGTATATATATTTATATGTATATATAACACTATATACATCTATATATGTGTGTGTTTATATACAATATATGTATATATATTTATATGTATATATAACACTGGCACCCAGATAACTGAAAAGTACCCAAATTTATGTTAACTTTTTTTTTTCGTTCACTGATATTTGGAATAAAGATTATAAAGGATACTTCTTAACTGCAAATTTCACTGTTTACATTTTGAAATGCATATGTATTGCGCATGTTTGAGACTCATAGTGTATTTAATTTTTAAATATTTTAGAGAGATTTTCAAATTATTAACATATGATTATGAAAATTCACTCAACTTATCCTAATTCTTTATTTTATTATTTCTATGTTTGTTTTGTTGCATAAGTAAAAAACTGATTTTAAAAATTGCTTTGGTTTCAGAACCTCCTAAGATTCCAGTTTTGGAAGATGAATGGACAACCAATGCCCTGTACCAGTGAAGGTGCCAGTCAAGTTGTGCCCAGTAGAGATATTCCAACAGTAATAGATAGTGAATGGTCTTCTAAATTCAGTGTCCCATGGAATAAGATGCCAAGCGAATTCTTAGATGCTCTTAAAGAAAAAAAAAAGACCCAAACCACACTTACGTTTGCATATGGTGAGGGGGATTTGTGAAAAAGTTAGAGAAGTTTGCAATAACCCTGGATCAAATGCATTAACTATAATTGCAAAAAATAGAACGAAAACCTATCCTGAATCATTTGTGATATAATAGGTGGAGATCTAGTGGCTAGTGGATATGCCTCCCTCGCAAAACAACTTATTAACAGGTTCCAGAACTTGAATAGAGGGAATACATTTAATTCATTGAAAAGAAAAATGAAGATGAAACTTGTGATTAAAAAAAAATCTGCAATGCCGACCAATATGGTTGCGTGAATTGGCAGCATGATAGGCTGCCAGAGTCTGAAACACCTCTTTCCCAAGAAGAGAAAAGAGAACGTATGAAAAGTTTATATAAGCAAGGGCCACTCTCTTGTAATTCTTCAGATTTCCTGGATCTTTTAAATGATACTTACTTCACCCAAAGGAGGGAAATAAATATAAAAAAGCCAGTAGAATATTTGATGTCAGAGTGGCCCTTGCTTTTCACATCAGAGAGGTTTTTGAAACATTTCAATAATCTTGTGGGAATCAACATTGTGGAAAAATTCCACAATGCGATTGCAAAGAAAGCACATCGGATCACTGAATATATTGAAACTAAACCAGCTGTATGCAGCAAAAAAGGTGTTGAAAACGTAATGAAAGAAACAACTTTGTCGGAAGATTTGAGAAATGGTTTGTGCTATTTCTCATATTAGATGAAACTTTTCACTTGCAAACAGGGTTGGTTGATTTAAATCTGTTTTTTAAACACTGATATTTACAGGCTAAATAAGAATCAAATTCACCATTTATGTTATAAAAAAAAGTCATTACTCATGTCATATTAAAAATTACCTTTAAATAACATTGAATAAAACTTTTATAAATTCAAAATATTTTATGAAAGTAGGTGCAACTTTATTAAAAATATCATCTATTCATAGTGCCTTTCCAAAAAATACTGATAAATGCTCTAATTTTTAAATTGTTTACTTTTTTGAATGATCACTTCAATTTTTGGAGATTTACTTCCTTTGAAGCAGATTACCAATGTGGCATTTGGGAATTTAAATTAACTGGTTTCATAACTTTACTACCGTCCTTGAAAGAGTTAAAGTAGCTATGAACTTTTTTTGTAAAACATTAAATTATTTGCTGGCAAGTTTTAACAGATTTCATCTAATATTTTTTATAAATTCACGGTTATATGCAAGTTTTCATCTTGGTATTATCGCCAGGGTTAATTTTTGTGAAATTTATTAACTTATACTTTTGTGAAGGTGAAATCAAGTTTCTCCAGTTTGAATCAAGTATTTATTAGGATGAGTGAAGTGAATCCTCTATTGGTCTACACAAAGGTGGTGAAGGTGGAAAATTCTATAAAAGGTCTATTTAAGGGACAAATAATTTTGTGAAAGGTCCTTCCTGCTTTGAGATAAAATGTTTTGTGCAAGGTCCTGTTTGGAGATGAATTATTTTGGGAAGGGCCCTTAAAGGACCTAAAATTTCCCTAAACATATATCCCTGAACTTACATTGTAAATAAGAATATTTGCACATGATTTAAGGAATTTTAGCATTTAAAAATATTTAATTTTTGTTAATTCTTTTTCTCTTCTTGATATTGTCTTTTAATTACTATTACTATATATGTATATTATTTTTATTTATAGAAGCACAACTCCTCAAGAGGTGAAAAATATTAAAGATTTGCCTAGCATGCCTTGTTTGATTATTTGTGGTACGTTTTTATTTGTATGTATAATAAAAAACTATTTTTGTTTGAATATTTGTATAATACAGTTTGATATTGAATTAAGTACTGCTTATAACTTACACTGTGGCAAATTATTTTACATATTTGTTGGACAATTAATTAAAAAAAATGTTTGTCTGGACATGGAGGATTAGTGTGCTATTTTTTTAGTACCGTATTTTTCGGCCTATAATCCGCTGATTATCTGTTAAAAAACCTCAATTTTAAGTGCTGATTATCTACCGGTGCGGATTATC
The DNA here is from genome assembly GCA_963932465.1 of Maratus speciosus. NCBI lineage: Eukaryota > Metazoa > Arthropoda > Arachnida > Araneae > Salticidae > Maratus > Maratus speciosus. The sequence continues at coordinate 446,151,776 of OZ010799.1, read as the reverse complement.
TGCAGACATTTTTTTAAGCAGAAGTTCATGTCAGATATTCTGTTTCTACCGGCAGTCAAAATAAAAATGTAAACAGCTATCACACGATTGTTTATTATCGACCGTTCGCGGAGTTGCTCGTGATTCATTCACATATGACGTGAACGTGCTAGTGGGAGTGGCTTCCGATTTTTATGTTATAATTTTTAACCTTTTGGCAACATGTTTTTATGAAGAACATAGCATTTCTCAACTCATCTCTTTCAAAAATTGCAATGCAATGTAATAAATAATGTCTAACAGAAAACGTGTTATTTAACACTACAGAATTTAAACTGAACATTATTAGCAGAAAATGATTTAAAAACAGCCATTATTATAGAATTATCTGTATTCACAAGACAGTCTACGTTTTAGGTGTAAGATTCAATGAAAAAAAAGTATTTGTATTTATAACTTGTAATTATTTTATAATTATTTTTTTTGAATTATTTTATTACAATTATTATTTAAATAGAGCAATTAAATAAATAGGAGGTGGTTTATTAGTAGTATTTTGGAATGGTGAAAACAATGAGTAGTTCGGCGTATTATCCGCGGATTATAGGCCGATGCGGATTATCTGAGGAAATTTTTGTATAAGCACTAAAAATTGCGGCTGCGAATTATAGGCCGAAAAATACGGTATATAGAACTGTAACTACACAAGCAAGAAGAAATTCAACGGAGTCAAAATGTGAAAAATGCTTTTTAAAAAAGGTTTAAAAAGATATTGTAAACAATTTTTGTACCACGTGCCAATTTATTAACTATTGACCATTAAATTAAATGTACCCATTTAAGCCTTATATTTCAATTTAGCCTGTGAAATACCATCCAAAACTTGTGGCTGTAGAATAAGGTGGAGTGAAAAAAATTAAATTTTTCTTACCGAAAACGGTTAAGTGTTGAAAGTTGCCTTTATTCTAGTACATTAACTGTGTGCAATTTTACAGCTGAAAAAAAAAAATAGCTTGTGTCTGTGCATTTGGTCCAAAAGTCAAAATTTTGGATACAATTTGAAATTTTAAAAAAAATTGAGCTGGTACCTTTATTACTAAATACTTAACATATTTAAACAATATCTTTATTCTACCTAACTGGAACAAAACTGACAACTTTCGGTAAAAAATAACCTTGTCATCTATTGGGGCATACAACAAATTGTTTTGAATACAGCTTTTACCTGGTTGCTTTTGGCACCTACCGGTTTTTTGTTGAGGGGGGAATACATTTTCACTCCACCCTACTGTGGAATCAAAGTCGAGTTCATTTAGGCACAAACCATTAAAGTTAGAGTTACTGAAAGGCAAGACAATTTCCACTCCCTTTTTTTTTTAGGGTGGGGTGCTTTGAGATAGATTACATGTACATGTAATTTTAAACCTAAAAACTGGATTTTTTTTTTTTTTTTTTTTTTAGAACTAGGGTCAGGTGGGGGAAAGTGGTCATAAAAACAGGCTTTTCTAACTTTCAGAGGATATAAACATCAGAATTTCTGTGATGTTTTCTAAAATTTTGGGTGTTATTTTACATTACATTACTCTAGAGTACATCCATATCCCTTTCAGAAATATTTTTGGGGAATAACACCTTTTTATAACATATTTTTCCAGGCATGTTTTTATGACCACTTTACCCCAGGGGGTGGGGTAAAGTGAGTAGTGCATGGGGTAAAGTGGTCACATTGAAAAAGTGTAATAAAAAAATAAACTAATGAGTAAAAAGTGACATTTTATTATTTACAAACATTTTAAACAACCTTTATAATAAGTTATCTGTCATTTTATTTTATTAAAGTGTAAATTTGTAATGTTAAAATTGTTTGTTGTTAAAATTTGGTTCTTCAAGGATTTTGATCACATCTGATTCTGGATAAGTATAATGATTGCCAAATTTGGATTTTTTTAACATACTTTAAGAAAAATAAATCCCCATTTTAATCAGGTTTTTCCCCAATAAATTGCTTTATTGATTTCTTCATTTCATATCTTAGCAATACTCAGGGTCCTATAGATATGGTTTGAGATGTCATCTTTAGCGATTATAAATGGATTCAAAAGAGAATGTTGACTAGGGATATTTTTTGTTGTTGTTGTTTTTTCCTTTTGGAAATTTATGCAACTTTTAAGTATCTCACTCCTCTTGTTATTTTTGCAGATGTAATGCAAGTGTTTTTTCTGTTAATACTACCCCGATCTTGGACTGGGCACATTTCCTTTAAAACTATGTCTAACAATTCTATTCACATCTGAAATGAGTGTAGATAATGTTGCCAATGTAGCTTATTTTAATTTTTTTACATATTTTGCAGTCGGCTTTCTTGATGCTGTTTCTTTAAAATTCCTTTCCAGGATTTTTAATGGGAGAAGATACACCTAGATCTAATGGTTATAGACTATGGCTAGTATGAGGTAGCAGGCAGAGTATTATAATGTGATTGTCGATAGCTTTTTTTCACAGTGTCATAATTCATTTATGCTCATCAGAATCATAAATAAAAGGGCAGGCTTTTGTAAGCTTTCGGTGTACTATTTTCTTAATAAAATGATCCATCCAAGATTCAAGTACAGAATCCTGCATCTATCCAGATTCCAGGATTCATACAATGCTCCTGCCCGACCACCCTTTATACATAATTCACATATACTTACTCATAAACTGCGAATGGAAGAATGTAATAACCACTAGCTGATATACCAAAAGTAACACTAAATATTATCTTTCCTTTGGTTTCTGAATTTTATATAATGCATTGCATTGCATAAAATTTTTTAAGCTGGACTATTTTGCCTATCCATATCCATTCCAGCCTCATCAACGTTAAAAATTCTTTCAGGGCTTCCGTGTGGACCATTTTCTTATATAATACAAGTATAGGTATTAGCAAAAATAGTTAATGTGTTGGTTGTTAAATTAGTTGGTGTAACCTTTGTAAGCAATTCGGGTTTACACTTAGTTAATTCATCTACTATTCTGAACCTATTAAAAATTAAACCTAACCTTTTTTAACCCCCATATTTTAAACTATTATTAAATAATAACTATTTGCAGTTAGTTTTTAATAATTATTAGTATTTAATAAAGCGGCATTGTATATAATGAATAATTTAACTCAGATCAGATATCTATAAGTTAAGCCTAACCCTATGACCACTTTACCCCATGTAACTAAAACTATTATGAAATAAAATCTGTGATAAATATAACTTAGCTATAAATGAAAATATGTTCTTGAGATATGTGTAAAGCTTTCTGAACTGCCAATTTAACAAAATTTGGAATAAACAAAATGCAGCAGAAAAGTTAATTAAAGAGTTAAAAGAACAAGGTGTAACAAAGACAGACAAAATGAGTGCTAAGTGCCTCAAACATGTTACTAAAAATATTTTTTTGAGTGAGAAACTTTGATCAATACTTAATAAATCTAAATTAAAAGAAAATTATTCAAATTTCTATATTAGTCAGGATTTTAGCCCTTTTTATGAATTATGACCACTTTACCCCGCCTGACCACTTTACCCCACCTGACCCTATATACTATCCAGATTAAATTAAGCAATATGTTTGGGATGTTCAGGATTCAATTTGGGCATGAAAATATTTTGAGAAAAGTATATTTTTAAGACAAAGAAGTTTACCAAGGGTCCTCTGTTTTGGGGATAAACATTTTTGTGAAGTATCTGTTTTAAGTTGAGAATTTTCGTGAAGGATCCAGTTTTAAGACAAAAAATTTTGTGAAAGGTCCATTTTTAAAGACCAGAAGATTTTTTACATATCTCTGACAATTAATGAAATATCTTGTGTGACTCATATTAATTATTAACAATTTTAATAATTTAACGTATTTCAGTTGTCTAAAAATGAAGCATGAGCATAATATGCGTTGTTTGGGTTCTACTGTAAGAAATCTTCATGAGTTGTTCAAGGTTGAAGATTCATTAGATTTTAACTGGTGTTTCTGTATAATACCTTCTACCTTAATTTTTCTACTACAATTTGCATGAATATCAATATTTTACACACATTTGCAGTTTTGACATTCTTTTACAGCTTATAAAATTTAATGTATGTTGCATTTTTGCCTGACTGCACATTAGTATTTGGATAGAGTAGTGTAATGTTTAAAATATTTTCAGTTTTGACTAGAGCCGATTAATAAATAGACAAATCAGTATTGAATTCAGACATTTTTTTCGGGAGTGATTTCTGTGGAACACCACCCCCCCACACACACACACACACACCACACTGTGGCTAGGGGGGAGGGGAATTTTAGAGTTCTGGAAGAAATTTGAGAACTGGGATAATTTGAAGTTTTGTCCATTTAAAAAGCATAAAATCTCAAACCTTCTGGGGAGAGGAAAGTGGAGAAAAAAATGTTTTCTCTGAAAAACCCCATAAATTAAACAGTGGGCAAAATTCCACCTGAATTTTATTAAACAGGAATGTTAATTAAAACTTTATTTTGATATGCGTGTTGCATACTTCAAGGTCAAACTCTAATGTGTCAATAGTTGCAATGTTGCCAGTTGGGTAAATTTTTTTACTATTCAGATTGTTTGATTTCTATTGCCTTTTTAAAAATATTTCCTTTATTGAATAAGGACACTGTTATTAGTTAAAAATGAGGTAACAATCAGGAAATCTGAATAAAAGGAATACTCTCAAGTACCATCACTAGTACATTAGCCATCCTTAAGTCCGAGTGAGTCATTTTTCTCACATATTTCACATCTCTGTTGAAATCAAAGCATTTTGCACCTCTTGAGCTGGTGAGATTAGTTAAATTTTTGATAGTTATTTACAATGAATATTTGTTAAATTTTCTTTGTTTTAATATCTATATTGTATTATATATTTGTGTTGTAATTTATATTTTGAGTCACTTGGTTTAACTTTACTTCATTGATTTTAGGTGAAAAAGAATATTCTGGAACATCTTACATGTTGTGTGTGGACACAATTGTTGTTAACGATGAGATTAAAGACTTCGAATCTGGGATATTAACGTTGTTTGTATCTTTTTATTGTTTAAATGTGGAATACCCCCACACAGCTGCTTGAACATTAGAATTTATTCAGAGGTAAAATTCCATTTTAACTTTTCTGTGTCTTTGACATTTATAAATTTGATTTATATTTGACTCGTAAACTAGCTGGCTTCGCCTGCTAGCGGGGCTCTCCCGTAATCTCGACACCCTGTATTCTTAACAAAACTATGTTAAACAACCTATCCATTGATATATTAGTCGAGATGGTACCGCTTTAAAGCAAGAAGTTAACATTTTTGCAAAAAATACTATTTGAAAATAGTGGTATTTGACATTCATGTGTTGTAAACTATATTAAAGTTTTTATTACATCGGCCTGATATATTTCCTGATATTGTCTGTGTTCCCCCCTCCCCATCCCAACGTGCCATTCTTGTTATAATTTTTTAATATGTGTTCACTGTTAGATTTCCTAATTTTAACGAATTTGCATTATATTAGTTCCATGTTCCAACACCAGGGAGCACACTCCATTCTTAACAAAACTGTATATGAATGAAACTCCGTTAAACAACCTATCAGTAGATATGTTACTCGAGGTGGGGGCGCTTTAAAGCAGGAATTTAAGGTTCTTGCAAAAATTACTATTTTTAAATAGTGGCATATCATGTGTCATAAACTATCTTAAAGTTTCAAACAGATCAATCTAGAATTTGTTATATTTCCTGATTTTGTTTCTCTCTCGCCTCCCCCCCCCCCCCAAAAAAAAGTGACTTTTTTTATAAATTTATATCATGTCTTATAGTTTCAAACAGTTCCAGCAAGAATTTGACATTTTTACAAAAATTACTGTTAGGAAATAGTGGTATTCGACGCGGTATCCTTTTTCTTAAATACTTATCATCATGTTTTATTATGTATCTATTACTTTAAACAGATCGCGTCATAATGGTAATATTTAATCAATAGCATTAATCTGGGGACTCCGTCCAAAAACTGTTTTAAAAGTTTTTTTAAGTATTCAGTTCAGCCGAATATTTCAATATTCGGCATACCAAATAATTTGATATTCGGCCAAACCGAATATTCGGTAACATGGCCGAATACCGAATAGATACTGAATATTCGGTGCATCCCTAGTGCTTATATTTATTGTATGTATTTACAGAAAATGAAACTTCAAATTCAAACTTGTGTATTATATTTCATTAGTTTATTCAATCCTTAGGTGCTTGAATTTTTTTCGTCTTAGTTCTTAAAAGTCCTTGAATTTCATGTCGCGAAATGCATACGAACCCTAAACCTTAAATTTAGATCCATGGAAAATCATAAATTTGAGATTTGAAAATAAGGTCTAATGGACAAAGCAAATAATAGCCAGGAAATTAGTCATTCTGTATTATCAAACAAAATTTTTATGTTTTTTAAAGTATTTTTACAAATGCATTTATAATTTTTTAATAACAGTTTAACTTACATTTTACTTTTTGATTAATTTAACTTTTTTCACATTGAATGATTTTTAAATATGAAAATAGTTTTGGAGGAAAAAAAACCTTTAGTAAGATATTGAAATAATGAACGAAACAGGGTTGCAGAGTTCAGAGTCATTAAAAATCAAGCCGACTCTGACTCTAGATTTTTTGTTAGACAGTTTGAAGTTAAACCAATTATATGTAATAATAAATCTATAAAATAAATTATTGTTATTATTTTTTTAATATATCTGGCAACCAAAGTCAAAAATGTCCAGTATACAGGATTTTCTTCCCTTTTTTCTTCTCAGATTCCTCGGGTCTGTAGGACTAGAAGCGACACCAAAATTGTAAATCCCCCATCCCCTTTATTTCTTGTTCACAGGACTCAAAGTGAAATAACGATAATAAGATAGTGAAGTTTGGTACATTTTTATTTTAATGAAATTTGATTCACCAATGTATGCTTTTTTGTTATCTACAAGTTTTGTGAGATTTTTAATTTTTTATCTTTGCAGGTGTTTTCTTAATATAAATCCAGATTCTGGCACCAAAGTCAGCAAGGCTGTAAAAAATAAAAAATAAAAAATAAAAAAAAAACCATCAAGTGTTTAATGCCAAGGTTTCAACATTATTAAAAGGAGTTGCTGATTATGAATGGGTTTCGAAATAAAATTGTAAAAATTATCTGTATTATTATCTGTATGTAATAAAAAGTTGTTTGTGTATAGAAATTGTGGTCTAGATGTGTTGTTTAAGATATTTTCTTATGAAACAAGTATAATGGGATTTAAAGAAAATTTTAGAAAAGCAAAACTAGTTTTTTTAACCCCTTATTGATTATACCAATAAACACAATGACAGAGTTTATTATGCTGAATAAACTTTGTTTCTTTTTATTAAGTGCAATATTTAACAGGTACATTTTTAAGATTTCCTTCCATGTGATCACTAAGGGGTTAATACTTGTTTAAAATGAAATATGAGTTTAATTTATTACTTATGTTATGATGAAGCATGGTTGTTCATGGTTGAACTTATTTTTACCAGAATCTAAATTGTTAGCTTTATCATGATACTTTTAACAGAATCTAAATTATTAGCTTTATCATAATTACCAGCTTTGTTGGATTTGTTTAGTGGCTCGTGATTTCTGATGTTGGAAAATATTCTGCTTATAACTTTGAAAAAAATTGTTGCAATTGTAACTTTATTGACAAAATCCTTAGATTGTGGTTATAGTGAAGCACAAGTCGAAAAACATTTCCTGTGTACTTCAAAACATTTCACAAATAATGTTGAGTGTGAAAAAATGTTCAGAAAAATTAACAATGTAGATATATGAACTTATATTATCATTTAATAATGAAATTGTCTTATGATATTTACACCCATTATGGGTCAAAAAGTTTTCTTTAATGTAAAGGCTTTAATTGTTCTAAAAATTTAAAGATTTATTGAAGCCCGTTTTTTCCTAAACTGCGAGCTTCAGGCTATATTTAGAAATTTCCGTCTGAATGAGTGTGTGTAATTTATTCAGTTTAACGGTACTAAAATATAGAGAAAGCTTTAAATCAGAGCTTCTTTTCATAGTAACAAAATTTGTTGATTATATTTTTGGAAATTATTTTTTTTCTCACATTTTTCATCTATGAAAAATAACAATGAAGACTTTATATTGGAATATAACAAAATTGCTAATATAAAACAGTAATCTGACATAAGTTGACTACTGTAAATTAAGGCTGTTCTTAACTGCTGTGCTCAACAAGCGCAAAACGTTTTGACATATTTACAAATTCATTTTTTAATGGAAAGATATAAAATGGAAAAGTCTGGCCATGGAAGCGATTTGGAATTGAACTGTTTTTCCATTTTTTGATCCATCCATTACCTATTGAGTTGTAAGAGAATTTGATCACATGGCAAACATGTTTTTTGCCCGCTCTTGAGTACTCTTTCTTCCTTCACGAGGAAATTCGGTTCAAAACGCCCACTTTGACACTCTTTTCTGAAAGATCTATTGTGTTTGCAAAAAAGTGGAAAAAACAGCTCAGTGACATAGTTTCTGAACAACACCAGCTAGTTTCATGCATTTTCAATCAAAAATAAATTAAAACTTATGTCAGAAAGTTGCGCTTTTGGATTTGAGAACACCCTTAAACAGATTATTGTTCTATATTTAAGTTTCATTTGTGAGGATATTATACAAGATGCTATAGTATGAATTTTACACTTTAATTCATTTACAAGACTATACTACTAATTTCACAATTTAATAGTATACATTTAATGGTTTAAATCTTTCGCAAGACTGTATATTACTGTTAAATTTGCAGTTTATTACTGTTATTTTACAGGATAATTTATTTATAAGATGGTGTGCTACTGCTTATTTTATGGTTCATTACTGTTAATTTTGCAGTTTAATCCAATTGTAAGACGGTATGTTACTGCTGAATTTTACAGTTTAATCCAATTATAAGACGGTATGTTACTGCTAAATTTTACGGTTTATTACTGTTAATTTTATGGTTTTAAACTGACACCCCAGCTGCCGGTATTATACCGTAAAATCAACAGTTTTTTTTTTGCAGTGTAGGGTCGTTTAATTATGGGCACCTTGTATATACCAGCGGGGATGACCGAGCTATGCTTGGTCAAAATTAGCTTTGTATTCAACTTGATATATTATTCTTACTGTATCATTATCGCTGTTATTATTGCTATAAAGCATTTTATTTTATAACAGTAGTATTTACAGAAACAATCAATATGAAAAAACTGTGTATGCCATGTTTCTAAGTTTTATTTTACTTGTATATTTACAACAAAAGTACATCAGTCCAAATTATATTTTTAATCCAACTTTGATTGGTTTAATCTGGTGTCTCATGTCTTATTGTGAATTTCTAAAAAATTCCTTCACATTCTGAAAGCCTGTTTTTTTTTTGCTAAAATATACACAATTTGGCGACATTCTTTCATTTGGTGACAAGTATGTGTTATGGCATTGGTAATCTTGAAAGTCTATTTTTTGGCCAAATGTTGCCAATATTTTGCCAAATATCACCAACTTTGTAGCTTTGTTTACTCCCAACAATTCGACATCTGGATAACTGGTTCAGCCTTAATTCCCACTGAAATACTTTGACATGTATACTCTATTTCACCTTAACTTGGCAGCACTGTGAAAGGTAGAAACAGTAACATTCCCCCTTGAAAAATAGTTCCCCATTATTTTTTAATCTTAAATGGTGAAAATGTGTAGAAATGTATGTGGTTTTGTTTATAAATTACAAAATTCGGGATTTTGAAGCACATATTTAAAGTACTTCCTCTTTTAAAAGTATTTAATTAAAAAAGAAATTGTATTTAAAGCGAACGTATAAAGTAGAAATCTTGGCATAAAAAACTCTCCTTTGCTGAGGAACTAATCTTCAAGGCTCAATATCTGGCGTGCTTTATATGAATAGTTTTAATACTACTTTACGCTTGCTTTCGCTTTTACTCTTATTTTTGATGTGTTTATATATATATATATATATATATATATATTTACTGTTAATTATTTTTATTATTTGTTCGTTTATTAATTGAATATTTGTATGTTACATCATTTGAATCAATCTTATTTGAATTATAAAATGTCTGATAAAGCATAATCTTCAGCCATATTTTACATGGAAAATTATAAAATCCTATGTAAAAGAATAAATAGCCAGTATTTTTTTTTTAATCCTTCGACTTTTTAAATAATAAAATTATAGTAAATTGGAGCTGAAGAAATATGAAAGAATGATGACACCGGCAGATTAAAAAAGTATTTTTTTTTTCTTATATCGTATTGGAACTAGCATCCTGCCATTTTTTTTTTTCTGTCAGTAATACACTGGCCTCCAAAAGTTAACGTACAGGGACTGGATGCTTTCGATTGTACATGGTTTGTCGAATATCTACCAACATTATTGGCGAATTGTTCTCGAACTTCTGGAATGTAAAGAACATGTTTGATCTCATATTTCTTGGTGAAGATTTATCGGGGGTACAATTAGGGGGCTAATAATAAATTTAATAATAAAATAATATTTGCGATCACCTATGGAACAGATAAGGCTGGAAATGGTTGTCACTGTGGTAAATGACTATTTGGGTACTGTTGAACGTTTGTATGCATTTGTGTAAGCATAGTACTCATATTCATGAAGATGTTAACATTTTTGTGAAAAATTCAAAAGTTTTTTGTTTATAGCATACAGAGTTTTCAACCAAATTTAACACAACTTTCCAAAAACCTGACTAAGAACAGTAAAAACAGTATACTGCAAATAAAACATGAATAAATTGAATATTTGATGAGATATAGGCACTTGTATGAAATAATTTTTAACTGTGCATGCATGTAATATTTAAAATTTTTTATTTCATAATTTGGTAGCCAGCTATTTTGGGTAACTTCTGTAAAAAGTCCAGTCAAATATTGTGAAAACTCAGAAAGATATAGTGAGTTGATTGAAAAGTTGTAGAAAAACCTTATAATAAAGCTATTTTTAGAGAGCAACTCACTATATCGCCCCTATCTTTGTGAAATTTCTCGATATTTGACTGGACATTTTAGATCAGTTGCCCTAAATAGCTGACTACCAAATTATGAAATAAAAATTTTGAAATCTTCCACGCATGCACAGTTAAAAATTATTTCATACAAGTGCCCATATCTCATCAAATATTCAATATATTCATGTTTTAATTGAAGTGTACTGTTGCTACTTTTCTTTGTTTGGTTTTCGGAAAGTTGTATTAAATTTGGTTGAAAACTCTGTATGCTATAAACAAAAAACTTTTGAATTTTTCACAAAAACGTTAACATCTTTACGAATATGAGTGATATGCTTACACAAATGCGCACAAACGTTGAACAGGACCCAAATAATCATTTAACGCAGTGACAAACCATTTCCAGCATTTTCTGTTGCATGGCTGATTGCAAATATTATTTTATTATTAAATTTATTATTAGCCCCCTGATTGTCGGCCCGACTAAATCTTCATCGAGAAATATGAAATCAAACAAGTTCTTTACATCGCAGATGTTCAAGAACAATTCGTCAATAATGTTGATAGATATTCGACAAACCGTGTGCAATCGAAAGCATCCAGTCCCTGTACCTTAGCTTTTGGAGGCCAGTGTAAGTACAAAATTATTAATTATCATTTTAGTAATTAAAGCATAAAACTGTATATTATGTTCTTTATTAGAGAGCAGGGGTCGATGCAGGTTTTTATTCTTGGGCCCATTTTGTGAAAATGAAAAATTATTTTTGTGAATTTTATTATTTTTTGTGAAAAGTAACATTTTGTAACGAAATTTGAAATACGGTTATTCAAATTGAAACCAAGAATTTATTGACAAAAACTTCTTTAAATTCCCTTGCTAAAGTTTTTGTTTTTCGTGACCTGGTTTTATTTACAAATTACACATTTTAAAACAGTTTTTATGAAAAAGAATATTACGAAGGGGGCCTATTTTATTAAAAGGGATTTTGTGAAGGGGCCTGTTTTATTAAGTTCAATTTTGTGAAGAGGCCCATATTATTAAATTTATTTTTGTGATGGGGCCCATTTTTGTAAATAGATTTTTTTGAAAGAGCCCTAAATAGGCCCCAAATTTTGCTGGATCGATCCCTGGAGAGTCAGTTGTTTAGTAATAATTAAGGGGCTACTTCACTCATGAATTCGCCCTCTTGCTAAACTTAATCCTATGGAAGAAATTTTTAAAAATATCTCATTCGTATTTCAATATTTTAATTTTTTTTTTCTTCCGCATTTGATACCTGAGGTCGATCTCCGCAAAGATCCTTTTTTACTTTTTCGATTTCGTTTTGAGGCTTTTTTTACTAGGATAACTTTTGAAACCGCCTCAATTAAAACACCCCCCCCCCCCCCCCAAAAAAAAAAAACCTTGCAAACAAAATTGAAACACTAAAAAAGGTTCTTTGTATAGATTGATCTCAGCTATACAATGCAAAAGGAAAAAAAAGTTTAAAATACTCAAGTACAAATGAGATATTATAAAAAAAAAATTTCATAGGATTAACATTAGCAAGTGGGTGTTTTTGCATGAGTAAAATAGTTCCTTAATTTTCAGCAGTGTTAAATATTTATTATTAAATGCAGTTTTTAATTATTTGAATAAAATGTAAATATACATATACTACTAACTAATGAAATCACTGATTTGCAGTTTATATAATTTTTGTAATTTCTAACTAATAATTATAATTTTATTATTTCAAAATTAAAAAACATGGACTATATTAACAATTAGAAATGTAATTATTTTGGAAACATAAAATTCTCGATAGCAATTCTGTATTTTAAAGCAGGGGAGTGGGGTAGATCATAAAAAATTGATTTTAAAAAATCTGATATTAATCAAAAAATCCGATTATTTTGATTTAAAAAAATCATGACTTTTTTTACACCCTAATATCTATAATTATATGTACATTAAAGATGAGACAGGCGTGAGATCTAGCCTTTTCCAAAACTCTGCCAGTGGTTTTGTATAAATACCAAATTTTCTGTTTTAAATAGATTTCCGGATAATTTGGTTTTAATCTTTTAACCCAATATAGATAATGCCGTCCTGTTTTCAGTAAAATTCCTTCGCAATTCGTACAGCGATTTTTTAAATTTTCTCGATATTATTTATTGCGATTTTTTAAATTTTTCTCGATTTTTCATTGCAATTTTTAGAATTTTTTGCTTTTTGCGGCGATTTTTTGACATTTGTAAGAGATATTCTATTTCAAACTTGGAGCTTAAATATAGGAAATTTTGTCCTCCGCAATTAAAAAATTTTTTTGACAGTATTCAATGCGATTTTTTGCATTCCGATGTAATTTTTTGACATTCGTGCATGGAATTCAATTTCAAATTTTTAGCAAACAGAAAATTTTGACATCTTTTCAATGAAGTTTTCCCGCAATTCGTGAAACGTTTTTAAAATGTTTCGCTATTTTTAGATAATTTTCGCATTTTGTGGGTCGGGCAGGTAAGCTATTCTAATATAAAATAGCACTGAAATCAATCTAAAAAATGTAAAAATAAGAAAAGAATTATAATGCCATTCGTTATTTTAATAACTGATTATATAATAAAATTAATTTCAGTGGAACTTCAAAACGTACAGATTTTTCCACACGCATTATATTTCCCCTCCAAAATGGCGCTTTTCCTTGTTTATTAGTAATCCTTTGCTCTTCGAGCAAATCCTGGTTTCTACGGCTACGGCTGCTGTAGGGTAATCAGCACTACCAAGTTAAGGGGAAATGGGTTGTAGTGACCCCCAAATAACCCACTAATCGAATTATCTCGAATATGTGATTACTACAATGTTTTTCTTGTAATCCAAAACAATAGGATACAAAATGTAGTCAAAATTGTTAAAGCCGTTTGAGATAATTATAGCTTGACCCATAGTGACAAAAACAAATATACACTAAATTGAATTTTCTCAAACATATGACTTAGCCCAATGATTGTCTTGTAATCCAAAATGATAGGTTGCGAAATTTAGTCAAAATAGTCTGTAAGATGCAAAATTTAGTCAAACTCGTTTAAGCCATTATTTAGATAAAATTAGTTTGACCTACAGCCCGGTAGCAGAAAATTCTCCAAGTGTCTGCAACAGATACTTCAGGGGCAGAAAATAATCTGCAGGTAAAATATTTTACAATTGAAGCTTTAATCAAACGATCACTTACCTTTGACGTTATTATGCATTTTATTAATTTTACTAATAATAATCTTAAATTTTTGTATTAAGTAATAAAGAGCCAAACATAAGATAAAGCAAAATAAAGGTTCAATAGAAAAATAATCTGCAAACGATAAAAGAAAATCTGCGTCTTCCGTCTCGAACTTTCTGCTACCGGGACCTGCAGTAAAAAAAAAAAAAAAACAAAAAAAAAACAAAATGAACCACTAATCTAATTTTCGCGAACATGTGACACAGCCCAATGTTACTGACCAAAAATGGCAGAATATAAAATTTTCTCAAAATTGTTCGAGCCGCTTATTAGATAAAATTAGCTTGACCCATACTGACCCAAAAATGACCCACTAATCAAAATTTCTCGAACATGTGATCTAGCCCAACGCTCTTCTCGTGCCCTGAAACGATATAATATAAAATTTTGTTAAAATCGTTTGAGCCGGTTTTTAGATACTATTAGCTTGACTCTGATCCACAGTGACTCCAAATTACTCACTAATCGAATTTTCTCGAACAAACAACTTAACCCAATAGTCTTCTAAAGCCTGTAAACGATAGAATAACAAATTTAATCAAAATCGTTAGAGCCATTGTCTAGATAAAATTTCCTTGATCCGTAGTGACTCAAAAATGACCTACTAATCGAAATTACTCCAACGTGTGACCTAGTCCTATGATCTTGTGCCCAAAACTTTTAGATACAAAATTCAGTCGTAATCGATTGAGCCGTTTTTTATAGAAAATTATCTTGACCCTGACTCCTTGTTACCCAGTATGACCCACTAGTCGAATTTTCTTGAGCTTGCAACCTAGCCCAATGGTCTTCTCGAGCCCCAGAGCGATAGAATGCAACATTTTCTCAAAATCGTTATAGCCGTTTTCTAGATAAAATTAGCTTGACCCAAAAATGACCCACTAATAAAAAATTTTCGAGCATATGACTTTTCACAATGCTCTTCTCCTAATCTGGAATGGTAGAATACAAAATTTAGTCAAAACCGTTAGAGCCGTTTTTTAGAAAAAATTAGCTTGACCCATAGTAACCCAAAAATGACCCACTAATCGAAATTTCTCGAACATGTGACCTAGCTCATTAGTCTTCTCAGGAACGAAAACGGTTAGATACAAAATTTAGTCAAAATCGATTGAGCCGGTTTTTGTAGATATAATTAGCTAGATCTCGACCCTTAATGACCCACAAATCGAATTTTCTCAAACATATGACCTTGTCCATTGGTCTTCTAGTGCTTGAAAACACTAGGGTATGAAATTTTGACATAATCGTTAGAGCCGTTTTTAAGATGAAATTTACATACACACACACAAAATTTTTGCTCGTATTATACTGTAAGATATATAATTTTACCTGGAATTAAATAATATTTAAAAAATAAATTTTGGATAATGAATTTTTTTTTAATTATTGTTAAATTACTCAATTTGATTATCGCAATTTAATAAATCATTATTATTAATTATGTATAATTAAAGTATAAAACTTTTCTTATTAATATATTTTTCCTGATTTTAGGCAAATCAATTCCTGAAGTCACTTTTGGAGTTAGAGACAAATGATAATAAATATAGAGAAAAATTGCTTCAGAAAAAGATTTCTGAATGCAGTGAGAAATTATCAATAAAATTGATCTGATTGACAACCCACTATTAATCAGCAACACTTGCTTTGTACCTATTACTTCTCATTCAGTTAAAACATTTATTTCCATCTCCTGTTTCTTTATCTGCAAACAATGAGGCAACAAAACTTTATAGTTCTTATAAAAAAAATATTGTTATTATGAACTAAGTACTATCGGAGTAACATACAAATGATTAGGAGAAGCAAAATTGAGGACTTTCTCACAAGACTTAATAAAAACCAAACTTGTATTCATATCAAAGAGAATTCTTACTGTGAAAAATGTACTAAAAATAAATAAATAGCAAGATTTGAATCAACAGCTTCATAACAAGTAATCTTTTATCTGTATGGAATTCTGGCTTAAACTATTAACTTATTACACATGCTAAAAGAAAAGACTTTTTGAGATTACACTACAAAAGATTTCCAGAAATGAGTCACTCTAGTTCACACATTTCTACGCAAATGAGTGAGAAACCTTTTGTTTGCAAGTTTTGCAATGAAAAATTTTCTCAGAAGACAAATTATATGACACACCTTCGCTTACACACAAATAAAAAGCAATTTGTTTGTGAATTGTGTGGCAAAATGTTTTCTGGTAAAACAAGTTGGTATCAACACCTTCGTGTGCATACAAAAGAAAAACCTTACAGTTGTGAGGTATGCCAAAAAAAAATTTGCACTGAAAAGTACCTTGAATGTACACCTGCATACGCATACGAATGAGAAACCCTTCAGCTGTGAGATATGCAACAAAAAATTCCCTAACAGTAGTATTTTTCTTGCACACAGTTACACGCATTCAAATGTGAAACCTTTCTATTGTGAGGTGTGCAACAAAGGATTTTCTCAAAAATGTAACTTCAACAAACATCTTTCTGTGCATACAAATGTGAAACCTTTCAGTTGTGAAGTGTGTAAAAGAGGTTTTTCTGATAAACAAAGCTTGAATAGTCATCTTCTCTTGCACACTAATCCAAAACCTTTCAGTTGTACAACATGTAATAAAAAATTTTCTTACAAGAGTAGTTTGCGTACACACAATTGCATGCATACAAAAGAAAAACCTTTTGTTTGTGAGGTGTGCAGAAAAGCATTTTCTCAAAAAGTCACCTTGAAAACACACCTTCATGTGCATACAAATGAGAAACCTTTTATTTGTGAATTATGCAACAAAAGATTTTCTACGAAAGGTAGTTTGGATAGACATCTTCGCCTGCATACAAATGAGAAACCTTTTAGTTGTGAGATATGCAACAAAACATTTTCTGCCAATTATAGTTTGTATGTACACCGTTTCACCCATACAAATGAGAAACGTTTTAGTTGAGATATGCAACAAAAAATTTTCTGCCAATAGTAGCTTGCAATCACACCGTTGCAAGCATGCAAATCAGAAACCTTTCCTTTGTGAGGTGTGTAACAAAAGATTTTCTGTTGAACGTTCCTTGGATAAGCATAATCTCATTCATATAAATGAGCGCAGTATACCTTGTGAAACAATACAAGTAACAGAAAATTAAATGACCCTCCACATCTATTAAGCTGCTTCCATCACAAAATTTAAGAATCTACATATTGCAGCTTTCCGAATGAAATCGATTCTTGAAAATTTCATTATATTTCCTTTAATCATGACTTATGTTCAAGTATGTGCATGTATATAGAGTTGTTTGGTTTAAACCATTGTTCAAACCAAATGTTTTTTTTTAAAGAACCATGCTGGGTTTTTTTTTTCTTTTCCCTAATGTTTTAATTCATTTTACACATTATTGAAAAATTCAAAATCCAAATTATGCAGAAGCTACAATAAAAAGCTTTAGAAAAATGAGGAATTAATAAATTTGTAAAGTGACAAACACTTCTAATTAATCCCACTTTTCTTATATGCTATAAATCTACATAGCAATCTTTCTAATTTTTCTAAAATTAGCTGTGGAGAAAAAAAAAACCAAGTTGTTAGTTTTGTTTCTTCTTTTCCATTTAAAAATTGCCAAAATCGCAGATTCCAATTAAAAATGGACTTTTACTGCTTAGATTGCTTGGCTAGTTAAGATTTACTAAGGATTGCATCATATATCAAAGCATCAATGATGTATAATCATAAGCCATTTTCTCCATTGGTTACTCTTTGTTCTGTATGATAATAAATGATTGGTGGGGTTTTTGAATTATATTTTATTCTGTTACCAGTTACTTTGTATTTTATTTTAAGAAAGAGCTACTTTTATATGTTGAAATAAAAGGATGTCTAGTACTGGAAAGAAGAAAGATATACAGTATGGAACCATTTATCCGGAAACCAGTTAACCGGAAAACCAGTTATCCGGAATGATATTTCTGATAGACTGATTTCAGAATCTTTGCAGAAAAAGGTGTCATACACTGCCAGTTTGACATAGACTTTGCTTTGAAACAATTGTATAATTTGATGACAACAGCTAGTATTTGAAATGAAAACATATTTAGTTGTATTTTAGATGTTTTAATTTTTATGCAGAGGAAACAGGAGAATTTTTGTTCCTAAAGGGATTCCCATAAATTACCTTCTTTTAAACTCTGGTTAACTTTTGAGCTTTCTTGCAGTAATTTTTAATCCAAGTAATTTAATAATTTAAAATCAGAAATAATGTCACAACCACACATATTCCACAAAACTTATCAAATGGATGCTGCTTTAATGCACAACCAGATAACCGGAAAAACCAGTTATCCGGAATACACCTAACCCCAAGCATTCCGGATAAATGGTTCTGTACTGTAATCTGGCTTTCATTTGAGGAAATAAGGAATACATCAAGAAAAGGCTTATAGCCAAATGTAAAAAATGTGACCATGAGAAGACCAAGTTAAAAGAATGAAGGATCATCTTGGAAAAGGCATAGAAAAGGAAGATATTTTGGATAAAGCAAGTAAGATATTATTTATAAAATATATTGGTTGTTATATGCATAAATCTCTTATGAGAATACAGAATAGTGTTACAAATTTTCAATTTTGGTTTCAAAACTGCAACATGTACCATTCCATTTTATTTTAAATTTAAAATAATCTTATGAAACCTATAAATACATACAGAATACAAATAGTCTCCTTTATAAAAAGTTTTATGTATGCCATTAAAATTACATACAGGGTGTCCAGTAAATGACTGACCGATTTTGAACGTAAATAATAAAAAAACGGGTTGAGAAAAAAATTAGCCGTTTGCATCATTGTTATTAGAAAATCAATAAATTTTTAAAAAGCGCTTCGTTGAAATACAGTCGGACCTCTATTTAACGAACCTCTATTTTGCGAACTTTTCCTTGGAACCAAGAACATTTTGCGAATTTCTTCGTAAAATAACCTCCAAATAGCGAAGTGCATTCTCTATTTAACAAACTTTCTCTTGTGATCTAAATTTTTTTTCTCCTCATTTCTCAAAATATTTCTGGTCATTTTAGACTTATTCTTTCTTTAAACACATTTTATGATGTTCAATGGCCTTGAACTTGTTTTACCAGGCACCTTCTTTGTCAGCAGTGAGAATTCGGTAAGAACGGAGGACGAAGACGATAATCCCTTAGAGTAACTTAAAAAAAATGTGGATACAGTGAGAAAAAAAGAAGAAATTAACCATGTTGTGCTGATTGATGATTTTATTTCACTTAATTCTGAAATTGAGACCTCGGAAACACTATTCGCGACTCAAACGGACTATAGGGGAAAATCTGGTGCTGCTCTGTGTCGGCAAGCAAACGACGACATACAGTATTAGTACGTGATTCCCATACCAATATGGTTATGTTAAATGTGTTTTCTATCATTAATTACGCGAATATTACGCCAAATTCAAGAAATTTGATCGAAGCTGAAAGATTATTAAAGTCCAACCTAATAATAACCTTTGGGGCTACAAAAATTACCGATGAAGAATTGGATATTTTTGCACTTTGCCTTCAGACAAGTGCTTTGAAACAAATTCCTCATACAATTACAGGCATTTTGAAAAAAAAAGATCATGAATATGAAATTGGACCTTTCAATTGCTCATGTAAAGCAGGTGCTGCAATTTGTAAACACAAGACGGCTGTGTTATTGCTATGTTATCGGTAAGTGGCCAATTAATATGCATAATTTTTTTCTGTCTAATTACCTCGTGTCATTATTTTTGCTCGTGTTACTCTATCCACGTGTTCACGCTAAATTAAGTTCCTATTTAATTGGGGGGGGGGGGGGATTGATCGATCCCTATGAGCCCCTCTTTTCCCTATGCCTTTAAACAATATTCTCTACTTCCTGATTTGTTTTATTGATTGCCAGATTATTAAATATGCAAGGCAGAGTTGTAAAAACAACTAATTTGATTATTGAAAATGTTATTAGCCACACGAAATTAATTAAAAGCAGCTATTTATAAAAATTTTGGTATTATTACATTCTGTTAAGTGCAATTTAAAAATTAAATTTTATTACTTAGGTTTTCAGTTAAGTCAAAAATTGATTTTGTGCACTGTGAACATAACTTAAATAATATAGGGTGTCCATTGGGAAATTGACTAATTATGCCTTCCAGTAATGGATACGTGTCTTAAAACCTTAAAAATAAATGACATTTTATAATGGTCATTAGTGAATAAAATTCAAAATTTTCTATTACTGCCAAAACAAAAACATCCAAATTTGGCAATTAAAAAAAGAAAATATAAATTTATTAAATGAGATCAGCTCTTACCATGTTCATTAAGATTTTCACTGGAAAACAGCGCAACATTGAAACATTATTTTTTTTTCTTCCTGATTGGTTTGACTAAGAATCCCGACAATAACCCAGATTATAAAACATGCAAGGGGGATTTTTGAAAAAAAAAATAATAATAAAAGCTAAATTTTTATTGGTTATTTTTTTATAAACCCAATAAATTAAAAGGGTGTCCATTACCGGCATGTCCAGGACTGCCACAGGCGACTATTTTTTAATTCTTTTTCAAATCAAAAATCTTTTATTTATGCTTTGGCAACATTTGCAAGAGAAATATACTACAAAATGTATCTTTTAAAAAGAGTGGTGCGAACAGAATATAAAAGTAGTTACCTGTGGCAGCCATGCACATCTACCCTATATATATTTATTGATAACTAAATTTCCATCTAAATTGGTTACCATATGTTTGCTCGTTTTGATGGCTAACAATTTTACACCAGCATTTCCATTATTTTATGTTCATGTTTTTAAATGGAGTGTGGATTTTGTTTTAGAAGAAGTGAAGGGCCTCCGTGTGTGCCCCTGATGTTTTCTAAGAGATAAGTCTTCCATTTTATTTTGTTTTGCATTTAATTTACAATTTTACTAGCCTTCTGATTCACTGATAACATTGTTACAGTCAATAAAAAGTATGAGTCAAGAAAGGGTCTGTACATATATAACAATATCACTTTATGTGGGTCAGGCACATTATATCGTAAGATATCTCTAAGGGGAGAGGGGGGGGGTTGTCTTTTGACATCGTTTTCATTTTTGAGCTAGCCAAAATTTTTTCTTTTTATTTGTAATTTGTTCTTTACATCAAAATTTTCACTTTTTGTTTTTAACTGGTTCTTTGCATCAAAAAGTCTGCAATCTTGTTTAGTCTGTTATTTATTTTTATGCAAGTACAAAATTATTATTAAAATCCTTAAATAATCCTCCAGTAAAGAAGAGAGAAATAATGTTGTGCACATGTTTTGTTGTTAAAAAGGTCTGCCTATGCCCCTTCTGGCTCCCCTTGAGGTGGCAAGTGCAAGAAGGCATTATTACTGTTGAATGTAACAATAATGTATTATTAAATACTCTTAAGTAGTAACTATTTCTTGGATATAGAATTATCTCTCTATTCTAAAAAAAAGTAACTACCGCTGTCACCGCCGCCGCCGGTTTTGAGATTTTTGTGACCGGAGGTCTTTCTTCGTTAATATTAAGAAAAATAATGCATACAAAAATATGAAAATCGGTAGTATTATACAGAAATGTTTGATAAACACGCTGATGCAGACAGTTTTCAAATCGAAGAATTATTTTAAGAGATATTTAATGCTAAATTTGGAAAAAATCGTTCCACTACAAAAGTTTTATAGCAGCAAAAACTATACATCGGAATTTAATAATTTTTAGTTCATTTTATATGTTATAATTTCCTGGTGTGCAGAATTGATTTATTTTTTTAATTTGACTCATTTTTCGAGGTTTTATATCTATTTTAAATTCAAATTTTCAGCATTTCGAGACATATTTTTTACTTATTTTAGAAAATTGTACTAATTTAACCTGTTGCCAACTGTATAAACAACGGAAACAATAATGTTTGCTTCAAATTAAAAATTTATTTACACGTGACTATTATAAATAGTAAGGATACTTTCAAATTAAAATTAAATAATTGCGTATAAAAAGCAGGAACTTATTGAAAATTACGTCATAAAAAGTATACACGTGAATTTTAAAAGAGAAAGAATAGCTTGGTCAAAATTACGTCAGATTAAAAACGATTAATTTAAAATGTCTCATTTAAAAGAACTTTCTTTTCGCTTTGTTAAAAAATACCAGGAGACAAAGACTCTGTTTACTTAATTCCTTTTATATTAGTTTATTTTGAAATGTTGTTACACGTGTCTACGTCATCAAGTTATTTTGATTTCGACTTTTTATTTGTATTTTTATTAATGTTGCACTAATTTATTTGTTCTTACGTTATTTAAAATAAAAATTATGTCAATTTGTATAATTTGGCGAAATTGGTCGACTGGATAATCAAGTAGTACCGCAGCGGATTTGGCATTAAAATTCCCCAATCAAAGAGAAATGAATAGAAATCCGTTTATAGGGAGATCGCCACTGTTTTTTAAATTATAATTCAATCTTTCGAAATCTTTTTAAAGCCGATCAAATTAGCGTGCATTTAGAGACTGCAGTGTCTGGACGGGGGTTGGCGAGCGTAGCTCGTAGGGGGCCGAGCCCCCTAGTTTCATATATAATAATATTTTATTGACTTCTTTTCATTTGAATCAATAAAGTATGCAATTAATAAATGTATAAACCCTATCTGTATATCACCACAAACAAAAGAAAAAAAATTGCAACAATCAAAAGAATTTGTAGACATTGAAAACGATATCATTAAGGCGGGGGAGGGGGGGGGGGGGCGTCTAAAATCACCAAAAAGTTGATAATGTTATACATGTATAGCCCCAAAGAAAAAATATTTTAAATCAAGAAAGAAAAAATAGGAGGGCAGAGGTGCAAAAAATGTTTTTACTCCCAACATGTTTTGTAATTGTATTTTAAATCTGTTAAATAATTCCCCAACATGCCTTTATTATTATTTCTTTTGCTATAAATAAAGAATAAATTTGCTGCTGTTGGCTATTGACTTAAAAATTCAACTAAAACAAATTTGATATGCTTCTTTTAGGTATAATATTTGTAATTAATCATTTTCTCTATTTTCTCTATTTATCTTGCAGGAATGATTTAAGTGAAATCGAATTATTATCTACAACTGATGTAGAATGCATTTGGAATAAAAAAAAAACAGATATTGAAGAAATGTTCATGCCTGTTCCGGTGTCAGATTTTTGTCACGTTGATTATGTGCCAATTGATGTTGAAAACATCAATACAGATAATACCTTAGAAATGCTGCTTGCTGCATGCCCCGATAGTGCTTTGGCTAAGCATTTCATGCCTCCTAAGAGGAAAACTGATGAGCAGCATACTTCTGAAGAATCATCCAAAAGGTAATAATTATTTCATATAGTTAATATCCAAGATTCCAAAATGTTGGTTTTTCAAGTAATTTCATTCATTCATTTATACAATCAGTGATTAATTCAGATGTTGGCTTGAGCAGAAAAATGTTATTAATGCTTTAGTATTATATCTACATTTTTGAATTTTGAAATATTTTTTCTTTGGGTCAGTGGTTTTAATTTGGTAATTTAAATCAGTAGATGATTTGTAATTTTAATAGATTGTTAAAAAAAAAAATACTTTTTTTGCTTAAAAGTATTTAAAAAATATATATTTTATAATCTCTTGTTTATTCGAAAGCAACAATGGTATTTAATTGTATTTTTCAATTTGTAATTCCAAAATCATTTTTAACAATTAATGCCACTATTTGGCAGTGAAAATTTAACTTTTTAATAATTGTTAATTTTAAGCATTGGTAAGAATTTAATGCTAAATATAATTAATAATTTTAATAGCTGTCAATATCGGTATTATTAATATAATAGTTTTACATAATTCTTTCAAGGTATCAATGTACCAATTATTGTATGTTACTAATAGAATTACTAATTTTCAGTTTTTATAATTTTTGCAATTATTAACTAATAATTTTCTTACTGAAAGGGTAACAAAAATGATTGTAACTTAGCTATCAAATACATACATATTTTTTTGAGGTAATTTTTGTAATAATAAAAGAAAAAAACTTTCATAAAGCTTTTTTTTTCCTCAAACAAAAAAAAAACAGAATTTAGTTGCTTATTTATTAATATATATATATATATATATTATTTCACTTATTTATTACATGTATGCAGATTTACTGAATTATCAATCTACAAGTTGTATTTTAATAAATTAGTAAACACATGCATCTTATACAGGATGTGTAGCAGCGTTGGGCAAATTTGAAATTCCAATTATCTGCAATGCAATTAGTTTAATTGTATGTAATTAATTATAGTTAAAATTACATGCCGTAAAAAATTCTTGCAGCACTGTAACCGCCCCCATCCCATTATTTGACAAAATTTCTGTGTTTGAATGTTTGTAACTACAATCAATTGCATGCAATTAACCTGTATGCAGATAATTGGGATTACAAATTTGCCCAACTCTGATGTGTTGGAGCGTTTATTTTTTACTGCATCTATTTCTGAATCTTGCTACTCTTTTTACCAAGTTTAAAAGTAATAGGCAACAGACTATTTTGCTAATTCTATGCACTTGCTGGTCTATATGAGAAATAAATTTCTGATTTATACGTAAACACACGTCTAAGATTGTTACATTTTTTGTGTTAAACATATGTCCATTTTGTAACTTTGGCAGCACCCTGTGATTTACTGGCCGTTTTTTTTTATCTGAACTAAATAAAAAAGACTTTTAAAATCAAATTAATAAAGTTAAATGGCTAATATCTGTAAGTAATTATTATTAAAATTTTATTATATTACTGTATTATTTATCAAGTTGTGTAAGGTTTTATAACATAATACTAAAAAGGTTTTAAAAAATATTATAAAAACCAAAATTAGTCTGTACTAATAAAAATCAATAAATATTTCTTATATATTTTAGTGGAAGTAAATATATATATATATATATATGCTGTTGCTTTTTTCTATCCTAAGATCTTGTATTATATTACAGATTATGCAATGTTGTTCTGCCGGAAACTATCACAGTGGAAGAAATTTTTAAACAAAAATTGCCATATACGTTGTTGGATCCAGAAATGCCCTCTGATCAAAAAGTGAGTATATTTTTAATTCTTCTACATAAAAAATTATCTTTTCATTTAAAATTAAACTAACCCAGGCAATCGCGAATCCAACGGAGCTTTTGAACAAAGAAAAATTCTAAAGGAAATTTTTAAAATCAAATATTAAATTATATTTCAGATTCAGCAAGAGATACTTGTGCAACAATGAGAATCTTTGATTCTTTTATAGCTGCACTTAAATTTAAAGTAGGTATTCTCTGACGTATCCATGAAGTAATTTTTAATCATGCATGCAAGACTTTTTCAATAAATGCAAAGAATTTTTCTGGAAATCTCTGTAAACTGCAGGATTTTAAACTGAATTTCAGGCTGCGACAGCCAATTGCTCCCTCATGACTCCATTTTTTTAAACTGTCAGGTCCTAAAAGTTTGCATAAAATGCTCGATTTCTTGAATGATTCACCTTTATATGAAAATGAGAAAATCTTCAATTTTTGGTATCTGAATAAAATGTGTATATTTTATATTTTTACGAATATTAATGAAATTTTTTTTTCCTTAACGAATGAAAATAACCTCCCAAAAGTATCAGAAATTTAGCCATTTTGGATGTGGGGATAACCTCCAATATAAAAATTGCTTACTAAAAGATGTGACCTCTCTCCCAAAAAAGAGCCCTGATCCCCCCCCCCCCCCCCATTGCACACAGGATCAGAAGTAGTACACTACAAGTTGAATGAACTTCAGCAGTGAATCTCAAATGTTTTTCCCATGCTTTCTACAAAGATCAAGTAATAATCCACTAAAAGGATTTTTTTTTTCACCAACACTTGTCTCACATTATTAGATCTTAAATGTTTTAATGTCACATATTTTTATTATTTGGAATTGCTTTATTTTGGTGTCAAATATCCAAATGTATTTACCTTTACATAAATAAAAATGGACAAATTATATTTAAAAATATTTTTTCATTCTAACAAATAATGATAATAAAGTAAAAAAATAACTGTAAGTGTAAAAATCGTCTGTGGTTCCAATATGACATATAACTTAAGAGATATATAATATATATGAGAAATCATCAACTAGACTTTCATAATAATATCAGAATAAGTCAAAAAAAAATTATTGATATATTTTATCTTTTTTTTAAGAATTTATGCTCAATATAAGAAATATTTTCAGTGTTTTTCTGTTTTAAATATTTTTATATCTCACTCGACTAATTGTATATTTACTAAACATTTTTGTATTTCATCATTTGACATATTTTAAGATATTTAAAACAAACCAAATATTGAAAAGATATTTATTTTGTTAGTTTTATTTCTAATAAAATACTATGCATTATTTGAGACTTGTATTTAAAAATTAAAAAGATTAATAATAATAATTTTATGAAAACAAATTTTCTGCACAAATTAAGTTGTATTTCCATCAACAGAAATGTTATTTTTGAAAATTACCAAAAAAAAAAAAAATAGAAGTTTTCATGAAAAATCAAAAACATACATCGATATTTTCAGGAAAATATCAAAATTTAAAAGCTGTAGAAAATCATAACTTTGGTTAAAAGTTAAAAAGTATCAAAAATATTAAATAATTTTAAAAATAATAAGTCAGAAGGCAGCATTGAACTCGGGGGAGGAGGGGTCCCTGCTAATGTGTCAGTTCTCTTGCTTTCATGCCAAAATACTCATTGACAGCTGCAAAATAATAAGTATTTGAAAGGTATGCTGAACTTTGATCCCCGATTCATCAAAAATATAAGATCTATTTGAAGAAATCCTTTCACCAGTATAATTAGGGAGAAGAACTCTACAATATATACTTAATTCATCAAAATCAGTGAACATAATGTTTGGTGGTGCTTTGAATAATTTAGTAATTTAATACCTATAAAATAAAATTATTTACAAAACAATACAAATTCAATTTTAACATTTTACATGTACTCAAAGTGTGGTCATTTATTTTCTATTTTGATTAATAATTTTATTTTTTCTAGATGTTCTACAAGGAAAATTTGGTGATAGATCTACAAAAGGCTGTTGAGATCAGTAAATTCCAGCAGAACACAAATTCGTGGAAAGCTGCCAGAAAATTCCGGATCACTGCTAGCTGGTGTTATGA
This sequence comes from Maratus speciosus, assembly GCA_963932465.1. NCBI lineage: Eukaryota > Metazoa > Arthropoda > Arachnida > Araneae > Salticidae > Maratus > Maratus speciosus. Next base: position 446,124,255 of record OZ010799.1, on the reverse strand, counting down.
GCTGTACACCTACGCAAAAAATAAAAAGCCTGATTGGGGACAAAAACTGAGTAAATATTTTAAAGAGACATTTCTTGGAAATTTTGCACGAATTATGGTTTAGAACAAGAAACGGAAGCCAAAAATGTGCTTGGTGCAAAGTATAACATTTTAAGTACAGGATTGCTAGTACATCCCGATGCGCCATGGATCGGGTACAGCCCAGATGGTTTATTAGTGGATTGCAAAAAGTTAACAATCCTAGAAATAAAATGCCCACTTGATGGTCTAAATATTACGGCAGCTGAGCTGGTACAGTCTTTAGACTATATCTCTGTAAAAAATGGACAATATACTGTGAAAGAAAAACACAAATATTATGGACAAATCCAATGCGGGATGCATTTAACAAACGCTGATCAAGAGAGATGAAAAGTTTATCAAACAGCTCCATTCTTCACTGCATAAAACTTATTTCAACTATGTTTTGCCTTATGTGCATTTTTATATACAATAAATTTTTTAAACTTAAACTTACACTATGTGCAAAATTACTTAACAGATGAGACAGTATTTAAAAAATGTTAAATTACTTTAATACCTTGGTACTTTCAACTATAAAAACATAGTCTTCGTCAGAGAAATAAAACTGTTATTAAATTAGACGTTAATAGCAGTCGTATTTCTTATATTACTCTGACTAAGACTATGTTTTTATAGTTGAAAGTACTAAGATATTAATTTAACATTTTTTAAATACTGTGTCATCTTTTAAGTAATTTTGCACACAGTGTAAGTTTAAGTTTAACTTTTAAAGATGAATTAAGCATTTCTATTTATTTATTTACTGAAATATATATATATATATATATATATATTGCATGTTGTTGTTAAATTTATCTTAGAATTTAGACAAGTATCACAATAATAATGATTTTAAAAATTTAATCTTCATTCTAAGCTTACTGCAAACTACTGTATTCCAGTGCAAATATATAAACATCAGTACTTCACCTCTATCACGGCCTTGATGGTTTTTTTTTGTAAGCTTGATGTAATTCGGGCTTCAGAAAGGGCAAATTATTGCTAAATGATATACACAGCTATGAAAACAAACCTAATAAGTTTTTATGCTCATTTAAATTGGCATAAACATACAAGCTAATTGGATTTTTTTTTTTTTTTTTTTTTTTTTTTTTTTTTTTTTTTTTTTTTTTTGCTTCTCAGGTGCATTTAGATCTGTGTTTTGTAAATGCATACAGGGTGATCACAAATATCTTATGCTAAAATTCCCTGTAATTTCCAAGTTTGTATTAAAATAATGAAATTTTCATAGATAATTTCTTTTATAATATTACTCTCATATCTAGTCACTATTTAGTAAAAATTGATATTAAAAAATAACACAAGATATTTAACCCTCTAATGCCCATGGTAGCAAATACGTAACCAAAGCTGATTTTAATTTAGTGAATTTTTAGCTAATTTAATTTTTCAGAAGTTCTTAACTTACTCTGTCCAATTAATTTGCAGACACCCTGCATAAGCATTTTGAATTGATTTTTCTCGATGCTTTTCAGTTATTTTAAATTATCAAGTTCCTTGCATTTTTGTATTGTCATATTAATGATAATTATTTATCTAAATGCATTATAGTTTCAAAATTTCTATATTCTGTAATTGCGATAATTCCGGATTAAAGAAGTTATACTGTACCATTTTTCCCTGACAATATGGAAAAAAAAGTCAACCAAGCTGAGTTAAATTTGTCTAAGGCGGAATATTGTCTATTGCAGAAAATGGTCTTTGTCCTGATCGATTGCACTTTAGACAAGAGTTTACTGTATTATGCAAAATCATTTTTGCATATATTTTTTAAATACATCAAATTTTTGTGTATCAGTAACATAGAAGTTGTTTAATGAACTCAACTGAGTCACTCTTTGGAATAATATTTGGGAGTTTCCGGGTATGTTGAGTTTAAGCTCCGGGTATATTCGAAATCTAATAGCTTTTCCAATTTGTGAAAGTAAATTTATACAAAAAAAAATCTGAAACCAAAATCGAAAAAGTAAACACTAGTTAGAAACCTGTTAGAATTCAATCTCAGCTATTTTAAGCAAGATTTTTTTTTTTTTTTTTTTTTTTAACTATTAATATACAAGTGATAAATTTTAAAAAGAATGCTCCCATAGGTTCAACATTAGTGATCCGGTGTCTTCATATGGACTAGTGTAGTCTCTTAATGCTGAAGCTAATGTTAATCCTATAGGAGCATTGTTTACATATTTCTTGCTAGCATTTTAATTATTATTAAATGATTATTTTTTAAAGGTTTTTTTCGTTAGTGATTTTCTGCAAGTAAAGGTAAAGCGTTGATTGTTTCGGATTGTGTTTTCACTATTATGAGATGGTTTTATGTTAATCCGATTTTTCAAAGAAAAAGTTTCTCTAAATATTTTTCAGATAAAAAAAACTACATGTTTGAACATTAATGAATACTATTTATATATCTTCATTTTTCTACAGAAAAGGTAAAATTTATAATTAATATTCATATAAAAAGCGCAAATAAATGCACAAGAATTACTTTTACGTGCATGCATATATTTGCACACTGCTGAGAAACAACTGATAAAAAAAATTCTCACGTGTATTTTTAAAATTAACCAAAGTACTCATTAAAGATGTATACCTCACCTTGAGAGAGTTCGAATAGTAAGGCTTTAGGAAATTTTTTTTTATAATTATTAATTTCTATGCATAAGCATTTATTTAATGCATATGTTTTCATTGCAATCAAATCTGATAAGTTTTAGAGTTTGAGCAATATTCTTATGTTTGTTTGAGTCTGACATTTGATTAGGTATACACCGAATTCGAATATTCGATATCTATTCGGTATTCGGCCATACTACCGAATATTCAGTTAGGCCGAATATCAAGCTATTCGCCTAAAACGAATACATAAAAAACCTCTTAAAAATATTTTTTTAAACGTTACACAACTTCTACTTTTAACTGTCAATTAATAAAGATATTCAGAATAATTTTAATCTTTCAATAAAGGAGAATGATTTTATATTATTTATTTGTTGTTTTAAAAATGTCACTTAAAAAAATTAACCATGTCATTTAATAATTCCCATGAACAAATGACATGTCATTTGTTCATGGGAATTATTAAATGTAGAAATGCAAGTTATTGAGCATTGTCTGTTAAATAATCAGTTTCTTGCTTTTTCGCAAACTGGGTGTTTGTAAACAAAAGGGAAGAAAATTTCAGGGTAATAATAGGCATCAAAACAGGCAAACATGGAACGCCTAAGGAGAGGGTCTGAGTCCCGCACTCTGAATGGTTTAAATACCAACTGGCATCTCCTTAATTTAAAAATTACATAAAAATATTTTAAACACGATTTAAATAAAATTTTAGACATCTTAAGACATTAAAAATGAGGCACCCTACACTTACACTGTTCAGAAAACTTTGATTAAAGTTAGGTCAATGTGACGCTGTCGACAAAAGTAGCGTTGCCACGGGTGCGGCGTTTTCGATATTTTTAATCTTATTCAGGCCAGTTTTCAGTAGTGCGGCGTTTCTTCCATAAAATGCGGTAAGAGAAAAAATTTACAGCTCAGGTGAGCTTAATGTCTACTTTTTAGAAAAATACAATTTTACAAAAAATAAATGAAAATATTACCCTGTTAAAAAATTGCACTTAACAATAAAACTTAACTATCTAATTATTGATATAGGGTAATGTGAATTTAAAATATCACATGTAATGTGTGGCATTTAATGTGAATTTTTACAGATCAATTTAGTATTTCATGTTTTTGACGAGGTTTTTGACAGATGGTTTAAACCGTCATAAACTGACACATGTCAAAAACCTGCCAACCCTGCCAGTAAATCAGGATCGCAATTCACTTATTCACTCAAAAATACAGTGTATCCCCAAGTTAAACTTTAATTTTCTTTTGTTATTTTAACAATAATGAAGGTATTGTAGCTATATTGTTAACAGAATTACTTTAATTTCTGTGAAATTGATAACATGACGAGAAGTGCGGTAAATAGCAATCATTCATATCTAAACAGCACTGAGCTAGACATTATTTTATTAAGAATGCATCTAACAATACTTATACTGTACCATTGGCCAAAATCCAGCCTCTTCCAAGGATACCATCACATTCTATACATGCAAATTAATGGGATGCAAATTTCGCTAAATATCTTCAATTTCATACAGTTATAACTGAAAATTCTGCTACGGCTTGTACACCTTTCATTTCTAATGAAAGAAGTGGAATGATATGTTGCTTCTTGTTCAATATAAGAGATTTCTTTTCATTTGTTTGAATTAATTGAAGAACTGAGACACTGAAACACTGAGTGACTCACAGTGATTAAACACTGAGATATAAAAGTATTTGGCCAGCCAAATAGATACTATTCGGCTGGCCTAATATTCGGTATTTGGCCTAACAGTTACTATTCGACTGGCAGAATATTCGGTATTCGGTTTACCTGCTGGCCAAATATTCAGTATTCAGCCAAAATCACTATTTGGTGCATCCCTGCATTTGATGGTTGATAGATTTTCTGAAATATCAAATTCCTTGAGGGGGGGGGGGGTCTATTGCCCCCACCCATCAAAGTGATATTTTTAAAAAGAAAAACTGTAAAAGGTAGAGCAATTACAAACACTGCAAATGTCGGCCAACTCTAATATAAATGTGACATGAAGTAAAATGCAAATTGAACAAGCATTTTTTAAAAATTGTCATTTATTAGCAAAAAATACAAAATTCACACAATCACTCAAGATTTCACACACTTATATATAATCAATACATAAGAAATTTGAACTTGTAGGAAGTTTTACAAAGTAAGCATTTCTTTTAATATAATAAAATGTTGCTGCCTTATTTCAAAAAATACATGCTGAAAATGAATTGCAAACATAAAACTTTTTTGTAACTATGTCATCTTGTATAAAAACAACAAAATAAGTTTAATGATGAGATTTTCTTGAGCAGGAATTTTAAGTTCACTATTTATAAATGAAAATGCATGTAATCTGCTTAATATTGCAAGACTCGTATGGCCAGGTACTTTAAAAAAAAAAAAAAGTATATGTTAATAAAAGTATTGCTGTCTATCTGCGATGACCAGAGTTCGTTAATATCATATTTTCCAAATAGCCAATTTACTACTAGACCAAGAGGCGAAACACAAACTGTTTAAATCAAATTTTGTTTGCCAACCCTGATAACTATATGATTTGATTTTTTTTGGGTTTTAATAATTAAATAAAATCAATAATGTTCACCAAAAAACACATGCATATAACTTTAAAATAAGCTGAGTATTTTTGGAACTACAGTACAGGACCCATTATCCCGAATTCCGAAATCCGGAAAAAATAATTTTGAAAATTTTCTAAATATGTAAATTTTTACTAAAATTTTGCAATTTCTGAAATTTTTCGAAAATTTTACAGATTCCTAATTTTTTTTTTGGTGTATTGTGTTGCAATGTGTAAGCACTAAAATAGATGTTACATCAGTGATGGGGAACACGGTGCCCCCCCCCCCCCGAAATTAGAAAAAATCCTTTTTCTGTCAAATTTTAGTTTAAAATTAATTTATATTACGATTCGTTTTTTTAAAAAATCGTCAGATATTTCGCACCGTCCCTCTCACTTCGACAAAATATTATGGCTACACAATTGTGTTACAAGAATCAGGGGTGATTCTGAGCAAAAAAAAAATTCTGAAATTCACAGCAAATTTTTTGAAAGTTTACAGAAGAGGAAGGGGGCCCTATCAGCCCTAAATATGAGTTTTTTTTTTTGCGATACTTTATCGAAATTCGCGTTTTTACGAGATCTTTTGACGAAATTTGCGTTTTTTTCGCGATATTTTGACGAAATTGCGGGGATCTTTTTCGATCCTTTGACAAATTTTTTTTTGCTATATTTTGACGCAATTTGCGTTTTTTTGCAATCTTGGAAAAAATGTGCGTTTTTTCGTGAGACTTTGACGAAATTTGCGCTTTTTCCGGGATTCTTTTACTAAATTTGCTTGTTTTTCGCGACCCTTTTACGAAATTTCGTTATTTTGCGATCTTCTGACGAAATTTGCATTTTTTTGTGATCTTTCGACGAAATTGCGGGGTAGCTTTTTCGATCCTTTGAAGAAATTTGTTTTTTTTTTTTTTTTCGTGATTTTTTGATGAAATTTGTGTTTTTCCCGCGAATTTTTTGACGGAATTCGGGAGGATCCGAAATCCGGAAAATTCCAAAATCCGGAAAGCCTTCGGTCCCGAGAATTCCGGATAATAGGTCCTGTACTGTATATCACAAATGTATAATCACATCTTTTGTCATATTCTGCTTCAAGATTCTGCTACTTCATAAATTTTAACACATCAAACTTCTAATATATGCATCATAGTTTTTATTTAAACATAAATTAATAATACTTAACATAATAATAACTATACACATGGTGGATAACTTTTTGAATGGGAAACAGTAGTAGCAAGGAAAAAAAAAAAAAAAAAAAAAAAAAAAAAACGAATGATACACGATGCTGGAACATCTATTTAAAAGAAAAAATATATATGGTGGATAACTTTTTGAATGCAAAACAGTAGTGGTTAAAAAAAAAAAAACGAATGATACACAATGCTGGAACAATTATTTAAAAGAAAAAATATATATGGTGGATAACTTTTTGAATGCAAAACAGTAGTGGCAAGAAAAAAAAAAAAAAAACGAATGATACACAATGCTGGAGCAATTATTTAAAAGAAAAAATATATATGGTGGATAACTTTTTGAATGCAAAACTGTAGTAGCAAGGGAAAAAAAAAGAATGATACACGATGCTGGGACAATTATTTAAAAGAAAAAATATATATGGTGGATAACTTTTTGAATACAAAACAGTAGTGGCAAGAAAAAAAAAACGAATGATACACAATGCTGGAACAATTATTTAAAAGAAAAAATATATATGGTGGATAACTTTTTGAATGCAAAACAGTAGTAGCAAGAAAAAAAAAAAAACGAATGTTACACAATGCTGGAACAATTATTCAAAAGAAAAAATATATATGGTGGATAAGTTTTTGAATGCAAAACAGTAGTAGCAAGAAAAAAAAAAAAGAGTGATACACGATGCTGGAACAATTATTTAAAAGAAAAAATATATATACAGGGTGGAAAACATTCTGTGCTGCTGGCTCCCAGTATATAAGCTAAGGGATACTTTAAAAGTGAAATATGATCCATATAACGCAAAATTCTATATAACACACAACCTTGCGTTTTCAAGTTTGCGTTATAAAGATCTTCTACTGTATATTAAAAAATAAATAAAAATTAATATGATATAAAAAATTAAATTAAAATTTGTCGTCAGCTAAAATAGGTTTTCCCAGGTTTGCGATCCCAGAGCAAACAATAAACATATCGTTTATGAGAGGTAACATATTCCAGGGAATTGTGCCTTGGAAAATTTTGATCCTCTGAATCATGCGTTCCACATGTACTCTGGCACGTGCAATGCTGGTATTTTTGGTCGAGTCTGAACCCGAATACCGACTTTGCTTCAGAAATGGTGGCCTGAAAAGCTCTATAAAGTTCTCGATGCAAATGTCGTCAATAAGGAAGCCTCTATCCACCATAATTGCATCTTCATGCGGCTCCACAAATTGAATGACGTTGCTCTGTTTGAAGATTTCTTTATCAGAGGCACGTCCTCCATATGCTGGGGTAACAAATGTTAAAACTCCACTTGGAGCTACACCACACATTTACCGCAATCTGTTTTCATCACTGGAATCTCAGTGCAGTCTAAAATTACTCGTGTGTTTCTGTACGATGGTTTGAAACATAACGGCATTCTTGCTAAAACTTGTTCCTTTGAAATCCATGGAATGGCACACTTTAAATGCACTGCAAGATGCTGTAAAACATCTGAAAAAATGCTCTTGCATGTTGTTGCAGTGCATTCAAAGAGTGCCGATAATGATGCAAATGGCAAATCAAGCTTTAGACGCATAAAAGTCAAAATAATTTGATGCTTTAATGGCATCTGATGAGGTCTAAATAATTTTCCAAAATCATTTTGGAGTAGTTTTACTAAAGTTTTACTAAAGTATAGGATATCTAGTAAGAGGAACAAGGCCAGATTTAGCTTTCACTTTAAGTAATTTGTCTCAATATGCAAAAAATCCTAGAGAAATTCATTTACAGGCAGTGAAGAGAGTTTTGCGGTACATTCAAGGCACTAAAAACTACAAACTTCGAATTAAAAATAAAAAGGGCCAATTATCACTTTGTTCTGATGCTAGCTGGTGTACTACACGGGATTCAAAATCATTTGGTGGATATATCGTAAAGATAGGAGAATCACTGATTGAATGGAAAAGTAATAAACAGAAACTGGTTGCGCTTTCTACAATGGAATCTGAACTTTTAAGTTTATGTGATGCTGTTTGTGAAGGAAAATGGTTAATGGGTCTCTTGGAAGAGTTAAGCCAGGAAGAAATGGTGAAGCGTCCAATAGAAATCAGTACTGATAGTCAATCTGTAATTGATTGGATTAAAAACCCAAGAGTGAATAATCGCAACAAACATATAGGTAGAAAATATCATTTTGTAAAAGATGAAAGAGCGAAAGGAGAAATTGAAACAAAATATGTAAATTCGTCTGACTGGAAGCAGATATAATGACTAAGAATTTGAGTTATGGTGTCATGAAAAAACATATTACAAGTCTCGGAATTACTGAGGATTATTGACATGCGAAAGGAGGGATTTGTAAGTAAAGTCACATGACAATATTTAAATTATTTTTTCATAAGATAAACTCTTGAACAATAGACATTTTTTCCTGACTCCATGTATTTAATTTTTTTTGGGGTTCAGACGAAAAACGTGAGATGTTCGACAAGAATATTGATATTGTTATTATGGTTTGGAAAGGTGTTTTTCGTAGTTGCTGTAATGTGTTTGTCTAAATAAATGTTTTGTGTGTTTTTTAAAGAAGTTATGTTTATAATAATTATCATAATGATGATAATTATGTAAAATAATTATCATTATTTTAACTAAAATGTTAGAAAATAAATAACAAAATAAAACCTGAAAAAATGAGTCAAAATAAAAAAATTAATGCAATCTGCACTCCGGCAAATTCTAACGCATAAAATGATCTAAAAATGATTACACTGCCATGTATAGTTTTTGCTGCTATAAAACTTTTTCAGTGGAACGATTTTGTCCAACTTTAGCATTAAATAACTCTTAAAATAATTCTTCGATTTGTTTATCAAACATTTCTGTATAAAACCACCGATTTTCATATTTTTGTATGCATTATTTTTGTTAATATTAACGAAGAAAGGTCTCCGGTCACAAAAAAATCAAAACCTGCGGCGGCGGTGACAGCGGTAGTTACTTTTTTTTAGAATAGAGAGAAATAAAAATTGTTGATTTTTTTGTGTGCGCGTGTGTGTGTAAATATTTCCTTTAGTAAAATATTTTGGGTATATCGAAATGAGCATTAAAAAAAATTCTGTAAATGATTCTAGAGATAACAGATGACACTTTGTGCAATTACGTGCAAATTATGTACCGATAATTACGCGCCTGAATTGAGGTGTAAAATGATTAAATTAGGGGCACCAAATTCAGAGAAAGTTTAAATTAAAACTGCCTCACCTATTTTGACCATAAATAAGAATTGCTGAACTTTTTTGTGTGTATGTGTGAAATAATTTCAACGAGGGGGGGGGGGGGGGGAGGGGCGTATGCTTTCGTTGGTATCGTAATTTTCCCCTGTGAAATTTTTGATTTTCAAACTGATTATTTCACCTTTAAATATTGCAACTGAATTGATACTTGATCATTAGCTTAAAGGTAACTATATAATTAACAGGTTATTAAAATTTCAAAGCTATTGTAGAATATTAAATATATGAAACGAAAAGTGACTTCGACGACAGAAATTTTCTCAAAGGATTATATTTGCATTTTTTTTTAAAGTGGATTGCAGCGTTGCAAAGGGAACTGGAGGTATATGATGTTTTGTATTTTCTTTTCTGCGTATTTTGCTTTTCGGTGTTAATGAGTGAATTTGAAACATGCTGGAAAAGGGGGATGGGAGGGAGGAGGTCGCCCGGTATTTTAAATGTTTTTTAAAAAAGAGTCGTTATCCTCCAAAATCTTAGAAATTTTTAGGATTAAAAATTTCATAAATTCCTAGTCTGTGTGAGACGGTCCAGAAAAGAAATTGATATTTAATAGTAAATTGGCTAAATTGGTTCGTAAAAGGCTTTTTTTATTTGATACTAGCAGTCCTTGCCCGCTATACTGGTCGGTTTCTCCAAAAGAATCTTGAATTAAGCGAAATGAAAACTTTTTTAAATAATTCTTTTCAAAATATCTAATTTGAAATCACTAATAGTTGTCTTATTCATATGATCTTATACTATTGAGTTGAAAGTCGACGTTGGAGTAGAAACGGCTAAAATAGCTCTAAAATCGCTGAAATACATGTGTTTAATTATTTTTTAATATGTTTGTTGCCTTGGATTTCATGCCTCTAGCTAAATTTGTTGCTGAGACCTAGCGAAATGTCCTAACATTTTCGCCCTCCTCTTTAAATCCTTAGCGGTAGAATTTCTAAAATCACCGAAACATGTGTTTAGTTATTTTTTAATAGGTTTGTCAGCCAGAATTTTCCACTTCAACCGTTTGCTATGATATGATGAAATATCTTAAAACTTTCGACTATCCCATTTCATACAGCTTTCTAAAACTGCTGCTGAAATATAGCGAAATGATCTAAAAGATTTGACTCTTTCTTTAACCCTCTTAAGGGAGAAATAGTAAACTCTCTACGAAACATTTTAAACTATTTTTTTAGCAGCCCTTGACCGCTGCTAGTCGTTTTCTCTGGAAATTCAGAATCCTGCCTAAAACGGCTGCAGAGATATGGTGAGCTATAACGAAATGCTCTAAAATTTTCGACTCGCCCCCCCCCCCCCCCCCCTCGTTGAAATTATTTCACACCTACACAAAAAAAAGTTCAGCAATTCTTTTTTATGGTCAAAATAGGTGAGGCAGTTTTAATTTAAACCTTCTCTGAATTTGGTGCCCCTAATTTAATCATTTTACACCTCAATTCAGGCGCGTAATTATCGGTACATAATTTGCACGTAATTGCACAAAGCGTCGTCTGTTATCTCTAGAAACGTTCACAGAATTTTTTTTAATGCTCATTTCGATATACCCAAAATATCTTACTAAAGGAAATATTTACACACACACGCGCACACAAAAAAATCAACAATTTTTATTTACTGCCAGAATATGTGAGTCAATTTCAGTTAAACCTCTCTAAATTTGGAGCTCCTTAACAGCGGCATCCGGGGCAGCTGCCACACCTTAGCTACGCCTCTGTTTTAATCATAAATATTATTTTAAATTTCTTTTTAATTAACCAGTCCTATTTCTGCAGGTGATCGAGAATCGACTCAACATGTTGAATCGTCACTTAGGTAAGCTGACTCAGAGTCGACTCTGCAAAATGAGTAGAAAAGCCCATTTCTATGAAAACTAGAGTAATGTCTGTGTTTCTTACAGCTTACTGCCGCCAGCGCCATCTTTTGGCAAAAAATCGAACTATTTCACGAAGCGCTTTTTAAAAATTTATTGATTTTCTAATAACAATGCAGCAAACGGCGCATTTTATTCTCAACCCGTATTTTTATTATTTACGTTCAAAATCGAGCAGTCATTTACTGGACACCCTGTATTTAAGCATCTCAAAATTCACAAAAAAAATAAATATATTCTTCATTTTTGGAATTGGTATGTGTAAGTGCAGTATGTAACCTTTTTTTCCGGAATCTTATTTTTGTTTGACTAACTTCTGATTCTTTTATTTTTTTAAAAAAAAGGTCCAATCTACCAAATTTTCAATATTACAGCGTTTTTTAAATAAAAAAATGTGTATAATAATTTGCTTTTATTTATAGTAATAAATGCAAAGGTTTTAAATGATTGCTTTTTTTAATTATTGAGAAATAATTTTTTTTTTCTATTTAGTTTAAATTGCCAAAAATATAGCTTTTTCATTAGATTTATTTTTTTATTTCAGTATTTCGATTATTTAACCATTTTTAGATTATTATACAAATTAATTAGCAGGTCTGCTAGTAAATAATAAATAAAAGATTTAGTATCCTCTTGTTTATTGAAAACTTATACATTATTATTATTATTAATTAATCCGAAAGTTTGAGCTTTTGAGCATTTTTTAGCAAATTTAAAAATATGCAATAACCTAAATTTTTGTAAATAGTAAAAAGAATAAGCATACACTATTTCAAACTTTATGCACAGTCTTCTATTCTATTTTCATTCTTTTGCTGTAGATTGAATTTCAGATTTTAAAGCATTTAGATTAGGACAGATTTTGATTTTTATGTAGAGTTAATAAGAGATTCTTATATAACTGCCTCCTCTCAAATTCTAATTAATACTTTATTTTGATTGAATTTGATTTTTTTAATTTTCATTAGATTAATTTTAAATCTTACTTAAATCTGGTTCATTAATTTTAAATCTGGAACAAAAGTAGAGCCATGTGCATTCTACAAGTTTGACTGATGGGTGTTTGTAACCAGCTTTCCAGAAAAAAACAGTTATCCAGAATCTTCTGATCTCAACCATTGTGATTAATTGGTTCCCCACTGTAGTATTATTTATAGGATAGGGAATATAACTTTTTTCAATGGGACAAATCCATTTGTTCCATTAACATTATTCTCTTCGATTTCCGGCATTAGATTAATTCATAGTCGATCAGTAGTAGCATTTAAATCTCTTGAAATGATTTGCAGTCAAATTAAAAGTATAATATTTAAATTTACTAGAACTAGAACAGATCCAAAGCAATTAATCTTTTACTTTTCACTTTCAGGTGATATTTTGAGCTCTCAGTCATAAATTTCTTCTGAAGTAACGGATGTAGAAGGAAATTTAGGCACCAACTCACGAAAAGGGAACCAAGAAATTTCATTCTTTCCAAATAAAAAGCAAAAAGTAACTCATTCTTTGAATTCGTACATTGTCAGATCAACTCCAAACCAAAAGAAAGTTTTGAATGAACAAGTGGCTCGTTTTGTTTATTCCACAAACACATCATTCCGAAGTGTGGAACATCTACAGTTTATAAAATTAATGCAGCAACTTCGTCCGGGATACAACCCTCCTAATAGGCATGACATTGGTGGACATTTACTAGATACTATTTATAATGAGGAAAAAAAGAACTGTACTGCAACCTTAAAGAATGAAATTGTCTGTCTTGGATTTGATGGCTCGTCAAATATACACAATGAACCGGTTATATGTGTAACTGTGATCACCAAGACAGGCAATGTATATCTAGTAGATACAATTGATACAAGTGGAAAAGCTCACACTGCAGAGAATTTGGATGAAATGGCAGTATCTAGCAAAAAGAAATGCCAGTCTGATATGCAGTGTTCTATCCGATCAGTTGTAACTGATAATGCTAAAAATGTTAATAAAATGCGCGACTTATTGAACTAAAGTGATGAATTTGATTTGATAACATGTGGTTGTTCAGCACATGTGCTGAATTTACTAGCAAATGATATTGCAAATGCATAATCATGGAGTTAAAGAACATTTATTGGAAATTATAAAGTATTTTCGGTCTAGACCCCTTGCATTGACGTCACATTGCTATTAGCAACGACTGATACTATTGCATCTGGTGAACACACGGAACGTCAGAACTCCACATTTGCCGTTAAAAGCACGTGTTATCTTTCTGTTTAATTTAGATCTTCCTTGTTTTTATTATTATAGTGCAAATAAGTCTAATAAATCAAATGGAGAGCACCACATTCGCCTTATATTTGGGCGCCATATGAAGCGATTTCAGACCTGTGACGTCACGTGCAACCGGTGTATACTAGATGGAATTCTTTTTCAGATGCTTTAGATTATGGGTGCACAACCTTTTTCAGAGAAGGGCCACTTACAAAAATGCCTGGGTTGTCGAGGGTCACATCAGTAACGCAGAGATAATTCTATTTCAAGTTAGGTGGGGAATTCTGTGCCCTATTAAAAATGTGGCTTCAGAGGAGTTGCAGTTTTACTCCTTTAGGTTCCCCTACCCAGCCAACATACCATACCCAATTCAGTTGGCAAATATATATCATAATATATATACAGTTTATGTTTGTATATATAACAGAGATATAGCAGAAATTATTTTCAAGGAGTAAAAATATTCCTTGACCTTATTCGGGAGTATTAAATTTTGCTTTATTAAAAGTGCTAAAAAACAAGCATGTGCATGAAAGTGGCTAGTGCCGAAAAAAATGTGAACTTTATGAATGAAGTTAAATTGACGACACTCTCAATTTTTCTGCAGCCGATCAACAAAATTTTCGATTTTCCTGCGCCTGATCGACAAAATTCGAAATTTTTTTCACACTTTATCAACAGAATTCGTTTTTTCCGGGGCCAGTCAACGAAATTCGCAAATGTTAACTGACTGACGAAATTTTCAATTTTTTTTTCCTGTGGCGAATTGTCGAAATTCACAACATTTCTCGCGATAAACTGCCAGAATTCGCGATTTTACCGTAGCCGATCGACTAAATTTGCAATTTTTTCGCACTTAATCGACAAAATTCACGCTTTTTCCTCTGCCCGATCAACGAAATTTGTCATTTTTTTCCTGCCCGATCGACAAATTTCGCAATTTTTCAGCACTCGATAGACAAAATTCGCAAATTTCTGCGTCCGATTGACAAAATTCGCAAATTTTCCGCGCCCGATCGACAGAACTCGCAATTTTTTGTGCCCGGTTGGCGAAATTCGCGATTTTTCCGCGCCCAGTCAATGAAATTCCCGATTCTTAATTGACTGAAACCCTTGGAAAAAATCACGACTTTTTCTCACGCTAAACTGACGAAATTCGCAATTTTTCCGCACTCGATGAACGAAATTTGCAATTTTTTCATGCCGATCAACAAATCTCGCAATTTTCCCGCTCTCGATCAACGAAACTCGTGATTTTTCAGCCCCCGATCGGCGAAATTCGCATATCTTAAATGATTGTCGAAATTTGCAATTTTCCCACGGCAAATTGCCTAAATTCGCGGCTTTTTCTCGCGATAAATGGACTCGCGACATTTCCGCGTGCGGTCAACAAAATACTCTACTTTTCTGCGCGCGATCGACAAAAGGCGCAATTTTTCCGCGCCCGATCGATGAAACTCACGATTTTTCCATGCCTGATGGACGAAATCCTTGCTTTTACCGCACCCGATCGACAAAACTCGATTTTTCCACGCTCAGTCAACGAAATTCCCAATTCTTAATTGACTGACGAAATTTGAAAATTTCCCGCAATTTGGCGAAATTCACGACTTTTTCTCCCGATAAACTGACAAAACTCGCGATTTTTCCGTGCTCGATCAATAAAATTCGCGACTTTCCCACGCACGATCGACGAAACGTGCGATTTTTTCGCTCCCGATCGATGAAATTCGAGGTATTTTTCGACTAGCGACTGTCAAAATTAGCAATTCGGGAATTTCTTAGATTAATACAAATGGCATCGGCCTGTCGATTAACGAAATTCGATTTTTAACTGACTGCGAAATTTGCAATTGTTTTCGCGGCAAATTGACGACATTCACGACGTTTTCCTGCAACCTATGGTCTAAAGTTGCAATTTTTTCCAATTATAAATTGACGAAATTCGTGGGCCGCGTGTTAACCCATCGCGGCCCACAGGTTGTGCATCCCTACTTTAGATGTTTACCTTAAAAATTGACCCACTTTACTTAAAATTTGTGAAGAAAATAGGAATGTTATTGATAAAAACATCCAAAAGCTTGTGTCTAATTTTAGTAAAAAAAGAAATGTTGAAGATATGCTTGAACTGTTAAAGTCTATTGCAATTTCCCTGGATAATATCCAAAGTAATAACTGTTCCATTGCTGATGCAGTTTATATTTGGAAAGATCTTCAAAAATATTAAAAGAGAAAAGGGTAAGTAAAGAAGTCTCACAGCATTTTGAGCCATGTATAAAATTTCTCTAACACCCATGCACTTTTTAGTGTATATGCTTTATTCACAGTACAATCAGAGTGAACTGTCTGAGCACGAAAAAAAGGATGCACTAAATTTTGCAAAACAAAAATATCCATCTAACTCGATTCTTGCACTGATAGTAAAATTTAACGCCAAATCTTCACCTTTTGAAGAAGTTTTTTTTTTAACAGAATACAGTAAAAGAAGTCACCCCATATGAATGGTAGAAGAGTCAGCAAAGTGAAATTAATAAATTTAACAGCAAAGTCTTTGCTGAAGTTGAACAACTTATAACTGCAAAAGCCTCCTCAGCAAGTGTTGAAAGAATATTTTCAACATTTGGATTGGTACAATCAAAAATACGAAATAAGTTCGGACTAGAAAAGGCTTCAAAACTGTTCTTTTTATTTAAAGTTTTTAGTTAAAATTAAATGTATGGAATTTCTTTTATAAAGAAATTGTTTGCCTAAATATATTTAAGCAGGAAAAATAAAGTTTGTATTTAAAAAAAAATGATAGTGATTTTTCTAGTCCTATGTCTCCATTTGTATAAGTATTACACTCATTGATAAATCAGGTAAGTCAATACATCTGTATTTTTTTAGCATTAAAAAAATGCATGTTGATTTTTTCCCTTTTAAAGTAAATATATTTAGTAAGAAATTTCTAATCATTTGTTGATGTTGATATTACTGATACTGTAAATAATTTCTAGTTTATGCACAGAAAAATACTTTCTATTTTAGTTTATTTTTTATTGATTTAGTAAAATATGTTTTTGTTTGCCGCTCATTATGTTCTGCATTATCAACCTTCATAATAATTATTTTCTTAAAGGTTTATACAAGTATACTAATAAATTAATAATTTAAGTTTTTCAAATAATAAATACTTCCCTATAGAAAGCTAAACTTGTGAAATAATTTAATTATAAATTTTTACGCTTAGTTAAGCTTTAATTATCAAAAAATTAAGTACTAATGTGAATGATTAACATTTATTAAACATTAATTATAAAAAATCATCACGACTTTCCAAAAGTCAAATTCTTTTTCTTACAAGTTCTATTTAAGTAATAATTAAAAAAAACGGGTTTTTTAACCAACCCTGTGTATATATATATACTTTTTTTTCTTTTTACTCATCTTTATGAAATGATTTGTATGTGACATAGCTTGTCTACTTATTAAAAGCTCAAAAACTAATTTGGCATGTCGAAGCGCAGCTGGGGCTTGGATTAACAGACATTCTCAAAAATAATACTATTAACCTCCGAACAGGAGCTTTACTGTGAAGCTTGCGAACAAAGTTTAAACTGCCAAAGATGTTCCGGGATCGATAGCGCCAAACTCGGGTTTTCACGCACCGGCCTCTTTGCATGGGCAAGGGGTACCTCAGTTCCTAGGAATCAGCGGCCAAGAGGTACTCGGCTCATAGGCTGGGGTTTGGATGGTCTGTCCCTGTGACTTAGATTGTGTATAGGTGCGGTGAATCATCTCTAAGCATGCAATAGACTGCTGCCTCAGCTAAGGCATGCCTATGCATCTGCAGGTAACGTCTTCATGTCATCCCGGACTTGCAAATAGTATCTATTCCACAAACATCGATGGCGGACTAGTCATTCCGTGCCGCAAGGTTCGTTTTTCGAAGGCTCTGGTGAAGCAAGAGCTTCTCTGTGAAGTTGGGATTAAATCCTGCTTCTATTGTTGGGGTCTGATTTACTTGGGGAAGCCGGATGGTATAATTTTGCACTCTCTAAATGTTGGGAGTTTAATTATTGCTGCGACCAAACGGCAAAGTCTTTGGGGATCAGGGAGAGAGATGCACATGGAAGTGCTTTTTCTTGACAGGTCGCCTGTAGAATGACAGATTTTCACAGTCTCATACCAGTTCTGTGAGACAAATAAGGGCTCTTCAGTAATTAGACTGGTGAGGTACCTACCGTAAGGTTTGTTTGTTTTGTCAAAAGCTCGACCGAGTTTGATGCACATCTTTATCTTACATGATATTTCAGAATAGCAAACACTTAAAAATTTAAAAAATGTGCAAGAAAAATTAAATGTCCAAAAAGTTTTTTCTTTTAAGTTTTAAGACTTGATACTAGATTTCAGGACTTCTTTTGTTCCGTCTCTATCTTAAAAAAAATGGAATAAATGTAACAGTTTGACATTCTGCTATGTCTGACATTTCGAAACAAGACAACAGATTAAAAATAAGGGATTCCTCCTGATAACCTGGAGCCCGACAGAGTACATAGTAGCGTTTAACAAGACGAGGGCTAAACACGGATGAATCTTGCCTCCATGATTGTGGCTGGCAATAAACGGACAGTGTGTTGAGGTGATGTCAGGCATAGGTGGAGGTAGTTTTACACCATTTCCTCCACTACCCTGGTTCTTAGGGGAAGGTGAAAAGCGCCATCCATAGGACAATCCCGGTGCCGAATTCTGGTCGGGTGGCAACTCCGGGCAACGTCTAACTAAAGAGACAAGATTGAATCCACTAATATTATCTGGAGTGAATGACAGAGGTAACGGACTCCATAGAACAATTATCAGAGACTGGTGTCGATACGGTGCATAAGAATGCTATGCAGGAACTTCTAGTGTCAGTGTCAGGAGAGGCTTTGGACAGCAGCTTGCACGTGCCAAGTGATACTCATTCTCTGAAGCTGGAGTAGTGAACAGACCCCAAAGATCTCGGCCAGGAAAGGAGGACACTCTCCAGCAACCAAACGGTGGTCTTTCATGATGCCTGTGTGGTGCTGGTGATCGCTGTGCACACTAGCTTTGGTTGGAGGTGTGACCCGTCCAACCCCCTGGTCGGCAGCAGGAAACTGGGCCAAAGGATCGCAAATTAATGTGGTGGTATTCGAACCAGTCTCGACCTCCAGGCCGTCTATGCATTGCCAGAGCTTTCTTTGGCCGACAGTCGGATTAGCGGTGCCTAAACATAACTTTCAGTCTACTATTACCTGAGCGAGTGGGTTCCCCTTATCTCCATGTTGTCGCTAGTGGCATTTATGGTTTCAGGGTAGAGGGAAACATCGCATGGGCAAAGAGAGCTTCGATGCTCTCCCAGTGTCTCCGAAGTAGGTTTAGTTCCAAGGGAGATGGCTGATCTGGCTATTTGGAGCGGGCATGGAGCTTAATCTGGTAGGTCAAAATCTAAAGCAAAATTTATATAAATAGTGTCTTTTCGTCATGTTATCCATTTGCATACTTTTAACTTAGTTTGGATACAATGACGCAAAGAACTATTTACATAAGTTTTACTTTTGATTTTTGGATATTGTGGCACAAAAGATAAATCAATTTATTCAAATAAATACATTTCAATGCATTATATAGATTCAGTGAAAGTGATATATTTAAAACAGTGCATTGGAAAACGAAAAGTATTGTTTAGATGTGTAAATGCATTTAGCCAAAGAAAATTAAATTGAATTTTATAACTAATCGTTTTAAGCCACATCAAGGCGTCACATAAATTTTCATATCATATCTTTTAAAATTCACATTTCGAATTTATGAGAGATGCAAATAAAGAAGCATCAATGAATAAATTTTTGTATACATATAAATTAATAGCATATCGTCACTCAAAATTTGATATAATTCTTTTTATGTTCCAAATTTAAAATTCTTAGAGCCATAAGATAAGGTGCTGCGTCACAAAACTTTAAACCGTTAAGGGTTTTTGTATTGATATCATTATTTTTTTCAGGTTAATGATAAAAAGATAAAACCACAAACAAAAATTAAAGACCAGTGGAATGAATTCATAGTCGAGGTTTCCATTCACCTTTAAAATCCTCCCATCCACTTAAAAAAGGGATATATCATATTTCAATTTTAAAGAGTGCCGTGCTACTTGATTTTTTTAAACAGCTCTTTAGTAAGATATGGAGGTAATGTACAAAATGCATGTTTTAAATGAGTTTTGTTGGTTTGCTTCACAGATAAAAAATCTATGTTAAATTTTACTATGAAAAAGTTTACTTTCTCAAGAAAAATATTAAGAAATATTACTCTTAAACATTTTTATTATAAAAAACAATCAGTGCTCACTAATAAAAGTAATTAAATCAATCTAAATTAAATCCTAACCCTAAAAAATATTCACTTCCCTCTCTCACCTCCCGAGCGCATACAAAGAAATTTAAAACATTTTAAATTCTTTAATTTTATATAAAATGATCTTCCACCCACCTTTTTAATGCCCTTTACTGTCAATAAATAATAAAACATATAAAATAATCTCCTGAGCCCCCAAATTTCCACTTCCCTTGTTGCACCCACCTCTACAGCTTACAAAAATCAAAATCTTTCAAACTGTAGTTTGAAAAAAAAAATCTGAAACATTCATTGCTCACCAATATAAATTAATACCTAACTTATAAAATTTATACTTCTCCTTCTCTCCCCCACCCCTCATTCCTCGGCATAAAAGATTTTGAAATCTTTATTTGTATATAGAAAACTCTTCTGTCTTGTTTAAAACTCATTAGTGACAATAAAAAACCATTAACATACACTATCCTCCTATTCCTCAAAATTGCCACTTTCCCCCTTCCGCATAGAGATTTGAATCTTTAAAGCTTTTTAGAAAAACTAATCTACAATGTCCGTTGCCTACTAATAAAATAAACTAAATAATCATGTACAGTTTGAATTATTTTCCACACAATCAACTGATGTCATGACCAAAGGGTTGTTCTGAACGAATACTGTGTTGTCTGGAGTGTCTTCAATTGGAAGGGAACAATACAAAACTTTTGGCAATCAAAGCCAAAAGTTTTGTATTATGACCTCCCAAATGTACACTTCATCCTCTTTTACTTTTTAAAATATGTTTTTACGAAAAAGCAGATAGATATTATATAAAAATATTTCATTTTTTCTTTATATTCTTAATGGTTTGAACTCTTGCATTGTAATGCACCAAAAGACTTAAAAATTTTCAAAACTGTATGAAATATGTTGAAATTGACGACATGGAAAATTCTAATTTTTTTCTCATAAATGCATGAAAAATAATATTTTTAAAAAATAAGATCGACCGTTGGTTTATTAAACCGCTATAAATAAATAAATAAAACGACTCAGAATGTGTCACAAGGATTTATGAAAACAAATTGCGTGTGCATATTCCAACATTATTCAAAGATTTAATTAATTATAATCGAGTTAAAGAAATCTTTAAAATTTTTACTTTTTAACACTATAAGTTAGTCATAAACATGATAATAGAAATAATTTATCTAACTGAAACTGTTTTAGCCAACATTTCAATCATTAAGTGTAAAACAAGCGATATTTGGAAATTTAAGCGTTCCATGTTTTTTAAGATTTTACGTATTCTTTTTATATGTTTTTATGAAAAAGCAGACTTGTTATAAAGATATTTCATTTTTGCTTTATATTCTTAATGGTTTGAACTCTTGCACTGTAATACACCAAAAGTCTTAAAGTTTTTCAACATCGTATGAAATACATTGAAACTGACGACATAAAGAATTCTTATTTTTTTTCCTCATTAATGCATGTAAAATAATAATTTTTCACATTAAGATCCACCTTTGGTTTATTTATTAAACAGCTGTAAATAAATAAAATGACTCAAAGTGTCACAAGCATTTATGAAAACGAATTGTGTGTGCGTATTCCAAGATTTAACACTAGAACGTCCGGAACTTTCATCTAACTTTAATAAAAACATTTTAACACCAGAATTTTTATTTTAAACTATTCCATTTATATATTTAATTGAGTTTTCACCACTTACAATTTAATTGATTTTACGAAAAAATTTCTGGTTCGAATCAACATTTTATCATTTGACTAGTATCGAAATGACACCAGCTGGACGTTCTAGTGTTAATTAATTAAAATCGAGTTGAAGAAATATTTTAAAATTTGAACTTTTTAACACTATAAGTTTTTCATAAACATGACAATAGAAATAATTTATCTAACTAGAACAGTTTTAGCCAACATTGCAATCATTAAGTATAAAACAAGCGATATTAGGAAATTTAAGCGTTCCATGTTTTTAAGATTTTACATTTACTTTTTATATGTTTTTATGAAAAGGAGGCAATTATTATAAAGATATCTCATTTCTACTTTATATTGTGAATGGTTTGAAATCTTGCATTGTAATACACCAAAAGTCTTAAATATTTTCAACATTGTATGAAATATGTTGAAATTGACAACTTGAAAAATTGACGACTTTTGTACCCTGCATTCGAAAATAATAATGTGAGCTAGGCATTGACGTTTGTTTGGTTATGCTTAATGCAAACCTATGCTTTGCTCAAGCACCGATGAAACTTTAACAATAACTTATTTTGTCTTAACAAAGTTTTTGTTTATTTTACAATACACATGAATATTTCCTTCAGTAAAATTACTGCTAATGTATTTATACCTACTTTTGCATGCCATATGTGATTATTCTAAAAAATTATGTCTGGAATAATAGGAATCGTGATTCATGTAGCGCTTTCAACTGTTCAAATGGTAAAAATGATCAAAAAATTGGAGGCTAGACTGTCAGTAAATTTTCTTGCGAAATAATTTGCCGTAAGTCTGAGAAGTGTGTTTATGACATGAAAATAAAATAACACAATATCATGCTGAAAGTGATTCAAATGCAGGAATAAATATAAATCGGATATAAATATTTGAATTTTCTTGAGCAACAATGTAATAATGGTTGGTTGGTTTTTGACGGCCAATTATCAACACGAGGGATATATGCCCTAAGGGGGGAGGGCTTTCTAAGGGAACCTAATCCGTATTTACGCTTGGAAATCCAAGGTCCGAAGAAAACCACGAAACTCCGAACAATTAGGCCACGGGCGGATTGGGACTGAGCCCAGAACCTCCCGTCTACCAGCTTCGAGAGCAGAACCTCTCGGCCACTGGTGGGGCTGTAATAATGGACTAGAAATCACAATGAATGCTTATAATAAAGTGAAATACAGTCAATTCTGTGAAATACTCAAAATGCATAATCTGCAGACATCTGTTATCTGCGCTACATGTTAGAATGTAAACAATGAAACTCGTTTTAATATTTAAGTTCATAGATGAATTTAAATTTTGAGGGGTTTTTTCCTAAACTAACAATTTTCCCATGAAATAAACTGTGATTTAAGAAAATTCATATATTTTGAACCCTGCATTCAAAAATAACAATTTGAGCTAGGCATTGACGTTTGTTTGTTTGGGTATGCTTAATGCAAACCTATGTTTTGCTCAAGCACCGATGAAACTTTAAGAATAACTGATTATATCTCAACAAAGTTTTAGCCTTTTTTTACCATACACATGAATATTAACTTCAGTAAAATTTCTGCTAATGTACAGTCGTGGGAAAAAAATAAACACCCCTACTAACTCTGCAACTAATTATAATAGAAGAAAGTTACTGCTACCAAAAGATTGGAAATAAAGTCTACTTTTACATAATGTACAGTAGAAGATCTTTATAACGCAATTCTATATAGCGCAATTCTCCATATAACGCACAACTCCTCAGATGTAAACAATGATTTTTGCAGTTAAAAAGCACCTCCATTTTCACATTGTAAAATATTGCTACTCTCTAGAGGACTACATCTGATACATTAGTTCAACTTTATCTTCTAATTTAAGACCTTTTTACTGAAAAAAATGCTATTATTACAATAAACATTTTTGAAAATGTCTAATATAAGAAATGGTTGTGTCAGTTATATTTAGATCATGTTTATATAGTAAATTCATCAATGTCTTACCTATATTATGCAAAAATTTATAATTTAGATAATTCTTGGTAACAAGGAATGCAGTATAAAGATATTCTAATGTATTTTAATATGTTTCAGACATATTTGGCCATGTTTACAAGGTGAATTTAATGATGTGATCCATATAACGCAAAATTCTATATAACGCACAACCTTGTGTTTTTAGGTTTGCGTTATAAAGATCTTCTACTGTATATAAAAATTGCTTAGGGGGCATATACAAATAAAATTCGAACCAAACTTTGTTTTTTCAAAGGCAACACCCAATTTTGACAATATATTTTAAATTGTCTGCTCAAACTATTCCTTGAAATGAAATTTCAAGTCATTTGGTTCAAGTTAAGTAATTCAAGGTTTAGAGCTTCTAATGTCAAATTACATTTTCATATTTTTATTAATATCTCTTGAAATTATAATCCTAATGTGATAATTTTTTTTCTTTAATTATAATACTAAAAAACACAAACATAAATACATCGAATTTGTAATTAAAAAATTTTTATAATACGAATTATGAAATTAATATGCAAAAAATATGAATTGCAACCTTCAAATTCTTTTTGTTAGATTTAGATTTATTATGTCGTGCTTTATGCAAATTTTCAATTTCAAAATTTTCTTCCAAGTAGTTTTAGAATTATGAGTGAAAAACGTCAAAATGACGGCTTGTCTATGATGTCCAGAAAAACATGATTTGAAAAAAATATATTTTACTCATTTTAATGAAATATTTGGGCTGGCAATTGTCAAAGCATATTAAGCGAGTGAAATGGTCATATTGGCAAGAAATAATACATTAATAGACTTAGTCATTCTGTAGCATTTTAACAATGAAGTACGATCTTCAATTTGGATACAGCCCCTAAAACAGGCTTATTTTAAAATAATTAATTTCTCAGAAACTACCCAAACGAATTTCATAAAAAAATTACACTTATGCTAATTGAAGGGTGCAAATTTTAGATACATCATTTAAAAGTAGACTTGATATTCAATCGTTTGGTACCAGTAACTTTCTTCTACAATGATTTTTTGCGGAGTTAGTTGGGGGAGTTTACTGTTTTTTTCACGACTGTACCTACACCTACTTTTGATGCCATATGTGATTATTCTAAGGAATTATGTCTGGAATAACAAGAATCTTGATTCATGTAGCGTTTTAAATTGTTCAAAATGTACAAATGATTAAAAAAAAAAAAAAAAAAAAAATTGGCTGCTAGATCGTCTGTGATTTTTCTTATTTGCCATAAGTCTGAGAATTGTGTTTATGATATGAAAATAAAATAACACAATATAATGCTCAAGGGTGGGAAAATGCATCATTTTACTCTCCACAGGCGAGTGATTTTTAGGAAGTCGTTGAAAACTGCAAACTACAGAGATATGCCGAAAAATTTTTTTTTAGTAGTTAGCTATATTTTTTAACTTTCCTAATTACTGCGACGTAAACATGGTACTAAGTTCTATTTTATATTAAATTTTCATCTCTTGTTTCTATTTCTTAATTTGACAGGAAAAAAAAATATGAAAATGCATTATAGTAATAGTAACCAACTATGTTTGAATGCGTAAATTTTGTCATAAAAATTTTCAACTATACGTTGCATTTTACTGGCAGGTAAAATAAATGCATGGCTGGTAAGATTTTCTAGAAATTCCCCATCCCTGATCATGCTGAAAGTGATTCAAATGCAAAATTAAATATAAATGGGATATAAATATTTAAATTTTGAGCAACAAAATTTTATCTTGGAGCAAGAAGTTATTGGTGTTCATAGATTAGAGAAAAACATTTATTGACAACAAACCAAAATAAACTACAATACAGGACCTTATTATCTGTAGTCTTAGGGACTGAAGAAAATTTAGGAATTTTCCGGATTTTGGGTCCTCTCGAAAATTGGATACCCTTGAATCCACAAGTTTACAAAAACATAAAGATAACAAAATTTAAACAATCCCATGTAGAATATGAATAAAACTTATCTTTTGCATCTTTTAAAGTTATTTAAACAAAATTTCCTGTGCTATTCGATAGTAATCAATCAATAAATGAAACAAGTAATATAAAAATTTTGTTTTTATTGTCAGTTCCTACTTAGGTCAACAAAGAAAATTCTAATAGTTTTTGTTGCATTAAAATATCTCAATTTGTTGATTTTCTATAAGCAAGTAGGTTTACAATGGAAGTCGGAATTTGGCGAAATATTAGAGATATCGCCAAGTTAGCGACTTACTTTGGTCGCTAAATTTGGCGATATATCGCCAAGTTGGCGACTTACTTTGGTCGCTAAATTTGGCGATATATCGCCAAGTTGGCGACAAACTTGGCGGTATTTGGTGACAGAACAGGGTCTCCTCCTATGGTAATCC
The DNA here is from genome assembly GCA_963932465.1 of Maratus speciosus. Lineage (NCBI taxonomy): Eukaryota > Metazoa > Arthropoda > Arachnida > Araneae > Salticidae > Maratus > Maratus speciosus. Next base: position 446,097,926 of record OZ010799.1, on the reverse strand, counting down.
CCCTTATAAATATGAAGATGCATTAAATGCTTCAATAACCAATGGCCGCCATTTTGTCTCCCATGTAAAACTAAAATCAATTAATTAAAATTTAATTAATGAATTAATATTTGAAAAAACTGTATTAACATCAATTGTCATCCAGTACAAGTTTAAAAAAATTATTTCAACTTGATAGGATGAATAATAACAATAAGTATTTTATTAACGATTGAAAATTTGAACAAGATATATATATAAATAAATAAATATAGGGAGAGTGTGAACTAATAGTAGGAATTGAAAATAAAATTGGTAACTAATATCATCGTATAGATATCTCGTCTTGGCACACAAGCACAATGTTTACATTTTTCGCGATTGGATGCTACAGTCAGTGAATTTTCTTGTGAAATAATTTGCGTAAGTCTGAAAAGTGTGTTTATGACTTAAAAATAAAATAACACAATATCATGCTGAAAGTGATTCAAATGCTGGAATAAATATAAATGGGATATAAATATTTAAATTTTCTTGAGCAACAAAACTTCATCTTGGAGCAAGAAGTAATTGGTGTTCATAGGCTAGAGAGAAAAAAAAAATTATTGACAACAAACCAAAACAAACTATAACACAGGACCTATTATCTGGAATCTTCGGGACTGAGGACCTTCTAGAGTTAGGAATTTTCCGGTTTTGGGGTCCTCTCAAAATTTAGATTCCCCCTTCCCCTAATCCATATTTTCAAAAACATAAAGATATATTAAAAAAAAAAAAAAGCCTAGGCCGTTTCGGAGGAAAAAAAGACAAACTCACACCATCGAAATTGCTTTAAAAATGGGTTTACAGATCTGAAAATATACTGCACGTAGAATTGAAAAAAAATCAGAATAGGATTAGACTGCAGATATAAGACTGTTTTTAAAAAATCAGAGCAATATGAGCGATATTTGCTGAATTATTGGTGGGCGGCTTTTCGCGTTTCTTTTGATCTCGAATTAGCTATATATGTGGAATTCGGACATTTTACAATTTTGGGCTTAAGGCTGCGTCAATCGGAATACTATCGTCTTCCAATATAAAATATTTGTATAAGTTAATAGATCTGCTCTAATATTTTATTACAATGTAACAGTAATATTTTTCTCCGAAATGGTTTCATCTTGACATTTTTTTTTATTTAATTGTACAAAAATATTATCCTCACCTATTTCATTATTTTTCTCAAACTTGTAGAATCATGATGATTTTTCATTTGTTTCAGCAATTCATTTATAGCAAAATGGCGCCAGAGAAAAGGAAAACAGATAGAAATCATGACATTTTGGTCTATTAACCCGTAAGCACACACGCTGAGATAAATCTCACCCCAATCACATTTTTTCTTCGAAAAAATTTATGTATTTTTTAGTACACTCCTGACCTGCCTTGTACTTTTCAAGATCAAGGTCGAGAAGGAGTGAGTGAAGGAAACTCTTTTCTTTGTTCACTAGGAGGGGAGAAATATGGCTCTTGGGATAAAATAATCCCGCGTGCGTACATCCGTTTAATTTTTATACGTTCATTTCTTACGGGATAAAACACACACTAAAATCATTTTAATGAAAGAGTAAGATAGAAGCTACTTGTGTATAGTGCTGAAAGGTTATTAAATGTAATTAATACCCATTTTGTGAAATAAATCATGTTTTAAGGGGTACAACAAATCGGTTGCATATTTTCTATGAAAAAACGTGATTTTTAAAGAAACTGTTACAAAATCTGAAAATAAGTATGAAAAACCTGATTTTTGCTCTAAAAAGAAGCAGCACTGATGCCTTTTAGAATGCAGAACAGCAGATTCGTTTTTAAAACATATTTAGACAAAAATATAATGGGAGACAGAATGGGGTCAGATTTATCCCACGCGTGTGCTAACGTTACAAAAGTAAGCACGTATACCTACGGGTTAAAGCACTTTTGGGAGATAAAGAAAAAAAGCAAAAGGCAGAAAAGATCCTAGACAAATCAAAAAAGGGAAGCGAAACGGTAAATATAAAAGCCAATGGTTTCTGCTGAAGTTGATGCCATTTTAGTTATTTGCCCAGATTGTGAAATGAGTAGTGCCACGATAATTGCAGTGCATACGGAGGGAGTGGGCCTGTTGTATGCGATTATTGTTAGGATATATCCGATGCATAGTCTTGGTTACCCTACATTTAGGGCAAGGATACGCAATTTTCCTTTTTTTTCTAATTTAAATGATCAGAGATAAAATTCTGTAGCTGTTCTTAATCCATAGTTAAATAAAGAACATTGTGTAAAATTTTGAAGCCTATATCTTAATTACTTTACTTTTTTATAAATAAAAAACCACTAGGTACGTAGTCTTACCCTCCTTTTCCCTACTGATTAATTCGCTGGGAGTGGCTACGGTCGTAGCTGCGGGGACTGTGATGGGCAAAATACAGCCTCTCACAGTCTAAGTCGTGCATGCGCCTCCTGCGTGGTCCCAGCGGATACTAGATTGGTGTTCACCTTCCTAGGCCGAAGTACGCACGGCGCGGCAATCTCTTGGTGGCCTCCAACCAACCCCAATGGTGTTGGGGGGGGAGGGTGACGGGGAGCCAGGCTGTGGGTGCTGTGGTTTCGATCCGGCTACCATATGGTGGATGGTGACCGAAAGCCTCAGACTGTGTGGGAGCAAAATTCGAGGGCCCGCCGAATTGTGGAAGGATTGTGTCGGACGGTGCCAACAACGCTCTAGTGGAGGACACTCTAACTGGGGTGCCCGATGGGGTGGGTGAGGCACAGAAGACCGGTGTCGACTGCAGCTGGCGAGGGTAGCATAACCACGAAGCCCAGCCAACCTGTAGAATGTGTGTGTTGACCAGATAACCAAGCCCATCTCGGGTATATCCCCAACTTTATGTGTCTGGTGTTACTGTATTTGTTGTGTCGCTTGAGAGTGGGGGCGTCGAGTCATGCGCCTCGAGGGCAAAGCTAGTCCGGCGTGTCTTTGCGTAGGCTGCATCCGCCGGTTGGATGACCAGCCTTCTTGTTTTTCTCCGCCTTGATGTTCTCTGGCATGGTGGCGCATGCCAGAGGTTGTTCTACTGGTATGACGTGCGTGGGCGGTTTGATTGAAGCGATTATCCGCCTGTTCTGCTTCTGTAGGCCGCTAGGCAGGGTTACGATTTGCTCGTCATCTGAGGGGGCACATGGCGACCTTCTCGGGGCATAATACCTTGCAACTTGATTATTAACTTGTTTGTTGGGAACAAGTCTTGATGCGTACACTTTGCGCCTGGCTGTGGATCGTGCTGGGGCTTTGGGTCCCGTCTTTTAAGATACTGAGAAGCGAACCGCCCAATTCTACTCTCCGGGCTTTGGGCAGGGTGTGGATTTCGGTGACCCCTTTAAGGCGTAATACCCTCGTCGCAGATGGTGGACAGTCCAATGGCTGTTGATGGTGGTAGACTGAGCATGGCAGTCTTGTCGTTCCTCTTAGCAGAGTATTCAGGACTGACCAGCCTGGGTGCCCGAGGGGCTGTCGCATCCCTTGAGGTTTGCTAGTGACAATTGCAGGATCCCTTCTGGTTGCACGGCCTGTCCTTTCATAGTCAGGTCTTAGCAATTCCGTTGTTGTGATGGGTTGTCGGCTTGACGGTGCCGTTGTCAATGGCAGGCTTCGTTGCGCTGGTTTCACCTTGACGGGTAACTTGATTGCTTGTTTTAGGCTCTGTCGCAAGTGTGCGGCGTCGCCCCGGGTGCAGGCATTTTCTTGAGTCTCGAGCTCGCCACAACAGTCTGTGGGACGAACAGAATCAGGACAAAGAACAGACTTTGCGAAGTTCTGGGATGTGGTTTGGCCTTGTGTGCCCCATGTGCAGATGTTCCGACTGACGGGTTTGCGGTCGTAGTGGCTGAGCATCACTTGGTGCCTCGGAGGACTGGGGGCCGCTACGCGACCTCCGACCTCCTTTGAAGGACCGCGTTGATCCATACGGATCTGGAATGGGAAACTTTAGTTTTACCTTACTGATTAATTCTATACTTAAATTTTGCGTAGACAGTTGTCCACATATAGAAATTATACTACAGTTTAAAATGTTCAATATTATCAGAGTCATCGCTAAAACTTTTTATTGGGGGCGGGGGGTAGAGGACCTAATTTGCCAAGCCAAATTTCAGTATTTGATAATTTTTACTTATTGAGAGGCAAAAATAAATAATTCTCGACGTTTGCGAACTAGTATTATAATTTCGCCAAGTTACGACAATTAGAAAATGTCATACAGATCTTACTTGTAAAAAGTTTAATAACATTCCCAATCAGATTTTTTACTTTTGCCAAGTCTATCAGAAATAAGAAGTGTATTATAGTTTTTATTAAAGTTTTAAACAAATTCGCCAATTAAGTTTGTAAATTCGCCAAGTGTAACAGCATCCGTGAATATTTGGGAGGGGGGGGATCCCCCTTAGCCAGTGTCCTGAATACTAACATCTAATGTTAGTATCTTATTTGGATTTAAGGTAAATTTTGCAGACAGATTTTGAACAATAAGTCATTCAATCAAGTATTTTAGGAAATATGTAGGCTTAAGGTTTCGAAAACCTTATGTCAAATCCATTTTTAAACGTTGCAAAACAGATTGCAATGCGGGGAGTTTTTTAAGCATAACTAAAAAATACTTGGAGGAATGAGCTGTAAATTTGAGCTTCTGTAAATTCTCATCTTTTAAAAAGTAGGTTACAATTAATATTTTCTCCGAAAATAATTTTTGAATATATATATTACAAATTTTCAAATTTGGTACAATTTCGGTACACAGGTAATCCCTTAAGTAAAATTTAATTTAGCACTAGTTAGCAGACATTTTAAATCGACTGGTACCAATAACTTTTTTATATGATCATCAGCAGTGTTAGTAGGTGTTGCTACATCTAACATAAAGTTATTCTATTTAATCCAAATTGCTTTTCGACAATTTCTAAAAAAAAAAAAAAAAACTACAGAATAAAATTAGCCAGCCATTTTGTGTCTTTGATAGCGAGAGTGACATGTCATCTGAAAAGCACTTTCAAAATTTATATATTCTCCTTAAATTTTTTGCGATTAATCTATCATTCGGGTGAATATGACATGATTTTTATTTTCCTATATTGAATTTAAAAACTTGTATGCTATATTATTAATTTAATAGAAAGACCAAGAAAAAATTATAAGTTTTCAAAAGTGTTTTGCATATGTTTAAAATCAAGTTTACCCATTTGAATGGCGGATGGCACCGTTCCTGCCAAAATCATAATCATACAGACCCCGACATTCAGCCTGAAAATGCGTCATTCATACAATATTTGTAATTAAAAAAATGTAATAAGTAGATGTCATCGTTTGCTATGTATTGGATTTTTTTAAACCAGTCAGTCCTTTTGAAGACACCCGGTGTTTTCTTATGGTAATAGAATGGATCTTTCATAAACAGTTAGCTTTAAAAATATAGATTTGCAAAATATCTTTATCCAACCTATCAAAAGCTATTTACATAAAAATTATTATTTTTAACAGTTACGAAATTTTAGCTTTAATAGTGTTCCTGTGTCCTATAGCATTCAGAAAACTTTCTCCATGCTCTATATCAGGCATGTCAAACACGCGACCCGCGGTCCACAACTGGACCGCCGACAACTTCTCTGTGGCCTGCCAGTCCTTTGGCATTTTACCTGTGTTTAATTCAGTTACAAGTTTCAATTTTCCATTTGGATGAAAAGTTAACAATGAAGCAAAGTGAACAATTAGACATGTATTAAGTATGTTCGATAGAAAACTTTTTTTGGTAGTATACACATTATTTGAACCAGAAAATGTCTTTAATAAATGAAATGAAATACGTATTCGTAACGCATCGATACAAGATACAATTTATTAAATACATTTTCTGATTCAAAATTTTTTTACTCGAAAAAAACCCGGAATATTAAAAGTTATACCTTTGCTGTACAACATTTTTGTAAGTTAATGCAATTTAGAAAATCCAATTAAACTTTGTAGATTTCGTTGAAAAAAATAATGTCAAGTATTTTTTCGAAAGTCAAGAATTTTTTCGAAAAATAAGATAAAATAAACTATGAATTACAGTAGATGCTCGATTTTACGAACCTCTTTTCTACGAATTACTCGTTTTTACGAACTGATGTACTGGTCCCAAACAGCATACCATTGAACTAATGTCACTCCCATTTACGAACTTTCGATTTTACGAACACATTTTATGAGTCCCATCGAGTTCGTAAAATCGAGCGTCTACTGTATAATAATAACTTTGGTACTTTACTTGAATATTTCTTTAACATGGCTATGTTTTGTACGTACAAATTTTACTGTGTGCAATTGTAATAATATTATCTACTTTGTTTGATGCAGCCCGCGGCTTTGTATATAATGATTAATTTGGCCTGCGTCGGTAAGAGAGTTTGACATGCCTGCCCTATATAGTAAAAAAGTAAAATTTTCAGTCTCCACAGACTAGAATCTACCGAGTTACGATACTTTAATTTTACGCATCTCTGGCATTGAAAATGCTTTTCGTTTCAAATTGCACATAGAAAAAAAAAGTCAGGATTTAAAAAATATTACAATTAAGAGTCATTTAAGATTTTACATACATATGTTCATATTTTTATACTCATTGCAATAATTTTTTTAATATCTCAATTTTATTCTTTTAAAACAATTCTTTTTTATCGCTAAAAATAATATTGTTCTCATAGTTTAGATAACATAGACTCCTGTGGTTATAATCCAATTTTCCGATCATAATTACCTGAACGTTACATGCACATAGTAAATGTGAACAGAAAAGCAGAGTTAAACAAACAAAATGAGGTGCACATTCAATTTTAATGAATATTTCAAATTTGGTACTAATAAAATGTAAAACATGTTACATGCACAATCACCTTTTACTTTTAATTTTAAATAAATTATATTGTTTCACATTTTCTCCTTTAGGTGTGTAGGATAGCGTATCATCGAGTTCCCTTCTAAGATCATTTGTAACTTTATGCCCACATTAAAAAAGGTTTCTCATTTTGTATGCCGCAGAAAGCATTTTTCACTGTATAAAAGGTTTCCATTTATGCATAGGGTGTTTTAAGTTACCCTTTTCAGAAAATCTTCTGCTGCAATTTCTCAAACCAAACGTTTTTCATTGGTATGCAACAGAAAGTGTCTTTTCAAGTACTGTTTCCGAGAAAATGTCTTGTTGCACACCCCACAAACGAAAGGTTTTTCCTTTGTATGCGATAGAATATGTTTATTCAATGTGCCTTTCTGAGAAAATCCTTTATTGCAGATTTCACAAATGAAAGGTTTTTCATTCGTGTGCAGCAGAAGATGTGCATTCAAGTTGCACTTCTGGGAAAATGTCTTGCTACAGACTCCACAAACGAAATGTTTTTCATTGGTATGCAACAAGAGATGTTTATTCAAGTTCCATTTTAGAGAAAATGTCTTGCTGCACACCTCACAAACAAAAGGTTTTTCATTTGTATGCAATAAAAGGTGTGTATTCAAAGAGACTATGCGAGAAAACCTTTTATTGCAGATCTCACAAACGAAAGGTTTTTCATTTGAATGCAACAGAAAGTGTGTATTCAAGGTGTCTCGCCGAGAAAATCCTTTATTACATACCTCACAAACGAAAGGTTTTTGATTCGTATGCAACAAAAGGTGTGTATTCAAGCTGCCCTTCTGACAATATGTCTTGTTGCATACCTCACAAACGAAAGGTTTTTCATTTTTGTGCAACGAAAGATGTGTGTTCAAGATATTCTTCTCAGAATATTGTTTTCCGCATATCTCGTACTCAAAAGGTTTGCTTTCCACATGCATTAAAACTTGTCTATTCACGCTTTTCTTAGGAGAAAACATTTTGCAGCAATTTGATTGCACTATTTTAAGCATGAAATCTGTGCATTATGGTTTTCTTAAGGAAAATTTTTTGGTGATTTTTTTCACACAAAATGTCTTTTCTTTGACATAAATGAGAAGATATTTATTTAATATGCTTTGGCAAGAAAAGTTTTATTGCATATTGGACAAATAAAAAGACACTGCGAGTAAGATAATTTTATGTAAACAATTAGTCTCGGAGAATCTGCTAATACATACTTTGATATGAGTTTGACAATATTTGATTACGTTCTGGTAATGTGCTATTTTATTTATTGTACTATATTTAAAACTTTTTCCATTGATAAGAGTGTTAGAATATACATTAAAGATAGATTTTTTTCAAATAAACTTTGTGAACCTGCAATGAATAAAAAAATGTTAATATTATAATATTTTATACAGTAGACAAATATAACTAAAATAATGATAAATAAAACAATGATTCATTACAATACTTTTTATCATTATTATCAATCTGATATCTATAGAATAACAAAAAGAGCTTTAAGTAAGCCAGGAAACTTTCATCAGATTTTATTTTTTTTTAACTTCAGAACTTTAACAGAAACAGAGAATGGACCTATTGTATTACAATTTGATAGAAATTCAGACTGGCTGGCTGAAGTAACCTCAACCAATAAATCCCCAGACTGCAGTTTTTTGAGATTATGACCATCACCGAAAACAGACTGAAATGTTTTTGCAATAAGGAAAGGTGAAGTTTTCTTAAATGAACTTTCAGACAGGCTATCAGTACGTTTGATTACAAAGAAGCGAGTGAAAAGATTGCTCTGTACAGTTTGTTGCTCTCCACATGGGAGAGGATTTGAAGGAAGTGAAGCATTTCCATCCATATTTGAAAAAAAATAGTTCAGACCCCGGCCGCACCACCCACTACCGAGCCCAACAAGGGGATGCATATTCGTGCACCAGTGCTAACCAGGGCCATACGGTCACAAGACACTCCTATGCCAGTCTCTACCCTTAACGAGATGGCTAGTAAGTACTCGCTCACTTGATCCCCAGCCAGTGACAGAAGTCAGCTGACCAGCCGATTGATGCATACGGGACCAATATGCACCTCCCGTCTACCTGAAGCAGAGGCCAAAGCAGTGTGTTGGTTTCCCTCAACTGCCAGGATCCCCCTTTCCAGGGACACGGGTCGCCACGCACGGCAAACACGTGGGTGGTTTACAATTCCCCATGAGTCGATATGCAGGATGATATCGGCTCATGCAGAATTGCCCTCACCTCCGAAGAGGAAACCACAATGAGAGTGAAACAAAGAGGAAAGAAAGACAAGAGGAATAAGAGGAAAAAGAAAAGAGAAAGATCGCTCAGGAACCCGGGGTTGCGAAGCCCGTGAATACCTAAAGAAGGTATCCCCCTGGGGGGAACTCATAAAGGATGACTTTACTTTCTTTCTGAGTGTAAAACTACCAGAAATCAATAACAACAATCTTTGGCAATTACACCAAATTTTCTGTGACGTAATAATCCTGAATTGGAAATTTGAGAAAGACGCTAATAAATAATTCTATTTAGATACATCAATCCTAATAAAGAAAATTTATCTCTGTGTGTCTGCGATGGCTAGCGAAATCTATCTGAAAATTTTCGTGAAGATAGTCCAAGGCCTCTCCTAATGACTCTGAGACTCAGAATTTTAAATCTGTAATAATTAGCTGGGATATTAATTAAAAACTCATCAAGCAGTCCAATTAAAAAAGTATTTCTTTCTTTGAAACCACAAGCTGACTAGAATTGAACACTGATGTGAGGGTCGCGACGACTGCCCAATAACACGCTCCCCTTGAAATTGCATCATGGCAAGCGTTTGCAGAAGGAAAAAGCATAGATTTTAATCAGGCCGCAAAGAAAATTCTTTCTCAATTTCTTCTTTAAGAGGAGGAGGGTTTACCAGAATTTATAGTTCGCCAAGTTGCCATATTTCAAAGTAAGATACGTGTTAAGGAATGTTTATTAAGGTTATTGTTAAGGAATGTTTAATGGACGTTATATATATATTTAATATAGCTTTTACTGATTTTAAATTAACACACCTACGTGTATTTTTAAACGATGAATCCAAATGTCTAACTTTCTTTTAAATCTGGCGGCAATTAAGGAATATACATTAATTAAAAATTTTAATTTTTCGAGCGTTTTTTATCTGGCAGCTGTTTGATAAATCATTTGTGTAGCACATGCACATCACATATAAAATCATACAAATTTAAGTATATTATCATGGGTCCAGGCAATTCTAGCTGGGTCAGCTAGTAACGAATATTACCCTATTTTAAAATTAACTTGCATCTATAATCTTGTGCTTATAATTATAGTAGGATTAAAGAAGCATTGTGAGCGCTTTACAGTAATATTTTACTGGAAATATTAACTTAACATTCTGGGTTACAAAAAGTTAATTTATATTAAATATAAAAGGAATGTTAATGGTGCTACATTTGAGCACTTACTGTTATTGTTATAATGTTTGTTTTCATTTTCTCTGCATTTTGGCCGATGAATTCGGGGACACTCTGTATATGTATTGCATGTATTTACAGATAAAATTATATAATTATTAATTTAGACTTCGTAAAAGTCATGTTACATTATTAGTATGATGGTGTTGGAAATATTATAAAAATACATCAAGCTGTTAAAGTTTGTAAAGGTACAAAAAACAAAAATTAATTTTAATTTGTGTTTAATTGATTTTATATTTTTAAATTAATATGTGTATGCAAAATTAACAAATATATACATATAAATATAATCAAAATCCATGTTTTCTAAAAATAATATTACAGTCGAACCTGGTTAAGATGCTCACGGGTAATACGCGATCACGCTTAATGTGCGGATTTTTTCTGATCCCTTGAACATTACCCATACAGCTAATGCAAAAATATCACGTTTAATACGCGATAAATTTTCAGTCCTTTAAGGAAAAAATTACTCTTAAAACGCGAATTCATTGATATGCGAATTGCTTCTCTCTTCTCGAGTGTTGCCAATTAGCTGATTTTTTTTATTTAGATAAAAAACACTGTTTCTGAATAGCATTAATTGCTTTATTTAATAACAGATTAATTAAGGCGAAAATTACTAATCGAAAATAGTGGTAGATATTTGAATAAAACAAAATCCAGCTAAATTAGCAAAATTGCATGTCTTCTTTGATCCTGCCTCCTTAACATTCTTTGTCTCTCGCTTCGTGTAGAGAGTACTGCAGTAGAGCGATATAGACGAATTCATGTTACTCAGATATGTCATAAAAATTATGATTAGAGATGATTATACCTATTATTGAGGTTTTAAATGTACGTTACATCACTACTATGTTTTATAATGCATATTATAGGCAATAAAAAATGAAACTTAAGAAACTATTGAAAAGATTAAACAAATAGGACTGTGGTTAGATAATCCTTTTTTGCTATGCTAACAATATAACAATAATTTGCACCCAAAGATTGATAAGGATAGTTTTTTTTCTTATATTAAAGAAAAGGACAGATTATAATGGTAATGATTTTTGAAAGTATTAAATATGATTTTTAAAAAAACTTCAAAGATTTTATATTTTTTTCTTTCTGATCTTAAAAAAAAAAAAAATTAAAAAAAAAATTAGTCTAGTTAAGAAAACTATTTTTGTTGTTTTATTTTGGTTTGCAGCGTATTAATCGACAATAAACCCATGTTGAAATCCATATTTATTTTCCGTAGTTATTCCAATTGGTCTGATAAAAAGAAACAAAGAGTTAAAGTGGAATACAATTAAATTTTAATCTAAATATGCCTAAAAGACATGATTTTCGACCGGAAGCATTTAAATTAAAGCTGTAAAATTAATTTATATGATTAAATGTGTGAATAAGACCAGTTCCTGCAACATTATATACAAATCACGTTTAATATGCGACTTTTGCCCACTTCCTTGTAACGCGTCTTAATCGAGTTCGACTGTATTTGGCAAAATCACTATTCTTCAATTTCTAATTTTATTTTAAACTCTATAAATTGTTGGCTAAGTAAATATATTTCTTTAACAAAAATATTTTTAAAATAAAAGTATTTTTTAATTTATCAGAAGATTGAAAAAATGATTACAATATTTTTAAATTTAAAAAAAACATTAATGATATATGATAAATATGTATCAGAAGGAAATTTAAAGCTTTGGGGAAGGGATGAATTTAAAAATTGTCTCCATTGAGAATTTTTTTAAAATTTCTTTGTTTACAATCATGTTTACAAAACAGATTACAGGCATTTGTGAACTACAGGTTTAAAAATTAGCAATTCTCTGTAATAATCATATGTTGGTGAGATTGGGGGGAGGGGCGGGGGGGTATATATACATGTTTTAACTGGTTAAGATTGCTTAGCATTGAAAATATTTCGTTTTTTAAAAATGTAAATGTACTATTTCATTTCTCCACCGTTAATTGGCATGTGAGTCATGCATCTTCAACCAAATCTATATGTGGAATTGAGATGAGCCTTTAATAAAAGCATTTTCTTTATAATCTTTTAACCTAAATTAGAGCCACTATTAATTTTTTGTAGTTAGAGATGAGAATATTAACTATTAAGACTTCTAAATGTTAAAATACGTAAAGGTCCTTACTTTTGAGTACCACTATTTACAAATACTAAATTAAGCCATTTTTAATGGCAAAATTGTGCAATTAAACTAGGTAAAAATTACTATTCGAAAACAGTGGTAGCCAACAATAAGCACCTAAGCTAATTAAATTTAAATGCTATACAATTAAATAGTATACTTCATCTATTGCAGTTCCTTTAACTGTAGTTTATTCCATTAAGCTATTTCAGATAACAGAACAGATGTTATCGCCAAAAGGTTATGTAATTGGACAACCAACCTTCAATGCAGTTCAACTCCCAATTAAGAAAAGCCAGCTTATTTCTTGGAAACATGAGACTTTGCTACAAAACAACCAAATCAGGAAACACAACTTGCAAAAACATCACGGGATTCACATCCTCAAGTCCAAAAACTTCCTGAAAAATAGTCTGGGATTAATGATTAAACTTCCTGTGTGATTTCGAGATTAGCACATACATATCTATTAATAGAGACAACTCTGCGAAATCCGCTGATGTATAATCCGCACTACATGTTGGAATGTAAACAATGAGAAGTTTCATTAACAGTTAAATGTATAAAGTTAAATTTGGTATATATATTTCTTCAGTAATCAATTTTCCAAAGAATAAATACTGTAATTTCCAGCCTATAATCCGTGGCGGCACATAATCCACAAACGCAATTTGTAAACAAAGGGATGATCTATAATCCGCAAAAATGTATAATCCCCAAAACCCTCTGTCCCTAAGTGTCTGGATTTCACAGAGTTGACTGTATCTCTAAATAATTTTTAAATTTTAGAGCATTGTTATTTTTAAAATTAGGTTTTATTCTTCCTGTATATGATTTGTTATGTAACTTCCTAATTGGAAGGAAAGTAAGTCTTGTGATTTAAATTTATACAGTTTTTTCTAAACAGTTAACTATCATAATAATTTTCCCCAAAAGTCTGTCACTGTATCATGTATGCTTCGTGGTATTCTGTTTTTATAATTAAATTTTATGTATGCATTGCATTTCTGCATGCTTTTTCAGTATAGGGGCCTCGGCGAGATGGAGAAGGTAAGTAGCCTTGCGAAGTAAAGGGAATTTGACAACATATTTACCTTTTTTATATGACTAAGCATTTTTTTTCAATTTTTATACAATTTATTTAATATAAGGAAGTTATTTTTTTTATAGAGAGAGACAAAAGTAAACTTTACATAAAAAACAATAATAATATGTATATATATATGAAAGTAGTGATGCAACCAATAGTGGTTTGACCGAATAACCGAATACCAAATATTCGGACAAGTTACAGCCAAATATTCGGCCTATTTGGCCGCCGAATAATGAATTTATTTTTGCCTAAAAACAAAATATAGTATGCATTATATGCACAATTCTTGTATATTTCACAATTAAAATGTATTGTTTTCTTTAAAAAAATTATTTATATACAAATTTTTAATTTTTTAAAGCATTATTTTACTCTGAAAAAATATTCGGCTATGTTCGGCCTAAAAATTGCCTCAATAATATAATTCAGCCCCCCCCCCCAAAAAAAAAATCTTAGCAAAAGTTCCTCATCAAGTACTGTCTAGTTGCATTTTAATAGATATTATGTGTGTTGTTGATACATTTTAAAATAATGACAAAATTTTAAAAGTACTAGGAAACATAAGTTTCAACTTTCAGATGAAATAAAATAAAAAATAAGAAATCTTAGAATCTTAAGAAAAATCACTGATAGAAAGGGTGAAATGAATATCCTCTAAAATAGTAGAAAGAAATCATTGTAGACTTTATAAAGCTCACAATTAACTTTTTTTTTTAAATCTTTATTATTTTTTTTTCTTTGCTGTCAGCAGCAAAGCCTCTACAGAAAGTGCCCCTCAATGTGAAGAAGTAAAAGAAATTAGTAATTTTCTTTCCCAGCCACTACTAGAAAGACAACAGTGTCCTTTGGAGTGGTGGGCGAAAAATTCGGAAGACTTTCCAGACCTTTCACAATTAGCCAAAAAGTACCTATCTGCACCAGGAAGTACCATATATAGTGAGAGATTATTTTCAGAAGCAGGTAACATTTACGAAAAAAAAAAAAAAAAAAAAAAAAAAAAGAAATAGACTATCATCTGAGAATGCTGAATTATTATTATTTCTGCATCACAATCTACATTTATTGAAAACATTTTAACTGTTTTTTAAGGTAAATATAAACATTACAATGCTATTCTTGAAAAAAATATCTAACACATAAATGCATTACTAATTAAAAGAATTTATTATTTACATTTCTTTCATTATTTAATAAGAAATAGTAACACACTTAAAAAAATCACTTAAATTATATTTAACTTTTGAGCGTATCTTACTAAAAAACATCCTTAAGTATTGCAACACATACGACTTAAATATCTTATACATATAATACATCTATATCTAATCAATCATATATTTATGTTCTTTATAGGTATAATTCAAAATATTATTGAAAGAAATATTTTTTATGTAACAAGGGATAAATGTTAAACTTCTCATTAGGATTAAAAAAAAATAAATAAATAAAAATAAAATTGAATTATCTTATACAGCTGTATTAAAACAATTTTGAATAGATTAATTGTAAATTTAACAGATTATGTTAGCTTATTACACAGAGACCCGGAGCTGGAGCTGGAGCCGGAGCGCTCCGGAGCTGGAGCTCTAAATTTTCTCCAGCTCCAGGGCTCCTTTAGTTTTTAATATTCTTTTAAATCTTTTTGTTTTTCAGTCTTTTAAATTTCCAGGCTTAAAATATTTTAATTACATCATTACTTTAATTATATCATTTTTAGGGTTTTTTTAATTATTATTAGAGATGGAAAACTTCTCAAAACATGATAACACTACTTTACTTCTACTTTCTACTTGAGCTAACTGACAACACTATTTGAAAACAAATATGGCCGCCTGTTGTTTACATGTGTAATTGTACAATCTTGGTAGTTTGAAAAGTGTAGAAGAAATTTAAGATTTTTGTGTTTAAAATTCCATCAAACTTTCTATTTTAAAAGCAAAAGCTAAAAGATGTCATATTTTCTGAACAAGCATTTCAAGTTTGATGAGAAGAAAAATGCATTTTGTCAGATCTTTAATGAAGGTAAAGGCCGGTCCCGACTTATGCACGGGCATGCGGGGCAGCTGCCCCGGGCCCCCTTTTTAGGGGGCCCCCATCATAGTAGTCAGGATTTTCATTAAAAGGTGCCAAATGATTAAAATTGACCAAAATTAATATATTTTCAAATATTTAGGAAGGAAGTGCAGATCTCCTTCACTCTCTGCTTCCAGTACCTTTTCCACCCATGCAAAAAACAAACTATATCATTATAAAACTAAAATGACCAATACTCTATTATGTCAACTTAGTATTCAATCGTTTTCAAAAGAAATTTTTTATTAACGTTTTCTCGTAACGTGGCAAGTTAAAACCATTAATTTTGACCAATTTGGAGAATTTTCTTTTAGACATCTTATAATGCGTACGTAAGCAAAGTAAAAGTTTGCAAAGAAATATTCGTATCAACCAATCTATCTTTTTTTTTTCTATCCTATTAATTTTAACTAACCTTTTTGTTATCCTACTAATATTTTTTCTTAAAGTTGTGACCATCTTTTTGTGCCACTCTGTATAGAGGTGTGAGCAATACCGGGTACAAAATTTATGCATATAATACAATATTATGAAGTTTAGTACTAGCTACTCACACATTATTCACACTATAGATAGATAGAAGGGGGGGCCCCATAGCCTATGTCGGGCCCTGGGTAAAGGAAGAAAGAATTTGTGAGCAAAAAATAAATGTGTAAATTAAAATCTGCAACTCAAAAGCACGAAGTCGGAGCCGAGTTAGAGCCGGAGCCACAGTATTTTATCTAGGAGCGGAGCTGGAGCCTCAAAAATTGGGTACTTTTCGGTTAGTCGGGCGCCAGTGTTATATATACATATGTATGTATATATGCATGTGTGTATATATACATATATTTATATATATATACATATGTGTGTATATATACAACATATGCACATATATATATATGTCTAGATATACATATGTGTATGTATATATAACACTGGCGCCCGGCTAACCAAAAGTACCAAAAATTGTTCGGCTCCAGGTCACTGTTATTACAGATACTTTTTGTATTTACTGATACAGCATAATTTTTTTTAACATGATTCCTAAATTAGCCTCTTATATAAAAAGGGGTAGATAAAACCCATTCGGAGTATGAAAGTTAATGGGGAAAAAAGTGTTAGTTAATTTCAAATAAAATTTTCATTATACATGATGAATATAAATTGTCTAATTAAAAAGTTATACTGTGTAAATGTAAAAACATTTATTACAGTACTATTATTTGGCCAAGGCCGAATAATGGACTTGATATTCGGCCGAAGCCGAATATTCGTTGCATCTCTATATGAAAGGATAAAAATAAATAAATAAAAATTAACCCCTTTTTAAAAGATAAACCCTTTTTTAAACTCAAAATTGAAATTAAATTGTTAAATCAGAAAACCCAACTTATTTTTCATAGACTCTTAAAGCAAATAAATAAAAATATTTTCTTCATCATAAACATCTTTTACACTAATTGATATTTATGAAAGAGAGTTGGAAAAGAAATTACCCTTTGTTGACATAAGACAGTCACCATAAAACATATTAAATTATCTTAAAATCCTTATAAAAGTAATAAATCTCTCATGAACAAGGAAGTAAAGCATCATTATATTTATAGCATAAACAAACTGAGTTTTTCAGGCTATGCTAGATAGTTTAAGAATCAAATTGTAAACAGCAAAGGATTAATTTCAGAGCAATAAATCAAAGTAAATATGTTAGTTTAATTAATGTCAAAAAGGAAAATTGATAAAAGATAAATCATAATTAGCTTTTGTCTGGTTGACATTTCATACTATGATTACCTCATAAATAATATTTAACATTAAAATTAGAATTAGCTCTTAGGTTGTGCAGTCATAAGTCCAGACTCCTGTCTCCATATAAAAAACAGTTATAAAAAAGATAATGCAACAATCATATAAGAATAAGCCTCCCACTTTGATACTTCTGCACTCTGCTGGAAAAAGTAAAAATTAGCTGATAAAAAGCGGGGCGCAGGGGGAAAGAGAAGTCTGATTATGATGTGATCCTCTCTTAATTAACACACACAAATTGGAGAGCTTTTGCTCCTTCCAGCTCCCCAGTCACTGGGCCTGACTGAATGTGAGTAACTTAAAACTTAATGTGTGATTGTGAATATAACTTAATGAGTGACTTAATGTGTAACTTTTCATTAGCATAAACTACAGCATGCAGGAGTTTGCATATTTAGCTAGTTTTTTTTATTTCTTTTTCGCCTGAAATCTTTTTTAGTTAGTTACATTATTTTTTAACTTTTTTATGTACATAGAAGGTAAAATGTACATTCTTTCTACCAATAAGTAATTGTTCTTTCTTTTAGTCGCATTATTTTTGTTTAACTTTTGAAAACACAAATGTATGTGTACTGGCAGATTTTATTTTATGTGTTCTGAACCTCCATTCAAAAACTCCACGCACCTCCACTGCTCCCAACAGATGAACGGGTAAAAATCTACAGCAAAATGTGTCACAAATTGATCAAACCAATCATGCCCTCACAATGGAGAAATTTCATCTGGGAAGAATACATTTTCTTTTGTGTGTAACTGATAAAGTTTATCTTGAAATTTTCAAAAATCCACTCAGAATCGTTAAAATAATAGGAAATTATTTTTAATTACTCTTTTTAATAATGCAAAAGCCTAAACAAAACCACGACAGGATTGGTTGTGACGTCATTTGCCACTAAATTGAAATGTTTATGTTTTGCACATATATTTTTTCCCATTGCTCTTCCTATTTGCAAGCTTGTTTCATCTGTTCCTTATAATTTATTTAATGTTATGAACTTTAAATTCTTGAAAAGTAAGATCTAACTTATCTTAACATAAAATATATCGTTTATTTTTTATTTTCGTTAAAATTTTGATTTGAAAATGCAGATTTTGGCCAGATTTGTGAAAGGACACACACACAATAACAAAAGTTCATAATAATTATATGGGAGTAATTGATGGTTTGATTATATTTTATAAAATATTACTTAACACTTTTATTAAAAACATACTACAAGGAAAAAATTTAAATGAGCTCAAGTTGGGACAAAAGTTTGTGACACACAATTTTGCAGACTATGAATCATTTTCTTAAAACTACTGCACAACTTTTTAACACCATATTCATTATAACATTAATTAATGAACAGGAAATCAATTTAATTTTCAGATTTATTCAGTTTTCGATTTAACAAACACAAGTCCAAGTGTGGCTTGTTTAAATAATTTAGTTTTCTTACAAAGTTTATCTTGTAGTTGTAGTCGAGACTGTTTTTTTTTTCACTAAAATTTGAATAGTTAGTTTTCCTTTTGTTAATAAGTTAAAAAATAATCTAAAAAATTACAAAAAATCATATTTATAATCTGAATACCCCTTAAAACATTTTTAAATAACATTTCATTTTAGATATCAATATTTTTAATTTTAGAATTTTCTAAAAGAAATATGGAACAAAATTATCCTTTTGACATAAATTTTTAATGGATAATTTCCACATTAAAAAAAAAAAAAATGACAAAACACAAGTAATATTAACACCTTTAAATATTTTAACTTTGTTTAAAACTTGCAAAATTAAAAATAACGGATAATCATTGTGTTTCTTGCAAATACTTTAGCGCCATCTACCAGCAATTAATATAAACAATTTTTATATTGTAATCGTACTTTTTATTAAATGCATATTATCAGATTTGAAGGCATTGCAAATAAAATTAATATTTCTTATCAATTCTCATTAGAATTGAAACATAAAGAATGTTAACACAGTGGTAAGAACATATTTTAACTATCTTGCAGATAAAATTATGAATTTTAACATAGTAAATTTGTGGCGAAAAAAAAAAAAAAAATTACTTTAAAAAACGATGTCATTAAAGTCATTAAAAATTTGCTGTTTAGCGTATTACAGAATAATTCAAAATTAGTTTCTGAGTAGTAAAATAATTTGCAAGTCACAAAATTAATATAGGACAAAGAATAATATGTAAAAAATAAACCTTTCTACTCAGTAATATGAATATGTAAAATACTTTAAGAACACTAAAAAAGTACTTCTCAGGCAAATTTACTGTACTATTTGTGCAGCATGGGGAACAGATGTGTCTGTGGTCTGCACCATAAGCTTGGCGATTTTTTTCCACGCCAAAATGTTGTCTTCGAAAGTGATCGCCAAACTGAAACCAGGAGCGAAATTTATTTTCAAATTTAGCGATCACTTTAAATACTCATGAAAATCCGCGTTTTTTTTAACAACGAAAATAAATATTTAAAACTAATAATTTCTATGTCAGGGGGGCTGGCCCCCCCTGAACCCCCCCATCCCCTATTCAACAACAATTTTTTCAGGAAGGAAAATTTTGCCGACATATATTTCATTAACCCTCTAAGTGTTTGGGGCGTATTATTCCGTTCACTAAGCTCCAGGTTTCACTGCAATACAAGCAATATTTAAGATAGTATAAGTCAATAGATTTAATGAATTTTAAATACATTGAAGAATGATTAATACTCTCAAGGATTACATTCATATTTGTAATTGAGTTTTTTTTTATAATGTTGAAAGAATCACATTTTCTTAGCATTTAAAACAAAATGAAGAGAAAACAACTTTACAATTTTACCCTTTTGCAAGACGCTCGGAGGGTTAAAAAAATATAAAAACACAATTTTAGCAGATAAATATACTCATGAAAATCCGCGTTTTTTTTAACAATAAAAATAAATATTTAAAACTAATAATTTCTATGTCAGGGGGGCCAGCCCCCCTGACCCCCCCCCCCCCCCCATTCAACAGCAATTTTTTCAGGAAGAAAAATTTTGTTTACATATATTTCATTAAAAAGATATAAAAACACACAATTTTAGCAGATAAATTTAAAAGCTTATTTAAAGTAATCGCCATATTTGAAAATGAATTTCGTTGGTGCTTCAGAATTGCAATCACTTTCGAAAACACATTTTAAGCATGGAAAAATACAAACAAAAATAATAGTTACATTTTGCAGATTCCTTGAAATTTTGAAGAATAAAACAAAAAAAGAATAAAAAAAACCAGAGCAGAATAATTTGGATTCTAAAGAAAAAAATCTTCACTTTGCATGCGGTAAAAAGCAACCGAAGATTCTTTCAGCTGCCTCTGTCAAAACAATATGCCAATCTTTGCAATCAATATCGATCCACGTTTTGTGAATCATAAATCCACCTGAATATAAAATGGGCATGAAGCCATTATCAAAAATACAGCGAAAAAAGTAATATATTCAAGGAATTTCGCAAAATTATATCGGCCATAGCTGACATGACGCCGCAGAAGATATCAAAGCCCAAATGGACGCGGGAAAAGTTCCGTTAGATAAGTTTGAATTAAGAGTTGCGCAGAAGTCAAAAAGCGCAAACGCGTAATAAAAGGACATCAAAAGGAGCAAAAATATTTCTCCCTCGCATCGCTCCACGGAAGCTGCACCAAGGGTTGCCAGAAACAACATTTGGCACGGGTTTTGTCAGGGTTACTAGAAATGTGAGTTTATCGCCATGTTTGGCGAGTTGTTTTTTTTTTTTTTCGCGAAAAATTTTTGCAGACCACAAACACATCTAAGCCCAACATGGCACTGCACAATATTTATAACACACGTTGCTACTCATTTTTACAGAGAAAATTTAAAAACATATAAGAAATATGTCAAATACTTCAAGCGAGCAATGTAGAATGAAGGTGTTTACATGGCAAATGACGCCACAGCCGCTTTCGTCAGAGATGAAGCGTTTTCCCGCTAAAACAAAAACTGCAATTTTAAAATTAATTTAGTGAATTATTAAAGATTCAAATATAATATACATAAAAATGGTATCAATTTTCTTGATTTTTTGTGTTCTTCAACATAAAAGTGAAAAGGAAAATCGTGAAATTTCCCCATTACACTCTGTTATTAAAAACATTCATACTAAATACTAGTACTTTTCTTTTACTTTTAAATATTTACTAAATTTTTATTATCGTTGCTAGTGCGCAAATACTTTTCTGGCATCACAAATGTTTAATATTTTCATATTTAAAAAATAAATATCAAGTCCCATACTAAATGTATTTGTTTGTTTTTGAATATGTTTTATTCGTAATTTCATTTTGAAATTTATTTAGTATGTGTGATACAACAAATTCACCTGAAGTGCAATACTATTTTTGCTCCCTATACATTTTTACATTTTTCATTGTAAATATTTTTAATGTTACGTGTTTTGAAATATGCCGCAACATACAACGTACAGGTTGTACAGTTTTTCAAATCTAATATGTTTGCAAGTATGTGATAAATAAACTTACCTTAAAAGGATATTTTGATAGACACGATCAAATGCTGGAAGAATCTGTTTGTTTTTAAGAGAAGCCATATTATTCATTCAATTTGAATGATTCAGTCATGAAGATTTGCACATAGAATTTAATCGGAAAGAGCGCATGAGCCTTCGGGGACTGATCAAACATAGTTCGAAAAAATCTATTTCACAAATTTAATTATCAAATGATTTTTCCCACTGGAATTTTTATTCAAGAGTATTTTTTTTAATTTCTCGCTTCTAAACTGGCTTTTAAGTTCACTATGCAAACATACATAGTTTTAACTCACTCCATCTTACAGTCTCCTTTGCGTGACCCAAGTGACTCCTACGCTTAAATGCGAGTCATTCAAATTGAATCAATCATTTGGCGTCTGTTAAAAACTGCAATAGAATAGATTGTTGCTGTATCTGATGCTTTTTTACAATATAGATTTTTTAGGTAAGTTTATTCATCTCATAGTGCGACTGCTGTTTAATCCCCTTCTTGGCGCGTCTCCAAAATATCGCCAAATTGGCGCGTTTTTGCTTTTTGTCTCCCGGAGTGGATAATCAAGATAAAGCAAAAATATATATTTTAAAACATAGAAAATCGAAAAATTGTGAAAAAATTATGCATAAAAAAACAAAACAAATTATTCCACTAACCGAAAAACTTGATTAAATGTTTTTAACGGAATTTGGTAGCCTGAGAAGATGTTAATATTTTGTACACTACGCAAAGGTGCAAAAATTAAGATCCCGACAATCAAAATTAAGCAAAAATACATATTTAGAAACAGAATTTTAAAAATATTGCCAAAATTAAGTTTTGAAAAGCATACATATTATGAAAAATAAAAACAATTATCTCACTTACCAAGAAAATTATTGCTTAAAATGGTTTATGATTTTAAATTAAGATGACTTTAAACAAAAATTATGTTTTTGAACATTTTAGAAGAAAAAAATTTCTTTGTCAGGGGTGCTCTGCCCCCCCCCCCTGAACTCCCCGGTAATAATTTTGCTTAAAACATATTTATTTTATAAACATGCAAGGCAATTATGGTCAAAAGTCAAAAGAAATGTATACCTGTTTTTAAATGCAAAACAATCTTCTTTTTCAAATTAAAAAACATTTAATAAATGGCTTTTCAAAGAAATATATTGAGCTTTGACAGCAAATAATCATTGCCCAAAACACCTAAATTACTATCAAAAGACAATAACAATTACCAAAACACCACTTTTAAATTCAAAACAAATGATTTTTAATTAAAAAAAACAATAAAATTGTAGTGCTAGCCGACAGGCGAGGATCAAATTCAAAATGATGCTAGTTAAGTTATCTAGTTGATTCTTATTTACAAATTTTCGTTACATCAACGGTTCAATTTTAAAAGTTTCTCCTCTCTCATCCAATAAGAAAGCCAGAAAAGAAACATTGAACAGAGCATGCATAAACTACCCATAAGGAAGGAGAAAAAATTCGCTCCATTGCTACGAGGGTTGCCAAGAAGATCAAAACCACAAACCGAGGGTAGCCAGGCGCATGCATCAATCGTACAGTAGGAAGAAACGGTCGCCAAGAAAGGGGTTCAAACGCATTTCACCCCATCACATACTTGCTAACAAACAAATTTAAAATCTAAGATTTTTTACGATTTATTTTACTACGTGCTTAAAACTCGTACATTGAAATTATATGCATAGATTCTTCACACAAGTTAATTGAATATTTTATCATGTCGAGAATGTTATATTATATCACGTCTATCTTCATGAGAAAGTTATCAGAGTTCTCGTACACGAGATTCTATTATATACGTATGATTCTATGAAAAGTTTATTATACTGCTTCGGTTTCTCTTTTCTGATTTCTATTAATTTCTTTTCATTCAGTCAAGAAACAATACAAGTGAAAAAAATAAACGAGAACACCAGGGTTCAAGGGGCAGAGTCTATAAAAAAATTTGCTCTTTTTTTCCTCAAAATGTCTACAAAAATAAATCGTTCAAGAACATCGTTGCATGAAATAGTGTTTAATGTTTAGCACAGTTCTAAAACGGTTTCTAAAAGTTATCTTCCATGTGTCTTGACGGAATTTTAATGCTCATAAATATATGCAACTTAAAATAAATAAATTGCAGATTGTAGGATATGAGATATTATGTAAAGAGGTATCAAAATAAAAGTAACAGACAATGAGGTCAGTACTTTATGATTCATGTCTCAGATGCATCAGAGTGCCTATTTAATTCCAAAATGTTAATTTAATGCCTTGGAAACCCGGTGATTTTGGTGAGATTTGTTTGATATGGTAAACTGATAGAACAGATTATATATTTTTTTATATTTAATTAAGCATAGTGTGGTTTATGCTAAAATAATTTCTATCTGTTTATAGTAAAAATTGTGTATTTTATAATAAAATTGTGTGTTTTTTTTATAAAATGAACTGTTATATGCTTTCTTTTAACTTACAATTCTGTTTATTTGTATGTGGCAGTGGAATTTAGAGGCTCATTTTTCACCCTCTTCCTGTTGGCACAGAGCTTTGAAATTTGGAATATACAGTAGACTAGGGATGCACCGGATATTGATTTTGCCGGATATCGGATACCGGATATCCGAAGCTCCTTTGCCTGCCGGATTCGGATATCCGGCACTAGATATGTTTTTAGTTATAGGGTGAATTATTTCTTTATATAAAGCTATCTCAGAACAATAAATTACAAACATGTTTCACACATCATTAAAACATTTTAGATGCACTGAAATATAATTTATAAAAACAATCTATCTTTGAATATCAGGGCTTGAAATTCAAATTTTCCCCAGGAGGGGAGTTTCCCACCCAACATCTAAAATTGCAGGGGAGTTGAACTGTTAGAAAGCAAAAAAAAAAAATCTTTAAACCCTGTTATTTTTTATGTGCCACTTAAAGAATTACATTTATACAGACATGACAAAATATCATTCAAATAATTTAAATTAACAACCAGATAATTATCCAAAATATTTATTTTTATTAAAACAAAGGAACAAAATCAAGTTTTATATATACCATGTCTATTTTTCAACTTTCACCTAGTGTTATGGGCAATTAATGATTAGGTTGCTAAATGAATTTCTTAATTTAGATTTTATTCCATTTTGCGTGATTTAGCCTCTTTCACAAGTTACGCTTTTGACAAACAGCACAGATCAACTTTTATAACTTCAGAAATTATCAGAAACGCATGGTTATGCTCTGTTAAAAATTTTTAGAAAACTTTGCACAATCTGATGTGCATTAATTTTTAACTTACATTTGCATGAATAATGCATATCGGTGATTCTATTGTCAATATCCTACGCTGATTGTATGTCATTTCTGAACAAACTTGTTTTATTATATCCTTAATGGAATTATAGCATAATACAAGAAGAAAACTGAAGTTCATGGGAAATCGGCAGCGGGAAAATATCACAAAATTCGTCAATCGATCATGGAAAAATATTGTGAAATTTGCCAGTCCGTCACGAGCAAATATCGTGAAATTCCTTAGCCTGTCGCAGAGAAAAAACGCGAAATTTTTCAATCGATGCAGAAAAACAATCGTTACTTTCATCAGTATGTCGCAAGAACAAACAGGGAAATTTGCCAATCGGTCACAGAATAAAATTGCTATATTTGTCAATTGATCTCGAGAAAAAAAAAAATTATGAAATTCACCGATTGGTCTCTAGAAAACATCGTGAAATTCGTCAGTCGGTTGTGGAGAAAAAGCGCAAATTTTTTCAGTCAGATGCAGAAAAACAACCATGAATTTTGTCAATCTGTCGTAAGAAGAAATTGTGAAATCTGCCAATCGATAGTAGAAAATATCACGATATTTGTCAGTCGGTCCTGAGACTTGATCGTCGTTTTACAAAGAAACATTTTCGGAAAACGATTTTTTGGAAACAGGAGCCGACCGTGCAGAATAGGGCATAATAAATAGGGCACAATGATAATCTTTAGGGCACGAATCCTGCCATTCCGTCTCGAAATTCAAGCCCTGTAATGCAGCATAAAAAATGTAATTTAAACATTAAAATGTTCTGTTTATTTGTACAACTAGCCGCCTCTGGCAACCAGTTTGGTCTCTCTTAAATGTATGCTAAGCATTGCATCATGTTACTTTCATTCTTAAACTAAATTACTTGCTCAATCCTTCCCCGAGTCCAAAGATTCTGATAGAGAAATCAGGAGTTTTTTGCGAACTTGATAACATTTCATACATTTTTGTTATTACAGTATGGGACTCGTTATCCGGAAACCCCATATCCAGAATGCTCCGAAATCTGGAATACAAAATGATAACTGAAAAATAATTTTTCCTTTCAAAAATGTGAAAACCTGCAATATTTTTGAATGGTGTGAATGAGCATGAAGTTGAAGACTTTAAAATTTAAAAAGAGAAAGAAATTATTACAGATCTGCTGGACTAAGCTAAAGAACTTTCATGTTCTGAAGCTCAATTATTGGATCAAAAACCAGTAGAAGGTTGTCTAGTTGCTGATGATGATACTCCTGTAAGTGATCAGATGACTGGCAGTGAGATTTGTGACATAATCCCAAGGAATATTTCTAACGGAAGTGAAGATGATGGCAAGCAGAATAAAGTGGTAAAAAGATTTCAAATGAGCTATTAATGTTTTTCAATTGAACAACTGATTTATGGAATGCAACAAACTAAACAGCAAATCATGGCAGTATACAGAAGCAGTTAGTGCAAAAGACACACTATAAGCAACCAATCTTAATAAAAATATTCTAAAAAACCAAATCAAAGGATTCTACTCTCTTCTTATATGCTAATTTAAATTGTAATTTAGGTTTTTTTTCATTTTGTGTAAATAAGTTATTAAGTTAACTAATTTATATGTATTTTCATATATTATTCGTATTTTATACATTTCATACCGTTATTTTATACTATTCTTAACATTTATAGTAAAGTGTTCCGAATTACAGAAAAACCCCTTATCCAGAATATCTCAGGTCCCAAGCATTCTGGATAACGGATCCTATACATATGCATACTTCGTCTGCTTTGACAAATACCAATTAATTCCCGTAGCTGTAAAAATGAGTGAAATTTCAAGTGATTTGTTCATAAATTATCTAAATTAAACTTATTTTACTTAAACATGCTGTTACTTCAATGCTATTTTTTAGTATTACTAAATTTATTTAAATTTTGCAAATCATGCATTTATAATTTTTTTTTCACTACTTAATAACTAAATAATGAATATATATACTTTTCCTTTTATAGATTTGATTTGATTTGATTTCTGAGTTCATAAATATGACAATATAGTAGTAACGTAACTAAGAGAAATAGCAAAATAAAATCCTTGTGAATGGAAGCCATTAACAAATGTTAGCGCCACCAATTTACCTACTATGATGCCATAAGAATATTGTCCATTCATTGTTGGAGAATCTGCTTCGCGGATGATTACCACCATGGTCTAATATTTTCTACTGTTTATGATGAATGAATCTCTTGCGTTTGTTTACTTTATGAAGTGAAATAGTTCATGGGTTCTGTCAACTTAATTTCAGTTGAAATTATCATGGAATATGTATTTATTTGAATATAAATTAGAAACAATACTTTGATGTTGAAATGAAATATTTTAGTTTATGTTATTATTATTACGATTAATTGTTTATTTAGGTACTTTTCCATTACAGGAGCTTTGGCATTTTTTTTTTTAAAGCTTGGCACAATTTGGGCTTCAGAACGTGAAATACGTTGATAAAATATATAAATAGCTATGAAAACAAACCTGGTGAACTTTTATTTATATGTATTTATTTGCATATAAACATTTTATTTATACATAATATACAATATTTGGTTACGAGGAAATTAGTTCTGTTTCTATATAAAAATAGATTATTGGCTTCTTTAGATTAAATAAATTGTATACATATGGAAAAAAATTGCTTATGTATATAAAATAGGATATAGATTTCCGGAAAATACGATGCCAATTTTTTTTTCCTTGCCAAGAACCTATACTGGAAAATTATCTATTTACTTATTTATTGTATTTTATATGAGGTAAATGAAGTATGTGTATTTTAAATGAAATGAGTGATAGGTTTATATTTTTAATGAAATGATGGCGATGGAAGAATATTTGCCAATTTATCACCTGCGCCAGACTAATATAAAAGTACCGAAATGTCTGTTTGGCATATAAAAAGTGAAGCAGTCAGCCCGGAACTGTTGATGACAGTCACATGACATCGGCTTTTATTGTATATTATATAGATGAAATGCTGATAATTGCTACTGGATTTGGATATGGGATTGACTATATTGATAATTGCTAATAATTAATTTGTACAATGAAATGCAGATAATTTGTACAACAAATTTTAACCATATGCGTATAATTGTAGGGTATTTTCACAAAAAAATACTACATACTTTCTTTTTATAATTTAAACATAAAATATCTACTAATATACCCATGATTAAAAAGTTATTTTCTCCAAACATAGGTTTAGTTGATGCCCTTTTTCTGTTTTAATTATTTAATATTGTTTTAGCTTTAAGTCACATTTAGTTTTATTTTAAGTTAAATTATTTTGATATTTATAAGTAAAAAGAAAATTACTTTTAATTTTAGATATTTATAATGAAGTTACAAAAATAACTAGTTGGATTTGCCAATCCCAAAACTTTCTTGTATCTCATACATATTAACCCGCGAGGACGGGCGCCACGAAAAGTAACACGAGAATGGGCAAGGAGTGTCAGCATACCCCAAACATATTAAATGGTATAAATACGAAAAAACACTTTAGAATTTTGTCTGTTAGTGAAATTCATGATAATTACACTCTTTCTCGTGAAAAATGATAACTGAAACGTTAAATTATAGTTAATTTTAAAAATTAATAAACAATAAATTAAAAGCACTCAACGACAGCAGACGAATATTTTCGAGCGTGGGGTGTCAAAACACTCCGCGTCCGTCCTGCCGGGTTAATATTTCAAAAAGTAGTTCCAAATGTTAATACTTCAATATTATTAGTTCAATATTATACCAACTTTGACTTTTGATCTAAAATGTCTGCTCCAGTCAATTAATCAGAATAAGAATAAGTTAATCTCGATCATTATATTTATTAAAATCAATATTTTTTTATTATTCTGTTGTACATCAGCTGTTTGTGAATATCCAGCTTAGCAGGATGCGAAGTTCCCTTCGTGTTATGAGCTGCCAATATACAGTAAAAAAAAAAAAAAATTGCGAAAAATCAAGAAAATTTTACAAAAATTTCTGTTACAGTGCCACCTTCTGGCAGAATATTTCCAAATTCAAGAAGAAACTGCTGGCCATAGCCAAAAATATATACACAAAATTGATTCAATTCTATTCTTAGCTTCACACACTTTTCGATGGTATAAGAATAAAAGTGACACAAAAATCGCTATTACAGCGCCCCATTCTGGCAGAATACTTCCAATTTAAAGGAAAACCTGCTGGACATAGCAAAAAAAATTTGTTCAATTATATGGATTACTTCATACACTTTTCGATGGTACAATAATGAAAATGGCACAAAAATCGCGATTACAGTGCCCCCCTTCCAGTGGAATGTTTCCGTATTGAATGAGGGCCACCTGACTATAGCCAAAAACATTCACAAAAAATTTGGTTCAATTCTATGCATAACTTCATTCACTTTTTGATGGTACGATGGCGACACACGGACAGACAGACATTTTGTATTTTTTGGGATATCTGACCCCTAAAACATCTAAATCCGTCGAAAACCGGAAATCGAAAAAAATTCTATTACAATACTTTTTTTAAAAAATAGGCCTGATTAATTGTTCGTCGAAAACCGAAAATCGAAAAAAAATTCTATTACAATACTTTTTTCTAAAAATAGGCCTGTTTAATTGTTAAACTTAAAAGAAAGAAAGAAAATTAATAAAGTCATACTTTAATAAACAACTTGAAATTTTGTTTTACATTCTGAAAATAAAGGTACAATTTTCTAAAAGAAGTAAACGTAAATTCTTAAATTTATTATGAAGAGTTCAAATATCAATGTTAGGAAAGCTGGCAATTCCTTAAACTTTTGAGAATTACCTTTTAATCATGAATAGTGAACTTACTTTCATATTTTGCATTGTAAACAAAATTGTTCGGCATTGTTTCGGGTCAAACGATTTCTGTTATCCTTATATATCCACTTCGCTGCACTCTGCCGGATATCCGGCAGAGAAGTCGGATATCCGGTGATTCTGATTCGGATATCCGACGGTATTTCGGATATTGAAAATTCAGCCGGATATGCCGGATATCGGATATTTGCCGGATATCCGTTGCATCCCTACAGTAGACTCTCTCAAATCCGCAACCCTAAAATCTGCAAACGCCTAAAATCCGCACATCTTCACAGATGTAAACAATGAAACTTTCAGTTCAGATGTAAGGACAAAATTTCAGAATTTTTTTTAGTTTTATATCATTATGTATTTATTTTAATATGCAAATATGACTGAATTCATGGTTTTTCATGAGAGAAGTATAAATTTATTTCTGAAAAAAAATAATAAAGATATTGTTGATATCTTTGATAATCACAATCTTTTAATGTATTAATCAAGATTTTTTTGGTTATTAAGACTGGCTAAACCTGAAATAAAACTTCTTAATTTTATGATTTTGATGTGAATTAATAGGATACACCTTTAAGAGGAAAGTTTCATTGAATAATTTTTAAAATGTATCTCGTCTTTATTATGCATAATTATATATTATTAATTATTTACTTGACCTTTACTTATTAATTATTTAATCATTTTTAAAATTTTATTACTTTTCTTAATTATTTTAATATTTAGCTATATCTATATTGCAAGCATTCATTATAATTTCGATTGCATTATTGCATTCAAATTACTGTATAAACAAAGCAATGACCAGAAATCTACAAAATTCCAAAATCTGCACAACCTCTGGTCCCAAGCTGTGCAGATTTATAGGGAGTCTACTGTATATGTATTCCTGTGAGCAATACATGAACTGGACATTGATTTTTTTAAATTCATTCCCTAAGCGGGCAACTGAGAGAAAAAAAAAAAATCACCATACTTTATAAACCAATGGAAATAAAATCTTGAAACTTGACACACCTATAGTAAAACTAAAATTAGTAAACATGTGTTTCAGAATTTTTCAAAATTCGACCACCGAGAGAGGCCTTCTTAAAGTGCCCTCCATTTTTAAAAGACATCACAAAAATACTACTTAAGGTTAAACTGTAACACTATTTAAACTCAACTCAATTATAGTTTGATTTCCTATGGAGTAATCAGTATCAGATTCAACAAAGAGTAGTAGTTGATGAAAATTACTAATGGCAGTGTTACCACAATAGCATCAAATTGGTGGGGACAAAAATAAGATCCCATATAAGTCATCAAGCCAACTTGGTGATAATTGGCTAATTTGAAGAAATTCACATTTAAATCAATTGCCGTATATACTCGTGTATAAGTCGACCCCCAATACTTAGTAATATTTTGAAAAAAAAATGAATTTTCGTTTATAAGTCGAACCACATTTCTAGTAATATGTTGAAAAAAGATTTGTAATTGAGGATAAAATTATTAATAAATTTCCATTAAATTAGTAAACTTTTTTGCCTTACTAATCAGACTTTTGTTTTAATTCACGGTTTTAAAACTGTATGTAAAACCGAAGAAGCTTAAACTATTTTGAAACCTATTCACATCAATTCAATGATACTTAAAAAGAACAAATTCTTTCAAAATCTATGCAAGCCATATTTATGAGGGTAATCAACTTCTTAGACTGCTAAAATATAGTAGTATACTTTGAATTGTACGTTACTTACATATTTACTAGCAAAAGCCATGCTTTGTTTGGATTCGCGAAGCATTATTTAATAAGAAAAATATTAGAAAGTAACAATATTTTTTTATATTATTTTTGCATCTTTCTGAAGCAAAAACGTTATTTTATGGTTTGGCACATTTGAATTTTAGAAATGTAAATTCAGCCAAATAACTTAGAATTTCCACGGAATTTTTTATTTATGATGTAAGACTGATATAAATAAAAATACTTTCGAAGCAAAATTTTGCAATATTTTTAAATTTTCAACTAAAAGCCCTTTTAAACATGTTTTTACATTTTATTAATTATAACAATTAATTTTATTTATTTACAGTTCTTTTGTTGCCACTTTGCAAAAAAAAAAAAAAAATCATTTTATAATTCTTTTAAAATACATAAGTATCGTCTACGTCAATGATTTCACATAATAAGAATAAATTGTGTACTGAATTCTTAACACTGAAAAATACTTTTATAATTGAATTTTCACAAATTTTATTTAATTAAAAATATGCTATAATTTTCATAAGAAAGGTATTTTAAAAATTTCGTAAAAGAAATCGTGAAGCTGTTATATGAATAAAAGGAATAAGCACTAAAATATGCACCATTTCCAACCAATCTTAATAAAGTATTCTATTAAAATGTATATTTTCCTCTCAAATAACATACATTTTTAATATAAGAAAGTTTAATGTTCTTTTATGGTTTGAAGTATAAATTCTGCAGTTATTTTCAATATTTAAAATAGTTCGTCTTTGCAAATTGCAGATATATAGGTTCCTTTCCTTATTTAAATAATTTTTAAAAAAATGAGAAATTTTGATGCAACGACAATATTTCACGTACTTAATCATTACTGACTTTATTTATTTTTACTTACTCTAATTACTAAATGATTTTTATTTACAGCAAGAAATACGCAGGTTTCATTATCGTTTACAAAAATAAATCCGTATAATGGAAAAATATATTCAACAAAATAATAAAAAATGTTTTTTGTTATATTGTTCCATAAGAAAATAATGTCAGAATGTACAGATCATATTTTATTTTTATGAAGTCCAAAAATATTTCTTTCCTTAATTAAATTAAAAAAAATGGTTTTTGAGATATTTTGGCGGGATAAGGAAAATATATTTTATTTATTTAATTAATCATGATTCTATCTATAATTACCAACTCCAGGATTTATTTTTTCTTCTGAAAATATATGTGTTTCATTTTTTAATTGCAAAAATGCGTCTGTAATGGAAAAACATGTAAACTAAATTAATTAAAATAATACATTTTTTAAGGTTATTCTGTAAAAAAAAAATAATATTGTGCAAATCTACAGATCATAATTTATTTTTATGTTTAATTTTAAGTCAAAATACTGAATAGGTTTTTTGTAAAGTGTACGACAAAATGTAATTTCTGTAGCCTAGTAGAGGATTCACTTCGCTCATCCTATCAATGAAAGTACATCAATCCAAATTATATTTTTAGTCCGACTTTGATTGGTTTAATCTGGTGTCTCGTGTGCTATTGAGAATTTATAAAAAATTACCTCACGTTCTGAAAGCCTTTTTTTTTTTTTTTTTTTTTTTTTTTTTTGTCAAAATATACACGAATTTGGCGACATTTTTTCATTTTGACAACAATTGGTAATCTTGAAAGTCGATTTTTCGGCCAAATATCAATAACTTATCGACTGTTTCCAACTTTGCGGCTTCGTTTATTGCCAACAATTCAACAACTGGATAATTGTTTCAGACTTAATTCCCATTGAAATGCATTGATACGTAGTGACCCCCAAATAAACTAATCAAATTTTCACGAACATGTGATTACTACAATGTTTTTCTCGTAATCCAAAACAATAGGATACAAAATTTAGTCAAAATAGTTAAACTCATTTTGAAATAATAGCTTGACCCATAGTGATAAAAAAATATATACACTAATCGAATTTCCTCAAACATATGACTTAGCTCAATGATTGTCTCATAATCCAAAATGATAGGATGCAAAATTTAGTCAAAATAGTCAGAGACATTTTTTAGATAAAATTACATTGACCCTGATCCGTAATAACCTAAAATGACCCACTGATTCAATCTGCTCGACTTACGTGACTTATCCCAATGGTCTTCTGGTATTCCAAAATTGTAAAATGCAAACTTTAGTCACAAATCGTTTAAGGCATTTTTTAGATAAAATTAGTTTGACCCGCAGTGAAAAAAAACCCCAAAATGAACCACTAATCTAATTTTCTCAAACATGTGACCCAGCCCAATGTTATTGTCCAGACCAAAAACAGCAGAATACAAAATTTTCTCAAAATCGTCAGAGCTGTTTTTTAGAAAAAATTAGCTTGACCCAAAAATGACCCGCTAATCAAAAAATTTCCAACATGTGATCTAGCCCAATGCTCTTCTTGTGCCCTGAAATGATATAATACAAAAAACTTTTTAAATCGTTTGAGCCACTTTTTAGATACTATTAGCTTGACCTTGACCCGTAGTGACTCCAAATGACCCACTAATCGAATTTTCTCGAACATACAACTTAAGCCAATGGTCTTCTAAAGCCCGTAAACGATAGAATACAAAATTTAATCAAAATTGTTGGAGCCATTGACTAGATAAAATTAGCTTGACCCATAGTGATGCAAAAAATGACCTACTAATCAAAATTTCTTGAATGTGTGACCCAGCCCAATGATCTTCTCGTGCCCGAAAACGTTTAGATACAAAATTTAGTCAAAATCGATTGAGCAATTTTTTATAGAAAATTATCTTGACCCTGCCTCATTGTGACCCAATATGATCCACTAATCGAATTTTCTTGAGCATGCAACCTAGCCCAATGGCCTTCTCGAGCCCCAAAATGATAGAATACAAAATTTTCTCAAAATCGTTATAGCCGTTTTCTAGATAAAATTATCTTGGCCCACAGTGACCCACTAATAAAATTTTCTGGAACATAGGACTTTTCACAATGGTCTAATCTGAAACAGTAGAATACAAAATTTAGTCAAAATCGTTAGAGCCATTTTTTAGATAAAATTAGCTTGACCCCAGTGCTGTAGTTGAGTGGGATCGCCGTTCCCAGAAATATTTGGTTTGTTACTGTTAAAAAAAAAAACCCGCTTACGAGCACAATTTTTTTTTCAAGAGAAACGATATTTTTTGCTAGTTTTAAGAAGATCCGTTTGACTTATATTCATAAGCCGTGTAGGACCTCCCTTAAATTTTTTTTTTCTCCTGAACCATACGTGAATGTTGGTAGTGATCATAAAAAAATTAGCAGACGAGACAGCTTGTCGTAAATCAGAGAGCACAGAAAATACCTTTTCAACATCATTCTTTTGGAAATTTCTAGGATAAATGTGCCAATAAATAATAAATGGATTTATTTCTGTTATTTCAATTTTTTTTTATTCATGATGGAAAATGTTACTTTTGGATTGATTAAATATTGCTTTTAAAAGGATGCTATACAAATACAATACTATAACAACTAGAATATAATAATTATAACAATTTATTGAAAAAAGTCGGCTTTTGGCTAAATGTTTTAAATTGGATTTTGGCTTAGCAAAAATCCTGTAGCATCAACATCTACTCTATGAAAAGGTGAGTTCCCACAAATGCTTTTTTCCAACTACAGCACTGCTTGACCCATAGTAACACAAAAATGGCCCACTAATCAAAATTTCTCAAACAAATGACCTAGCTCATTAGTCTTCTCAGGCCCGAAAACAGTTAGATACAAAATTTAGTCAAAATCAATTGAGCTGTTTTTTAGATATAATGAGCTGGACCCTGAGCCGTAATGACCCACTAATCGAATTTTCTGAAACATATGACCTAGCCCATTGGTCTTCTTGTGCCCAAAAATAATAGGATACAAAAAATTGTTAGACCCGATTTTAAGATAAAATTTACATACACACATACAAAATTTTTGATCATATTATAATGTAAGATATATTATTTTATCTGGAATTTAATATTTTTAAAATAAATTTTGGATGAGGAATTTTTTTCTTTTTTTAAAATTATTGTTAAATTACTCAATTTGATTATCGCAATTTAATAAATCACTATTATTAATTATGTATTATTAAAGTATAAAACTTTTCTTATTAATATATTTTTCCTGATTTTAGGTAAATCAGTTCCTAAAGTCACTTTTGGAGTTAAATAGAGACAAATAATGATAAATATAGAGAAAAATTGCCTCAGCAAAAGACTTCTGAATGCAAAAGAGTAAGAAATGATCAATAAAATTGATCTGATTGACAACCCACTAATAAACAGCAACACTTTCTTTGTACCTATTGCTTCTCATTCAGTTAAAACATTTATTTCCATATCCTGTTTCTTTGTCTGCAAACAATGAGGCAACAAAACTTTATAGTCCTTATAAAAAAACATTTTTTTGTCATTATGAACTGAGTACTTTTGGATTAACATACAGATGATTAGGAGGAACAAAACTGAGGACTTTCTCACAAAAGTTTTAATAAAAACCAAACTGGTATTCGTAAAAGAGAATGCTTATTGTGAAAAATGTGCTAAAAATAAATAACAAAAAAGATTTGAATCAGCCCCTTCATAACAAGTAACCTTTTGTTTGTATGGTAATCTATAAAGGTTTTTAAAGAGTGGCTTAAACTATTAACTTATTACACATTCTAAAAGAAAAGACTTTTTGAGATTACACTACAAAAGATTCCCAGAAATGAGTCACTTCAGTTCACACATTCTTACGCAAATGAATGAGAAACTTTTTGTTTGCAAGTTTTGCAATGAAAAATTTTCTTTGAAAACAAATTATAGGAACCATCTTCGCTTACACACAAATAAAAAGCCGTTTGTTTGTGAATTATGTGGCAAAACATTTTCTGGTAAAACAAGCTGGTATCAACACCTTCGTGTGCATACAAAAGAAAAACCTTACAGTTGTGAGGTATGCCAAAGAACATTTGCACTGAAAAGTACCTTGAATGTACACTTGCATACACATACGAATGAGAAACCCTTCAGTTGTGAGATATGCAACAAACAATTCCCTAACAGTAGTATTTTTCTTGCACACAGTTACACACATGCAAATGTGAAACCTTTCTATTGTGAGGTGTGCAAGAAAGGATTTTCTCAAAAATGTAACTTGAACAAACATCTTTCTGTGCATGCAAATGTGAAACCTTTCAGTTGTGAAGTGTGCAGAAAAGGTTTTTCTGATAAACAAGGCTTGAATAGTCATCTTCTCTTGCATACTAATCCAAAACCTTTCAGTTGTACAACATGTAATAAAAAATTTTCTTACAAGAGTAGTTTGCGTACACACAATTGCATGGATACAAAAGAAAAACCTTTTGTTTGTGAGGTGTGCGGAAAAGCATTTTCTCAAAAAGTCACCTTGAAAACACACCTCCGTGTGCATACAAATGAGAAACCTTTTAGTTGTGAATTATGCAGCAAAAGATTTTCTGAAAAAGGTAGTTTGAATAGACACCTTCGCCTGCACACAAATGAGAAACCTTTCAGTTGTGAGATATGCAACAAAAAATTTTCTGCCAATAGTAGTTTGTATGTACACCACCGCACGCATACAAGGGAGAAACGTTTTAGTTGTGAGATATGCAACAAAAAATTTTCTGCCAAGAGTAGCTTGCAATCACACCGTCGCATGCTTGCAAATGAGAAACCTTTCCTTTGTGAGGTGTGCAACAAAAGATTTTCTATCAAACGTTCCTTGGATAAGCATAATCTCATTCATATAAATGAGTGCAGTATACCTCGTGAAACAACACAAGTAACTGAAAATTAAATGACTCTCCACATCTATTAAGTTGCTTCCATCTAAAAATGTAAGAATCTACATAGTGCAGCTTTCCGAATGAAATCAATCCTTGAAAATTTCATTATATTTTCATTAATCATGACTTATGTTGTAATTGTTGATGTATGTGTATGTATGTATATATATATATATATATATATTGCTTATCTTTATGAATTAATTTGTATGTGACATAGCTTGTGTACAGGACTTGCTAAAAGCTCAAAAACTAATTTGGCATGTTGAAGCTCAGTTGGGGCTTTGATTACCAGGCATTCTCCAAACAGTAGCTTTACATTGAAGCTTGGGAGCAAAGTTTCAAATCCCAAAGATCTTCCGGGATTGTTAGGGCCAAATTCGGATTTTCACATACTAGCCTCTTTGCACGGGGAAGGGGTACTTCAGTTCCTAGGAATCAGTGGTGAGGAGGTACTCGGCTCATAGGCTGGGGTTTGGGTGTTCTGTCCCTTTGACTTAGAGTGTGTATAGGTGCGGTGAATCATCTCTAAGCATGCAATAGACTGCTGCCTTAGCTAAGGCATGCCTATGCATCTGCAGGCAAAGTTTTCATGCCTTCCCGAGCTTGCATGCAGTATCTATTCCACAACCATTGCTGACGGGCTAGTCATTCTGTGCCATAAGCTTCGTTCTTCGAAGGCTCTGGTGGAGAAAAAGCTTCTCTGTGAAGTTGGGATTAAATCTTGGTTCCATTGTGGGGATTTGATTTACTTGGGGAAGCCGAATGGTGCATTTTGCACTCTCTAAATGTTGTGAGTTTAATTGTAGCTGCGACCAAACGGTAAAGTCTTTAGGGATCAGGGAGAGAGATGCACATGCAAGTGCTTTTTCTTGACAGGTAGCCTGTAGAATGATAGATTGTGACAGGCTTGTACCAGTTCTGTCTGCTGTGAGACAAATAAGGGCTCTTCATAAATTAGACTGGTGAGGTGCCTACCGTAAGGTTTGTTTGTTTTGTCAAAAGCTCTACCAAGTTTGATGCACATCTTTTTCTTCCATGATGTTCCAAAGTAGCAAACACTTAAACGTTTAAAATTTTAAAAAATATGCAAAAAAAATAAATACCCAAAAAGTTTTTTCTTTTAAGTTTTAAGCCTTGATACTAGGATTTTTGGACTTCTTTTGTCCCGTCTCTATCTTAAAAAACTGGACTAAATGTATCAGTTTTTAATTCTACTGTGTCTGACATTTTGAAACAAGACAACAGATTAAAAATAATGTATTCCTCCCATAAACGCGTCTAATGAAACCATAAATTAAATGTGGTTTCTCTCAAATTTTCTTTCTCAGATGTAACCATTGTTCCAAATCTCATACACTTAAAACTACATATTCATATCCAACAGCACCAAATTCTTGCCACACTTGGCAAAATGTCACTAAATTTGGCATAAAAAGTAAGTTGCCATAAATGAAGCACACAACTGTGATAGCTGACATATATTTTGAAAATCCCATTCAATTTATATATTGACGAAAATTGAAATTTTTTCATAATCTAGGTTCATGCATTTTTTCTAAATATTTTAGAATAAAATTAGCTTAAATCTTAAAAACGAAAAATAGCGAAAATATCTTTTCTATCCAGTACTGGCTGGGAGGTTTTTTTTACCTGTATCTAGATGTGCAACTACTTCCAGCAGTCAAATCTTTAAAAAATCATCTTTGTTTTACCAGTCTCAATTTTTTTATAAGTCATAGAAAGTTTGTTAAAGTTTATAAAATTTCTTTTCAGTCTCTGGAAATTCTGTAAATAAGCATTTCATCGTAAGTTCTGAAATGAGGTACTTGAGAAGGATAGCTATTTTTTATCGTTCCCCTATCAAGGGTTAATTGACCTTCACTTCTTTACAATTTTTTAAGCCAATACACCCTTAGGTTGTTCCAGAATTGACGCCTTGATTGGGGGAGATAACCTGGAGTGCGACAAAGTACACGGTAGCATTTAACAAGATGGGAGCCAATACGGATGATGACTCTGCCTCCATGATTGTGGCTGGCAGTAAACGGACAGTGTGTTGAGGTGACATTGACAGGCATAGGTTTATATCACTTCCGCCACCTTCCTGGTTCTCAGGGCAAGGTGGAAAACACTATCCGTAGGACAATCCCAATGCCGAACTCTGGTCGGTTTGCAACTCCGGACAACGTCTAACTAATAAGATAGGACTGAATATATCTACATTATCTGGAGTGAAAGATATAAGTAACGGACCCCATAGAACAAGGTTCAGAGACTAGTGTCGATACGGTGCATGGGAATGCCATGCAGGAACTGCTGGTGCTAGTGTCAGGAGAAGCTTTAGACAGCAGCTTACATGTGCCAAGTGATACTCATCCTCTGAAGCTGGTCCAAGGAAAACAAATGTTCTTCTAACTTATCTGAGAATTGGACATTCAGGGTTAACTCATAAACATCTATTAATTCGGAAGGATGCACCCATGTGTCCTCATTACCATTTTGATATTCAGACTAATCACTATCTTTTATCTGACTGTCCAGGCTTATGTTACTTATATAGAATATATTTTGAGAATATATGTGTTGAGGTGACGTTTTCTGGCAAGAACTTGCACATTACAAAAAATAAATAGTAAATAAATGGATAAAAATAATAAACAGGGTTTTAAAAAAACTTTTTAACAGACTAAAATGCAAGAAAGTATCTTCTTCTTAAAATGGGCAAATAAAATATTACTTAGTAGAAAAGAAAAATGAATTAGACTCCTATTTTTCTTGTTATTTAGTTGTTCATTTACAAAAACAAAAAATATATAAAGCTCATGTATTTAGGAATGATATATTTTACTTTTATTAAAAGGCATGAAAAGAGGGTAGATTTAATAGAAATTTCTTCTTCTCTTTTAAAAATTAATACAAAATTCTTAATAAATGCATTGAATACAGTTAAATGTAAGTAAAATTCCCAATGCAAACCATTTTATTTAAACAGCAACTGTTCTGATTTAGAAATAATCATAATAAATTGCATACACTTGATTTTATTTTTAAAATATGTTAGGAAAAATGTAACTTGCACATTAAAAAAAAAAAAAAAGGCGTTAATGAAATTTTTAAAAACATTAAAATGCAAGAAAGTGTCCCCTTCATGGAATGAATATGTATTTATAACACATAAAAAACAAATAAAATATTACTTAATAGAAAAAGAAAAATATATAGAGACATATTTTTCTTATTATTCAATTGTTAATAAAAAAAATAATATAATTCTTAAATATCTGACCTTGATTGTCAATAATAATAAAGCTCAGATAGTTAATAATTATATATTTTTCATTTATATAAACATGTAAATAGAGAGGGAAATCTTTTGAACGTTTATATATTTTATTTTATGTATGCTATGCATTCAACTCACGGCTGAATTGAGTTTTGAAACATGTTAACGTTTGTATACAGAGTTAAAGTAAAAATTATTGCTTATAAGCGATAACTATAGCAATAAAATAAATAAATGCTTTTAATAGTAGGATCAAGTTTCCTTTTTAATTTATAATTGGTACATTTCGTCATACTTCTACATTTTAAAACCGAATAGGACACTTATTCTCCCAAATTTAACATATTCCATAACCTCTAAAATGAAAATAACGATTTTGGATTTTTGACTTCATAATATATAATAATAATTTCAGCAGAAAAATATCTTGCATAATATAAATATATTATTTGCTTTGCTTAGTTCATGTTTCTGTATTATTATTTAAAAAAAATATATATTTAATTATATAAAAGCTGAAATTTTATATTCACATTCATATTAACCACTTTACCTCTATACTGCACACTTCATACATCATCATTTTATGCCACATTTCAGATAAAAAATTTAGAGGGTAAAGGGTTGAGAATTTTTTTTTTCTTTTGTGCAGGATTTATATTTCACCTAAATTTAGAATTAAACATAAAAGTAAATAGTTTATGTTAAAAACTAGTTGGATTTGCCAATCTCAAAACTTTCTTCTATCTCATACAGCTTAATATTTCAAAAAGTAGTAGCAGATGTTAATACTGCATTATTATTAGTTCAATACTATACCAACTTTGATTTTCATCTTAAATTTCTGCTTCAGTCATATAATCGGAGTAAATACGAGTTAATCTCAATCATGTATTTATTAAAATCAATATTTTTTAGTTATTCTGTTGTACATCAGCTGTTTGCGAATAGCTGGCTTAGCAGGACGCGAGTTCCCGTCACTACACCAGCTGCCGATGGACAACAGAACTACGACAAACCGAGAAAATTATACAAATATTGCTATCACAGTGCCCCTTTCCGGAGGAATATTCTAAATTTAAGGAGACCTGCTGGCCATAGCCAAAAACATACACAAAAAATTTGGTTCAATTCTATTCATAACTTCATACACTTTTCGATGGTAAAATAAAGAAAATGGCACAAAATCTCTATTACAGCAACCCTTTCCAGTAGAATATTTACAAATTCAAGGAGAAACTGCTAGCCACAACCAAATAAATACACAAAAATTTGGTTCAATTCTATGCATAACTCCAGACAC
This sequence comes from Maratus speciosus, assembly GCA_963932465.1. NCBI lineage: Eukaryota > Metazoa > Arthropoda > Arachnida > Araneae > Salticidae > Maratus > Maratus speciosus. Next base: position 446,055,562 of record OZ010799.1, on the reverse strand, counting down.
TTATTGATAGTACAATAATGGAAATGGCACAGACATCGCTATTACAGCACCTCCTTCTGGCAGAATATTTCCAAATCGAAGAAGGACCTGCTTGCCATAGCCAAAAACATACACAAAAAATTGGTTCATTTCTATGCATAACTTCATACACTTTTGATGGTACAGACATCGCTATTACAGCGCCCCCTTCTGACAGAATTTTTTCAAATTCAGGGAGGACCTGCGGGCCATAGCCAAAAACATACACAAAAAATTTAGTTCAATTAATTAATTAATTAATTAATGCATAACTTCATACACTTTTTGATGGTACAATAATCAAAATGACACAAAAATTGCTATTACAGCGCCCCTTCCGACAGAATATTTCTAAACTGAAGTAGGACCTGCTTGCCACAGCCACATACATACCCAAAAAATTTGGTTCAATTCTATGCATAACTAGATACACTTTTTGAGGGTAGAATGACAACAGACGGACACATGGACGGACATTTTGTATAAACATGTTTTTGGGTATCTCTGACCCCTAAAACGTGTAAATCTGTCGAAAACTGGATGACGAACAAAATTTCGATTACAATACTTTCTTCTATTGAAGATAGGAAAAAGTAAAAGTACAGAATTTTAAGTCTTGTACAGTTGTGGGAAAAAAATAATAAACACTCCCTACTAACTCTGCAACAAATTATTGTAGAAAAAATTTTTTGATACCAAACGATTGAAAATAAAGTGTATTTTTAAATTATATATATATATATATATAATTTGTTTATGGCAGGCCCTTATTATCGCATGGGCAAATCGGGACTTTGCCCAGGACCCCGGATCTCAAGGGGTCCCCAAATCCATAAATTAAATTAAAAAGTATTTTCTTTTTTTCCAATTCCAATTCTTCCATTAGTTGAAGTTATTAAATTCACCTTAAAGTAACATAACATGTTTCTAAAGTTATATAAAAGAGTTTTGTTCCGTACTAAGGAAAAAAATATATTTTTATTATTTAAGGTACTTAATTTAGAATTGGCAGAGCTAAGCATTTTCTTCTGTTTAAAATCCTATTTCTATTTAAAATATTGTTTATGCATTACACATACACATGTGACTGACCGTCAGTTCTATTTGAATAATGTTGCAATTGCAACGATTCGGATGGGGCCCCTGAATTTATCTTTGTCCAGGGCCCCAATTAGTCATGATCGGGGCCTGGTTTATGGTGCCATCTACAAATCAAAACCAGCCCAAACTTTGCTACTTTCAATAGCAATATCGAATTTTGACAAGATATTTTAAATCTTTGGTTCAAACTATGCTTAGATATGGAATTTTAATTCATTTAGATCAGTGGTTCCCAAACTTTTTGACTCGCGGAGCCCTTTTTAGAAATAATTTATAGACGGAGCCCCTGAAGCCTACTGTACATTATCTTACAAGTTAATGTTTTTTAGGTGCATTTCTAACGAGCACAGAAAGAAGCTATAAATAGTAATCTAAAAAATTGTGCATTGTCCCAGAAATACAATCATATTTTGAAACTTTAACCGTAATACTGAATTTATTTTCTATTACCATCAAAACAGGTGGAAGATAAACATAACAACAATGTCGACAATAAATCTTACATTATTAGAGTGACGATCAATAACGCATAAAAGTTTAATGGATTGTTCAGTACAAATGTCTAAATTCCGGGACTTCTGTATTTCGTTTTGTGGCTGCGTTAGTCCAAAATCTTGCTTCATAGACATATGTCGTTGAGAAACGCAACAAAACGAATTATGCTGTCTTAGACAAAGTTTTAAATTCATCTATCATATAAAATCAAAAATCTGATAGACTTTGGTCTTAAAGTAAGATCTTTAACACTAAATATACCAGGAATTTTACCCAAGTTTTATTAAAAATATTTCAAACCAGAATTTTTATTTAAAATTATTTAACTCTTCTTTTTTTTAATAACTTATATCTGTTTAATTTTTATTTTATTTATTTTATGAATAATTTCTGGTTCGAATCGAAATATTTTTATTTGATACCACCATATAACCAGCTGTTGGTATATTCAGTAGTATTAACTTGCTATTCGATGTCAAGTCAACGTGGATCTCGTGTTTCATTGAGTTTAAGCTGGGGGGTTTTCTTTATAACGCTGAACATTTTTAGTATAGATTTTAAGTCGAACAAAGCCTTTTGTATTCGGCTACTGAAAAGAGTTTTTTAAACAAGATTTTCAGAGCAATAGGATGCCCCTGAATACTTATTTGTACTTTTTTTAATGTCGTATTGTTAGCATTAATTTTTAACAAGATGCACATAATCGATATCATTATTTCCCTCAGAATTCGAACAATACACGTTTCATCTTAAAAGAAGACATGTTTGGTAATTGTGACACATTTTCATTGCAGTGATACATACATTCATTTCATTTTGCTGAACATATTGACCAAATATGCCATTAGCATTCACAATCTTCATTAATTAAAAGTTTTGTCTGTTTAAAGTTATGGTTCTTCTAATATCACCTCTGCAATTGCAAAAAATCGTGTAGGCGGTCTTCCTCGACATGACCATCTTACTTCGGTATGCAGTAGGAGGGAGGGTGCAGGTTTCCAATAACTTCACACATAAGTTTAAAAAGTTTGCTTTTAAGAATTCGTGATTTTATATAGTGTATCATTTTAATGGCACCATTCATCTTTTCCATAAGCTCAGAAGACATTTTTTTGGGAACAGCGTGTATCTGTAAAGAGTACAATAGATGGTGCTACAGTGCTTTGCTATTTCTTTAATTTTTGCAATTGTTCCAACATTGTGAACCATCATTGCTTTCGCATCATCAGTGCATTCATTTCCCATGTAGTCATCCAAAAATATTTCATCCCTTAGTTTGTTGATGTGTAGTTATCTGCAAACAATATGATCCTGATAAATTTGTGAAACTTGTTTCAGGGCTGGCGTTACTTAGGCACTTAATTTTAATAAAGTTAATTTTCTGAAACACCATAGTAATAGAGATGTCAAATCTAGTTCCGGGTGCCTGTTTCAAAAAAGTAAGTTCAGTACATTCATGAATTTGTGGTGAAAATTTAGTACATTGGAAGAGGCTGTTAAGTATTCCTTTACGTCATTAGTCATACGAGTTGCAACCCGTCGAAATTCGACGTACTAAAATGTTTGAAAGGAACTGTCAGATCGAAATTATAATAAACCTATAAAAATAATTACAACAAAAAAATCATCTTACATTGGTTGTCTAACTCTTAAAACAAATAATATTTTAGACCCAAAATTACCAAAATATTATTTCTGCAAACTTCAACTGCTTAAATTATTGAAAAATTAAACTGTATTAGAATACGTAATCAAGATGAATAATTATGATAAAGTTATCGATGGAGCTCTTATGTTTGTTTTTACGCGATGAAAAATCAGTAAAAAGGATTTTGCTTTGTCACATCATAAAATTTTCCCCCATAAAATCTAAACTGTACGTTATTTTCACATTCTCGTAATTTACATACGCACCACTCAAATTCACAATTTGAAAGTATTTTAACTCGCAAAAGAATAGATTATTAATGAATGCATTTCCAAAGTTAAAGTCACGTTTGTCCGATACAACTTTTCATGTGAACATTCGCACAAACCTTAAGTTCTAATCTTAGTACCCGCGAAAAAAAAATTCAGAAATTTGACTTTAGTTGTCATAGTATTCGCCATTTATAGTATTGGTCAAATATTTAGTTTTATCAAAAAAAGAAATGATCGTTTTGTTTTAAATATATCATTTTTACTCAATGAATCATTTTGCCGAGCCTCAAACTCATTTATCAGCGTAATGTAAAAATATTAAAATGTAGATGATTTATGAAGAAGAATGCGTGTTTTATTTAATGTCTGACATCATTTTCTGTTCAAAAATTATAAAAAAGTTACTTTTATTTGTAATGTGAAAATGGCATCAATAAGGATATAATGAATAAAAATAATAAACCATGAATATTTTCCCTTTACTTTCAATATAAATGGAGTACTTCAGTTGCCACAATTACAAAATTTGTATTAAAAACTACAAAAAAATTAATATCTCAAAAACAAATTGAGATACAGTTCTCAAACAAATAGTATTTAAAAGAGAATTTTTTTCCTTATACGACGGTGTAAAAAGTTAAAATGTGTGATGCATAGAAGTTTAAAAATTTGCAGTAGAGAAAATGCAAAACCAAAATTTTATTTCATATTTCAAAGTGTTGCCATTCGCAAAATGACGTATGCGTTACGCACAGATATGTTTGTCCTTTATAATATAGATAGTTAAAATTAAAAAAAAAATGTTATTTGACAAGGCAATATTGGACACTAAATTAACAACTTTTCATGAAGCAAATTCTTGACAATATCAGTTTTACAAGGTTTATTAACAGTATCTGCAAGTATATGATCTTCGCGAACTCAAGTGGCTCGTTAAACTATCAGGTAGGCGCCAGGGGGTCATAGAAGCCGGCTTAATGGGGCGACGGGTTCAAACCAATCAAACTTCCATCACTAATTTCAGAACATTATTTTTGTCCTAATGAATCATAGTGATTAAGCAGGACAAAAGTAAAAAATTGAATTAGTGGTAGAAGTATATATTTTTGCCTATTTCGTCCCTGTGAAGTCTGCGGTTATGTCCAGGACATTTCATATTTGCTTTAACAAGTATTGTGATAGTTTCTTTTGAAGCATGCATACGTTACTTTGCCCTTAATATTGGAAAGAAAAATCAGGAGGTTTATCTTTCAAATCCGAATGGTTTCTTTCTAAATAATGACGCAGTTGAGCATGAAATGTAGAGTTATTGGTTAACACTCCAACTCAAGCCACACTGCGGGGAATTGAAATAACCACATTTTTCTTCAGAATACAATTTCTCGCTTTCTTGTATTAAATCTGCGTTTGTTCCTCCATTTATCGCTTTTTTAAAAAAAATAGAAAACGTAAAAATAGAGTACTAGTCGAAACTAATGTTTGCCCCCAATATTTTTTTTAAAGAAAATAACACTTAGTTTATTAAAAGAGTTCAAATAGTTGACAATAATTATCAATGTATAAGTATTTTTGTAGCTAAAAATATCTGTTCACATTCTTGAAAAAAAAAAAATAAAACATTTTTTTAATTGTGTTGGTTTCATTCAAATTTTCTTTATTTTCCTAAAGCTCGGCGGAACCCCTGGAAAGTTCACACGGAGCCCCTAGGGCTCCGCGGAGCACAGTTTGGGAACCTCTGATTTAGATGATAAGTTTTTGAATAATTAACATTCAAAATTTAGAGCTTCTAATGTTAAATTACATATTCATATTTTTATTAATGTCTTCAGAAATTATAATCGTACTGTGATAATATTTTGTATGGTTGGTTATAATACTAAAAAAATCAAACATAAATACATTGAATTTGTAATTTTTTTTTAATTTTTTAATATGAATTATGAAATAAATATTCGAAAAAATTATGACTTGCAATCTACAATTTTTTTGATGGATTTATATTTATTATGATTTGCTTTATACGAATCCAAGATTTTAAACTTTTCTTCCAAGTGTTTTCGAATTATGCTTAAAAAAAAGTCAAAAACATAATTAAAAAAAAATTTGCTTACCAATTTATTGAAACATATGGGCTGGGATTATGGTGCCTCACTTAACACGTTAAGCGTCACGTCAGCCACCGGTATCTGACATTGAACTTTCCATTTAAAACGCATCATTCACCGATGGCTGACATCTAAAATATGATACAAAACTGAAAAAATATACATTGTTTTAAATAATTACTGAACAAATATTTAAAATTTACCTACCTTTTATTTATTACAGGATTATACTTTCTTAAAAACTACTTTAAACATTGTAAATTTTCAGCGCTTCAGTGTTAGTCATCGTGGCACTCAACATGTTAAGATCAATTTTGAATGTAAGTCTTTCTTAGGATGTAAACCAGGGTTGTTTGGTTTAAACCACGCTGGTTTAAACCGAATGTTTTTTAGCCCTCGGTATGGTATGCTATTTCTTTCTCCCAGCTTATTTTGTGTCATATCCAAAAAATAACGTTGCCTTACAGAAGCCAGTCGTAAAACAAAGCAGTACGATTAAATACTCTACAGCAATTTTTTAAACTTCTAAGCATCGCACATTTTCAATTTTTATACCGTCGTATTGGAAAAAAAAGGACATTTAAATGCAATTTGTTTGAAAACTATATCTCCATTTAATTTTGAAATATAATTTTTTTTTTTGTAGTTTTTGGAGCCATTTGCTTAATATTGGCAACGGAAGTACTCCATTTCTGTTGAAAGTAAAGGAAAAATAGTTGTAAAATAGTAATTATATATTTTTGTGCCATTTTTTCATAACAACCGAAAGAAAATGTAATTAAAATACGTGCTATTTTGAAAAAATATATAAACGAATGATTTCTGTTAAAACATGGAGCTATTATAAACTATATTTAATTTTAACTATCTAATATTATCGGTACAAACAAAGGATGGCCTATGAATCATTAGACAGCCGTTTTCTTTTTTTGGTCGAGTTTCTTTAATGATGGCATCTTTTTGCTGCATTTGTGTATCATTTCGCGATAATAACGTCCTATGCCTACTTTACTGTAGATGTTTAAGAGTGGATCAAAAATGTGGAATTCTTAAGTGGATGCGAATGACGTCATTTTACATAAAATAAAAGCGTATACTGTAAGTCTTAAAATTTAAATATGTTTTGTACTATTTATATATACATACATTTTTTTTCATCGGGGGAAACACTAAATTGAAAAAGCAGAATTCCTGTTTTCCAGTTGTTGTTTTTTTTAATCATGTTGGTTTTTTTCAATTGTTTTTTTTTCTTTTTCCCTAATGTTTTCATTTATTTTGCACATTATTCAAAAATGCAAAATCCAAGTTAAGCAGAAGCTACAAACAAAGCTTTAGAAAAATTATTAATTAATAAATTTTTAGAGTGACAAACATTTTTAATCAATCCAACTTTTCTTGTAAGCTATAAATCTACATGGCAGAGTAACTAATTTTTCTAAAATTAGCTAGGGAGAAAAAAACAAATAGTTAGTTTTCTTTGTTTTTGAGGTTTTTGTTTTTTAAAAAGCCAAAATGGCAGATTCGAGCTAAAAATGCTCTTTTAATACTTAGATTGCTTGATAAGTTAATATTTACTAAGGTTTATATCATGCCTCCATGATGACATAATCATAACTAATTCTCTCCATTGGTTATTCTTTGTTCTGTATGCGAAGGAATGATTGGCTGTGAGTTTTCTTTGCTCTATGGCTATTGGGTTTAGCAAGTCTTTGTTTTTCTTACGTTCCTAAATTGGGATTTTGGCTTTTTGCATTATGATTTTATTCTGTTACCAGCAGGGTTGGCATGGTTTAAACCAATTCTTCAACTAACTAGTTTTATTTCTCAAAAAAAGCCAATTGATTTTTTTGGAACAAATTTAATACAGTAGACTCCCTCAAATCTGCACATCATCGCAAATGTAAACAATGAAACTTTCAGTTCAGATGTACGGGCAAAATTACAGATTTTGTTTTAGTTTTATATCATTCTGTATGTATTTTAATATGTAATTCTCGATAATATGACTGAACTCGTAGTTTTCAATGAAGGAAGTTTAAATTAATCTTTGAAAAAAATCAAGATATAGCTGATATCGCTGGTAATCACAATCTTTTTACCCAATATATTTATGTATTAATCAAGCTTGTTTGTTTATTGAGACTGGCTAAACCTGAAATAAAAATTCCATACTTTGATTTTTATGTCAATTAATAGGGTACCTTATGAGGAAAGTTTAATTGAATAACTCAAGGAAAATGTACTTCATCTTTATTACGCATATTTAATTACACATTATTGGTTATTTACTTGACCTTTACTTTTAATAATTTAATCTTTTTTTAAATTATAGTACTTATCATTTTAGTTTATTACTTTACTTATTTTTAAAAAAATGTAAACAAAGCAATGACCAGAAATTCGCAAAATTCTAAAATCTGCATAACCTCTGGTCCCAAGCTCTGAGGATTTGAGGGAGTCTATAATATTTTCTCATTTTTGTAACTTAAGTGTTTCAAATTATTGGATATAAATAATTTCCACTTTTAACAATCTTATCTCAGCAGTCACCGTGAAGCATAGAGTGCGTTCACAGACTGCACCCTGGGTTCCCCAGGTTTACCACGTGTAACCTGAAGCGTTCAGAGACCGACATCACGTGACTTTTTCCGACTTCCCCGTAGCGTTCAGAGCCGGAGATTACCCGGATTTCGGGGAACCCACATTACCTGAAAAATTTTGTTGGGTAAAGTGATCACGTGGTTGGGAAATCTGATTTGTTTACCATTTTATAGCTTAACTGTGACTGTTAATCGGAATAGCACTGTTTTGATCAGTTTTATCGCACATTGTTACTGTTTTTTCATATTACAAAAATAATAATAAAAACATTTCTGGTCTAAGTTTAACTTTTAGATAAGTTAGAAGATAAATGTAAACTTTGCATATGACAAATCAGTTCACGCTTGGAAGCCTAAAATGGCTACCAAAACCTGCACTGTTAAAAATATCGTGAAAGATTACCTCTGTTTTTAAAGGCTATCTATTTTCTGACCAATGAGAAAGCTACATAAACGCCTATAAAGCGCTCTCATTGGTCAGAAAATAGATAGCCTTTAAAAACAGAGGTAATTTTTCACAATATTTTTAACAGTGTGTGATACATATTTGTTGCGATAGTATTCCCCATAAAAATTAACTTTTGGAACAGTTTCCCATCTAAAAAAAAGTGATAATTGAATCTATTTGCACTGTCGAAAGTGCAGCTGCCGCCATGTTTGTAAATGTAAATAAAAAAATCCCGCAACTTTACCCGAAAGCGTTCAGAGCCGTTTTTACCCAACCTTACACCGAGAAACCAGTATGACGTCATTCCCCAATTTTCCGAGTTACCCGTGTTTCGGTCTCTGAACGCGCTCTTAGTGAGTCTAGGTCATATTTGTATGCATGTCGAATGCAAATTGCATGTGTTGATGAACATATTTAAAGCAAAAAAATTTAAAACATGTGAATTTAGCAAAGATAAAATAGATTAAAAATATTCAATGTTTAGAATAAAATATTTTGCTTTGAGAAATGCAGATTTACAGTTAATAAGATAAGGTTGCTGCCGTATTCCATTGGTGAAGGTATTGTCGTACTAGGCGAGTCTTGTAATCTACTTTAGCGCTGTTAATTATTCATTGACCCATTGGCTGAGTGAATCTGATCGAATTTGGAGGTAGAAATTCTATTTGAACATTCTTCAGGCCTTCGTTATCTTTTGGATGTACAGGACAGTTGTCCATAAGCAATAAGACATGGCGCGATTCTTTTCTTATACGCCGAACAAAATTACAAACCCTTGTTGAAAAAGGTTGCCCGTCATCCACGCTCTGTGCTGATTTCCGTACGGGAAGGGAAGATTCTTGACATTTTTAAAGCATCGCGAGTTGCATGACTTTACCATGACTAGTAGCTTTTACTTGTTTGATCCATCAGAGTTGGCACCGAGCAAAAGAGTAAGACGGTTATTAGTCTACCCCCATGACATGTTTCTCCTTTCATAGCCATTGATTTCTTGAGTGTCATTTTGTAAAAACGCCCAAATTCGTCCACGTTGTAAATATCGCGGCTTTAATTTTTTACAAGCTACGGAAGCACATTTGTTTTCAAACAATCGACGCCTTCATTGTTGACAGCTCCTCACTCACCGCACACTTGCTTGAATTTTATTCTGTGGCGAGCTTTAAATCGATCCATCCATCCATCCATTTGAGGCATTGAAATCCAGCAATCCCATTTTTGCAGCGACTTCAGAAGCTTTATCTTGCATTAGCAGGCCGCTTATTGGGATATTCGTAGAGCGCGCTTTAACAAACCACTCGTGTTTGTCTTCTTCATGTACTCATACTTGTCGGCTTTTTTTTTTCTTTGTTCCCCCAACAACAGCTTGGTTAACGATGGTATCCCTCTTCTTTAACAAAGTTCCTAAAGTTGATTCTGATAAGACTTTTTCTTTGCCGAACGCAGGCTTATTCGAGACATCATGGTCATCGTACTGATTTATAATTTGTAACTTCTCAGTGATGGAGCGAGCCTTTGTTTTAATATATTTTGCTTCTTCCGCCATGGTATAGAATAGATTATAATTTTAAAAGCACAGGTGGATATCATAGACTATATATAGTGACAAGAGACCCTCTTTCTTTTAAAGATATAGTACTGACCAAGCAGCGAATGGGAAGACTCACGTTTTTAAACTGCGATTGCACAGCAGTCTATCGGTTCGCTACCGCTCTAAGTTAGGGGCATCACATAGTTTCTCATTCGTTTTGGGAAAAGTTCGCTTTTTTCTTCTTATCAGAGGAGACCTCTTCAGGCCCTTTCTGGTCAGGGTAAAAACAGCATCTTTGCTTATTTTACAATACGCTCGTTAGCAGTAAAATTTTCTCTTCTCTCTTCCTGGCCTGTTTGATTTTACGAAATAATCGAGGCCGGGAAAGAATTGAAATTTTTAATAAAGCTATTCATGGTTCCATTAAATTTTGACAGAAAAAAACATTCATAGTTTAAAGAATTGTCGTATAAAATGCTTGGGAAAATATTCTCTCTAAAATCTCTTCTGTTTTGAACCAAGCTCATTCGCGTATTAAACGAAGGTTTTACTTTCCAGGGACTGATAAAATTTCGCGTATTAAACGGGTTCGCGTATTAAGCAGGGTTTTTTATATGCATAAGATAGGCGTATATCAAGGGACCGAAGAAAATTCGCGTATTAAGCGGTTTCGCGTATTAACGGGGTTCGACTGTATATATATATATATATATATATATATATATATAATATATATTTATTTATAATACTAGCAATCAAAAGATTGGTTTATTAATATTTTCAAGCTATCAATGTTTTACTATGTAGAGCATGGAACATAAGACATAGCTTTTACTAAAACGGTTTAAATTTTAAATGATTTCAATTTTCTACATAACTGATTGTAATTATTTAATTTAAATTATTCTTAAATGAAGTTATATTACTTATACATCCAGCAATGTTTATTTTTCTCGATAAGTATGTATATGTATCTAATAGGAAAATATATTTAAAAAAAAACCTGGGTTTAAACGAAATAAACTGCTCTTTTGGGGGTTTTCATAAAAACTTTTTTTTTCAACCCTGATGTAAACAAAGCGTATAATCCGTATTTCAGTGCTTCGCAACCATACGCTAACTTGAATCCTTTCTAGGTTCATTTACTTTGCAAACTATTCAAAGAGATCCTGATATTGCTAACATTCTCACTGAACCAATGACACAGAGATTACATTACAGGGATATGTTTAGGAAAATTTTAGGTCCTTTAAAGGACCCTTCACAAACTTATTTATCTTAAAACAGGACCCTTCACAAAATTATTTATCCTGAAACAGGACCCTTCACAAAATTATTTATCCCCAAACAGGACCCTTCACAAAATTATTTATCCCCAAACAGGACCCTTCACAAAACATTTTATCACAAAACTATTTGTCTCTTAAATAGACCTTTTACAGAAATTTTTCACTTTCAAATTGAACTTTTCACAAATTTAGTCATTTAAAAATAAAATCTGGCCTCTAACTAAGCAGTTGAACTCACCAAAGAGCATATTACTTAACTTTTTATACATGAAGGATAGAACATGAAGACATCAATAATTTATAATTCACAAAATTATGACTAGAATTTTCACAAAAATAAGAAAAACTTTACAATTTCACAAAAACAGGACCCTGTGAGAAAAGTCTGGACAGACCTCTGCATTAAGAAGGTCTTGATAAAAATGGCTGGTATACATCACATTAACAGATTTCCCAAACGACTCTCCTTGGGAGTTTTCTCAATGTTGTCTTATTCTTATAGACCGGGAGATGATTGCACAACCCATCATTTCATCGAGTTAACGGCTGGAATTCCAGGATTACACAGAAATCGATCAGCATATTAAAATGCAATTCATATTTCATAAGATTGATTTCATAAGATTCATATTTCATAACTGAAATCATAAAAATATTAAGGGCAGTGGCGTAGCTAGAGCATTTCGTTTGGGGGGGGGGGGGGGGGTGGAGATCGAATTTACCGAATGTTCATAGTAAATTTTGTATTTTTTTTTTTTTCGTATTTATTTGTATTTTTTCGCATTAGTATTTTCTTTTGGGCGAGGGGCGTATTAGGCATTTATTTATTATTTCAGCAATATATAAATAAACAGACTAAACAATTTTAACAAAAAACTGAATAATTTCAACCATTTAAAATTTTACAAACTGGGGGGAGCGAGGGTAGTAGAAATTATGAATGGAAGGAGTGAAGTAGATAACTGTTGATTTATGTATTCTATTCACAATTACGAATAAAGCAGAGGAAAAAAGTAATTTTAAAAACTTTAACCCTTAACTGATCAGGTGAGGTGTTTTCCACCCCAGAGAAATTTCAATTATGAAGAAATTTTTTTGTGGTATTTAGATACGTGTATTTATATGTATATGTATGCACACTTACAGTATTTTTTCAGCTGTTTTTATTCAAGTAAATAATGCAAAATTCACAGCAGATTTTCTTATTTTAATTCGCTACATTTTGTGGAGTGCACAAGACAAGAAATCAAATTTTGGGGTTGCATACACAACACCTCACTACGTAATTAAAAAAAAAAATCACCTCATCACTTAAGGTTTAAGCTTTTCGTGCTTGATACTCCAGTGAGGGGAGAGGGAGCAAACATAAAAGCAGTAATTTGGGGTGAGGTGTAAAAAGACAGATTTAGACTGATTATTTATTAGTATTATTACAATAAAAATAAATTCAATAGAAAAAATATAAAAAATAATTCTTTTTTTCTTTTATTTATAACTCAAAGTTTGAAATTTGCAATACTTTTTAAATTTTAAGTTAGAAGCCTGTACAGTTAGAAATCTTCAAGCCTGGGCCAGACCTGTCGAAAAAAAAATTATTAGCCTGGCCCGGCGTTATCGCAGCTAAAAGTTCAGCCTGAGACCTTCCTGGCCGGGAAATAAATGAAAATCTCGCCCCGAACCTGGCACGGCCCGAGTGAATTTTTACAAAACATTGATTTTTATGTCGATTTTGTTAAAAAATTGTCTGTACGAGTAAATCAAAAATACTTAATCTTAGCTTTTTTTTTTTTTTTTTTTTTTTTTGTAATTTTTATTTTTATAGAAATGCCGTAGGCTGCGATATTTATTTTTTTTAAATAAATCTCTATTTGTTATATGAAAATGTTTCGATTATCATTAATTTTGTTAATCCATATTCCATGTATTGGAGACTTAAAAATCTAAAAAATGCTATACAGTAAAATCTTCTAAGACGGAATCGCACAGTAAAGTAAAAAAATCTATTATAGACAAGTTCCCTTTTTAATAGGTGTAAATGTGTTATAGGGTAAATGCACCAGTAGTCGGCCACTTTGAGATAAAATACATTATGAATAGCTTATTTTTGGTTTCAAATTAAATATTATGTATGTAACCCCTATATGTAACTATTCTTTATACATCATAAGCCATCAGCAAAGAATTGTGGGTATTTTTATTGCATTAGTAATCAACCATTTTTTATTTGGTTGTGGTCAAGTAATCGTTTTTGCTATTTTTTGGTTGATCGATGACAAAATTTTTAAAAGACTAGTATTAATTTATTTTTTATTATTTTCTAAAATTATAAGACTGTACTATTAAAAAGTTTAATAAACTAATGTTTTTGAGTATCAAAATTAAATAAGTGTGTTTGTATTAATTAATTTTAATGTGGCCGATTATTGGGTATTATATTTGCTCACATGTTCAGTAATCGGCCACCACGGTTGGCTACTGACTAAAAGGTCATTTCACTTTTTACTTTGTTCTATCTTCGATAGAAGAAAGTATTGTAATCGAAATTTTTTCGGCTTCCAGTTTTCAACGGATTTACACGTTTTAGGGGTCAGAGATCACAAAAACATGTTTATAGAAAATGTCTGTCTGTCGCCATTGCACCATCAAAAAGTGTATGAAGTTATGCATAGAATTGAACGAAATTTTTATTTTAAGTTTTTGGCTATAGCAAAAAGGTCCTCCCTGAATTTGGAAAAAATTCGCCTGTAGGGGGTGCTGTAATAGCGATTTTGAATACTGTAGCATCCAAAAGTGTATGAAGTTATGCATAGAATTGAACCAAATTTTTATTTTAAGTTTTTGGCTATGGCAAAGCAGGTCCTCTCTGAATTTGGAAAAAATTCGCCTGTAGGGGGTGCTGTAATAGCGATTTTTGTGCGATTTTGAATATTGCATCATCCAAAAGTGTATGAAGTTATACATAGAATTGAACCAACTTATTATTTCAAGTTTTTGGCTATGGCAAGCAGGTCCTCCCTGAATTTTGAAAAAAATCGCCGGTAGAGGGCACTGTAATAGCGATTTTTGTGCAATTTTTAATATTGTACCATCGAAAATTATATGAAGTTATGCATAGAATTGAACCAAATTTTTATTTTAAGTTTTTGGCTATACAAGCAGGTCCTCCCTGAATTTTGAAAAACTTCGCCGGTAGGGGACGCTGTAATAGCGATTTTGAATATTGTACCATCCAAAAGTGTATGAAGTTATGCATAGAATTGAACCAAATTTTTATTTTAAGGTTTTGGATATGGCAAGAAGGTCCTCCCTGAATTTTGAAAAATTCACCGGTAGGGGGCGCTGTAATAGCGATCTTTGTGCGATTTTGAATGTTGTACTATCAGAAAGGTATGAAGTTATGCATAGAATTGAACCAAATTTTTATTTTAAGTTTGGTTATGGCAAGCGCAAGCAGGTCCTCCCTTAATTTGTAAAAAAATCGCCGGTAGGGGACGCTGTAATAGCGATTTTTCTTCGATTTTTGTGCCAATTTGAATATTGTACCATCGAAAAGTGTATGAAGTTATGCATAGAATTGAACCAAAATTTCTGCGCTTGTTTTTGGTCATGGCACGAAGGTCCTCCCTGAATTTGGAAAATTTCTCCCGGTAGGGGGCGCTATAATTGCGATGTCTGTACCATTTTCATTATTGTACCATCGAAAAGTGTATGAATGTATGCATATAATTGATCCAAATTTTTTGTGTATGTTTATGGCTATGGCAAGCAAGTCCTCCCTGAATTTGAAAAAATTTCGCCAGAAGGGTGCGCTATAATTGCGATCTCTGTGTTATTTTCATCATTGTATCATCGAACAGTGTATAAAATTATGCATACAATTGAACCAAAAATTTAGCGCATGTTTTTGTTTTTGGCCAACAGGTCCTCCTTGAATTTGGAAATCTTGCGCGGTAAAGGGGCTCTGTGATAGCGATTTTTGTATACTTTTCTTGATTTTTCGTAGTTCTATTGTGCAGCGGTGGGAACTCCCTGCTAAGCCGGCTATTCGCAAACACCTTATAACAACAGAATAAGGAAACATTAATAATTTTAACAATATCATGGTATAGATTAACTCGTTTTTAGTCCGTTTAATTGACTGGAGCAGTAATTTAAGATGAAAATCAAAGTTGGTATAGTATTGAACTGATAATATTGAAGTATTAACATGTGTAACTAGGTTTTGAAATATTAAGATGTATAAGATAGAAGAAAGTTTTGGGATTGGCACATCCAACTAGTTTGAGTCTATTTTTAATAATTTGATTTTTTTTGCAATTTGATTTTTTTCGCAATTTGATTTTTTTCGTAATTTGATTTTCGCAATTGGAGATTTATACAACCTTTCACTTGCATTTTATTTTATGCACATAAAATATAAGGTGTCCTGGCGTAATAATGCCACGTTAACGTTCTACCAATTTTTACGGCTTAGTTTTAGATTTTTTCCCCAAACAAATATCGGATTTGATATAGCAATTTATTGATTACGTATACAAGAAAGACTATTTTAGCAGATATCTATTCATAAAATGTAGTGGCGTGATTTCACGACCAATGTTATTAGGCATTATTATCCACCTGGTGGGTAATAAGACCATGCAAACAAAACTATAAAATAAGATGGAATAATGGCATGAAAATTGTCCACTTCTAAAGATACAAACTCTACACCTTTAAAAATCGGCAAATTGCTTTTACTTACCATTAATTGCGATATCAGTATGCAGTGATAATCATATGATATTTTATTCTTCTGACACGAAAAAATTAGAAGCATTTAGGACGTACAAATTTCTCTTTATCATTTTTAGTTTTCAACAATGACAATAATGGCCTCTCGTGTATAAAATCAAACAAATAAAATAAAAAATGTATTTCTGCCACTAAAAAGAATCAACCCGGGTAATAACACAAGTGGATGTCGTTATTACCCCGATATGCATTTTGCGCAGTATATTTTAAACTACAAGCTACCTCGCGAATACATCCAAAATCACCCACAACATTTTGAAAGTGCATGAAATACACTACAAATTTATGTAATAAACAAAGTATTTCCTAACAAATATATCGCTCACCCCTATGAAAAGTGACACATCTCGACAAAAGTAAATTTCACAGGTGAGGCAAAAGAAATAGATAAAAGATTTGCATGATTTTACTGTAACATGAAATTATAGCACTAGCTCTGCATGCAGGAATAAAAAAAGTGCATAAATGCATAAAACTCTTAAGAATGAAGACATCGGATAAGGTTTGGAGGATTACGTAACTTTACCTCTCCGCACAATCCACCTTCTTCTGTGGTCACAAATGGACAGATAGTGTAATAATGTGATTTTTCGTATAACTGCACTTACGAAACTTTTAATGTACCTAGACGCACCTACGACGGACATATTAGTGGAATAAAACGCAAAATGAATTTTTGCGAGATGTGTCACTTTTCTTACGGGATAGTCTTCACATGACAGAACTTACCAAGCAAATTTTTGATCGGACGTTGACTTTTACGAGCTTATTCCAGCGATAAGGCCTATAAATGTAACAAATTAATTTTTAGCTGTTGTTTGTGATTCAGATGACTCAGAGCCTTTGAGCGCAGAAGCTAAAGTGCCATTTTCCCGTATTCCTTTATAACTATGCCTATTATTAGCACTTTTAACTTATTACACACAGTGCCGTTTATACTCCAGGACACCTGATATAAAATGTAAATGAGAATTTCGTTCCGGCCGCTTTAGTTTTGCTGAATAGATTTCGATGGAACTTGCATCGTTAATTAGATATTTTTTCAGGAAAGGTTTTAGTTTATTGTATATCATTCTGCGTTGCTTAGTTATATCATCACGGGGAAAAGTTCTATAATCAGGTGTACTCGATTATGAAGTATTAGCATTAAAAAAAAAACACTGGACGATTTTGATGAGATTTTCATTGTTAATTAGATGATGTTTTAAAGATGCTTTAGTATATTGCATTACATCGTTCTACCGTTATTTACTAAAACATGTAACTGTGAAATTCACCGATATATTTCGTTTGGGAAAATCGACCAGCATGAAGCCTTCCAATATACTAATGTTATAAAGAAGAAACGTTTGTTTCTTTCTTTTGTAGGAGGAAATCTTTGGAAATGCCGAGTCACTTTTAAAAGTAAAAGTTAAAAAATGATGGTGGCAGTCTCTGCAGAAGCAAAACACGTTCTAAAATATCCCTTTTTTGTAATACTGAGTGTGTTACATATGTAAAACTGGACATGGAGCTTTTCAAAGAGATAACTTTCAATGCCGACTGAAAATGGTTTCTAAAAAAGCGAAATATAAAAGGCTGAAATGAGTAGAAAAGATTCTAAAAACGTTGAAAATTATGCTTAATATCAAAATGTTAAGGATAAAGACTTGAAATATTAAATGACAGTTATTTATAAAACGTAATTGTTTTCGCATAATAGCTATGATAAATTTGAACTTTTAAAAGATAAATTAATCAAAAAATGTTATACTTGTTAGGGATAGAAGTAAAAGCAAGTAATTTAAATTTTGGATTAAAACTCGACATAGCTGTTACTTACTCGCACAGAAGAAGTTAATTCAATATGGAAAATTTAAAGTGTGAAATGTGCGGAAAGCATACTTAAAACGATGATTTATTTGGGAATTGCGAGGGCTATTGCTAGAAACTTGAAATTTTACATGTGTTTTACTTTTAAGACATAAATGCTCTCACAAAATATGTTATAAGATAATAGAAATTTAAAGGGGTGAAATGTTTCTCACAATCATCTAACGGGTTATAAGGATTTAATTTCAACAAATTGTGTTTTAATTAATAATATTTAAACTTTCTGTGGAAATATAATTTCTTCCTAATTTTAATATGCACACAAATATCATTTGCAATATTTCAATAACCACAAAGCCACGGATTGTGACAACTTTTCAATAATATAAAATAAAACTTATCTTGTTGATTAACTCAATAGTCAGCAATAATATTAATTAGAGGCTAACTATGTATTTTTAAATCCCATCTTCTGCTTCTATAGAACTTAAATTTAAAAAAATGAAGATAACATTATTCATTTTCAACGGAACTGTCACTATAAAATATACATTACACAGAATATCAATAATCGATGTCTATGACATGTTAAAATTTCACATCGAAACTCGATCTGTTATTACCGCTGGAATGAAGAATTGATGCTCTATTCGGATCGGATCGTTTCAAACTATCACAAAGCAGATAGTAGTATTTTTACTGTACTAATCTAAATATGCAACATATTAAAATTTCATTCCGAAATTCGATGATGCGATGGTACCACTAAAAGGAAGAATTTGCGCCCCGTTTTTCTCATATCCTATCAAGATATCACGAAATCAACTGAAGCATTTGTATTATACTAACCTGTAGCTTTAATCATTAACATTTTATTCTCAAAATTAAAAACGAAATAGTACGACCAAGATATTACGAGGCAGACTGTAATATATGTAATGTATTATTCGAGATATGCAACTCATTAAAATTACATTTCAAAACTCGATGACGAGATTGTACCGCAAAAAATGAAGAATTGGCGCCGCGTTCTGCTCATATCTAACCACGAAATCCCAAGACAAACTGAAATATTTGCATTGTACTAGACGATATATGCAATATATTAAAATTTCATCTCGAAACTCGATGACATGGTAGTAACGCTAAAATGACAATTTGGCGCTCTCTGCTGCTAATATCATACCAACGTATGCATCGACAGATTAGTCATTTTATGTTCTGTTAACAATCTTGCTCTACATCATAATTTCATTTTGAAACAAGATGATGTAATAATTTTTTCTCTTCCCGCCGTCAAGTCTACGATGGCTAAACATAAAATGTGAAAGACTGACTACTATAAAATATATAGACTATATAGAGATAATTTGGTCTTTTAACTTTACTTTCCTTAATTAAAAATCATGCATCAAGAATAGATTACAAAAGCACTTCCCATGACTTGTAGAATTCTTTAATGAAATTTATCTGTTCAATACTTCAAAAAAAGTAAACATTTTAGAAAAGGCACAATGCTTTTGAAAACCAGATTACTGTCCCGGACCGGAATAGTAGTTCAATTCTTTTGTGCAGACCTGTATTTAATTTAAAAATTTGTATATTATTCTATACATAGAATGATAAAACTTAGTATAGTAAGAAAATGCATAACAGATTAAAAATTCACCTTCAGCAATTTCTACCACTATATGGAAGCATACTTGAATTACATTGTACAACCCTGTATATTATGAACAGATTTTTATATGCCATACATATTAAGTTAAAATTTAATTCAGGCTAAATAGTGTTTAAAACTACTGAAATCATATTTCTACACATTATTATTCCTGGACGGCCATGTATTCAGTTTTTTTCGTGGCCCTGTATATGATTTTATTTATATTATACAAACATCTCTTAGTATACTAAATATAGTTCAGTTTGAAAGAGCATAACTCAATTAAAAGCCTCTTTTAAGCCATTTACGCTGATACTCCTTAAAGCTTACAAACTCTTTTGTGTAGCCTTGTATATGATCTATATTAGTTATATACACGCCGCATACTAAGCAAAGATTTAATTAAACTTAAAAACGCATGTCATAAACAAAATCACACTTCAAGCAATAATCGCTAATAGAAAGATACAGTACTGTATTTGAATTTTTTGTGTTTCCCTGTAAATGACCGATAAATGCTATGCATATCATTTTATACAACAAGTATTTTGTAGTAAGCCTCATTAATGTAGTATATCAATTTCATTCTATTTGATATAGTATAACAGAACTAAAATACGCTGCAAACCGCTTATCCCTTGACACTATTATGTAAAGGAATCCTTTTGCGGGGCCCTATAAATGAATAATAAGTTCTTTGAACCCCATATTGTCCAGAATGCGTAGTTAAATGCACTTCAGAAATGTATATCAATTTCATTATGTTTGAAATGGCCAACATCATTAAAATAAACTTGAAGCAATTTTTTCTCACTGAGCGTAATGCATCGGAATACTTTTGACTGTCCCTGTAGATGAACTATAGATGTAGTATGATGTAGATGAACACACCCTGTAGAAGAACACACTTTATTTTCAATAGCGATCGTGCTATTTTTAACGTCAAAAACATACAAAAAGTTCAAGGAGGTTGGAGTATATTTACGAGTGTTAGAACTCGGAAAGACTGAAGACAATCCAAATTCACAAACACTTTTAAACTATGTTGGAAAGTGTTAAATACTATTATTTATAATATTTTAAATTATAACTACAGCATTATAAGAAAAGAATAAATTAACACATTTTATCATTAAAATGTTGTTCTGTTTATAAAAGTTATACTTTAAGTTATTTAAATAACAAAGCATTTAAGTGGCCGACTACTGGTCCAGTGATGGCCGAACACTAGAATTGAGTGGCCGACTATTAGGCCTTTGCTACTTTTACGTTTAACTTTTTATAAATAAAAATTATAATCAGTTTTTTTAAAAACAATTGCTGAAACAGTAAAAGAAAAGTATACATTAACATGTGTCACTGTTAAAAATGTTGTATTGCTTTTTAAAATTAAGCTTTGAGCTATATACTAAAAGAAAGCGGTTAAGTGGCCGACTATTGGTGCTGTTACCCTATATTCTTTTCTCACATATTATTATATTAATTTTGCATAGATCAACACATTTTCCAGTTTAAAAGAGGAAACCGTCATAGGCAGGGTTTTTTTTCACACGTATTACTATATTTTAATATAGCTGTATTTTGCTAGCAGGCCATGCTGAGACAATGATTTTCATACGGGTTGGTTGAAAACTGGGACTGAAAATTTTGGCCCGTGAAGACTTGGAAGAATGAAACCAGTCCCGGCTCGGTACAGAAAACATTAATTAGGCCTGGTCAGGTCTAATTTATGTTTTGCCAAAATTATTTATTACTGACTCATTTAAGTAGACATTTTTTTTTTTAAATCCAGAAGCATGTAATCAGCAGGCATGAGGCATGAAGTGCTTTGAATACACTTTTCAAATACACTTTTAAATTTTCTGATAAATGTATTACATATTAAGTTATGATCAATTGCTACCTCATAATGATCTTTTGCCGATTGTCACGTTTTAAAAAAAAATCTGTCCCAAACGTCCACTTTGGCACCAATTTCTGAAAGACCAGTTGCCTTTATAGGAAAAAAGAGAATCGCTATCCATTTACGAATAAGAAAGAATATCTGCAAGTTTCGTGCATTTAAAAATGAAAATTTCTTCACGAAATTGTAAAAAAAGATGCAAGTTACGATTTCAGAACAGCTTTAAATAGTTTTTAAAAACCACAAAATATGGCTAATCAAAGCTGCACTTTATTTGTAGGATATTTTTTTCTGTTGAATTTTTAAGCTGGAACTCGTAACATAGAAAGTTATCAGAATTGAAATAGTCAAATATCATGTTGAGCAATTGAGCATAAGTATAAAAAAATTAAATATTATTTTAATTTACAATAATAAAAAAGAGTGTTGAACACAAAAAGATTTTTTTTCGATGGAGAAGGGAAAGGGGAGAGAGGGGAGACAGTGTGGAAAATTATTTTATTTTCTGCAAAATTACTTTGCTTGCATTTTTTGTGAGCTGTAGCGTTGATTCTGTTACATGAATTAGCCTGATTCAAGTCAAAAGATTTTTTTTAAATTAATTTAAATTAACTTTGAGATTCCTTCATTTCAGAAAACAAAGAAAAAATTGCTTTCAGTTTTTGCAGCAGAAAGTAAATGTATTGTGCAGAACGCCAGTTAGAAGAAAGATTAATGCTTATCATCAATGCACTTGTCTTTATATATCAATACAATTAATGATTTTAAAACAAGTTCAAAATAAATAAAAATTATCTTTTCAAACTGAATGACAAGAACCAGTGTTGCAGTCGTAAAAAAACAAAGGGTATACACTAAAGTCATGAACATTCATGGATACAGTATGCGCTAATGCTTTATTTGAGAAGCAGAGGGTATGCGGAGCTTCTTAAAAAAATCCAGAGAGAGGGTATACGGCGTATATCTCCGTTTACTCTTAACTACCCCGTGACAAGAACAGATCCAGATCTTAAAACATATCGTCGGTTTATATTAGGTTACAAAGGAAAAAATCCAATATTTTACAGTTCTCTATCTTATTATTATTTATCTTTAAAGCGGTTCTCGAGCTTCCTACTGAACAACGCAAAATTTTCTGACACATTTTCTGTCTCATTTTTAAACATATTGGCAGGCCTCCTGTTGAAGCGGAATACAATGGAAACTATAGTTTTACATTTTTTGATAAAATTACTTATTGTGTTATAAGCGATTGTGGTCACATGACAACAAGTTTTTTGCCTTTCTCGAGTGTCGTGTCTGGAATTTGGGTCAAAACTCCAACTTCGACAATATTTTCTGAAAAATCTTTTGTGTCTACCAAAAAATGGAAAACGTCTTTCGACTACATAGTTTCTGAATAACAACACCTGCCAATTTCCGAACAAAAATGAATTCAGAAATGTCTCAGAAAGTAGCTCTTTTGATTTAAAAACACCCTTAAGGATTTTTTCCCGCATTTTTTTTAAATAAATTTTTCAAAAAGCTTTTAGTTTTTAGAAGATACAATATACCATTATATATAGTAGCTAATAGAGATGTACCGAATATTCGGTATCTATTCTGTATTCGACCTTTTCGGCCATGTTACCGAATATTCGGTTAGGCCGAATATTAAGATATTCGGCCAAACCGAATACTTAAAAAAAACTTTTAAAACATTTTTAAAAATCTTACACAATTTCTACTTTTTACTGTCAACTTATAAAGATATTCATAATAATTAGAAACAGAATCATATTTAAGTAAAAAAGAATGTTTTTACGTTATTTACCTTTTGTAAAGTATTACTTAAGAAAATTAACCATTAATGGGGATTTTCATAGGAATTAACAATGTAAAAATGCAAGTTCCTGAACCTTTTCTAGTAAATAATCTGTTTCTTGCTTTTTCACAAAAAAGGGCACTTCTAATCAAAACAGAAAAACTTTCAGGGTTGATAATACACATCAACAAAGACAATTTTTGCTCAGAAAACCATAATCGCAATCCACTTATTAATAAAGTGTATCGCATCTCATTCGAGGGCAAACTTGGATTTTCATTTGTTAACCCAAACGAAGATATCATAGCTATATTTTTAACAAACTTGCTTTGATTTCTGTGAAATGTAATATCATGATGAGAAGTGCTGGAAATTGCCACTTTCATATTTAAACAACTATGAGGTAGACATTCCTTTATTCAGAATGCAATTTGTAGTATTTATACTGTGTCAATGGCCAAAATTCAGTCATTTTCAATGATATCATCACATTTAATACAAACTAAATTAATATGAAACAAATCTTGCTGAAATATCTTCCTTTACTGATAAAGTTGTGAACGAAAATTCAGTTTCGGCTTGTAGTTGCACACCCAGAATTTTTGACTGAATATATTGTAATTTTGATGGAATAAATGGAGTGAGGTATTGTTTCTTGTTCAAATTTTTTTTGTCTTGACCACATTATCTCTGTTGAAAGTTTGTTACAATATTTTTAGGAACAGTGTGTATGTTTACAATGTCTGAAAATAATCGCCCGTTCGAAACACTGATCTAAGATGCATTTAAAAACTTTCTTGCTAAATCAAAGAGAGTAGAACAGTTATTTTTGCTGAGTTGTTTGTTTTAGAATTAAAAGGAAAAAAATTATTCACTTGGTTTGATTCATCAGAAGCTATGAAATATTAAATTTTTTTAATTAATAAAATTTTAAAATTCTCTTCTTAAAAACCTCAAAGCAGATTTTTTTCATGTATAAAGTTTCTTGTAAAATGTTCTTGTTTATCAATATGCAAGTTTCTGCATTAAATATTGTGTAAAATTATTTTAAAATTTAACATTTTAATGCCTTTAATCTTTGAAATATAAAAGTACTCGACCAGCCGAGTACTTGGTATTTGGCCGAATAGTTACTACTCGGCTGGCCGAATATTCGGTATTTGGCCTAACAGTTAATTCGGCTAGCCAAATATTCGGTATACGGTTCGCCTGTAGGCCGAATATTTGGTAGAAAAGTTATTTTTGCTAAGTTGTTTGTTTTAGAGTTTTAAAAAAATTATTCACTCTCTCTTGGTTTAATTCACCAGAAGAAGCCATGAAATATGAAACTGTTTTAATTAATAAAATTTTAAAATATTCGACCAGCCGAATATTTGGGATTTCGCCAAATAGTTACTACTCGGCTAGCCGAATATTCGGTGTTCGGTTCGCCTGTAGGCCAAATATTCGGTATTCGGTCAAAATCACTATTCGGTACATTACACCGTTTTAATTTTCTTTGATAAACAAAAATTCCTGGTTCTCTCTTATTTTTTGTTTTGAAAAACAGACAATACCACAGTAAACATCTGGCGACATCCTGTCCCCCGAAAGAAACCGCGAAATATCCACCCCCTATAGCTTTCAGTGTCCAGCAAAAGGAATTTTAACGAACAAGTCTGGCCTTCTAATTTCATTTGCATTGGTAAAGGAGTGTACCCATTTACCCTCAAGACCTTTTTCTACAGATTCCTTTCTTGAATGAAGTGAAGATATTCTCTGTAGGGATACTGCATAGAAATAGGAAGAAGGTATATTTAATCTTCTAAGGGATACTGTATCATGGACCCCCCCCTCCCCCTCCGTTTTACACCCATGGAATAGCTAAAAAGTGAAATTGCAATCGACTCTGAGCGAAAATAATAATAATAATAATAATAATGCAAAGAGAAAGGAAGTTTCTAATTAGAAAATATTTAATAATTTTAAATATGTTTTGACATTGTTTTCTGTTTTGTAATAAATTTTGTAATACATTTTTAAAAATTCTTAAAAAAAAGGAAAAAAATCAGAGCCAAATGATGCAGTTTTTGAACGAAAGTTAAATTACCGAATGTATATGAGTTTACCGAAGTGTGTGTGTGGGGGGGATCGCACCCCCTCCCCTGTAACTGTGTAGTTAGTACCACTAGTATAAAGAATAAATGAAAAGAAATAAGGATTGATCCAAGTTGTTGAACTAGAAAAAATAAAACATCTGCAGAACATCCCAAGTTTGTTTCATTTGTATTATAGATTAAAATTATTCTTTGTCAGTCTAAATTTTCATTTTATTATAGATACATCAAAATCCGAAGTATTCAAACTTTTGCAATGAAAGAGGAGCCCAGGACAGTAAAGAAGTACAAGAAAATGAACAATATAACCTTCTCTGATAGAATAATAACACAGTATAGAACCAGTTATCCAGTATCGTCGAGGTTAGGTGTATTCCGGATAACTGGTTGGACATTACAGCAACATCCATTTGATCAGATATGTAGACTACATGTAGCTGTGGCATTGCTTCTGATTTCAAATAATTTTTAGATTATTCAGATTAGAAACAGATATAATCAAGATCAACGATTAATCAGAGTTTGAAAGAACACAATTTATGGGAATCACTTGAAAACAATCCTGCATAAAAATCAAGACACCTAGTATCTAAATAAATATGCTTCTATTTCAAATGCTACATGTTGGCATCATTTATTAACAAATGCCTGTGACAAGCTTTTGCTGCATGTTACTTTTCTGGAAAGATTCTGAAATCAATCAGTTGGAAATACTAATTCTGGATAACTAGTTTTGGATAATTGGTTTCTGGATAAACGGTTCCATACTGTAATTAAAAAACCAGTTGATGTCTTGTAAATGACTGTCCTTGAGATTTTTCTCAATGACTGCTTATGCTTATAGACCGGGAGTCAGCCGCAAAAACAATCACTTCATTGGGTTGACAGCTGAAATTCCAGGATTCGACAGAACTCGATTAGCATATTAAAATGCAACTGGTAAGTTAAGTCATATTTTGATGGAAACCATCTGCAGTCCCGATTTTAGTGGTTGATCAGTCGGTTTATCGATGTGTTTTCCTGCACAAAAAGGTATAAAAACATGGAGGACTGGATGCAAGAAACACAATGGTAAGCCTACCGGTCAATTAAGGTCTGCAGGTGGTTTCTACCAAGATATGAGTTAGCAGGACAGTTGTATTCTAATAAGGGAGTTAGGTTTTAACTAATCCTGGCATTTTAGCCATCAACTCACTGAGGTGAGGTTTGTGCAGCTGTCTCCCGGTCTATAAGAGGAAATCTGAATCATGCATAATTTCCAATATTACATTTAAGCTTGAATTAAGCACATTAAATATTTTCATTTCAAGATCCATCAAATGTTCTCGAAAATGGTGTAGAAAAATGTATACATACATAGCTGCCAATGAGAAGAGTTCCATATCCTGTTTTGTTTGGCGCGATTGCCGAAGGAATCCAAAATGGTGCCAAAAGGCCATTTCAGCATCTCACCAAATTTTTGAAGATGGCAGAAAAATGTGGTTTTTGAATTTTTATAAACATATGTTAAACATTATAAAAGTTATAACTACATGTATTATTTATATATATATATTATATATGTAATTTTCAAATTACGCGTGCATATATAAATACATATAAATAAATACTTTATACTTATTTATATGTATCTTTATAATTTTATATATTTATTTATGTGAAATTAAAGCACAAAAATTATATTATATACTTAATGTTATATATATCTTTAAAACATATAAAATGCACAAAAAATAAATTTACATAATATTACATCCACAGAAAAATATCCTTAATCCCCTCCGTAATTTTAAAAATCATATATGTATTCATTTAGCTATATATATTCATTTTTCAATATAAAGGATAAAATTACATTAAAGATAAAATTTTTGGCTCTCTTTACATAATTGTATTGAAATATGGAATACTTTTATTTTCCTAATTTTTGGGTTTGGGCCATTTTTAACCTGACAAGACTAAGAGTCTTTAAAAGTTTGTTTTTAGAAAAAAGCACAAGAATCTGCTTTTCGAGTTTGTTTTGAAGCTGGGGAAGGACATTTCCAGATCATTGTGTGATTACTTCCTTTTTAAGCATACCTGTTATACGTATTTGTTTTAATATGCCATGTACAGTCGTTGAAAAAAAAATGTAAACACCTCCTACTAACTCCTCAACAAATTATCATAAAAGAAAGTTACTGGTACCGAACGATTGGAAATAAAATCTACTTTTAAATGATGTATATAAAATTGGCTTAGGGGTTAAACCGAACCCAAACTTCATTTTTTAAAATTTAAATACCCAATTTTAACAAGATATTTTAAATCTTCGGTACAAAGTATGCCTAGACACCAAATTTCAAGCAATTTGAATGATACGTTTTTGAATTATAAACTTTCAAATTTTAGTGCTTCTAATGTTAAATTACATTTTCATCTTTTTAGGAATATCTCCTGAAATTATACTTTTAGTGTGCTAATTTTTTTATGTAGCAATAATACTAAAATACCCAAACATAAATACGTTGAATTTACAATTTTTATAATTTTATGATATGAATTATGAAATTAATATTCGAAAAAATTATGAATTGCAACCTACCATTTTTTTGATGGATTTAGATTTATTAAGTTCTGCTTTATCGAAATCCAAAATTTCACATTTTTCTTCCAAGTAGTTTTCAAATTATGCTTAAAAAATGGAAAAATCATGGTTTAAGGGGCCCTCTATGATAGAAGCGACTAGATATTTTGAAATTGTTTATGCTGTCCTGTAATATAGCAGTCTTCAATGACTGCTTCAGTGACGCTTAAGTTGCCTTGATCAAAAAAATGATGGCTCTCTCTGTCAACAATTGAGTACCAAACTTCAATTTGGATACAGCCCCTAAAATACGCTCGTTTTAAAATAATTAATTTCTCAGAAACTTATCGTACAAATTGCATAAAAATTTGTTTTTAGGCTAATTGAAGGATGTAGAGTTCATTTATGATGTCACAACTGCGTACTGCTATTGAAAAAAATAAAGTTATGGTTTGTTTTAATATGTAGGTGCCCCCTAAGCAAATTTTATATACATCAATTAAAAATAGACATTTTTACTAATCGTGTGGAAACAGTAACTTTCTTCTACGATAATTTTTGCAGAGTTTGTAAGGGTTGTTTACTTTTTTCCCCAGACTTTACTTTTTACTAAAACCAATATCTTCTGAGGCTATCATCTATTGGGCATAAAATCCTGTATGGGGTGAGTGTAAACAGACTTGAATCCAAAAATTACGTTTATGTCAACGTAAAATCAAAGAAAATTTATTTATAGTTTTTTACAATTATGAATATAATCCAGATCTTTTCTGAAGGAAAACTACTACATATAGGTTCAGTGATATTCAAATACGAGGGTGTCAGTAAGTAGGTTATAAACTGATATGAGAGTTCAGAAATTAGTAGTAAATTGTTTGGCAGCATAATCTAACTATAAGATGTTAATTTCGAATTTATGAGACACAAATTGTACAAGACGATCAGGGTCATTCAAAAGTTGTTGACAAAGAGCGAAGTGGTCATCCAGTTGAGATTGTTGAAGAAGGAGTTGAGGAGTCTTGAGTTGAAGAATCAGTGTGGAAGGTTGAGGAAATGGTTAGAGCTGACATGCAAACAACAATAAATTGCATAGCAACCATTTCCTCAACCTTCCACACTGATTCTTCAATAGAAATCTCAACTGGACGACCACTTCGCTCTTCGTAAACAACTTTTGAACGACCCTGCTCATCTTGTATAACTGCTGTCTCATAAATTCAAAATTAATATCTTATATTTGGATTATGCTGCCACCTAGTGGTATATTTGGAAAAAATTTACTACTAATTCCCAGCGACTCTATGAGTTTGGGACCTACTTACTGATTTACCCTCGTACATAGCTTCTGATCAAAGTGATATTTTAGATCTTCTATTGAAAATTAGGTTAGCCTGAATCTGAAACAAGTAGAATCCCTGCAACGGAAATCAGAATCACAACAGAAAAAAAAAAACCAGTTCTTACCCAACTCATGGGCGCAAGAAGTCTATCCAAACCTAGAAAGAAACTTTCTTTTTTAAACCTAGACTGAATTTTCATGAAAGTGATTAAAAATTTTTGCCAGTAAAATTGTGTGGAAACTATTATCTGTCAAGAAATTCTCCAGGACTGAAATCACTCCTGTGACTGAAGTCTTGCACCCATGACCCAACTTAAAACAAAAATTATATTTCAAATCTACCAAAAACACGACCTAAACCTGACAAAAAAAAAGTTTGTCTTCTAAAAACACTTCAACCTCATCCTTAAATGGAACAAAAATAATCCATATTCTGATACAATATTGGAAAAAACAGACTATCTCTAATATCAACTTTATATTTATTTTTGAATGAAGATATACCATATATATTCAATTATGCTCAAATATCTTTATCAACTCAACCTGCAATGGAAAAAACTGCATATACCCAATGATGCAGGACTCTAACCTGTAACTTAAAATTAGGGGAAGAAAGAAACATTTTCTGATATTAACTAGATAGCTTAAATATACTCCAATAAAAGATTACCTCAAAACTGCAAAGATACAAAATACTGAATACAAAATTTTATTCAATCTCACTTTACAAAAGTTAATTGGAGTTGAATTATAAGTGATAAGACTACAAACGCAGAATCGTCTGTTAGCAACAGCGGTCTGAATTTGATTATAAAGACATAAGTGGCCTGTCTGAAATGTATCCGACTTTTGGACGAAAAAAATATATAATTTGCCTGATGGGATTGGGACCCTAATCTCATTCAAAGTAGGACCTTGTGCCACCACACACTAAGGCCAAAGTTGCTCCCACTGCCGAAAACACTTCTGGAACGCTTCTTCTGGAATAGTGTTAAACTCTGCCATCGCATTCTGCATACATCACCTACACTCTCAAAACAGGATCCTTTCCATCGCGCCTTCAATTTCAGAAACCACCAAAAGTCACAAGGAGCCATGTCTGGACAGTAAGGAGGTGGGTGAATGATTGAAACTTTATTTTTTACCAAGAAAGTCTGAATCAGGTGTGATAAATGAGCTGGAACATTGATGAATCTTACAAATTTTTTTGCTTTGAGAATCACCAATTTTTGACAAAATTTGACGTAGTACCTCTGTTCAACTCGTTCAGTCATCTTGAGAGAAATCAAAATTTGACAAACATGTATGACAGCACCTCGCTCGATGGCCAGCAGGCAATGACTGGTTCACTGGAATCCGGGGGGGGGGGGGGGGATTCAAGCATGCACATTAAACTGTCTCCTTCTAATGTGCACAGGGGTGCCAAATTAGAATCACATGATTCACATGAGAAAAATCAAGGTCAGACCAAGGTGAGGACCAGACAGACCTCATAGAATGAGAACAACACTCAGCAAAATGCATCTGGAATGTATATCATGACAAAATTCGATGAAATACTGGCCTGTATGACTTTGTTTCACAGAAGAATCAAAATTTTTCACAAGTAGAATAAAATAATTATAATATAGAAATATTTTACACTTTTTCTGAATAAGTTGTAATTAGCAAAATAAGAATCAAATGTTAAACTAGGTTTATTTCTTTAAGTTCCTAAAACTTAACATTACTAGTTTTGCTAACACTAATTGATATATCAATTTCAACTTCTCTATTTATCAACACTTAAAAAAATATATAATTCCACAATTTTTTTCCTTTTTCTAATATATTTAGTGAGATTTTTTTTAACTGAATCATTGTATATTTAGTTAAAAAAGCAAAAGTTTTTCAATAATGAATATTGAACTATACAGAACTTAAATATTACTTAAAATTACAACATTTTATCCAACACATCTTTCAGAAAAATGATGTTGGCATGAAAATAAATAACTTAAATGCAGAATAAGTCTTTTGTTTCATTTTTTTTAATGAACAGATAAAGAGTTTTTTAGTTGGTCCATTGAATCCATTCTGAGGCCCATTTATGTTACACATTTTTTTGCCATTAGTTCAAAATAAAATGTGGGGACATTAACAGAACCTTTAACCTTCTCACAGATTCATATGTATTCAACTGCTCTCTCAGCGAGTGCAACATATTGTTAAAGACCACATGAATTTTTTTCATTAAAAACAATGTTGAGACTGAAATATCTTCACAGATAAAAAAAATCATTTCTACAGATATTTAACATTAGAGTCTTATCCAGTGATAAAATCCATTTTAAACAGTAAATAAAACTTTTCACCAAATTCTACTGGCTCTCTTGAACATCTGCAAAATTTTATCCAACACATCTTTCAGGAAAATGATATTGGCATGAAAATAAATACATAGTGTCAACTTACCAATAATTTCTGTAAAATTGTTCCAGTATGACCTAGGTCAAATAAGCGATTTTTATACTGGAAAAAAATTCTAATAAATTTATATAAGGAACACAATGCAATGAGACACATCTGAATAAGTAATATTATTGGTTCAAAACCAAACATGCTTATTTGCTACAGGAGATATAGGTACAGTTTTTCAGAAATTATCGGTAAAAAGGCAAGTATGTAAATAACTGAAATGCAGAATAAGTCTTTAGTTTCACTTTTTTAAATATATACATTAATGAGATATTTAGTTGTTCCTTTAAGGTCCTTCTTAATATAGGCATGTTAAAGTTATAGATTTTCATCATCTCTAATATCTTCATTTGGAAAAATCAAATGGAGGATATTTCTTTTTAGCCATATTTTCAAAATAAAATGTGAAGTTTTAGGCTGTTAGCTTAACCTTTAGATTTTTCACAACTTCATAAACATTCAACTCCTTCTATGGTGGATGCAGCATATTGTTAAGAAGTACATGAATTTTTTCATTAACAACAATGTTGAGAGCAAAATATCTTCTTCAATAAAATAAAGTACCCTGTTTTTTCATTTCCATAGAGCTTTAACATTAGAGTCTTATCCAATGAAAAAAGTCATATGCAATAGTGAACAAAACTTTTCACCAAATTCTACAGTTTTGGCTCGCTTGGATTTGTTCAGTGCTAGTTTAAACTTGACAGTGTTAATGTTAATATTGTTTGAAACAATTGTTCCACCAAGCCAAGCCTGCAAATAACAGTTAATTTTTTTTAATCTACTACTATTTTAAAACAAAAATAATCTACCTCAATAACATATATCATGAATATTTTATTTTGGAAATAGTGTTAGGTAAACTAATAAATGGGCTGACGGTAGCAGCCCGGTTTGTTCAGTAAGTTTGTTAATTCTATTATTACTCTTTTGTGCTTTTAGCCCTTTTGTCGAGCATTCCTTTAACCCTTTCTGGTACACTGTGCCTGGGCCGAGTTACCTAATTTTAAATCCAAACTTACGAATGGCACCAAGAATATTTTATTAAAATTTTGCTTTTTCTATAAACATGTAAAGTAACATGTTTTTAACATCTAAAAAATCGTTTTAAAATTCCAGTGTCAGTAAATCATTTCATCATTTTACAACAGAAAATGCCCATGCCGGAAAGGGTTAAGCAAGGGCTAGGAGTTAAATTTCAAAAATTTTAGGATACAATTTCCACAATTTTTTACTGACATATGATATAAAATTTATATAGCAGTTTTATTACATTTTAAATTTATCATTTCTTAACAATTAACATGAGGAAGATACGCAGTTTAAAAAGAGTATATGAGACTTTATGTATCGTTAACTCTTTCAGGGGCAGGAAAATTCTGTTCGTAAAAAGATGAAAGAATTGACTGACACCAGAATTTAAAAAGAGATTTTTCAGAAAGTAAAAATCTACAAAATCATTCATTGCGTGTTACAATTTCTATGGTTCTTCTTATAACACGCATCTTGTAACATGCAAAAATTCAATACATAATGATGCAGCATCATTTAACATGCCAAATTTGGGGCTCGAGATACCGAATGGTTACAAAAATAAAATAAGCATCCAAGAAAAATAAAAATAACACGCATATTATGAAAGAATACATGAAAATTGAATTATGGAATTTCACAGACCATGCAATTTTAAAAAATATTTGTTTGTCTTGAAAATGACGCGGGTACAGTTGAAACATGTAAACAGTCAAATAAACCTATTTTTACTTTAGTGTTTTAAAGCTTTAATTTACACCTTTTAGCAATTAAAATTACTCTATTATTCTAGGTGTTAATTTGCTATTTATGTAAATATCAGGAGTTTTAGGATAATTTGGACACCGCTTAAACCTGATTTATGAATGTGTTATTGTAGGCTACGAAATCGCTTAGATGAGCCATTTTCATCTTCTTCAACATTTCGCTTATCGGTCTTAAAAATGGAGTCGCCCGACAGGCAAAACAGTTGATCCCATCTTTGTTTTTTTGATGCAAAATGCTCTCTAAAGAAACGACACATATTCTTTTCAAATACCTCTTTAAATTTTAACATCTGATTTGTTGATGGCAAGCATTCCTTAATAAATAATTCAAGAAGATCCCATTTATTGCCACGTATGGACTGTTCGCAAAAAATATTGATGCGAGTATTGTAAACAAGTTTATCTTTGACTGCAAGGGTAGTATCATTAAGGATTAATCTGATGTTTTCTTTATCTTTATTATCTAACAAATACGGTAGGAGCCAACTATCATGAATTTCATTTGTAATCAAACTTTTTAGAGCAAGAGGGCTTTCCTGCCAAAAATCTCTGAAAAGATTCTGATAATTACAGTCCTTATAGCCGTATGTAACACGAAGGACAATGTTATTCAATAAACTGCTATAGTCCCATTTTGAAAGAAAATCCCACATGCAATTTGCTATTCTGATAAAAAAGCCCTGGAAAGGCCATTTTTGAAAACAATGTAACACTGTATAAGGGTAATTTTTAAAAACTTCCATTCGTTGTTCTTCATTCATTTCTGATATTAAAAAACATAAAGTATCATTATCTGTTACATTTTTTGCAGATTTTACCAAGGACTCCTTCCTTTCCAGCGGGGTTAATTTTTGTAGGAAGTACTCAGCCGCTACTTTATTACCATTTGCTGCACACTGCTCAAATTGATCTTTGTAAGATATATGTGTATTGGTTTCCTCTCTTCTCTTCATGTTGTGTAACCAAAACCTAATTATTGGAAATTTGGCCCAATGAAATTCTTTGAGATCCTCAGGCAACTTCTTCCAAAATTTGTGAATATCGTCCTCCAAGCAATAAGTGCATGCCAGTTTGTAACGTGTGGATACATCCAAATTCTCATCTCTAACTAACACTTCTGCTGTTTTCTTTCTATCGATTGTACCATGTGGAGTCCAACAAAGTTCAGCTGGTAGATTTACACAAATAGGAAAGTGAATGCAATGGAATACCATCCATTCTGAAATTTGTAAGCCAATAGGCTTAACAAAGCCTAACACTTTCTCTTTCAAAAGTTGTGGCAGTGAAAGCTGCGGTACTTTTTCTATTACTCTTTTTTCGATTATCAGCCATTTTGAAACACTCATAATCGGATCACTAAAATTGTGTTTTTCTATTAAGGTCCTAATATCATTCTGGTTCCACAATAAAACAGCAATCTTAACGCGAGTCATATGCTGAAGTGAGGGCTTTAGAATGAACTTCATTATTAATCTAAAGGAATCATTTCATGTGCCGAAAAACCAAATTGATTTAAGAACACTAAAATCATGAGTTATAATGTCTTTAGGAAATCTTCTTTCAGTATTTCTTTGCTAGGAATTCACACACATACACACACCCACATATATATATATATACATTTACTTTTAATAATGCCGAAGTGAAATTTGGTATTTATAGATTATTGCAATCAAGAGCACATGTATTTTCATCAAGTGTTATTTTGTCTTAAAAGTCACTTTTGTTACTATCTACCCGCAATACTGGTAGTACTTGTCTATGCATTTCTTATTGTGGCTTCATTTCTGTTTTCGCATTTATAATAACAATAATAATAATAAAAGTTTGCTTAATTAGCTTAGCACCATTGGTAATTCTTTTATTTTAAACATGCATTTCACTCTTTTAATTGTTACAGTTGAATTGGATATTTTAGAAAGTCAATAACACAAGTATGATGGTAAGGTGGATAATGATACTCCACTGAGTATTATAGACAGCAATTACTGCAATTGCAGTCCTTGAGGTATTTAGCTGGAGTACCGGAAACTCTATGGCTGGTTAGACGCTTGATGGAAATATTGCTGAATTATTGGAAGGCACACCAAAGGAGTATGACCTAGAAAAGTAAGTAAAATAATCATTTAAACAGAATGCGAAACACTGAAATCTAAAAGAAAGAGTTATTTATCAGTGAGTAAAGGGTATAAACAGTATAAGGCTGCCAACTTTCTGTAGTATTAAAGTTGTATTTCTATAAGGAAAGGGCAGCTGACGTCACTGTTGGTCGTATTACTGTTGGTTCAGCAAGAAAACCTGTCCGTTCTTTATGACTCCTACCTGTACGCATGAGCTAGGGAAATTTGATTGGTCTACGTTTAACACGCCTCTGATATGATTGGCCTACATCGTCTAGACTATTCCTGCAATGATCTTTATGGCAAAAATGTAATTGGTAGATTGGTTGACAGAAGTGTTTGTTTGTAAACATGCCCTTTCCTTATAGTATTTGTTCCGTTCCGGAAGTATATCCAGCTCCCCCTAGCGAGCTGTCTGTAAAAAAGGTAATTAAGCTGTTGATCGTCAAAGCATTAATACGTATTTCAAAACACTCCATCCACACTACGCGATGGATATTAATTATGATTTGCAATCTATTCAAATTTGTGAAATTTATGTTTGTGTAAGTGTCTTGTGCAGTTTTTACGTGTGAAATAAAATCAATTAAAAAGAAAACTAAACGTCTACAGTCCACCATCCTATCGACAATTGTGGCCCGAGAGAGCCTGAGAGCTACTATGGATAAGCTTAACAGATTAAAAGGCACCGTAAAGGCTGCTATCACAAGATTAGAGCAGTTTTTAACTGATACTACCGATATAAAAACAACGAATGTGAGCACATTAGAAGTAAAATTAAAAAAGACAGAAGCTCTTCAAAATAAATAAGAGAACAATATTTTGACACCCAAGAATTATCTGCGCAACAAATGCAAGATATAGAGGAGGATATTGACACTGCTAATGAAAGGCTCGAACAAGTTGAGGTAAGCTTAAAAGTTTTATTAGCATCTTTTGAAAATAAATGTAATGTTGCAAGTGTTGATGATCATTTAAATGAAAACAAAACAAAGGTGCGCCTCCCTGAAATTCCATTACCTACATTTGGAGGTGATTACTGTGATTTTGCTAATTTTAAAATGCAATTCACTAACTTGATTATAAATAATACTCAATTAGATAATAGTCAGAAGCTATTTTATTTAAAAGCTTCTTTAAAAAATGAAGCTAAACATTTAGAATCACCTGATGATGATTTCAATTCGTTGTTTCAAGCTCTGATACATAGATACGAAAACAAAAGATTGTTAATCGATTCACATATTTCTGCAATTTTAAATTATGAGAAAATGCAATATGAATCCCCTAAAGAATTGCGTAATTTTATTGATTGTATTAACAAAAACATTCACACACTCAAAATTATGGAATATACACAAAATAATTTATCAGAAAGTGTGTTCATAAATATAATTCTGAAAAAATTGCATAACGAAACTCAAAAGCAATTTGAATTATCTCTTCAAAACTCAGATGTTCCGACGTTTGATTATTTAATTTCTTTTTTAGAAAAGAGATGCCTAGTTTTAGAAGCGATAAAACTTTCGACTGACGCCAATATGTCTCAAACGAAGCCCTTGAAATCTAAGAATAATTATGCAGTAAATAAATCCAGATCATTTTTTATCAACGATAATAAAAATAAAAATAATGTAAAGCCATGTGTGTTATGCAATTCGCCTCACCCCCTTTTCAAATGTTCTGCTTTTTTAAACATGAATATTCGTGTAAGGAAAATGATTGTAAGTAAGAATAAATTATGTTCAAATTGTTTACGATTACATCAAGGCCAATGCAATTCTAAATTTACTTGCAGAACATGCAAATTGTCACATAATAGTTTACTACATGAAGTAAATGATACGTCAGAAATGGCAATAATAAATAAAAATAACGAGTTTGTTAAAAATAAACAAATAAGCAATTCTGAACCTGAGCAAAAAAAGAGACGCCATTAATTGGTTCCAATTTGTTACTAGAAGATAAAAGAAATTGCGCAATATTAAACACAGCTATAATGTTAGTAACTGATGTGTTTGGAAATAAAATTAGATTAAGAACAATTCTAGATAGTGGGTCGTCGATTAACGTATTAAGTAAGAGCGCAAGCAAGAAATTAAATCTAAAACCAAAACCATTCAAGGGTGTTATTTCCGGTATAAACGAGTCATCACAGGAAATAAAGCAAATTATCAATGCAAAAATATCAAATGAAAAAGGAACATTTTCTAAAACATTAGAGTTTGCAGTTCTACCAAAAATAACAAACAATATTCCGGTTGAAAAATTAGACATTTCAAACTTATGCATCATAGAATTAGCGGACAATAATTTTCATATACCTGGTCAGATTGATGCATTGATTGGTAGCGAGGTATTTTTTGACATTTTAAAGAGTGAGCAAATTCGTTTAGCAAATGCTAATTGTATGTTACAGAATACAGTATTTGGGTATATAATCACAGGTTCACTTCCACAAGTTGAAAATAAGTCATATTGTTGCCTCTTAACTGAAAATAGCTTAGACAATACTTTACAGAATTTTTTTGAAATAGAATCTTTACCTGGGGATAATAAAGAAACTGTCAAAGGGGATGAAGAAATATTTTGTGAGGAACATTTTAGAAGCACCTATAAATGCGATCACACAGGTAGATTTACAGTACAACTACCATTGAAAGAAAATGCAGAATCAGTGTTAGGAAGTTCTAGAGAAATTGCAGCTAGGCGATTAACTAGTTTATGGGCTAAATTAGATAAAAATAAAACAATGGCTAACTTATATACAGCTTTTATGGAAGAATACGAAACTTTGGGGCATATGACACAAATTAAAAGTGAAAACGAAAATAAGCTGTCTTATTACATTCCACATCATGCTGTGTAAAAACCAGAAAAAATATCCACTCCCCTGAGAGTTGTCTTCAATGCAAGTTCAAATACATCTAGTGGTTATTCACTTAATTCTATTTTATTAAATGGGGGAACGGTTCAGCAAGATTTATTTTCGATTAGAACTAGATTCCATACCCACAAATATACATTCTGTGCAGACATTAAGAAAATGTACAGGCAGATCCTGATTGACACACAACAGAGGAATTGGCAAAAAATTCTTTGGAAGTCCAGTAAGGACGCCCCGATAAAAATATATGAACTGAACACGGTTACATATGGCACTGTTAGTGCTCCCTTTCTTGCCACGCGAACGTTGAAAGCTCTTGCTGATGAAGAAAGAAACGATTTTCCAAAAGCTGCAGAAGTGATTCATAACGACATGTATGTTGATGATTGTTTATCTGGTGCAGGTTCCTTACAAGATGCACAGGACTTGCAATCTCAACTAATTCTGATCTTAAAAAGGGGAGGGATGGAGCTACACAAGTGGGTCTCCAATCATCCTGAATTATTACGAGACACAGCCATATCAGAATATGCATTTGACGAACACTCGCAGCAAATTTCTGCAAAAACTTTAGGGGTGCTTTGGAAACCTGAATCAGATCATTTTACTTTTAAAATTAGTATCGAACCCAAAGATGTTTATACTATGAGAGAAGTTTTGGCACAAATTGCTAAAATTTACGATCTCTTAGACCTAATTGGCCCTATTCTAACCAAAGCAAAAATTTTCATGCAACATTTATGGGAATTAAAGATAAATTGGAATCAACATCTGCCTGCCAGTTCTCTTCGGAAATGGCAAAATTTTCTGGTTAAATTGACAGAAATGAATCATCTTACAATTCCACGATATGTTTTGTCTGAAAACATTGCAGGTCTAGATTTACACGGAGTTTCAGACGCTTCTGGAAAGGCCTATGGAGCAGCCATCTACATAAGATCTCTCTCCACAACTGGACAGTTCAAGTCTAATCTTCTGTGCAGCAAATCCGTGTGCCTCCCCCTCCCTAAAGCCAATGACCATCCCGCGACTAGAGCTGTGTGCAGCTCTACTTTTGGCAAAACTGGTTCAAAAAATAATTCCCATACTAGAGCTATGCTTTGAAAAGGTGTGGCTATGGGCAGACTCATCGATTGTTCTATTTTGGCTTAACACACCACCCTACAAACTTAAAACTTTCGTTGACAATACAGTCACCACGATCCAGTCTATTTCTGAGAATTATCATTGGAATAATGTATCCTCAAAATCCAATCCAGCAGATA
Organism: Maratus speciosus; assembly: GCA_963932465.1. Classification (NCBI taxonomy): domain Eukaryota; kingdom Metazoa; phylum Arthropoda; class Arachnida; order Araneae; family Salticidae; genus Maratus; species Maratus speciosus. The sequence goes on along the minus strand of OZ010799.1, from coordinate 446,015,550 downwards.
TCATCTCCAGAGGTGCAACAGCCAACGATCTGATCAATAAGGATTTGTGGTGGTTTGGACCAGAATTTCTTCAAAGGGAAATTATAGTTCCCAACCAGTTTCCTACTGTCACAGATATTGAGTGCGAACAAGAACTGAAATTTGATTATACTTTATTGACTACGAACAATAACTCTAACGATTTGTTTAATGTATTATATAATTCGTCTAATGATTTTCTCAAATTAATTAGAATATGTAGTTTTATTTTTAGGTTCATCAATAACAGCCGCCATAGAGATATAAAACGGAAGCAGCTTACCGGAATTGAGTTACAAAATAGTTTACAATTTTTAGTAAAAAAGGCCCAGGAAGGTAAGTTCGCTCCTGAATTAGCAGCACTCAGAAAGGGACAAACTGCTCCTTTTTCCAGTAAGTTAAAGGGATTAGATCCTTTCATTGACAACTGTGGATTACTTCGTATAGGGGGCAGATTAATAAATTCTGACTTACCTTTTGATGCTAAGCACGAATTAATTCTGCCCAGTGATCATAAACTCACTAAATTAATTTTTGAGTACTTTCATAAAAAGTATTTTCACGTAGGTGCCCAGGGATTACTTCATCAAGTAAGGATGAAATATTGGCCTATAAAGGCTAAAAGCATTGCGCGAAAAACAGTGCACACTTGTGTCACATGTTTCAGGCATAACCCCAAAACACTAGGATCAGTTAATGGGAGACCTCCCATCGCAACGCGTAACACCTAACCACACGTTTCTCAATGCAGGTGTCGATTTTTGTGGCCCCTTCCACATTAAGTACAAAAATCAGGGAAAGGGCACTTATTCCAAAAGTTATGTGGCCATATTTATTTGCATGGCTACCAAGGCTATTCATTTAGAGATAGTAAGCGAGTTATCCGCTGCTGCATTCATCGCTGCGCTTAAAAGATTTTGCGCCAGGAGAGGCAAAGTAAATACGCTAACTTCTGACAATGCCACTAACTTTAAAGGTGCGTCAACAGAATTAAATAACTTTAAGAAATTATTGGCCACTCCCAACGAGGAATTATCAAACTTCTTTGCCGAAGAATTCATAACTTGGAAATTTATCCCACCGTGATCGCCTAATTTTGGCGGTCTATGGGAAGCTGGCGTTAATTCCTTCAAACATCATTTGCTTAGGGCCGTAGGTAATAATAAAATCACTTTAGAGGACTTTGAAACTCTAGTAGTCCAAATTGAGGGGTTCCTAAATTCCCGACCTTTATTTCTGCTTTCTGGTGACATAAATGAGTTTGAAGTGCTTACGCCAGGGCATTTTTTAATTGGCAGATCAATTAATAGTATTCCAGAGCCTAATGTTATAAATATTTCTGACAATAGATTAACCCACTGGCAATTAATTACCAAATATGTTCAATGCATTTCGAAACGTTGGTCTATTGACTACCTAAATCACTTGCAGCAGCGCGGTAAATGACAATTTACAAAAGAAAACATAAAGTTAGGATCTTTAGTGTTATTAAAAGAAGAAAATCTCCCACCATGTAAGTGGGCTCTTGCCCGAATTATGGAAATAATTCCAGGCAAGGACAATAGGGTTCGTGCAGTCAAAGTCAAAACTGAATGTGGTATATTTTTAAGAGACATTTCAAAAGTGTGCCTGTTGCCCATTAAGGACTCTTAAATAATGTTTATGCATCATTGTATTTCTTATATATATTATTTTTAAGTAATTATCCTGATTGTTTTGTATTTTAGTATCATTTGTAGTGTTAATTAGTTATTGTGTTTATTAAATGCTGAAATATTTCATCCCCGGGCGGCATGTTCCGTTCCTGAAGTATATCCAGCTCCCCCTAGCGAGCAGTCTGTAAAAAAGGGAATTAAGCTGTTGATCGTTAAAGCATCAATACGTATTTCAAAACACTCCATCTACACTACGCGATGGATATTAATTATGATTTGCAATCTATTCAAATTTGTGAAATTTATGTTTGTGTAAGTGTCTTGTGCAGTTTTTACGTGTGAAATAAAATCAATTAAAAAGAAAACTAAACGTCTACAGTCCACCATCATATCGACCAGTATTAAACATTATGAATCAAAAAATTCGTTTAAAAAAACATGTGATTTGTATGAGATATTTATTGATTCCATTTAAGTAAAATTTCTAGTCGGAAATATGTATATTTGATTTCATAAAAAGAGAGAAGAGAAGTTTGGTATGTCAGGTATCAATATCAGTAAAGAAATTTAGATACAAGAAACATAAGAAAAGAATGTACTTCTGTTCTGAAATTTGTGTACAATTGGTGTGAAAAAGGAAAAGATACACCCCACAATAATTAATCACTCAAATTGTTGCAGAGAAAAACGAAAACAGCTATTCAATTAGGAACAGCACTTTTTTTCTAATTTTATATTATAAGAATAAGCTTAAGGGGTCCTCTTCATACGGAAATTGTATAAAACTTTGAAAAATTCAATATGAACACCCAATTTAGATAGTATATTTGGATTTTTGAATACATTTCACCTTCAAAAACTATTTAGACAGAGTGGTTTATTATTTGGCAGCCTAGGTTAAAATTTATCAAAAAGGCCAAAAATGAGGTGAAAATTACATGTATGTATTGAAAAAATCAAAATTTGTCACAATTTCAGCATGAAGACAACTCTTACACTTATGTTTGTGGGGAGAGGATAAATTGAAAGGACAAAATTGCCAGTTGAATGGCTATTTTAGTTTTTATCTGAGACAATTTTGAGATTAAAATGTGTAGGGTGTATTCTTTTCTTTTTACACTGCCTAAAGATAATCTTAAACATGTAGCCATTTGCATAAATTAATTAAAATACAGGAGTATAGAAGTTTAAAAAATACCAGTTTTTTAAGAATATCTTTTAACTACAGGGGAAGCTGAGGTAAGATGACGGATGGGGAAAGATGATGAATTCAGTACTTCTCACAGTTAATCACAGAGGGTAGCACCTTGCAGCCACCAAAAGTCCCATGGAGGCGGTACATCTACATCACTAAGATAAACATGTGCATTCTCACTTTGAGGGAAGTTTTTTATAAACATTACTTCATTTTCAGTGTGTTTCGCAAAAATATTTGACTATCACAATGTAATGAATTACTATTCTATGGTAAATTTCCGAACTTTTTCGCTAAAATATTTTGAAGAACTCAAGACCTACAAATTCGTAGGTGATTCGTTTATTTTGCAACAGTCTTAGTTATAAATTAACTTTTGTTTGATAAAAATGGCATAATGAGCAGCACTTAATTTGCACCAGATATCAGCTCCAGTACTTCATTGTTTAAAGTAAATATTTGAATATTGGTCAGAATTCTCCAGAGCTCATAAATGCAGCACTCTGGAGCCCAGTGCAATAGCACTTCTGAAAAACCGAAACTTCATTGCGAAAGATTGTTATGCAGAAGGAATTGATTATAGTATAATATAGGCACCTGTTATTGAAAATAGGAAAACATTGTTTGATTCTAAAACATATAAATATTAATTTCTGTAAACTTCATTCATTTTTTCATAAAGCGCACTTCGTTAATGTGTCCACCACAGTTGTTTGTTGAGGATAAATTGAAAAGACAAAATTGCCAGTGGAATGGCTATTTTAGTTTTTATTTGAGACAATTTTGAGATTAAAATGTCTGGGGCGTATTTTTTTCTTTTTACACTGCATATAGATAATCTTAAACATGTAGCCATTTGTGTAAATTAATTAAAATACAGAAGTATAGAAGTTTGAAAAATACCAGTTTTTTAAGAATATCTTTTAACTATAGGGAAAGGTAAGGTAAGATGATGGATGGTGAACGATGATGAATTTAGTATTTCTCACAGTTAATGACAGATGATAGCACATTGCAGCCACCAAAAGCATCCCCTGGATGTGAGACGTACTTCTTTGTTTTAAGTAAGTATTTGAATGTTGGTCAGAATTCTCCAGAGTTTATAAATACAGCGCTCCGGAGCCCAGTGCAATAGCACTTCTGAAAAACCAAAACCTCATCACGAAAGATTGTTATGCAGAAGGATTTGATTATAGTTTAATATAGGCATCTTTTATTGGAAATAGAAAATGTTGTTTGATTCTACAACATATAAATATTAATTTCTGTAAATTTCATTCATTTTTTTAAACGCACTTCATTAATGCGTCCACCAGAGTTGGTTGTTGAGAGAGAAAAATATAAGAATCCATTTAAGTATTTCATACTTTTATTTGATACCAAACTTCTTTTTTGATAGATTATATGAACAGAATTTGCTGCATAATTAAAACAAATAAAATTCTTCATGGGTAAGATTTTCTAAAAATTTTCCTTATAAATGTGTTTGCCAGTTGTTCATAAATTATATATGTATAGGGGAGACCAGGGTACAGTGGACCACCCCTTATATTTTACTTATTTTTAAATTTTTAAAGCTTTTCTTTAAGGCTAATTGATAACAGCACTGGATTGATTACTTATAGCCTTCAGAACACATCGTTAGTTCAGAATGAACCCTTTTATCCTGACTGGTTGTTTTGAGCTCCTAAAAGTAAAATTTTTCATCATCATACTTTTCTTTATTGAGTAATTAAAGGTTATGGATAAATAAGATAAAACAACTTTTTTGAAAAGATAAGACACTGGTCTTTACTTAATTTAAAAGTTTATATGCTTAAAAGAAAACTTTAAATAATATTTTTATGAGTATGAATTGAACTTCAACATGGTGCACAGTGGACCGCCCACTGCTGGGGTACAGTGGTCCGCAATGGCTCCTGTAATGAAGAATTTTCAAAATATTTAATAATTGCTTATTCTCTATAAATAAATAGTTTAAAAAGAGTTATTTAACTATAAAGTAAACAAAGAGAAATGAAATACATTTAACCCTACAATGCATAGTGTAGTCATTTGGCACACTTTAAATTTCATGTTATATGTTGTTCAGATTATAATGTAGCCATCTGATGCTTTAGTTTTCTCCTAAATTATGGATAGCAGTTTATGTATTATTTTTAAAATAAGTTTTCTTGTTCAACATAGCCATTTTTTTTCGGAAGGGGGGAGGGGGAGAAATGAAAATCATGCATTGTAGAGTGAACGTAGTAAGAAATATTTTGTTTTGTATTTACTGCCTTTGTAAAATATAACTGTAGCCTAATACATGACCTCACTGGATTGGTTATTTATAGCTTCAGAGCACATGGTTAGCTCATAATGAACTATTTTATCCTGACTATTTTGAGCTTCTAATAAATTTTTCATCATCATATTTGTCTTAATGTTTGCTGATTTTTTTGTACTTAATTAATGACTTATTTGCAATCACTCCTGTATCTTATATTGTTATTTTCAAAATATAATAAATTTTTTGATAATTCTTTAGTTTTATGTTTTTTGTTCCAAAATGCTACTTGCAAATTTGTATTATTATATTTTGTAGGTAAAAGGGAAATAAAAAAGAATTATAGATTAATTATAAGTAGATTTATATAGTAATTTAGACAATAACTAATAGTGGACCACTGTGCCCCAGTAGGTGGACCAGTGTACCCCGCTTCCGGGGTACACTGGTCCACTTTACAGGTGTATATAATTTTTTTTTTTTGAAAGATGTATTGGAAACTATGTTCTGCAAAAATTATGAGGCATGTAGAAAGGTTTAAAGAATATTCACAAATACTTTCAGGTAGATTGGTCTCTCCGTTAAAGAGAAAAAAAAAATGTTAACTGCAAAAGTGGACCACTGTACCCTGGTCTCCCCTATATATGTATAGCAGTGAACTATTCCTTTTTTTTTTATTAACACTAGTTCCGAATCATAATCCTTACAGTATTTAATCACACAATTCTGCAATTAATTAAGGGGGGGGGGGGTTATAGTTGTTAGTACTACAGAATATTTGTGGTCCAGTATTTTTTTGTTAGAAATAAAGCCTTAGTGATGGGGAAAGGTGACAAATTTTCAATGGGGAAATATGATGAATAATTTTCAGTCTGTTATCCTAACACACATGTTTTTTTTTTTAAATAGTTCAGTATGTTTTCATATTATTTTTCGTCCCTAATGCATAGCTGTTTTCGAGTCCAGGCATAAGAAGGTACTTTAAGAACTGAAGGTTCATGCCTCGAAAATAATGGTGAATATATGATGGAAAAGTTGGAAAAACAAAGACATGGAGGCAGCTATAGCAAATGTTGCACACATATCTCAAGTCTGGATGTTGCAGCATTAAAATGCAACATACCTGAGGATATGTTGAGAAGATATTATAATAAAAAGAAAAGTGCACAGTTAAACTAATGGCCATGGTGTAAATAAACTCCTAAAAACAAAATAATCTGTCCAAAATATTAAAAAATTATGGTGAATGGATACATAAGAAAATGGATGGATACCTAAGAAAATAAATTATTAAAAAATATTAGAAATTGCATGTCATTCCATAGCTTCCGGACTTGTTCCTTTTTTCTTAAAATCGTTCTCTTTATATTGGAAGCGTTTCTTTCCTCTTGGAATCCTTTTATTTTTCAAAATCACTCTCTTTTTTTTTTTTTCAGATTCTTTCCTTTTTTCTCGGATTTGTTTCTTTTTTCTGGATTGATTCCAACAAGAACAACTCCAAAGAACTCATTCCTTTCGGTGAACGATTCCTTAAAAGGAACAACGTTGCTCATCTCTACTATACATACCAAATTCTATAGTAAGCCTCTTGTAGTGCACTTCAGTGATACATTAATTTCAATATATTTGAAATAGTGTAACATCATTACAATAAACTGTAAATGATTTTCCCCAGAGAGCACAATGTAATGGAATTCTTTTGAATGCCTTGTAAAGAAACTACAAGTGCTACACACTTAATTTTCAATAGGGTCAGGTGGGGTGGAATGGGTAATAATGTTTTGTGTCTGGATTAAAAACATACTATGTATAAAAAATATTTGTAAATCATGCATATAATTTATTAACCATTCAACTTCCATTTTAAGTTTAGAAAAAAATATTGGCAACATTTAGTCCATTTAGAATCAGTTTTGAAATGCATATGGTCAATGTCAACATCACTTAGTGCAGCATTAACTTTATTGTCTTTTTTTATTTTATTGCAGAAATAATTATTTTTACTGCATAGTTTGTACATAGTAGTGTCCTTTATTGACTAAAACAAACATGTAAGAAAAATTCTTTATTTTTAAAAGTTATAATTAAAAATGTAAAGTGGGGGTGAAATGGGTATATGATTAGGCTTAGAAAAAAAATAGGTACTTAGGTAAAAAAAATCTAAAAAATATTTTAATGGCCAAGTGATTGAAACATCAGATCCTCTTACTTACATTGGGAAATTCCTCCATAAATCATCAGTAGGAAACTTCTATACCTTTCCTAACAAAGATGACAAGGTAGAAATCGACAATAAACAACTTTCAGAAAGCTTACCCAAAAGAAATTGGCCACTATAATTGTCAATAAATAATTTGATGTAATGAAATATATAACACACTCAAATTTGCGTTATTGGTTGCTTAGAATGCCTTTTAAACTTGGTTACCCACTCCACCCCAACCTATGGGGTGGAATGTGTATAGAAACAGCAGTCAGAAAAACATTTTTTTAACGTTAATAAATAACCTTTTGAAAAACAATTATGATGAAAATGTGATGTCTTTAAATGCAATGTAAACACTGAATCATTACTTTTTATAAACTCCTTTCCAATTAGGAATGATTCCACAATTATTTCAAAAACTTGTATTTTTATACCCATTCCACCCCACCTGACCCTACCGAACATACTTTAATAAACCTGGATAACATAAATCAACGGCATGGCAATCCAAGTATATTTACGCCAGTTAGAGCATAGAAAAACAACAGGCAAAGCAATTTCATAAACACTTTAAAACTATGTTGGAAAATGTAAAAAAAGCTCTATTTTTTTTCAATATAACAAAAAGATAAAACAAAAGCCTAAAAGTATGCATAAAATACAGTAGACTCCCTCAAATCCGCACAGCTTGGGACCAGAGGTTGTGCAGATTTTAGAATTTTGCGGATTTCTGGTCATTGATTTGTTTACATTTTTGAAATATTAATTTGATTGGTAGTTAAGCAAGGGAAATTATAATGAATGCTTACAATAAAGTGAAACATTAAAATAAGTAAAATATTAAAATAATTTATTAGTTTAAACGTAAGTAATTATTAAAATAATTATATAAAATAAAAATTTAGAAAAATATTAAATTATTACCTATGAAATCGATTCAAAAAGTCCTGTGCTGCCATCTAGTTGTAAAGCGATCGTAAGATCGATACGTCATCATATAGATATGCTAATTTATATAAAAATCAAAAGTATTGTAAATTTATTTAGTAATAAATCAGCTGTAATAACCAAAAGAGAATGATTAACAAAAAATTTAGTAAAAAAAAAAAACATTGCGGTAGTCGCAGATTTCGGCGCCATCTTGAATTTTGTTCCTGCAAGTTAACTGTATATTTCATTGTTTACATCTGAAAAAAATACGCGGATTTTAGGCGTTCGCAGATTTTAGGGCCGCGGATTTAAGGGAGTCTACTGTACAATATCCAAAAACTATTTTTTTGATGGGATCCCCCCCCCCCCCCTTATAGATCCTTGCCAAACATGGATGGAGCACATTAATATACAGTAAAGAATCTTTACATCAAATCCCTTGGGACCACAAGTTGTATAGATTATAATTTTTTAAATATATAAATAGTTTTATATGTTGTTAAACTACCACTTTATAAACACGGTTCAACTATGCCGAGACTAAATCATTATGATACTCTTTTTTTTCATTAAACAGCTCTGAAATAAAGAGATAAAGACGAAACAATGTCTGAAACTTGATTCATTAGAGTCTAGCAATATTTCTAAAATGTGGATTGCAGGTTCAACTTCAAAATTCATTATACACATCTAAGATGCTTAGTTTTACATATAGAATTACATTTAATAGTATTGCTTTATAACAGATCTCATATTTTATATGTTCTCAGAAAACAAACAATGAATGTATTTATTATTTGGAAAATTTGTATAAGCCTCATGTTTTTGGCAAACTTCGGAACTTTTTACTATCAACAAGAACTTTTTCTTTCAGGCAGAAAATATTCTTAAAGATGACATCAAACATATCACACACCCACTAGAAAAGTGACACATTTCGACAAAAGTAAATTTCACAGAAGAGGCAAAAGAAAATTTGCATGATTTTACTGTAACATGAAATTATAGCACTTAGCTCTGCATGCAAGAGTAAAAACGTGCATACAAGCATAAAACCTTTAAGAATGAAGATATAGATGAGGTTTGGAGGTTTGAGTCCTTTTCCCTCCCCACACAATCCACCCCTTTTTGGGGTCACGAATGGACATATAGTGTAATAAAGCGATTTTCCATATAACTAGACATGAAACTTTTTCTGTGGCAACACACACCTATGACAGACCTATTAGTAGAATAAAATGAAAAATTTTCGCAAGATGTTCCACTTTTCTTGCAGGTGAGCGATATAATGAAAATAATAATGCATACCAGTAAATAAATATGAATACATAAATACATGGATGTATACATAAAATGAATGCTTATATGGTATGAAATCTGTAATGATATCTCTGACAACCAACTGCTTGCATGAGGTAATACAAAATGTATCATCATTTATGCGCACTAAACTTTACTACATGAAAACTTATCTTTTGTTATAGATAACTTTAAAGAAGGATTTAGTTTTAAATGTTATACTTTGTAAAGTTACTTAGATGTATAATTTTTACACATTTCATCATGTAAACAAATACTGAAAATAAATTGCAGTTCGGTTAAATTTTAAATGCTTTTATAGCAAAAAAATTTTATATTTCATTAAATATTTTTCATTGAATGAATCACCATCTACATTTCTGCCAGTTAAGATCACTTTTGCAAAAATTTATATAATTTTCAATATAAATTTTCCATTTTAATGCAAGAAGAAGTATTTAATTATCTTAAAAATTGTACACATAATTGCTTTGTGTTAACAAATTTGTAATCTACATTTAAAAAAGATTTGTCTGCTTTTGCTTCACATAGTGAGACATTGAGGCATAAGAAGAAAAAAATATAAAGAAAATGCATCAAAATGAAGTACAGTATTGAACCATTTATCCGGAAACCAGTTAACCGGAAAACCATTTATCCAGAATGATATTTCTAATAGACTGATTTCAGAATCTTTGAAGAAAAAAGTTTCATATACTGCCAGTTTGACATATAAATTGCTTGAAACAATTGTATAATTTGATGGCAGCATCTAGTATTTGAAATGGAAAAATATTTAGTTATATTTTAGATGTTTTAATTTTTATGCAGAGGAAACAGAAGAATTTTTGTTCCCTAGGGATTCCCATAAATTACCTTCTTTCAAACTCTAACTTTTCATCTTACTTACATCTAATTCTTAATTCAAGCAATCTAGTAATCAATTTAAAATTAGAAATAATGCCACAACCACATATATTCCACAAAACTTATCAAATGGATGCTGCTTTAATGTCCAACCAGTTAATTGGAAAAACCAGTTATCCGGAATACATCTGACCCCAACCATTCCGGATAAATGGTTCTGTACTGTAATCATAAAACTAAAAATTTATTATTTTATAAATAAAATAAAAAATATTATGAGAAAAATCGCATAATTCTATGAAATTTCTCTTATTATGAAAACTTTCCCATCTTTAGGCTGGGATTGCAGTGGCACGCTATTGTAAATCTTATGCTCGATCATAGGATAGACATTCCTGCGATCGAACATAACTTCGTATTGCGGTGCCTCAGTGTAACTCCTTGTGCTTTGGTGTAAGTCCCCTGCAGTCAGCCAATGAGGGGCTGCTGTTACATTTGTAGTGGTTGCACACGCATCCACTTGCGCTGAAACTTATGAGAGCTTTCAAGCTGTCGTAAGATCGCGAGGCAGTGCAATACCGTTTACGCTTTGTTTATATCGTTAGGCAGATCACAGACTGAACAGACAAAAATGTGAAACAAGAGATAAATTGTATCATTTCTTCTTTGTTATCAGGGTGAAATGTCTTTTGACTTATGCTTTTTTGTCGCTTGTCTGTTCTGGAGATAAAGATGAAATAATGTTTAATATTTAGTTTTCTATAGCCGTGCTTCCCAACCTTTTTCCTTTCACATACCCCTTTCTTTGGCTTTTCATTTGGGAGTATCCCCATTTCTCATAAACACGCTTCCCTCCCCCTACCTTCACTCAACTAGACACCGCAAACATGCTTTTTTAATTAGCAATCTTCTTATCACAACCATACAAGAAATCGATACAAATTACATTGACGTTTCTAACATTTTTGCGATTTCTGCCATTACCAATATTCTTTCCACATTTCTCAGGTTGGGAACCTCTGCTCTAGAGTGTTCTACAATATGGATTGCAGGCTCTTCTTACGTGTAAAATTCATTGTTTACATTACAGAAGCTGTGCATTATACAGAGAATTGCATTATATAGAGGTGCGTTATAAAGATATTTTACTGTATATAAATTAAACAAATACAGTAGAAGACACAAAATCCACCAAACCAAAGTCTGCTTAGTCTCTCAAGTGTAAACAATGAAATCTGCCAACCATGATTTCGTAAAACTGCAATATAAAACAAGCTGTTTTGCCAATATGAGTAATGACATCATGCACAAAAGAGTAGTAGTATGTGTAGAGTTAGAAGATTTGCCAAGTATATAATTTAAGATTACCATGAAATAATTTTACTAATTCCCGATAACTGCACTGCTCATACTGATCCATCAGCTTTTTCATCAAACAATGTAATTGCACATTTCTTTTTCCTAACACAACCTCCTTAATTCAACTGATGGGTCAGGGTATCATCCAAAGCCTAATGCCACTACAAAAGCAAATGTTTGAAGAAGATTCTTAATTCTGAGCCGCCTCTGAACTGCATTTCTAAATTCACAATGCTGAACAAGTGACTTAACTTATGGTCATTGTCCCCTTTTTAGGGATTCACCGAATATTCGGTATCTATTCGGTATTTGGCCATGTTGCCAAATATTCGGTTTGGCCGAATATCAAACTATTCGGTATACAGAATATTGGACTTGGCCGAATAGCAAACTATTCGGCTTACCGAATATCGAAATATTCGGCCCAGCCGAATACTTAAAAAAAAACTTTTTAAACATATTTTTAAATCTTATACCACTTCTATGTTTAACAGTCAACTTATAAAAATATTCAGAATAATTAGAAACAGAATCATATATTTAAATAAAAGAGACTGTTTTTACATTATTTATTTGATGTTTAAGTATTGTTTAAGAAAATTAACCAATCACGAGGATTTTCATAGTAATTAATTATATACAAATGCAAGTTCCTGAACATTGTCCAGCAAATAATCTGTTTCTTGTTAAGATTTTAAGAACAACCTTTACAATCTCTAAAAATGATCGCCATTCCAGACACCGATCTAGGATGCATTTAAAAACTTCCTTGCCTAATCAAAGCAAATAGAACAGTTATTCTTGCTGAGTTGTCACCATATAAAATTTGAATAGATTGTATTATTTATTTACTTTTACTTTAGTCTCTTCCTGACAAACAAATAATGTATGATCCTATACAATTTTTTTTACAATTTCTCTTTCATTTTAAAAGGTTTTAGAATTTAAGAAAATTTTATTAATTTGTTTTAATTTACAGAAGAAGCCATGAAATTTAAAATTTTATTAATTAAAAAAGTTTTATAATTATCGTCTTCTTAAATAACTCAAAGCAGATTTTTTTCAGCATTAAGTTTACTTGAAAAAAGCTCTTGATTATCAAGATGAAAGTTTCTGTTTTAAATATTATGTAAAATTGTTTTAAAATTTAACACTTTAATGCCTTTAAACTTTGAAATATAAAAGTTTTCGCCAAGCCGAATATTCGGTATTCGACTGAATATTTGGTATTCAGCGAGCCGAATATTCGGTATTCGGTTCTCCTGTAGGCTGAATTGCTGAATATTCGGTATTCGGTCAAAATCACTATTTGGTGCATCCCTACTCTTCTTATAGAAACAGATGAAGATCATACTGAATTTTCTAGTTTTAGAGACAACCCAATTTAGGTTAAGGCTAGGGATGCGCCAAATATTTGGTATCTAATCAGTATTCGGCCATGTTACTGAATATTTGGTTTGGCCCAATATCAAACTATTCTGTATACCGAATAGTTTGGTCATAAATCAAACTATTCAGTATACCGAATATTCGACTTGGCTGAATAGCAAACTATTTGGTCCAACCGAATACTTAAAAAAAAACTTTTAAAACATATTTTTTAAAACCTTTTATCACTTCTATGTTTAACAGTCAACTTACAAAGATATTCAGAATAATTAGAAACAGAATCATATATTTAAATAAAAGAGAATGTTTTTACATTATTTATTTGCTATTTGTTAAGTATTATTTAAGAAAATTAACCAACCACAAAGATTTTCATAAGAATTAATTATGTACAAATGCAAGTTCCTGAACATTGTCCAGTAAATAATCTGTTTCTTGCTAAGATTTTAAGAACAACGTTTACAATCTCTGAAAATGATCCCCCACCCCAGACACCGATCTAGGATGCATTTAAAAACTTCCTTGCTTAATCAAAGGGAGTAAAACAGTTATTCTTGCTGAGTTACCACCATATAGAATTTGAATAGACCAGGGATGGTGAACCTATGGCATGCGTGCGGAACTTGACACGTCAGAAAACTTCTCTGGCACGCAAAAAAACTTATAGATTATATTCAGTTTATGGAGAACAATCCATTTTAGTTTTTTTTTTTTTTTTCAAAAAGCTTAGTTTTGTATAACAGGTATTTAATTTACTTTAAAATGATCCCTAAATTTTGAAGGAATTAAGGTATTATAAATTTAAATGAAAATACCTTGTAGCATCATTTTCCCGCCAAACCATTCAGCATATAGTGTTTTCCAAATCATTTTGCTTCTTTATGAAATTTCAAAGGTTCTTGAAAATTTGAATTTTTAGATATAGTTTGCACAGTAATATACCTAATTGACACTCTTCTACCTCAGATTAGGTTTTATTTTATTTAGGTTCAGGGTTGTAAGTAATTTTTGGTTTTATTATATTTAGGTTTTAATTTTGAAAATTGAATTTTAACTGTTTGTGTAAATAAGTATTTATTTATTAAACCTGTTCTACCTGAAGAACTAAAAATGATCTGAATCGGAAGTATACAATAAAAGAAAATCTCATTTATAGATTATTAATACGCAATTCGATGTGACATGGCTATATTATTGAGTAAATACAGTATATTAAATAAGTTAGGAATCAAATTTAGTATAAATGTAAAAATATTTGAGCAAAAATTCTATAAAAATTAATTACTGGATTTTATCTAAGTTAAAATGTTTCTGGCATGTTAGAATGTTGGTAGATAATAATTTTGAAATTTTTGGCATGCATGCTCAAAATGGTTCGCCATCCCTGGAATAGACTGTATTATTTATTTACTTTTACTTTAGTCTCTTCCTGACAAACAAATAATATATAATCTTGTACAATTTTTCTTCCATTTTTTTCACTTCTCTTTGCTTTTAAAAGGTTTGTTTTAGAATTTAAGAAAATTTTATTCTTTTAATTCACAGAAGAAGCCATGAAATCAAACAAGTGTTATTTTTAAATAACTCAAAGCAGATTTTTTTCAGCATAAAGTTTACTTGAAAAAAGCTCGATTATCAAAATGAAAATTTCTGTTTTAAATATTATGCAAAATTGTTTTAAAATTTAAAGTTTTAATGCCTTTAAACTTTGAAATATAAAATTATTTGACAAGCCGAATATTTGGTATTGTGTTCGCCTGCAGACCGAATATTCGGTATTCAACCAAAATCACTATTCGGTGCATCCCTAGTTGTTACTTTATCCCTAAACAGTTGTTACTTTATGCTGATTTGATAATTGGAAATGATATTGTGGATTATAAACTCAGATGATGTCACTGATAACTACCAAACGACTGATAGTGAAATTACAACCAGAAGATTGGATTCTGATGGTGATGGTTCTTATGATGCACGGGCTAGTGATAAAATATTTTTTTAAATTTTTGATGAAGGTTTGGCTCTATGAGAAAAATATCTAATGTTTTTAGAGCAGCAAAGCTGTATAAGTGACCAAGAAATAATGCAATACATAATATTAAAAAAAAAAACCCAAATTACAAAATCTCAAAATGTTAAAACAAGTTACTGTACTACAATTGTTTTCAAAATTAAAAAATATATATATTTTGTATATTCTTCAAATTCCTAGCTTCCTCATAATAGCGCTTATACAGTTCCTCTATTTCTTTATGAATTAATTTTATAAGATTAGTAGATACCGTTAAATCCACAACTGTAAAATTTGCAAATGTTCAAAATTCACACATCATCACAGATTTAAACAATGAAACTTTTAGTCAGATGTAAGAACAAAATTACAGCATTTTTTAGTTTTATATCATTTTGTAAGTATTTTAACATGTAGGTAATTCTTGATAATATGACTGAACGCATGCTTTTCCATGAAGTGCAAATTTATTTCTGAAAAAAAAAATCAAGATACTGCTGATATCACTGGGAATCACAATCTTTTTACCAAACATATTTATACAGGCAAAGTTCTTTAATCTGCACAAGTTGGGACCAAAGGTTGTGCAGATTATAGAGTATCATATAAATTATGAGTCTTTTTTTTTTTTTTTTTTAGATCATTTTAATACCATATTTAGTATAGTATAAGATAAAATCTAATAATTGAATATGCTATCTCATAAAATGCAATTTTTCAAGTGCTTTTAGTAAAGAAATTATATATTTAAAGAGTAATAAATACATTGATAATTTGATATATTATGAAAATTAAGTTTTTTTTTCCGAGACCAATTGCCGAAGTTCATGTTTTTTTCAACGATCTTTGATGAAATTCATGTTTTTTTAGCAAGATCAATTTACGGAATTCTCGATTTTTTTTTCTGTGTCCATTTGTCGAAGTTCGCAATATTTTTCAGCAACAGATTGACAAAATTCGATGTGATTCTGTGATCTTTTGACGAAATTTGTGATTTTTTTCCAAGGTCATCTGACGAAATTCGCAATTTTTTTGTGATCAATTGCCAAAATTTACGTTTTTTTTCCACAATTATTTCACGATACTTTTCAATGATCATTTCACAAAATTCATGCTTTTTTCCATAATCGTTTGATGAAATTCATGTTTTTTTGTCTTCTTTTTCCGCAATCAATTACCAAAAATTGCGTCTTTTTCGCTATCATTTCATGATTTTTTTTTTAACAATACAGTACCGGACCTCAAATCCGGAATCCTAAAATCCGGAATGGAAAAAAGAAAACTGAAATTCCGCAATGATCTCGAATAAATATTTCGTAAAAATGTCCATAGATGGCGCTACGTGCACGCGTAACACAGTGCCGAGCCAAACTAGACTCAGCAATTTTATTTTATTGTAATGTTTTTCATTCATTAGTTTTAATCCAAATTTTCTAACAGAGTTATCGTAGTTAGTGTGTGCACACATTTTAAATTTATTTTAAAAAGAAACCCTTTTCTTCATTTATATAGAAAATGTAAAAAGAATAAATAAATAACAACAAGAAAGAATTATTTTTAAAAAGGTTCGTAGAATATATTTATAATATTTATATGTAAAAATATTTTACAACGCCCTCCCCCCACTTTTAATATGTTCAACAAATTTCATTTTTCGAAAAAATTCTGTTTGTAAGCACCGTACCAAAAAATTCTTTTCTTTAACTCAAAGAGAAAAAAAAATCTACGCAAAATTCCTTTCTCCATAACAAAACAAGCTGTCCACCGAAAGCTAATGATCACATTCTGATAACGTTGACTTTCCACTTCACGCAGTTAAATAAACATGTTGAATAAGCAAAACAAACAGCGGATAGATATGTCGTTTTTCTTTACTTTCTTTTCATCTAGTGGCCTTTTTTTTTTTTTTACAGGTACCCTAGCTTTCTAATAACTTATCATAATTTAATAAAAATTTGTTACACAAGCTGATTCACTATTATTGTAACTTGCTGAAAATTTGAAAGAAATTCGTCAATTAGCCTAATTCGGTTCTCGCAAACAACGATGTATTTTCATTTTCTAAAAAATGTTTTTATGTTCCTAATAATGTGCAGACTTGTATAAAACCAAAAACTTTCTGCGCACATAAATATTGGGTCAAAAATTTTCTGCAGATTAATTTAATGTTTAATAAAATAACGTGTTATGCTACTTTGACGATATGAATTTTAAACAGTAGTTTCAAAATAATTACGAAACTAATATAATTAAATATAATAAATAATTTAATTTAATTTAAAATGCATTAATATTAATTACAGAATAATTATGTTGGCTAAAAAATAATGAAGCTAAAAATCCATGATAAGAAGGGGTGAATTCTTGTGAGTTATTTTGTCAATGCATTTAGAAACAGCCCAATCCTTAATATTTTGACCTCTTCTCACAAAATGCAATAATGGACATTGCTTCTGAAACAACTGAATCGCATTTTGTAAGGAGAGGTCCATTCATAGGTATCATCATTAAAGAGACAGATGATTTTTTATTGCGGTATTTTGACGAAATTCTCATTTTTTCCACGATCATTTAGCGAAATTTTCGATTTTCCGCGACATTTGCGGGTTTTTTTACGATTCTTTGACGACATTTGCACTTTTTTTCTCTTATCCTTTGACGAAATTTGCATTTTTCGCGATCTTTTGACGAAATTCAAGCCTTTTTCGCGTTCTTTTGATGAAATTCGCGTTTTTTCGTGATATTTTTGACGAAATTAGCATTTTTTTGCGATCCTTTAACGAAATTAATTTTTTTCCGCGGTTCTTTGACCAAATTTGCATTTTTTCGCAATCTTTCGACAAAATTCGTGCTTTTTCCGCTATGCTTTTGCGAAATTTGTTTTTTTGTTTACGTATTTTTGGATGAAATTTGTTTTTTTCGCGATCCTTTGACGATATTCGCGTTTTTTTGTGGCCTTTTGAGGAAATTCGTGTTTCTTTCGCGATTCTTTGACGAAACGCGCGCTTTTCCCGCGACCCTTTTACGAAATTTGTATTTCTTTAGCGATCCTTTAACGAAATTAGTTTTTTTCTGCGATTATTTTACGAAATTTGCGTTTTTTTCACGAACCTTTGACAAAATTCGTGTTTTTTCCGCTATGCTTTTACGAAATTCGTTTTTTATCCTGCGCTTCTTTGACGTAATTTGCATTTTTTCTGCGATTCCTTGATAAAAGGATATTTTTTCCCCACGATTCTTTAAAGAAATTCGCGTTTTCTCCGCGGTCCTTTAATGAAATTCGCGTTTTTTCCGCGATGTTTTGACAAAAGTGGGTATTTTTTCTGCGAACGATTGACGGAATTGGTTTATTTTTGGCGACCATTTGTTGAAATCCGCAATATATTTCAGTGATATTTTTTATATCTGAATTTTTGGACTGACGGCCGATTTGTTTTAATTTTCGGGACCGAATGCCTTAAATTTTCGGAAAATTCGGAACAGAATCACCCCTGTCAAACAATAAATAAATCGTACATAAAATTGGGGAACATTTTTAATTTTTCGGTATTAAAGAACAAAATTTACATTTTTTTTCTCTAAGAAATTTTCCGCAAAGTTCCGAACTTTGCGGAAAATTTTCCGCGCACGGCGTGCGTCTATATTATACAACTCTAATAATGTGATGTGCAGTATTAAAAAAATTCTTATCCTTATTTTAAATTATTTTTTTAAATTTATGTTTATGTTTGTTTACTTATACCTCATATGGCAATCCGCGATATAGATTCCTAGGCCTAACTCGCGAGCAACAACGCATTTTCATTTTCTAAAAAATGCTTTAATGTTTCTAAAAATATGCAGTAATAGTATTTTTTTAAACTTATTTTTATTTTGAATTACTTTTTGTAATTTGTATTTTTGGTTTTATTTACACTAAGCCTAACATGGCAATTCGCGGTATAGATTGCCTCGTGGCATGTAAAATTTTGCCAAGGGTATGTACTGTATCTTTTTATTTATTGTTTTGGTTGAGGACCTAAAATCCGGAAAATTCCGAAATCCGGAACGGCCGCGGTCCCGACCAGTCCGGATTTGAGGTCCGGTACTGTTTTTGACAAAATTCATGTTTTTTACTGCAATCGATCGATGAAATTCGCAATTTTTTCCCACCAGCATTTGCCAACATTCTCGATATTTTTCAAAAACAGATAGGGAAAATTCGCAATTTTTGACGATATTCGTGATTTTTTTTAAGATTATTTCACAAAATTAGCGATTTCTTTTCCACGACCATTTTTCAAAATTTGTGGGCTTTTTTCTGCGATTGATTTACGAAATTAGAAATTTTTTTACTGTGACTATTTGTAGAAGTTCGCAATATATTATTTCAGTGACAGATTGGCAAAATTTGTGATATTTAGTTTTGCTAAGCAACGTGGATTATAGAAAAGTGCGGATAATGGGTGCGCAGATTATCGATCCTTTACTGTATATTGATCAAGCCTTTTTGGTTATTAAGACTGGCTAAACCTGAAATAAAACTTCCTTACTTTATGATTTTTATGTGAATTAATAGGGTACTTTTAAGAGGAAAGTTTCATTGAAGAATTCAAGAAAAATGCATCTTATCTTTATTATGCATATTTAATTATACATTATTAATTATTTACTTGTCTTTTACTTTTAATAATTTAATCATTTTAAAAATTATCTTACTTTTTAACATTTTAGTTTATTACTTTAAATATTATTTTTAACTATATTGCAAGCATTCATTATAACTTGGATTGCATTATTACCATTTAAAGTACTGTTTAAAAAATGTTAAAGTAATGATCAGAAATCCACAAAATTCTAAAATCCACACAACCTCTGGTCGCAAGCAGTGTGGATTTGAGGGAGTCTACTGGTAGACTCCCTCAAATCCACATAGTTTGTGATCAGAGGTTGTGTAGATTTTAGAATTTTGCAGATTTCTGGTCACTATTTTTGTTTACATTTTACATTTTAACAATAATTTGAATGGGATAGTTAACTCAGTATTACAATGAATGTTTACAATAAAGTAAAATATGAAAATATTTAAGTAAAATAATAAAGTAAGAAATAAAATAAAATATTAAAAGTAAAGGTCAAGTAAATAATTAATAATGCATAATAATATGAGGTAAATTTTTCTTTGAATTACAAAACGAAACTCGCCAAAAGCAAACATAATAAGTTCAATCATATTAACCAGAATTACATAAGTGTGTACGGAATGATATTAAAAAGTTTAAAAATCTTGTATTTCCCCTGCAACTTAAATGAAAGTTTCAGTGTTTTCATCTGCAATGGTGCACAGATTTTAGGAGTTTTCAAATTTTAGGTTGGAAATTTGAGGGAGTCTACTGCATTTACTTGACCAAACATCTAAAAAACTACAACAGTTAATGAAAAGTGCATAAATGAACAATCATGATTAATCAAATAAGTGAAACAGTCTCAGGATAATGTACAGGAATAAGAAGCAAATGTATAATGTCTTTTTTGACATTGAAAGAATAAGATAAAACAGAAGCGGACCAAAGAATGAATGAAATTAAGTAAATGTACCTTTCTGTTTTTATGCACTCAGTTGTCCCAGCACCAAGAGCAAATGAAATGAAGAATAATGTTCATCTTTTCTTGTCTAAATTTTTGAATAGAGGCAGCACAAACTACCAAAGAATGAATAATATATATGAATGAATATATGATTGAATATATATGAATGAAAAGAAAATTTCAGTTATTAAATGGGGTAAAAAATATTTAAGATAAGCACATTATACGAAATCATGCGGATAAAATATCAAAAGTATATTACATTTTAACAGTAAAAAGGCATTTGTGGAAAGAGTAGTCAAAAGCCTAAAATATGAAGTGTGAAAAAATAAATTTCTAGAACAACTAAAAATCAGCTCATTCTATCGATGATATCTTTCTGAATTTTCACGATATTTGGCGGGCTTTCTTGCTATGAATTGCTTCATAGAGTTGACTATTAAATGATGAAAAAAAAAATATTTGTTATCATGTGCGTATGTGCAGATAAAAATATTTCATACAACTGATCATATTTCATCAGATGTTTAATATGTTTATATTCCAATTGAATTATATTATTTCTACTACATTTTGTCAAATTTTCTGAAACTTGCATTAAATTTGGTAGAAAAAACCCTGCATGATATAAACAAAAAAAATGCCAATTAAAAAAAAATCGATATATACATATATATATACACGAATTTACATGCTATTCTTGCACAAAGGAATATACATATTGTACAATATTCACATATCCTTAAGTTATAGCGATAGATCATTTTGTGCATTTTATTTTACAGTGTGATCCTAAATATTGCTATTTTTTATTATTATTTGTTAGCCCCTTTAATTGTTCTTCTGATCAAATCGCCGTTGATAAACATGAAGTCGAACGTATTCTTCATAATCCTGAAGTTCCAGAAAAATCTGACAAGTAGATCTTTAAATATTCAACAAAATGTCTAAAATTGAAAGTGCCCAGTGATTAATGGCTATATAGTGTACTCATTCATATTCAAAGATTTAAAAAAAACAACAACTTTAATTTGTTTCATTTAAAAGGTTTTAATAAGAAATAGTAGCATAAACCAAAAATATTTTATTACAACATTGGAATATTATTTCTAATTTAGACAAGCAGAAATAAAAGCAAGTTTTACATGCTTTAGTTAGTGATCCCGATTCTTGTAATAGTAATAGATAGTCTCGTAATAGTTAATAGAAATCCACACACTTAGGAACTGAGGGTTTTGCAGATTATAGATCATCTCCTTTGTTTATCTACATTTTATTTTTTAAAATCTGACTATAAATTAGGAACAACTGCACAAAAATTACAATGGAAAAGATAAATATAATGCAACATTGGTTTAATATATTTAATATATGTTTAATATATTGTCTCTTTTACTATTTACAAATTTCCATTTTCAAATGCAGGGTTCAAAATATATAAATTTTCTTAAATCACAGCTTATTTCATTGGAAGACTGATAATTCACAAAAATATCACATTTAACTTTATCTATCAGCTTAACTGTTAATGACAATTTTCACCGTTTACATTCCAACATGTAGTGCGGATAATAGACGTTTGGGGATTATGCATCGGCGGATTTCACATAGTTGACTGTATCTAAATATTTTTATAAAGGATCAAAGGGGAGGGGCAGCAATAATATCTACTATTGTAAAACAAATAATTTAATAAGATACAATATTCATTAGCACAGTAAAAGTAAAAACTTTAAAAAGGTCACCATAAAAGCATGCTACTAATTGTTTTATAAACATAATAAATTTCATTATTCAGTTAGAAAAGACAGAAAAAAATAATACCTAAGAATCAATATATCAATACAAATAACATTTGCATTCTGTAATTACAGAATCAAAATTAAACTAGTCTTCAAATAAAAGCATGGAAACATTTAAATTGCCTCATTTAAACACATTACTACATAGGTGTGATAAAATATATACAAATGTTTTTAAAAATTAAAAACACTAGATGTTAAAATGATAAAAAGCTACTCCAAGCGCTTTCAGCTAGCCTTATGCCTTTGTCAAGGAGAAGAGAATTGACTGATAAAAAAAACGATCGAGCGTCGAGTGTTTTTATCAGTCAATTATCTTCTCCTTGACAAAGGCTTATGGTTAGCCGAAAGCGTTTGGATCAAAAGTGCTTTTTATCATTTTAACATCTAGTGTTTTTAATTTTTAAAAACATTTGTATATATTTTATCATGCCTATGTAGTAATGTGTTTAAATGAAGCATTTTAAATGTTTCCATGTTTTTATATAATAAACAAAGGTGAATCTGGCGTTCAAGATTGGACTATTTTATTAAGTCAATTTACTAGTCTTCAATGATGACAATTGAAACACTATTTGGTGATTTATCACCTGCACCTGGGTGATGGAAAAGTACTGACAATTCTTATATATTTCAGATTAAAAAAAAGCCATTTTCTCAAGAAAAACAAAAAAGATTGAACAACTTTTACATTAAGAACAGATATATTTACATTTGAAGAAAATGTTTGGCGGTATTTGGTCTAAAAGTTACCAAAAGAAAGGAACTTTGTATCAAATATTTTCTGAGAATCAAATTAATGCATAAAAATTTATAATATACAGTATAGGACCCATTATCCAGAATTCCAAAATCCGGAAGAAAATTTTTTTTTCTAAATTTGTAAACTTTTACTAAACTTTTGCAATTTTTTGAAAGTTTTACAGATTTTTAATTTTTTTTTCACACCATTGTTTTCAATATATATCCACTAAATTATGTTACTTGGGTGCTAACAGTGGGAGGGGGGTGGGGGCACGGAGCACCTTCGCTGCCTGAAATTAAAAAAAAATCATTTTTCTGTCAAATTTTAGTTTCAAATTGATTTATATTATGATTTGTTTAAAAATAAATCATCAGATATTTCGCCCCCTTCTCCTCACTCTAAAAAACAGTATGGCTATGGCATTTTGTTACTTGATACACATATAACATAGGTGAAAACTTGGAAATTGAGTTAGTAGTAGCCAGTGGCCAGTAAACACAGTTTCATTAGTGGCCACTATAATGTTTCAAACTTTCTTGACATCTAGATAAACTATAATCGTTGTAGATACACATATTTTTCTATAAATCAGAGTTTTATATCAGCCAAGTATTCATGATAAGAATAGAGAAGCAGTGAAAATTCAAGAAACTTACTTTAAAATCGCAAATTCTGTTATGACGTTAATTTTTTCGAATATATTTTTGGATTACTTGCATATGTTTATAAACACACAATTATCAAATTACCGTAATTTCCGGCCTATAATCTGCAGTGGCGTATAATCTGCAGCCGCAATTTTTAGCCTTTATAAAAAAATTTCAGCAGATAATCTGCATCGGCGTATAATCTGCGGATTATACGCCAGACTATACGAGAATTATTCATTGTTTTCAACATTCCAAAGTACTACTACTAATAAACCACCTCCCTATTTATTTAGTTGCTCTATTTAAATGATAATTGTAATAAAATAATTGAAAAATAATAATAATAAAATAATTACAAGTTAAAAAATACAAATAATTTTTTTCATTGAACCTTATTGTATTTAAAACTCTGACATGTGAATGTCTTGTGAACACAGATAATTCTGTAATAATTGCTGTTTTTAAATCCTCTTCCGCTTTTTAAATAACACTCTGTTTAAATTCTGCACTGTTAAATAACAGGTTTTCTCTTAGACATTATTATAACTTTCAACGTGATATATCATCAAATACGTTTTAGTTTTTAATATAAATTACAAGGGCATAATTGTATTTTATTATTCTATCCATAGAGGGAAGCAGGAAAACCAAGAAACTCCGATACGATAATGATTCATTCGATTAATGTGTGATGGATTCCCATTGGATGCATCATAATCAGTAAAACTGCCGTAATTTTGGGAGGATATATTTCATAAATGATTGAGAATGCAACACAATTTTTGAAAGGGATGAGTTGAGAAACGCTTTGTTCTTCATAGAAACATTTTACCAAAAGGCTAAAAAAAAAAAATCATAATCGGAAGCCACTCATAGTAGCACATACACGTCACATGTGAACCAATCACAAGCAACTCCACGAACGGTCGATAGCAGACAATCGTGTGATAACTGTTTACATTTTTATTTTATGACTGCCGGTAGAAACTGTCTGCCCTGAACTTCTGCTTAAAAAAAATTTCAGCAGGTAACCCGCACTGGTAGATAATCCGCACTTAAAAATTTTGAGGTTTTTTAACAGATAATCCGCGGATTATAGGCCGTAAATTACGGTACTATGGTACTTTCTTTATATGAAAAATAACTAAATCAAAATTCCAATAGCTAAGTGTATACAAAAAACAAAACAAAACAAAAAAAAAATATTATTTGTGTTTTATTTAATAAGTAAATGTAATATTAACACACTACACACATTATATACAGTGAAATCTAAGATGGTGGGTATATTTTGCAGGATTAAACAGTATCTCTTCATGAAAAATAATCTAACTGTTCGGCATGTGCAAGGAGTCGAAATACTGAAGATACCTACAGCAATGTCCTTTTAAAATCTGCTTGTATCCGATGGATAAAAGGAATAAATTACTTGAAATGCATGTGGAATCCTGATGTATATATTTTGCAGAATAAAACTGTATTTCTTGAAAAAAAAACCCAACTGAAGAGCCATGGCGAAAAGTCGAAATATTGCAAAATTCAGCTAAGTCGTTGAAATCTGCTTTCATCTGGTAGGAAAGAATTAACCAGTTTGCTAATTAGATGTAGCCAAAGTAGAGATGCATATTTCCAAGAAAAAAACTGTATTTCACTTGGCGATCGATAACAGATTTCTTAATCGCAATTTTTTTTAATCATCAGTTTTACAACTTTAATCACCATGTGGCGAGTGGCGACTGCTAATTATCAGATCTAACATATAATAAGCAGAATTCTATTTATTTGCTTGTGACTTCCCTCCCATCTTACACATTCCTGAATGATCTGCTCATCAGCAGGTTCTGAATTTATTTAAGAAAGAAGATTTATTACAAATATCGACCAAAATTTTTTATGTAAGTTACGCAGCTGTAAAGAAACAAAAGGGTAGAGCTTGTAGATAAAATAATATTAGTACCTAGTTACCAATTTTATTTATTTATTCATTGTTACCATTGAATAGTGTGGGAATTTTTGCTTAAATAATTAAAAAAAAATGCAAAATATAAGTTTTATTTATATTCTACATGGGATTGTGTAAATTTTGTTATTTTTATATTTAAGAAAAAATTCTGGATTGCAGGGGGTTGGTGGGAGAGGAGGCCAAGATTTCGAGTTTTGGGGGGGATCTGAAATCCAGAAAATTCCAAAATCCAGAAAGCCTTCAGTCCTGATGATTCCAGATAATAGTTCCTGTACTGTAATATCAGGTTTCACAAAGTTCATTCATAATTTTATCAAATTTTTCAAAGAAAAAAAGAACGGGGATAGAAATAATAATAATACAGTCAACTCTCAAAGATCCACACATCCTCTGCAATGCAAACAATGAAATTTTATATTAACACTTTACTGACCGGCCGTCGATTAATCGACGTTTGCTCCCCAGCGCTTACCGACCGGCCGTCGATGATTCGATGTTTGCTCCCCACCGCTTACTGACCGGTCGTCGATTAATCGACTTTTGATCTTTCTGTTAGATTTGGTTAGGTTAGATTGACAAGCAGCAAGCATTTCGCATTCTTTATTCAGATAATCGGTGCTTTTTTATAAGCTTTGGCCCTTAGAAATGAATGGAAAGGATAGTCTCGGCGAGTTTTATATCGAAACCAAGCCCGCGTCTCAGATGATCTGTGGCTGACCGAGCGGTGAAAGGGCATAGTATGTTCGAACTGCTACCGGTCGGTAAAGTGTTAAGATTCAGCAAAAAATAAAATCAGATCAAGGTGATTACATTTGATTAAGCTGATTGGTGAATTCTAAGCACTAGACACTCAACATCACACACATTAAGAAATTTTTAAATGGTAAAATGCAGTTTTCAGACCACTCATCAAGCAATGAATCAGAAGAACTTACATTTGATGATAGACTTGCCGTGTAAACAAGTCGAAAATTGTACATCAAACATAGCAAATGAGGTGCGTAGGTGCGTTTGTACTATAACTAGTTTTATAAGTATTTAGATTCAGATCTTGGTGCAGTAGCTGTTGCACTCTTATGCATGAATACAAAATTTATTAAGATTCTATACATTAAATTCAGTAATATGAAAATAGTATGAATCCATCTTAAATAGGACATCATCACGCAACCTAGAATGGTTACCTATCATGGGATATCACTGAATTAATTATGTATGATAGGATTTAATAGAATGAAGAAAACTTTTATTAATATATTTTTAAGTTTTGATTCAATTTTCATAAAATTTGAAAAGGCGACAAAATTCTGTAACAATTATATATACAGTAGACTCCCTCTAATCCACAACCCTAAAAGATGCAAATGCCTGAAATCCGCACATCATCGCAGATGTAATCATTGAAACTTTCAATTTCAGATGTAGAGGCAAAATTACAAAATTTTTTAGTTTTATATCATTCCATTTGTATTTTAGTATGTAATTAATTCTGTATAATATGACTGAACTCATGGTTTTTCATGAAGGAAGTACAATTTATTTCTGAGAAAAAAAAAAAAATAATAATACAGATATTGCTGATATCTTTGGTAATCACAATCTTTTTACCAAATCTTTTTATGTATTAATTGAGATTTTTTGGTTATTAAGTCTGGCTAAACCTGAAATAAAACTTCCTTAATTTATGAATTTCAGTGACCCGGAGCCGAACAATTTTTGATGCTCCAGCTCCAGCTCCACTCCAAGATAAAATACCATGGCTCCAGCTCCGGCTCCAGAGCTAGAGCTCCAACTCGGCTCTGACTTCACACTTCTGAGTTGCAGATTTTAATTTAGACATTTAATTTTTACTCACAAATTCTTTCTTCCTTTACCATTATTAAAGATCTGACAAAATACATTTTTCTTCTCATCAAACTTGAAATGCTTGTTCAGAAAATATGACATCTTTTAGCTTTTGCTTTTAAAATAGAAAGTTTAGTGGAATTTTAAACACGAGAATCTTAAATTTCTTCTACACTTTTCAAACAACGAAAATTGTACAACTACACATGTAGGCCACAGGCGGCCATATTTTTCAAATAGTGTTGTCACCTAGCTCAAGTAGAAAGTAGAAGTAAAGTAGTGATACCATGTTTTGAGAAGTTTTCTATCTCTAATTTAAAAAAAAACCCTAAAAAATGATATAATTAAAATACTGAATAATGATGTAATAAAAATATGTTAAGCATGGAAATTTAAAAGACTGAAAAAAAAATTAATTTAAAAGAATATTAAAAACTAAAGGAGCCCTGGAGCAGGGGAAAATTTAGAGCTCCGGCTCCAGGGAAAACACAGCTCCGGAGCGCTTCGGCTCCCTGATGAATTTGATGTGAATTAATAAGGTACGTTTATGAGGAAAGTTTCATTCAATAATTCAAGGAAAATGTATCTTATTTTTATTATGCAGATTTAATTATGCATTATTAATTATTTACCTGACCTTTACTTTTAATAATTTAATCATTTTAAAAATTATCTTACTTTTTATCATTTCAGTTTATTACTTTACTTAATTATTTTAATATTTTACTATATAGCAAGAATTCTTTATAATTTTGATTGCATTATTACATTCAAATTACTGTTTAAAAAGTGTAAACAAAACAATGACCAGAAATCTGCAAAATTCTAAAATCCGCACAACTTTTGGTCCCAAGCTGTGCAGATTTGAGGGAGTCTACTATATTATATTTTGAAATATTCAGTTGGGTAGTTTGTGTGCTGTTATATGCGAATAGATAGACTAGACAACGACTATAGGTGCTACATATTTATATAATTATGAAGTAATAATGATATAAAATAAATCAAAAAGTAATAAATAGTGACATTGCTATTCTTCAGTTTCATATTTTTATTCTCTTCTTTTTTGCTCAAATGAATAATTGTGGGAGCTTTTGCAAATACAGTACAGGACCTATTATCCGGAATTCTCGGGACCGAAGACTTTCCGGATTTTGGGTCTTCCCGAATTCCGTCAAAAAATCGCGGGGAAAATGCAAATTTCGTCAAAGAATCGCAAAAAAACAAAAATTTCTTCAAAGGATCGAAAAAGCCCTCTGCAATTTCATGAAAAGATCGCAAAAAAATCCACAAATTTCGTCATAAGATCGCGAAAAAAACCTACACATTTGTCAAAAGATTGAGAATAAAACCGAAAATTTCGTCAAAAGATTGTAAAAAAACGAAATTTTATCAAAATCTCGCGAAAAAAACACAAATTTCGTCAAAAGATAGCGAAAAAAAAAATTCTTCAAAGAATCACGAAAACAAGCAAATTTAGTCAATGGATCACGGTAAAAAAAAACACAAATTTCGTCGAAATCTCGCGAAAAAAACGCAAATTTCGTCAAATATAGCAAAAAAAATTTCTTCAAAGAATCACAAAAAAAAAAAAACCCTTTATTTCGTCAAAAGATCGTGTACAAACAAGAATTTTGTTAAAAGATCACGGAAAAAACTCATAATTAAGTGCCGAGGAGACCCCCCCCCCCTTCTTCTGTAAACTTTAAAAAAATTTGCTGTGAATTTCAGATTTTTTTTTTTTTTTTTTTTTTTTACTGAGAATCATCCCCTGATTCAAGTAACACAATTGTGTAGACAAAATATTATGTCGAAGTGAGAGAGGGAGGATGTGAAATATCTGACAATTTAAAAAAAAAAAAAAAAACGAATCGTAATATAAATTTTAAACTAAAATTTGACAAAAATAATTATTTTTTTCTAATTTCGGGGAGGGGGGGGGGAACAACTGTGTTCCCCTATCACTGATGTAACATATTTTACTGGTTACACATTGCAACACAATAGACCAAAAAAAAATTAGAAATCTGTAAAATTTTCGAAAAATCGCAAAATTTTAGTAAAAATTTACAAATTTAGAAAAATTTCAAATTTTTTTTTTCTTCCGGATTTCAGGTCTTTCCGGATTTTGGAATTCCGGATAATGGGTCCTGTACTGTACTTTTAAGTTCATATGTTGGTCTTGCAATAAGCACAAGTTCTGATGGTTGGTTGAAGTATTGCGATAATTTTTGTTAATAAACGTACAGTAAAAGCTCTGTTATCCGGCATTCAAGTAACCAGAAAGCTCAACTAACCGGAAAAATTCGGACAGATCATTTATTTTTTTCTTCCCATAAACAGTTGAAAAATTTTTACTACTGTTTTCGGAAGTTTACTGTTAGCATTCTGAAATTATCTCAGCAACTGATTTGACGTAAAACAGATCTATGTGTATGTTCCTAACAGTGAATGTTATAAAATAAAAATGTAGTATAAAGAACTGTCTATAGCTCCCCCACTAAAAATAATCTTAAGATTATCTGAAGAAATCTCCACTTCTACAGAAATTCTGCAGAAATCTGTAGAAATTTTTAATTTTGTTTTTATCTTGATCGGAGAAGTCGGGCGTTATCAGTTTGTATCTGATAACGTTTTTAGCTATGCAGACAGGGGCGGATTTATTATGTGAGGGGCCCCTCTCACTGGAACTTTTTGGGGGCCCTTCCATCTTGAAAAATTGGGTATATTTATAATATATACTAATAAAAGAAAATTTCGCTATGGCTAGCAAAATCTACCCCACATAAAAAAGCGGAAAATATTTGTGACGGTAGTCCAAGTCCTCTTCTGATACATCTGAGACTCAGAATTCTAAAATATCTTCTTATAAGCTGAGTTATTCATTAACAATCGCAACGCACTCTCATTAAAAACCCATCTCGTTCAACGAGAAAAAAGCAAGCCTTATTTACGCATCATGAGAAAATGAACATCGAAAAGAAGGAATTCCGGGGGTGGGGGGTATTTTGTCATATTAACTTACATCGGCCAAGCCGCTTACTAAAATTAAAAACGGAAGACCTATTCTAAAAGATCGTACCCTTATGTCTTAAATCCCGTTAAAATCAATTTAAAAAAAATATCGCGGTTACCCCTTTGAAAAAGAAAATTCAAAGACGATCGTTTTTTACAAAAAAAAAAAAAACAAAAAAAAAAAGCTTTTCTCCTTTATGGCAACGCCCCTCGAGGGTGCAATTTTAGAGGTACCAACAAACCAATAACATGTTCTTAAAGATTATATCTTTATATTTTTATACAATATTTTTATACAAAATACATTATATTTTTATACAAAAATGGAGTCATTTAGTTGCCATCATTAAAAAAATATTGTAACAATTAGAAAAAAAAATTAATACCTCAAAAACTAAATCGAATTTAAAAATTCTAATACCATTTTTGACATACGGACAATCAATAC
The DNA here is from genome assembly GCA_963932465.1 of Maratus speciosus. Lineage (NCBI taxonomy): Eukaryota > Metazoa > Arthropoda > Arachnida > Araneae > Salticidae > Maratus > Maratus speciosus. The sequence continues at coordinate 445,984,316 of OZ010799.1, read as the reverse complement.
GGACAATTTGTACTAATTTCACCGCCAAGGATTTCATATTTTAGAAATAATAGCTGGAAAATACAATCAGTCGTTTCATAAAATCGTTTCATTAGGATTTTACATATAGATAGATATTTTTTAAACACCAATTTAATTAACTAATCTGCATATAAGTTTGTAATTGTGTGTGTTTTAATATCGAATGCTATAAAAAATAGTCCCAAAAATGTAAAAGTGTAACTTTCACAACTGCGATTAGCAAAACATCTGCTAGAATGGAAAAAAAATTCATATTAGGGAAAACTATCGGGGACATTGTCTTTGGCAGTCATGATATATTTGATTGTCGTGTGTCATTTTTGATCTGGATGTGGAGAATTTTATGAGAGGGAAAAAGTATGAACACTTACGATGCAATAATAAACTTCTGGAATAATAAAATATTGATTACTAGTTGACCCGTCCGGCGTTGACCGGGTCCGTTATAATAACCTTAAACAAAATTCAAGTTTGTATGATTTTATATCTTCGGAAAATCGGTGCCCCAATGGCTTCGTCAGCGTCGAGTGTGTTCCCAACAAACCTCTTTCCAGTGGCGTAGACAGGGTGGGGGTCCAAATGCTCAAGATAGCAGGGATTTTGTAAAGTTCAGTTTGCCTTATCTAATTGGAGAATTTTCTGTTATTAATCAAGTCGAAGAAAACTTCAAAATATTACTGGTATCCAGAACATTTGGACCCCCTCCCTGGTTATGCCACTGCCTCTTTCTGAACGAACCTGTGACCTGGGTTACCGCTGTCTGAGGCAGCGTATACCCGAAGTGCTCCGCACCGCCGAAGACAATCGAAAATCAATTTGAATGACCCAAACCCCATAGTTATCGGGCCCATGGAAGAATATTATATATCAATAATATATATATTAATATCGGGCCCATGGAATGTAGAAATAAGGGAATAACTAAATGGAAAAGTTCCTTTTGACAAAGATCGGATTAAAAAGGAGCAATTATTAACAATTGAGGGCACAAAAGTTTCAAGGGACCCTGTACCACGTCCCAGGGGACCACAATCTTAACTCGAATGTAGTTGGGTATAAGGGAATTTTTTTGTAGTTTATAAAGTAGCCGGAGAAGCCAAGAACTATGCAAAAGAGAATTGCAAGAGAATTGGATTATTTTTAAAGAAGGGCCCCAAGAAAGCCATTAATATTCAAAATTGGTAATAGCTGAAGTCTGTGAAAATTTTTTCTAGTTCATGTAGTAGTTGGAGGATCTAAGAAGTTGTTAGAAAAGAAAGCTAGTGAATAGGATAATTTTTAAGGAAGCTATAATAGGAGATGCAAAAGAGGCCACCTGCGATAGTTCGGAGCAGGGATCTTAAATGAAAACCTGTTAAAAGGCTACTTTGCGCTTTAGATCTTCAATATCACGAATTTAAGCATAGGGTATGAATTATCAGAATAAAATTTTAAAGAAATACGCAAAAATGGGGGCAGATGCTTTAAAAAGGGCCTTAGGGCACCAATAAAAATATGAGAGTGTTGGCCCGGGTACAGGAATACAAGGATCAACTTTAAAGTTATGCATTGAGAGGGCGACACAATTAGGGAGTGGAAAATGCATGGCAGACAAAAAGTTCAAGGGCCTCTGGACCGGGTCGCATTTTAACTCTGTTTACTCGATTAGAGACCACATAGAAGTTTCCGGCATCCTGATTGGTTACTTTCTCTGTCGTCTTTTATGATGCTTAAGGTCTTTAGAAACTGGAATTTCTAATGACGCCAGTAGTGATATAACATTCTATAATTCTTTTTTTTCTTTTTTGTATATAAGTGAATCACTATTTAACATTAAACATTTTAATCTAACTCAGCATTTATCAAGTGTATAATTAATTCAGATTTCCGCAAAATGTTATTATATAGAAAACAGGAATTAAATGAAACACTATAAAAATATGTAATGGCGCCATCTGCTTTTCTTATACTAAACTTCAGCTTGTTTTTTTGTCTTTTGTGTCTTTTGTTAAATCTAATTTTAGATATCAGCTTCGAAAACATTTTGCGCTGTATGTATATATTTTTCGAAATATATACATTCATACATGTAAAAAGTTTTTAAAATTCTAGTATTTTATACAATAGGGAACGAAAGATTTTTTTTTTCCCCTAATAAATAATCTGGACAATTACATCATGAAAAATATTACTGAAAATTTTATCGCGAAAATAAAATGAATCACAAGGTTCCTATGGTGAATACAGAATGTTGTAAAGTTATGAACTAAACAAACATTAAATTTAAATATTAAAAATCGGTGTTTCGGTGAACATTTACGGTGTTTACGTTTGTCTAGTTTTTAACTTTACAATATTCTGCATACACCATTTAGTAACTTTGTGATTTATTTTATTTTCACGATAAAATTCTCAGTTGTATTATATATATATATATATATATATATATATAAAGAAAAAAACTTTCGTTCCTATTTTTATTTTGACAATTTTAACGAAATATTCAGAATTTTTAGGTGGGAAAGGGACTAAAAAAATTCTTATTTAAAAGCTAAAAAAAATATGTTTTGTTCATATATGCACCATACTATGATTATACTTTCTCATTCTTTTTTGATGATTTTACCTTGGAGCTGTTCAAAAACATTTTAACATTAAGAAAAGTTGGGAGTACGAACATGCATATTTTTAAATTTAATTTAACGAAGAGTTGAGGAATGAACGCAAGATATGCTATAAGACGCAAATATCACCAAAAAAATCTTCATAACTTGTAAAAATATTAGTTTTGTAAATAAAAAAAGCAACAAAAAAGTTAAAGTTGTTAATTTTCTCTCTTATCTGGATAAAGGGTTCTTAAAATTGGTGTTTAACAGATAAAATCGATTTTTTTTTGTTTAAATCTTCTCATAAGCTTAAATGAGAAGGGGGTTTCAAATCGTTTATTTTAACAGGCAAAAACGTGGATAAAACGTATATTTTTTATGTGTACTTTAAACTACTCTTTTATCATTATTATTTAAATCTGCAACTAATTAGGGAAATAAATAAATATTTTATTAAATAACAAAATAGTTTTCACATGAAGCAATTTAATAAAAATAAAAAATATTACGAGGTAAAATTAATTTTAAACAAAATGCATTCAGAATAAAATAAAATTGAGGCACATTTTGTGGTAAATATATGCTCATAACAGCGAAATCTAATGTCTATTTGCATTTGGCTGGTTTAATTTAACGTTTTTGGCAAGGAATGTTTCCTTTTTTTGCTTGACAGAGTTTATTTTTGTACACAAGGCTTTGATGATCTTGAATTCGACTTTCTATTATTCAAATTTCCGAATTCTTTCACCCATTTATTGTACTCTGCTAAATTTTGAACATTGCTGTGAACTGAAATTAAATTTTTGGAAATTGATTCGATTTCATTAAAATATGAAGTCGAAAGTTTAACTTCCGCAAAAGCAAACATTTCAGAAAAATGAGGAAAAAAAAAACTTAATGAGCAGTTGTTTCTAAGTCAGTGTTTTCCGTTTTCATAATGGTGCTAAAACAAATCGCATAAAGGAAACCAACCAATTAGGAGGTCGGAAACTTCCCCGTGGTCTCTAATCGAGTAAACAGAGTTTAAATGCGACCGGGTCCTAGGGGGCCATGTCTTAACTGGAATGTAGAATCTGGGGAATAACTAAATTGAAAAAGGGCACCAAAAACGAATATTGAATTAAAAAGGGAGGGTTTTTAACAATTTAGGGCACAGAAACTTCCAGGACTCTGTATCGGTTCCCAGGAAGCCAGGAAGGATCTTAACTGAAACGTAGAAAGGGGGATAACTAAATGGCGAAAGCTCCCCAAAAAAGAAGAAAATCGGATAAAAAAGTGGCAAGTTATTAAAAATTTAGGGCATAAAAACTTGAAGGGCTCAGGTGCCCCGGGTCTTAAAATATTAAAAATCTGACCCTTAGGTACATCAGGAGCTGGCTTAGACTATCCTCACCGAAATGTTCAGACTTCTCTATGTGAAGTAGATTTTGAAAGCCATCTCACACAGACACACAGAGCGAAACTTTCTTTTATTAGTATAGACTAGCAGACCCACCCGGTGTTGCCTGGGTCCGTAAATAATAACCTTAAACAAAACTCAAGTATGTATGATTTTATATCTTTTGAAATTCTTTTAAATGAACCTAATTTCGGAGGCTCCCATTGCCTTCCGCAGCACCTAGAGTGTTCCCAATAAACTTCTTTCCGTACGAACCTATAACCTGGGTCCCCGTTATCTAAGGCAACATGTACCGGAAGTGCTCCGCATGTGCCGGAGACAATCAAAAACCAGGTTGATTGAGCCAAACCTCGTAGTAATCCAGCCCAAAGAATCTAAAAAAAGAATGCATTATTAATGTTAGAAAATGTTGGTGACTGAAGTCTAAGGTAAAATTTCATAATACAGTTGGGTCCTTAGAATCCGAGGAAAGAATGCGCCCCCAAGCAGTGGAAAATGCCCCCTCCCTTTCTAAATTTCACGAATTACTTTTAACATTAACACGATGCTTAATAAACGGATCAAATCCCTTATCCAAAGTTACCATTAAAGTAACGCGATTTTTAATTTACGGCTGTAGTTTGTAAATGTAAGTTGATGCTGAAAAAGGAGATTAATGTTTGAAAAAAGTGGTAGCTGTGGTACAAAGAAAGACCGGCCCCTGGGGACCAGTGTCTTAACTGTTTTAGTAGTTTTAAAGTAGCTGGAGGACGCTAAAACTATGTTAAAGAAAATTGTAATAGAATCAGATAGTTTTTAAATAAGCTACAACAAAGGCCCCAAGAAGCAGATTAATATTCAAAATTGGTGGTAGTTGAAGTCGGGGAAATGCTTTTGTCATTCATGTAGTAGCGGGAGGACTTAAGAAGTTGTTAAAAAAAAGAAGCTTGTGAATCGGACCGTTTTTAAGGGGGACAAAGGACCCCGTAACAAAGGACACAAAAAAGGCCAACTGATAGTTAAAAGCAGGGCCCTAACATGAAAACTTGTTCTAAGTTTTTAGCACTTTAGATCTTCAATTAGTCACAATTAAGCATAGAATAATATTTTAAAGAAATGCACAAAAAAATTGGGAAAATGTTTAAAAAAAGGCCCTAGGGCCCCAATAAAAATATGAGGTGTTGATCCAGGAAGAAGAGTCCAAGACTCAACTTTAAAATTATGTACTGAGAAGGTGAGAAAATCAGGGGGTGAAAAATTCTTGGAGCACAAAAAGTTCAAGGGGCCCTGGACCGGATCCTACGGCACCCTAGGGGCCCCATGATCTAAACTGGAATGTACAAATGTGAGACTAACTAAATGGAAAAAGGATATAAAAAATGAAGATCGGATTAAAAGGAAGCAATTTATTAACCTTTTATTTGCACAAAAACTTGAAGGGGCCCTGTATCGAGCCACAAGGTGTCAGGGTCTTATCTGAAAAGTAGAAAGACGAGAATAACTAAATGGAGAAAGGTCCCCCAAAACGATATGATAAAAAGGGGACAAGTTATTAACAATTTAGTGCATATAAATACTTAAAAGGGCCCAGGGGCCCCGGCCCTTAAAAAATTAAAAATCTTAGCCACAGGGGCTGTCAATCTGAGCCAGCATTAGGACCTGTCTTGGACTATCCTCACCTAAATTTTCAGACTCCTATGTGCGGTAGATTTTGCTAGCCATTCGCACACAGACAGACAGAGCGAAACTTTGCTTTATTAGTATAGATAATCAGTAACAAAGTAAAAATTCACTTAAAATATCAGCTTTATGAAAACTGCATACCAAATGTGGGGCCCCCAAAATCAGGTGCCTCAGGTTGCCGGCCCTTGATTTAATTAGTCCCTCAATCTGTATAATTAAATCGTCATAGAATGTCTCTAACAGTGCTCCTTTCGGCTCAGACACAAGTTTCCTTTGAATCTCACCCTATCCGTCCACAAATGACCATAGTCATAATTCTGGTAATTCATAAAGCAAAAAAAGATGAGGGAAAACTAAAACATTTCTTGTAGTAGCAATTGATAGAAAAAATTATATTTATTACATGAAAATGATATTGTAATAATAACTGAAAATAAAAAAAAGAATACTTAAAAAATCTTTTTATCAAAACGTCACATTTCTCTTTGAACTCAAAAGAAGATTTGGGGGCCCCTTGGGATGCGGGGCCCCTCGCGATTGCGACCATCGCGACCCCTTAAATCCGCCCCTGTATGCAGAAAACATTGATTATTACTGTGAGGTGGGGTGGTTGGGGTAACACAAGTGAATCATACCAAAGTTAATTTTCCAAGCTTCCATGTGCTTTTTCTGGAAAGGCGAGATGTCAAATTATAAATAATAGAACTTTATAAAATATTAATATATAAATTTAGAAATTATTTTTTTTATTTGGAATAACTTTATCAAATACAAATTTAATAATAATAAAAAGAGTTATTTGATCGACTTCCTAATGGCAGGAAAATATGCTAAAAATCATTTTCCTATTTCATTGTTACATCGATGCCCCATCCCCCTTCTTTCATGACAGATTTCGTAGCGCTCAACTATCCGGACTTTTCAAGTATCCGGCAATCGGCATTTCCTGAGCATGCCGGTTAGTTGAGCTTTTACTGTATTTGAAATTTCTATTTAGCGTGAAATTTGACATAATATGAGAATCCAGGTCACAACAGAGATTCAAACTTGACATGATGTGAAAAAGTATTAAAATCTAAGATGAATATAAGTTGCAATTTTTAAGAAATTTTACCTATTAAATAAATGAAAGAATCTTTTAAAATTTTCTTAAGCTAGTAATCAAAGTAAAAACCAAACCTTGTAAATAATAAGTTTTAATCAGGCATACAAAAAATTAATTCAAAATTGATATTTAGATTAAATCATTTTAATTCACATTGCCATCTCTTTGAGTAATAAAATTATCAACTCTTTTGTAAAAGACAATTACAACAAGAATTAAAAAAAAAAAAAAAAAATGTGGTTTACATAATGATTTTCTTCTTTTTTTAAATTTATTCTTAGAAATAAACAAATAACAATAAATTGGTAATAAATAACATGTGCTCAACAGATATTATTTAAGAATATAGGGTTACTTGGGGCAACTGGGCCATGATTTTACAATCTGGAAGTTCATCTTCAAAAAGCTAATGTTCATTTGAATTAAAGTCTGAACTTTTGTAAATGTGTTCAGTTAGGTTCCCTCTATAAGACAGAAATTCTCAAAATTACATTTTAATATCTAAAATACATATATATTTCATCTTTCTTTCCTCATGGGTCCAGATGCCCCATAAAAATAGGGCAAGTGGACCAGGAGGGCCTATGTTCCACGTTCCCAGCAAAACATGACAGGCAAATTTCCTGACTTTCCATTGACCAAATCTAAAAACATTCCCTGACCAAACAGGCATATAACATAATTTGCTACTTACTTTTGTAATCCTTTGTCAAAATTAGTGATTTTTTTCCCAAGACTATTTGATGAGTTTCGCATCCTTTTTAATTTTTTCGATGAATTTTGCATCATTTTTCATTTTTTCTCCATGACTTTTTAGAAAATATTTGTAAATTCCCTGACTTTTCCTACATATTTTAAAATTTCCGTGACTACTTTGAAATTCAATGACTTTCCATGACACTGGAAACCTGGACCAGGCAGATCTGTAAATTATATATCAACTAAAGAGCATTGTAAGGGAAACCTTTACTGTCAATGTGTCTAAAAAAAGCACTAAAAGTGAATGTAATAGATTTATTTATATGAAACGCATAAAAATTAAGTACTTATGTAGTACTTTAGTATAGGTAATAAGTATAAAAGTTACATGGATATTTTAAAGAAAAAAATAACAAGGCAGATCTATAAACCAATGGCTATGTAAGTACTTAAGTATTTCATTAACTTTTTTATTTAAAACAATGAAAGTTCGTTATGTCTAATACTCCTCTGGAGAATGTATAATCATATTATTATACTGAACAGAGCTATTTTTTTTTTTTTTTAAATAATAATGTCACTTTGTCTTATGTACACCTTTTCATCTGTATCATAAAATTTCAAGGTTTGGTGATATAATGATCGAGACACTAACAAATTTTGTGTATTTTTGTTTTTTTTCAACTTTGCAATGATTTTATAAATATTTTGTAATTTCCATGAAATGTACATTCATTGTTTCTTACTGCTCATACTAACTTTTCTACATTAATCATATTAAATTTTTAAAAACAAATAGGGTAGATGTGCCAGTAATGGACACCCTTAAGGAATTTCCTTAAAAATTATTTTTTTATTAATAGTTATAATTATTATATTTCAGTTTTTTCAATATTATATTAATCTATTAACAATATTTAGCCATTCTTATAGCCTCATTTCCCCATATAAATATAAATTTAATTTTAAATAACAGAGATACATCAAAACACCCAAAAGCCCAGTAATGGACACCCTCTGGCCCAGTAGTGGACACCCTCTGTTCCAGTAATGGACACCCCGTAAAAAGTAATAAATATAATTGTTTTTATGACTGTATTTAGAACCAGAATTTAATGAATACATACTAATGAAACAAAATAGTTATTTTTAAATAAATTTAATAATTAGGATACCAGTAATTAATAAAATATTTGTGATAATCATTTACTGTTTGCATCAATTATTGTAATTATCAGAAGATTGATGTTTTAATTATTTTAGATGGATAGTTTAAAATACTAAATATCAGACAATTACAGCTATCAAATTATTGAAACAGTGGTGGATTTAAAAGGTAATTAAAAAAAAAAAAAGTCTTAGAATATTAATGTTTAGTTTTGTGTCACTATTTTTAACAATCTTCCAGAGATTACTTGATATATCATTTATAATAATTAATATTACAAATATGAAAGAAATGATATTGTGAGTTGAATATTTTAAATACTAAATAAAATAATTTTAAAATAAAACTGTAGAACTGATGTTTGAGGCCACTGATCTGCAGATTTACTAGTTTCATGAATATTACCTATAACTTTCATTAATAGTATTAGTACTTTTTTTTTTTTTTTTAATAAGGAAACATTTAAGACAGAAAATGGATTTTTAATAGCTTCTGTAACTTAATTGTTTTTATTTAAATGGAGAGGGATTAAGCCCTATGAGCCCCTCTTTGACTGTGCTCTTAAACAGTATTTTCTGCTTCCTGGCTGGCTTGATTGCCAGATTATAAAATATGTGAGGTATATATATGTACTACATAAAAATAATAATAATAATAAATAAAATAAAATATCGAAATTTTATTAATCACATAAAATAACTTAAAAGCAGCTATTTATAAAAGTTTTGGTGTTATTACATTTTGGTAAGTATAATTTAAAAATTAAATTTGATTATTTAGGTTTGCAGTTAAGCCAAAGTATTTTATGCACTATAAACATTACTAAAATTGCATTTTTAGCAATGTCTACATGGGGTGTCCATTACTGGAAAATGACTAATTAACCATCCCAGTAATGGACACCCCCTCTTAAAACCTTAAAAAGAAATGAAATTTTGTAAATAGCCATTAGTATATAAAATTCAAAGTTTTCTATTGCTACTCAAGCAAAAGCATTCAAATTTTGCAAGAAAATAAATAATATATAAATTAATTAAACGAAGCCAGCTCTTAACCTCTTCATTAAGATTTTCACAGAAAAACAGCAAAACTTTGAAACATTATTTTCTGCTTCCTGATTGGTTTGATTAAAAGTGTCAACAATAACATAGTTTTATAAAACATGCAAGGGGGAATTATAAAAAAAATAATTAAAGCTAAATATTTATTAGTTATTTTGTTATAAACCAAAAACATCAAGGGGTGTCCATTACTGGCACATCTACCCTATATGTGTTTTATTGATAAACGTAATATCTAAAAAAATATATATATTTGTTTATTGTTTAATTTTACAATTCTGCATTTAAATTCTTAATATTTTTCTTCTAATTAATTCATATAAATATTTCTTAATAAAACAGATTCTTTTGCCCAAACTAATCAAATTTTGCATCTGGTATGTCACTACTCTTGTATAAAGTCACCCTACTGTCCAATGACCTTTTTTAAATCTCTAAATTCATTAACTTTACTATTTGTTACTAGTTAAAATTTTTAGACAGCAACATCCTTTTATTTGTTTATAGGGCATTATAGTTTGTTGATACTTCAATTTTATGGAAAATGGTCCACAGCATAATGGAAAAGTAGCTTTCTTTCTTGTTTTAAGACAAAAACTGCAAACATAGTGTAATTACCATTTAAAAAAAAAAAAAAAAAAAAAAAAAAAAACATTCAGAAACATTAAGCAAACCTAAAGTTGAACTCTTTTACGGTAATTTGAAAAATCACTCATATTTCTTCAATATATTTCGTGTAAATTATAATGTGATGAATTTAAGAGATAGCTTGTGAAGCTTTTTTCCTTGGAGCATCAAAAGGCCTCTCCTTCCCACCATGAAATTTGAGTTTACTTGATTATCAATGACGAAAATGCGTAAATTTCCGACATCTCCAGAGATGCAGAAATACCTTCCATGGAAAATATCTGAACTCAACACTGAGAATTACATTTAATATATATTTGTTTGTTTATTACATGTTTATATAATATTACATATGTAAGTTCATTATCTTAAAATTTTACTAATAAAATGACGTTTTAGTTAAAAAAAAACAATTTTCGAGCCACTTAAAAAAGATTCATAGTATTAGATCAGGCATTTTTGAATAGTTAGGCCTAATTATAACTTACTTCAAAAGCTATATCAGTGCATGAAATTATTACAGTAAGAAAGATACTGAAATCGGACGAATAATAAAGAAAATAACAGAAATTTCAAATGAATGTTACTAAACTATAGCGTATTTTGTGAGAAAATTTACAACCTCATCCTCTCAGAGAACTCCTACAGGGTGATTCAGCTCGTCGGTGACAAACTTTAAGGATCGATAGAGCACACCTAGACGAACATTTTTGAATAGGGAATGTAGGGTCCCTGACGCGATGGTAAGGCGCTAGGCGCTTTCGAAAATTTGGGTGCCGAAATTCGAAACGTCATAAAAACTAGGGAAATGGTTAGATTTTCTTGCTTGTTGCGTCGAAATGATTCTGTTTGTTTAGACTTTCTTCAGTACCAATTTGATAAGCGTATCTCTTAAAACATGGATAGGGGGCGCTGCAGACTTTGGAGAGCTAGACAACAACTTTAAGCCCGTTATTTTGATAATTTAACACATGCTCGCCAAAGTTTATACTCTAACTTAAAGTTTGAACCCAAAAGTAGAGCCCTGCAAAAAGCGTAAGAGCCGGAATAAAATGTCAAAGTACAGGGTGGTCGAAACTCGAAGGCTCCTAGGAGATAAACAAACAGATTTCTTGACTTATGGCATGCATTTTCATGATTCTGTTTGCTGGGGCTCTCTGAAACTCAGTTGAACGGTACAAAAAGAAACATCGATAGGGGGCGCTTTGGGCAAAAAACATAATTCGTTGACATTTCGGACGCTAACTGGAAACGGGGCGCTACGATCAGTTAGAAACAAAACAAGAGAGTAATTTACTTATCATAAGAAGCTATTAAAACTGCAGTTTGTTTGTTTTTTTTAACAAACATAGCTGGTTTCAATCATGCACAATGCGCGCAATAAAATTTACATAAGGTGCTTTTTGCTGATTTATGCAAAAGATATCGTACCATATCGATATGCAAAAGATACGTAATGCGTAGACGACAACGCGAGATGACGTAGTTGTATGCGCAGACACGTCTTTTGAACGTGCGGTACCTACTTAAGCTTCGGGTTACTTGTCTGCAGATCGGTAGTAGGATGGAACGGTACACAAACTCTGAATTGGCTGACATGCATTTGGCGTATGGCGCTGCTGGTTGTAATGGACGAGCCGCTCAGCGGTTGTACGCCGAGCGTTACCCCAACAGGCAAATCCCCTGCCATGCCTTCTTCGCTCGAGTACACCAGAGGTTGTCCACAACGGGATCTTTCGACGGAGGCAGGCCTGAACGGGAGCGATCAGTGAGCACCCCCGACAACGAAGAGGCTGTGCTTAACCTGGTTGAGGACAACCCAGGTCTTAGCACGAGAGATATCGCCAGACATGTTGGCATTTCGCAAGCAACTGCGTGGCGCATCTTACGTTCCCGGAATCTGCACCCCTACCACATCCAGCGGGTGCAGTTGCTCAGAGAGCAGGATTTTGGCCCTCGAGTGGAATTCTCAAGATGGTACTTGGCGATGAGATCCAGGGATCCCCGTTTTGTAAACAGCATTTTGTTTACGGACGAGTCCACCTTCAGCCGGGAGGGAATGTGGAACGCCCACAACAGTCATGTGTGGTGTGATGAAAATCCACATGAAACCAGAAGCCGAGCAGCCCAGGAGCGTTTCTCAGTAAATGTGTGGGCCGGCATTCTGGGGGATTGCCTCATTGGCCCTTATTTGTTACCTGAACGGCTGACAGGTGGAAATTACCTGATTTTCCTGGATCAAGTGCTGCCGCAGCTTCTGGATGAGGCGCACGTACCCGAAGGTTCGCGTCGCCAGATGTGGTTCCACACGATGGAGCTCCGGCCCATTACACGAACGACGTGCGTCTCCATCTAAACGCAAGGTATGGCCAGCGGTGGATCGGGCGTGGGGGTCCAGTTCACTGGCCTGCCCGATCACCAGACCTCACCTGCTTGGATTTCTTCCTTTGGGGTTACCTGAAGGCCGAGGTATACCATACACCTGTCAGCAGTGCTGAAGAACTTGTGGCGCGCATTGTGGCAGCTGCAGGGCAGATCAGAGATACTCCTGGCATTGTTGGAAACACACACTCCTCAATGCGACGGAGGTGCGAAGCCTGCATCATGGCCCAAGGTCGAAATTTCGAGCATCTTCTGTAGTGTTATTTTTTGTAAATAAATTTCCAGTATCATTGATGTTTTTGGTCTAAATTTATTCAGAAGTGTTGAGCAGAGGTAGAAAATGTGTTTTCATTATTACTAACTGATCGTAGCGCCCAGCGTCCGAAATGTCAACGAATTATGTTTTTTGCCCAAAGCGCCCCCTATCGATGTTTCTTTTTGTACCGTTCAACTGAGTTTCAGAGAGCCCCAGCAAACAGAATCATGAAAATGCATGCCATAAGTCAAGAAATCTGTTTGTTTATCTCTAATGCTGCGTTTACACTATGGCTTATCAGGTCTACAAGGTCTGCGAGGTCTGCCAGGCGTGGGTTTAGCCTGGTTTAGGAGGGTCTGCGTGGTCTGCGAGGCTTGGTCTCTGTGGTCTAGGCCTTGGCTAAAATACTAGACTCAACCAATCAGCGTGCTTCATTTTTCTGTATTCCGCCATTTTAAAAGATTGAAGAAGCAGACGACAGCTTATGATTTTAAAGATTATTTGAAATTAATAAGGGATTTACAAATTAAAGGTACGTAATGGTTTTTCAGATGTTTTTTAACATTTCTTTACATTGTTTCATAACTGTAGAAGTTTCTTTTATAAAGCTATACAATCGTAAGTTACTATTTTCATGTATTTACATACTACGCTACTAAAATTAATTTGTTAACTATGTTACTTTTTAATATTACCAAACTCTATAAAACGATGTATTCGTAAATTCTTTAATTTGCATCTTCCTGTATTTACATACAACGCTGCCTATGCATTTGTTAATAGATAATTATGTTCCTCATTTCCAAATTCTTTAAAATTAACCTGGTTTCATATGCATGAATTTAAAACAAATTTGATAGTATATGAATACAAATTAATATAATACGGTCGTCATTCTATTATAATGTGAATAAATAGTTTCATTTCCTTCAGGAATTTATTTGATATTCTATTTCAATGCATTTTTAGTACTGACAATTTTTTAATTTATCCTAAAACTAGCAACAAATTTTTAACCATAGAATTAATTTTGAATTAACTCCAAAGTTTTCTCTATTATTTTTATATAATTGACTGATCATAGCAAACTCTGCATATATGATTTACATTATTATTAATCAGTTTTAAATGTGTTAATTTTTACAATGATACGGTACTATCTAAAAAGTAATATGAAGACTTTGAATTGTATTTAGCTTCTTATCCTCCCCCTAAAAAAATTCTAATGACATATAAAATTTAACTTTTTTTAAATTGAACAAACTTGTTTTTAAATAAAGTTTTTACTTGTAATTATTATTAATAATTTATAAACCACCCCTTATTCTTTTTAAAATTTTATCTTATATGTTTATCTTTCTGTAGTTTTCTTTAATAATTAATCAGTAGTAGTATATTAAAACTGTAAAATCTAGAACATGAATTTTTTCTCTCCACTTCCCCACAAGAGATGATTTACGACTGAAAAGTTCGTAAATTATTTTTTTTTTCAGAAAGAGTTTGAAAAACTTTCAAACCTATAAAAGTTATACTTGAAGTAGAGATTAGAATCTGCTGGTGCCAAGATAAATAAATATTTTACCAAGTTTGCTCTCAGGATATCGCAGGTGTGTAGTCTTCTATAATAAGTGACTACCATTTGTGATCTTCTGCAAGAAAGTTGATTGTCTGATGCTCTTGGACTATGTGCTGTTTTGTTGTTTTCTACTTAAAATTCATCAATCAGGAACTCTCGTATAAATAAAGTATTACTAACTTGTATGACTGACTGTAAGTATGTAGTTTTTTTTTATATATTTATTTTCTGTTGCTTAGAACGAGAGATTTTGAAATGCATTCTACATTGTTTTTGTTGTTTTTATTAGTTTATTATACTCTTTTTTTTCTATTCATTTACATTGCAGGATGTTTTCAATGGGACATTTTCAACAGTTATGTGAATGTTTGTCGATTGCCTGTTGACCCGACTTTTACATGAGATTTGCATGCTTTTTTTGAAGATATGAATCTTCAATAATATTCGTGTATGATGATTGTAAGTAAGTCATTTTTCTCAAAAGTACATGTTCTGTATTTTATTTATCACTGTTTTATCTTTTATATATAACGTCATTTTTCTCACAAAATCAATCTGTATCTAAGAAAACTTTATTCTCAATACAATATTTATTATTTAATTCCTTTTATTCTTTAATCAATGTTTTCTTCGCATTAGTTTTTTTAATTTATAAAATGGCGTTAAATGATCAATTAAAAAAAAGTAGTTTATGTAAATATGTAAACTATGTTTTATATAAACATCGAGTATATGAGTATTCTGTTAGTGGGAAGCAGTTAACCTCTACCTCCCTCCCTATACACACTTTTCAAGGATTTGATATTGCAAAAAATGTGTCGCTCAGACTTTAAAAAATTCTGAAATTACACGAAAGCTAGAATAACTTATCAGATTTGTCTAAAATAAGATCAGTGTTAAATAAGCAATTTAAGCACAGTAATTAATTAGTAATAATGTATATATTTGAGAATATGGTTATGTATATTGCTTCGTAGCTGTGAACTATGATCAAATGATATCTCTTCCATTTCTAATTCCTTTTTCTTCCATTTGGTACACCTGGATAATTTAAATTTAATATCAGCTTAATAATTATTAATATATTATTAATTATTAATATATTTTATTTAATATTGAAATAATATAAAATGTATTATCTGTGATAGTATCATGGTTTTTATTTGTTTAATAATTATTAAGCTGCATATGTAATAATCTAATGTATTTAATTTAATATTTGTTAATGTTGAACTAATCTAAAATGTATTATTATTAATGTTGTTTTTTTTTTTTTTTTTGTTGTTGTTGTGATTTGGGTTGTTTATTTACAATTCTTTGAAGTGATATGAATTATTTATTTCATTAGTATAAGTTATTGAAATTATCAGGAGCATATGGTGTATTTTAGAATTTAATTAAAATATGTCAACATTGTAATTAATTTTGGTACTTTTCGGTTAGCCGGGCGCCACTGTTATCCAGAGTTTCCCCCAGGATCAAAAAAGGGCAGGGTGCTGCTTGTGGGAAAAGGGCACTTTTGGATTCCGAAGGGCATGTTTTGGATTCTTAAGGGCATTTCTTGAAATTTTTAAAGGCATTATTTTGATTTTTAAAACTACTTTTTGATATTTAATAGAAAAACAGTATTTTAAAGACAGCAATGAGTCAATTTTTACTATGCAAGTAAATTTTTTAATAAACAAAGGAGTAAAGGTACTTTTTTCAGGTGGGGGCAACAAGGGAGCTAATTTTTTAAGTGAGGGGCAAGAGGGGTGCTATTTTGTAAACCTAAGGGCAGGCAGGGTGCAGAACCCTCCTGAAACTGTCTGGGGGAAACTCTGGTTATCTATACATATTTGTAAATATACACATGTATACATATATTGCATATATACACACTTATATATATGTATATATACATACATTTATATTACATATATAGTATGTATATATAACAGTGGCGCCCGGCTAACCGAAAAGTACCTTAATTTTTATAAAGCTCTGAGCTTCAAAATAAAATAAGTGATATTGTTTGTTTCGCTCAATCAATGTTTATAATTCACTGGGTCATTCGATGGTAACTTACGTTACATTTAGAACAGTTTACTTCAGTAATTTTAGTAATAAAAGACAAAAGAAAAAAAAATATTAACAATGCAAAGTTGACATGATTTGTTAATTAAACCTATTCAAAGATAAATTTAGATGATAATGGCCTAATTTTAGTGTTTTTTCTTGAACTCTGCCAGTTATATTTATTATGGTAACTGACATTACTGAAAAAGTAACGTAAGTTGCCATAAAAAATGTAATTTTCATTTTCTAGGTAATTTTTATCCAAATTGGCCTTTGGATAGGTTTAATTAACAAATCATGTCAACTTAACATTTGAAAATTTTTTGGTGTTATATTACTGAAATTACTGCTGTAAATTGTTTTAAATTATAACGTAAGTTACCATGGAATGACCTTAGTATTCAACGACAATCAAAATTGGGTTTAATACGTATCCGGTGTCATAAAATGCTATAATTTGAAATAAGTCTTCTAAATTTTTGGGTCAAAATTCATTAAACAAAAAAAAAAAAAATGAAGCCATGCTTTTATGATTTTTACGCTTTTAGATTTCGCTCACAAAATTTACATTTTTCCTATAATATATTTTGTAAGTAAGCTGCAGCTTCATACTTTATTTTAAATATGAATTAACTAAGAAATTGTGAGCATAGCAAGTAAAAGTTTTTTAAATGTTTTTTTTTTTAGCTGAAAAGATTAGTTTTGAGATGTTAATGATAATATTCATAGCTGCTGAATCAGAATTTAGTTCAAAAGCGTTTTGAGAAATTTAAATGACCATAGGTATAAAATTTATCACTTGTATGGTTTGGTTATTTTATTTAGTTGTAATTAATGCAGTTTATAAATATAACATATGGAAAGTAATGATGTTTATTAGTAAAACATATTGCGCATTAGCTGCGTTTGGTTGTCCCCCCCTGCTTTTTTTGGAAAAATAACCTTTATGTATAGTGCGTGATATAAATAAGTGTTTTATTGAATTCTTCTACGTGTGGAAAGCATATTCTCTTATTTTTTCTATTTAAATTATTCTACACTGACTATTACTCATGCTGGTTAAGCTATTTAATACTTATATTTAACTTCTGAGTATTTTTGGTACTTTTATGTCACTTGTGTACAAATCTTTCCAATAACACTTTTTTTTTTTTACACACATGAAAATTAGAAACAATATTTTGATGATATATTTTTTTTCTGCAACTGAATCAAAATGAATGAAAGGCATGTATTTAAATGCGACATATGTATTAGAATGAAATGAGTGAATGGTTTATATTTAAAATTAAGTGAATGCAATGCAAATGATGACAAAGGAAAAATATTTGTTGATTTATCGCCTGTGCCGACTAACAGAAAAGTACCATATTTTTAAATTATTTTTTATATTACTATGCAAATCGTGAAATGAAGAGTTTTAATGTTATTAATAATTAATGTTATTTTGATTCTGGGTTTGAAATTTTAAGTTTATTTATTAATTATACTATGTTAACTCTCATGGAAAGATGCTTGCAAACTAATATTAAACCAATGGTAACTTTACAAATTTATCATTTGCTTTTGAATATTTTTAAATAATTTTTTCTGTTTTGCGTGGGACATGTCTAATTGGGTATCTTTTTGCCCTTGATTTCAGGTGCAGTTTTTCAGAGGAAAATTTCAGTTTCAGAACTTGTTTCAAAATTAAAAGTGCCCTCAGAAGAAAAAAAAAACTGCAACCAAAGAAATAAAAAGTAAACATATTTGGTTAGACATCAGGTTCAGGTTGCCCAGGCCAAAAAAAAAAAAAAAAACCAAAGTATTGAAATGCAAATAAGAATTTTGAAAAGAACATTGCCGTTGGTTTAACATTTAGTTTCAGTGTTCTTGTGTTACTACTAGAGATGAGAGATATGGCCTTGGGCTCGATTTTTGTACCGTATTTTCGGGAATACCCGCCGCACCCACCGTAAGCGCCGCACCAATGAAAATCTGTTTAAAAAAAAAGTTTATTGACGTAAGCGCCGCACCATCGTAACCGCCGCACCAAGGAACTGATACTTGTACAATCTAAATTCCGGAATCGTTTCGGCTGCGGCTTTTCCGGATTTTAGAGGTCTTGAAATATTATATAGAGGCACTTAGAGGTCTGCACGGGCCGAAATTTCCGGGCCCGGCCCGAAATTTCTAGGTCGGGACTGCCAGACTCGTAGAAAAAAATTCGGCACGTACCAGCCCGATACAAAAATTAAAAGTTCGGTCCGGCCCGTACAAAAGAAATATTGGCCCGACCCGGTAAAAAATTTTAAAGTTCGGCCCGAGACTGGCTTGGAAAAAAGTTAAAATCTTGGCCCAGCCCGATTGAATTTCTACAAAGCATTGATGAAGTGCCGCAGTCTGTGATATTTATTTTTTTAATGAATCTCTATTTCTTGTATGTAAATGTTTCAGTTATCATTACTATTGTTAATCCATATTCTATGTATTGAAGTGTTAAAAATCTGAAAAGTGTTATACAGTAAAATCTGCTAAGACGGAATTGTATAAAAAAGAAAAAAACGTTATAGACACGATCCTCAACATGTTATTCAGTTTAAAACAGGATTTCGTCATACGCAGGTTCTTTTCACTCGTTTTACTATATTTTAATAAGCGTATGAAATCTACAACTCTTTAAAAAGAATAAATTTTAATGTTTAATTGTAGAATAATGGCAATTTAAAAATGTATGCATTTTTTTGCAAACATTTTTGGTCCAGGCCATATTTTACTGCCCTTTGAACGGATCAGGCCATGACGAGGCAATGATTTTCATAAGGGCTTTGTCAAAACTAGGACTCAAAATTTTGGATCGTGAAGACTAGGAATGAAACCAGTCTAGGCTCTGTACAGAAAAAATAAGTTAGGTCCAGCCCACCCCGATCTTTCAGGAAAAAAGTAATGCCCTAACCCGGCCCCGACAGAACCTTCAGAAAAGAGTATGGCCCAGCCCGTGCAGATCTCACACTGCCGAAACCACTTTAGGATAACTAGAAACGCTCCTTTTTTCTTTTTCTTTCTTTCTTTTTTTTTTAAGCAGTTCACCTATTGATAACTGTTTCATTGATTCTGTTTGTGGTAGATTTTATTTTTTATTTGCTACATACGCATCTTTTCTTGTTCATTTTTAAAAATAATTTTGTAATTTTTAAAAATATTTCTTGCTCAGAATTTAGACTTTCCTTTTCATCATAAGTTATTATGAAGATATATATCATAAGTTTAAAGAAAGAGAAGAAAATCCATGAATCCACTTTGCATTAAAAAAATCTCTTATCTCGTTACCTTTTTTCTCTACTGCATTCAAAGTTCTTTTCAAAGAAACAAAACCGAAACCATTAGCCAACTACACGTCAAGGTCATAGGGCAATGTGTCAGAACAGAACGTTTGTTCCGAGGAGATGGAGTGAATTTGAAATCAAGTGTGTTTATCTTAGTTGAGTCAAGAGATAACAAAATTACATGTTGGTTTTTTAGTTATAAATGCGTACTTGAGTGATTTTATTAGGCGCTTCTTTAAAAATAAAGATAATAAACATGAAAAAAAAGATAAAATAAATATTTCTATTGAGAACTCTTCGTACGAAACAATTTTTAACCATATGAGCGTAAAAATCAATGTTTTGAAGAAATTTAGTTCGATCGGGCCGAGATTTTAAATGTTTTCCGGGCCAGGTAAAACTTTTAGCTTTTATGCCGGGCCATTAATTAATTTTATTTATTTATTTATTTTTTGTACGGGCCGGGCCGGGCCGGGCCAATTTTTTTCCCCTATGGATCAGCTACTTCACTCAAGGGTAAACGCCCGTTCGCTAATGTTAATCCTATGAAAGAATTTTTTTTAAAAATACATGGTTCGCATTTCAATATGCTTAAATTATTATTTTTTTTGCGTCGAATAGCTGAGGTAGATCTCTAAAAAGACCCTTTTTCGATTTTGTTTACAGATGTTTTTCGTAGTATACTTTGATTTTCGGAATCAGTTTCGAAAGTGAAAGTATTCTTGTAAAAAAAAAAAAAAAAAAAAAAAAAAATCTCTAAACACAATCAAAAAAGTAAAAATGACTCTTTGTAGAGACCGACCTCAACTATCCAATGCAAAAAAAAGATCATTTAAAATAATGGAATGCGAACGACATATTTAATAAAAAATTCTTTCTTAGGATTTACATTAACGAGCCGGTGTTTATGCGTGAGCAAAATAGCTATTTATATCGTGGAAGTCGGCCCACTTAATTTGTTATATTGGTCAGGACCGTTTATTTTGTTTATCGCCCGACCCGGCTCATTAAAAATACTGTACTAATTCTGCTGACTCGGCCGGTTTCAAAGTTTGAATTCATTTTGTCTGGTCGAGTCTGGTACGGCCTCTATTTTAAGGGCCGAGTTTATAGAGTCCCGTACTGAAATAAATAAAGAAAAAATCTTGCTCTCCAGTGTTTTTACTGTGTATTAGGAGACCCATTCCACAAAAGTTCTATGCCGGGAATTGAGATTTCTCTAGTTAGAGACCAGTAATTTCACAGAGTGAGCTGTGAGCAGTTTTGCTTTGAAAGTGGAAGGAAAGAGGGGTTTATTAGAAGAAAAGCTCGCGACAGCTGTACATTCCAGTATCCGGAGGGTATAATAATTATTGACGGATGCGCGGAAAATGTAATCATTTTTAACTTGAGAACCGGTGAGACAAACGTTATTCATCCCGCTGATTGTTTAAAAATAAACAAAACAAATAACATTTCTCGGACATCTGCGGTTGAGGAACATTTTCTAATATTTTGGTACAAATTTGAGAGCATGAAACTATTGATCAAAGGAGGGGAAATGGCGTCATAAAATATCTGTTTGACCCAAAAAAAAAAAAAAAAAAAAGCCATAAGACATTGCTGTAGAAGAAAAAAAAAATCACCGTATCCGCCGCCCTGGCATAAGAGCCGCACTTAGAATATTTTATACTTTCAAACTCGTATGCGCCGCGGCTCATACGCCCAAAAATACGGTACCATTCTTCGAGCTCGGGTGGGCCCGAACTCATTCATTCTGAAATTAACAATTTTATTTATTCTCATACAGAAAAAAATAAAACAACTTTTTTCCCTTAAAAATTACTTATTCCATTTCAAGTCAGTTTAATGTTATTTTTATCAGAATGAAAGGGAAACAGAAATAGTGTTTTTTAAGCTCTTTTTAGATGTGTTTGTAACTATATAAATACGAAGCACCTATAGTCTTCATCTGGTTTGTCCATCTGTCCGCATATAACAGCGCAAAAAATACCCAACCAAATGGTTTGAAATTTAATATATATATAATCGTTGCAGAATTTCGTCAAGTCATTTCAAATTTTAAGAAAATCAAATCAAAACTTAAAAAGATATTAATAAAAGTTTTCTTCATTCTATTAAACCCTATCGTACATAATTAATTCAGTGATATCCCATGACATGTAATGATTCTAGGTTGCCATGTTGATTACGTCATATTTAAGATGGAATCCTATTATTTCCATATTACCTCCTTTTTTTTAGGTATGTCAAGAACATGCTTTTTGGTTTTGATGCACTATTTATTACTTCTTAATTATTATACCAACTGAAAGTTATTAAATGATTATCTCGCTTCTTTCCAAAAAAAACTGTCTTAATAGTTCACAATTTAGCTAGTTACACAGTTTATTTTTACTCAATTTTTACTAATGCATTATCTTCCTTTCAGATTGAAATATAAATACCTTTTTCTTCAGATCAATAAAGTTTTCTGCAAAACATTGTCATCATCATAGACCATTATGATACATATTAATATTGTTTCATTTATTGTACGTAGTAATCATTATATTCAATAATATTTATAATATAAAGAAATTTTATTTTGTTTCTGTAACTTGTACTTTCAAATAAAAGAAATTTATTAAAGGTTTGTTGTCTTTTATTTGACTATATATTTTTATTATAAATGGTATTTCAGGTATTTGCTTGTTTTGTCTATCATGTAAACCTTGATTTAAGAATTATTTTTAATTATCTATTTATTTTTTATAAAAAAAAAATGGCTAAGATATAAAATGAGAAAAACACTTTCAACATGGTTGAAAAGTATTTATGAATTCAGCTTGTCACACTTGTAAATATACTGTGATTGCATTGTAATTATTAAATGCTAATGATGTTCGCTATAGAGGGTGCTATTTAAATGGGACAACAAGTGCTGAAAATGCATTTTTACTGAGTTACGTGTTTTTAAATGGCACATTTAGATATTTCATTTCATTGTATGAAAATATTAAATTTCTTAATAGCTACTGTTGGAGAGTATTTCATAATCTATGCCTAATTTTTCATAATTTGTGTATATTCCTTATACCAGTGGTGCAGCCAGT
Organism: Maratus speciosus; assembly: GCA_963932465.1. Classification (NCBI taxonomy): domain Eukaryota; kingdom Metazoa; phylum Arthropoda; class Arachnida; order Araneae; family Salticidae; genus Maratus; species Maratus speciosus. The sequence goes on along the minus strand of OZ010799.1, from coordinate 445,961,317 downwards.
ATCCTTATTTGTAAGGGGTTTTGGAGAATTATTACTCCTTGTGGGATACAATATGTGACAAATAAAAACCAATGTAATGAAAAGCAAACATAATAAGTTTAGCATTTATGTGTTTAAAGGTTTCATAGAAAAGCTTCTTTATAATATAAGGTATTTACAATACAACTTATTAGTTTTTTAAATACTGTGGGAGGAATTTTGAAATGTCACCTTCTTTTGCTGCTGCAGTGTTTATACAAATTAAGGGCTGTGCATATATAAAATTATCATTTTAATGTGTGTGGGAGGGGGGGGGGGGACCTGACGTTTGATTGTCATAAGATATTTTTGGGGAAAGATTTTTCTTTTTTTTTTAATCCAAACGATATTTTTTGTTTTAGTGCTTTAATTTTTTCTTTACATCAAAATAGTCTTATACCTTTTTAAATAGTAAGTGTAGTTAGATGTTAATTGATATACAGTTGTTTAAATGTAAAATCATATCTTTATGCAAACGCAAACATATAAAAATAAAAAGGATTTTTAAACATTGATGATGATTTCATTAAGGTGTGTGTGTGTGTATGGGGGGGTGTCAAGGAATGATAACGTATGATATTGTAAGTGATGGGGTGGGGACTAAAATTACCTAAATGTTGATAACATTATATATATACAACACCATACAATAGTTTTAGAACGGGAGTAAAATTATTGCAAATTTAAAACAATTATCAGATTTCTCAGCCCTATTTTCAACCATCTGCTATAGTTTATAATTAAAAAAAAATGTTATTTAATTTTCTAATGCAACTTTTTCTTTTATATTGCCACAAAAAGAAAATGGGTATGAGCATTATTTTTATAAATCAATTAAAAAATCAGACTCACTGTATTTTCACATACAAAAATGGCATCATTTTGAACAGATGATGCATATTTTTCATATATAAATTTTTAAGCCTTTACTATAAGTGTTACCATAGTACCTTTATTTAAATGTAACATCACGACTAAAAGTATATAGAAAATGGCGTCATTTTCATGTAATCATTGTAGATTTAATTTTCACAAGCGATAATGTAAGTTTCCATTTAAAAATATTGTTTTATCATCAGGGGAGGACAATAATTTCTCTTCTGAAATTAATGTCCATTATCTATAAAGTAAAAGCTTTATTTTCAAACTGTCCAAAAGTAAAATTTCACGAAATGTTACATTTAGTTCCTTTTTTTTCCAGTTACATGTGCCAAAGAAATTCTGTATTCTCCCTTATAAAACAGCGGGAATTTACTATTATTGTGTCAAAGTAATTAATTTTTTCCTCATTGTCATTTTAAAGATTTATTGCTCAGAAGGTAGTGTCACAGATGATAATAATATAAATAATGAGACAGGCAGTTAACTGTTGCACCAGAGAGTGGTGTTGCCGTAGCAACATCATAAGCTCTGCTGCAATGTGAAATGAGTGGTAACCTGATTACTGGTGATGTCTTCGATTAGGTTTTTCATCAGTGTTTGTATTCATTTCACATTGTAGCAACATAATGTCAACATTAAAGCCAAACCATACATATAACAATTAAGAAAACAAAAGTAAGCTCCTACTGTCATTTTTTAAATGAAGAATTGAAGCAGTTATCTCTTTTGTCAGGGGGTCGTCCCTGCCCTCCTGGACCCCTGTTTAAGGTAATTTCTGAACACTTAAGGGACAGTTTCCCTTTTCAACAATTTTCTTTATTTTAAATATGATTCAAATGGTGAACTCGCTGAATTTCAATGTTCAACTAAAAGTACATTTTGAAAAAATTTTATAAAAATTTGAATTTTTTTAAATCTCTACTACTTTTTAAAAAAATTGATATTTTTGCCCCCTTTTTTTTTTAGATTTTCAAATGTGTACTACACAAACTTGCACATGGATTTTTAGACATATCTAATATTACATTTATTATGATTTTTTTTACTGATATATATATAGTGCAAAACGATGAAATCTAACATATCTTCATATACTTTTTTTTTTTTTTTTTAAATAACAAAAAACCTAAATGCTAATTCCATGCGCAGATTTATCACATATGTAATAAAGAACATGCACAAAAAAAAAGCTTAAAAATCTCTATCTCAAATACAGAAAAAGCCTTAAAACATGAAAGTGAAGAAAATATGAAAATGGAGAAAAAGCATTTAAAGTTTTAATTTGTGTGGTAATTGCGCTGAGTGTTTTAACAAAATTTACAATACCTCGCGATATATTTACGGTATGGATAAAAATGAGGTATCAAAATATTCACAATTAAACAGGCTTTCATTTAATATTAAAAAAGAAAAATCAATTTTTTGACCAATTTTAAGGTAAACTGCCCCCTTAAATCAAAGGGAAAAATAAATGCAAATTTTATTTTGTGGAAAGGAGGGATCGTACCCCTTTCCCAGACAACAACAACAAAAAAAAAAGATTCATTTTCTCTCTGTGTTTCATTATTTTAAACTGTTTGAAAAGAATAAATTTTATTTTTTTCAGAGTCAGAGAAAATTAGGGAGCAATTGCATTTTCTTGCTTCCCTTGTGGGCAATGAGCTTAGAAAAACGCGTAATTTTTATTAATTTACACGTAATTAATGTCTGTGCAAAAGAAATTACGGCGCAAACAATTCTGACACGTTCATTTCGATACGAATACGAACGTAAACAAACAAACACGACTGTCCCTCCCTTCCCCTAACCTGCAAATATACGCATGCGCAAGCCAAGTTCGTATGCCGTAGTGTGGACGCAATTTTTTCGATTCTTGGACCTGAAAGACCCAACAGACCTGACAGGCCACATAGTGTAAACGCAGCATTAGGAGCCTTCGAGTTTCGACCACCCTGTACTTTGACATTTTATTCCGGCTCTTACGCTTTTTGCAGGGCTTTACTTTTGGGTTCAAACTTTAAGTTAGAGTATAAACTTTGGCGAGCATGTGTTAAATTATCAAAATAACGGGCTTAAAGTTGTTGTCTAGCTCTCCAAAGTCTGCAGCGCCCCCTATCCATGTTTTAAGAGATACGCTTATCAAATTGGTACTGAAGAAAGTCTAAACAAACAGAATCATTTCGACGCAACAAGCAAGAAAATCTAACCATTTCCCTAGTTTTTATGACGTTTCGAATTTCGGCACCCAAATTTTCGAAAGCGCCTAGCGCCTTACCATCGCGTCAGGGACCCTACATTCCCTATTCAAAAATGTTCGTCTAGGTGTGCTCTATCGATCCTTAAAGTTTGTCACCGACGAGCTGAATCACCCTGTATATCGAACTTTATGTCGCCACTTCGCAGAAAACTATCAACGATAACGATGAGAAGGAAAGTTCGATCATATATTCGTCTTTGATTTCGATTAACGAACTCGATGACAATGTCGATGTCCGTTAATGATCTAAGCAGAGATCATAATACATTAATTGAAGATATAAAGTTTGTCTCAGACAGGGGCGTAGCTACAGATATTTTTTCGGGGGGGGGGGGGGGGAGAATTCGAAAATTTCCCAACTTGAAACAAATTCTTCCAACTTTCAACTAAAGTGTGTATAATATATGTACCACAATGTGCATAATAATGATAATGAAAATTATGCATAAAAAATTCCTTTCCAAAGAAAAATTTTGAAACTGGAAAGATAAAAATTCTAATTATTGGTTTGTTTAATAAAAAACAAACATGCAGGTCCAGAACACGATTTGACTGTTTTTAGAAAATGTCTGTCTGTGTGCATGTGACACAAATTTTGTGGTTGCTCTATCTCAAGAACTAATGTGCGGAATTTAATAAAACTTTTGATTCAGTTATATCTTGATAAGAATTAATGCTGATAAGTTTTTGGTGTAAATCGCCCGAAAGGTGGCGCTGCTAAGCTGCATTTTTCACGATTTACATGATTTTAGCGATAGTTATCGCTCAAAAACTGCGGCACGGAATTTGATCAAACTTCATATTTTGTTAAACCTTGACATAATTTGGTGCTTATTAGGATTTTGTGTATATTATATAACAGGTGGCACTGCTGTGCAGTATTTTTCGCGTTAGCTATATCTGAAAAATTAATGCACGGAATTCAGTCAAACTTCATATTCGGTTGCACTTCCTTATTGGGCTTAGGTGTTTACTGTCCAAAGGTACCACTTTTGTGTTCTTTGGGTTTGGAATTTTGGTTGCATCTAACAGGGTGTGTGCCGAAATTCAATGATTTGTTTGAAAAATGCGACGCTTCTATCTCCTTTTTAAATGAACACAATTAAACGAATCTATACCTTTAGAATTCATTATTATGGGCATAGAATTATTATTTAATTTTAGCATTGTGGTTGCAAATTTTGAGGTATTAACATATATGGGATAGAATAAAGTTTTGGGATTGGCACATCCAAATTGTTTTCATTTAACATTAATTCTTCTTGTCTTCAAAGAAGCCAACCTGATGATAACATCATCCAGTTTAATAAAATTCATTATTTGACTTTCACATTTTAAAAGCATTAGGCTGTCAAGCCTGTCATCCCTCATTGTAGTTTGTAATATATATTTTTTTTAAATTTTTATTTGACTAAAGATTCTTTCATTAGATGCAACGCCATAAAGATAAGCTTCTGTGAATGTTAAGATATGAGTATATAGTTTGACGGCATGACCCAAATAGTCTTTGAATTTCATGGCATGAGTAAAAGGTTTGTTTAAAGCTGCTATCAGATTCACCAACTTTTCGAGCAATTTTTGAACCAACTCTTGATTTCCTCCAACTTTTCGTGAAATATTGTCTCAACATCCAGTGTGATAGCAAACAGCAATATCCCCAACTTTTTATCCACAGCTCTAAAAAAGTATGCGCTAGCCGCGCCTTTTTCCCCCCAACTTTCAACATTTCAGCCAATCAGAGATAACTGATTGATACGAATAGGCGATAAATATTAACGACTGGTACTAGTAGTACTGGTTTCCCTCCAACTTGAGCAACGACAACCTTTTTCTCCCTTTGAACGGGAAAAAGTTGGGTTTAAAATCGGCTGAAAAGTTGGTGAATCGGATAGCAGCTAGTCAGTTAGGATTTGGTTTATTTCTATTTGACTCTGCAAGTCATGTACATCCATTTCTCATATACAGGTGGAAACATTATTAACTTTTCTAAGTTAGTGATACTCAAATTTGCCTTGCACAATTGAAATTTAAGTATGAAATGTATTGGTGCAATATTCTCCTGATATAGGGAACATTGTCATTTAAGCTCATTACTAAATTGCCGAAATTTTCTTCCATTTCTTATAATTATTTCCTGTAAAACTTATGTGTATCAATGTTCATTGCTGTGCTATTATTTTTATCTATTCTCTTTGGTGAAACCGTTTTCCTACCGCGCTTTCGAAAGTCAGCTTCTTCAGTCATATCCTAATATTCATAATTGTTTGTGAACTCGTCTATAAAGAAATCTTTATTTCTTCAAAATTTTATTCAAGTGCAACGTGTCAGCGTTACCGTGCATGTCGATTTCTTCTTCAGATGATGGACAGCTTTCATAATCATATTTCTTTCCAAATTCAAATCGTCCTTTTTTTACCTTTATCATCCTCAAATGGTTTTTTAGATGTTCCAAAATCTTCCACGAAAATTCTTTTCCTATTATGAAGGGTTCTTTCGTTCTGGTATTTATAGTCATTTTTTAGAACAGCTTTAAACACACAACACTGGACTTTTGGTTTAAAATTTCACAAACACTCATAAATATAAACGAACAGGACTAATGTATATTTCGCACACACACAAATAAAAGTAAAATGTGACAAATTTATCAGAACCAACGACTTCTTACATTCACATTTGCTCATATAACGCCCTTTTCTTTACTGCGAAGGGTTAACTAATTTTTGTGGCAAAAAATCACGAGAATGAGTAAAATATTATCCAAAAATCGGCAAATTAGTTAAAAAATTATTGCAATTTGTGAAAACTCATTAAATCTTCTTGCTCAGCTGTGTTTCAAGTAGGTGACTACATTCCTTTCTTTTTGATACAAGTGATCTCCAATTTTCAAAAGGAGATGCAATCCCTTTGGATTAAAATAGCTGGATTCTGTTTTAGGAGAAGAAGGTGAGGTAGGTTGAAATTTTTGAGAAAGGAACAAAGTTTTGGAGGAAATAAAGGAACTGGATAGTCAGCTATTGATGGACAGAAGTAGATAAATTTAGGTCTGGTAGATGTATAATATTTTTGTATAACTGAAAAAGACAATGATAAATTGAGTGCGGCTGATTTCTTTTTGTATTTCTTTTGATAATTTAACTTGTTTACTGTTACAGTATTCAGAAACATAATCACCCAAACAATAAAAATTTCGTAATTTTTTTACTATTACTTTTAAAAAAGAAATTGTCACAAAAATCTAGAATTTCCCAACTCTAAGCTCAAATTTCCCAACTTCACATATGTTGGGGGGGGGGAGCCTCCCCCCATACCCCCCATACCCCCCCATGGCGACGCCCCTGGTCTCAGATGCTGTGGTGTAGCGGAACACAGGAATGTTATCTTTGTGGTGTTATACTCCATGAGCATTGACGATGAAGCAAATGCAGAAAGGAGGGGGGAAAGGTCTGACGGTTCCATAAAATCTTTATTTTTCTAAAATATCAAAGAGTGAAAAAAAAAAAAAAAACTTATAGAATAATACACAAAAATGTAGAAATAAACATGCCAATTCAAAACTTAAAAAATAATACTTTTTTTTTCCAATACTACCGTTAAGAATATTTCCTTGAAAGGAAAATTAACGTTAAGCGATGCCAATTGCTAAGGAATGCTATCATATAAGAATAGTTAGTGTTAGATATACCAGACTGAAATAGAAAATGAAAAACATTAAAAACAGTTCAATTACTTTAACTGTCATTTATATTCACTCTTATCTTGCTTTCTGTGAGTCATCCTGATAAATTTAACTCTTGAAAAAATCTGGATTATGATTGTAGTAATACATTAATACTAGATTGATGCTAAGTCACTGGAAAAAAACAGAATAAAAACAAAACCGAATAAACAAAAATCTAACCAAATTTATAGCAAGAAAAATCATGCATTAAGCATCGATTATGAAACACTTTCCAACACTTCCTAAATGCTTTTAAAAAAATTTTGTTATTTAGGGTAATAAGGTGTATAAGATAACTAAGTAAAAACATTTTAGAAAACGCACAAAACATTTGAAAAACTGATTTCAGCAGTTACCGTTCAAAGCAAATATGTAGTCCAATTCTTTTGAACAGCCCTGTATTTGATCTGTAGGTTGATATATATAATATAATGGGGAAATTTAGTTTAGCAAGAAAATGCATAACAGGTTGAAATTTCTTTTTCAGCAATTTATACTAACAGATGGAAACATATTTGTATACTTCTGTACAACCCTGTAGTTAACCTAGTACTTTTATTACATGCCACTATTTACCTAAAATATAATTCAAACTAAAACACTCTTAAAACTGCTGAAATCACATTTCCAGAAATTATCATTTATAAACGGCCATGCATCTAATTCTTTGCGTAACCTTGTATATCATTTTACCTATATTCTACAAACATTTCTTAGTAAACTAAATGCCGTTCAGCGTAAAAAAAAAAACATAAGTCATTTAAAAACCACTTTTAAGCAATTTGCACTCACGCTCAGTAACCATTCCGAATTCTTTTGTGTAGCCCTATATATGAATTACAGTACAGAACCATTTATCCGGAATGCCTGATGTCAGGTGTATTCTGGTTAACTGGTTTTTCTGGTTAACTGGTTGTGCATTAAAGCAGCATCCATTTGATAAGCTTTGTGTAATATGTGTGGTTGTGGCATTATTTCTGCTTTTAAATTATTAGATTACTTGGATTAAATATCAGTGCAAGAAAGATCAAAAGTTAACCACAGTTTAAAAGAAGGTAATTTATGAGAATCCTTTAGGAACAAAAATTCTTCTGTTTCTTCTTCATAAAAATTAAAACATCTAACATACAACTAAATTTGATGACAACAAATACAGATGTTGTCATCAAATTATACAATTTTTTCAAGCAAAGCCTTTGTCAAACTGGCAGTATATGACACCTTTTTCTGCAAAGATTCTGAAATCAGTCTATCAGAAATATCATTCCGGATAACTGGTTTTCCGGTTAACTGTTTTCCGGATGAATGGTTCCATACTGTATTGCATTTATACACACCATATACAGTAGAGTCTCAAAAATCCACACAGCTTGGGACCAGAGGCTATGCTGATTTTAGAATTTTGCAGATTTTAGAGTTTTGTACATTGTAAATTAAGTGATTTTTTTTTCCACTTATCTGTATCCATTTACAAGAAGAGCATGTAATAATTCAATTTAAGCAAAATAAAACTTGAATCTCTTTTTTTTATCTGTACTTTATCATTTTAATACCCCAAATTATTTTTTATTACATTTTTTAAACATTTCTTGAACAGTCTTTTACTTGAGAACTTTCATTTCCTCTTAATGAAGTTTCTTTTGAATTTTGTAAATAGCCATTATTTTCTGTTTTTTTACACAACTCTGCTGCTCCAAGAACTTAAAAATTTTTTTGCCCTAAACCAATCATTCTTCAAACTTTATTTTTTTCTTACAGTTGCTGTCAGACTCAGTTTCACTGTCTTCGGGTGGATTAATTATTGAAGAAATAATTTCTCCATCTGCAACATGATTTTAGTCTCCATCTTTATTATTCACCCATTCAACAATTTCTTCTTCGTTGAAAAGCTCTTCTGAACTTGGGTTAAAAATTTTTGCATAATTCAACAGTTCAGGTGCTTTAGCTGGTGGTAAGGTTAACTGAAAACCTGAAAATTTTTTACTTCATCCTCTTTTTCAATAAACATATATTTTATGCCATGCATTAATTAAATATAAAATAACTGAATTTGCTGCTTTGTATAGTGACCGATAGATGGTGCCACTACTAACACTTTTCTGGGCTTGTTCACATTTCTCATCAGTTTCTATTGTTTTACATATTGTTGTATGTAAGTTTCTGTGAAATAAAAACATTTTATATGTGTTTCTAACTGCCACGGCGAGCGGCCCATCTTCGTCCGCAGCCCTTTATTCTTCCACTTATTCCGACTCTTTTGCGGAAGCAAGTTTCATAGGTCCCCAGCCACGTCCCGAGTAAGAGACTCTCTAGCAAAAGCGAGATTGAAAAAAAAAATCAAAAATTTAAAAGGGAAATTACGCAAATTAAAGACACCGAAAAGCGGGATGGGTTGGACTCGGGGCGATGAAGCTACCGAAAGACTCCTAGCTACTTCTAGCTTATTATTAGTCATAGTTTTCTCCTGTGCCCTTACTATTTTCTCATAAATTTACGTTAAAATTTATTTTATTTTTATTCACTGACATTTGGAATAAAGATTAAAGAGTACTTCTTAATTTCAAATTTCACTGTTTATGTTTTGAAATGCAAGCGGATTTTGGAGACTCTACTGTACTATGCATAAATATAGTGAAACATAACAGTACACAACATAATTAAAAATGCATTTCTAGCAATCATCTGTACTGTGCAGTACTTCAGATACAATATAGTAATATAGTATCTGAAATCTTTTGCGTGTCCCAGTAAATGCTATGCACTTCATATTATACATGAAATAAGTTATAGTAAACCTTAATGTAATTAAAATACGACGCAAACAATTCCCTCTACCCCTATATCATTATGTAACAGAATTCTTTTGTATGGTCATGTAAATGAATAATAACTCTTCTTTGCACCACATATTCTACAGAATGCATATTTTAGTGCACTTCATAAAGGCATATCAATTTTATTATGTTTGTAAGCATGTAACATCATTAAAAATCCTTTTAAACGATTTTTTCCCATAGGCTGTAATGAAACGGAAAACTTTTGACTGTCCCTGTAAATGAACTAAACATGCTACAAACTTCATTTCAAATAGAGAATGTGCTATGGTAAAAGTCAATAACATCCATAAAATTTCAGGGTAATCCGAGTATATTTACGGGAGTTAGAGATCAGACAGACGGCCATACGGACAGACAAACTGAAGTCATAAACACTTTTCAACTTTGTGGGAAAGTGTTAAAAATATTCAAAATAGATCAACAAGATTTTTTTTCTAACACTATAGCACTTGATTTTTAGCATTTCCAGATCCTTCAATTGAAGTTTCTATGACACATGAGACTACATAATTAAGTATGTACTTAAGCCCTCACTTGAGCATATGACTCTTGTTCAGATTGCTGTTACATTGTGGAACCTGAATGACGTCAGTGCTTTAATAGGAAAATTCAGTTTTCCACATCCTTCGTGTTTCATTGATAGAGATTAGGAATGATAGAAAATCAAAGCTAGAGTAACAGAGAAGTTTTCAGCTCTCATTACCGATACTTTTAAAGTATGAAGTACAGTATAGAACTAATTATCCAGAATGATCTAGATCAGGTGTATCCCAGATAACTGGTTGGATATTGAAGCAACATCCATTTGATCAGATTTGTAGAACATATGTAGCTGTGACATTGCTTCTGATTTCAAATACCGTATTTTTGGGCGTATGAGCCGCGGCGCATACGAGTTTGAAAGTATAAAATATTCTAAGTGCGGCTCTTATGCCAGGGCGGCGGATACGGTGATTTTTTTTTTCTTCTACAGCAATGTCTTATGGCTTTTTTTTTTTTTTTTTTTTGGGTCAAACAGATATTTTATGACGCCATTTCCCCTCCTTTGATCAATAGTTTCATGCTCTCAAATTTGTACCAAAATATTAGAAAATGTTCCTCAACCGCAGATGTCCGAGAAATGTTATTTGTTTTGTTTATTTTTAAACAATCAGCGGGATGAATAACGTTTGTCTCACCGGTTCTCAAGTTAAAAATGATTACATTTTCCGCGCATCCGTCAATAATTATTATACCCTCCGGATACTGGAATGTACAGCTGTCGCGAGCTTTTCTTCTAATAAACCCCTCTTTCCTTCCACTTTCAAAGCAAAACTGCTCACAGCTCACTCTGTGAAATTACTGGTCTCTAACTAGAGAAATCTCAATTCCCGGCATAGAACTTTTGTGGAATGGGTCTCCTAATACACAGTAAAAACACTGGAGAGCAAGATTTTTTCTTTATTTATTTCAGTACGGGACTCTATAAACTCGGCCCTTAAAATAGAGGCCGTACCAGACTCGACCAGACAAAATGAATTCAAACTTTGAAACCGGCCGAGTCAGCAGAATTAGTACAGTATTTTTAATGAGCCGGGTCGGGCGATAAACAAAATAAACGGTCCTGACCAATATAACAAATTAAGTGGGCCGACTTCCACGATATAAATAGCTATTTTGCTCACGCATAAACACCGGCTCGTTAATGTAAATCCTAAGAAAGAATTTTTTATTAAATATGTCGTTCGCATTCCATTATTTTAAATGATCTTTTTTTTGCATTGGATAGTTGAGGTCGGTCTCTACAAAGAGTCATTTTTACTTTTTTGATTGTGTTTAGAGATTTTTTTTTTTTTTTTTTTTTTTTTTTACAAGAATACTTTCACTTTCGAAACTGATTCCGAAAATCAAAGTATACTACGAAAAACATCTGTAAACAAAATCGAAAAAGGGTCTTTTTAGAGATCTACCTCAGCTATTCGACGCAAAAAAAATAATAATTTAAGCATATTGAAATGCGAACCATGTATTTTTAAAAAAAATTCTTTCATAGGATTAACATTAGCGAACGGGCGTTTACCCTTGAGTGAAGTAGCTGATCCATAGGGGAAAAAAATTGGCCCGGCCCGGCCCGGCCCGTACAAAAAATAAATAAATAAATAAAATTAATTAATGGCCCGGCATAAAAGCTAAAAGTTTTACCTGGCCCGGAAAACATTTAAAATCTCGGCCCGATCGAACTAAATTTCTTCAAAACATTGATTTTTACGCTCATATGGTTAAAAATTGTTTCGTACGAAGAGTTCTCAATAGAAATATTTATTTTATCTTTTTTTTCATGTTTATTATCTTTATTTTTAAAGAAGCGCCTAATAAAATCACTCAAGTACGCATTTATAACTAAAAAACCAACATGTAATTTTGTTATCTCTTGACTCAACTAAGATAAACACACTTGATTTCAAATTCACTCCATCTCCTCGGAACAAACGTTCTGTTCTGACACATTGCCCTATGACCTTGACGTGTAGTTGGCTAATGGTTTCGGTTTTGTTTCTTTGAAAAGAACTTTGAATGCAGTAGAGAAAAAAGGTAACGAGATAAGAGATTTTTTTAATGCAAAGTGGATTCATGGATTTTCTTCTCTTTCTTTAAACTTATGATATATATCTTCATAATAACTTATGATGAAAAGGAAAGTCTAAATTCTGAGCAAGAAATATTTTTAAAAATTACAAAATTATTTTTAAAAATGAACAAGAAAAGATGCGTATGTAGCAAATAAAAAATAAAATCTACCACAAACAGAATCAATGAAACAGTTATCAATAGGTGAACTGCTTAAAAAAAAAAGAAAGAAAGAAAAAGAAAAAAGGAGCGTTTCTAGTTATCCTAAAGTGGTTTCGGCAGTGTGAGATCTGCACGGGCTGGGCCATACTCTTTTCTGAAGGTTCTGTCGGGGCCGGGTTAGGGCATTACTTTTTTCCTGAAAGATCGGGGTGGGCTGGACCTAACTTATTTTTTCTGTACAGAGCCTAGACTGGTTTCATTCCTAGTCTTCACGATCCAAAATTTTGAGTCCTAGTTTTGACAAAGCCCTTATGAAAATCATTGCCTCGTCATGGCCTGATCCGTTCAAAGGGCAGTAAAATATGGCCTGGACCAAAAATGTTTGCAAAAAAATGCATACATTTTTAAATTGCCATTATTCTACAATTAAACATTAAAATTTATTCTTTTTAAAGAGTTGTAGATTTCATACGCTTATTAAAATATAGTAAAACGAGTGAAAAGAACCTGCGTATGACGAAATCCTGTTTTAAACTGAATAACATGTTGAGGATCGTGTCTATAACGTTTTTTTCTTTTTTATACAATTCCGTCTTAGCAGATTTTACTGTATAACACTTTTCAGATTTTTAACACTTCAATACATAGAATATGGATTAACAATAGTAATGATAACTGAAACATTTACATACAAGAAATAGAGATTCATTAAAAAAATAAATATCACAGACTGCGGCACTTCATCAATGCTTTGTAGAAATTCAATCGGGCTGGGCCAAGATTTTAACTTTTTTCCAAGCCAGTCTCGGGCCGAACTTTAAAATTTTTTACCGGGTCGGGCCAATATTTCTTTTGTACGGGCCGGACCGAACTTTTAATTTTTGTATCGGGCTGGTACGTGCCGAATTTTTTTCTACGAGTCTGGCAGTCCCGACCTAGAAATTTCGGGCCGGGCCCGGAAATTTCGGCCCGTGCAGACCTCTAAGTGCCTCTATATAATATTTCAAGACCTCTAAAATCCGGAAAAGCCGCAGCCGAAACGATTCCGGAATTTAGATTGTACAAGTATCAGTTCCTTGGTGCGGCGGTTACGATGGTGCGGCGCTTACGTCAATAAACTTTTTTTTTAAACAGATTTTCATTGGTGCGGCGCTTACGGTGGGTGCGGCGGGTATTCCCGAAAATACGGTAATTCTTACATTATTCAGGTTAAGAAACAGATATAAACAAGATCAAAGATTACCAGAGTTTGAAAGAACACAATTTATGGTAATCCTTCGGAAACAACCCCGCATAAAAATCAAAACACCTAGTATCTAACTAAATATGTTTCTAGTTCCAATCCTACATGTTGGTATCATTTATTAACAAATGCATGCGACAAGCTTTCACTGCATGTTACTTTTCTGGAAAGATTCTGAAATCAATCACTTGGAAATATTATTACTGGTTTTCTGGTTAATTGGTTTCTAGATAAACGGTTCCATACTGTATTAGGTTTTATAAGGGCTATTGGCTTACAAATTTGAAATTGGTTGGGATTCCATTGTACACAGTGGTGTAGTCGTAAAAAAAACAGAGGGTAAACGCTCTAAGCAGAGGGTATACGCTCAAGGCAGAGCGTATACCCTAGAGTGTATATACTATAGTTTTCTTGCGAAACAGAGGGTATATGGTGTTTCTTTAAAAAATCCAGAAGGTATACAGCGTATACCCTCTACTACATCCCTGATTGTACAGGTTCCTATCATCTTGTAGAGCTGCCAATTAAACTTTCTTGGATTCCACAAGGTACAGTAGATAGAAAAAAAAAGTAAAATTATTAATTAAACACGGGGATTTAGTTGTTTCCAAATGCTTTGAATTGGCATGTATTTACAGTTTACAATAAAATATACAAGAACTGTGGCATAATAAAGCTAAGGATCTTACAAAATCTTTTTCTTACGAAACGCTAGTGTTTCTTTGGACATGTGGTATTAGGAAATAGTGGTAGGACCTCAGTCATTTCCTTTTCAGATCTGCATTTGAATCTTTTGCAGCAGCTGGCAATAAAGCAGCAACTGAATATTTCTTACAAAAATTAACTCAAAGAGAAAGAGAAAAGTCCTTAATCAATGCTGATATGTGCAATAATAAATGTGTAAAAGATGGTGATGTTTTAAACTTGTTGATTATCAGGAATGAATAGCAATCAAGAAACTCAAGTTTTCAAAAGTAAGACTTATAATGTTTTGGAATGTTATCGACATTTTCCTTTGAAAAGCTTTTTTATTGAAACAGCAAGTTGCATATGGGATTTTCATTCAAAATTCAACTAGTATTACAATTTATTAAAAAATTATCGTTAAACAAGGAAAAGGCTATAAGGATTGGCATTATCAAAAAATTTTTGGAGAATTTTGGCAAAAAAAGTCCTGTTACTCTTAAAAAGTTTGTTATAATTAGATTTGAATGTAGGTATCTAAAATGCCTATTTTGTGTAAAAGATAAGGAATATTATAAAGGATACAAATGCTATAAAAAGATAAAGAAACATATTCATAGTGATAGTAGACGTTATTTATGCCAGAGTTTGATATTTCGTGACAAATGTGACTTTCTTAAATTCTTTATCCAAAAATGCTTGTCATCAAATGTTGAAATTTAAAAAGGGATTTGAAAAACAAATAATACAGTGTTGTGTAACAGATCATTTTGCAAGGAATAAATACAAATGAGATCAACTGTTTCACTTCTCCGGTAACTCCATTTGTAAATACAATAAAGGAAGTGTAGAGAAAGGTGAAAATAGTTTGTCTAAATAACTTTGTAGCCTACTAGTATAAACAAATGTTCATGTGTAAACAAACAGCTACAAACAATCGTTCTAAAAAGTTCCAAAGGCACAAATGAATACCATTCTTAATTTCAGATTTGTTGTCTAATGAAACAATCCTTCCAAACAGTATTAACTTTCATCTAGTGAAGTTAAATAGTAAGGAATACAATATAAAGATACTCTACTGTATTTTAATATGTTTCAGGCATATTTGGCTATGTTTACAAAGTGAGTTTAATGATGTGTAAAATCTAATCTGTATAGCACACAACTTTGCATTCTAAAGATCTTCTACTGTATTATACATTACTAGAATGAAAAGCTTTTGCTAATTATTTGAATAATCAGTCTCATTTCTACATTTATTAAACAGAATAAATAAACTAACTGTTTATTTAAGTTCAATGTTTCATACCTAAATTGTTGTTTTCATATGTATATTGTTAGAATAACCATTAATTTTCTCAAATACATGAATATTAACAATATTCCATTTATCACTAACACATACAGTAGTTAGGCAAAAATAAACCTATGTGTGATCAACATAAAACTGTAATATGATTTATTTGTAGCCCTTCGACTTAAATCATATTTTTTAAACTCACTTTAAGTCATTTTTCTATATATTCTTTGTGGGGTGGTCAAAACACTAAACCTCTTCCAGTTCAGAATCAAACCAAATAGTAAATCTGAAGTTATGAACTGGATCAGATTAACATTTATCTGCAAAATATATATTATTTTCATATGTTAGTGAATAACAAATAATGTTTTATCTATCCCCTTCTCCCTCCTCTCTCTCTATATATATGTTTATTTTTTTTTTAATTAACCTTTTTTCTATTAACACTTTCCAACATAGTTGAACAGAATTTATGAATTTGGTTTGTCTGTCTGTGCTCTAACTCGCATAATACTGATTGCCATGAAATTGATATATGGTATTGAGTATCACTGTGGCATGTTCGATATTGATAATAAAATGTGTAGCATTTAAAGTGCATTTACAGGGACGCACGGTCTATGGGGAAAAATCGTTTGTGGTGTATTTTAATGATATTACACTATTTTAAATATATTGAAATTGATATTTATCACTGAAGTGTACTACAAAGGTTCTTCCCATAGAGCATGGTGAGCATAGAATTTATCGTTCATTTTCAATGACACCAAAAAGAATTTGGCTACAGAAGAAAATGAACAATAATTGAACTGTTGAAGCCTATGAATAATAATTGCTGGAAGTGCATTTTCAGTTGTGGTATGCGTTTTTAACTTTACTTATTTTTAAAATATTACTTGGTGTGTATAAATTCTATAGATCATGTACAGGGCTGCACAAAAGTTTTGAACAACATGCATTTATTGGTGGAAATTGCTGAATGAAAACGTTCAACTATGCTAAGCATTTAAATGAACTAACATTTAGTATATTATGTAGTATACATGCATATCTATAGATCATATACAGAGCTGCTAAAAAAAACTGTATATTTTCCTGACTATTCATGGTAACAGCAGAAATTGAGTTTTCAAATGTGTTATGTATTTTCCAAATTGTTCATTTAGAATTTAGATGTTACCTTTCACCTTAGTAAACTGTAAAGTTTTGTTAAAGTATTCTGAATGTGTTGGAAAGTGTTTCATAATCTAGGCTGTATACATGATTTTTCGTTCTTGTTATATTTATTGACAAGATAATATACATGGCTCAGATTATGTTTAACTAAAATTTTTTAGTTATAAAACAAACAAGCTGACATATATACAATATATGTCTTTCTGCAGGAGTGGAAAAATAAGAAATTTGAATAATAGTTCCAATTCTAACTATCGTAGAATGATTAGGTAATGAAATAACTTGATGCATTTAATGCAGTGAGCATATTTTCCTATGATGTGATGGTTTATTTCAAGAATTCAAATAAACTTATTGCATTCTTCAGTTAATCATTATTACTCAAACTTTACAAATAGAATATTGATACTCGAAAATCGTTTCAATCTATTTGCATAAAGTACAAAGAATTAAACAAATGGGTAGATAATTCAGTAGACTCCCTCAGATCTGCACAGCTTGGGACCAGATGTTGTGTGGATTTTAGTATTTTGGAGATTTCTGGTCATTGCTTTGCTTTCATTTTTTAAACAATAATTTGAATGTAATAATGCAATCAAAATTATAATGAATGTTTGCGATATAGTAAAATATTAAAATAATTAAGTAAAGTAATAAACTAAAATTATATTAAAAAAAAATGCAATTTAAGAATACTACATGCATTAAATCGTATCAAATTCCTTTTACTGTGCATGTAGAATTGCTTTAGAGCACATTTATTAGGGAAAAAATGCATTGCAATGCAAACCATCCGAAGTGGAATTCAGTGGATAAATAATTCAATGCTAACAATATTTGTATTACTTTATTGTGAAGTTACTTCCTGTATATTTAATATCAAATGATTTAAAAAAATATTTATGTCAGCAAAAATGTTTGACATATTTCATAAGATTGTGTAAAACTGAAATCATAAAAATATCAAGGGCTGCACACTGTGTAATTAGTACCACTAATATAAGGAATGAAAAAAAAGAAATAATAAGGATTGATTCCCATTCTTGTACTTGAAAAAATAAAACATCTGCTTAACATCCCAAATTTGTTTCCTTTGTATTGTATACTGAAATTATTCCTTGTCAGTCTCAATTTTTATTTTATTTTTAGACACATCCAAATCTTAAGGATTCAATTTTTTGCGATAAACAGGTGCCTGGAGCAGTAACGAAGGAAAAGAAAATAAGAAAATGAACAATATAACCTTCTCTGATAGAATAATAATGCAGTATAAAACTAATTATCCAGTATCGTCGAAGTCAGATGTATTCTGGACAACTGGTTGGACATTACAGCAACATCCATTTGATCAGATATGTAGAATATATGTAGCTGTGACATTGCTTCTGATTTCAAATACTGTTTAGATTATTTAGATTAAAAAACAGATATAATCAAGGTCAAATATTAATCAGAGTTTGAAAGAACACAATTTATGGGAATCCCTTGGAAACAACCCTGCATAAAAATCAAAATACCTAGTATCTAACTAAATATGCTTCCATTTCAAATTCTACATGTCGGCATCATTTATTAACAAATTCATATGACACAGCATATCCCTTTTTTGGAAAGATTCTGAAATCAGTCAGTTGGAAACATTAATTCTGTATAACTGGTTTTCTGGTTAATTGGTTTCTGGATAAATGGTTCCATACTGTAATTAAAAAATCAGTTGATGCCTTTTAAATGACTGTCCTTGTCAATGACTTCTTATGCTTATAGACTGGAAGCAGATCCACAAGCCATCACCTCATCAAGTTGATGGCTGAAATTCCCGGATTAGACAGAACTCGATTAGCATATTAAAATGCAACTAATCTGCTAAGTCATATCTTGGTGGAAAACACACCTGCAAACTCGATTTTAGTATTTGATTGGCAGGTTTAACACTGTTTTTTCCTGCTCCCAATCCTCCATTTTTTCATACCTTTGGGTGCTGAAAACACAATGATAAAACTACCGATCAAACACTAAAATTGTGTCCACCAAGATATAACTTGGCAGACCAGTTGCATTTTAATATGCTAATCGCCTGTCTAATCCTGGAATTTTAGTGAAGTGATGGTCTGTGCAACTGCCTCCCGGTCTTAGAGGAAATCTGAATTATGCATAATTTTCAATATGACACTTAAGCTTGAATTAAATATTTTTGTTTTAACATCCATTAAACGTTCTCTTAAATGTTGCAGAAAAATATATATATACATAGCTGCCAACATTTATCCTTCCTGCAGGGCTGCCATAAATGACTATTTTTGCATTCTGTTTGCATCAGTATTTTTCTAATGTAAATTTTTAAGTGTATTTTTCTTGTAAATTTTAAAAGTGTATTTAAAGATTTCTGCTTTGAGAAAGTGGCGGCAGTTAGAATTAAAAAATAATTGCCTGTGGCAATCCTGTTCCTGTTTCTACTAAAATTTAAAAGAAAATTTTGGCTTATTTAATTGCAGGTACAATTCAGTACTATTGAATTTTAGTGGTAAGGAAAAAGGATAAAAGTTGGCAACTATGCATAAATTCAGACTTATTCTAAATTATTTTTCAATATTTGGCATTCATCGTCATAAAAATGAGTTGGTGACTGTGTTCCACTATACTCATGTACTGCAAAATTCTAATTTATACCCCTTCAACCCTTCCCTTAAATTCAACCCTTCATTACTCATTATATATTTGCATCTTTCAAAATTTAGTTTTCACCACAAAAATTCTAATATCAATGTACAACAATCACAGTCAATATCTGTCTAAATTTTAGTATTTTGAAAAAAGGTAATAATTTTGAATAAAATTTATTGTTTTGTCAAAAGTACTTTAAACTTATCAAAATACTTTTTTTTAAATTTAGTAACCTGGTACCGTACAAAAGCTTTCTTATGGTGAAAACATAAATTTGAGAAATTTATTAAGTAATGAGCAATTCATTGTTAAATTCTCACATAGATTGTATATGGATCAAACATCATAATACCAATGATTTCATGATTGTTGAAGCTAGCAGAACACTCCTTTAAGAAGTTTTCATACATAAAGATTGGGAAACTCAAAATTTATTTGCAGAACTTAGTTTTTGATTATAATAAATGTCTTTAGAATCTTAAGTTCGAATCTGGTCTGAACGAGATTAACTCAGCCTCTTATACCTTTTTAGGTGCGTTCGTAATTATATAAATACATAGCATCTATAGTCATCATTCGGTCCTTTTGTCTGTCTGTCTGCATACAATAGAGCAAAAACTACCCAATCGAATGGTCTGAAATGTTAAGTATATAATTGTTGCAAAATTTTGTTGAGTCATTTCAAATTTTATAAAATTCGGATATATAGTTTAATTACAGGGACAGTCAAAAATTTTTCATTACATGACGGCCAATGGGAAAAAATTATTTCAAGTGAATTTTAATGATGTTACAGCCTTTCAAACAGAATGAAATTGATATGCACTTATGAAGTGCACTAAAATATACATTCCATACAATATTCGGTGCAAAAAATATTTATAAAACTAGTTATAGTACGAATGCAACTCATTTGCCATGTTTGACATGGAATTTCTAACTTGTTGATAAAATCAGCTTGCTTGGAAACTAGACACTTAAGGTCCTGCATTAAATGGGCGACCTGACCAGGACATATGATACACAGCACCTCCGGGTCCATGGTCAAGAAAATAGGGTCGGCCACTGTAGGAGTTGAACCTTAATGGATCATCTTTATGGATCCTGAATGGATCAAGAATCTTTTAAGAGCATGCAAATAGAATGATTTCTTTCTCTTGCAAATGTTATTGAATTTTATTTAATTTATTAAAAAACTATTAATACAATGCTTATGACTCAAATGTACATTTCTGAAATTTTTTTTAAAAATATTTTCAAAACTTCATAAATTATTTAAGTTTCTCAGTAATTTTATGAATCTTTATGAGTAATGGTACTTATAAAACTAAAATATCTCTTTAACTGAGATACACTAAACATCTTTCTTTCATTTATCATAATGTTGAGATATTTGAGAAATGAGGGGAAAATAGAAACTTATACAGGTAGTAGTTCCGCATCAGGACAGGTAACTAGACTTTATTTGACTCGATCTACACTTGAGTTGATTGTATTTTTTTTATTCTGGGTCAGGTTCATATTAATTGTTTTGGATTGCAGTTTGTGTTGGTCTGATTTTTCAAAAAAAGTCTACAATATATTTTTCGATAAGAAAACACTATATAATTGAACAATTTTGAGTTTATGTATGTTCATTTTTAAACGTAAAATATAAAATGATATTAAAGATAAAATTTTAGGCTATATTTGCATAATTGTATTGAAATATGGTATACTTTTATTTCCTTTCAGGTTGACTTGAAATATGGTATATTTTTATTTCCTTTCAGGTTGGCTTGAAATATAATTTTTGGGTTTGGGCCATATTTAACCTGACACACAAGACTAGGAGGTAGCCCTTTAAAATTTTGTTTTTAGAAAAAATGACAAGAATTTGTATTTCAACTTTGTTTGGAAACTGGGGAAGGACATTTTCAGATCTTTGTGCGATTACTTCATTTTTTAAACATACCTGTGATTTGTGTTTTTTTTTATTTGTTTTGTTTCGCCATGTACTTTTTACTAAAACCAACATCTTCTGAGGCTATTTTCTGTTGGGACATAAAATCTTGTATGGGGTGAGTATATACCAGTTTGAACCTGAAAATTCTGTTTTATGTCAACCCAAAATAATAAAAAAATTATCTATAATTTTATACAATTATGGAAAGATTCAATCATCATATCGTTAACATATTTTTTATTTTTTGTGAAGAAAAATTATTACATATAGGTTCATTGATATTTAAATTCATAGTTTTTCATTGAAGCAATATTTTAGGTCTTCTTTTGAATTATCAGGTTAGCCTGAATCTGAAACTATTAGAATCACTGGAAAAAATCAGAATCACAACAACAGCAAAAAAAAAAAAAAAAAAAAAAAAAAAAAAACAGTTACTATCCAACTCATGGGTGCAAGAAGTCTATCCAAACCTAGAATGAAAAATTCTTTTTTCATACTTGGACAGAATTTTCATGAAAGTGATTAAAAATTTTTGCTTGTAATATTGCTATAATTTAATTATATAAAGTGGAAATTATTATTTGTCAAGAAATTCCCCAGAGCTGAAATCAATCTTGTGACTGAAGTCTTTCCCCCTGTGACCCAACTTGAAACAAAAATTACATTTCAAATCCACTAAAAACACAACTCAAACCTTACAAAAAAAGTTTGGTATCTCAAAACACTGCAACCTCATCCCTAAATAGAATAAAAATAATCCGTATTCAGATACAATAATGGAAAAAATAGCCTATCTCTAATATCAACTTTATACAGGATGGTTAAGAACTATATGTCAAAAATGTAAAGGCAGGTAGAGGGGACCTAAATAAGCAGATTTCGTATAGGAATGTGGGTGCAGAAATGCAACATTGAGATGGCGCTGCTAAGTTTGGAAGACGAAAGGGCTTCATTAACTTGAATAGTCATTCCCTTACGAATTTTGAGCAACATGTATCGTTACACCAATGGATTTTATGTAACAGGCTAAGCAAGGAAATGGTTTCTCACCCAATGCACGTCCAACAGTTTTTGAGCTTGTCAAAGGACTATCTTCTACTGTGTGTAACACTGCTTCTTCCATTGCAGAAATTCTGCGATATCTTACACTGCCCTTATTACACCTGGAAGCATAAAATGATCCACTCATGTACAACTTCTAATGAGGATGCTCAAATGTTCGGGAATCTGGCAGAATCCTACCCAGGAATTGTTCAATCTAAACCCTTTGAGCAACCAATCTATTTCCTTGCACAATCCAATACAGTATGGGACCCGTTATCCAGAAACACCATATCCAGAATGCTCCGAAATCCGGAATGCAGAATGATAATTGAAAAATAATTTGTTTCATTTCAAAACCGTAAAATCGTACAACATTTTTTTACGGTATAAATGAGCATGAAGTTGAAGACTTTAAAATTTAAAAAGAGAAAGAAATTATTACAGATCTGCTGGACTAAGCTAAAGAACTATGTTCAGAAGCTCATTTGCTGGATCAAAAACTATTGTCTAATTGCTGATGACGATATTCCTGTAAGTGATCAGATGACTGACAATGAGATTTGCAGCATAATGCCAAGGAATATTTCTAATGGAAGTGAAGATGATGGCAAGCAGAATGAGGTGGTAAAAAGATTTCAAATGAGCTATCACTAATATTTTTCAATTGAACAGATGATTTGTGGAATGCAACAAAGAAGCTACTCCCGCAAACAGCAAATCTTGTTAGTATACAGTAGCAATTAATGCAAAAGACACACTATAAACAACCAATCTTAATAAAAATGTTCTAAAAAACCTAATCAAAGGATTCTGTTCTTTTCTTATATGCTAATGTAATTTTCTTTTTTATTTGAATTGTAATTTAGAAGGTTTTTTTATTTTGTATAAATAAGTTATTAAATTACCTAATTCATAATTATCTATTTTCATATATTATTCGGATTTTATACCGTTATTTTATACTGTTCTTAACATTTACTGTAAAGTGTTCCGAATTACGGAAAACCCCCTTATCCAGAATATCTCAGGTCCCAAGCATTCCGGATAACGGATCCTATACTGTACATGAAATGCATGTCAGCAAGCTCTGCATTGGTGTAATAATCCATGTTGCTAGAAATCCGTGCGGGAAATGACAATTCAAGCCAACGAAGTGCATTCATCCACTGCATTCAACAGCATCCTCTACTGCCTCAACACTGCATTTCCGCATTCACATTCCTATATAAAATCTACATTAGGTCCCCTCTCAGGTGTCGATGCAGGTTTTTATTCTTGGGGCCCATTTTGTGAAAAGTGCAAGTTATTTTTGAGAATTTTAGAATATTTTTGTGAAAAATAACATTTTTGTAATGAAAGTTGAAATCCAGTTATACTCAAATTCAAACCAAGAATTTATTAACAAAAACTTCTTTAAATCCTCTTGCTAAAATTTTTGTTTTTCGTGACCTGGTTTTATTTACAAATTACACATTTTAAAAGTTTTTATGAAAAGGGCCTATTTTATTAAAAGAAATTTTGTGAAGGGGCCTGTTTTATTAAGTTCATTTTTGTAACGGGGCCCATTTTATGAAATTTATTTTTGTGAAGGGGCCTATTTTATTACATAGATTTTTGTGAATGGGCCCTTAATAGGCCCAAAATTTTCCCTGGATTGACACCTGCCTCTACATTTTTGACATATAGCTCTGAACCACCCTGTACTTATTGTTGAATGAACATATACCATATATACTCATTACTGTTCAAATATCTTTATCAACCTAATCTGCAATGGAAAAAACTGCATACAACTCAATGCAAGTCTCTACCCTGTAACTTAAAATTAGGAAAAAAAAAGGAAATATTTTCTGATGCTAAATAATTGAATTATACTTCAAATAAAGATTACCTCAAAGCTACAAATTACTGAATACAAAACTTTAATTAATCTCACTTTACAAAAGTTAATTGGAGTTGAATTATAAGTGATAAGATTACAAATGCAGAATCATCTGTCAGCAACAGCGGGTCTGAATTTTATTATAAAACCATACGTGGCTGGTCTGAAAAGTATCCAATATTTGGCCAAAAATATATATATATGATGCCTGATGGAACTGGGACCCTAGTCCCATTCAAAGTAGGCCCCTTGCACTTAAGACACCATTCCTTCCACTGCCGAAAACATTTCTGGAAGGCTTCTTTTGGAATGGTGTTCAACTCTGCCATGACATTCTGCATATCTCATCTATACTCTCAAAACGGAATCCTTTCAATGGCACCCTCAATTTCGGAAACCACCAGAAGTCACCAGGAGCCATGTCTGGAGAGTAAGGAAGTTGGTGAACGAAAGGAATTTCATGTTTTGCCAAGAAAGTCTGAATCAGGTGTAATGAATGCACTGTAGCATTGATGATTCTTGCAACCCTGATAAATCTTAAGAATTGTTTCGCTTTGGGAATCACCAATCTTTGAGAAAATTTGATGCAGTACTTGTGTTCAGCTCCTTCAGTCATCTGAGAGAAATCAAAATCCGATGAACACGTATGACAACACCTCACTCGGCGTCCAGCAGGCAGCGACTGGCTCACTGGAATGCAGGGGAAAATTTCAAGAATGTGCATTAAGCTGTCTTCTTCCAATGTGCACAATGGCACCACCTTACAATCACTTCTGCACATGAGAAAAATCAAGATCGGATAGTTATCAGACAGACCTCGTAGACTTAACAAATATTTTTTAGTGAGATTCTTTTAAAACTTAATCATTTTATATTTAGATAAAAAAGCAAAAGTTTTTCATTAATGAATATTGAACTATACAGCACATAAATATCACTTAAAATTACAAAATTTTATTCAACACATTTTTCAGAAAAACAATGTAGCAAGAAAATAAATGAATAACTGATATGAAGAATAAGTCTTTAGTTTCATCTGTTTAATGTACAGATAAAGAATTTTTTAGTTGGTTCATTAAATACATTCTTAATATACACACATTTATGTTACAGATTTTTTTGCCAACAGTTCAAAATAAAATGTGAAGTTTTGGAATAATAACAGAACCTTTAACCTTCTCACAGTTTCATACATATTCAACTGCTCTCTCAGTGAGTGCAACATATTGTTAAAGACCACATGAATTTTTTCATTAAAGACAACTTTGAGACTGAAATATCTTCACAGAAAAAAAAAAAATCTATAGAAATTTAACAGTGTCTTATAAAAATGATAAAAGCCATTTTCAACAGTAAACAAAACTTTTCACCAAATTCTACTGGCTCTCTTGAACATCCACATTTTATCGAACACATCTTTCAGAAAAACTATGTTGGCATGAAAATAAATATATAGCTGCCATCTTACTGATAATTTCCGAAAAATTGTTTCAGTGTGACCTGGGTCAAATAAGTGATTTTTACACCAATTTTTTTTTTTAAATTTATGTAAGGAACACAATTCAATGAGACACATCTGAAAAAATAATATTACTGGTTCAAAACCAAACATGTTTATTTAATACAGGCGATATTGGTACAGTTTTACGGAAATTATCAGTAAGTTGGCAAGTATGTAAATAACTGAAATGCAGAATAAGTCTTTAGTCACTTTTTTAAATGTATACATAATGAGATATTTAGTTGTTTCTTTAAGTTCACTCTTAATATATGCATGTTTATGTTATAGATTTTCATCATCTCTCTAATATCTTCATTTGGAAAAATCTTCTGGTGATTTCTTTTTTGCCATTTTTTTTTCAAAATAAAATGTTAAGTTTGAGGATGTTAGCTCAACCTTTAGCTTTTTCACAACTTCATAAATATTCAACTCCTTCTTTGATGGATGGAACATACTGTTAAAGAGTAGTACATGAATGTTTTCATTAAAGACAATGCTGAGACCAAAATATTTTCTTCAATGAAAATAAAGTACCTTGATTTTTCATTTCTACAGATCTTTAAAATATCAGTGTCTTATCCAACGATCAAACTCATATTCAAGAGTAAACAAAGCTTTTCACCAAATCCTACTGGCTCTTTTGGATTAGTTAACTTGACAGTGCTAATGCTAATATTGTTTGAAACTATTGTTCCACCGAGCCAAGCCTGCCAAAGGCAGCTAATTTTTTAAAATTATTTTATCTACTACTATTTCAAAACAATAATAATCTACCTCAATGACATGTACAATGGAAATATTTCTTCGGGAAGAGTGGTAGACAAAATACTGAAAAATAATTGTCGATAGCAGCCTAGTATGTGGAATAAATCTAGTAATTCAGTTATTGTTCGCTTGTGTTTTTAGTAATTTTATCGAACATTTGAGGACTAAAAATGGAAAATGCTGAAAGTTGAAAAGAGGAATTTTTTCAAGAGAGCATAAAAAAGAAAAAACTCATACTTCTGTTACAGTGTTTTCCACTTTACTCCTTAGCACATGGTTCAACACTTTAAAATGTAGGTACCTCATCCTTTAGTTTAGTGTTTAAATACCTAATATTATCATTACTAAACATTTCTTTAATTTATATATTTAAAGTTTTCCCCTTGCTTAAAAATATCCTATTGATGTAAAGAATAACAACATGATTTAGTTGTGTAATGGCCACCTGTCACTGTGTGTCTTATTACTGATACATTCAGCGTTCTCCACTTCACTTCGTGTGGCACGTTCAACCAGTGACATTTTTCTACTCTTTTTTTTTTTTAACTATTTCTACTAGGGTTGGCATTTCAAGGGTTCTCTTGTTTGTTAAGCTTGGCATTTAAGACATTTTCTTCGTGAAAAAAAAGATTTTCGATCTTTTGGTACTGTCAGTGTTTTCCATTTTTCAGTCCTCATTTCTTTAAGCAAGGGCTAGAAGTAAAATTTAAAAAATTCAGGACACAATTTCCACTAATATTTACGACATATGCTATACAATTTAAGTAACAATTTTAATACTTTTCTAATTTATCATTTCTTAACCATCAACAAGAGGAAGATATGCAGTTTAAAAAGACTCTATGAGACTTTATGTATCGATAGGTATGTTAAATAGATATACAGGGCCATTCCATGTTACGTGTGTGGCATTTTGAAAAAAAAATTTTCTACTTAATCAAGGATTTTTCAATATATTTCTTATTCAAAAATCCGAAACAAAAGTTCTTTAAAAAATATACACTTTACCGTTTTCTTTTATGCAAAAACCTATCATTTTGATATAATAGTTATCTTTTAAATAGCTTTTTAAAAACGTTAGTGTGTGACTTAGACAAAAAGCAAATTTTGAGTAATGAAATTAAATGATATATTTCTATGAGTTTTATTTCCACACATTTAAATTAAATAATATGGTAATAACTTAGTTACCATACCACCTAAAATCACAATTAAAATTAAATAAACAATTGAAAAAATGAAAATTATAGCCTGCGTTACATGTGTCACTCTTTGCATGGAATTGCCCTACATATGAAAGTTTTAAAGTACAGTACTATGAAAAAATAGGACTTAAACTTTAATTTATAATCATAAATCATCTTTGATAAGTTACTATATATAACTGGCAGAATACAAATATTATTTTTTTCATATGGTTTTGATTACTGTACCAACTTCTGCTTTTTTGTAATAAATATATTGATCAATCAGTTTTTAAGCCTTTCACTCCCAGTGAGTCCAAATGGAATTATGACATTCCTTATTTTTTTTCTATATATCCGGATGCTCCTATATTATTCCAAACAACGGAAATGAAAGCAATATATAATTCTGAATAGATAAAAATTTTTGTTTCTCTTCAATAGATAACAGCAATATGCAAAGAAATGATTTTGATATTTCTGATATGAGATTCAGTTCATTTCGCAAAAAGAGACATGAATAACGTTCTTTTATATACGCTTTATAATTAATAAATGTTTTTTTTTTACATTGTATTAAAATATGTTTCAATAATTTATTTTCTCTAGTTTATATAAATATTTTATTAAATTTTATTTATTATTTTTATTTTTATTGTTATTTAAATTTTAATTAAAAAATGAAAGAAAAATTCTTTTATTTTTTCTCATATTGAGCAAAAAATCAACCTATTTTAAGGATTTCAGAATTTTAGCATAAACTGGTAATGTATGGGACTGAAAGGGTTAGCAATGGAAAAAAACGTAACGAAAATGTAACTACTTAAATTTAAGAGACTTACAAATTAATTTTTTTGCACATATGACATTATATATATGTGTGCGTTTTTAACTATAAATATATTTAATAAAAAGTGGAAAAAGTATAAATATGTAATTATTTAAAGTTATTTAATGAGTGAACTATTTGGTACTTTTCGGTTAGCTGGGCACCAGTGTTATATATACATTTATATATAAATGCATATGTATGTATATATATGTATATACATGTATGTATATATAACGCTGGCGCCCGGCTAACTGAAAAGTACCAACTATTTATCTCCTTATAATAGATTTTAAAAAATATGTTTTTTTTTTGGCAATTAGAATTTTCTATTTTTCCAATATCTTCCAAATCTATAAAAAATCTGAAATGCTATATTAAAATTGGATATGAGCAAAAACATTTACAGATTACTTAGCAATATTTCAGATAGATGCTGCTAATACTTTTACTTTCAAAAATTCTTGTTGAAAAGTAAATGTTTATTCCTGAAGGCAAATGAATTTGTTTTCTGAATGTTAGCAGAGGATATTTTTTAAATTGTTTGAAAATTAGGACAATAAATTAAATACTAGGACATTTTAAAAAATGTCAGGAATTTTAGGATAATGAGGAAAATTCCTAATCCTGATTCATGCATGTGTTATTATTGGCTACGAAATTTTTTAGATGAGCTAATTTCACCTTCTTCTATGCTCCTCTTATCATACTTAAAAATGGGGTCATTAGGCAAACCAAACATTTCATCCCATTTCTGTTTTTTTGTTGCAAAATCTTCTTTAATGTGAGGACGCATCATATGCTTTTCAAATTCCTCTTTAAACTTTAACCTTTCATTTTTTGATGGCAAGCATTCTTGAATAAAGTATTCAAGAAAATCCCATTCGTTATTACGTATGAAACTTTCACAAAAAGTATTCCCATTCTCACTGTAAATAAATAACTTTTTGGCCGTAACGTTAGTATCCTTAAGGATTAATCTCATGTTTTCTTTATCTTTAATACGAAGCAAAGACGGCAGTAGGTTTCTATTAACAATGCTATCAGTAATAAAACTTTTTACAGAATCAGGACATTCCTGCCAAAAATCTTTGAAAAGATTTTGATAATTACAGTCCTTATAGCCGTCTCTAACTTTACAGATAATGGCTTCCAATATATTATCACAAGACTCTTTTGATAGAAAATCATGCATGCGATTTGCCACTCCAATAAACAAGTCTTGCCAAGGCCATTGTAGAAAACATTGCAATACTCTACAATTGTTATTTTTAAAAACTTCCATTTGCTGCCCTTCATCCATCTCTGATAATAAAATACATAAAACATCAGCTTTGTTTACACATCTTGCAATCTTTACCAATGACTCTTCTTTTTCGCGTGGGGTTAGTTTTTGTAGGAAATATTCAACTGCTGCTTTATTACCAGAAAGTGCGAAATTTTCAAATTCTTGTTTATAAGAAAGTTGTAAATATTTCAATCTCTTTCCCATCATAATAAGTGACAAAATACGAATTGGTGGAAAGTCATGTGAAAGAGATATTTTGATATCTTTTGGCACTTTGTTCCAAAATTTGCGAATGTCATCCTCCAAGCAATAAATACATGCTAGTTTGAAGCGGGTGGATATTTCCAAATTCTCATTTCTAATTAACACTTCGGCTGTTTTCTTTCTGTCTACTGTACCTTGTGGAGTCCAGCAAAGTTCAGCTTGTGGACTGACACAAAGATTGAAGCGTATGCAATGGAATTCCACCCATTCGTTAATTTCTAAGCCAATAGGCTTAATGAAACCTAACACCTTCTCTTTTAAAAGTTGTGGTAGTGAAAGCATTGGGACTTTCTCAATTACTCTATCTTCGATTTTATTCCATTCTTCACTTCTAATATTGAAAAGCATTGGAAAATGAAATCTCATTCTCAATATTAAATCCCTAACATCTTTCTGGTTCCACAATGAAATGACAATTTTAACCAGAGCTATATGCTCAAGTGAGGGCTTCAGAACGAACTTCATGATTAATCTAAGAGAAAGACTTAATATACCATAAAAACTTCATTCATTTAAGAACAGCAGCAAAAAATCATGCGTTATAAAGTCACAATGAATTCTTTTTTCAGTAAATCTTTCCTATAAATTTACATTAGTTTTTCTCTTTTATTTATTTATTTTTTTTAACTTTGAGTGAATTGATATTAATCTGACTGCAATCTTATGCTAGACATCAAAGTTAGGTAGCATTCAGATTACTGATAAAATAAATCAGCGAATATTGATTTACAGAGAAGTTTCAAGAAATGATCAATTTTAAATAATGTTAAATTAACTTGGGAACTGAAGGTTGCATTACATATTTAAAAAAGTCAGTAACACAACTAAGATGGTAAGACGGGTAATGATACTTCACTGAGTATCATTGACAGCAATCATACTTCTTGAGGAATTAGCCAGAGTACCATAAACTCAATGATGGATTAAAAGCTTCATGAAAATATAGCTGAATAATTGGAATACACAGCAAAGGAATATGACCTAGAAAAAAAAGCAAAATAAATATTTAAGGAAAATGTGGAACTCTGAAATATAAAGAAAACAGTTATTTATCTGTGAGTAAATGGAATAAACAAGAGAAAATTTATTTAATAAAATGTGTGATTTCTATGTGGTATTCATTGATTCCTTTTAAGTAAAATTTCTATTCAGAAATATGTATATTTGACTTGATAAAAAAGAGGACAAGAAGGATGGTATGTCAGGTGTAAATGAAAGTAAAGCAATCTAGATACTAGAAAATTAAGAAAATAATGTATTTCCATTGCTAAATTTATATACAATTGGTGAGAAAAATAAAAAGATACATTGCACAAAATTTAATCACCATATTATTGCAGAGAAAAACGAAAATAGCTATAAGGTCAGGGACTGCATTAAAAAAATTATGTTAGAAAAATAAGCTTAAGAGGCCGTCTTAATACTGAAATTGTATAAAAATTTGAAATTTTCAATATGAACACCCAATTTAGATAGCACATTAGGATTTTTGAATACATTTCTTCTTTAGAAACAGTTTTGACAGAATGGTGGTAAAATTTATCGAAAAAAACAAAAATTATGTAAAAATTAAATTTATGTATTTAGCATATCAGAATTTGATCAATTTTAGTATGGAAGGCTACCCCTAAGCTTACGTTTTTTTTACATAAACTGAAAAGACAAAATTGCCAGTTGGAAAGGCTTAGTTTCTTTATGACAAGTGAACTAACTGCCTGAGGTGCTTGTCGGCGATTTTGTTAAGAGTGGTATTGTCAGAAAGGTCTTGTTGTGAGAAACAAAAAATTCAATTAAACTATCTGTCTGAAAATAAGCAGGAGATGCAAGGCAAATTTGGGCCACGAGTAGAATAACGTCTCACTAACCAGCTCCACTTGAAGGAAAACAGGCCATGTACAATAGTGGAAAAAAAAGTAAACACCCCTAATAACTCCTCAACAAATTATCATAGAAGAAAGTTACTGGTACCGAACAATTGGTAATAAAGTCTACTTTTAAATGATATATATAAAATTTGCTTAGGGGGCCATCTACATATTAAAACGAACCATAACTTTGTTTTTTTTCAATAGCAGTACACAATTCTCACAGCATATATGAACTCCATACCCTTCAATTAGCCTAAAAACAAATTTTTATGCAATTCGTACCATAAGTTTCCAAGAAATTAATTATTTTAAAACGAGTTTATTTTAAAGGGCTGTATCCAAATTGAAGTTCCGTACTCGGTTATTAACCGAGAGAGCCCCCTTCTTGATCAAGGCACCTTAAGCACC
This sequence comes from Maratus speciosus, assembly GCA_963932465.1. Lineage (NCBI taxonomy): Eukaryota > Metazoa > Arthropoda > Arachnida > Araneae > Salticidae > Maratus > Maratus speciosus. Next base: position 445,928,791 of record OZ010799.1, on the reverse strand, counting down.
ACTCAAGCAGTCAATGAAGCCTGCTAGATTACACGACAGCAGAAGCAATTTCAAAATATCTAGTCACTTCTATGACAGACGGCCCCTTGAAACATCATTTTGTCGTTTTTTAAGCATAATTTGAAAACTACTTGGAAGAAAAATGTGAAATTTTGGATTTTCATGAAGGACTTCGTAAATCTAAATCCATCAAAAAAACTGTAGGTTGCAAGTCATAATTTTTTTGAACATTAATTTCATAATTCACATCATAAAATTATAAAAACTGCAAATTCAACGTATTTATGTTTGGGTATTTTAGTATTATTGCTGCACAAAGAAATAGCACAATAGGAGCATAATTTCAGGAGCTATAAATAAAAAAATGAAAATGTAATTTAACATTAGAAGCACTAAATTTTGGATTCTTATAATTCAAAAATTTATCATTCAAATGACTTGAAATTCGATGTCTAGGCATAGTTTTAACCGAAGATTTGAAATATCTCGTTAAAATTGCGTATTGCCATTGAAAAAAATGAAGTTTGGATTTGTTTTAATATGTAGATGGTCCCCTAAGCAAACTTTATATACATAATTTAAAAGTAGACTTTATTTCCAATCGTTCGGTACCAGTAACTTTCGTCTACAATAATTTATTGAGAAGTTAGTAAGGGGTGTTTACTTTTTTTTTTCCACAACTGTACATCCTAAACTTCACAGAAAATTTTGGGAAACATTGAAGTCATGATCTTACCTGGAGACACAATGAAGTACCTCCAGACCCTTGACATTGAAATATTCCATGACAACAAACTTATGGTCAAACATACGACCAAGTATTCCAAAACTCACTGGATTATATGTGGTGGAGAAGATTTGACTACAAGAGAAGCTACCGTAAAATTGCACCATTTGGTTCCCAACCAAATCTCTGTCCTTGCATTTAAAGACATGCACCGATATGCTTTACAAACGGTGTTACTGCGAATTGAAACACCAAACTTCAGATCTATGAGATAAGTATGTTTCACACTAATAGCCAAAACTTGTAATAAATGTATAACACCTAATCATTTATCAAGTGTGCCTTGTGTGAGAATCCATATGCTTTAAGCCTTTTACACTCACATCTACTTTCACAATTAACTAAGTGATCAGCCAAATGTAAATGGACTTACTGTCATATGCTCTATAACATCTTTTACTAATCGCAACATTTGTGGTATAGCAGCTTTTTTTCTGTGTCAATTAGTCCACATTCATAACATTCCATGTCAAACAGTACATTTCTTTCATTGCATTATACAGGGTGCAATATGTTATCTATCGCTGACCTTTAATTTCTCAACCGCTGGTCATAGACATATAGTTCCAATTACAAAAACGTTTCAAATGATCTAAATATTCATGTTGTGGCATTATTTAAAGTAAAAAATCAATTTTATAAAAATTACGAAATCTAACTTTTTATACAATCCCCCAGTCCCTATAGTTATATTTAGTAAAACTTTACACATATCGTAACAGATATAACGCAAAAAGTTTGACATCTGTACTACAAAAATTGACACAGTTATAAAATTTCAAATTTGAGATTTTTGCACATGATTTTGTCTTTCATTGAGGGATTAGTTAAAAGATGAATTAAAGTAATTCGAGATCAAAATCAGAGTGTAATTCCGCTGCCATTTATCAAATCCTTAGTAAGTATGTTTTATTTTCCGGTTGTTGATTCTACCTACTTTGAAGTTTGAATGTTGTTTGACCTATAAAAGTTAGCTCAAATTTTTAGATGAAATAACCCTCTTTGGTGATTCCTCGATTTGGCTATACCGGCTAAAGGTGGTTTCGCCGTAAAAAGGACATTGCACCCCGACTTTGATCTTGAGTTACTTTAATTCATCTTTTAACTGATCCCTCAATGAAAGACAAAATCGTGTGCAAAAATATCAAACTTTGAAATTTAATAGCTATTTCAATTTTTGCAATACAGATGTCAAACTTTTTGCATCATATCTGTTATGATATGTGTAAAGTTTTACTAAATATGACTATAGGGACTGGGGGACCGTATAAAAAGTTAGATTTCGTAATTTTTATAAAATTGACTTTTTACTTTAAATAATGTCACAACATGAATATTTAGCTGATTTGAAACATTTTTGTAATTGGAACTATATGTCTACGGCCAATGGTTGAGAAATTAAAGGTCGGCGATAGATAACATATTGCACCCTGTATACATCAACACATTGCCTATATTGCAACATTTCAAAAACATGGGAATATCTCAGTCACATTTGAAAAAATGCTTATTTATTTATCCGTTGATACAATGCTTGTGCAAATTACCTTGCAGATCCTGCGGCGTTCATTTCAGACAGATAGTTCCATTTAATTTTTTGTTTCTCATGACAAGACCTTTCCTATGATTTTCAGTTTTTTAGAATACCTTTGAACAGTATTTTACAGCTCTTACTAATAAAATGAAAGTGTGACATTGCAGTTTTCTTTCTAAAATTGTTTAATGTCAGCACCATTAGTCATGAGATATGCACTTAACGAGTCAAACAGAGTTTATAAACAATGTGGATTCTCATGTCAAAAAAAGTAATTTTCCTCTACAAAATTTTAATAATCACAGTGTTTGGGCTTTTAAATGTCTAAAATGTTTAATGGACATTTAAATGTCCAAATGTATATAAAAAAAGGCTGATGTACAAAATAAATTCAGAAGAAATCAAAAGATTTTATGACACTTTATTTTATAATTAACAGGTTAGTTTGTTGGGAGCACTATGATAATACAGTAGAAGATCTTTATAACGCAATTCTCCATATAACGCACAACTTCTCAGACGTAAACAATGAATTTTGTAGTTCAAAAGCACCTGCATTTTCACATTGTAAAAATATTGCTACTCTCTAGGGGACTAAATTTGATACATTAGTTCAACTTTATCTCCTGATTTAAAAACTTTTTAATGAAAAAATGCTATTATTACAGTAAACATTTTTGAAAATGTCTAATATAAGGGATGGTTTGGTCAGTTATATTTGGATCATGTTTATAAAATAAATTTAACAATGTCTGACCTATATTATGCAAAAATTTATAATTTGGATAACTCTTTGTAACAAGGAATGCAGTATAAAGATATTCTAATGTATTTTGATATATTTCAGACATATTTGGCCATATTTACAAGGTAAATTTAATGATGTGATACATATAATGCAAAATTCTATATAATGCACAACCTTGTGTTATAAAGATCTTCTACTGTAGTTTACTTGAAGTTCTAATTACACTGGGACCTCCGCATAAAGTCAGATCCAACCCTCTACAAACATCCATGTTTAAGTCGGGATTTAAACCTGCCACCTTTTGCTCAGTAGTCAGCACACTGCTAGATACATAGGCAGGTTATAATTTTTTTTTATAAATATAATTCAAAATATTGAAACAATTTTTTTTTCCATTTCACTACTTCTATATAAAATGAAAGCAAAATAAACTTTGAATCTGAAGAAAGGAAATAGAATATTTTTCTTCTGTCTTAGAAAAAGGACGTTTTTGTTTATGGAAGTTTTTTTTATGTGTAAAATCCATTTTTAAAAAATCAGACACAACTAGCAAACTACTTTCTTTTTATTAGAAAATACACCATTTTATTTTTCAATAATTAGATTATAACTGGAATCGTTATCAAATAGGCAATTAATAAATTAAAAATTTAACTTTTAAGTTTAGGAAAAATTCATTTTTTATTTAACATTTTACTAGGAAAAAGGCTTATTAAGCTTCTACCTCTCTTCTAATAAACTCTGGAAGCATCATTCAAGAAAAAGCTTTTGAATTAAACATGCTTATGAAGTTTCTTATACTATATAATTCCTAAATTATTTTAAAAATTTCTCTTCTATATTGACACTATTCAATCAAACAATACATGACATATGATGTTCTGCATGCTACTAAATTTAACAGATGGCAATGAATTTCAATTACATAAACTTGTTTCTGCTACTTCAAATATTTGTAAAGACCATTTTTTGTTAAAAATATTAGGTACTTCTTGTTATAGCAGCCTGTGTATTAATCACCTTGCAGTTGAGATGTATCAGAAAGTTATATGACATGTATGACCAAGTTATAGTCATATATGACATGTACAACTCATATTCAAAATACAGTAGCCTCCCGTTTAACCGGGACCAAGGGTTACCCGGTTACGAGAAAAACCAGTTAAAGCAGAGAAGTAAAAAAAAAATAATAATAAGTGTCTGCGTAATTTAATTAATTAAATCCGTACAATGCATTTAGTTTTTCAATTTGAGTAGTTTTTAAAAAGTAGATATTTTCTATATTTTGTGAAATGAATACTAGTTATAACTAGCTGAATTGAAACAACAATTATCACTGATAACAAATAATGAAAAATATTTAACACAGATTAAATTATTGAAAATCGTGACACACACCTTTATAAGAAGTTGAAATCGTACTACATTATGTATATTTAAGTTAATCAACCATAAAGAAATCAGTGACCTTCTTCTGTTGAAGGCAAGATACCCAACATTTTGCAGCATAATCTGTCATCATCTCTTTAACAACATTAGTTTAACCAAGGAAGCTGTTATCCGCTGCTCAACATAGCGTAGTGCCAACTCTAATTATTTTACCCCTTATGTATGAGGAATTTTAGAAAGGCCAACCTCAACTGGATCATCATCAGGATCGTCTTCGTATTGAACAACATCAATTACAGTCCTAAATATATCTTCGACAAATAATGTTTCATGCTTGAGATCTCTATCACACTCAAACAACTCTTATGCATCTTCTACGGCAGGATCGGCGAACCTTTTTACGTGCGCGTGCCAAAAAGTCAACCAACAATATCTATTAACAGAGTAACGTGCCACATTTTGACATAAAATAATTTTGAAACGTACGATGTTTATACAAAACACTAGTTAAATAATCAGTTGCTTTCATGCATTAATAATTAATAATTTAAAAAATATTAAAAATCAAAATGCAATTTCCTGTGTATAGGAATAATCCATTAAATTAATAAAATTTTAATTCGTAAATATCATTAATTTATGTATATTTTCACTGTAATGAGGAAATAAAAATACAAAATTTTATTTTAGAAATTTTTGTCATTATTTATCATTATTAATGTAACGCGTAATATAATGCGTTTATCATTATTAATGGAACATCTACTTATAATTATCTAAGTTGCCTTAAACAATGTATCAATAAATTATTGATGAGATTTTTGTATGCTCGATGGAGAATGCTTTATGCCTGTTTCATATTTCGATAGTTTCATAAATATACACATAAATTGGATCCATTTGCGATCTTAGTGCAGTAACTGTCTAAAAAAATTAATTTGGAAAATGCAGCTTTATAAAATCTTATAGAAAGGCAAAATGCATGTCGAAAATGCTGCATAACATCACAAAAAAAGAAAATTCTTTTGATGTGTTAATTCATGCAAAAATAATTGCATTGTTTTATTTTTTCATGTGCCGGAGAAGTTGTCTCACGTGCCAACTATGGCATGCGTGCCATAGGTTTGCCAACCCTGTTCTACGGGGATCTGTTCGCATCCTTCAAGCTTTTTAAATGTTTGTACAAAACAGGTTGCAGATAGATCAGACATTATTGAGTTCTGGGGGAGGGGGAAGATTGCACTTTTAACCATTAAAAACACAAAATTTCAAATCTTCCGGGGAGACATCTAATTGTTCCTGAGGGGAATGCCCCCGTGCCATACTCTGAATTCAACACTGGTGAAGGTCAACGCATATCCATTTAGAACCTTTCTGAATTTTGCCTCCCCGGGATTGCACTTCAACTTGAAAGCGTAAGCTCAGTTCCCGAAGTCGTCATCCCTGAATTTTACCTGATATTGCGAAAAAAAGTCGGCCGGTTAAAGGGGAGTTCCGGTTAAGAGGGAGGCTACTGTATTAGAATAATTACTTTTTTTTTACAAATTGAAAATATCGTTTGATAATTTAATGTCTTTTAATGCAAATATGCAAACGATATTTTTATTAAGAACTTTTTGTTGATTAAACTTATTTATTATCTTAAAATTAATATCATTTTTGAAAAGATTAAATAAAAAAAATTATTTTGAAAAGTCAAAATATTAGAATATTTATTCAAGTGGTTCAAAATATTAGAATATTTCACATTAATTCTCCTTTAAGTATCCAGATTTTTGATCAAAAATCTGGTATATATGAAATCCCTATCACTTTATCTAATAATGTTGAAAAAGTCTACATCGGCATGACAAAACGTAAGTTATCAGTAAGATTACAGAGCATCGCAGAGACATTAAACATCATAAACAGAACACAGCTCTTTCTAGGTTCTACTTAGCTAATGACCACATTAACTTTGCTGAAGCAAAAATTATAGTTCCCTGCAATAACCCCTTTGAGAGTAAAATTAGAGAATCAGTTGAAATCATTGCACGTGAAGATAAACCTTGTAACGATAATTTATCCTATAATATCCCAAAAATCTGGCATAAATATCATAAAGTCATAATTCTACATCTAATTACAATATTTTAGCATAAAATTGTATTATGTTGCCAAAACTTCAATGAAAACTCAGTTCAACGTCATTTTGTCCCTCATGTGTAGATGGCGGCACTCGTGGTTTCTTAAATCGACCTTTTGATTCATTTGATCTCAGTTCATTAATAATTATTTATTTTCACTAGATGGCAGCACATTTTTTTATTCAAATCATTGGTCAAGTTTCGTCGAATTATCTCTTGCACAGGAAGCTTTCGTCTCTGAACTTTGAGCAATTTTACCATTATATTTTCCAGAAGATGGCTGTAGAAGCAGCTCGAAATGTAAAAGTTAACTTTTAGCTTATTAAAGTTCGTGTTTTGTGTACCATTAAGCAAGATTGTGTCTTTATTTAAAATAAAAGTTAATTCTATATATTTTTTTAATGGGACTTAATGAAAAGATTACAACAGCTCGATACAAATCGCCAGACTTGTTTAATCAAAATTCTTGAAAAATGCAATGGAATTAATTCATTTTAAATATTCACAAACATAGTTGTTCCGACGCATGTTACAGAAGAAAGTTTTGGTAATAAAACATTTGAAAACATGCATAAAAAAAGGTCAAAGATTAATTTAGCTGACACTTAAGCTTCACAAAAGTATCAAAATGAGATTATAATTTTATTTGTAATTAAAAAGGCTTAAAGTTTCTTTTGTAATTTTATTAAATCGAATTATTTAAATTCACAATGTAACTTAATTAACCTCTCAAAACTCGCCTCTTTTCAATCAGTAAAAAACAATTTAAAATAAGTCAACATTAAAATTTGTGTCCCTAAATCCCCCTTCGAAAACTTTTTTTGGCTACCGCCTTGACAGTGTTCCATAATTATTAAAAACATTATTATATTTAGAAGAAAATACAAAAACAATAAAATGTTTTCTTTACAGCATAAAAAGTAACACATAAAATTTCTGTTTATGTAGGGCTAAAAACTTTTTAAATAGGTGAAAATTATCCAATGAATGATTAAAATTATTCTTTCAGTCAAGAAATCCATAAAAGATCTTTTCTTTAAAAAAAATTTTGATATCCCCTTCAAAGGGGAAAACGAGAAAGAAAAAATCATGCATCAAGCATAGATTATGATATACTTTATAACGCATTCAGAATAATGCAACAAAACTGCACCGTTTAATGAGTTAAGATTATTATGTCTAATTTAACCATATGAAAACACCAAACACATTTGGAAACCCAATTTCAGCTGTTCCCATCTGCAATCATATAAGATTTGTATTGTGTGAACTTAGTGCCACCAGTGGCAACTTTTCCGCACTACCCATCACCGAAAAAAAGTTTTTTTCCGGCCCACCCTACTGTATATGATATAGATTTGCTGTAAAATCCCGATTGTAAGCCCCCCTCCCCCTTTAAAAAAAAGATTACCCTTTTTTTGGGGGGGGGGGGGGGCTTATAATCGAGATTAAAAAAAAAAAAATCCTTACAAATTCTGTTTTTTATTATTAATTTCAAGTTTGAAAGGTAAATAAAACATAAAAAATAGTCACTATATATACAGTAGACTCCCTCAAATCCGCACAGCTTGGGACCAGAGGTTGTGCGGATTTTAGAATTTTGTGGATTTCTGGTCATTGATTTGTTTACATTTTTGAAACATTAATTTGATTGGTAGTTTAGCAAGGGAAATTATAATGAATGCTTAAAATAAAGTGAAACATTAAAATAAGTAAAATATTAAAGTAATTTATTAGTTTAAAAGTAAGTAATTATTAAAATAATTAAAAGTATTAAATTATTTACCGATGAAATCGATTCAATCCGATCCCAGATGTCCTATACTGCCATCTAGTGGTAAAGCGATCATTAGATCGATACGTCATTATTCGTTCTTAACACTACGTGGACAGAAAACAGCAATTTTCATTGTTATTTAGAGTCTTGAATGCTTTTCTTATACTGCTTTGTATGTTTAGAAATAAATTTGTCAATAATTTAAAATAAAATTCCGCGAACAATAATTTAAAAATAGCGTTCCGGTTCGTGGATTTTTCTATTTCGAACCCTGGAATTTTTGATATAGATATGCTAATTTATATCAAAATCAATGTAAATTTATTTAGTAATAAATCAGCTGTAATATAGCCAAAAGAAAATGATTAACAAAAAATTTAGTAAAAAAAACATTGCGGTAGTCGCTGATTTCGGCACCATCTTGAATTTTGTTCCTGCAACTTAACTGTAGATTTCATTGTTTACATCTGAAAAAAATACGTGGCTTTTAGAGTCGCGGATTTAAGGGAATCTACCGTACTATGTATATATATATCACATTTTACAAAAATAATTTTAAAGTATTCATTTTTTGAAGTGGATAGTAAAAATTTGCAGGGTGTCGCCATCTATTTTTGGAGAAAGAAAATAGCAATGTTATCTTCCTTCTCTGAAAATAGATGGCGACACCATGCAAATTATTAATTGCAAAATCTAGGTAATAGTTGCACTTTCAAAATCAGTTAAGTTAAAAAAATAATAGTAATAGATAAAAAAATTCTTTTTATTTATTAAATTAATTTTAAATACTAAATAAATAAATGAAAGTTTAATGAAATTATAAAAAAGAACTTACTTCACCAGTCTTGTAGAATTGTGTAAAATCCAGATTACAAGCTGCTATTTTTTTCAAACGCAAATTGAGTTAAACTTTAAGAAAATGCATAATCCAAATATAGAGATAATTAATCTAAACAGCTTGTTTATTAATACTTTAGTATATAAAAAAATATATAAGCTTACATATAAATCGAATTATTAAACAAAAAAAAGAAAATACATGCAATATATAAATTTCACTTTCTGACAAAAATCCTTCAAAATCTTCATCTGAACTATCATCATCGAAAATTAAATCGCAAATTTCTTCAGCGGTCATTTCAATTGGACTGGATGCTTGACTGAGTAAAGAATGGAATTCTCCATCTTCACTCCCATCTAAAGCATTACTTATGCCACACTTTTTAAAGGATTTCTTTATCAAGTCAATGGATACAGAGTCCCATACTCTGGACACCCATTTCAGCACATCTTGTCTAGAGGGGCTCCTGAGCTTCCCCTTCTTCGTCATTTCACCTTGCCTCATAAAGGCATTCCAATAACCTCGAAGCGCATCTTTAAAAGGTTTAATGCAGCAAACATCGCCAGGCTGCAGCAATCACGTGCAGCCGGGAGGAATCAAAACTAAATCAGTGTCTAATTCTTCAAGCTTTGTTTTAGCATCACTTGTGATGTGGATGGAAGCTCTATCTAAAATAAGAAGACAGCGCACATCATCCTCATTTCCCTTCCATATCTTGCTCATCCACTCTTCAAGAGTTTTAGCTGACATCCATCCATTTTTTGTTGCTGTGACGTGTACATTTGCTGGTACAATCAATTTTTTGAAGGCACGGCACATCCTGGTATTTTGCCAGAAGGTTCTTTCAATATGCAAAAATGCTGGCACTTTATGGCCCGACGCTCTTGCACATAACGCCACTGTGAACCCCCTCATTGTGCATGATGTATTTGCAATACGTATGCTTGATTCACCTTTAGCGTTATTTGTCCTATTTGACGGCATGTCAAAATGGCACATTGTCTGATCCATATTTCCCATATTGAATTTCGTGAAATCATTTTTTAATCTAATTTCTTTCATGCAATTTAGAAAACTTAAAACTTCTTTTTTGAAGTTTTCTGGAGGTTTCTGTGAATTGGTTGTGCAAACTCTCATAGAAATGTTGTATCGTTTCTTGAAATTGTAAATATATTGTGCTGAAGGTTTGAATTCAAGTATTCCAATCGTTTTTGCAATTTTTATAGCTTGTTCACTAAGCAGTTGATTGCTAACAATTCTTCCTTTTTCTCTTTCACTCCGAAAAAAATCCTATAAATCTTCATCCAACTCTTCAGATAGAGGTTTTTGGCCACATCCAATTTTTCGTTTCTTTTTGGCTTTGCCAAAATCATTCATTCGTAGCAAACTTTCATTTTTGAGCCATTCTCTTAATTTTTTTTGATCAATTCCGAATTCTTTAGAGGTGCGATGTAAAGAAGCACCATTTCCTTTATGCCACGATATTATTTCAAGTTTTTTTTTCAACAGAAAAGCTTTTTCTGATGCGAGACATTTTACTTCCTTTTTGTAATAGCACAAAGACAAAGAACTAGAAAAGACTAGGCACAAGAAGGGTACAGAGAGAGCCTTTTTGTTCAAGTTTGGCATCAACAGGACTGGCATATCAGAAGATTTAGCATTGGTATTGGCCAGTAAAAAATCCCCAAATAAGAAATATTTTGATATAGGTACTATTATTCGGTCGCATGCAGTCTAACATGAATGCACTTTTTTTTTTTTCCAACTGGAATAATATGAAACACTTTTGAGAGGGGAGAGGATGTATATTTAATCATTCCGATTTTTTTTTTTTTTTTTTTTTAATTTAACAGTGTCTATAACTTTAAAAAATGCATCTATTTTATGTTAAAAATGCATTTTTAAAATTATGTCAAATCACTTTTGGCATAAATTACCTTTTTTTTTTTTTTTTTTTTTTTTTTACAAGGTTTAAATTTTCAGGACAGCAATATCTTTTCTGTCGCATGTGGAATCATTATCCTGCTTTATGTCATTATTCAAATAATCACATTTCATGTTTTGAATTGTGAAATAAGTTTAAAAAATACCTTAAATTATTATATTTAATACATTGAAAATCAAAAGAAATGACCTTTCATTATTAATTTCTTACAAAATATATTTTAATGAAAATGTTTGCAACAGCTGTTTTTCAAGTGCACTTTTCTTCCCTTTTATCCTAGAAAACACTCTGGTGAGAACCTAGAAACCAAAATGGCTATTTTCAGACACTGTTTTTTAATTCATTTCGTTCGTAACATATCAAAATGACAGGTGCTCTTACTTAGAAACTATAAATTTCAACTTTTTTTTTTTTTTTTAGTAAAGTCAGAAGATTTTTCAGAAAATGATGTCATACGTGACGTATTAAGCCAAATTATAGGACGATTGCTTGTAATAAATTTATTGGAAAATAAAATAAAAAAAACTATTCATTACAAATCCATTCAAAAATCCTGTCTGTTTTTACATTTAAAAACTAGCACGTAAATATTAGAAACGTTTCCTGTTATTGAGTGAGGAAAAAAAAGAACTTATTTTTTTGTTTTATTTTGCCAAAAAATATTTTTATTTTGTTATTTTAAATACTTCATTCATATATCTAGTATGTACTTATGGTAAAATTTTCTGAAAAATTCGAATCCATCCAAAAAAAATTTCTATATTTAATAGTTTAAAAAATGAAACTTTTGATTGGATATCAAAAATCTTCAATCTCAGGAAAGGAAAAGAAGAGATACCTATTGTAGATCATCCCTGCAGAATCCCAGGGAGGCCTAAGGTTACCTAGTCGTAATTTTCTACTGTACCAATTCCTCGCCAAAAATCTTTTGTGCAAAGAAAATAAACTTTATTTAACAAAACATAACACAGCCAAATACGTTGTAAATGTCACTGCAAGAATAATATATCAATTACTGCAGAGCCTCTACGACTGGACTGTGTAGCACGTGATCAAATGCTCTCCACATCTAAGGGAGGGAGGGGGGAGGATAAGGAAGGCGCGGCCCGACATTGGCCAAAAAAAATGCTCCTCGCTAGCTGAGACCGAGAGAAAGAGCAGATCATTACGCAATCATTTTTCATATGAAATTGTAGAAAAAAATAATACTTAAAATGCCATTTCTTTCAAATTCAGTATAGTATTAATTGCTTTCATGGACACACATATATATATACCCATCTCTAGTGTAAAACTCATAGACAAGTTAGATTTGCCTTTTAGCTATGCTTTTCTTATTTCGATATAAAAATTAATGAAAAAAAAATAATGAGATTGGCAGAAGCAGTAAATTATGGAAAAATGCAGTTGTCGAATGTGTGAATAAAGTCTTCTTTAAAGAATTTTTCTTAAAAACAAATTATTAAATAATTGTTAGTTTACAGCTCCATTTGCATTAAATTGTTCTAATAGTTTAACTAATTTTGGAATTATATTTTTGTGACAAAAAGTGCATCAAAAGTAAAATTTTTTAAGCAGCCTGAAAAGAAAAACTAATAAAATTCTTGAAATTTTAGGTAGTTTATTATTATTTTTTTAGTGAAAGAAATTGCTGTGTGAGAAAGGTTTAAGCGTACACTGTACAACGAGCTTAAAAAAATGTACAACTTATGGGAAAAAAGTACAAACTGGCGATCCTATATGTGCCGTCTGTTGGTAAAGTACGTTAAATGGTTTCTTTTCTGTTTTCACTTTCAAAATAATGCTACTCACGCAAAAGTTGTCTATTCCCCCTCTTCCTGATTTTTATCATTAAAAGAGGAGGTAGAGCATGATTTAATTTTACATTAAAAATATTTTAGAGATTAAATTTACTTTTACAGGGTGTAAAAAAGCTGACATGCGAAGAATATATAAAAAAGAAAAAGAAAAGAACATTGATCTGCAGAAGACTGGGTGAAAAAATGCGCTTAAAAAAAAAAGAAAAAGAAATCAGTGCGATAATCCTTGCATTCTGCAAAAATTTCAATAAGTATACGTAAATAGAAAAAAATACAAACTTACAAAGAAACCATCTACCATCTATCATCCACCAAATAAACTCTTTAAAGTGCTTATAAATTAATTCCCAGCAAGATAAAAATAAACTATAAAGTCAACTGCTGAAAGTATCAATAAAAGAAACACCATTCACAACGTGATATTGCGTAATAAGAATCTGTGGAGTCAGATAAGAGTAAATTATGGTTTAGATGGGACAACAATTTCGCAAACTGAATCAGAAGACAAATAATAATAATAAAAAAAAGTAACTCTGGTGAACATCATTTAATTATTTATTCTTCTACATTATCAGTTATTGTTACTTAGTGTTTTTGTTTCTTTTAAAATTGAACCAGTGGCATAAATAAAGTTAATCTTTAAGCTAATATTCCTTCTGCCTCCTTGCAGTGGCATACCCAGGATTTTATTTCGGGGGGTGGGGGGGCTGACTTAAATTTCCATAATGTTCTAAATCTTTCGAAACACATTGAATTGTGTTGTAAACAGAAATAATTTCTGACAATAAGGCCGTAGCCAGAGGGGAAAGGAGAACGGCAGGGGTGATTTTGTTCCGACTTTTCCGAAAATTTTAAAAATTCGGTCATCAGTTCGAAAATATCGCAATTCTTGACAAATGATCGCCGAAAAAGATCAATTTCGTTAAAGGATCGAGGAAAAAAACCCGAATTTTGTCAAAGAGCCGAGGATAAAATGCAAATTTTGTCAAATGATCTTGAAAAAAAGTCAAAAATTCGTCAAATGATCGCGGAGAAAACGCAAATTACGTCAAATGATCGCGGAGCAAAAGCGAATTTTATCAAATGATCTCAGAGGTAACGCAAATTTCGTCAAATGAGTACAGAAAAAACCCGAATTTCATCAAAGGGCCGCGGAGAAAACGAGAATTTCGAAAAATGATCGCTAAAAAATGCGCACTCCCTCAAAGGGCAGCAAAAAACATGAATTTCATGAAAGGATCGCAAAGAACGCTAATTTCATCTAACGAACACAGAAAAATGTTAATTTTGTCAAAAAGCTGCAGAAAAAACGCGAATTTCGTCAAAAAGACGAGAAAAAACGCGAATTTCATCAAAAAGACGAGAAAAAAGCGCGAATTTCATCAAAAAGCAGAGGAAAAAACGCAAATTTCGATAAAAGATCTCTGAAAAAACATGCATTCCATCAAAGGGAAGTGGAAAAAAGCAAATTTCATCGAAGGATCGCAAAAGAAAACACACGAATTTTGTGAAAAAGCCACAGGAAAAAATGTGACTTTTGCCAAAAGGCTGTGGAAAATAATCGAATTTCCTTAAAAACAGCAGAAAGAAATAAATTCCGTCAAAGGATATAAAAAAACGTGAATTTCGTCAAAGGGTCGCAGAAAAAACGAGAATTCCGTCAAAGGATTGCAGAAAAAAACACGAATTTCGCCAAAGGGTCGCGGAAAAAATGCAAACTTCGCCAAAAAGCCTCAACAAAACTCAAATTTCGACAAAGGATCGCAAAAAACGTGTACTCCGTCAAAGGGCCTCAGAAAAAACGCGAATTTCGTCAAAGGGCCTCAGAAAAAACATAAATTTCATCAAAGATCAGCAGGAAAATACGCGAATTGTGTCAAAGGATCGCAGAAAAAACTCGAATTTCGTCAAAGGGCCACAGAAAAACGCGAATTTCGTCAAAGGCTCACAAAAAATGCAAATTTCGTGAAAGGGCCTCAGAAAAAAATGTAAATTTCGTCAAAGGGCCTCAGAAAAAATGTAAATTTCATCAAAGGGCCTCAGAAAAAATGCAAATTTCGTCAAAGATCCGCGGAAAAAACGTGAATTTTGTCAAAGGGTCGTGTAAAAAAAGCGAATTTCGTCAAAGGGCCACGGAAAAACGCGAATTTCATGAAAGGGTCACAAAAAATGCAAATTTCGTGAAAGGGCCTCAGAAAAAATGTAAATTTTGTCAAAGGGCCTCAGAGAAAATATAAATTTCGTCAAAGGGCCTCAGAAAAAATGCAAATTTCGTCAAAGATCCGCGGAAAAAACGTGAATTTTGTCAAAGGGTCGCGTAAAAAAAGCGAATTTCGTCAAAATATCACTGGGAAAAGGTGAATTTCGTCAAAGTGTCTTGATAAAAACCTGAATTTCATGAAAGGGTCATGGTAAAAAGGTGTACAAACATCTATGTTCATTATTATAGGTATAGTTTTTAAACTCAAATAATATGCTGAACTTTTTTAAAAATCTGGTTAACCCGAACACAACTTGCAGGAATCTACACTCAGCCTGATGTTGACCTGAAATGAAAACAGAATTAACCCAACCTGCAACAAAAATAATTAGCGCCGGGAAGGGATTTCCTCTCCTTCCCCACTCTGCTGTAACATTTCCGAAAATTTGCTGTGAATTTCAGAATAGGGGAGACCAGGGTACAGTGGTCCACTTTTGCAGTTAACATTTTTTTTTCTCTTTCACGGAGAGACCAATCTACCTGAAAATATTTTTGAATATTCTTTAAACCTTTCTACATGCCTCATAATTTTCACAGAACATAATTTCCAATGCATTTTTCAAAAATTTTTTTTTTTACATACACTTGTGAAGTGGACCAGTGTACCCTGGAAGCAGGGTACACTGGTCCACCCACTGGGACACAGTGGTCCACTATTAGTTATTGTCTAAAATACAATATAAATCTATTTATAATTAATCTAATCCTTTGTTATTTCCCCCTTACCTCCAAAATAATATAATAATACAAATTTGCAGGTAGTGTTTTGAAACAAAAAACATATAAAACTAAAGAATTATCAAAAAATTTATTATATTTTGAAAATAACAATATAAGATACAGGAGTGATGGCAAACAAGTTATTAATTAAGTACAAAAAAATCAGCAAACATTAAGACAAATATGATGACGAAAAATTTATTAGAAGCTCAAAATAGTCAGGATAAAATAGTTTATTATGAGCTAACCGTGTGCTTTGAAGTTATAAATAACCAATCCAGTGAGGTCATCTATTACTTATTAGGCTACAGTTATATTTTTCAAAGGCAGTAAATACAAAACAAAATATTTCTTAATATGTTAACTCTACAATGCATGATTTTCATTTCTCTCCTTCTCTCTCCCCCCCCCCCCAAAAAAAAAACTGCTATATTGAACATGAAAACTTATTTTTAAAATCACATTCGAACTATTATACATAATTTAGGAGAAAACTAAAGTGTCAGATGGCTACATTATAATCTGAACAACATAATAACATGAAATTTAAAGTGTGCCAAATGGCTAATTGATGCATTGTAGGTTTAAAAAAATTGTCATATTTCTTTGTTTACTTTATTTTATAGTTAAATAACTATTTTAAAACAATATTTCTTTATAGAGAATAAGTAATTATTAAATATTTTTGAAAATTCTTCATTACAGAAGCAGTATTCATTGTAGACCACTGTACCCCAGCAGTGGCCGGTCCACTGCGCCCCATGTTAAAGTTCAATACATACTGATAAAAATATTATTTAAAGTTTTCTTTTAAGCATATAAGCTTTTAAATTTAATAAAGACCAGTGTTTTACCTTTCCAAAAAAGTTGATTTATCTTATTTATCCATAACCTTTAATTACTCAATAAAAAAAAGTACGATGATGAAAAATTTTACTTTTTGGAGCTCAAAACAACCAGTCAGGATAAAAGGGTTCATTCTGAGCTAACGATGTGTTCTGAAGGCTATAAGTAATCAATCCAGTGCTCTTATCAATCAGCCTAAAAGAAAAGCTTTAAAATTTTAAAAATAAGTAAAATATAAGGGGTGGTCCATTGTGTACTTAGGTCCACTGTACCCTGGTCTCCCCTATATATATTTTTTACTCAGAATCAACCATGGGGGGTGGGGTGGCACGGGTCCCATCCTGAGGCCATCCCACATCGAAATAAATTGAAGTGTTACTGTTTTTTTATATATACTTTCATTTAAAAGAAAGTCATTGTAGCTTAAAATCTATAAAATTGTTCTTCCCACCCCCGAAACTAAATTCTGGCTACGGTTCTTGTTTAACAATAAACTAATCTTGTAACAAACTATACAGAAAATATTTTTATGCACAGATATAAAATAACGACTGTTTATTATTTGTGCATTACACAAGTAATAATAATGACTTTAAGCCGTTCCAGATGAAAAATACTGGCTGCAAAGTTAGGACGGAATAGGGAGATAAGTGGAAGGGGAGGTGTTTTTCGCTGTTCTCTGACGAAATTCGCACTTTTCCCGCGATCACTTGATGAAATTCACGATTATTTGACGAAACTCGCAGTCCTTTGTGGAAACTTGCGTTTTTTTTAGCAGTCCTTTGTTGAAATTCTCGTCTTTTTTGCGCCCTTTTGTTGAAATTCTCATTTTTTCCGCAACCCTTTGACGAAATTTGCGTTTTTCTTATGAAAATCACAGTTTTAAATACGAAATATGTGCTTTTTCGCGGCCTTTTGACGAAATTTGTGCTTTTTAGCGATCCTTTGGAAAAACTGGCATTTTTTCAGCTACTCTTTGACAAAATTAATGTTTTTTCGTGGCCCTTTGACAAAATTCACGTTTTTTTTTGTGGCCCTTCGACGGAACTCGCGTTTTTTTTTTTTGCAATCTTTTGGCCAAATCAGCATTTTTTCTGCGATACTTTGGCGAAATTGGAGATTTTTTCCACGAACGAGTGACGAAATTGATTTTTTATGGCGACCATTTTTCAAAATTCGCGACTTTTTTGTGTCCGAATTTTCGGACTGGTGAATTTTTTGAATTTTCGGAAACGAATGTCTTAAATTTTCGGAAAATTCAAAACAGTGCGCGAGCAGTAAATAAATCATATATAAAATTGGGGAATATTTTTAATTTTTTGGTATTTAAAAAAAAGTTACAAAAACAAAAATTATGTTTTTTTTCTAAAATTCCGAATTTTGCAGAAAATTTTCCACGCACGGCCGTACGTGCGTGCGTCTATATTATACAACTCTGCTTGTAGGTTTTTTGAATTGAGCATATATGTATTCATTTATCCAGTAAAACAGGAATGTAGCTAATTTTAAATCATTTTAAAATAGATTTTGTGGTCTCAAGTAAATTTTATTGCAGGACTGAGGAGGATATTGGATTAACGAAAAAGGCAAATTTGTGGGATGCCAGAAAATAAAACAAATTTATCTGAAAAAGAAAGAAACAATATCAGCCTTTTTTTCCCCTCTTTTCACTGCGATCTCTTCGGATGGGGAATGGAGCTGTAACCTCATAATCCCTGTCCCCATTGACTTCTTTGGGTATTGTATGCTGAGACATCACTGCACACTAATATATGGGAGTAACAATAATAGCTGCATGGCAGAAAAAAATACAAATTTATCTTAAAAGAAAGAAAAAAAATCCACATTTTTTTAAAATTTCATTTTTGATTATTTCGAAAGAGGACCTGTAACCCCATCAGCCCCCCTCCCCTCGTTGGGTATACTGTGGTGTTGTCACTGTGCACTGATATGAGACTATCCAAAATGGCTAGTTCGTTGTATTGCAGAAAACAAAGTTACAAATTTATCTCAAACAAAAAGGGAAAAAAACAGCATTTTCTTTTTCATTTCATTTTCGACTATTTTGGGAGGGGCTGTAACCCTATTACCCCCTTTCCACTTCTTTGGGTATAATGTGGTGTCACTGTGTACTAATATGGAACTAAAGAGAAAAGACCGGCTAGTCTGTTGAATGATAGGAGAAAAAAATACAAATTTATTTGAAAGAGAAAGAAAAAAAGCAATGTTTTTCATTTCATTTTCGACTATTTCGTGAGGAGGGGATTGTAATACCATCAGCCGCCTCCCCTTCTTTCGGTAGGCTGTGATGTCAATGTGGACTAATATAGGGTTAACGAGAATGGCTATTTTGCTGTATGGCAGAAGAAAAATTAGAGATTTATCTAAAAAATAATAATAAAGATTGCAGAAAACAAAATTACAAATTTAGCTCAAATAAGAAGAAAAAAAAATCAGCATTTTTTTATTATTTCATTTTAAACTATTTTGGGAGGAGGCACCCTATTAGCCCCTTTCACCACTTTGGGTATAATGTGGTATCACTGTGCACTAGTATGGAACTAAAGAAAAGAGAGCGGCTAGTCTCTTGAATGATAAGGGAGAAATATGAATTTGTTTCAAACAAAAAGAAAAAAAATCAGCACCTTTTCATTTCATTTTTGACTATTTCGAGAGGAGAGGCTGTAATTCCATCAAACCCCCTCCCCATCTTTGGGTATGCTGTGATGCAAATGTGGACTAATATGGAGTTAATGAGAATGGCTATTTTGCTGTACGACAGAAGAGAAAATTGCAGATTTATCTAAAAGAAGTAAGGAAAAAACACTTTTTTCATTTAATTTGTTGACTATTTTGAGAATGGGGGGGGGGGGGGGTTGGGGCTGTAACCCCATCATCCCTCTTTCTCTTCTTTGGTATCAATACGGACTAATATCGAACTAAAGCGAAGGGAGCGGCTAGTCTGATGAATGATAGAGGAAAAATTGGAAATTTATCTCAAACAGAAAGAAAAAAATCAGCTCTTTTTTTTATATTCATTTTCGACTATTTTGAGAGGAGGGGGCTGAAATGCCATCAGCCCCCTACCATCTTTGGGTATGTTGTGATGTCAATGTGTACTAATATGGTGTTAACGAGAATGGCTATTTTGCTGTATGACAGAAGAAAAAAATTACAGATTTATCTAAAAAAAGTAAGAAAAAACACTTTTTTCATTTAATTTTTTGACTGCTTTAGGAGGAGGGGGGGCGCTGTAACCCGATTAGCCCCCTTCCTCTTTTTTAGTATCAATGTGGACTAATGAGAATGACTTGTCTGCTCTATGATTAAAAATAATTAAATTTTTTTCCAAAAAAGAATGAAAAAAATTCAGCATTTTTTCATAGCACTTTCGAAATTTTCGGGGGGGGGGGGGGCTGCAGCCCCATAAACCTCCCCCCCTTGGGTACGCCCATGCCTCCTTGGATGTTTCAGTGGCATATAGGGCTGGATAATTTAAAAGACTGATTATTTATTTATTATTACTATAGAACAACGAATAAAGCGTTTTTAAGAATGTTTAAAGATTAATTTCATTTGCTAAGAGAAGGGGAAAATATAAAGATTCCTCAAGATTTTAAACATTTGTGGGGGGGGGGGGGAGAGAAGGCAGAGAAAAGAAAGTTAAATTTCACGAGTGGATGGGGTGGAGGTCTGCACGGACCGAAATGTCTAAGTCAGGGCCCGACTCGACCTCGACCCTCAGAAAGAAAAGTTCAGACACGCATGCTGAAAAAAAAAAAAAAAAAAAAATAATAATAATAATAATGATCCGGTCTGGCCCAGTATAAAAGTTAAAAGTTCGGCCCAAAACCATCCCGGACCGCGAAGAGTAGGCCCTAGGCTGGGGTATTTCATTGAAAATATTTTTAAAAATGTGGAAAATTCTGCCCTGAATTAATTTTTTTTTCAAAAATAAGGGCTTTTTTTTTGGAGGGGGGGGGGGGCTTACTTTCGGGATTTTACAGTATATATATCAACTACAACAGACCAAAATTTAGTTCAGCTAAGAAATACATATACTACCTCAGTTGAAAATTCCTCTTTAGCAATTACCGCTAATAAGGAGAATGGCAGACTTTTATAAATACAAAAATTTTCCATGCACGTAAATATTAGGTCGAAAATTTTCCGCAAATTAATTTGATGTTTAATAAAATTACGTTATATATTATTTTGACGATATGAATTAAAAATAATAGTTTAAAATAATTGTTATTTAAATTAAAAATTTATTAATATTAATTAAAGAATAATTATTTTAATTTTAAAATAATAAAGCAAAAATCATTGATAGGAAGGTGAATTCTTTTCAATTATTTTGCCAATGCATTTAGAAACAGCCCAATCCTTAATATTGTGATCTCTTCACATAAAATGCCAGTCACTCTTATAACACTACAAAATTATTCGATTTAACAGCCGTTGCCAGGCTAAATTGTCACTGCAGCTGCCAACAGAAAAACGATCGGCGACAAGTTTTAGTCTGTGGAAAATAGAAATAAAAGGGTCTGTGATGTCACAATAATGTTTTGAGTCTTTAAACTTTGAATTGTGGACAAACAATATACAACTCGTATATAAAATTGGGGAACATTTAAAATTTTTGGTATTAAAAAAAGTTACAAAAACAAAACATACATTTTTTTTCATAACTTTTTTCCCGCAAAGTCCCAAATTTTTTGGAAAATTTTCCACGTACGGCAGTGCAGCCCTGTATATGAGGAATAGAATTTATATGCAATGAATAATATGCAAAATTAGTTAAATTTGAAAGCACATACTTAATTTTGAAACGCACTTCCAGCAATTATTACTCAAAAACAGTACTATAACTGATTTCTTTTGTGTCAAAGTAAATGAACGACAAATGTCATGAATGTCTTATTCTATCTTTCCATATCATCTTGTAGCGAAATTTAGTGATTTATATCAGTTTCAATACATTTGAAATAGTGTAATCTCATTAAAATACTCTGCAAACGATTTTTTACCTTATACCATAATGTAATAGAATGCTTTTGAGTGCCCTTGTAAATGAACTATTAATCCCACATACTTCATATATACAATACAGTAGACTCCCACAAATCCGCACAGATTGGGACCAGAGGTTGTGCGGATTTCTGGTCATTGATTTGTTTACATTTTTTAAACATTAATTTGATTGGTAGTTAAGCAAGAGAAATTATAATGAATGCTTACAATAAAGTGAAACATTAAAATAAGTAAAATATTAAAATAATTTATTAGTTTAAACATAAGTAATTATTAAAATAATTAGAAAAATATTAAATAACTATCGACGAAATCGATTCAATTCGATTTCTAAAGTCCTATGCTGCCATCTATCGGTAAAGCGATCGTAAGATCGATATGTCATCATATAGATATGCTAATTTATATCAAAATCAAAAGTAATGTAAATTTATTTAGTAATAAATCAACTGTAATAACCAGAAGAGAATGATTAACAAAAAATTTAGTAAAAAAAAACATTGCGGTAGTCGCTGATTTCGACGCCATCTTGAATTTTGTTCCTGCAACGTAACTGTAAATTTCATTGTTTACATCTGAAAAAAATACGCGGATTTTAGGCATTCGCGGATTTTAGGGTCGCGGATTTAAGGGAGTCTGTTGTACCAAACACACACTGGTGACCCTAAATAATGTTTGCCCTAAATAACAATTGCATGAAAATTCGAGTAAATTTACGGGAGTTAGAGCATGGACAGACAGACAGACAAACTGATTGTATAAACACTTTTCAACTTTGTTGGAAAGTGCTAGAAAGGCAATTTTTGTCTGAAACAGAACATCAATGTTTTTTTTTTTTTCAATTTAACTATTTGAAAAATAAATAATATTTGCTTAATCTTAATGAATATATTTTTCTCACTCAACAACCTTCAAAAAAATTTAAGGCTTTGGTTTCAAGAATAATTAAAGGTTTACTTGATCGTCCAGTAGCAGAATTTTTGGTGTCCACCTGCAGCAAACCAAAATTTATCGGCGACCCAACAATGCTGAATCAAGCTACTATTATAAATACTTATAGTAACCCATAAAACAAGCAAAAATTGCATTTTACAAAGATAATGTAATAAGAAAAACAATAATTATTTTAACAAAGTAAATCTTTTAAGGCCAGTATTTATTTTTAAGCTGGTAGATTAGTCTGCAAGGCCTAAAATAATCTGCAGTGCTGCTGCCATGCTGCACAGTTTCTGCTATGGGGCTTGATCGGATAAAGTAAAAGCACACTTGCATTTAAAATTTTTCTTTAAATGTTTTTCACGTTAAAAGAGAAATGGACTGACAAATGATACCTATAATAAGTAACACTTATGGCATGTATGCAA
This sequence comes from Maratus speciosus, assembly GCA_963932465.1. Lineage (NCBI taxonomy): Eukaryota > Metazoa > Arthropoda > Arachnida > Araneae > Salticidae > Maratus > Maratus speciosus. The sequence goes on along the minus strand of OZ010799.1, from coordinate 445,905,597 downwards.
CAAATAAAATATAAATTCACAAATACAGTGAATCACAGTACCTTACACTTACCTTACCTTACACACAGTACCACACACTATGACTACTACTTGAAAACAGTAATTTTGGTGTCTGATTTCTAGCAAATGTCAAAGAAACATAAAACAAAAATTGCTCTGGAACAGGTATTGTCTAGCATGTGAAATCATTTGTTACATTTTATTTATTTATCATTTTTAACAATGTTACATATTAAAAAATGTTAAATTACTGTTTTGAACACGATTGGCAACAATAAATAAGATGGGTAATTTGCAATCAGTTTCAGCGATCTAATCTCATGGCCAGGATAACATGTAACTACCAAAATTAATTATAAGAAATGCAAAATTATTACTTATCCACCAATAGCATTCAAGTAATAATAATAAAAGCATGCTGAAGATCACAAGAACCACATTGAAACATGAACATGGTCGCCAAGGAAGCTCACAAAAGAAATCAGAACAGGGCATTTGACATTTTGACATTTGACACCTACCGAAGTGGAGAATGCTTTGGGGCCGATAGCTACAATGGCTGTCGCCTCGAATGATCCTTATTATATATAGAAACAACAACAAGTCACAACAATTTTTATTTTCCATTACATATATTATATACAGTGCATGTAAAAACTATAAGGACAGCAAAAATTTTGGTAAATTGAAAATGCGACAAGTGAAATGGTAATTTAATGTTGATCATAAAGTGGAAATACTAATATAAAAGTCAACAGCAGGGATGTAGTGGAGGGTATACGGGGGTATACACCGTATACCCTCTGGATTTTTTTGAGGAACACCGTATACCCTCTGTTTCTCAAGAAAGCTATAGTATACTCTAGGGTATACGCTCAGCCTTGAGCGTATACCTTCTGCTTAGCGCGTTTACCCTCTTTTTTTTACCACTACACTACTGGTCAACAGAATGCATGTGTGTCCTTTTTATTGCGAAAAAGTCATAATTATGCAAAAAAACGCTATTTTTGACTGTGTAAAAACTTTAAGGACACCTGTATTTTTTTTTTTATAGAAATGGTATATATAATTATTATTAAGGATCGACCGAAACAGGTTTTTAATGCTAAAACTGAAACTGAATTTTGAAGATCTTCCTATTTTTGTCCGAAAATGAATATGTCCAAAAACTTTTTTAAAGTAATTAAATTGTATGTATTATAGTAATTAATAAATACATAAATATATTAATAATTAATTACACGTACTTATTAAATATGCATAATAATTAATTAATTATGCGTATTTATGAAATATACATAATTATTAATTAATTAAACGTGTGCCTTAGATTCAACTTTTTTTTCATGTAAAATAAAACGTAATTAATTCATCAACTACATAGAAATATTTTCTAATTATACGAATTTCATTTAATAAAAAAAATAGTTTAGTTTTATGTATACACACCTCGCTTTATCTTTTATAATGATTTCTGTAAATGATCATCTGTTATACTTTATCGACAAAGCTCAAAGAGTATTCGAAACTCTTCTGCGGTTTCAAAGTGAAAATTTTCTATTACTGTTATGTCTGTAGCTTTTAATGAGCATGTGAAAAAGTTTAGTTATACAGTAGACTCCCTTAAATCCACGTATTTTTTCAGATATAAACAATGAAATTTACAGTTAAGTTACAGGAACAAAATCCAATGATGGCGCCAAAATCGGCGACTACCGCAATGTGTTTTTTACTAAATTTTTTGTTAATCATTCTCTTTTGGCTATTCTAGCTGATTTATTACTAAATAAATTTACATTACTTTAGATTTGATATAAATTAGCATATCTATAGCAGAAATTCCAGGGTTTGAAATGGAAAAATCCACGAACCGGAACGCTATTTTAAAATTATTGTTCACGGAATTTTTTCTTTAAATTATAGACAAATTTATTTCTAAGTATACAACACAGTATAAGAAAAGCATTTAAGACTCTAAATAACAATGAAAAAAGTTACAGAGAGCGCAATCAGCTACGTATCAATCTTACGATCGCTTGACCACTAGATGGCAGCACAGAACGTTTGGAATCGAATTGAATTGATTTCATCAGTAATAATTTGATATTTTTCTAAATTTTTATTTTACATAATTATTTTAATTACTTACTTACTTTTAAACTAATAAATTATTTTAATATTTTACCGTTTGCCTTTATTGTAAGTATTCCTTATAATTTCCCTTGCTTAACTGCCAATCAAATTAATGTTTCAAAAATGTAAACAAATCAATGACCAGAAATCCACACAACCTCTGGTCCCAAGCTGTGCAGATTTGAGGGAGTCTACTGTATATACATTGCTTGCTTTATAATTTGCATTCAAGTCTTGAGTCAGTCATGACTGATAATTAAAACAACGAAGTTCGTAGCAATAAATAGTCTCAGTTGAGCCGGCCGACAAAGCTCAAATCGATGAGAAATGTTAAAAATTTCCGACGGAAGAAACAAGATTTTCGGAATACTGATATCTTCGGTTGAGTTTCGGTCCAAAATCTGAGTTTCATTTTCGGCGAAACTCAGATTTTGGATATAAGGTACAGAGAGACAATTTGGGCCACACGTATAATTAATTAATAATTATGTATATTTCATAAATACGCATAATTCATTAATTATTATGCATATGTAATAAATACATATAATTAATTAATAATATATTTATGTAATTATTAATTACTATAATACATACAATTTAATTACTTTAAAAAGTTTTTGGACATATTCGTTTTCGGCCGAAAATAGGAAGATCTCCAAAATTCGGTTTCGGCATATTAAAAACCTGTTTTGGTCGATTCTTAATAATAATTATATATACCATTTCAATAAAAAAAAATACAGGTGTCCTTAAAGTTTTTACACAGTCAAAAATAGCGCTTTTTTGCATAATTATGATTTTTTCGCAATAAAAAGGACACAGATATATTCTGTTGACTTTTATATTAGTATTTCTACTTTATGATCAACATTAAATTATCATTTCACTTGCCGCATTTTCAATTTATCAAAATTTTTACAATTTTTTGCTGTTCTTATAGTTTTTACACGCACTGTAACTACAATGGGACATTCACAATTACATCCATGTCTTACCCAGGGACTCGAACCCGGGCCCTCGGGGTGACAGCAACCTCTGCTTACCAGGGGCGTGCCAGAGGTATCCGGCGCCTGTGTGCAGAACTTCAATTGGCGCCCCATATTCCTAAACATCCCCACCCCCCCAAAAAAGAAAAAAAAATATATAATATTTTTTCAATGAGTATAAATGCATAGCTGCAAAGCCAACCTTCTGGTGGTTTTCTCCAGATCAAATAAAAGAATTTGAACCAGAAAATTTATTTAATGAAATGTGTCTTGCTTCTACAGGGTTCTTTTTTATTTCATTTATTAAATTAAATTTCTGGTTTAAAATATTGTTGTTTGACTTTAAAAATAAAGAATGTTGGCAGCTATGCAAATAACGGACATCCCAAAAAAGTAGGTGCTTCAGCTGTTTGCTCCCCCTCCTTACAATGGCATACCTCCTACATAAATCAGCTTCTTTTACCTCCATTACTCCTGGAATTTTTAAGATATGATCTTTATTTATATTTATACTTAAAACTTAAAACAGTTCAAATAAACTTTAATTTGGAAATATAGCTGATTTGAATTAATCAATGGTAGCACTATGACACAAACAAAGGAGTCCTCGTAATACGGTAAATACACATAAAAGTAGAAAAATATTTTCTCAAATTAATGGTGTCCGTATTACATTGGAGCTTGTTATAGTACTTTTATTTCTTTTAAAATAATGTAACATCAATTAAGATGCGCCTTAAACAATTACCACGCATAGAATATAATCAGGGGTGCATTCGAAAATGTTCCAGTCCCGGAACATTTGATTTTATATTAGCAAATACAGAACCCCTATGCCGGCTATATAACAATTCTTACGTAAAATGTATATTCATTTCGATGTTTACATTGCTAAGAAGCTAAGCGTATCTTTACCTTGTCATACTCTTAACCCTTCCTTCTCCGTCAGATTTTTTTATTTTTCGAATTTCAAATTTTCGTGCAATGAACCCAAGTTCTAAATTAAAAATACTAATAAAACAAAGTTTTTCTCTGTCTGTGTGCGATGGCTAGCAGAATCTACGGCACGTACAAGGCACAAAATTTTCGTGAGGATAGTCGAAAGCCTGTCCTGGTCAGGGTTGGCAGGTTTTTGACAGTTTAAACCATCATGTCAAAAACCTCAAATACTACAGTGATCTGTAAAATTTCACATTAAATGTCACACATTAGATGTAATATTTAAAATTCACTATTACTGTAATTGTATAATTAGTATATAGTATTAGTAATAATTACAGGATTGGCAGGTTTTTGACATGTGTCAGTTTATGTCGGGTTTAAACCGTACTTTAAACCGTCATGTCAAAAACCTCTTGTCAAAAACCTCAAATACTAAATTGATCTGTAAAAATTCAAATTAAATGTCACACATGACAACATTATATGTAATATTTTAAATTCACTGTTACTGTATATCAGTAATTAGTATATAGTAAAAAAGTATTATTGTTAAATACAACTTTTTAACAGGGTAAAATTTTTATTTAATTTTTTTTTTTTTTTTTTTTTTTGTAAAATTGTGTTTTTTTTAAAACTAGACATTAAGCTCACCTGAGCTGTACATTTTTTCTCTTACTTAAAATCGCTTTAATTTCTCTTATTTTTGAGAGCTTAAAGCATTAGCTAGCTTTTTTTACGAGGAAAAAAAACTTAGAAAAGTGCAGATTTTTTTGTATATATAACAAGATAATGTGCATCAATGTTATTCTAGTCTAGGCAATAGCCATTCCATTCAAAATTGAAATTGGATTATTAATTTTAAACATTTACAAAATAAGAGAAGTAATTTAAAAAAAAAAAAGCTTAAAGTCAAAATCTTTTTAAAACATGCTTTCTTTCAATATATAAAAATGTTTTCGATTTTAAAACTGAACAAAATTGGCTAAAAGAAAAGAAAATTCCTTTAAGCCCATATTGAAAAAGTGCATAATAGAAGGAATCAAATCATGAAACCATACCATTGTTTGGCTTATACTTTGCATCCCAACCATCAGGGGCAAAGGTTGACTGCTGTATCAGTTCAGTTGATTCAGCTCACACTTGAGCTACAGAGAGAATTTATGGATGCTTACCCATACTGATTGTGTATGAAGCTAAAGAATCACCTTTCCCATCTTCTTATTTCAGTGCTATAGGGAGGACTCCATTGCTTGGTGGAAAGGTATCATTAAATGCAACAGCTTTTTGAGCCTGCTTCAAAACTTGCTCATCTAGCAATGCTTTTGCTATCAAGTCCTACTAGCAAAGCATCAATTAAGAGACAGACTATTTTCTAACGCTTTATACACTCTAAACTCAAAAATCTCTTGAGCGTAAATAAATGTGCTGAACACATGGTGTGCTGCAGCATGCTGCGGGGTAAAATTGATCCGGATTATTTAATTGTACAAAATTATTTTCTTCTGGTTGAAAAAAAAAAAAAAATATTTTATTACAAATAATATATTTTTTAAATTGTTAAATTTCAATAAAAGATTACAAAAATCATTGACTTATTTAATGTTTACCTATTGTTAAAATATTTTAGTGTGTTACATGCATTTGACAGTTTTTGAAGGTTTAAACCAGTTTATGACAGTTTAAACCAGTTTTTGATGCTTATCATGTCAAAAACCAGTTTTTGACGTCAAAAACCCAACCCTGGTCCTGGTACACTCAGTGATGTAAAATACCCACTTTGGGTATTTTTCTGGGTATTTATTTTTCAGTTAAATATATCTGTGAAAAAAATTATAATGGATTATTGAAAAAGAATGAAAATTTAGAACTTTAGACTTCCTACAACTCTTAAATTTTAAAGAACCTCAACATTTTACATTGAAATATTGAATTTAAATGTCTTTTTTTTTAATTATAATGAAGAGTGTTAAAAAAAATAATGTATTAATTCAGAAGAATTTTATTAAAAAAACAATTATAATTAAATTTGTGTAACAGGTACGCTTAATATATGTGCAATACTGATTCAGCTAATGTATATTAGTACTACATAGGTCACCTCAAGCACTACCATGGTAATACCATATTACGATGGTAGTTCTCCAATAAAGGAGACACATTCTCTAATTTTACCTCCGAAGACTTTTCTTTCCCCGATACTCTTTTTCTCTGCAAATAACTAAGGTTAGTTGGGGTAACTGGACCCACAAGGTAACTGGGTCATAGGCTATTTTATAAAAAACGGTTGATGTTTTTTAAGTTTTAGCTTTTGTGAACAATGTACCTTAATCTCTACTTCCTAAAACAACGTGTGTAAACTCAATCATAACTCTCACTTTGCTGTGATAGGTTGTCAAAAATTTAGGTTTCTTTTTTTAAAAAACAACGTCCATTTGGTTGAACTTCCACGGCTTTTTATTAAAATACGGTAAGTACTTTTATTAAACAATCTTTTTTATAAAAGATTAGGCATATAACTACCCTAATTTCCTGCCTATAATCCGCGGCGGCATATAATCCGCAGGTGTCAATTTCATGATATTTTGGAGGGAAAACATCATATAATCCGCAGCGGCGTATAATCCACAGGTGAAATTTTCATTAAAAAAATTCACAAGATCCACAGGTTTAACATTGAGCCACAAGGGACAAAATATTGAATCTAGTGTAAAATATTTTCATTTTTAATGTTTGTATTTAATATACCTCTTGATAATAAATAAATAAAAAATAGAAAATTCAGTACAAAGATATTTGCAGTTCTATTAAGTACACACAAGTAAGAATAAATTTGGAAGGATTACATTACGACTTAGTATAAAAATTATAATTGAATAAGTTAATTACATAAAATTAATTACATATTTTTAAATGAAATTTAAATTCCTTAAACTAGTTTTTTTCATCTTATTTTTATTTTAATATAATTTGGCCTTAATGAGTCTATATGATATGCTTTTAACATCTGCAGTGATGGCGCCATCTACCGAACAACGAAAAAAATATTGAAAATCAAGCAAGCATTATACCAGAATACACTAATATTATATTTCCTAATAAAAAATAAATAAAAAACATATGAAATGAAAAGATATTTTAACTTAATGAAACGTCTTCATTTAAAAATTAACACAGATTTAATAAGTTGCACTGATTTTAATGTTTATTCAAAAATGATAATGAAAATAGAAACTTACCCATTATGTTACATCACAAACTTGTACGGCAAAAATATAAACAATACTTAATAATTTATTTAAAGGAAAAAAAATTCCTTAAACTAGTTTTTTTTGTCTTATTTTTATTTTAATATGATTCGGTCTTAATGAGTCTATATGCTTTTAACATCTGCAATGATGGCGCCATCTACCGAACTACGAGAAAAATATTGAAAATTAAGCAAGCATTATCCCAGAATACACTAATATTATATTTCCCGATAAAAAATAAATAAAAAACATATGAAGTGAAAAGATGTTTTAATTTAATCAAAGGACTTCATTGGAAAATTAACGCAGTTTTAATAAGTTGCACTGTTTTTAATATTTATTCAACAATTATAATAATGAAAATAGAAACTTGCCCATTATGTTACATCTCTAACTTGTATGGCAAAAATATAAACAATCCTTAACAATTTATTATATAGACGTTAAAAATCGGATACTCTTAATAATAAAATAATTTAATTAAATCCATCAAAATCAGTATCCGAAAGCGATTATTCTCATCACCCAATTAATATGAATCGGGCGGTGCCATCTGTTGATTCCAAAGAAAGATATTTGTGAATTTGCTTAAAAAATTACATTTATTGACATTTAGGAAGGTATTGTGTAAGAAAAACTCACAGATAATCCGCGGCGGCGTATAATCCACATTTAAAGAAAATTAAAGTTTTTTAATGTATAATCCACGGATTATAGGCAGGAAATTAGGGTACATTAATATTATTAGGTATCGATACATATTTACTTCAAGTTTAAAATATAAGACCGGTGTCCCAGTTACCCCATAAATTTTTCAAGAATGGGGTAACTGGGACATGTATCCGTTATATGTATTATGTTAAGGAGCTGCCTCGATTAGATTTGGGAGTTCATTGTTTAAGGATAAAGGGGAAAAGGGGGGCTAGCCCACCCCCCCCCCCTTAATTTAGATAAATGGGTTTTTCATGCAGAAATATTCGATTAGCTACAAATTTGGTATACCGGTTTATTATGTTAAGGAACTTCTCTGATTAGATTTGGAGGTTTATTAGTTGAGTATAAAGGGAGGAAAGGGGGGTTAGATCCCCCTCCTAATTTAGATAAATGGGTTTTTTATGCAGAGTTATTTGATTTGCTGCAAAGTTGGTATACCGGTATATTATGTAAAGGAGCTGCCTTGATTAGATTTGGAGGTTTATTTATTAAGTATAAAAGGGGGACGGGGTCTAGTTCCCACCTTAATTTAGATAAATGGGTTTTTCAAGCAGAATTATTCGATTTACTTCAAATTTGATATACCAGTTTATTCCGATATGGCACTTCTTTGATTTGATTTGGAGGTTCATTGGTTAAGTATAAAGGGGGGAAACGGGGGCTAATCCCTCTTCATTTATTTTTTGAGGGGCATTATTGTTTGAAATAAGAAAATAATATACAATTAGTGTGAATAGCCTGTGAGCTCAATGCCATCAGTTTAACTGGGCACTTTTCTTTTTATTTCATCAGTAGAGGTCATTTTAAAGTTTTAATTTGTTCATCTACCACATACAATTTTCCAAAAATCAAGAAAAACATTTACATAACAAATCTCAATAATTAGCAGCTTCTCCCCCATTTTCACACAGTGAACGGGCACGTATTTAAGACAAAAATGGGGGGGGGCGGGATCGTTCAAAAAACCTCGTAACACAGAACTAAAAAATATATACAATAATAGATACAATTATATTTTCAGAAATTCGTCGAAAATGTATAGCAAAATTATGTCTCCCCTACTTTTTCCAAATCTACTGAAAATAAAATCACAAAAGAATTAGAAGTAGTAGGAATTTATTTAAACCTTTCCGGAAAACTATAGAAATTATCCTAGGTCATACAATTTTTCAGAAAATCGCAATTTTCCGTTATACATAAACTTTTTCTTGCTGGCGCTCAGCGGGGGAGTTGAGGAGAGCTCGAGGTATCTATCGACGCTAAATCATCCAAGGACTGTCAATAATGATTTTCGAAAAGAAGTGCCGGTAATTAGCCGAGATATTAATTAAAAACCTATCTAAAAAAACGTGGCACAGACCGAAGTGGCTATGCAACTTTGTGACCTCCTTTCGAAGCGTACTTGGCACAATGGCAATATTAAACTTTGTACAAGGCCTTTGTTTTAGGTAAGATGGATCACAACAATAAATAGTCAGCATTTTTCATTCCAATTGAATTCAGTTGTTGAAGGCAATTACAGTAGAGCGCCAATTATCTGAACAAGTCGGGACCGACCCTAGTTCGGGTAACCAAAAGTTTGGATAAATGGACAGACAATTTAAGGAATGTTTCTGACTATACTAAAACCATCACACGTTATCTATGCTTGGGGCTGACAGCACCAGTTAGTGCTGGCGTGTTTAAAAACTGGTTTTTTTGGTTTTTATTTCCTTTCTCTTTTAATCATTTTCTAAACTCCAGAGATTATAATTTAAGCAAAAAAGCTTTTAATTGTTGCTTGCTTCAACGAAGACATTCTTTTCAATGCTGCCATATCTCCAATTCTTCTTAAATACGTTAGTTGAATAGGATCAACATTCTTCTGCCGTTCAAGACATTTCATAGCTGTTTCCAAACGTTCAAAGGCTTCGTTATATGATGGACCTGGGTTATTTTCAGAGCATTCGTTTTCATTTTCTTCAATTTCTTTTTCATCATGAATCTCATTTAAAACCTGATATCTAGAGTCTTGTACTTCACTATTTAACCACTCGTTAATTTAATTTTCTTCATAGCTTAGGATTATTCCCATCTCCTTTATTGTTCTCCATTCCTCATTTCCTGATCCACTATCAGTTTTTTCTTTATTTAAAATTTTATTCCAAGCCAATAGATAATTGGGAACTCACAAGGGAACTACTTTTGGTGTTGCTCGCACCTAGCATCGAGACCTGGTGCGTTTTGTAGCCCTATATGTAAAAGTTAGAGAACCGATAAAATTTCTCTGTTAAAATCATATTTTATATACTTTTTTATACTTTTAATTTTTTATTATTACATTTTTATTTGTTTATTTCACGCCAAAAGTGAGTTGTCGCCAAATATGGCGCTACAATTTTTCCGACCGCTTTATCCAAAGAGTAAATATACAGTACATATTACTAGTATACAGATTACGATTTTTTTAAAAATAATTGATAGCATAAGAAACAAATATTAGGTTTTTATTTCTTTTTCTATGCAGACGATAAATAGATAAGTAATAAATATAATTCTATAAAAGCTTCGAAGATCATTGAAAACTATTTTTTAGTGAAATAGAAAATAAGCAAACAATTTTCTTTTGAAATCGAATGGAATAAAGTTTCGAATGTTTAAAATGAAATGTTGTTGTATTAAATGGTCCTTTGGTAAAAGTAATCATAAAGTAAATTAATATTTTTACACAATTTAGAAAAATTACTGTTGCTAAATATATCGGACATTGCAATTTCTAGCCATTACAAATTCAGCTATGACATTTGGCTAGGGTTGCCGTTAAGCTCTACTTTTGAAAATAAACGCCAACTGTTTCCCCGCCAAAAATATGAATATAATGTTGCAATTTTTGTAAAATCAAATTCGTGAGTTTTTGAAGGAATTTTCGAACTTTTTAAAATATTTTATACTTATTATTAACTAATTTTTATTTTTAAATGCTTTTCTTTAAAAAAATTCAATGTTAATAGTCCGATAAGTGGTTTCGAAAATTGCATTTTCCGAAAGTTATGCTGCTGTAAAATCAAGAAATACTATTTTAACAGAAAAATTTTATCGATTCTCAAACTTCATAATATAGGGCTTTAAAATGCACCAGGTCTCATTGCTAGGTGCGAGCAACACCAAAAGTGGTTCCCTTGTCAGTTAAAATGTTTTTTTTTTTTAGAAATTGTTGTTCAGATAACTGGAAGTTCCGTTAAAATTTTTTTTAGAGAAATAGGTTGTTCGGATAATTTGAAGTTCGATTAATTTTAGTTCTGATAATCAGCGCTCAACTGTAATGAAAAATATTTAATAAAATAATTCCAAGTTATTTGCAAAGTCTTATTATTCGTTTAACAACTATATTTTGTAAGATTGTAGTTAGAAATTAATAAATTTATTGTATGTACTCTCTGTATGCGAGTGAAACTAGAGCTTGATCGATTATAATTTGTTCGAAGCAAATCTATAAAATATTCAATTAAAATTTCAATAAATGACATGAAACTTTCTTACATGCTCATGGGCTCATTTTTATGCGTAAAAGCATACATGCTAGGCATGGCTATTAAATTGGGTTGGAATCGAATGGCATTTTTCATTTATTTTTCTTTTAAATGCATTGCATTTTGAGCTCCATCCTGTTTCATTTATTTATTGTTTTTGTTATAATGTAGCCAATTGCTGTGATTGATCTGTGCTTTTTTCAGCAATTTACTTTTACGTGGGAACCGTGCATAACCTGGGGGCTTATGCAGCTTTACCATTGTCCATTTAACATACTACTCATTTTTATGTTGTCAGTATATGTATCACTACCAATACTACAATAAGATAGAAGTGTTATATATTTTCATTTATTTGAATAATGGAGCCTTCCATGTTTGCACTAGAGATCTGCACGGGCCGGCCCCGGGCCGATTTTCATCCACGACACTCGGGCCGGGCCATACTTTATTTCTGAAGGCTCGGGCCCGGGCCATACTTTTTCTGAAGGCTTGGGCTGGGATTGGCCTAACTTATTTTTTCTGTACAGAGCCGGTACTGGTTTCATTCCTAGTTTTGACCCAGCCCGTATGAAAATCATTGTATCAACTTGGCCAGATCCATTCAAAGATCAGTTAAATTAGTCCTGGTTCAAAAATTTTTACAAAAAATGCATACATTTTTAAATTGCCATTATTCTACACTTAAATATTAAAATTTATTCTTCTTAAAGAATAGTAGATTTTTACACTTATTAAAATATAGTAAAACGTGTGAAAAGGAACCTGCCTATGACAGAACCCTGATTTAAACTGAAAATCGTGATGAACAATACAAAATTAATATACTAATATGTAAGAAAAGAATATATGATGCATTTACACTTGCTAAGAAGGGAACTTGTCTATAACGCATTTTTTTTTCTTTTCTATGCAATTCGTCTTAGAAGATTTTACTATATAGTATTTTTCAGATTTTTTGCATACATGGAATACATGTATGTTAATACATGGAATATGGATTAACAATATTAATGATAACTGAAACATTTACATACAAAAAAATAGAGATTCGTTAAAAAAAATAAATATCGCAGCCTGCGGTACTTCTATCAAAAGGAAGATTATAAACATGAGAAAAAAAAGTTAAGATAAATATTTTTGGTCAGAGCTTCCTCATACGAGACAAATTTTTAACCAAATCGATGTAAAAATCAATGTTTTGTAAAAATTCATTCGGGCAGGGCTCGGACCGAACTTAAGTTTTTTACCGGGCCGGGCCAAATTTATTTTTTCTACGGGCTGGGCCAAATTTAAATTTTTTATCAGGCCGGGCACGGGCTTGGAAATTTTGGCCCATGCAGACCTCTAGTGTGCACCCAGCTGTAGTGTGCACCTGCTTTCTGAAAAGTTGGACAGGTCTGATCTAGAGCAGGGAATGTAAACATGGTACTAAGTTCTATTTTATAATAAACTTCCATCTCTTGTTTATATTTGTTAATTTTACAGGGAAAAAAATATGAAAATGCATTATAATAATAGTAACCAACTACCGTAAAATCCCGTTAATCTGCCCTTCCCGATTAAGCGCCCCCCTCCCACTTTGTAAACAAATTGGAAAATTCAACAAATCCCGAGAAAGCGCCCTCCCCGCAAAAAAAGTTCAGTGCGCATGTCAAGATCAATACCAAAAATTTTATCTTGCGAGTGATTTTTTTTTTTTTCTGACGGATCAGAAAGGCGTAATTCTTTAATAGATCGCAAACGTAAATATATATTTTCACTTACCTTTCCTTTTCATGTCCTGATAAACCTCGGAAGAAACCGTAAACGCAGTTCAGTTATTCGTTTTACGATTCGATTAAGAATCGATTCACGTCATCGAACTTTTCACTACGGATCGTACTTCCGTTCTGTGCAGCTACGTAACTTCAAATTTATACGAATAATTAATATTTTTCTTAATACTATTAGCCTTGTATATTATTATTACTAAATATATAAAATAATAGTGATAATAACAATTTATATTCTTTTTTTTGGTAACTTTCGGAATTAATTTTATATCGTGTTGGATTTCTTTCACTAAGTTATGGTAGATGGCGCCAAAATAACGCGAAATCGGATGTATTGGTATTATTTATTTTATTATTATTATTATTATTAAATATTAAATTGGTGATTTAATTTGATATTTAAAAGTGATATACATAATATTTACTTTATACATCACTATTTAAAATGAGTTAGTGTAGTGATAAAGTTATTTTTTTAAATTAATTCTATGTCAGTCTGATTTAAATTAGCCATTATAACACATTTTTTCTTTTTTAAAAAAAAAAATTAGTTTCAGTTGCAATATTTTTCATGTTATTATTGTTATTTTTGTGATTTGTATTATTTATTTAGCTTTTATAGATAAGAAATGATTATTAAAAAAAAAAAATATGGTTATTTAATCGCCCTAATTTACAACAGATGGCAACACTGCATAAAATGTTTCTACTTTTAGAATGAATTTTAGGACATTTTCAAACACAATTTCGTAGTGTTTTTTAATTAATTTAAATTATTAAGTTCCCTTTATCTTTCTGTTACCGTATTAATGTTGTTATTTATCTTATCACAGATATTAGTGTTATTATTTATCTAAATGCATTCCAGTTACAAAGCTTTTGAAATCCAGAATTTTCTAAAATTTGAAACTGCTGTTAATCGCTAGGTTATACTGTTTTTCTATTTTGTATATAATTTTTTTTTCAAAATGTTTCTCTTTTCTCACTTTATTAAAATAATGCATATTTTGCGATGATCAGGCATTATCATATTCCACCCCACCACCCATAGATAACTTTACTACAATTTTAATACTGTGTAAGCGCCCCCCTCCAATTTTTTTACGATTTTCCGTCGTGTTTGGGGGGGCGGATTAACAGTATTTTTGAGTTTCGTAAATTTTGTCATAAAAAGTTTCTACTGTACATTGCATTTTACTGGCTGGTGAAATAAATTCTTGGCTGGTAAGATTTTCTAAAAATTCCCCACCCCTGAATATAATACATTCATACCTACTAAGAAGGTAACTTGTCTATAATGCTTTTTGTTCTTCTTTGCTATGCAATTCCGTCTTAGAAGATATTACTGTATAGCATTTTTCAGATTTTTAAGTCTCCAATACTTGGAGTATGGATTAACAATATTAATGATAACTGAAACATTTAGATGCAAATAGAGATTCATAAAAAAAGAAAAAAATAGCAGCCTAGGGCCCTTCTTTACAAATAAAGATTATAAACCCGAAAAATAATAAAAGGCAATAAGTACTTTAGATCAGAACTTCCCGTACGAGACAATTTTTAATCACATCGGTGTAAAAACCATGTTTTGTAGAAATTAAGTCAGGTTGGGCAAAAATTTTAACTTTTTTCTCAACTGGCCTGGCCAAACTTTTAGCTTTTATGCTTGGCCGGGCCATTATTTTTTTTGTACAGGCCAGGCTGCGCCCAAACTGATAACTTTTATACCGTGCCAGGCTCAGGCCAAAAT
Source organism: Maratus speciosus (assembly GCA_963932465.1). Taxonomy (NCBI): domain Eukaryota; kingdom Metazoa; phylum Arthropoda; class Arachnida; order Araneae; family Salticidae; genus Maratus; species Maratus speciosus. The sequence goes on along the minus strand of OZ010799.1, from coordinate 445,890,537 downwards.
TTTATACTAGGCCGGGCCAGTAAATTTCGAGTTGTGCAGACTTCTAATTCAAACATTAACCAATGATTTCAAATGAAAATCAAATTTTGAAGTAATTGCTTAAAAGTTCGCAAAGGCCAACATAGTGAAAAAGATTCCAAGCCGGGACTCGAACCCGGGCCATCAGTATAGTTCGAGTCCCGGCTTGGAATCTTTTTCATTATGTTGGCCTTTGCGCCTTTTAAGCAATTACTTCGAAATTTGATTTTCATTTGAAATATTGTATCCAAGGCGAATGCTTCTCTCTGGAATAATTTCCATGTATTAATATAGTTTCTATCGATGCTGGATTTAATTATGTTTCATGTTAGCCCCAGGTCGGTGGCTCACGATAAATATCCCATCTTGTGCTGCGTTTGTAGCCTTGCCAACATATAATAGTGAGAAATTTTCCGAGCTGTGTATCGTTCCAAGTGGTTTAGTCGGTAGAACGTCAGTGTGCTATACTGATGGCCCGGGTTCGAGTCCCGGCTTGGAATCTTTTTCACTATGTTGGCCTTTGCGCCTTTTAAGCAATTACTTCGAAATTTGATTTTCATTTGAAATATTGTATCCAAGGCGAATGCTTCTCTCTGGAATAATTTCCATGTATTAATATTAACCAATGAGTTTACAGTTACGCTTTTGACAAGAAAATACAAGTATAGCAAATTTCATATATGATAATACAAAAATATTAATTTTCATAGGAACCCATTGTCATCCCATTATGAAAGTTGGCATGCACATAGTCAATTGATGTCTTTAAAACATATTTTTTTCAAAAAAATTAAAACGGGTGTTTTTGAAATTTTAAAATTTAAATTTTTTAATAAAAAAATTACATTTTAAATACTTTAATCATGTTATATATCAAATTAAAGATCGTAAAAAGCAGAAGAGAATGATACCAATTTGAGCTTTCCAAGTCAAATAGTTTTTTGCCTACAGCTGTTTAAAGGTGTCAGAGTGGAGTGAAATTTTGGCAATTTTTCATTTTTTGAAAGTCGATAACTCAAAAATTAAAAACCCAAAAAATTGGAAATTTTGGTTTTTCTTGTCCTCTTGACAGGTACAACAAATAAACAAATATAAAAAAATATAAAAATCTGAATCCTGAAGGCTCAAAAATAATTTTTTTTTTGGTTGATTTGATATGGAATGACCCAGACAAGATAGCACAAGGAAATATTACAACACAAGGGAAATACATCCTGGGAGTTTCACACAAAGAGTGTGTGCAATGGAACAAGCGGGATTCGAACCCACAATCACCTACGCTCGCAAGCGATTAGCAGCGTGGTGCTTCGACCACTCATCCACTAAGACCACATCAGAACAGGATATAAAACTCTTCCCACCAATTGGAACCATAGATATAATAATTATTATTATTATTTAAAAAAAAATCCACAGCAAAATTGTTTTTATATTTAATGCCCGATGTTATTTTTTTTCAATAAAAAAATTCGGTACTTTTCAGTTAGCCGGGCGCCGGTGTTATACATACACATATGTATATATAAATATATGTATATATACATATATATTCACATATATATACGTGTATATACATACAATATGTGTATGTGTATATACATACAATATGTGAATGTGTATATATATCTATATTTTCATATATGTATGTATAACACTGGCGCCCGGCTAACCGAAAAGTACCAAAAAATCTGGTAAAACGTTTTATAATTTAATAAAAATCCTAATAAAACAATTTATAGAGGAGTTCGGAATTGATATTTACAAAAATGCATAATGAATCTCGTGACCAGAAATGATAAATCTTTTTAAAACGTCCTTACCACAGATCTTTTTGCTTGCGAATTGTCGAAATTTCTATAAATGGGAAATGAAAAACACATTCAAGCAAATAGTGCAAAAAGTGTAGTACTTTTACCAGATGTAACTCTAAAGCTTTTAGGTTGATATCCATGTGTTGACAGTTCTTTGGCAGTAAGCGATTTTACATAGAATTCTTATAACTGTATTTCTCCTCTAAAGCGATTTTAGCTACATATGTCGACATACAATCTTATAAAAAATAATTTAACTGATGACTAAAATGAAAATTATAAAAAACATTTTTTATCTATTCTTTCAAAACGACCGAAAACTTCATCGAATGTACACGTCGCCCGTGCTTTCTTTCAATGATTCATTGCATCGCATACGAATCATTCAAACTGAATCATTCATTCAACCTCTCGTAAAAACAGTGTAAATATTTGATACTTTTTATCAAAATAGATTTTTAAGATTATCACACACTTGACAACATGACGAATTTGAAAACTGTACAATTTTTTGGATGTATTTTTACGACGTGGTTAAAAACGCGCAACATTAAAAATATCGTATGCTCAAGTTATTTAGATGTTTCGTTGTCTCAAGATATTATTTCCTACCTCGGTGAGAAATATCTTCGTGTTCTTCTTCATGAAATTCTGTTATAAATGACAATTTTTTGACATATGATTCTATGAAAAGTTGATTATACTGCTTCGATTTCGCTTTTTCAATTTCCATTAATTTCTTTACAATAAAAACATAAGCATTAAATAAACATTTTAAGCACTGAAATTGATAATTATAATTTTTTTTTTCAAAAGCCAACGTTCTTAAAGTGAAACATTTGTCATTAATGAGTACTTTAGCTAAATTTAGAAATTTATGCGAGAAAAAACTCTATGAATTGTTTCTCAGCTGTGTATAACTTGATCAAAAGAAAACTGATTCCCATCAGAGCTAGAATTTTAGGGTAAAATTTTTCCCTTTAGTCCAAAATTTAGGAGCGATTTAAATTTTTTTGGGTGGATGTTGGATTATCACTCAAGTTCTGTTTTTGATTTTTTACATTATTAATGTCACATTATATTTATTGCAATCATTACAATGCTATCAAATATTTTCCTTTATTAAATCATGTACAGTGTACTCTAAAAAATCTCCACAGCCTGCACGAATCTAGAACTTAAAAAAATTTCCCAACCTGAAACCGAAATATTCAGACCCAAACCCAAAGCGAAAGAAAATTTAATCTATCGATTTAATGATCCCGACTCAACTACTATAATGTATTCATGATTTTAGAAATACATACCTCATAATAAAATGACTCATTTGATCAAATTTTTAAATTTTTGTGACCCCCCCCCCCCCTCCTGCCCTTTGAGAAGTATTAAAATAATAATATTTAGGAATATGCTCTTAATCTGGTATAGGGGAAACAAGGGAGGTTTGACCCACCCTATCCTTTTCATATTTAAACATTTATTTAGCTGATGAACACCAGATGACAGCATGGTAGCAAGCAGAATAACATATTGTTTTCATCTGTTAGCCATTTGCAAGCACAATCAAGGAGCAATCACATGCAATATCATTTTCAGCCAGAAAACTTTTTTTTGTTGCAAGCTCTTCTCTTCTATGCCATCTGTCATTAACATATATAAAACTAAATTGATTTGTTTGTGTACTTAGATTAATATACTAAAAGATAGTATACTCATTTTTTACTTTTACTTTTTATTTTAATGTGTTTTTTACATTTTTTCCCAAAATGGCTGTTAAGGGAGGTTTGACCCATATCAATTCTGGGAGGTTTGGCCCGGGTCAAACCTCCCTGTGTAGTTTAATTTGATGGTCTAACACTTTTAAATTGTACAAAAGTTAGTTTTTAATAGAAATGTTGTTCTTAATTCAAATAAATCTTGTTCTTAATTTCAAATGCACTAAATATAATATAAAAAATCATTTGAAATGCTTCTTGTTTAAATAGATTAAAATTTAAATAGAACTGAAATCTGTTGAGGGTTAACAATTTTGTAAAGTTAATGGGATAATACTGTTAAGTTTACCACCCCATACATGTCATAAGTTGCAGCCACTTGATAGAACTGTTTTTAGCCCCTTCAAGATATTTTATAATTCTGTTGTATTACAAATGTATCACTTTCTGCATATGCAGGGCTTAAAGTAATATTTTTTCTTATCTTGAAGTTGATCCGAGCTCCTTTAGTTAGATATTTTTGTATGAACAAGCTTCATTGTATCAATGTATTCCAGCTTCCATTTCTATTCAAGAATGCATACAAGGCAAACAAAGAAATTCCCGAGCTATGTCCGGGGGCAAATTCACAATCACTCAACGTCGCAGTGCTTTTTACACCAAGGTCTTTGGCGAGGAAACGAACTGTGTGCATGCAGCATTCTGTTCTCATCAGTTTCGCAGTAGTTGTTTATGTTTTGTCAAATGTTTTTATGTTATGGATATCCTTACAGAATTTAATGAAGTTCCCCCCCCCCCTATATCAAGTCAACGTATCCAAATAGTAATATTGATAATACTAACTCGAATTTTGATTCCGTTATAATAAGGTTACCGCTGCAAAATAAGGATGAAGCGGAAAAATTCAAGCTACATCTTTGTAGCGTTATGAGGATAGAATGGATTGTCTAAATTGTTTAATGATATCACTTTTTTATTAGTTATGACTGCCCCCCCTCTCTTCATGTGGTACTTATTTGATTTAATTTCTTCAGAAAAAATTGTGGTATAAAGTGTGTTTGACATTTAAAAACTGGAAATTTGGCAGATATGGATTAATGACTTTTAGGTCCATTCTCAAATCCTCTGGAACTAATTTCTGACACATTTTGAAATTATCTTTTGTTCAGAAACACATGAAATTCACAGAAAATACTGTTAAAGTCTGCATTTTAAATGAATTTTGGATGCAACAGCGTAGGAAAGGAGAAAAACCTGTCATCCCATGACAAAAATTACTTGTAAATGAAATAATTTAGTTAACAAATGAAAAATGCTATTCGATTCTAAATTTCTATTTTGGATTTATTTATGAATCTATTTTTTATCGACTTTCTCTGTTTTAAAGAATTTAATTGCTATTTCTGATACCTTGCTTTAATAGGTAACAAATAAATAGTAATTAGGCCTACCAGTTACATTTTTTAGGTTAAAAGCATGTCAGGAAGTTTTGTTTTTGTTGAGCAGGGAATTTAAGAAGAGCTTTAAGAGCTCAAATACAAAAGTGCAACTTTATGACATAAGTTTTAATTTATTTTTGTTCGGAAATGCATGAAACTAGCAGGTGTCAAAAAATATAAATTGTTCAGAAACTATGTAATCGAACTGTTTTTTTTTGCAAACATGATAGATCTTTCAGAAAATTTTGTCAAAGTTGACGTTTTGAACCGAAGTTCGTGAAGAAAGCAGTAAAACCAGTCAGCGAAGGGAGAAAAACGTCTTTGTCACATGATCAAAATCGCTTATGATTCAATGGGTAATTTATTTATCAAAAAATGGAAAACATAGTTCGATTCCAAATCGTTGCCATAAGCAGGCCTTCTAAATTTATATCTTTCTGTTAAAAAATGAATTCGTAAATGTGTCAAAATGTTTTGCACTTGTTGAGCAGAGCAGTTGAATAGCCTTAAGCTAAGTATAGACATTTTTCTTAATAAGATAATATAGAGTTTTTCTAAATCTCAATGAATAACTGGTAGACAAAATTACTTTCTTCTGTCAGTGAGTTAAACAAATATTTTGTAAATTCATTAAAGTATGAAAGTCATATTCTAAAAGTAGGGTGTACCCCCTTCCTAACTGTTTTTAAAATGAAAAATCATTAATCTGATAGAAAAATGTAGAAGGAGGGGGGTAGGAAAATTGAAAAATAGTGGGCCCACCTAAATGTTACAAACTATAACCACTTGTGATTTTTTTATTGACTTTTTCTGTTTTAAAGAATTTAATAACTATTTCTGATTCCTGTATTAGCAGGGCTCAACAAATCAAGGTCGTAGGAAAGAGGGTAGGTCCTATTTTTTTATGAAACAAAAACTTTGAGGGGAGTGTGAGCATTTTTGGATATTTTTAACCTGTTATCAATCATCAACAAATCGCTTATCTTACTTAGCATACTCTCAACTAGTAACTAAGATAATTATAGTGAATTTTTATTTATTTATTGTTATCATTTAAAGAAAGACCAAAGTTACAGAGTGGATCTATAAAAAGATTAAGTATTTCACTTGTTCACAATATACTATACATGTATATATTCTGAAAATGCATTATTCAGGAGATTATTTTTTGTATTTAGTATGCTGATACTAGAGAGCAGCACATGACACTTATAAAAGTCCATAAATAAATAGTCTAGGAAGAAGAAAGATCATACCTATAGAACATATATCTATAAGATTAAATACTTCCCTTGTTTATAATGCATATATAATTATTCAGATGATGAAATAAGCATTTATTATTTCACTTGGTATTTTTGTAAGTATTCCATAAACAAAAAATATGCGGTCAAATGTACGAAATAATGCAGATCGAAATTAGCTTCAGACTTGCATGCATGTCAAAGTTCATTTACTTGCCCTTGGCTACAGAGCTTGGCGTAAAAAGCGCTGTGATGTTGAGTGATTGTGAATTTGCTGCCCAGGGTGCGTTTGGAAGAAATGGTTCAAAGAGAAACAAGGAGTTCTAGCGAAGACCTCAAGAAGTGAGGTTGGTGTGTTTTTGGTTGAATTTCGGGAGTGCAGTTCCGGAGTGTAGTGTGCTCTGGAAAGAGGCTTGAGTCTTGTGCAGAGAAAGTATATGCAACGGAGGTCCTAGGGGGGGCGGGGTGTCCTCCTTTAAACCTGTAAATAATTCGTATATAAATTGTTCTTTAATAATAATTGAATATGTTTAGTCTATATTTATAATCCTTCTCACACCGTGTCCGACATCACATATTTATATCGGTTGTGGCAGCATATCAAATAAAATAACATTTTTTTCGAAGTCTGTAGCAGCGGTGATCATAGATCCAGCAGCTTGTGGACTAAGGAAGACTGCAACAACAGATTTGCTTATACTGGAATCTGCCCATTAAATTCAGATATTTTTCCTGAATCTGATTTTTTTGCTTCTTATGTCACAGATAGACCAGATCTGGATGTTACAAGTTTGGCTTCAGCTGCATCTTCTAATCCATCTACCAGTGTATTGAATCTACAATCAGCATCGCTATCTACATCAACTATCTACATCTGCAAGTTTCACGAATCTTTCCTTTTCCTCCGATTCTACTATACAGTACATAACCATTTATCTGGAATGCTTGGGGTCAGATGTATTCCGGATAACTGGTTTTTCCAGTTAACTGGTTGTGCATTAAAGCAGCATCCATTTGATAAGTTTTGTGGAATATGTGTGGTTGTGGCATTATTTTTCATTTTAAATTATTAGATTACTTGGATTAAAAATCAATGCAAGAAAGATAAAAAGTTAGCCAGAGTTTAAAAGAAGGTAATTTATGGGAATCCCTTAGGAACAAAAATTCTTCTGTTTCCTCTGCATAAAAATTAAAACATCTAAAATTCAACTAAATGTGATGACAAAAAATACTAGATGTTGTCATCAAATTATGCAATTGTTTCAAGCAAAGCCTATGTCAAACTGGCAATGTATGACGCCTTTTTCTGCAAAGATTCTGAAATCAGTCTATCAGAAATATAATTCCGGATAAATGGTTCCATACTGTATTCCATCTACAAGTTCAATGAATTCACATTTTTGGTATTTTCTACTCATAATTATTGCTTGTAGCTTGTAATAGCATTTCTTTATGCATTTAATTATTGCTGTAAGATTTTTAATAACACCCAATTCCTGCGGGTCAAACCTCCCTCAAGTAGGGAGGTTCGACCCAGTTTCTAGACTCTTGAAATATCATTACTCAAAAAGATAGTTTATAATTTAAATAGAAAAAAATGGTGTAAAATGATGCCAAACATTATAAGCTATCAAATAATGTCAATACGGAAATTTTATTACGTTTAGAAAAAAATAGAAAAATATTTTTGTAAAAAGCGGGTCAATCCTCCCATGTTTCCCCTACTTACATATTATCTGGGCCAGATCAATAGATCACCAAAAGCAGTTGTCAATCACCAATTTTGTTTATTGTTGCATATCACCAATCATGTTGAAAATGGTATTTTAATGTACAATGAATAAAAAATAACATCGTTAACTATGAAAAATAGTATTAAAGCAAGTTATGATAACATAAAGCAGTAATTTATTGTACATTTATGTAACATCAAATTGATGTGGTTTAGGCAGTAAATGATAATAAGGATGACAGTTTTATTTCCAGTGGTTTGTTTCGCCTACCAGAATGAATATCCTGTAAATGTACTGTATCATGAATATACAGTAGAAGATTTTTATAACACAAGCTTAAAAACGCAAGGTTGTGCATTATGAGAATTTTACGTTATATGGATCACATTTCACATATCATCAAATTTACCCTGTAAACATGTCCAAATATATATGAAACATATCAAAATACATTAGAGTATCTTTTTACTGCAATCCATCTTGTTTCCAGGAGTAGTGCAGGTAATTTTTTTTTATAATATACAGTACAGAACCATTTATCCAGAATGGATGGGGTCAGATGTATTCCAGAAAACTGGTTGGGCATTAAAGCAACATCCATTTGATAAGTTTTGTGGAATATATGTGGTTGTGGCATTATGTCTGATTTTAAATTATTAGATTACTTGTATTAAAAATCAGATGCAAGAAAGATCAAAAGTTAATAATAGTTTGAAAGAAGGTAATTTATGGAAATCCCTTGGGATAAAAAATTCTTCTGTTTCCTCTGCATAAAAATTAAAATACCTAAAATATAACTACGTGTGTTTCCATTTCAAATACTAGATGTTGTCATCAAATTATACAATTGTTTCAAGCAATGCATATGGCAAACTGGCAGTATATGACACTTTTTTCTGCAAAGATTCTGAAATCAGTCTATTAGATATAGCATTTTGGATAACTGGTTTCCTGATAAATGGTTCCATGCTGTAGATCACTCCACAGATTGTTAAATTTATTTTTTAAGGTCCAAATATACCTGGACCAAATCATTCATTATATTACACATTTACGAAAATGTTTATTGTAATAATACCAATTTTTTCATTAAAAGTTCTGAATTAAGGAGATAAAGTTGAAATAATGTATCAAATTTAGTTCTCTAGAAAGTTCCAATTTTTACAATACGAGAATACAGGTGCTTCTTAACTGCAAAATTCATTGTTTACATTCGGCAAAATTATGCATCATATGGAATTGCATTATAAAGATCTACTGTATTATATATAATAACATAATACAACATGAAACCAGTTATCCAGAATGATATTTCTAATTTAATGATTTCAGAAACTTTTAAGGCAGTTTTATTCACACGTGTATCATTCCAATGCCATTTATGGTTTTTCAATGCGCTGATGAATTTGCGCAGAAAAAAAGGTGCTGCAATTCAAAAATTAAAAATTTTTTTCACTGTAACCATAACCATGAGAGTTCTATTATTTTAAATCATCACGATCTTGAGCGCATACCTTCAAATAACTAAATCTGAAATATCCTTTTGATTGGTGGAGCGGTTAGGTCACTAGGTGTACATAAATCGGGGAAGTTTTTATTATGAACACCCTGTATATGTGTATATATATTATGTATAAATCTTACGCCCGGCTAACCGACAAACACCAACAAAACTTTAAGCCTTTTTCATTACAAATAAAATTATAATCTCATTTTGATACTTCTTTGGTGATGTATTGGCATTACTGCCAACCAAATTAATGTTTAACATTTTTTTCAACTCCTACTATTAGTTCACATTCTCCTTGTATTTATTTATATTTTTATATATCTTGTTCAAATTTTCAATCGTTAATAAAATACTCATTATTCATCCTATAAAGTTGAAATAAATTTTTTTAAACTGGTACTGGATGACAATTGATGTTAATACAGTTTTTTCAAATATTAATTAATTAACTAAAATTTAATTAATTAATTAATTAATTAATTTTAGTATTGCATGGGAAACAAAATGGCGGTCATTGGTTATTGAAGATCAATGAAAGCATTTTCAATAAGGTGTTACCATAGGGGAGACCCTGTTCTGTCGCCAAATACCACCAAGTTTGTCACCAGCTTGGCGCTATATCGCCAAATTTCGTTGCCAAAATGAGTCGCCAAAAGTGACGCTAACTTGGCAATATCTCTAATATTTCGCCAAATTCCCATTGAGTTCCATTGTAAACCTACTTGCTTATAGAAAATCAACAAATGCAGATATTTTAATGCAACAAAAACTAATATTAACTTAAGGGATTATATTAAATTTTTCTTTGATGACCTAAATAGGAATTGACTTTAAAAACAAAATTTTTATATTACTTGTTATGCATGTTTTCAAATGTTTTATTACCAAAAACTTCTTCTGCAACATGCGTTGGAACAACTATGTTTGTGAATTTTTAAAATAAGTTAGTTCCATTGCATTTTTCAAGAATTTTGACTAAACAAGTCTGGCAATTTGTATCTGGCTCTTGTAAACATTTTATTTTAACAGCGTTAACATTCTGCTTTTACAGAGTCCCATTCTAAAAAAAAAAAAAAAAAAGAATGAACTTTTATTTTTTCAACCTACTAACAGAATCAAACAATAGAGACTAGCATAGAATTTTGAATCTTGACTGTAGTTGATTTTCGAATTTTGGCTGTCTTAACTGATAGTATTGACATATTTATAGTCATCCCCACAAAAATTTCAGAGTTGGATCAAACCTTGGTGATTCCCTCATTGGCTGCAGCTTTGAGAACACTAAAACCTATTAAAGCTGAATTTGTCTATAATAAAATACTGTTTTATATGAAGCAATTTCATGGGCTTATTTTAAAATTATCTGATGATTAAATGAAATATTGACTGTAACACAATTTTGTCCTTGTTCCTTGAGATTCCGTTTCTACATATTTTGCTGCATTTAATTACTCCTTTTTGTGCTCTGAATATGAATTAAAAACATATGTTTGAATAATATTTTCAGAAAAATAATTTAAGTGCACTAAAACATAATAAAAAGTTATTTTGTTTAATCTTGGAACCTTATATAGGATAAAAGAAAATAACCCCTCTAATTGTTCTATGCTTTCTCTTGATGTCAAATCTTTATGTATGAATGTTCCGATTGAAGGTGCTCTTTCTTACTTGGAAAATGATTACGTGAATTTCATTTCTGTGATATTGAAGTCCAAGATTTTGTTAATTTAACTAAAATTTGCATCACTCAAACTACTTTTGAATTTGATAATAATTTTTTCAAGCAATCAGACGGCTTAAGTATGGGTAATCCTTTATCTCCAATCCTTTGTGATATTTATATGCCTTATTTTGAGGAAAAATTATTAAATCTGGTTAATTTTAAATGTTGGATGCATTATGTCGATGATAATTTTGTTTCAGTTGATAATTCTTTTGATATTTCTACTATTCTTCATACTGTCAATTCTGTCGACCCACATATTCAATTTACTTTTGAATTAGAAAATTGTAATAAACTTCCTTGATGTTTTAGTCACCAAATGTGATTCTTCCTTCAAAACTTGTGTTTATAGAAAACCTTTTTCTGTTTCTAACCCACCTCATCAGTGGCGTAGCCAGGATTTTGTTTTGGGGTGGGGGGGGGGGGGGTCCAAAATTTTTCCTTCAGGTTATATATATATATATATATATATATATAGTAAAACCTGTCAAGATAAAATCGTGAATAGTGCTGAAAAATTCCGTTTTACACAGGTTTTCGTGTTATCAGGTGTATTTGTATAGTATTCATTTCCATAGCACTATGGAACATTTCTGTTTAAGACAGAATTCCGTTATAGGCAGGTTCCATTTTTACAAATTTTGTGTACTTAAATAAATATACTTATTTATGTCATATGAATAGAATAAAACTTGTCAAAATAGTAGTTGTCTATAACAGAATCCTGTCTTTAACGGAAGCATTAGATGGTCTTAATATGAATTGCTATACAATTAAATTTGCTGAAAACCTGTCTGAAAAGGTATTTTCATCGTTCTTTAGTGAAGCATAGTGAAGCCTGTGAAAGCGGAATCTTTCTATAACGGAATCCTGTCTCAAACGGAAGAGTATCAAATCCCTGCGTTATAATTAATCACACTTCTTTCTATGGAAGCTTGTCTAAAATGGAGCCTTTTACCAGTCCCTTGCAATCTTGTCTTGATTGTGTGTCTGTGTATGTATAATAGAAGTATTTCAAGTAACTTTAAGAATTTAGGTATATCCTTATTTAATTTCATAATTTTAAAAAAAGCATGAATAAAAAATGTAAGGCACTATAACTGCAACTAATAATACATTGAAGTTACATTAATATTTACCAATGAAAAAGATTCACCATGATGTAAAAAGCTGAGTGCATACTGAAAAGTTAAATTTAATTAACCCATTCGCTGTCATGCACTAGTATACTCGTGGCTTTAATTTATTGATTACTTTGTCACCACGATTTTAGAATTAAAAAAATTGCCTCATTTATTGGCAGAAATTTCGCTGTATTAGTAAAGCGAAATTTACCTTTCTGATTTTGTGGTAGCAAACGACTTTTAACAAAAAATTGGAAAATTCTTACTTTATAGTTTTGGCAGTGAATGGGTTATATCAAGTTTCATATTACATAATATTTGCCTGCAATAAAGTTAGGATCAAGTGGTTAAGTTTAAAACAGCAATTTCCATGTTTAATTTCTTGCCATTATTGAATTAAGAACTTGTGCTGTAATAGATATTGGATAATGATTTCACACAAGCGTCAATTGCATGAGCCGTTCATGCGATCCGCCGCGCTCCCCATGGGAGTTTTTTAGATAACATAGATAGCATGAACATTGGCAGCAAGTTTATTTTTTTCTGATATTATCTTGCCGCAACAAATTTGAATTCAGAAATTCGCAGCAAATTTCCCACAAGGTATACCATCCCCTACTTGCATGAGTAGATTGTTATGAAACTGATGGCAAGACTGCCTTTAATCACAAAAGTGATGAAAGCAAAAAATCTCTCTTTGAGAGAACAGACAATCAGCATATACACAGAAATTGCAGAAATTTTATTTAATTAGCACCGCTTTTTCTAAACGCTATACTTATCAAATACCAAAAAAGGCTTGTCTTGAAATGTACAAATATTACCTTTTGCTTATGGCGATGAAAACGATGCATGCAGGATCCATCTGAAGGGGTTAAACTTATAGTGTAAGAGTTGATAACAGGTAGTGGGGCGTCAAAAATTACTACTTTGGAAGTATTTTTTTTTTCTTGTTTGCCGTTAATTTGCAATAAATTTGATACAGCATGAATTTGTCTTGCACGACAAGTTAGCTGCAAGTTCAAAGTGTGGTGACTTCGGCGTTTGCATTAACTTGCTGCAGTCTTGTTATGAACTTTCTGTCTTGTCGTGCTGAGCTTGCAGCAACTTTGCAGGTTTTCAAAGCAAGACTGCTGCAAATTTTCTGAAAATTAAAAATGCTATCTGGGATACTTATTAAATACCAAAAAATGCTCGAAATGAAAAGTACAAGTATTACCTAAATTTGCTTATGGTGATAAAATCGATGCATGCACCTTCTGACGGCGCTTTCACATCAATAGACTTTATCAGATCTATGGACCCCTTCGAAGTGGTTAAACTCATAGTGTGACATGGAAAGATTACTACTTTGCAGTAAGTTTGCAGCATTTTTGATTACTTGTTTGTCGTTAGTTTGCAATAAATTTGATACAGTATGAATTTAACTTGCACGACAATTTAGCTGCAAGTTCAAAGTGTGGTGACTTCGGCGTTTGTGTTTTCTTGCTGCAGTCTTGTTATGAACTTTCAGTCTTGTCATGCTGAGCTTACTGCAACTTCGCAGGTTTTCAAAGCAAGACTGTTTTAAATTTTCTGCAAATTAAAAATGCTATGTGGGAAGGTTTTAACTTTTAAGAAAAAGATCTTGCATTTTCAGCTACAGAAACTAGTAATGTAAGAAACAAACACATCAAATATAGTTCATGCTGGAAAAAGCAGTTTTATTACAATTTTCTTATTCAGCCATAATTCTTTTGGGTTTCCATGTTTCATGTCTCGCCACTTTTGATACCATATTCGATCTAATAGTTGCTTCCGATATCTGGTCGTCTTTAAGGAAGTTAAATTTTTGTAATATGTTTATTTGAGATGGATTAGCATTTTTTTTTGGAAGTATTAGAATGTGTAAAAAATGGTTCATGGTGGTTTCTGTTTTTGTACTTCCCAGCCAATTTATTTTAGATGGTTCGAAACAGTTTTAGAACATTCTCCAAGTTCAGCAGTAAGCTTCGGACGGGTCAGATTTATGCAGCTCTGGAAGGGAAATTTAGGAGTTCCGTGGAGAAGGGGGTAGTGCCCTTCTAAACAATTAATAATCCTAAAATTCCGAATCTTCCGATTGCACCCTTAAACAACTTGACAGGAGGATCAAGAACCTCATCTCTGTATATTTCAGCATTCACAGTTGCACTGGTAAAAATGTGTCGGTCACTGCGGCTATTCAAAATTATGTCCCTCCGTACCATGGTTGCACGACTTTTATATCGATGCCTTTCACGAATGTTACCAGCCTTATTGCGTGTGATTTTCTCCCTCCATATGGTAACAAGTCTGCAGTAACTCTCTCAACAAAATCGGTATTCATCGGTAAAGAAAACTAGTCCGTGGTACTCTAATGATGATGATCTCTGCACCACTTTAATAGTGCGCATTTCGCTACCGGAGTTAGTGGAACACAAATCATGGGTTTCCTTGCATGCAGCCTATCACTCACAGTAAACCAGGATAGCCGAGTTCTTGTTGCTGCAGCAAACTCCCTGCAATCTGAACTGACGTCAATTGCTTATTTCTTTTAGCAATTGTCTTGAGAGCCTATTGTGGTGCGTTTGGGTCATTCCATGTCAAATCAACACACTGATTTTACCTCATCATCTCAGAATTTAATGAAAATTGGTAGAGAGTTTGCTTTCATGTAGACTAAGAAAAATACCAAGCATTATTGAAATATATTAACCTGTTTGGGGATTACAGCCTTGTAAAGTTGCCAAAAATTGGTCAAAAATGCTACAATTGGACATTTTAAAATGTAAGTTGCAGCTTCCCTAATTAAGATACAGAGCTGGGATAGGTATCATTATAAAGCATTTTGCATGGCCTTTCAAATGACATGTAACATCATAGAGGTTAAGTAGGAAAAAATATCTTGAAAATCAAATTCAAAATTTTAAATTTGAATATTTCAAAAAGTACACTTTCAAAAATTTTTATAAAAGGCTTCAGACTGTTTTTAACAAGCACAGTAAGTTTGAACATTGGACAACAATGGGTTCATAGCTTTTTAACATTTCAAAAACTTGCATTCATTGAAAATTTCCTCCGTTGTAGGTCTAACTACAATAAGTAGTTGCTATAAATTATAATAAATTGCCATTTTTTCAGGACAAATTGGTTGCTATTTATAGTTCAGCCTTTAAAGTGGTTTAATGTATGAATAAAAAACTGCTATGATTTAAAAAAAATTTAAGGTCTTATTATTGTTTTCTTTTAATGTTGTATTCAATGATGGAAAATTTCAATAAATTGATGTTTTTGATTTGTTAAAAATCTATTAATCCATTGCTGTCCCACTTTCATACTTACTGTACCGGTTATAAACAGTCTGAATCCTTTTTTAAATTTTTTTGAAAATTTTCGAAAGTGTACTTTTTGAAATATTCAAATTTAAAATTTTGAATTTCATTTTCAAAATATTTTTTCCTACTTAACCTCTATGTTGTTGCCTATCATTTGAAAGGTCATGAAAAGTGTTTTAAAATGACACCTTTTCGAGCTCTGTATCTTAATTAGAGAAGCTGCAACTTTAATTTTAAAATGTCCTGTATGAGCATTTTTGACCAAATTTTGGCAACTTTTCAAGTCTGTAATTCTGGAATGGGTAGATATATTTAAATAATACTTGGTATTTCTATTAGTCTACAGGAAAACAAACTCCTTACCAAATTTCATCAAATTCTGAGATGGTGAGGTAAAAAAATTGTGAATTTTGTGTTGATTTGACACGGAATGACCCGTTTCCTACCTTGACCTGGTTGTTTGTGGGCATTACAGTATGGAACCATTTATCCGGAAAACCAGTTTTCCGGAATGATATTTCTGATAGACTGATTTCAGAATCTTTGCAGAAAAAGGTATCACACACTGCCAGTTTGACATAGGCTTTGCTTAAACAATTGTATAATTTGGTGACAACATCTACTATTTGAAATGAAAACATATTTATTGTATTTTAAATGTTTTAATTTTCATGCAGAGGAAACAGAAGAATTTTTGTTCCTAAGGGATTCCCATAATTTACCTTTTTTAAACTCTGGTTAACTTTTGATCTTTCTTGTATTGATTTTTAATCCAAGTAATCTAATAATTTAATATCAGAAATAATGCCACAACCACATATATTCCACAAAACTTATCAAATGGATGCTGCTTTCATACACAACCAGTTATCCGGAATACATCTGACCCCAAGCATTCCGGATAAAAGGTTCTGTACTGTATACCAATGTCTTTAAACCGTTTCCAGATTCTTGACATGACGCTTTTGGCTATTTTTAAGTCTTTACAGACCCCTATGAGTGTATGTCCTGCTTCCATCCACCCTATCGCACGCAAATTCTCAAATCGGTCAAGTGTCTTCTGAACAACATATTCCACCTCCTAGAAGTGAAAGTTTTACCTAATTACACGTACAATCCTTAAAATTAGACTTCAAAAAACCCACGTGTGCTCCTTTTCACACGTGAACCGAAAGAACGGGTTGAGGCTGAAAAATTTGCATGTATTTCTGTAGCGAATGTTAATCCAATTAGACTACGTGATAACATTGACATTGAGTTACCTTTCTGGAAGTTCCCTTAATAGAATTAACATAAAGCACCTTTTTATGTTTGATCCATTAATTTTTCTCACCAGTGTATGTTGAAAGTGGTAACAAATAACCAGTCCAAAAATAAAGTTACTTTTATTAATTGCAGGCAGCAGATTTAAAGTAATTGTTAATATTGTCCGTTATAAAGTGAACAAAGGTAAGGGTCACAAAACTCAACCAATGTACCATTATTGCGTTCGTATAAACTCGTTCTTTCCCATAAGTGTCGGCAACAGAACCCCATCAAAGTCCAAGATAAAGAAGTTTTACCTTTAATCTAGTTACAGTAAATTTGTGTACACGAAATAGCAAGTATACTTGCATAGTTATCCTTTTGTCTCGGGACATTAAAATGCTCTTGTTTATGAGAGAATTCTGTGTTTTCAGAAAACCTGCCAAGAAGGATTCATAATAGGAACAAGTTTCATTTCAGATAGGTTTCAAATGTTAGCAAACACAAATATATAGTTTTGTTTTCGTCGAACCTTCAATTTTTTTCGTTTGAGACAGGTCATCTTCACAGATTTTCCTGTAATAGATTTATGCTCTTCAGAGGTGGTGTTATAGCAGCGGTTTCCAACCTGGGGTAGCGTACCCCTGGAGGTATGTGGCAGGTCTGCTGTTGGTATGTGAAAATAATATCGGTAATGGCGGAAGTCACAAAAATGTTAGGAATATGAATGTAATTTGCATCGATTTATTATATGGTTGTGATAAGAAGATTACTAATGAAAATAAGCATGTTTACGTTATCTCCTTGAGTGGAGGGGGGGAAGGGGGCGTGTTTATGAGAAATGTGGGTACTCTGAAATGAAAAACCCAAGAAAGGGGTTCATGAAAGAAAAAAGTTTGGGAAGTGCGTACGTTTTAGCTGTTTTAAGGGATACTGTGAAAACGGAAAGTATTTATAACGGAAACCTGCCTAAAACGGAAAATTTCATAGTCCCGAAGAAAGACATACCTTTGAATTATACCTTCTGAGACGAACACCTCGGGTTCGGACCCCCAGGACCCCCCCCCCCCCCTTGGCTACACCACTGCACCTCATGCTCTCTCAAATCATCTTCTCAACCAAAAAATCAGTGTTTTTTACACATATGTTAATCGTACTCTCAAAATTTGTTCCGATTCTGCATCCCTTAGGAAGAACTTAATTACTTAAAAACCGTTGCTGTCAAAAGAGGTTTTAATCCTTCTGTTATCAATAATGCTGTGAAGAAATTCAATAGACCATCTGATAAATCTACTCTTTCCAAATCTGTCAAAAGCAAACCTGATAATTTGGTTGTCCTCCCCTTTTATCCTCCTTTATGTTTCAAGTTAGCCAAAGTTTTACGACGTTTCAATTTTAACATTATCTTTAAACCTGTCAATAAATTCAAATTCCCCTCCACTAAATCTCCTGTTCCTTATCTTCGTAAATGGGGAATTTATAAAGTTCCTTGTAATGGTTGTGATTTATCTTATATTGGTCAAACTAAAAAAGTCTCAAAATCCGCTTAAAAGAACACTCGTTATGTAATCAATCAAGAATTTTCTAAATCTTCTATTGCCAAGCACTCTTGGGATTCTGGCCATAATTTTAATTTTCAAAATGCCAATAGTATCTCTGAATTGGACTTTCTTGAAAATCTAGCTATTTATCTTAATCGTGATGTTATTGTTAATGATAAATCTGATTCCACAATGCTCTCTGCAGCTTGGAAAAACCTTTTCAGTACTACCATTTAATTTATTTTTGTATTTATTAATATTAGTCTGTTTTTTATATTTTATTCTTTTTAATTTCATGTGTTCCCATATTTAATTATATGTATTTGTTTGTCCCTCCCCATTTCCCCCCCTCCTACTCTGTGTTCTTTTGTTTTCATTATACTCTTCTGTGATTGGCTGTTGTCTTCTACTTTCCTATTGGCTGTTGATTTCTAATTTCCTATGGGACCGTTCAAATATTACGTAAGCACCTAAGCGGGGGGAGGGGGTTAGCGATTTGCTTATTTTTGCTGACAAGGGGGGAGGGGGGGTTTGAATGATGCTTATGTAAGACATTTTCAGAATCTCTAACTTGTAAAAAGAAAAAAAAAATTATAAAATTTCAAATTGAAAGAAAGAAATAGCAAAAGAATATTAAACTTGAAGTTCTGATGTCAGCTATTTTGATCGCACAAGGAAAACATAAACGATCTCTTTTATCTAGAGGTGACTGTTCATGATTGATGCATGAGGGCTTATTATCTCTGAGAACTTACTACTATTTCCAATTGTGAGAATAGAATAGAATAGAACTGAATGGACTGATGTGATATGATGTATTGTGACAATATGAGTTTTCCGGGAAAGCTTCCAAAACGTAAGTAAAATTCTATCTTTTTAGTTTCCACCCCTCCTCTGTCAAGTGGTTGAACCCCATATACCATAGTGACCGACTGCTCTACTGTCTGGTGTCTCGTGAGTTTTGAAAACCTCTCAGTACAGATCTGCACGGGCCGGGCTCGGGCCTATTTTCATTCACGGCACTCGGGGCGGGCCCGGGCCATACATTTTTCTGAAGGTTCGGGACGGGCCGGGCGTAGTTACTACTCTTTACGGGACGGGCCGGGTTCGGGCCTTACTTTTTTCCTAGGGGATCGGGCCGGGCCCATTTTTTTCTGTACAGAGCCGGGACTGGTTTCATTCCAAGTCTTCAAGGCCCAAAATTTTAAGTCCTAGTTTTGACGCAGCCCGTATGAAAATCATTATCTCGGTGTAACCTGATCCGTTCAAAGGTCAGTAAAATTAGGTCAGGCTCAAAAAATTTTGAAAAAAATGTACACATTTTTAAATCGCTATTATTCTACTATTAAACATTCAAATTTATTCTTTTTAAAGAATAGTAGATTTCTACGCTTTTTAAAATATAGCTAAATGAAAATATAAGAAAACATGTGAGAAGGAACCTGTCTATGACGAAATCTTGTTATAAACTGAAAAACGTGTTGATCCATACAAAATTAATATACTAATACGTAAGAATAGGATATATAATACATTTAAAACTTGCTAAGAAGGGCACTTGTCTATAACGGATTTTTTTTTCTTTTTTATGCAATTCCGTTTTAGAAGATTTTATTGTACAGCATTTTTCAGATTTTTAGCACTTCAATACATGGAATATGGATTAACGATATTAATGATAACGGATTCATTTACATACAAGAAATAGAGATTGATTAAAAAAAATAAATGTCGCAGCCTGCGCCACTTATATAAAAATGAAGATTATAAACATAAAAAAATATTTAAGACATATTTTTGGCCAGAACTCCTCGTACGAGACAAATCTTTCACCAAATCGACATAAAAATCAATGTTTTGTAGAAATTCAATCGGGCCGGGCCGAGATTTTAACTTTTTTTCCGGGTCGGGCCAGGCTCGGGCCGAACTTTTAACTTTTTTATCGGGCGGGGCCAATAATTTTTTTGTACGGGCCGGGCCGAATTTTTTTCTCTATGAGTTGGGCCGGGCCCGGGCCTGGAAATTTCGCCTGTGCAGACCTCTACCTCTCAGTACTGCAGTGTAGTGGTGTTTAAAATAAATAAAATCAGAAATATGTCTTCATTTCGAGAAATCTTGTATAAAAAACTTTTTGAAAGTTTCAAAAAGTCTGCATCAGATAAACCTTTGAAGGATATCCAATGTAAAACTAATGATGTGTGGCGGCAGTACAAAAAATCTTCTAAAACTAACAAAGAGTTAGAGGTATTGGTGCTAAAAAGAATTGAGGACGAACTGCGTAAGGCAACCAAAAAGAAATCAGTCTGTCTTGATTATTTTATAAAGGTAATTATAATCAATTTATTCTTAAAATTTTAAATATATTTTTTCATAACTTTAAGTTTACATAATTACTTGTAAAAATTGGGAAAAAAGATAGATAAGATAAAATGACGGTGTAGCCTTGGCAAAACATGGTCAGTATGGGAATAAATAAAGACAAAAAAAACGTCAAAAAACGAGTTATTACTTTTTAAATATGGCGTAGCCAAGCTAAACCTTATTTTTCCTTTTCAAATAACTCAAAAATTAATGCATCCATGGGGGAAAAAATTAAAAAATATGTTAGTTTTGTAGCAGATAATCTTCTAACTGTTTTCAAATTTTGAACCTTACTAAAAATGAAATGTAACCCAATTGAATTGAAACCAATGTATCTCAGATTCAAAAACAGATAAATAAGGTTTCCAGTGATTTCAAAAAAGGAAAAACAATCCTTAAAAAGGAAACGACAAAATGCTGAATACCAAAGAAAACATCGAACCACCAAACGAACAAAGCTTGGAGAAATCTGCCATGATAATCCAGACATTAAAAAAAATAGCTTTGATGGAATCAGTAGGAAGACCAAGTTTAAACAACCATTATTACTTAAAGCAATAGCAGACATAGCTATTATTGGAAGCGCTGCAGATGCAAAAAGAAGAAACAAGTCCGAAGTGTCAAAACTCTCGATGACTTGACTGCAAAACTGAAAAAGGTTGGTTTTGCAATAAGCAGGAGTAGAACATATCTTCATTTGCTTCCAAAAAATTCCTCAACCATCGAGTGTCGAAGACATGTCACCACAGTGCCGATAAAACTTTCTTGGATTCTAGCTGATTATCACCGATCTCACATTGATACCCAATTTGCAGTAATATCCATCCATTATTTAGAAACTTTAGCTTCAATTTTCGGACCCATGCAAGTGTTTCTTCTTTCACATGATGACAAAGCATGTGTACCTTTGGGAATTACAGCAGCAAATAAACAGGCTATGATACTGATGCATATGGAGTATCACGTATCCTTAAGCGATCACGACTGGGTCATCGCTGAACGCCGCAAACTTATCCCATGTGTTTACGCTGGTATTGTGATTGTTCCTGGCATGGCAGGTCAAAGTAAAGCCATACATAGGCTATTCTGGTCCAACGTTAATAGCTATAAGAAGTGGGAAACACAGTTCTTCCACAGCAAATACTCATGCTCAGGATTTTGAAACTCTATTAATACTCAAATATTTTAAAAAATTAGTGAAAACAGAAGAGGGTTTCATCAAACCTGTAATCATAGTAACGGTTGATGGAGATCCAGACAAGCATCCCCGCTACCAGAAAGTTATATCGTTTGCTATTAACCATTTCAAAAAGCATGATTTGGATGGAATTTTCATAGCGTGCAATGCTCCTGGAAGAAGTGCATATAATTGAGTAGAAAGGCGAATGACACCACTCAGTCGAGAACTGTCTTGTCTTATACACCCTCATAACCATTATGGTTCCCATCTCGATGAGAACGGTCGCACTACTGATGAAGAAATGGAGCAAAATAACTTAGCATATGCTGGTAAAACTCTCGCAGATATCTGGAACTCATTAAACATTGACAGTTATCCCGTTACTGTCACATATGTTGATTCAGGCAAACCAGAGTCTCTTGGTTATGACTTGGATTGGTATTCGAAGCTCGTACAAGAAAGTCAATACTTGCTGCAAATTGTAAAATGCGAAAAAAAGAATTGTTGCTCTCCTGCACGTAGTGGATTATTTCGTATATTAAAAGGACGATTCATTCCTCCTCCAATTAAAATGATACAATCGTCAAATGACATCATTGCAAGTGAAGAGGGGGAATTTATAGATTTAAGTCCCCGTCTGGCCTTAAATCTGAATAGTACAGAAAAGGGATTTTTAAAGATGCTGTATGATTATTTTTGCTCTTCCATAAAGTTCACGCATTTATCCGCAAGAACTTGTGGAAGTTGTGGCCAATATCATGCATCTCAGAAGTCAGCAAACAGACACGAAAAAATTCAACAGAGTGAAAAAAGCGAGAAGGACTGCCTTATACGACTATTGAGAATTGCTGCTCGTCGAGCAAATGAACTTATGCGCTTCGTAAAATTCGTGGAAGATATGAAAGATGTTGAGTGGATCAATGAAGATGAAGTTGATAAAGATTGCATCCAAACAATGGCGCATCCAGAATTACGCTTTGGAGGGGGCTAGCATATTTTAGAGGTTCATTTGCGCCCAGATCTTGTCCGTCCTGCTGCCGAGCTCTGTCTTCTTTTCATTTAATTTGATGGGACGTGCCGGATCAGGTCCTAACTTACATTTTTTCTGTTGACTTGAGCAGCGTCGTAACCAGCCAGAGAAGCTCTGGAAAACTTTGGTGGGACTAACTCTGAATGCTTTTAACATGTTAAATAATGAAATACTTTACTAAAATATATCTTAGTTTTTGAGATTTTTTTGGAACGTTTCTGTATTTGGATAATTTTAAAGTATGTTTGCAATCAAACGATTTAAAGTTTTATTATTGAATTATCAAAATATTAGGAAGGTTAAAGAGACCAAGAGATTGTACATGGCCTTAATTTTTTAATTAACCCTAGAACTACCGAAAATTTTACTCAAGTTTTATAAAAACATTCTACACCAGAATTTTTACTTAAAACTATTTAATTTGTTTATTTAACTTATTATTGTCTGATTTATAAATTTAGTTTGTTTTGAAGAAATTTCTGGTTTGAATAAATATTTTGAATGTACATGTCGGGTCCATTGGACCCTTCTGGTAGACAGAGGGTTAAGTAAATTTTAAACATACTAATAGTTTGAATTTCATAATGAAATTTATAAAAGAGAAAAAAAAATGTATGACAAAATTAATATATTTTCAAAAATTCTGATTTTTTAAGGACCTATTAATAATAATAATAATAATCTTTCATAATTTTTAAAAACTTTAAATATCTAGTCTAGTCTGGGAGGGGCTTCAGCCCCCTTAGCTCCCCCCGTGAGTGCGCCAATGCATCCAAATAGTAAGCGATGAAGATAATCAAGTAAAACTGGAAACCAATATCATAACAGATATGGAAAAATGGCTTGAGCAACCGTGGTCAGCATCGGAATAGATATTGTCATGTTCAAATTTAAATTTTTCAAATGGCTAAGTTCTTCTAAAATTGTGATCTAAGAAATTTTCTTAAATAGAATTGTAAAGAAATAAAACAAGCGTTTATTATTATTTAGTAGTTATATTAGTCGAGTAGAGTTTTATAATTTGTATTGTGTCCTAATTTTTTTTTAATTAGGGGGGGGGGGGGTTCCAATTTTCTTACGTAATTATTAAGGGGGGGTTCGCGATTTGCTTATTTTTGCTGACAAGGGGGGAGGGGGGGTCAAAAATAGTCAAAAACATGCTTACGTAATATTTGAACAGCCCCTATTGGCTGTTTCTTCAGCTTGTTTCCTTTCCCTTATCTCTCATTTCAGTCTTCCTGCTGCTTTCATAGTACAGTAAAGGACCCGGTATCCGGAAACCCCGTATCCAGAATGCTCCGAAATCCAGAATGCAAAATGGTAACTGAAAAATAATTTTTCCTTTCAAAAACGTAAAAACCTGCAATATTTTTTTTATGGTGTGAATGAGCATGAAGTTGAAGACTTTGAAATTTAAAAAGAGAAAGAATTATTACAGATCTGCTGGACTAAGTAAGTTATTAAATTAACTAATTTATAATTATGTATTTTCATATATTATTCATATTTTATACATTTCATACCGTTATTTTATACTATTCTTAACATTTATAGTAAAGTGTTCTGAATTACGGAAAAACCCCTTATCCAGAATATCTCAGGTCCCAAGCATTCTGGATAATGGATCCTATTCTGTAGAAGGATGTCTTCTTTGCGCCTGACAAAGAAAGACTGAGATCTTTCGAAAGGCCTAGCGCATTTAAAATTTTTTGATGGTGTTTTAAGAAGATTTTTTGTTCTTATATAGGATGACTGGGACTGTACATTTACATGCATAATTTATGCATCCCTTAACTTTTGAAAGAAAATTTATGAAAAAAAGGTTTAACTAAAAAATAATGTATTGTTTTCAGATGGAGCATTTTTTGGAATAGACAAAATAACAAAATAGAATTTCATATTACTCTGCTTTAAATTCATACAATTTACAAATTTTGATTTCCTAATCAGATATAAAGTCAACTTTGACTTTAGTTCTTATGTATCCAAAGGAGCATATTTGGTTCTTTGTTTTCTGTAACTTTTTATATTTAATTTGCTCTAATGGTGTAAGTAATTTTATAATCATTAATAGGGCATCAAAAAATGTGGTGTATTAGTGCTTACTGTTGAAACTTAATCAGTCTAAGTTAAGCCACTAATGTTAATTGAGAGTGATCTACTTTGCAAAAATATACAGCCACTGATTTTAAAAAAATGACGTAAATTAATCCCTTTTTGATGCTGTTAAAAAAAAAAATAAACTACGCCGAGCAAACAAAGGCATAAAAGTTTTCCATGGTCCCAAATCTGTGATAAAATTTATGCTATAGATGTACTATAGTCTTTGGTCCACAAAAGACTGAAAATTTACCTTAAAAAAATCATGATTTTTGATAACCCTGCTATCTATCCCAGTACAGATGTCACAGAAACACCGGTGTTTTGTTTTGTGCCCAAACTAGCGATTTTTTTTTGCTTGGTGTTTCATATGGCAAAATAGTAGAATAGATTATTTATGTTTGATATTAAACTAGGGAACCCACCTTGCATTACCTGGGCCTGTGTTAATATTCTTAAATTAATCTTAAATTTGTTTGATTTTATATCATTAACTTGATTTTGTCTGAAATACGTGTCTGCTGACTGTGTGAAAAATCAGTTTAAAAAACGTGATATTTAGCAGTAAAAAGGCTCGAAATAAGTGCAACGGAAAAATGGGGGGGGGGGGGGGGGAGTATGTTTCCAACAACTGCATAATTTTCGAGGTAAAGTATTGATATTTAACTGTAAAAATCAATTTACTGCATAACTATTTTTTTTTTCACATCAAAATTTGGAGTGAATTTTTTTTTATTTTTAAACTGATTATTGCAGGCTTAAATCCAGTTATACCTGAATCAAATTGATACTCGATCATTAGCTAAAAGGTTAGTATATAGTCCACAAAGCAGAATATGCTTAAAAGTGTGACGTACATCGTAGAACAATGGGCTTCTGTGCAAAACATTTCAAATCCTCATTTTGAGTGAAATTCATCATTCAGTCATTGGGAAAAAAGCACAAAATTCGTCAGTCGATCGTCGGAAAAATATCAAAAATTCTGCAGTCGCTTATTAAAAAATATTGTGAAATTCATCAATCAGTCACAGCACAAAATCATGAAAAAAAATCTCCGAACTCTCAAAAAAAAAAAAAAAAAATTGAAATTCATCGATCAGTTGCGAAAAAAAAATCCGCAATTTTTGCAAATCTGGCTCATGAAAAATCTGATGAGAATATCAAACATTCTTGTTCTCATTGCCTCTTAAAACTTCCTTTTTTACTTTACTTTAAGTTTAAAACTTCGTTCATATGTTCACTTTATTTATATTAGATACAGCTCAATAACTTTGTTAAAACATGTTTACTTACGGTTAAACATTTAATTATGGTTACTTATCATTTCGAATCTTTATTTATAATTAAAAACCCATTTATAATTTATTTGCATCCTGTTTATTTCATTATAACATCGTTAAGCCATTTTGTTTTTCCGTTCATGTAATAATGGTTCAGTCACATGTCATGCTAAATTCTAACCTAGTTTCCACTAGATGGCGACACAGAACTTCATAATCGATTTGAATCAAATTTAATTCATTCATCGTTCTTTAAATTGCACAAAAAATACAGTTTGAAATGAAATTGATTATTTATTTATTTTGTTGTTGTGTCCTAAAAAAGCAATTTCTGTTAAGTTATTTTTGAATGACCTTTCAAGAATTATTTGCAGAAAGAGAACATCAAACACCTGTTCTCGTTGACATTTTCACAACACCTTTAGACAGGGTTGACAAAAAACCAGGTTTTTTTAAAGCACCTTTTCTTATTACATAATACACTTTCTTATTACATTATTCAATGGTGTATGTGTATTTAATGATAAAAATAGACAATGTTCAATATATAAGTTGTATAACTTCATTTGAAAATAATTTAAATTAAATAAATACAGTCAATTAATGTGGAAAATTAAAAAAATTCATATTTTAATTTAAACAGTATTAGTAACAGTCTTATGTTCAAAGAATAAAGTGCTCTACACAGTGAACCATTGATACCCTGGATTTTTTGTCATTAGATTCAGCAGATAACGGGGGGAGGGAGGGTAATAGATTGGTTATTATTAAAATGCTATAACTGCCCTAAAATGCCCAATTTTTGAATACTCTCTTATTGGACTTCATATTTTGATTTTAATACTTACAGATAATCTCCCCTATCAAGAAAATTTTCTTTTACAGCTTGGCCAAATTCTTAAAGATCATCCTGTTGTGTTATTAATTGTTTTAAATAATCTGCTTTTTTTTTTTTTTTTTACATGAAAATATTTTATACTAAATATTGAATACTTTTAATCTATTTTATCTTTGACATGTTTTAAGCTTTCACTTTAGAGCAATAGATATGTTCATCAACACATACTAATTTTCATCCTATACATATAAACATGAGCTAGGCCCACTATACCTAATGCTTATTGCGTAAATAAAGTGTTAAAAGTAGAAATTATGTATATCCAATAATTTGAAACAAATTATAAAGAAAAAAGAGAAAATGTCATTAGGTTTCTCCAAAAAAATTAAAAAAAAAATTTTTTTTGAGAAAAAAATTCAGTTAACTATGGTTTAAACTGTGTCGACCCTGCATTTAGACATCTGTGACTGCTCTATAAACGTTCTCCTGAACACAAATGATATTCTGCTTGCACTATTAAGCTCCATTCTTATCATTAGCTTGGCAGATTTTTTAAATGTGGTCTATTTCTACATTATAACCCTGCAGTATTCATCTGTGTACACTTCTCCTCTGTTTAAATTTACAACATGTCAACTGGAGGAATAAAACGAAAGGCTTTAACTGTTGAGAAAAAACTGGAAATTGTGAGAGAAATAAATGAAAATGTGCATCCAACATGCATTCAAATTGTGTAAAAGTTGGATCTGCCATCTTTTAAAACATATACAGTATCGGACCCATTATCCGAAATTCCAAAATCCAGAAAAAAATTTTTATTTGAAAATTTTGTAAATTTTTACTAAAATTTTGCAACTTTTGAAATCTTTCAAAAATTTTAGATTCCTAATTTTTTTCTGTCCATTGTTTCAATGTGTAACCACTAAAATATGCTTATTTCAGCAGCAGGGAAACACGAAGAGCACCCCCCCCACACACACACACACACACGTCTCAAAATTAAAAAATAAGTTCTTTTTCTGTCAGATTTCAGTCTTAAAATATTTTTAATTACTATTCGTTAAAAAAAATCGCTAGATATTTCCTCTCCCCTCCCCTCCCCCTCACTCTGAAAAAATATGGCTATGCCATTGTATTATTTGAATACACATATAATTGACCACACGCAATGGGTGGAGCTTGCAATGTTTCCCACAAACATTGCGGCATTTATTGGCGTTTGGTTAACACTTGTGGGGAAAATCGAGAAGCTGATTAGCTATAATCCATCATGACGTTGTATGACGTCAGAAATGCTTGTGGTCCATTCGCATAATTACACAGAGTTCTATTTATTTGCTTGTGCCCCAACTCTATCCTCTCACACATTCCAGAATGGTCTGCTCACTGTTTCCAGATTTTTCCTGGCAGAATTTGTAAAAACAGTTAAGAATCGTCAAATTTCTGTTTAATTAAAAAAATACAGTCGGACCTCTATTTAACGAACCTCTATTTTGCGAATTTCTCTATTTGGCGAACTTTTACTTGGAACCAAAGAACATTTTGCAAATTTCTTCGTAAAATAACCTCCAAATAGCGAAGTGTATTCTCTATTTAACGAACTTTTCCTTGGGATCTAAATTTTTTTTCTCCCTATTTCATAAAATATTACTGGACATTTCAAACTTATTCTTTCTTTTAACACATTTTATGATGATCAATGACCATGAACAGGTCTTAACAGGCACCTAACTCACCGAGAGCAGTAAAATCGATGTGATTCTTTGCTTTCCATCCAAGACGAGCAAACTTTCAATATCCCCTTTTAACCCTCAATGGAGCTGCCCCGTGTCCTTAAACTATAGTTTCTCGTTTTCTAGATTGTTGATCATGATCAATCGTGTCGGTAATTTCGGTTCTTGTAGCTCGAAAATGTCAAAGCAAATGGGCTTGAACATCAAAGAAAAAAAAAATTATTCTTGATGAGGTGGATAAAGGTATTAAGAAAAAGAATACTGCTTTAAAATTTGGTATTCCTCCAAACAGCTTATCAACCATAATAAAAAAACGTGATTTTAATGTAAAATTATTTTTTAAACTGAAAATACAATGTATTTCCAGAAAATGTTTTGTTTCATTCTTATTTCCTTTGAAGATTTCTTTTTGGTGGGTAAAATAAGTAAAACAAATAGATATAATTTATAAAAAAAAGTGTGACTAATTACTTTTTTTAATTAAATTTAGTGTTTATGGGCTTAAAATGTGTTTTACGTAGTTTAAAGTATTTTAAAAGGTGACTCTCTATTTAACGAATTTTCCATATAACGAACTTTTTTTCGGGATTTAGCGACTTCGTTAAATAGAGGTCCGACTGTATATACAAAAGGTAAGTTTTTATTCACATCTTACTTGTGATTATTCAATTTTGTTATTTTTGTTTTTGAAAAATATCGCCAGCAGGATTCCTATGTGTCAGGGAAAAGTCAGGGAATTCGAAAATTTATGCAAAAAGTCAGGGAAATGTCAGGGAATTTTTTTAATATTTGAAAAGGTCAGGGAATTCGAAAATTTATGTAAAAAGTCAGGGAAATGTCAGGGAATTCGAAAATTTATGCAAAAAGTCAGGGAAAAGACAGGAAATTTTTGATATACTACTTCCATCAGAATTTCTATTATCGTCATAAATGAAGAAATTTTGAATTAATTATTCATCCAATCTAAAATTTTTATATAAAATTTATGCAAACTATATAACAATAGGAAAAATAATTAAAAAATTGGAATTCATGCAGCACATATTTATTTCTAGTATATCTAGATTAAAATCCATTGTGGAGGGTTTTACAACAATATATAAGCCGAATTTTTACTGAGAAAGGTCAGGGAAATGTTTGAATAAAGTCAGGGAAAACCTGGAAAAGTCAGGGAATTTTTTTACCAGAATTGTGTAGGAACCCTGGCCAGGTTTCAGGGAGGAGCGGAGGTTTTGAAGAAATAAGATTTATTAAATATCTATCAAAAAATTTTTACCTAAATTATGTAGCTGTAAAGAAAGAAAAGAGTAGAGCTTGTAGATAAAATATTAGTCATATTTTGTTTTTTATTTATTTACTCACTGTTACAATTGAATTGTGCAGGAACATTGTTTAAATTTTTAGAAAAATTCAAGATTGTTGGGGGGGGGGGGGGGGCAGAATTCCAAATTTTGGGAAAACCTGAAATCAAAAAAGTGTTAAAAGTGTTTGGTCCCGATGATTCCGGATAATAGGTCCTGTATTGTAATTTTAAATAAAATGATGATCGATCGTAGGTGAGAAAATTAAAACAATAAAAGTAAAAAAATTAAAAATCATGTATTCAACATCGTTGGAGATCAAAAACATGTTCTGTTGATTTGGACTTCTACAGTCTAAATTGAGAAAACGAATGGGATTAGAAAAAGTAGAAAATGAGTTTTTGTTCAAAATTTTTATTTAATCAAAATCAATGTAGGGTCAATCCATTTCAAGTGGTCCAGAAAATGTCATATTCGTTGCTCGACCATTTTTAAAAAATCTGAAATTTTTTGTACAACAACCCTAACATGATGGAAGTTCAAAATGACTATTATTTTAATTTTATTAATTTTTGTTTGTGCATGGCGGCCATCTTTGTTTCATCGTCAGCAGCAATTTTCTCACAAGAAGGGTTTACGGAATTGTAAATAATTCATCGTTTATTTATCCAATTCAAGTGCGGATTAAAGGAATTTGTACAAAATATATTGGGCTAAAAGTATGGTATTGGAGTAGTTGCCGAAAATAACTGCTTATTGGTAAAATTTAAGCATAAAGTTTGTTTTTTTCCAAAATTTGTCCGTTTACAAGAGTAAACTTTCTAGCAAGGGAAACTGTCAACATGACATAATTTTTTTTAGAAATAGGCCGAAAGTACTTGTACTCACACGCCGAGTTCCAGATCTGGGACTTGCTTTCTCTTCGCTAAAAAAAAATCCCAAATTTTTCAAAAATGACAAAAATCGCACTTTTCAGGCTTTGATATCTCTGGTGGGGCATGAGATAAAAATCTGAAATTTTTTTTCGTAAGAGTATTGTATAGTAGTGTTATGCACAAGAAATTTCAGGATGGAGATTTGACTACAAGTTGAGATATGGCAAGGGCAACATGTCAAAACAATACTGCCAAAGTATTGTTTTGTTGTAGTCACAGCTAAGTATTTATCCCAGAGTATCATTTAAATTTATTTTTTAGATTATCTTTAAATAACAGTAACAGAAAATAAATCTTTTGCAATTAATTTAAAAATAATTATGCCTAAGGCTTACATTTTGTATGGTATCAGTAATTTTTGTTGTAATTTTAGTAACTAAAAGAAACCTCAGCACTTTTACATATATATATATACACAAGACCTGAGACACAAGCAGAATAGGGAAAGAGAAAAGCTGTTGATGTTGGCATACTTGTTGAGACATGATGAAACGTGTTAAAACACATTCCTGCTTGTTGGTTTAAAAACCACAATTTTAATGCTGCTTGCCAGTCACTGAAACTTGTTCTTACCATAAGTATGTTCCTGTAAATGAAACATTATGCGATGTTACCATGCATCAGCTTCAAGTAATTTTCAGAAAGTAAAGATACCCAAAGCCTTTTCAAAATTTATACAGCAGAAAAATCACATTTTTTCATAAGAAGTAAGCTAGGAATTATTAATGAATTGAGACTTGCACATAGTGATTTCGAAGTATATTTCTATGAGCCAGCAGGGCCAAGATCTTCAATCAAGTTATCAAGAGATGACAAGACTTGGTTCCTACAAATAAAATTTTGTGAAAGATCAAAATTGTGGTTTTTGAACCAACAAGCAAAAATGTGTTTTGACACGTTTGATTATGTCTCAACAAGTATGACAACATTAACAGCTTTTCTTTTTCCCTATGTTGTTTTTGTCTCAGGTCTTGTAAAAAAAAAAAAAAAAATTCTTTATGTAAAACTGCTGAGGTTTCTTTTAGTTACTAAAATTACTTACAACAAAAATTACTGAAACCATACAAAATGTATGGCCTTAGGCATAATTATTTTTTTTATTAATTGCTAAGCTTTGCAAAGGGCTTTATTTTCTGTTACTATAATTTAAAGGTAATCAAAAGCATAAATTTAAATGACACTCTGAGATAAATACTTAGCTGTGACTACAACAAAACAATAGTCTGGCAGTATTGTTTTGACATGTTGCCCTTGCCATATCTCAGCTTGTAGTCAAATCTCCATCTTGAAATTTCTTGTACATGACACTACCATACAATACTCTTATTAAAAAAAATTTCAGATTTTTATCTCGTGCCTCACCAGAGATATCAAAGCCTGAAAAGTACGATTTTTGTCATTTTTGAAAAATTTGGGATTTTTTTTTAGCGAAGAGAAAGCAAGTCCCACATCTGGAACTCGGCGTATGAGTACAAGGACTTTCAGCCTATATGTAAAAAAAATATGTCATGTT
This sequence comes from Maratus speciosus, assembly GCA_963932465.1. Taxonomy (NCBI): domain Eukaryota; kingdom Metazoa; phylum Arthropoda; class Arachnida; order Araneae; family Salticidae; genus Maratus; species Maratus speciosus. The sequence goes on along the minus strand of OZ010799.1, from coordinate 445,857,828 downwards.
GACAGTATTCCTTGCTAGAAAAATTTCCTCTTGTAAGCGGACAAATTTTGGAAAAAAAACGGAAACTTTATGCTTAAATTTTACCAATAAGCAGTTAGTTTCGGAAACTACTCCATTACCAGATTTTTAGCCGAATGTATTCTGTACAAATTGCTTTAATCCGCAGTTGAATTGGATAAATAAACGATGAATTATTTACAATTCCGTAAACCCTTCTTCTGAAAAAATTGCTGCAGACGATGAAACAAAGATGGCCGCCATGCACAAACAAAAATTAATAAAATTAAAATAATAGTCATTTTGAACTTCCATCATGTTAGGTTTGTTGTACAAAAAGTTTCAGATTTTTTAAAAATGGTCGAGCAACCAGTGCTGTTCCACTTGAAATGGATTGACCCTGTAACTGTTTGTAATATCTGACTAGATTATTTTAATTTTTTTAACCATGAAATTTGAAACATTTTCAACTTATGTTTTAATGATATAAAGATTTTATTCAATATACCAAAAATTTTCTCTTCAGTTTCAATTTTCTTCACCCTTACATAATAAATACATATTACAGTAGACTCCCTCAAATCTACATAGCTTGGGACCAGAGGCTATGTGGATTTTAGAATTTTGCAGATTTCTGGCCATTGCTTTGTTTGCATTTTTAAACTGCAATTTGAATGTAATAATGCAATCAAAATTATAATGAATGCTTTCAATATAGTGAAATATTAAAATAATTAAGTAAAGTAATAAACTAAAATTATAAAAAGTAAGATAATTTTTAAAATGATTAAATTATTAAAAGTAAAATACCCAATGTATCATTAAATATTGCATAATAAAGATGAGATACATTTTCCTTGAGTTATTCAATTAAACGTTCTCATAAAGATAATTTATTAATTCACATAAAAATCATAAAGTAAGGAAGTTTTATCTCTGGTTTACCCTGATGTATCAAGCTTTTTGGTTACTAAGAAATTAACAGCCAAAAAAGCTTGATACATAAATATATTTGGTAAAAAGATTTTGATTACTGATGATATCAACAGTATCTTAATTTTTTCGCAAATAAATTTATACTTCTTTCATGAAAAACCACAAGTTCAGTCATATTATCGAGAATTACATATTACAATACACATGGAACGATATAAAACTAAAAAATTCAGTAATTTTGTCCTTACATCTGAAGTCAAAGTTTCATTGTTTACATCTGTGATAAAGTGAGGATTTTAGGCGTTTGCGGATTTGAAGGAGTCTATTGTATCTTGTTTTCAGATACATATAAATAAAAAAATACTAATGTAGAAATTTTCTGGCATATCATGCCTTTTTTAAAAAAAGTTCAAAGATTGAAAAAGTAAACTCGTGAAGTCTTTAAAGGTTACTACATTTTGAAACATTCTTTCACTATGTCTCTTAACTTCTTGTGCTCTCCTATGGTCGTGGGATTGTAAACGGAATTCCGGCTTTTGAAAATTCCCGAGAACGGAAAAATCTCCGAGGGCGGACAAAAAAAAAATAATAATAATTAAATAAATAAAAATCCGTTTTTTAGATTTCGCAGAATTTGTGCAAAATATTTAAGATTCGAACTTAAAATAACTCCACTTTTGACCATCCCGTTTAAAGTTTTGGTTACAATCTGAAAATCCCAGCGATGTCCCCCCCCCCCCCCCCCCCTTCCATCTTATTCGGTTTTCGAAGAATGCGTTGAATCGTTTGAACGCCGATGAAAACATGCCTTTCTTCTGCGGTCTCTTTCATCCAAAATCGTCCGTGCGAAGGGCAGAACAGTTCACGAGACATGGTCTAAAGTTCCTTATACGTACAAGTATCAAAGCTGGATACATGGGTGCAAGTTTCCCTTTTGAAAATACCCGATGACGGAAGCGGGACGGAAAAATCTCCGAGGGCAAAAAAAAAAACTAGAGAACAGGAATTCCGCTTTTTCAGAATTTAGTGTCGCCCCGACATTTCCATTACTTCATTTTCTTCTGGTGGACTGGTGGCTTCTATTATTATGAAACAGCCGTTATAAATGAAGCATTAAAAAAAATTATGGCCATTTTTTTTTTCCATTCTGACCAGAAAATCAGAGTTCTAACTTTTTACGGCAGCTCTTTCATCTTCACCTAACGCTTCATTTATAACGGCTGTTTCATAATAATAGAAGCCACCAGCCCATCAGATAAAAATAACTTGGTTAAGCGTGACTTGGATAACCGGGACTCTACTGCAAAACATATTTCAGTTTTAAGACTTAAAGCACACACTTTTATTTTATGTAAAATGACGTCATTTGCATTAATATAGAAACTTAAAATTAAATATAGTTTATAATAGCTCCCTGTTTTATCATAAATCCTTCATTTATATTTTTCTCAAAGTAGCCCGTATTTTAATTAATTTTTTTTTCAATTTAATTTTTTTTAATTAATTTTTTTTTCCATTTTATGAGAAAATGGGAACAAAAAGATATAATTGCTATTTTTCAGCAATTTTTTTCTTTACTTTCTATAGAAATGGCGTACTTGAGTTGTCAAAATGAAACAAATGTCGCTAAAAACTACAAAAAAAAAATTAATATTTCAAAAACAAATAGAGATGCAGTTTTCAAACAAATTGCATTAAAAAGTACTTTTTTTTCTTAATATGATGGTATAAAAACTGAAAATGTGCGATGTTTAGAAATTTTAAAAAATGCTATAGAGCATTTAATTGTACAATGATACATCTACTTTGTTTATTGCTAGCATCTGTAAGCTAACATTATTTTTTGGACACAAAATAAGCTGGGAGAAAGAAATAGCATACTGTACCGGGGCTAAAAGAAAAGCAATTTATCAAATTACAACGACCATTTGGAAAACGATTTTTTTGAAGACTAAAATTTAAGACATAAAAAATCGCACGGAGTTGATCATACATTACGTACGCCATGAATTAAACATTAATAGTGTTATTACACATAAAAATTGTAAGCCAAAAATATCGCCTGCGACCCGTCACATTTCATGAAACTTAAGTATTATCCACCTGAAACTTACGTAAATATCCAAGCATTTCATTGGCTGTTCGGGAAAAGGCTTTTCCATCGTCAGATTTCCCAGAAATCTGACGGACAATTTTAAATGAAATTTCATTCTTAAACTTCTAAACATCCGACAATATTACTTTTTACACCGTCGGATAGAGAAAAAAATCTACTTTTAAATGCAATTTGTTTGAAAGCTGTATCTCCATTCGTTTCTGAGTTATTAATTTTTTTTGTAGTTTTTATTACTTTTTTGTCATTGTGGCAACAGAAAGTATCCATCGTTGTTGAAATTAAAGGGAAATATAGATTACTGTATAGACCAATCAGAAAACGAATAAATTGCAGATTAAACCAATGAAAACCTTCAGATATGCTTTTGATTTCCCATCCTGACGAGAACAATAACCATTTTTCCAAATGGTTAATAAATCCGTTTTTAAATTTCTGAAAATTTGCGCAAAATTTTTAACAATCAGGCTGAAAATATCTCCACTTTTTGACCATCTCGTTTAAAATTTCGGTTAGAATCTGAAAATCCTAGCTTATATATATATATATATATATATATTTTTTTTTTTTTTTTTTTTTTTTTTTTCAGACAATCTACTTTTCCGCGGAAACAACGTGGTAAGCCTAAGGATTGCGGAAAAAAACGCTTTCTATCAAAGAATCGCGAAAAAGACACGGTCTCCGTCAAAGAATCGAGAAAATGACACGTCAAAGAATAGCGAAAAAGATGCTATCTCCGTCAAAGGATCGCTAAAAAGACGCAGTTTTCGTCCAAGGATCACAAAAAGACGCGGTTTTCGTCAAAGGATCGTGAAAAAGACGCGATTTTCGTTATAGGATCGCAAAAAAATTAAAAAAACCCACTATTTTCGTCAAATGATCTCAGAAAAAATACTATTTCTGTCAAAGGATCGCGAAAAAGACGCAATTTCTGTCAAAAGACTGCGGGGAAAAATGCGATTTCCGTCAAAGGATAGCGAAAAAGACGCTATTTCCTTCAAAGGATCGCGGAAAAGACGCGATTTCCTTAGAAGAATCGCGAAAATGACGCGATCTCCGTCAAACGATCGCGAAAAAGACGCGATTTTCATCGAAGGATCGCGAATAAGACGCGACTAAACACGATTTTCGTCAAAGGATTGCGGAAAAAACCGCGAATTTCGTCAAAAGATGGCTGGAAAATGCGAATTATGTCAGAAGATTGTATAAAATACGCAGATTTCGTCGATAGATCGTGAAAAATACGCGGATTTCGTCGAAAGATCGTGAAAAATACACAAATTTCGTAGAAAAATCGCAAATTTCGGCCGAATGTCGTGGAAAAAACGCATATTTCGGCTAAAGATCGTGGAATAAAACGCGAATTTCGCCAAGGGATCGAGGAAAAAACGAGAATTTTGCAAAAAGATGGCGGGAAAATGCGAATTATGTCAGAAGATCGTGTAAAACACGCGGATTTCGTCGAAAGATCGTGGAAAATACGCGGATTTCGTCGAAAGATCGTGAAAAATACACGACTTTCGTAGAAAAATCGCAAATTTCGGCCGAAGATCGTTTGATAAACGCAAATTTCGGCTAAAGATAGTAGAATAAAACGCGAATTTCGTCAAAGGATTGTGAAAAAAATGCGAATTTAATTAAAATAAACGCAGAAAAAGCGCAAATTTTGTCAAAGAATCGAGGAAAAAACGCGAATTTCATTAAAAGGATCGCAGAAAAATGCGATTTTCGTCAAATGGCCGGGGAAAAACACAAATGAATGTTTCCTATTTTTATAAAGAGAAGATATCCAATTGACTTTCTTCTTTTATAACACTGGTGAATTTTGTTAAATTGATGGTAATTTCACATGCAAAAAAATTGTTAATGCTAGCAGAAATAAAATGAAAATATGATAGAACTTGAATAATTTCGTTTGATGTAATTTATACTTCTACCGTCAAGGTAATTTGTATTTCAGTATTCTTTGAGTTTTTTTTTTAACTTTCTTTTAAGGTACTTTTATTTATTTTGATATTTATTCCTGAAATGATTGAGCTTTTTTTTTTTTAACTGTTGCTTCCACATGTAGTGAACTGTAAAATTTTTGCTTCATACCAATTTTTCTGCAATTTATATGTTAAACTGCATATTGTTAATTACTAGTTGTTAACAGTGTTGGGCACGCTCACAAAAAAAACGAACTAATTCAAACTCAAACTCAATTTCTCAAAACTGAGTTAAGTTCACGTTCAAATTCAAAATTTTTCAAACGAAATCGCTCAATTCAAACTCATCTGTGAAAGTGAGCAAAGTTCACTAAAAACTCGTTTTTTTTTTTTTTTTTTAACCATTTGGAAAAATGGTTATTGTCCTCGGTCAGGGTAGGAAATCAAAAACATATCTGAAGCGTTTTATTAGTTGAATCCCGCATTTTATTCGTTTTCTGATGGGTCTATACAGTAATCTGTATTTTCCCTTTACTTTCAATAGAGATGGATACTTCTGTTGCCACTATGACAAAAAAGTAATAAAAACTACAAAAAAAAAAAATTAATAACTCAGAAACAAATTGAGATACAGCTTTCAAACAAATTGCATTTAAAAGCACATTTTTTTTCTCTTTACGACGGTGTAAAAAGTAATATTGCGGGATGTTTAGAAGTTTAAGAATGAAATTTCATTTAAAATCGGTCCAGGAATATTAATGTTTAATCCATGGCGTACGTAATGTATGACCAGCTCCGTAGAAGTTTAAAAATTTACAGTACCGAAAATTGTAAAACTGAAATTTCTTTTAAAATTTGTTCATGATGGGTCCAGGAATGTTAATGTTTAATCCATGGCGTACGTAATGTGTGATCAACTCCGTGCGATTTTTTGTCTTAAATTTTAGTCTTTGAAAAAATCATTTTCCAAATGGTCGTTGTAATTTGTTAAATTACTTTTAATTTTTTTTTTAATAGAATTTGATCGTCCAAATTAAGAAAGTTTTGTGAACTAATCTTTTGGTTATTCGATGTAAGAGTCTTTTAAGAGTCTAGTAAGAAGATTTTTCTTCTTTCCTAGGTGATACCGTCTTAGAAGATTTTATTGATAGCATTTAACAGTTTTTCAATATTCAAGCCATAGAATATGGATTATCAATATTAGTGGTAATTAAGACATTTACATATAACCAGCAATGCATTAAAAAAAAATAGATATCACAGATCAGGATATTTTTTAAAATAAAGAATATAAACATGAAATAAAAAAAATATAAAATAAGTATTTTTTGTTAAAACTTCTTGTACAAGACAATTTTAGCCTGATAAGCATAAAAACCTATGGTCAGCCAGTTGAAGCTTGTTCGGGCCGAACCGAGCCGATTAATTTTGTGTTTGTGTGTGTGCAGGCTGGTGCAAAATTTTGTTTTATACCGGGCTGAGTCAATAATTTTTTTGAAGCTGGGCTTGGAGCAGTTCTGGCCGAAGCTTGAACTTTTTTATCGGGCTAAAAGAAAGATTGCATACTGATCGTGATCGCACTCGGCCTGAAAATTTCTCCCCGGGCTATTCTTCCTCTATTTATATTTGTTAATGAAACAATTGTATATAAAAAGAAAGAAAAAAGAAAGTTGAAATCTAATGAGCACAGGAGATATATTTTCAAGCGTTCAATGGTCTACAAATTTATTTTTATCATTTTGTTTTTGATTCTTTTTTATTTATACAAAATGGCGATAGCGTGATAATTAGAATTATAGTTTTAGTTTTCATGGATTATTTGATATGTACAAATAAGTATAGACGCCGTCTCCGAGTCTGCCACCTGTACTTAGAAATTAAATTACATTTTATTTATCTCAAAGTTTGAAAAAAAAAAAGTGGGTTAAACTTTATTCATCATAAGTAACTTAAAATAATTAAACAATACAGAGAAATATTAACAAAAATTCTTTTGGCATGATATCTCTGCTTCTCAGCTTATCCTTTGTCCCCAGAAAAGACAATTTTTATTTTATTTTACTTATTTATTTATTTATTTTTACGTTCATGCGTTTCAGATTTACATTATACGGTAACGAAAAAAAAAATGAACTGTTTCATTTTCCAATTTTGGAAGAAAAAAAAAGGTATAAACTTATTTTTCAATATTACATGTTCCTTAATTGTTAAAATTTCTGAAATGCTCTTGTGAGTTTATTTGTTTAAAACTGTCCTGTACGAGGAGTTCTAAAATAAATCCTAGTTTATTTCGTGTTCTTCGTTTTAAAAGACCGATCTGGGCTACAGACTACAGAAAACACATTTATTCAAAAATTTTTGTTCCCTTTCCCCTGGATTTTGTTCAGCCGAGCGCTGATATAAATTAAATGTCTGACATAAGAAAAAAAAATGTCTGTTTCATTTTTGCATATGAATGCATAATTATGAATTTGCACGTTTAATTTCTTAAGAATCGAATAGACTTTTTCATTTGCACACGAAGTTGACGCATCTTTTGTTATTGCAAATTATTGCTCTTCGACGACAGCTCTTCATAGGCTGCCGAGTCTCGAAAATGACTTTAAACACCTAATTTGACAGCATTTTCAGAAAAATCCTCTGGATTTATAGAAAAATAAAAAACTGCTCAATTTTTTGCTATTTGAAAGAGAATTATACATTTTTTTCAAATTTATAAATGAAAATGAAAATGAATTAAACATAGCTTCAAAAAATATTTATTACTTTAGAAGTTAAATTCTTTTAAATTCAATAATTTATTTATAAACTGCAAAAATTTCCATTTCTCATTAAAGAAAAACATACGCAAAACTAGCAGTTTCTGAAGGCCCCATGGCTTTCTTTTCTGTTCAATCCAAAAAGCTAAACATTATGTATGGCTTAAAATTCAGATACGAATAAATAAAATAACAAGTAAAAATTAAATTAAAAAAAAAACCAACTGCGTAAAAAGCGAACTAATTAATTATTTCTCATCAATGTGAAACTATATTTTATATTACTTACAATTTTTTTTTATTTACTTGTATTGATGACTTTTAAGTTGTGTTTAATTCTTAGTTCCTATTTATAAACACTGTTTTGATGAAGCCTATAGATGTCTATGAAGGTTAGAGTTGCAGTAAAGCTAGAGATTCTCCCTACGTCTTCATTTTGAAAGACCTATCCAATGACATGCCACTCAACAGGGTGCGTAATTTTTTTTTTTCGTCTCTATCGCCATTTTTTATTTTACGGCCACCATTTTAAATTTATGAAAACATAACCTGGCCTATAACCATCGGACGGTTTAGACGAATCGATAGCGACATCATTCATTAAAATCCATCCAGCCGTTGGGATGTTCCAAGGGTATAAAGAAATCCACATACACAAATACGCGTCAAACACATAACCCTTCTTGGCAGCCGGGTAAATATTTAGGTAAATGTATTTTTTATTTCAATCTTATTCTACTCTAAAAGAATACAATATTGATTGTAATCAGTAGAAATTTTTACAATAGATTAATAATATTAAAAAACATTTACAAACATTCATACCCCCCCCCCCCCCCCCACATCCCCTCCCCACACACCGATAAAACAATTCAAGGATTCCAGTTCCATGTCCCATGTTTTAATTAATATTTTAAAAATCGTATTTTGATCTTTTTTCATTTTGATACGTTTATAATAATATTTTGCAGTTTTTGCAATAAAAATACACATTTTAATCTTAATAAATTTGTGAATAACTCGTATTTCGCAGCAAAAAAGATGCTTTAACAATACAAAGCTATTACTCGGACAGTTTTAATCGTAGAAGAATGATACTTTTTTTTTTGTCTTACTTCTTAAAGTAATATATTTTACTAAATATAAATTATAGGATCGGTAAACCCTATGAAAATTTAAATTTAATGTATTTTTTAAGAAATGTTTTTATTGACTCGAATCGCTTTTAAAATACTTCTGTATCTCATTTATTCATCTTTGTAATTGGAACTATATGCCTATGCCTAACGGCTTAGGAATTATGTATGGGACACCGTTGAGAGTGGACATTCTGTATAGTAAAACCTCTGAATAGAAGGAGGATCCATGAATTCCTTGATACCTGATATTCCTTCATACCTGAATACCTCGGGATCCATGAATTTGGCTGCTATTCGGAGGGTCCGTTATTCAGAAATAAAAACTAAAACATACAAATGTATCAAGTTGTTATGGCATTGAAAAGTGTTCGCTAAATAGAGGTATCAAAATAAAGAAGGAAATTAAACAATGGAATGTTTTATCGGAGTTTTTTTATGCATAAAAAAAGTCCCGGAATCTTCATAATAAATCTCAGGCCCGGTGCCGGTTCAGCACGGAAAGAATTAAATCTAGGCACAATTCGAATCTTCGGAAGAATTATGCCCGCCCCTGCCAGAAATCAAGCATAATATGCTATGAATGCTAAGCAGATATATCGAAATTAGTGATAGTGATAACTAACATCTTCCATCCCACCCCCTACGAAGTCATATGAAAATTAAATAAATGTTCATTCATGACGATTGCAACAATAAAACTGTTTTTTTTTTCTCCTGTAAATACTTTTGAATATAACCTACTCTCTCTCATACATATAATCATTCTATGTACTACATGAGACTGTAGTCAGATAATATCTTTGAGACGGGACAGTCGACAGAAGACCTGTTTTTCATATGTAACTTCCTGGAATTAGTTGTAAAGACTTCTACCGCAAAAGAGTACTTGACTCAAATATACAATAAAGTATCCCTCTACGCGCTTCAGGCAGTATCGAGAGTCAGGTTCAAACCATAAACGAATCAATCTCTTATCTGACATGTTTGTTGTTACAGAATTTGGTCTGTGACATCCTCCCACTTCCCTTAGTGGCATAGTATATTTTAGCTAAGGATGAGATTATTTAATAGCCATCGTCCTGTTCTTTCTTTTCTTTTTCTTCTTCCTTTTTAAAAATGGCCAAAAGAATGCAGAGGCGTTGCGATGGGGGGTTATTGGGAGGGGGGAGCCTCCCCCTCCAATATATGTGAACTTGTGGAATTTGAGCTTCGAGTTGGGAAATTCCAGATTTTTGAAACACATTTTCTTTTTAAAAAATAATAGTAAAAAAATAAGAATATTTTATTGTTTTGCTGACTACCTTTCTGAGTTCTGAACAGTAAACTAGTTAAATTATCAAAAGCAATGCAAAAAGGGGCCAGGCTCAATTCGCCATTATGTTTCTTTGTGCTACGAAAATATACATCTACCAGGCTTGGATATCTCTACTGTTGTCCATCAACAGTTCTCCAATCTATTTCCTCCAAAACATTGTTAATTTCTGAAAAGTCTCAAAATATCATGAGGCTATTTTCATATGAAGTACGATTATGACCCGTACACAATAGAAGACAAAATATTTCATTTAAATGAACCAATAATTATAATTTTTATGTTTTTAGTTTCAGTATTTTTCCTTGGAAAGAATTTTTTTTACGTATAAGTATATTTATCATTAAACACATATTGTACATATCATTTCAGTTGGAAAATAGAGCAATTTGTTTCAAGTTGGGAAATTTTTGAGTTCTCCCCCTCGAAAAAATATCTGTAGCTGCGCCCCTGAAAGAATGTGATCAAAAAGAATTGCTAAAGAAAAAAAAGTTATCTTTTTTCGATCTTGATTCGGTCTCTTATCATTTTTTATAAATTATTACTGCTAATACTGCACTATATGGCCAAAGGTGATCGGCGACTTGCGATTTTTGACGTTTTCTTAAATATCTAGAAAAATACATGAGGAATTATTCTGAAACTCTAGGTGTGTAAACAGAATAGTACAGGTCATATATTTTCGTGAAATTTTTTTCCCGAAACCCCATAGGGGTCCGTTAACAAATTGGAAAAGACCGAATATCTTTTGGACAACCCTGTAAAAACTAATGTAGCAAAAGTGTTCAAACTGTATATTATGATTAAGTGCTTTATTGTAATAAATTGTGTTCATTTTTATTAGAATAGCATGTATATTCGTAGATTAATTAAAGTTTTTTATAAAAATAGTCCCAAATTTTGCCAAGTTTTTTGCTTATAATTCGTAGAGTTCTTAATATAAACAAATGTTCTTTTCAGAAAATATGACAAAGAGCATTGTACACAATACCCTGCAATCAGAATCAAAAAATGATAAAAATTGGATGAAAAATGAACAGGTTTACTAAAAAATGTTTCACTGCGCATGCGCGAATGCAATCAAAATATAATGTGCATAATATAATGTGCAAAAAATGCATCCATTTTAAATCACCATTATTCAACAATTAAACATTAAATTTTATTACATTTCTAGGTTTATTAAAATGTAGCTAAATTAAAATATAGTAAAACGTGTGAAAAAGAACCTGCCTATGACGGAATCCTGTCTTAACCTGAAAAATATGTTAATCCCATGCAAAATGAATGTAATGAAATGCGTAAGAAAAGAATATATTATGCATTTACACCTGCTAAGAAGGGAACTTGTCTATAACGCATTTTTTTCTTTGCTATGCAATTCCGTCTTAGAAGATTTTACTGTATAGCATTTTTTTTTAGATTTTGAAGTCTCCAATACATGGAATATGGATTAACTATATTAATGATAACTGAAACATTTATATACAACAAATAGCGATACATTAAAAAAATAAATACCGCAATAACTTCCATAAAAATGAAAACTATAAATATAACAATAAAAAGCAAAGGTAAGTATTTTGGGTCAGAATTCCTCGTAAGAGGCAAATTTTCAACCAAATCGTCGTAAAAATCAATGTTTTGTAGAAATTCATTCAGGCCGGGCCGGGTTCGGGCCGAGATTTAACTTTTGTCCGGGCCGGTCTCGGGCCGAACTTTTAGCTGTTATACCGGGCCGAGTCGGACCAATAATTTTTTCTCTACAGGCCGGGCCAGACTCGGACCGAAGTTTTAACTTTTATACCGGGCCGGGCCAATGTTTTTTTTGTGTGGGCTGGGCTCGGGCCGAACTTTGAATTTTAATACTGGGCCGGGCCTTGAACTTTTGGCACCAGCAGATCTCTACCATAGACTGCATATAGTACAGGGACCTCCGTTCCAAAATACTGTTTCAACTACATTTCTTTCTATATATCCTATTGTAAACTATATTGATTTTTTAAACGATATGTATTTGTATGTAAATATCTGAATTATTATTAATACCATTACACGGCTTGGAGACCTAAAAATCTGAAAAAATCCATATCGAAAAACCTTCTACGGCGGAATCACATAGGAGAGAAAAAAAATCGTTATAGTTTAGTTTTTTTTTTTTTTTTTTTTTTTTTTACCAGGTTTGTGTAGTCTCTTGCAAAGTATTTTTTATTTTCAAACGAATTATTATATCCATTTTGCACCGATCAAGAAATATTCCCGTTTAAAACAGGATTTCGTCATAGACAGATTCTTATAACATGTTTTACAGTACTGTATAACTATCCTCCCCCCTAGAAATGTAAATGTATTATTCTTTAAAGAAAATTTTAATTGTAGAATAATGGTAATTTAAAAATATATGTATTTTCGGCAAAAATTGTTGATCCAAAGAGGTTGTTCTTTAAAAAGATTTTTGTGCGAATCAGACAGGGACAGATCAATGATTTTCATACAAGCACGGGCGACCGGGCCAGAAAATTTCTGTCGGTGCAGACTTCTAGGAATAATAATGCAAGGTTCCGTAATACGTTCGGTTCGGCGCGGCCCGAGCCTCCAGAGAAAGCAAGGCCCAGGCACGACCCAGAAAAACTGATGATCAAACTCGACCCGTCCCGAGTCCGTTTAGGCCTCTAAATGGGAAAAGCGTGTTCTTAACGGCTGGAAAAATTTAAAAGTACGTTATGAAAAAAATTGAGTTTGAGTTGTAAATTTCGTTCAAACTCACGGATTTTTTTAGCTTTCGTTCAGTTCACGTTCGTTTATCTAAAAGTGAGTCAAGTTGAACTCAACGTTCACAGAAATTGAACTAAGTTCGTGAACTTTCGTTCAATGAACGCCCTCATACCCAACACTGGTTGTTAAGGTAGTGAGCTTAGTTTTATTGTAATCTAAAAGATATGAATGGGATATTTTTCAAACTGTTTTGTCATCAAACATTTAAAAAAAGAAAGAAAAAGACAACTACCTTAGAAATTAACAAGATTGATCTGCAGATATTTCAGGTAATTTTTTTTTCATTCGATTTATGGATAGATACTTTTAAAATTACAAAAACATCGTGTATAAGTGTGCTCATGCACATTCTTGAGTATTTCCCAATGTTATGTGTCATAGTATGTCAACTTCATTGTTTTTGGCTGTGGCCTGTATGAATTAAACTTTTCAAGTACTGTTTACATGAATAAGAATGTTTTACATGCATATGTACTTATTTTTTTTAAATTCGTTTCAACATAATTGAGTTTTACTGCATATAATATTCTAACGTGTTGGGTTATAAGTGTTGCATCGGCGCGTGCGTAAGTGCTCATACTGCTCATTCAGTGGGGGAGGGGGTGGGAGGAGGATTCAAAATATTTTCAGGCTTGACCAAATTTCAAACTTGCACCCATGGATCCCTGTAATCGCAACACTTATTATATCTGCTGTCACATGCAAAGTGTCTTTAAAAAGCTGTTAGAGAAATGCTACCATTATGTTTACATCTCTTTTTCGTTTAGGTCTTAAAAATATTAATTTAGAAAACTTCTGATACTTACTTTTAAATAAATGGGTATGAGTAAAAATGGAAACTCATAAAGTCGTTTAAAATTATTACATTTTCAAATTTTGGAAACACTGTTTACGAAACTGACGAATATTGAAGAGATCTTAATCTGAACATAACTTGACAAAAACTGTACTATCAACTATATAAAAGAACTGTAAGAAATGAAGATTTAAACACAGTTTGCTATGCACATAACAGCTGTGTAAAAATACTTTGCATATGATTATAGCTGTGTTAACTGTAGAAATTAAAGTAAAATGTGACAAGTATTTATTACATATGAAATAAATAAACCTATTTTATTAATTTCATTGTAATTTCTTCTGTAAACTTTTGAAAATTCTTAAATAATCATATGGTATTTAATTTATATTTCAGATGCAGATGTGTGTGAAGTCACTTCTGGATGTAAAGTGAGAGGATGTAAGAAAAAGAAAGTTCAAAGTCTATAATTTCCCTATTCACCCAATTCTCCACTAAAAAAACTTGTTCAATCTTTTTTTAAGTTTCTGAGCTTGTGTACAACAGCGCAATTTTCTTATTTTCACATGCAAGTTACAAGATAGAATTTAGACATCCGTTTCTTAAAAGGTAGCAAGTTTTTGAAATAAAACATTCTTATTATTGCAAAAAGTTCGTCTGTTGTATATTTTCAGCATGATTTTTTTAAAGCATCTTAAAGCTTCTTAAAGCATCAACAAGGAATTTAAATGATTTTATGATAATACATCATTGTTAAAATTTGAAACGTTAGTTCATAACTTCTGTGTTCTATAAAGAAAAAGTTCTGCAGGCAAATCTTTATCGGAATGTCTAATTTCTATTCATTACAGTAAAAGGTTTGGTCTATTAAATGCCATTATATTTCAGTAAAAAGGAAAGAAAATGTATTTGTATAGATAATTATAAAAAATACATTTGAAATACAAATACTGGTTATTTCTGGATTTAGACTTTAGAAAATCCCTTTTTTACATCAATTTAAAAAATATTTGTCATTCCATATTAAAAAAAAGAAACTCTTATATGTATTGATTAAAAAGTTCTTCTACATGTGAGATAGAATACGTATAAAGGATATCTTTAAAAATCTAATTTAACTTTGAACCAAGAATTTCATTGGAGAATTTTGCAGTAAAGTATCTACGCAGAAATTTAGTTTTAGCATGCAGCATCATACAGGCGGTAAGAAAAATCATTTCACTTCTGGCATCTGCAATAAGAGACTTTCTGGTATATCTTCATTAAATAGTTTTTTCATCACCTTTCTTTGATGTCTAAGAAACGGTTTCTGAAAATTATTATTTAAATGTCTATTTATGTTCTATTAAAGAGAAGCCTTTATTTTTCTGAATAGTTTAACTAAGAATTTTCTTGATAGCATAATTTATATAGGTATCATTGTGTTCATACTAATGAGAAACTTTTCATACTTGAAATGGATAATACAGGATTTTTTCCAAAAACTAATAAAAGTGACAAACTGCGAATCCATAATGAAGAAAAACTATTCACATGCGATGTGTGCAGTAGAAGGTTTTCCCGTAAATTTTCTTTAAATGTTCACCTTCTTCTTCATACTGAAGAGAAACATTTCTGTTGTGAGGTGTGTAACAAAAGATTTTATCAGAAATCTAATTTAAATACCCACCTACGTGTTCATTCTAAATCAGATACTTTTACTTGTGAGGTTTGTCACAAAGGATTTTCTCGAAAATGTCATTTAAATTCCCATCTACGTGTTCATACTAATGTAAAGCCTTTTACTTGTGATGTGTGTAACAAAAGGTTTTCTCTAAAATGTTATTTAAAAGTCCATCTGCGTGTTCATACTCATGAGAAACCTTTCTCTTGTGATGTATGTAATGAAGGGTTTTCTCAAAAATCTAATTTAAACGTCCATCTGCGTGCTCATACTGAAGAGAAACCTTTCTTTTGTGAGGTGTGTAACAAAAAGTTTTCTCAAAAATCTCATTTAAATGCCCACCTTCTTATTCACACTAAAGAAAAACCTTTCACTTGTGAGGTGTGCAGCAAAGAGTTTTCATTTAAAACTAATTTCAATAGACATTTGCGAATTCATACTAAAGAGAAACCTTTCTCTTGTGAGGTGTGTAACAAAGGATTTTCTCAAAAAACACTTTTAAGTAGACACCTGCGAATTCATACTAAAGAAAAACCTTTCTCTTGTGACGTGTGCAGCAAAGGGTTTTCTCTTAAAACTAATTTAAATAGACACATGCGAATTCATACTAAAGAGAAACCTTTCTCTTGAAAGGCGTGCAACAAAGCTTTTTCTGAAAAATCTCATTTAAATTGGCATCATCCTATTTATTCCAAAGTGTGAGACTTCTTTAGCATATTTCACATACACTTAATTTTATCTATCGTGATTATGTCTAAAAAAAAACCTTAGAGTGTGCTTCAGATTTTTAAAATCAAGTTTGAATTTAAGCATATGTAGTCATTAATTTTTCTTTTATAATGCCTCTAATTCAGTATTTTCTTTTAGAATATAACATATTTATTTTAAGGTGTAACTATTTATTCATGATGTAAGCCTATTAATAAAGCATTTATGCCGTGATTTATTTTAAAATTGGCAAAAGAATTCCAAGACCTTAGTTTATAAGTTATTGTTAGCATTTCTGTAATGATTGCACAAATATATAAAACTATTTAAAAAAGCAAACACAGTTTTAGTTAAATAATCTGGTACTACTTGATTATCCTGTCGACCAAAGAACTATCGCCAAACTATAAGATTAAATGCCAGTAATGGATGATCATAAATGTCACATTCACTTGATATCAAACACGTTACACTTGTTTGTAACATCGTCAAGTGATTTTTAATTCGATGTTTTATTTGACTTTTTATCAATGTTGTACTAATTTATCTGTTCTTTCATTAAACTAAAAATTATGTCGATTTGTATAATTTAGCAAAATTGGTCGACTGGATAAATAAAAATCTTTATCATATAATGTTATTCCTATTACCATTATTTCAAAGTTGAACCAGCGGAAAAATATTGTACTGATAAAAGTTGAAACGTTTTTTTAATGATTTTTCTTGTTTATCTGAAACAGAAAATGTATGGCCTATCCAGTAGTTTGAAAGTACACTTAGCAAGTGGATGGCCTACCCAGTGGTTTGAAAGTACACTTAGCAATTGCATAACAACTTCCAAATGAAAGGAATGGTATCCCGATTATAAGTGACTCTCAAAAGTAATAGGTATACCATTTACTTTGGCAATCATCATTAAATAGTGTAACAGTCATTTTATTCATTTTGCTTTACAGCAGAGTGTTTGTTCAATGTGAGTAAACCTGTGGCAACTTACCGGATCATCCATACCTATTTCAGACAACTGAAAAGACTTTTTTTATAAAGTTTTTCGAACTCTTATCAAATACTAAATTAAATTTGTTTACCATTTCTCAGTCTTTAATACAGTAAAACCACCTTAAATCGATCACGTTCCGTTCCAATAAAAATTGGTCGCTTCGAGAGGTGGTCTCTTAATGGAGGTCATGTTTAAACCTAGATTTTAATTGTTGAAAAAATACATCAATTAATGTTACTAAAATTTATTTTTCACATCAGAAAAAATTTAAGTATCATAACAAAAGTTAATTACATAAGGTAATTACTGCAGAGTTTAAAAAAGGAATATATTGACGCTTGCTTTTAATTTACGCTTTTATCTTTCATTTCCAAGTCCTTTCAAAGTTCAGTAAATAAATGATTTTTTTTGGGGGGGGGGGGCGGGAACATATAAAGACGATTTCATTAATTTATCTATTTACTTGAGAGTTTCCTAACAGAATAGGGCAAGGGAATTTATTGACCGTCATTCTTAATTCGTCATCAGAGTTAAATTCGTTGCCTAAAAAGGTTAAAAGGCACATAAAAGTTACCGGAATAAAAAAGAAATCTAAACTTAGTTTAGAAGTTTGATGAATAATTTTCCCTCTGGAATTATTTTTCTAATAAACCTTTTTCCAAGCGAACAGGAGAAAACGGATCTTCAAAGAAATTGGGCGCTCATGGAGGAAGTTCAACTGGGATGGTCTCTGAATGGAGGTAAAATTAGTATTGAGCATATGGGTATAAATTTCGTTCCATGAAAAAATGATCGTTCAGGGAGGTGATCGCACAGGGAGATTTCACTGTAGTTCATTCGATGCTTTAACAGTTTTCTTGGAGCACGAAACAAAAAAAATATTTTTCTTTCGATTATTTATTACTTCATGAAAATAGATATCAACAATGAAGAAACTTTTTGGCTTAGTGCCTCTGTAGGCGCACAACTATCTCTTGTGGCCTTGTTTGTATAATTTAATCACACCACCTTTGATTATAGGTTGTTTGTGTAATTTGTTTCTACAGTTCTTTCTTATCTCCTTTATGTGGTAGTTATCTCCTTATTGAAATCTGTGTTATTATGGATTTACTTCATTCATTTATATTTGAAGTCTTTATAAACGATATTTATAAAAAAAAGCAAAAAAAAAATTCATTATTTAGAAAAAGAGAACAAACAATGTTTCTTTTTTCCAGTTTGACATTTCTCATCCCTGTAATGATTGCATAAATATATAAAACTATTTTAAAAAAGAAAACACAGTCTTGGTTAAATAATCTGGTGCTACTTGATTATCCTGTCGATCAAAGAACTATCGCCAAACTATAATATTAAATGCCAATAATGGATGATCATAAATGTCATATTCACTTGACATTAAACATGTTACACTTGTTTGTAACATCATCAAGTGATTTTTAATTCGATATTTTATTTGTATTTTTATTAATGTTTTACTAATTTATCTGTTCTTTCATTATTTAAAATAAAAAATTACGTCGATTTGTATAATTTGGCGAAGTTGGTCGACGGGATAAATCAAGTAGTACAAATAATTTTCTATAAACATAAATAAATGTTGCTTTTAATATGATTTTTCATGTAATTTATAGGAAACATTCTTAAAATATACACACGAAAAGTGCTGTTTTACTTACTTATTTACCACTATGCGGATATGTGGCGCTTTGTAATAGAAAATAAAGTTTAAAAAATACAGAATCCGTACAGATCTGAGAAAATAAAATTATATTTTATTCAGCACATTTAACGATTTAATTAAAGGTTTATTAATATGGCAAAAGTAATAAAAAAAGCAATTTAACAAATTACAGCGACCATTTGGAAAATGATTTTTTCAAAGACTAAAATTTAAGACATAAAAAATCGCACAGGGTTGATCATACATTATGTACGCCATGAATTAAACATTAACATTCCTGGACCCATCATGGAAAAAATTTTAAAAGAAATTTCAGTTTTACAATTTTCGGTACTGTAAATTTTTTAACTTCTACGGACTTGGTCATACATTACATACGCCATGGATTAAACATTAATATTCCTGGACCGATTTTAAATGAAATTTCATTCTTAAACTTCTAAACATCTCACAATATTACTTTTTACACCGTCGTATAGAGAAAAAAAATGTACTTTTAAATGCAATTTGTTTGAAGGCTGTATTTAAATTTGTTTCTGAGTTATTAATTTTTTTTGTAGTTTTTATTACTTTTTTGTCATAGTGGCAACAGAAGTATCCACCTCTGTTGAAAGTAAAGGGAAAATACAGATTACTGTATAGACCCATCAGAAAACGAATAAAATGTGGGATTCAACTAATAAAACGCTTCAGATATGTTTTTGATTTGCTACTCTGACCGAGGACAATAACCATTTTTCCAAATGATTAAAAAAAAAAGAAAAAAAAAAAATCATGAACAAATTTTAAAAGAAATTTCAGTTTTACAATTTTCGGTACTGTAAATTTTTTAACTTCTACGGAGCTGGTCATACATTACGTACGCCATGGATTAAACATTAATATTCCTGGACCGATTTTAAATGAAATTTCATTCTTAAACTTCTAAACATCTCACAATATTACTTTTTACACCGTCGTATAGAGAAAAAAAAATGTACTTTTAAATGCAATTTGTTTGAAAGCTGTATTTCAATTTGTTTCTGAGTTATTATTTTTTTTGTAGTTTTTATTACTTGTCATAGTGGCAACAGAAGTATCCACCTCTGTTGAAAGTAAAGGGAAAATACAGATTACTGTATAGACCCATCAGAAAACGAATAAAATGTGGGATTCAACTAATAAAACGCTTCAGATATGTTTTTGATTTCCTACTCTGACCGAGGACAATAACCATTTTTCCAAATGGTTAAAAAAAAAGAAAAAAAAACAAAAATTTACGTAAACACTGATAAAGTTTCTTTATCAGCAATTTCATTCACAGAGTCCCAAAGAAAAATAATGTCTTGTATTTAAATTTCACGTAACATATTTTGGCCCAGTGCCAGATTATTGGAATTTAAATAACAACGTGTGTCATTCAGAAATAATGTGATTGAAAGTTTTGTGTAATACACTAGCCTCCAAAAGTTAAGGAACAGGGACTGGAAGAAAGCTTTCTATTGTAAACGGTTTGTCGAATATCTACCAAAATTATTGGCGAATTGTTCTCGAACTTCTGGGATGTAAAGAGCATGTTTGATTTCATATTTCTCGGTGAATATTTAGTCGGGAGGACAATTAGGGGGTTAATAATAAAGTAGTATTTGCAGTCACCTATGTAAAAGAAATTGCTGAAAATAGTTTATCACTGTGTTAAATATATATGTGGGTCCTGTTCAATGTTTGTATGTACTTGTGTAAGCATAGTGCTCACATTCGTGAAAATGCTATTGTGTCTGTGAAAAATTGAAAAGTTTTTTGTTTATAACCTATAGAGTTTTTACACAACTTTCCAAAAACCTAACAAAGAACAGTAGTAACAGTATACTGCAATTAAAACATGAATATATTGAATATTTGATGAGATATGGGTATTGGAATGAAATAATTTTTAACTGTGCATGCATTGAAGATTTCAAATTTTTTATTTCACAATTTGGTAGTCAGCTATTTTGGGCACTTCTATAAAAAGTCCAGTCAAATATTGTGAAAACTCAGAAAGATATAGTGAGTTGTTTGAAAACTTGTGGAAAATCCGTTACAGTAACACTATTTTTAGAAAGCAACTCACGATATCGCCCCTATCTTTGAGAATTTTAGCGATATTTAACTGGACTTTTTATATAAGTTGCCCTAAATAGCTGACTACCAAATTATAAAATAAAAATTTTAGAATCTTCTACGCATGCATAGTTAAAAATTATTTTATACAAATGCCCATATATCATCAAATATCCAACATATTTATTGTTTTAATTGCGGTATACTGTTTCTACGGTTGTTTATCAGGTTTTCGGAAAGTTGTGTTAAATTTGGTTGAAAACTCTGTATTCTATAAACAAAAAACTTTTGAATTTTTCGCAACATCTTCACAAATATGAATGCTATGCTTGAACAAATGTACACAAACGTTGAACAGGACCCAAATAGTCATTTAAAACAGTGACAAACCATTTTCAGCATTTTCTGTTGCATATGTGATCGCAAATATTATTTTACTATTACATTTATTATTAGCCCCCCAATTGTTCTCCCAACTAAACCTTCATGGAGAAATATGAAATGAAACATGTTCTTTACATCCCAGAAGTTCAAGAACAATTCGTCAATAATTTTGGTAGATATTCGACAAACCGTGTGCAATGGAAAGCATCCAGTCCCTGTTCCTTAACTTTTGGAGGACAGTAGATCAGTTACAGTTGACGTCACACCCTAGCAATTACCTTGAGAACCTTTGTTTGCCCGTCGGTTTTTCCTCCACTTTGAATGGCTAAACGATAATATTGGCTAAAAAATCAGTGAATTTGGTTGTTTAGTGTAAAATTGATTGGTATGTAGTCACGTGGTTGAAACTGATTATTTAGCCAAGTGTGAGGAGTTATTTGTGAAATTCTTTTACCATTGTGGCATCAGCCTCTCTTCGTGCTTTTAAAACGCACAAAAATTGTGTAAAGTTCTTGTTTTATTGTCTGTTTGTTCATTAAAAGCATTGGTTGAAAGGTTTGAGAAAACAGGCTCTGTAAAAGTTCATACAAACAGAAGACACAAAGTCGTATCACAAGACACAATCTAAGAAGTTGCAATGGCGATGTCGGTAGAGCATAGGACAATATTTCAAGCAGTTCCAGCGCTCGTTGTGTAGCTCAGAATATGGATATTGTACAATATGGTAAATCTTACAAAATATTAACCCCCTTACCTGTGGAATGTATTTAAGAAAAACGTGCCAAAAATGGATTTTTTTCCCTCTGAATGGTTTGAATGAAATTTGGGAAGAACTGCAAAATTACAAAAATCCGACAAATGGCGCGAAACTGTCGAACTTTTCGCGGGAAAGCATCGCCATCTATTGGGAAAATGGTAAATTAGATATTGGACGGACTGAGTTCGGGTTTCACATAATTGAAACACCGATTTTTCTCTTGCCCGAACTCAAGTCGGGCATTCCAAAATTGGCGCATTAACGTAGCCCGAACTGATTTTGGGCATCACAAGCAAGGAGTTAATTACTTCTATCTGTACAAGTTCAGGCGTGTGCAAGTATTACATCACACTGTCCATAATAAGGCATTGACTTTTGCTTTTTCCTTTCTTGTCAAAATAGAGGTGGATAATTCCTGGCCGTGTAAATTCTTATGGCGTGATAAGGCCCATTTTTACATGAATGGATGTAGACCCTGAACTACTGAAATAAGATGATTATGGTTAGTCTAATACAAAAATAATGCACTTTTAGATTCTAAACTATTTTACAAATTTTCATTTCATTTACATTTTCCTTGAGAATTTTATGTTTCAGTTTCATATATAAATTTTGTATCTTATCAGAAGTTGGAGGATGACACTGCCTGAGTTAAAACAAAATACAATCTCAAATAATAATAATAGTAAAACAATTTTTAAATTTAAGTATTTTTTTCTATTCAAATACGAAAATTTCTGCTTTTATTTACCCCTTTCCTTATAAAAATACAGAAAATTCATTAATCTAACATAAAAATTAAATCACTGAAACTTAAATCATAAAAATTAAATCACTTTATTACAAAAATTTCCTGAAATTCTACAATATCCAAAGTTACATTTTGGTCAAATCACAGAGTTGTTCCGGTAACTGTGCTGTGTGTAACTATCTTTTTTTAAAAACTGATATTTTACGTATCTCCCTTTTCCCTTAAAATACAAAAAAAGTTCAAGAATCAAATCTTGAAATTGCCCGAAATTCCAAACCAAAAGATGGAAAATTTTTCCAATAGAAAAAATCTGTTCCATTTCAAATCACAAGTGTGTTCCGGCAACTTAATGCGTCTGCTTTTTATATTTGACAAATTGTTTTCTGAGTGTTTTCATAATAACAACTGTGCTTTCTAAAAAAGATTGAAATACGAAATAATGAGGAAAATAAACGCTTTATTTATTAAGTGAGCATTATTGTTATGATAATGCTGTTAATAATTTCGAAAAATTATGCTTGCTTATAAAATATTTTCTTTGTTTGTCTTGGGTAGTTTAAGTAAATTTTACACATTTGGATTTTAATATTACATTTATAATAAAGAATATCGCACGATACATTAAAGAACTAAATTTCCAAAATGTAAAAACTTTTGGAAATTTGAACTGATTAATTAAAACTGTCAGCATTTTGAACTATATACACAGTGACTCAACTATACAACTTCCTCAGTAATACTACATTCAGATTAAGGCTCCTGTTCCTGCAGGCAAAGACACTCGAGAGCTGATGCTAAACCTCTGGAGAGGTTATTTTCTAATATCTCGTTTGCATTTCAACATTTTTAAATATTTTTTTCAGTTACTTTCACTTTCGAAACTGGCTCCGAAAATGAAAGTGTCATTCTAAAAAATATCTGCAACCAAAATCGAAAAAAGTAAAAAAAAGAGCAATGTAGAGATGGATCTTGGCTATACAATGCAAAAAAATTAAAAAAAATGTCGAAAGGCAAACGAGATATTAGTAAATAACCTCCCAATAGTTATAGCATTAGCTCGCAAGTGTTTTCGCCTGTAGGGCGCCTTAAGCTAGACAAGAGCCTTAAGCTAGACAAGTCCTTTAACTTGAAGTTTTTTGAAGTGGACGCCCCGGAAACAAAATTTTTGAGCAAGTTTCTGAAACTCACTTAACCATCAGTTGAGTGGAACTCTGCCTTCTGAATTCTTTTTCTTATTTGAAACAGCTCTTAAATTTCGAGTTGAGTTCTACAAATAATTAATCAGCTTTTTCGAATGTTCCTTTGAATCGTTTATCTAACACGCCGCAAAGAATAAAAACAATGATAAACTATGCATGGTCAGAAGTTGTAGTGGCAAATTTAACAGAAGTTAAGTCTCTTAAAATGTTTTGTAATGTGAACAGGTGAAGTCAAATTCCGAGTTGTCCGTTTCAAAAAAGTAACTTTCATAACTTGAACGCAGTATTATAAAGTCAACCCTCTTTAATAAGGGAACGCCTTTCATCTGCAATATATATTCTTTTGTAAGTAATGAAATTTATAGATAAGATTGTGAATAAACTCGACAGTGGTAAACTTTTTTTAGGAAAAATGTTTTGTTAGCCTTAATTTAATCGTATTTCGAGTTTATCCCTTGTCACTTTTTCAACTATAATTGAAACAATAATTTAAAAAAACTATATTTTTTTTATTAGAACAGTCTTATTTTTCAACAGGAATTTACGTTTTTGCTTAACTTTCAAGATAGAATTTAAAACATAAAATTATCGAAACAAACAGTAATTACATCAATATTAAATAAGTGACATTTTTCACATTGCTAACTAAGCGTAAACCAACAATAGTGAAAAATGTCTAAGCCGGGCATCGATTATAAGTGTTCATCTATGCTAGGCTTTATTTCGTCTCATGTTTGCCGGAGGTTTGTGTGCTCATGAACACTTCTCCATCTTGTGCTGCGGTTGCAGCCTTACCGAAATTTAACAGTGAAAAATGCCATACTGGGTATCGTCCTCGTAGCTTAATGGAAGAACATTGGAGCGTTATTCCAAGGATTCGAGTTCAATTCCCGGCTTGGACATTTTTCACTCTGTTGGTTTACGCTTAGTTAGCAATGTGAAAATTTTCATGTATTTAATATTTAATAATTTTGGGCGTAATTTCACTGATGACAGATAATTGAAAAATTAATTATACCTATAAATACAGGGTGTCCATAATTAAACGACCCTACTTTAAAGTTGTCTACATACGAAACTATTGGTCAGAAAGTTGGGAAGCTTTGTGACTGAGATAATAAAGAAATGGGAATTTGTTTGAGTGAAAAAATAGTTCAAAATTTCGCCACCAGATGGCGTTTTCCAATAAATTACACATTTAGCCACCGCCCACTGAATACAAGGCCTGAGTTCTGAGGAAAAAAATGGCGCCTGTCGTAGGCAGATTTTTTTTTTCAGAGTTTCTACGGTCCATTCAATTCGAACACCAATAATTTTTTAAAGTTTTTACGCTTTTTTTTTTCAGGGGGCGGTCTGTGTATTTGTCTTATTTAATCCGAGAAAAGTAAAGCGTAAAAACTTTTAAAAATGTGTAATTCAATAAAAAACACCCTCTAGTGGCGAAATTTTGAACTAAAAATTTTTTTTCGCTCAAACAAATTCCCATTTTTTCATTATATCCGTCACAAAATTTGTACATTTTATTTAAAACTTATTAGTACTTTCAAGCCTTTCCAAGCCCTTCCTCAGAGAATATTTTAATAACTAATTGCTATTTATTTATACTAATATGTCACTTCGTTTTGAAGTTGAGAGAGCCAATGATTATTAGAGTTGAAAGTGAGTGGTGTAGCCCTGGAAAAAAAGTTTGTGGGGGGACGCTCATAGTTTCGAACATTAGGGTCTGTATGCTTAACACCGATTGCAACTTGATTTTGAATCTTGCGTTTCATTTACTATTGCCGAGAACAGTAATTAAAAAAACTAAATTTTCATTTTAAAAAGTAAATTAAATTTAAATTAATTTAATCAAATTTTGTTTATCTGGCGTGCTTGAAATACCTTGCTATGGAATTAAAAAATGTAAAACCCTATTTCAAGTCTGCAGGGCTTAATTTCTAACAAATAAAGTACCGGGGGCCTAATATTTTGCGGTATCGGTACAACAGCCGTACCGTCTCCCTCCCCTTCTGTCACTCCAATCTGCGCATTTATATTTTGTACTTTATTCGCGAAATTTAAAGCATTTTTTTTTCTTTAGCAAAATAAAAATTTTAAACAATTAAATATGTAATGATTATGATTCGGGAATAGCGTTAACACAAAAAAAGGGATAGTTCGCAGCTATGCATTTTTAAGAAATGAATTAATTTTATAGAAATTAATATTTATATACTGAAGAATGGAACAATGTTTTATAATGTCCTATAAAAGGTGCATAGCTTAAACTATAATCGATTCCTTCTGCATAACAATCTTTTGTGCTGAGTCCCTGAAAATCAGATTAAATAAAAAATTTGACACCGTTATCAGAAAGAATCGATGCTTTTATAGAAAAAGGGGAAACACTGCTCGATTGCTTTCTATCAGATTAACAATATATGGCAATTGTATCTACTTATAAACGAAAGAAGACCACATGCGCTTGACCTGGTCGTCAGTACTGCTTCTTCCACTACGAGAATCCATCATCAGAACACCGATCTGCATGACATACACATTTTGCATTCAAGGATAAATTTCACTAGCACTAACATTATCCGCCGTTAAAAATTGCACGGCCACGATTTGACACTGTTTGGGGGCATCCATGATCCGAATAATGCCTTTTAAAGTGCTCCCACTCTGTCACACACGCATCTGGCGGGATCTGATGATATCGTATGCATTCCCAGCACTCTGTGCCCTCTATAAGAGTATGCGCAGTTATCTTTCTCTTCAAATGGCGGAATTATTACAGCAATGCCACTTTCATTTGGACAACCCATATATTACCATTTAAATAAAAATACAAACTACTGTTAAAAATTTACTTAAAAACAAAATAATAAAAAAGGCTGAGATGATATTTTCTATAATATAATACCGATTCTTCCTTAACTAAAGCATCGATAAAATAGTTGGTACATAAAATTTTGCCAGTGCATTAGTGCAATTGATTACTCTTCAGTGCAATTAAGTTAAATTTAGTGACAAATTAGCTTTTAGTTGCTCTATTTGGCAACAGATGGCGCCACTATGCATTATGTGTTGTAAATTTAGAATTCTGCCAAAAGTTTTTAGTTTGAGTGTTAAGCAAGGACTGACAATGTTTACAAAGCATAAGGGAAGCCTTGTTTTATACAAAGTTTCATGTAAGATGAAAGTATTTTTTATTACAAATTGGAATTTATTCTGGAGAGCTCCTATTTGTGAAAACAGAACTTTGCAACTGTATTTGTTTTCAACTGTGAAGTTTGTATTTGTAAAGATGTATGTTTTTTTATGATTGTGCATGTAAGAAAAATTTCACAAAGGATTCCTTTCTTTTAAAATTCTCTACAATTACTATAATTCATTACTGAATACTTACGTGGAGATGAAAGTTAAACAAAATTTTTCCAACAGAGTGAAAAGTACCCATGCCAGTATTCGATCCTGGAATCTTGGCTTCACGTACAATTCCTAAGCCACTTGAGCTACGCAGACAAACTGACCCAACACAATTCACTGACATGTAAAAATGTAACACATCAATCCTGTGAACACTGCACATTGTACCTTCTAAAAACACTATACGCATGGAAACTCCATTCTCCAGTTTTTTCATCAATTGCAATGTACAATGTTTGCAAAAATGATAATATCAACAGATGAGCAAATTCAATCAGGCCAGTTTTGCTGTGAAAGAGCATTGGCACGTGAAGACAAAATCACAAGTTTTAAACTTGGCCTGAATATTTTTCAGCTTGCTGGTAAATTTTTGTTCAATTTTGACATCTAACCAAGTATTCAATAATATATGGTTGAACGTTAATGGCTTTGTATTGTATTTATTAATTTCATTCAGAACAAATGTGACAAAACATTAAAGTAGAAAGAGTCAGCAATATATCTATAATTTATTTATTTTATACAGGAAAGGTGATGGTAATTTATAAATCTATGAGAAATTGCATATTTATTAAAATGATAAGACTAAGAAAATTCTTTGATGCTTCACAGTCGTAATTTTATTTGTGCTTGTGAGAAATTGTATTTTTGATAATCCAAGAGAGGTTTTTGTAGCATGCATCATAAAAACTTTTTATTTACATCTTATATTCAAATGCTTCACATAAATGTATCATACTCTAGTGCAGAGTTTGCAAATGTGGTCAATATCAGTAACCTTTACCAGTAAATGTAGAGCAGGCATGTCAAACTTGTTTACCACCGAGGTTGAAATTAAGCAATGTATACAAAGTCGTAGGTCACATTACACAAAAAAGAGTGAAAAAGGAAAGCAGATTTATTTTATTACTACCACACTGAATGAAATTTGTCTATGAAAATATATCCCAGCTCAAAAAATATGGATATATATTATACCGCGAGACGGCAGCACAGACAATTACACGACTGAAATTCCAGAATTAGTTAAAAATCGATTTGCATATTAAAACGCAATCGGTCTGCCAAGTCATATCTTGATGGAAAACACCTGAAAACCCGATTTTAGCGGTGGACTCGTAGGTTTACCATTGTGTTTTCCTGCACCCAAAGGTATGAAAACATGGAGGACTGGGTGCAGGAAAACACAATGGTAAACCTACGAGTCAACCCCTAAAATTGGGTTTTCAGTTGTTTTCCACCAAGACATGACTTGGCAGACAGATTGCGTTTTAATATGCGAATCGATTTTTAACTAATTTTGGAATTTCAGCTGTGAACTGGATGAGGTGATTGTCTGTGTTCCCGCCTTCCGGTCTATACATAACACAAAATTTGAAAGCTACTGACTAGAAACTTTTAATAACACACCAGAAAACTTTTGGAGTTTTTCATCTCTTAACGCTTCCCTTAGGCAATGTTACCAGACTGCAGAATTTTTGTTATTCAAAATATCTACCGTAATATTCTAAATATCTATCTATTAAAAAGAAATCTTTGCTTTATTTAATCACAGAATATCTGTCATTAAATAAAACGCAGATTGCTATTTTGAAATTTGTGGTAGTATTTTGATTAAAAATTTCTACAACTTGGCAATATTGCTGCCATGGTTAGTGTGCAAATGTTTTTGTTGAAAGGATCATCAACCATGAACTGAATCAAAATAGGGAAAATGATAAAGTCTTGATGAGCTACTGATAAGCAGCAGGCTGGCATATTGTGTCCCGCATCTGACACACATCATCCGTGTTTGACATTCCTGATGTATCGATGTAATTTAAGAATCAATCTAGTATTTTGATAAAATATTAAGAAGAGGGACACTTCCACTCCGAGGTCAAAATGTTATGCGACAATAAATAATATATACGAAATACTCGGAAAATGTTATGTACATCAGAATGGTTTATGACACTACCATTTTTAACAGAAGGATAAACAATCGAATATACAGAACAGGACCTATTATCCGGAATCCTCAGGACCGAAGGCTTTCCGGATTTCGGGTCCTCCTGAATTCCGTAAAAAAATCGCCGGAAAAACGCAAATTTTTTCAAACGATCGAAAAAGCCTTTCACAATTTCGTCATAAGATCGCGAAAAAAACTGCAAATTTGTCAAAAGATCGCGAATAAAATTGAAAATTTCATCAAAAGTATGCAAAAAAAAAAAAAAAAAAAAAAAAAACGAAATTTCGTCAAAATCTCGCGAAAAAGAAATTTCTTCAAAGAATCGCGAAAAACATGCAAATTAAGTCAGTGGATCACGGGAAAAAAAATGCAAATTTCGTCAAAATCTCGCGAAAAAAACGCAAATTTCGTCAAAAGATAGCAAAAAAAAAAAAAAATTTCTTCAAAGGATCACAAAAAACCCCCTTAATTTCGTCAAAAGATCGTGTACAAACGAGAATTTCGTTAACAGATCACGGAAAAAACTCATACTTAGTGCCGAGGAGTCCCTCCCCCCCCCTCTTCTGTAAACTTTAAAAAAATTTGCTGTGGATTTCAGAATTTTTTCTTTTTTCTACTCAGAATCACCCCTGATTCAAGTAACACACTTGTGTAGCCATAATATTTTGTCAAAGTGAGAGAGGGAGGATGTGAAATATCGGACGATTTAAAAAAAAAAAAAAAAAAAAAAACGAATCGTAATATAAATTTCAAACTAAAATTTGACAAAAAAATGTTTTTTTTCTAATTTCGGTGGGTGGGGGGACCGTGTTCCCCCATCACTGATGTAACATATTTTAGTGGTTACACATTGCAACACAATATACCAAAAAAAAATTGGGAATCTGTAAAATTTTCGAAAGATTTCAAAATTTTAGTACAAATTTAGAAAATTTTCAAATTTTTCTTTCCGGATTTTGGGTCTTTCCAGATTTTGGAATTCCGGATAATGGGTCCTGTACTGTAATTTAAAAGATGAAAATAATGAGTTATTAGTCTAGAAATTAAGAATTTTTTTTTTTAAATAACGTTTTAATTCTCTTTTGGAGTAGCATAAATATTAAATGAAATTTCCAAAGCTATATGAAATAGTACTCCCATTCTTTCTTGTACCGTCAAATTTGTACATACAGTAAACTCTGTCTGAGGTGGAATCAATCAGGACCGAGAAAATTTTCCGTAGTAGACAATATTCCGCCTTAGACAAATTTTACTCTACGTCTATTGGTTTCGCAGGGACTTGAAATTCTTCCCGAGTTAGACAGATCTCCATCTTACACAGAGTCCATCTTACAGAGAGTTTACTGTAGTTGAATTTGATATAAGTCATGTCAATCTCAACCTAACAAAAGGCAAAAAATATATAATTTAGATATTGAATTTCATTATTATTTTACTTCAAACATATGAATTTTGAAACCTGTATCAAGAATCGCCGATTGCATTCATCACATTGAAAATGGTAATCAATTTTAGAAATTTAATAAAAGCTTAATTATAATAATAACAATTACATACAAATAAATTAAACATATAGAATAAAAAATATAAAAAGCACAGAGTTGTATAATATTTAGAGTATGGCAAAGTAGTGGGTGTTGATAAAAAGTTACAAAACAGGTGAAGGGGGCTATGATTAAAAAAAAAAAGTATCAAGATCCTTGCTGTAGTATCTTATTTCACTACACTTGCATCTACATAAAAAAGATTAGACAAAATGCAAAGAAATTTTACGAATATCAAAAGTTTTTCTATGACTCACAAAACACATTTGAGACTGATTAAGAAAAAGGTAATTTTTTATAAAGATCTGAGTGCTGGAAATAGTTGGATATCTGGATACAGGATAAAGTAGACGTGGGATGAATATTTAATTTCTTTTCCCTTGTGTTTTTCAAGAAGGCATATTGAAGTCATTTATATGAATAAGATTATGCCTGTTGAAATATTTTTTTCTCAGAAAATCGTTTGTTACACATTTCTCAAACGAAAGGTTTCTTATTAATATGGGTACAAGGGTGTTCATTAAATTTATGATAGTAAGAATATTTGTTGTGTATAGTACAACTGAAATGTTTCTCTTTCGTATGCAGAAAAAGTTGTTTACTCAAGTTAAATTCTTCAA
This sequence comes from Maratus speciosus, assembly GCA_963932465.1. Classification (NCBI taxonomy): domain Eukaryota; kingdom Metazoa; phylum Arthropoda; class Arachnida; order Araneae; family Salticidae; genus Maratus; species Maratus speciosus. The sequence goes on along the minus strand of OZ010799.1, from coordinate 445,826,316 downwards.
AAAATACTTTGCTGCATATTTCGCAACTGAAAGGTTTCTCATTTTTATATGTACAGAATTGTGTTTTAAAGTTTTTTTTCCAAAAAATATTTTATTGCATACCTCAAAATTAAAAAATTTCACATTTGCATGAATAGCAAAGGTCTGTTAAAATTACTTCCAGGAAAATAATTATCTACATATCTCATAATTAAAAGTTTCTTTATTTGTATGTGCACAAAGGGGTTTATTAAAGTTAATTTTCTGAAAAATTATTCAATTGTATATTTCACAGCTGAAAGTTTTCAGTTTTTATGGAGACTAAGGAAACTCAAGTTGATTTTCAGAGAATATTTTTTATTGCATATGTCAAAACTGAAAGATTTTTCGTTGATTTGCATGCAACAGTGTGTATTCAAGTAACTTTTCTGAGATAAAAGTTTTGTTGCATATCTTACAACTTAAAGGTATGCTTCCTGAGAAAATGTGTATTCAAGTTACTTTTCTGAGAAAAGTTATCGTTGCAGATTTCGAAAAATCTTTTGTAGTGTATCTCAAAAACGAATCTTTTAAAACTATGCGTGAGAAGTTGATTACTTAAGCCACTTTTATAAAACTTTACAGCTTTCTATCGAGACAAAACAATACTTGTTATGTAGATGCTAAGTTAAATCATCATTGAAAATTATTGTTGTTAAATTATTCACAATGATAAGAATTATGTTTGATATAAATGCAAGTTTAGTCAGTTATCAAGTCTCGTGAGAAAATCCTAATTATATTCTCTTTAATCAAATTTATGTCGATGTGAAAATACTAACTTAATAATGCCTTACATAGAGAAAAATTGTTTTGTTTGAAAAGAAAAATAAACACTCATTGTTGCATAGCATAGCTGATAAATGAGAAACAGTAGGTGTAAATAAATGCTTCAAATTAATGAGAAATAATAGGTACAAACAAGCATTGCCATTTCTTGGTAGGTTGACAACTAGATCATTTATATTGTTTTCCACTTTAGTCTTACTCAGAATTCTTCTTTTGATGTCACTTACCTGTGTATTTATCACCACCTGTCAGTACTTTTCTCTGAAAATAACTTCAGTAACTGATTTATCTGAAATAAGGAAAATACATTAATGCATTAATACATGGAAATTATTCCAGAGAGAAACATTCGCCTTGCATACAATATTTCAAATGAAAATCAAATTTCAAAGTAATTGCTTAAAAGGCGCAAAGGCCAACATAGTGAAAAAGATTCCAAGCCCGGACTCTAACCCGGGCCATCAGTATAGCGCACTGACGTTCTACCGACTAAACCACTTGGAACGATACCGAGCTCGGAAAATTTCTCACTATTTTATGTTGGCAAGGCTACAAACGCAGCACAAGATGAAATATATATCGTGAGTCACCGACCTGGGACAAATACGAAACATAGTTAAATCCAGCATCGATAGAAATTATATTAATACATGGAAATTATTCCAGAGAGAAACATTCGCCTTGCATACAATATTTCAAATGAAAATCAAATTTCAAACTAATTGCTTAAAAGGCGCAAAGGCCAACATTCCGAGCTCGGTATCGTTCCAAGTGGTTTAGTTGGTAGAACGTCAGTGCGCTATACTGATGGCCCGGGTTCGAGTCCGGGCTTGGAATCTTTTTCACTATGTTGGCCTTTGCGCCTTTTAAGCAATTACTTTGAAATTTGATTTTCATTTGAAATACATTAATGCAAATAGTTTTATGCTTTAATCAGACATAATTATTGATAAAGATTTATTACATTATTATGAAAATTTAATTGAATAATTTAACAATAATTGAAATTAATAAAATTTCATTAACAAAAATTCATTTTTGAAATATTATTAAATTTCATAGTAGTTAAATATATTTTTTAATTCCACAAGATGGGATAAACTAAAGGATTAAAATATTATGTAAAGCTCAATACAATGATAACAACTTCATGAATATACATTGATGTTGAAAAGTTATATACTTGGAGAATGTTAAATCCTTTCTTTAAACAGAGTGATATAGTACTGCCATTGCGAAAGCTGAAACAAGATTCATGACAGGGTTTGAAATAAGGTCCAGGATTGTGCAAGCTGCACACAAAATATGTAGCTGTCATATAATAAAAATGGGGGGTTTTGCTCCTTCAATTCTTTCTTAGTCTTTGATTCACACACACACACAATTCACTAATATTTTTATGCCTTCTTCTGCAGTGTAATTGTATCCAGGGTGTCGAGTATAGATGCCACATGCATTTTAATAACAAGAAGCCTATTATTATTCTTTTCTTTAGCTAATAAGCCTAAATTTCAGATACAGTAGAAGATCTTTATAACGCAACTCTATATAACACAATTCTCCATATAACGCACAACATCTCAGATGTAAACAATGATTTTTGCAGTTAAAAAGCAACTGCGTTTTCACATTGTAAAAAATTGCTACTCTCTAGATGACTAAATTTGATACATTAGTTCAACTTTATCTTTTAATTTAAGACCTTTTTACTGAAAAAATGCTATTATTACAACAAAAATTTTTGAAAATGTCTAATATAAGAGATGGTTGTGTCAGTTATATTTGGATCATGTTTATAACGTACATTTAACAATGTCTGACCTATATTATGCAAAAATTTATAATTTGGATAACTCTTGGTAACAAGGAATGCAGTATAAAAATATTCTAATGTATTTTGATATGTTTCAGACATATTTGGCCATGTTTACCAGGTGAATTTAATGATGTGATCCATATAACGCAAAATTCTATATAACGCACAACTTTGCATTTTTAGGTTTGCGTTATAAAGATCTTCTACTGTATAAATTTAGGCCTTCAAAAATAAATTCATGTTGAAATTGCCGGTAAATTGTGCGCGATTTACACAATATTTTACTGTATTCAGAAGAAGTTTTAAAGTGTAAAGAAAACAGTGATTTAAAATTCGTAGAATTTTGAAATCTGCAAAGATCTTAGTGCAGATTTTTGAGAGTGTATTGCACATAATATGACTGAATAAAGCAAATGATATTTGACAGCATTGTAACTGATTACAGTAAAGACGTGTCTGTAATAGTTTTAAAAAAAATTTAAATTACACTTCCACCCCCCCCCCCCTCCTTTAAGAAAATTGAAAAGTCCGCAAACTTTAACTAAAAACTAAAGGAAGATAATCTCGTCTGCAATTCAAACCCTGGTTGATATACCGTAAAGTACCGAAAATACACCCACCTATAGAAATTCTAATAATTTTAATAGAGGTTTATAATGGAAACTTTTGTGAAATGAATAGGAAAATTGGGAAGTTGGGGACATGTATTTGGAATTTATGAAATTTCTCAGGATTTATGCAATTTGGAAAATAAAATCAGATCAAATTAAAATTCCCTTTCATACAAGCTAAATACTTTCCATTAATAAAAATAACAAATTAATGAAACAAATTTACATAAAATAATTAATTTAAATATGAAAGAAATATGAACAAAAATTATAAAACTTGAGTTCAATATAAATATATGTTAAATATTAGAGCATAAAAATCAATGAAAGCATGATTAGTATAATATAGAAAACATATGTAATTCTGATGCAATGATATGAAAAGAGATTAGATCAAAATAAAATGCATACGAGATATTCTTTTAGGAGATATAGAAACGAAAATCTTAAGGAATTTCTTGAAAAAATAGAATCATTGACAGCTTATAAATGGCGTTTTTTCAAAAAAAGGAAAAATTCACATAAATGAGGGTAGGGGGACTTACTTTCCGTACTTTTATGGTAAACTATTTCTGATGACAACATTCCATTTGCTATGTGCATGCAAAATGCACAACGATGAATTTGGTATGATTCAAAAGGTTTAGAATAGGATTTTGAATACTTATATTTTGTTAAAATGTTCTCTTTAATTAAAAATTAATAAAAAATGTGTCAAAAAAAATAATCTGAAACATTTCTATGCAACCGCCTTGCATGGGTCTACAAGTAGGAAGTAAAAAAAAAAAATAGTAAAAACAGAGATGCATTAGAAAGAACAGCATAGAGGAAAATTGATATCATCTAAAGAAGTTGGTTTCCAACTTTTTATTGTTTATGCCCCAACGAAGCATCTGTAAACCCCCCGCCCCCCTCTTCACACACACTTTATAAAACATATATCTCTTATTATTTAAAAATGAACTTTATTCAACTAATAGAAGCGTAACACAGCCTTAACAATAACTTATTAATTTCCTATTTTTTAACTTATCAGAGAGATGAAATTTTTGTCATATGTGTTTTTAATCTAGTAATTTCTGGCCTATAATCTGCTGCAACATATAATCCGCAGATGCAATTTTTCTTTTCACCAGAAAAACTTTAGCAGATAAAACCGCACCGTCCTATAATCCACATTATTGGCGAATCGAATATTGGATTCATCAATATTAAATTCATGGCCTGCTGCTCTGTTTCCCATATTTTCTCCATTTTCTACAACTTTTAGTTTGAATTCAGTGGTATAACTCACACGTTTTTTGCAAGGCATGTTTTCAAAGATGCACTGACATTATAACTAAAGTAATTGCGATGGCAGCAAAAAGCTCTTACTGTTCAAAAACCCTGTCATTTCTTTCCTGTGTAAGCTTGCTTGTTACAGACCATACACCTAATGAGTACGAGTACAAGTGCATCTAAGCAGGCAGACAGATTAAGCGATTGCATGGTGCTGCCATCTATTGGAAAAGTAGCAAACAAAACTAAGAACATGCTTAAAATTGTCCTTTTTTTTTTAAAAGTAACAGCAACATAAAAAAAAGATAATCCGCAGCAGCCGATTATCCGCATCACCAAAATGTTCACTGTTTAGGCAGATTATCCGTGGATTATGGGCCGGAAATTACGGTAATTCTATAAATGTAAAATACTGCAAAATCCACTTTAATGTCAAATAGAGTTTTATTGTTCCTTTCCAACTTACCCCAATCTTTAACAAAAGTGTTACATGGCCTGCATTTTTATCTTCACAAGATGCTTGAAGAGACTCATATATTTACCATTAAAATTGGTAACACTGACACATCTTACAATTCATTTTAGTAACTTATTAAGAGTTGGTGGGAAAGTTTTGGACACTAAATTTCCTTTTTATGGATAAAAAGGTACACAAGAATCATTTCAAGATTCTGATTAATCTTTACTTTTTCTTTTAAATTTTCAACCATATAACTGCTTAACCCATTTTAGGCCAAGCATAGAAATTTTATAAAATGTGGTATTATTTTCTTTGAAATATGCTTAAATTACATTCATTAAGACAAAAACAAAACTTTCGTGCATGAAAAATAATAAAAACTAAAACTAAACTCTGTGGCTTTAGAATCCAAGAAGGATCTGGGCCGACAGTGCCCATCTCTGTTTTCTTGACCCTGGGCCCCGAAGTGCTATGCAGCATGCGTCCCGGCCAGGTGGTCAACCTAACGTGAGACCCTTGGTGTTTAGTTCCCAAGCAAGCTCGGTACTCATTTTATCGACCCCAAAGGGATGAAAGGCTGAGTGAACCTTGCCCAGTCGGGAGTCGAACTCTCGACCTGCGGTGCGGCAGACAGGCGTGCTGACCACTACACCACTGGGCGAAAAATAATATATTTGTGAAATAAAATGCATTAGGTCAATAGTGCGCTAACGCACCATTAAATTTAAAATTAATAATTTTTTTTTACATTTTTTATGACATTTGTTTTATTATTATTTTATTTACAGAACTTGCAACTTTAATCTATTATAAAAACATATGATTAATCTCAAATGGAATAATTATACATTTTCAAAAAGTCAAATTTGTGAATAACCGTTTCAATTTTAAAAGTCTAGCATATTTTGAAAAATTTCTCAACAGAAAGTGTTTACTCCAATTGAATTACTGATATTTTATAGATGTCTCCAGAACCCTTAAAAATAGCAGAAAAATAAAATTAGTGAAAAATATTCGTCACGGTGTTAATAAAAAATATTTATGAAATGGTGCGTTTACGCACCTTTGGCCGAAAATGGGTTAATTTCCAAAAAATACACATTCTAATCTCACAAACTCTGAATCTTGTTTAAAAATAAGTATATACAGTAGACTCCCTCAAAACCGCAACCCTGAAATATGCAAACACCTAAAATCCGCACATCATCACAGATGTAAAGAATGAAACTTTCAATTCAGATGTAGGGGCAAAATTACAGAATTTTTTAGTTTTATATCATTCTGTATGTATTTTAATATGCAATTCTCGATTATAGGATAAACTTGCAGTTTTTAATGAAGGGAGTATAAATTTATTTCTGAAAAAAAAAAAAATCAAGATATTGCTGATACCATTCATAATCACAATCTTTTTACCCAATATATTTATGTGTAAATCAAGCTTTTTTGGTTATTAAGACTGGCTAAACCTGAAATAAAACTTCCTTACTTTATGATTTTGATGTGAATGAATAGGTTACCTTTATGAGGAAAGTTTCATTGAATAATTCAAGGAAAATGTATCTCATCTTTTTTATGCGCATTTAGTTATACATTATTAGCTTTGACCTTTACTTTTAATAATTTAATCATTTCTTAAATTAACTTTCTTTTTATCTTATTACTTTACTTAATTATTTTAATATTTTACTATATTGCAAGCATTTATTATAATTTTGAGTGTATTATTACATTCAAATTGTGGTTTAAAAATTGTAAACAAAGCAATGACCAGAAATCCATGAAATTCTAAAATTCGCACAACCTTTGATCCCAAGCTGTGCGGATTTGAGGGAGTCTACTGTATATCAATTTTTACTGAAATTGTTCTTCTTCTTAAATAATTTTTTCCTAAATCCTCTTTTTCTTAAATCATCCTTTTCTTAATTCAGACAGTGTTGCGATGTTTACTTAAATCAGATCATGCTAAATTGATATAACACCAGGTTGCCAAGCATGCAGTAGATACATCAATGCAGATAAATCAGATGTCCAATATTAGCACTGAATCATTATTTTGTTTTAAATCGCGTTAAAGCCAATAGATAAATGGTTTTTTCTGATGTATGCTTTAAATTGAATTTTTGCAAATACTTTTTTTTGCTCACACTACATTTTTCATTGCATATTTTTTTAATGTTACTGCGTTTTAAAATATGTCAGAACAATGTATCCTACACATTGTACAGTTTTTCAAATTTGATACGGTGGCAGGTATGTGATAAATAAACTTACCATAATTTCCGGCCTATAATCCGCGGATTATCTGTTAAAAAACCTCAAATTTTTTAAGTGCGGATTATCTACCGGTGCGGATTATCTGCTGAAATATTTTTAAGCAGAAGTTCAGGGTAGACATCCAGTTTCTACCGGCAGTCATAAAATAAAAATGTAAATAGTTATCAAACGATACGATTGTCTACTATCGACCGTTCCTGGAGTTGCTTGTGATTGGTTCACATATGACGTGTACGTGCTAGTGGGAGTGGTTTCCGATTATGATTTTATTTTTTTAGCTTTTTGGCAACATGTGTCTATGACGAACAAAACGTTTCTCATTCCTTTCAAAAATTGCAATCTCAATCATTCATGAAATAGCTCCTCCCAAAATTACCGCAATTTTACAGATTACGATGATTGATATTACGATGCAACCAATGGGAATCCATAACACATTAATCAAATGAATCATTATCGTATCGTAGTTTCATAATTTTACTGCTGCCCTCTATGGAGAAGATCATAAAATAGAATTATGTCCTTGTAATTTATATTAAAAACCAAAACGTATTTGATGGTATATCACGTTTAAAGTTATAATAATCTCTAAGAGAAAGATTGTTATTTAACACTGCAGAATTTAAACAGAATGCTATTTAAAAAGCGGAAGATGATTTAAAAACAGCAATTATTACAGAATTATCTGTATTCACAAGACATTCAACGTTTTAGGTATAAAATTGAATGAAAAAAATTATTTGTATTTTTAAACTTGTAATTATTTTATTATTATTATTTTAAAGTTATTTTATTACAATTATCATTTAAATAGAGCAACTAAATAAATAGGGAGGTGGTTTATTAGTAGTACTTTGGAATGTTGAAAACGATGAGTAATTCTCACATAGTCCGCGTTATAGTATGTACCGGCGTATAATCCGCGGATTATACGCCGATGCGGATTATCTGCTGAAATTTTTTTATAAGGGCTAAAAATTGCGGCTGCGGATTATACGCCGATGCCGATTATAGGCCGGAAATTACGGTACCTTAAAAAGATATGATAAAAGCATCAAATACTACAATAATGTATTTTTAAGATACATCAAAAGATTGATTCAATTTAATCATATTTCATAGAATGAATCAGTTATGAAGATTTGAGCATAGGATTTAGCTCGAAACCTAATGCACCTTTGGTCATTATTCAAACATAGTCCAAATTATTTTATTATTTAACAAAAATGAATTTTCGGTTGATTTTTTATACTGGAATTTTCATTCAAAAGTATTTTTTAATTTATCACTCCTAAACTGGCTTTCAAGTTCACTATGCATACATACACAGTCGTGAACACCTCTATGTTCCAGTCTCTTGTGCACAGCATTAACAGAATCATTATTTGTTGTAAAACTACTAAACATTTGTTACTAACATAGACTTCTCATATAAGCACAAACTAAGATACCTACCTGCACATGAAATATTCTAATCTGAACAAAATACAGAAACAATAGGTATTGCAACACTATAAGAACATAACAGAAATGTGATTTAATGTGAACATGTCAACAGATTTAATGTGAATTTCATATAAAAATTTGCATACTTTTTGGGATAATTCATCTCTTGCATCCAGCAAAAAAGCCCAAAAGAAAAAAAAAATATTAGAGCATTCATTAAAAAAAAACCGAATTTCCATTCAAGCAAAGTCTCCTACACATCACACTTATAGCAAGGCAGCCATATTTTGCTTAGCTGTCGTTCTCATAAAGTTGCCAAAACAAAATCACGCCAATCACAGAGCAATGTTAAAAACAACTTTCAATAATATTAAATATCTAAGAAAGATAATAATCTGCAAATAAATGATTTATGTGCATCTCTAAAATCTTAATTTTTATGTGTATAAACATTTTGTTAACAAATTAAGAACATAAAATAATATTTACTTGTTAATTAAAAATTCAGTTAATATGGAAAGTTTTGCATATAAGTACTAATCGTTTAAAGTAGAATCCAATACACTACAAACAACCATATCTAAGTCAGGATTCAAACTCTGTACCCTTTGTCAACAAGCAGGATAATAGCAATTAAAGAAATAAGTGGAAGTTTTTTCTATGGATAGCAAATAAAAGTTATGTAATATATGATTATTTATAATTACGTAAAAATATAGTACTTTTCTGTTAGCCTGGTGCCAGTGTTATATATATATACACATATAAAACACACATACATGCTTATATGTATAAAATATTTGTTTATATATATGTGGACATTATATGTGTGTGTGTATATATATATGTATCTATATGTGTAAACAGTAGACTCCCTCAAATCTGCAATCCTAAAATATGCACATCATCGCAGATGTAAACAGTGAAATTTTCAGTTCAGATGTAGTGTCAAAATTAAACTTTTTTCTTTTTATATCATTCTGCATGCATTTTAATATGTAATTCTAGTTCATATGACTGAACTCGGGCTTTTTCATGAAGGTAGTATAAATTTATTTCTGAAAAAATAATCAAGATATTGCTGATATCACTGCAGTCTTTTTATCTAATATATTTATGTATTAATCAAACATTTTTAGTTAATAAGCCTGACTAAACCTCAAATAAAACTTCCTTATTCTATGATTTTTATGTGAATTAGTAGGGTACCTTTATGAGGCAAGTTGCATTAAAATATTCAAGAAAAATGTATCTTTATGGTGCATATTTAATTATACATTATTAATTATTTACTTGACATTTACTTATAATAACATAATAATTTTTTTTAAATCATCTTAATTTTTATTATTTTAGTTTATTTCTTTAGTTAATTATTTTAATATTCTTCTATATTATAAGCATTCATTTATGTTTAAAAAATGTAAACAAATATATGACCAGAAATTCTCAAAATTCTAAAATCTGCAGAACCTATGGTCTCAAGCACTGCAGATTTGAAGAAGCCTACTGTATATAAACACTGGCTTCCGGCTAACAGAGAATATCAAAAATATGTGGTTGTTTTTTAAAATCGGATAAGATTGAGTTTTGACAAAATTAGTCTTCTTAAAGTAGCGAATACAGTAGACTCCCTCAAATCCACAACACTAATCCACAACTGCTTAAAATCTGCACATCATCAATAATATAAACAATTAAACTTTCAATTCAGATGTAGGGGCAAAATTAAAGATTTTTTAAAAATTTTATATCATTCCGTATTTATTTTAATGTGTAATGCTCAAGAATATGACTGAACTCATTCTTTTTTTTTTTTTTTTTTTTTTTTTAATGATGGAAGTATAAATTTATTTCTAAAAAAAAAAAAAAATCAAGATATTGCTAATATCATTGGTAATCAAAAATCAAGCTTTTATGGTAATTTTTAAGACTGGCTAAACATGAAGTAAAACTTCCTTACTCTATGATTTTGATGTGAATTAATAGGGCACCTTTATGAGGAAAAATCATTCAATAATTCCAGGAAAAGGCATGGCATCCTTATTATGCATATTTAATTATACATTATTAATTATTTACTTGACCTTTACTTTTAATAATTTTTTTAATTATCCTACTTTTTATCATTTTAGTTTATTATTTAATTATTTTACTTTATTGCAAACATTCATTATAATTTTGATTGAATGATTACATTCAAGTTACTGTTTAAAAAATGTAAGCAAAGCGATGACCAGAAATTCGCAAAATTCTAAAATCTGTACAATCTCTGGTCCCAAGCTGTGCAGATTTGAGGGAGTCTACTGTATTTTTAAAAACACAGTTTGTAATCACTACTCTACAGGACAAGTTGTTATAGGTGTGGTTAACTACAATTATTTAATACATATATCTATATGCCGTTTGAAACAAAAAACGAGACAAAAATAAAAAATAGTCATTTTTTATCGCTACATAAATACCACTCTAATAGGCATATAACGTAAATGAAGGTTATTATTTATTATTATTTTATTTTTAATAGATGGATCAGCTTCCCAATCATGATAATTAGAAAATAATCAAGCTCACACCTATTGTGCACACCTTACATTCCGTCTATATATTGAACAAATACAAAAGAATAAATATATAATTTAAATTAATTGAAAACTATAACTTACCACAACGTACTCTACAACACTACATTCTACAAAATGGGGATCTGATACTATGGCAAAGATAGAAAATACTTCGATTAGAAATCCCTGTTCGATTTATAATTTTCCATGCTGCCATCTGTTTTCTCAACTGTATTTTATTGAATTGATTTCTAACTACATTTTATCTGTTAAGTTTGGGATGAAATTTTCTACATAGAACATTGCTTAAAATAACTCAATAATTATTTAAATTACATTTTTAAGTAGTTCGAAAGAAAATAGAATCATACAGAAGTCATCATTTGGCTCTAGAAATAAGTTGGATTTTATGTAAAACAATTCTGTAATCCTAAATTTTCTTTTAATAGTTTTTTGTCTCCATTTGGACTTCCTGTAAATTTCGTGTTAAAACTAAAATTATTAAAGCGAAATGTAGTGTTCAAGTAAAAAAATTATGTATAATGTGTTAATTATGTAACACATTTTTAATTGCTATGTTTTCTCTTATATTAAATAGCTGAACTTTGACTTATTTTTTGGGTGTGTATGGATATTTATTGAAATGAATCTTAGTAGTGTAAAATAATAAGCTCCCAAGCAAGCGCGGACCCCCCCCCCCTCCCCTCAACAAAGTAAGATACAAAAATACATTTTTTTAAATGAAAATATATATTAAAGTTGCTTTTTTTTTATATTGCTCAATACCACCAATATTTCTGACACACAGAAAGTAATTAAAGTGGAAATTCATAAAATTTGTTTGCACTAAAATTCGACCAACGTTTTACACTTTTTATATATGTGATACATCTTCAATTATAACTAATTTCTTCTTTTTACCTGGCTGCCAAAGAGGGTTATGTGTTTCACGCGCATCTGGGTATGTGGATTTCTTTATACCCTCGAAACATCCCAATGGCAGTATGGATTTTAATCAATGAGGTCTTTATCGATTCGTCTTAACCGTCCGATGGTTATAGGCTAGGTTTTGTTTTTATAAATTCAAAATGGCGGTCGTAAAATAAAAAAATGGCCGTAGAGACGAAAATAAATTTTTACGCACCATATTGAGTGGCATATCATTGGATAGGTCTTTCAAAATGAAGACAATGTTTCATTGACTATTCTACAATCAGAAGCTCCGTTTAAATATTACACAACCTGGAAGTTGTGTAGGTAGGAACTCTACCTTTACTGCAACTCTAACCATCATAGACATCTCTAGGCCTCATCCAAACAGTGTTTATAGATAGGAACTAACACTTAAACACAACTTAAAAGTCATCAATACAAGTAAATAAATAAAAAAATAGGTAAGTAATATAAAAAATAGTTTCACATTAATGAGAAATATTTAATTAGTTCGCTTTTTATGCAGTTGGGTTTTTTGATTTTTTAAATTTAATTTTCCTTTGTTGAACATCTTTTCGTGACTGCTGAGTCATGAAAATCAAAATAAAAGGCTAGCTTTGACAACAAGCTTTTCCGAAAGACTTTGTGCCTTTATTAGAAAATAGGGAACTCCGTTCGATTTCTTGGTATCTAAAAATTACATGTAAATTTTATGCATTTACGTATATACCTGTAAAATACACTGGTGTCCAGAATTAAGGACCGATCACAAAATGCTAATTTTCAAGTACGCGAATACTCAAAAGGAAATAATATAATTCGAATAATTACTATTTCTACAGTACAGCTAGTCCATATAACATTTCATTCATGTCACACATGTTCACAAGTGTCACAGTCACTACAATGAAGCAAAAAAATAGGAAATTTCATACATCTCATTATGAGTCTCAAATAATCACTATATGTGACTCCACTGTGAGTGCTGCTTTGTGATGAGTCACTGTAGGACTTTACAATGTAGTTACATTGTGACTCTCATGTGACTATCATCTGTAGATTCAATTTCAAAGCCACCGTGAACGCTGCATTGTGATAAGTTACCAAATAATGTCACATTAAAGTCACATGATGATTTTCAGGTGACAGAGAGACTACTGTGAAGTCACCATTGTGCTCTTTTGTGAAAAGTCACCATGTGACTATAATGTGATATTATTTGGTGACTTATCATAATGCAAGTTTCATGATGACTTTGAAATTGAGTCTAAAAATGACAGACACATGAGAGTCACAACGTAACTACATTGTAAAGTCACCTGGTGACTCGTCACAAAGCAGCAGTCATATTGACGTCTCAGTGGAGTCACATATATTGATCATTTGAGACGTGTTGAATTTCCTATTTTTTGTTTCACCATAGTGACTGTGACACTTGTGTGACTTTAATGGGATGCTATATGGACTAGCTGTGCTGTAGGGATAGTAATTATTTTAATTATATTATTTCCTTTTGAGTATTCGCTTACTTAAAAATTAGCATTTTGTGACTGGTCCTTAATTTTGGACACCAGTGAATATGCATTTACAAACATAGCTGCAAATTTTATGCATTTAAGAATATATACCTCTAAATGTTATCCCTTTACAAATATACCTGCAAATTTTATGCATTTACAAATGGAAATGTAACTTGGTTAATATGTCATAAAGCTGCCAATTTAGAATTGTACCAAACTTCAGTTTAAGAATTGATATTACAATTATGAGTAACCCCCTTCCCTCTCATGCAGAGAGACATGACTGCCCTCTGAATGGAAAGTTGCCCCCCCCCCCCCTCTGCTCCCCAAAAAGTACCCACCCTCCGTCACCACGAAAGAAAAAAAATTGAAAACTGTTTCATTCCTATTGCATGTACTTCAGATTGGAATACCTTTAATGAATTTCTTACTTTTTTTTTAAACTTCAGTTCTTAATATTTATTTTTTTCTTATTCTTATAGATTGATTATAACAGTCCACTTCTGGACTGCAAGTTTTGTTCTAAGTTCCTGACATGAAAGGTATTCCTGGAAATAATACCAAGATGTTCATGATTTTCTGACATTACAGCTACTTAATATGCACCAGATTTAGTAAACTTGCAATTTTTTTTTCTGCATATATATATCTCTTTATTTAACTCTGTAATAACCGTGCAATAGATGTCATTCCCAAAGGTATTGCCTATTACAATGCGGTAATAATTTTGTTATTATGCTTTTACTGAAGCTCCATTTAGACTTCTGGCTTATAGAGAATTTGTTATGTATAGTAAATATTAACATCATCAGATGGCGCTATCCAAAAAAGTTTTCTAACAACAAATAGAATATTTTCTTCATGCATGCATGTATTTATACAATAACAATTGTTAAATATTAATCAGTGTTGAATTCAGACACTTTACTCCAGGAGGGAAAATATAATATTCTGTTGCTTCGGGGGGTGGGGGGCATTATAGAGTTCTAGTGGTGAAATTGCACTTTTTGATCCCTGAAAACACATAATCTAAAATTTTCCAGGGGGGACATCGTATTGCTCCGGGGGGAATGGCCTTCCCAGGCCACCCCTTGAATTCAACACTGATATTGATAACTAATGCGTCTATTATGTCATATTAACCCTGATATGAAACAATGGACATTTTTTAATTAAAATTTTATTTGCACATTATTGTTTGTAATGTTATTTAGAAGATAGATTGTTAATACTATAGATTAATATGAATATATCAAATGCAAATATGTCTTGCTTAGATTGTACATATTTTCACATTAAAATATTGAATAATAATTTTTACTCAATCAAATAAAACAAAAGAAATATATTTTCAGATAGATTTTATTTAAAAAATAGTTTACAGATCTTTAATTTATAAAAAAAAATTGCAGCATGTAATTTAAAAAATCTATCAATATGTGGCATAACAATGAACATTTACTTGCTATGATAAAGTAAAATGATATTTTAAGTATTATAAGATAAATATGCAAAATTAAAGCAAAACTTACAGAAGGTGAGGAGAATTTAGATGACATTTTCAAAACGGAGGAAATCCCCCAAATTTATAAGATTCTCAACCCTATATTTTGAGTTATTAAAGAGAAATCTTTACATCAACAGGGAGTAAAAAATGAATAATTACAAGTGTAATAAAGAGTGCATATAATGGCATCAGTTCACTGCTGTAATGCAGTGGTGTAGTCCTGGATAAAAAAGTGGGGGGACGCTCACAGTTTCGAACATTAGGGTCTGTATCACTATAGGTAAACTTTATTTTGAATCTTGCTTTTTATTTTCAATTGCAGAGAAAAATAAGTGGAAATTTAAGTTAAAAAATTATAAATGTAAATTTAAATTAATTTAATTAAAGTTTCTTTATCTGTTGGACATTAAAAAGCTTGCTATAGAATTCAAAAATTTAAAACCTTATGTCATGGCTGAAATGTTTTTGTATTAGAAGCCGTTATTCAGTAGCAATAATTCAAGCAATGAAAATTTTATAAGAATTTGTTTTGCATTATTTATTTTGGAAATATAGTTATAAAATAACTGATTTCTATTGAGAATATTGAAAATTATTGCATTTTTACTTTATGGTCAGATAAAGAGTAAGGAATTTATTGTAATTAAGGCAAGGAAAAATAAGACTTTAAAATTTTGGTATATCTTTTCGTCTTCCCCTCCCTCCTAAAAATCAATTTTTAGAAAAACGTCCACTTAGTCCTTTTATGGTGACTTAAGAAAAAAAAAATACTAATGTGGAAAAAATCACCGCAAAACGCTAAAAATCGTGAGGACAAAATTTACTATAGTGGGATAAAGCATTCTAACAGAACTTTTACCAATGTAAAGGAAATGCGGAAAAACGTAAAACTCATTGAAAATCGGATTAAAAATCACTAAAAATTCAAAAATTAAAGAGGACAAAATTTTCTATATTAAACTACCAGAAGATTGAAACTGAGTGACAAAAAATCGCCGCAAAACACAAAAAAACTGAAAAATTATATAAAAAATTAGCAAAAAAATTAAAAAATCATGATACGAATTCCAAATAAAATCCTTGCCTGCCCGTCCTACAGGCAGAGGTAGATTTCGAAGTCAAATATACTAATTTCACAAACAAAAACTAAACCATGATTAGAGATAAATCCACTTTAACAATTTTATCTGGCCGCTTTTGACGAGTTTTTATTTCATTTTTATATAATAGCAGGTTTTATCAGAATCATGTTAGGGCAGTATTCAAAAAAATACTTTTCCATGCTCAACAACTCGAAATTTTCTGGCATAATTCCAGATTCATTTTTAATTAAAAAAATATGTAACTTGCTGACGTGATTTTTGAAGAGATTTATAAGCGACCTGTGTTTTTATTTTTTGTTCAATTAATTAAAACTTGATATATAAACAATTATTTTCTCAGAAGGACAACACAATCGCTTCGGGAAATTCCGTTCAAAATGCATACTTTGATATCATTTTTTTGAAATATATTCTGCCTCTATCAAAAAATCGATCATTACGGTACATTATATAGTTTCTGAATAAGCGAATCTACCAATTAAATGCGTTTGAGAGCAAAAATGAATTTAAAAATGAGTCAGAAAATAAGCAGTTTGGATTTGAGTGCATCCTTAATACAATGATTTTTCCAACACAATCCGCTTCGGTAAATTCGGTTCAAAATGCCCTTTTTAACAGCATTTTTTAAAACATATTCTGCCTCTATTAAAAAATCGACCATTACGATACATTATATAGTTTCTGATTAAGAAAACGTACCAATCGCGAAATGACAAAATCTATTACATTAGGGTTGAGAGTTCGAAACCGATTTCCTTTTTCGAATATCATAAAATTGAAACAAAACGGAAAAAAAAGCTGAAATTCGCATAAAAATTCGCCAAAAATAAATCGCTGTACAAATTCTGAATAAAATTTATTGAAAAAGCTGAAAAGAGGACAAAATTTACCACTACTTGGCTAAAAAATTGAAACGGAATTCCTTTCATCAATGTGAAAAAAAATCACAGTCAAAGGTAAGAAAAAAAAAAAAAGGCTAAAAATCGCAAAAAAAATAAAAAAATTATTTTAAAAAAATCCGAAGTGCATAATTTTAGACAAAATGGTACCTCGCCTCTATCTCATAGCTGTTACAGTGGTCTTTTCAGCACATAGACCACACAGACCAAACTCTATTTTTAGGGTTCCGTATTTAAAAAGTAAAAACGGAACCATTATAAGATCACTCCTGTGTCTGTCCGTCCGTCTGTCTGTCTGTCACAGACATTTTACTCGTAAACTATGGAACATGGAAAGTTCAAATTTGGGAAAGTAATAAAGACCATTAACCCACATATTTTCAGATTAATAAACATTCATAAATATATTTAGTAAAAAAGTAGAGGGGCTAATTATGCTACTTGAATAAAAAAAAAAAAAAAATTTCCTGTGAAAGCTTTTGTAACGCTGAATACAAAAATACATTCCTTTTAATTTTAGGTATTATATTTTCAAAGATATTGTTGAAAATGTAGCGCAAAAATATGTCCCTCCCCCCCCCCATCTAATTCTGAATCTACTGAAACTAAAATTATGAAAAAAATAGAGGTAGTAGACGTTAATATAAACCTTCCCTGAAAATTATAGCGATTACCCTAGGCAGGGTTGGGTTTTTGACGTCAAAAACTGGTTTTTGACATGACAAGCGTCAAAAACTGGTTTAAACTGTCATAAACAGGTTTAAACTGCCAAAAACTGTCATAAACTGGTTTAAACCGTCAAAATCTGCCAAATGCATGTAACACACTAAAACATTTTAACAACAATAGGTAAACTTTAAATAAGTCAATGATTTATGTGATCTTTTAAATTTATGGTAATTTAATAATTAAAAAAAAATAAATTGTTAATTGCCATAAAATATTTTTATTTTTTTGTATTTTCAATCAGAAGAAAATCCTTTTAGTACAATTAAATAATCTGGATCAATTTTACCCCCAGCATGCTGCAGCACACAACGTGTTCACATTTATTTACACCCAGATGATTTCTGAGTTTAGAGTGTATGAAGCATTAGAAAATAGCCTGTCTTTTGATAGCAAAAACATTGCTAAATGGGCAAGTTTTGAAACAGGCTCAAAAAGCTATTGCATTTAATGATACCTTTCCACCAAATAATGGGGTCCTCCCTATAGCACTAAAATAACAAGACGGGAAAGGGGATTCTTTAGCTTCATACACAATCAGTTATGGGTAAGCATCCATAAATTATCTCTATAGTTCAAGCACGAGCTGAATCAACTGATACATCAGTCAACCTTTGCCCCTGATGGTTGAGATGCAAAATATAAGCCAAACAATGGTATAGTTTCATGATTTGATTCCTTCTATTATGCACTTTTTCAATTGAGCCAATTTTGTTCAGTTTTAAAATCGAAAACATATTTTTATATATTTAAAAGAAAGCTGTTTAAAAAGAATTTTGACTTTAAGCTTTTTTTTTTTATTATTATTACTTCTCTTATTTTGTAAATGTTTAAGATTAATAATCCAATTTCAATTTTGAATGGAATGGTTATTGCTTAGACTAGAATAACATTGATGCACATTATCTTGTTATATATATAAAAAAAATCTGCACTTTTCTAAGTTTTTATTTCTTATTTAAAAAAAAAAAAAACTTAGCTAGTGCTTTAAGCTCTCAAAAGTAAGAGAAATTAAAACGATTTTAAGTACCGTATTTTATGGAAGAAACGCTGTGGCGTTTACGGGTTTAAAATATAGGTGTAAACTGGCGGTCGCCACTCGCCACGTGGCGATTAAAGTTGTAAAAGTGGCGATTAAAAAATCGGCCATCGATCGCCACCCTAGTCGCCACTCGCCAAGTGGCGATAAAAAATCTGTTATCGATCGCCAAGTGAAATATAGCTTTTTTCATAGAAATATGCATCTCTACTTTGGTTACATCTAATTAGCAAACTAGTTAATTCTTTTTCTTACCGGATGCAAGCAGATTACAACGATTTAGCTGTATTTTCAATATTTCAGCTTTTCGCCATTGCTGTTCAGTTTGATTATTTTTTCAAGAAATACAGTTTTATTCTGCAAAATATATTAATCAGCTTTGATTCCACATGCATTTCAAATAATTTATTCCTTTTTTTTTTTTTCACCGAATGCAAGTGGATTTTAAGGACATTGCAGTATTTTCAATATTTCGACTTCGGCCACATGCTCACCAGTTAGATTATTTTTCTTCAAGAGATACCGTTTAATCCTGCGGAATACACCCATTAGCTTCGATTTCAACTGTATGTAATGTGTGTAGTATGTTAATAACACATTTACTTATTAAATAAAATCCAAATAACATTTTATTGTGCTTTGATTTTTTTTTTTTATTATTATTGTATACACCTAACTGTTGGAATTTTGATTTAATTATTTTTTATATAAAGAAAGTAATAGTAATTTAAATTGATAATAGTGTTTATGAACATATAAAAATAATCTAAAAATATATTCTAAAAAATGAATGTAACAGATTCAGTGGTTTTAAAGTAATTTTCTTGAATTTTGACTGCTTCCCTATTCTTATCATGAATAGTTGGCTGGTATAAAACTCTGACTTATAGAAAAATATGTCTATATACAGCGATTATAGTTCATGTAGACGTCAAGAAAGTTTGAAACATTATAGTGGCCACTAACTTTAAAAAGTGGCCACTAATGAAACTGAGTCTACCGGCCACTGGCTACTAACTCAATTTCCCAGTTTTCACCTATAGTTTAAAAGTTAATTTTCTTTCAAGTGCGGCGTTTACACCATGTGCGGTGTTTACGATTTTTTTTTTTTTTTTTTTTTCGCACGTGTAAAATTGAGATAAAATAAAAATTCCTTTAGACTGCTTTCAAGTCACCTGCCCAACAACTTTCTGACTTTGCTGATAATGAAAACTGTGACATTTCTGATGATGATAGCGAACCATACAGCATGGAAGAAGAAAATTTACAACTCATGCATTCTGATATTGAAGACTCAGATTTTGAGGGCTTCGAATAGGAACTAAAGATCGCCTAAAGTAGATACGACCCACTCGTAAAAAGCGTGCCAAGTTGCGCCGGCCACTTAAAAAAAACATGGAACGCCTAAGGAGAGGGTCTGAGTCCCGCGCTGTGGATGTTTTAAATACCAACTGACATCTCCTTCATTTAAAAATTACATAAAAATATTTTAAACACGATTTAAATATTTTAAATAAAATTTTAGATATCTTAAGATATTAAAAATGAGGCACCCTACACTTACACTGTTCAGAAAACTTTGATTAAAGTTAGGTCAATGTGACGCTGTCGACAAAAGTAGCGTTGCCACAGGTTACGATATTTTTAATCTTATTCAGGCCAGTTTTCAGTAGTGCGGCGTTTCCTCCGTAAAATGCAGTAGGAGAAAAAATTTTCAGCTCAGGTGAGCTTAATGTCTACTTTTTAGAAAAACACAATTTTACAAAAAAAAAAAAAAAAAAAAAAAAAAAAAAAAAATTAAATGAAAATTTTACCCTGTTAAAAAATTGCACTTAACAATAATACTTAACTATGTACTAATTATTGATATACAGTAATGTGAATTTAAAATATCACAATAATACTTAACCATGTACTAATTATTGATATACAGTAATGTGAATTTAAAATATCACAATAATACTTAACTATGTACTAATTATTGATATACAGTAATGTGACTTTAAAATATCACATATAATGTTGTAATGTGTGACATTTAATGTGAATTTTTACAGATCACTATATAGTATTTTAGGTTTTTGACAGATGGTTTTTGACATGACGGTTTAAACCATGGTTTAAACTGTCATAAACTGACACATGTCAAAAACCTGCCAACCCTGACCCTAGGTCACATAGTTTTTGAGTAATTAACATTTTTCTGTTATACACAAATTTCGATTTACGGGCATTCAGAAAAATTGTTGAGCATCGCTGAATATACCTATCGTTGCACAAGAATAAAAGCATTGTTGCTAATGATTTTCGAAAAAAATCATCGGTAATTAGCCGAGATATTAACCCTTAAAGGTACGGTCAGTTTGGACATACACAGGACAGGGGCGGCGTACTCTATGCCTAGTTAACAACTCTTAATGATATATATGTGTAATGTAATGTCCAGTAACAGTATAAAAACAATAAACGTCAAATTGTTAAAAACATACTAATTTAAGGGGTCTCGGGACTCTAAAAAGTGGAAAAAAATGTAAAAAAGACCATTTTCAACATTTAATGTCTTAAAATGTATATGATTTTAAAACACAATTTTTATTCGGATAAAAGATATAAGTATGTTCTTTCGTTTCATGTATTTAAAAAATTGCAAGATATAGAATTAGTATTTATAGGGGGCTCGAAACTGTTAGACATTTGTCGAACAAAAAATTGGCATAACAGTTTACGCGCAGGATTACAAAATAAATATTGCAACTAGAATGACAATTTTGGTGCTTACTTATACTTCAGATTGTAATAATTTCCCTGAACTTAAATAAATTTGTATTTAAAGCATTTTTATATTTTTAATGCAATGTTGCATTTAGCTAATACAAAATTTTGAAAATTTCAACAGTAAAATCACCTAAAAAAATATTTTTTTGAACAATAAAAAGGAAATTTTAGGTTCAGTTTATACAGACTAACACGAAATGTATGTTTTGAAAATTTCATGAAAAAATATTCAGAAGTTTTTGATGCATCCTGCGCGTTATGCCCAAAAAACGCCATTTGGAAATTAATGACTTTAAGATTTCGGAAACGCCGCTTCAGCTATTGAGCGGGTATAATTCTAAAAGCCAAAACTTCTGTTCTAATGGGAATTTCAAGGAAACAATTATATCAAAATATTCAGAAAAGATAGGAGTTTAACATCTAAAAAAAATTTTAATTTCTAAATTTTGAAGCTTTAAGAGTCCTGCGACATTTCTTGAGAATCCTTTCCGGCAAGGAGTAATTCTATTTATAAACCTTTGAAATAATGAACTGACACCAGAATTTATAAACGAATTTATTAGAAAATGCGAACTTGCTTATTTTCACGTACATGATAAAAGGAAAATTTTAATTAAATATTCTTGGTGCCGTTTGTCTGTTTTGGAATTAAAATTAGGTGTCCGTTTTTTAAGGGCATCGCCCTCGAAAGATTTAATTAGAATAAATCGCATAAATATTGTGGGATTCGCGATAGTTTGCATTGAGTGTATCTCTCAATACGCCTCGAGTGACTTTAAAAGTTAATTAAACACCTATCTGGAAAAACGCGGCACTGACCTAGTCGACGTTGCAACTTTGAGACCTCAATTCGAAGAGCGCTTAGCACAATGCCAAATTTAAACTTTGAACAAAGGTTTTGTTTTAGCTACACTGTAGAAATAAAGGTTATTAGTACGCTGAATTTAATTTCATGAAATGCCAAATGAAGTTTAACTATGCACTGCTTTTATTGTCAGTACCGAATTAAGTTCATCGTAAACAGATTAGGATAATATTAAAAAAAAAAGAGTTATACGAATAGCTATATTTGACATTATTTCGGTTCCATATCTCTTTGAACTTTCATGGTATACCCATTTACACTTTTCTAATATATACAGTTATACCCAAGTCTACGTTGTATAGTTTTTTTTACAAAGTCTTAGTATTCTTTTAGCAACGTTCAATTACAAATTCATATATTTATTCTATGGAACCCTCTGTGCGCGAGTAATGCTCGCACTTGGCTTTTTATTATTATTATAGATTTAGTTTTGTCTTCGATTTTGGTGTCAAGTACTTCTCTCTATTAAAGGAAATCTTAATTAAATATTCTTCTTTTTTTTGTTATACTTCTTAAATATATTTTTATCAGAAGAAAGTATTGGAATCTTTTTGATGGATTTACACGCTATAGGATGACCTGAATATGATTTGACAATTTTTTGATGTACGATATATACTCTCTATATGTACGATACAAATTTCTTAACTACTCTATTCCAAAAAGTAAAGCAAGGAATTTCATCAAATGGCACTTTTTCCACTTTTGGAGGACTAAAACGTGTTTGGAGCCCTGATAATATAATTGAAAACATGTTCAAGCAGCTGAACCCATAGATGACAATGTGATGGATTCTTTTGCGTGGCATTGTAAAATGATTATAAATGTTTCACGCACCGTCACGCATCCTATAGTTTTCCATGAATTTCGAATAATTATCGTTAATAGAGGTCTGCACGGGCCGGAATTTCCAGGCCCGGGACCGGCCCGGCCCGGTGTAAAAATTGAAAGTTCGGCCCGAGCCCGGCCCGGCCCGTTTACATTTTTACCGTTCTCGGCCCGGCCCGTACAAAAATCAGTGAAAACAGGCCCGGCCCGGCCCGACTAAATGTCTACAAAAAATTCCGTTTTTTCTCGACATACAATTAAGATTCTTTTAATGAATACTACATGCATATTTATGGGAACATTTTACAGTATATTTTAAATTACTATGTGTTCGCAAAATAGAAAACACACAATAGTAAACGTTAACGATTACTTACAGTGTTTTAGTCAACGTCTCTACAGACGTTTCAAAATTTAAATAAGGGTTCATTAAAAGATTATTGTAGTTTAGAATAAAGGGTTAAAAACATGATAACTTTTGAAGTTTATAATAAAAGGTAGATTTGTGAAAATATTTCTGTCATTTTTAAGGCTTTTCTCAAATCCAAAGGAGCTACATTTTGATACATTTATGAATTCATTTCTTTTCGGAAACGCGTGAGATTGGCAGGTATTCTTATTCAGAAACCATGTAAATGCCGTTTTTTTTTTAGATAAAAGTAATATATCTTTCAGAAAATACTGCCAAAGTTAGCGTTTTGAATCGAATTTCCGGAAGCGATAGCACAGGAAAGGAGAAAACGTACAGTCACGTGACAAGAGTCTCTGTTATCTCTGTACGTAATTTATGAAAAATGGAACGCTATTTGATCCCAATTGCCTTCAATACTCAGCCTGTCAATTGTATGCCTTTATAGTTAAAAATGAGTCAGAAAATGTGTCTGAGAGTTTCGCATTGTTGAGCAGTAAATATGAGAACCACCTTAAGGTACATTTCCAAAGATACTGTTAACAGAAGTTCATTATCGCTATTAATACTTTTACAAAACATAATGCCTGTCCTACACATCCTGAGAACGATTAAGACCAGTTCCGTCCCGGCACAAGTCTGCCGAAAAAAATTAAATTCGGGATCAGGCATCATGTAACTGTACGATGCCGATTTCTACGATGGACATGCTACATTTCTGTATTGATGTTGTTAAACTCGCATCGGCTCGTAACGCACATTTATACTTCTCGAAAAAATCATATTCATTGGAAATGACCTCGTATTTTATCTGCTCCTCTCAAATTCTTATATCGGGCCGATAGGCCCGATTAATTTTTTTTATCGGCCAGGCCCGGCCCTTTAGGTCCGTTCAATTTTTTTGCCGGCCCGGTTTATTTTGTCCGTCGGCCCGGCCCGTTGAAAAAATTGTCCTAATTCTGCCGGCCCGGCCCGGCCCGGCCCGTTTGAAAATTCTCCTCCATTCCGCCGGGCCGGGTACGGACCTCGGGCCAAGCCCGGGCCCGTGCAGACCTCTAATCGTTAATGGATCATGGTATTTGAAAATATTTTTTAATGTCCGTGTAAACGAACAATATATGCTATTTCCGATAGGGAACATGTAACAAATTTCAAATGCCATTTGCGTTATATTTAAAATATAACTTCATTAATGTCTATTTCAAACAATTTTTGCCAATAAAGCGTAATATGAAAGAACTTTCTTTTTGTTTTCACGTAAACGAAATACTAATGCTATACAATAGAGAATTTTTATATGATGTAAGTATATGAGGCTATACAATAGTGAAACATTTACATACTACATTGAACCTAAAAAAAATACATAAAATTTTGCTGTAATTCCAGCAAACTTATGGAAGTTTAGTGAATAGGCGAATCAGCACAATAAACACTTTTCAAGTTTGTTGAAAAGTATTAAAAATCATTATCTTATTTCTAAAATTGTTAATTTATTAGTGTCTTCATTAAAAACTTTGGGAAAGTCTGCGTCCTCCCACGTCTCTAGGCGTCCCCCTTGAAAATATAAAGTAAGGGGACGCTCGAGATAACATAAAAAAGTGAGGGGACGCCGTCCCCTCGCGTCCCCCCTCGACTACACCACTGCTGTAATGCAAATGAGAATTGTAAAAAAGAAAGGATATAAATGTGTATATATCACTTGCAAAAGAGTTTTAAAAAATGCAAAAAACTGTTAAATGACGAATTGTTTCTTACAAAAGCATAGCATGCAGGTCTCTCTGAAAGGGGGGTTTAGAGGCAATCATCTCCCTCTCCCCCAGGTGTTCACGAATGCTGTTGCACTTGGCATTTTTACAAACTTAGTTGGCAAATTTGTTTAAAATTTTAATAAAAACTACAACACACTTTCTATTTCTGTTAGATATGGCAAAAGTTACAAATATAGTAGACTCCCTCAAATCCACACAGCTTGGTACCAAAGGTTGTGTAAATTTTAGAATTTTGTGGATTTCTGATCACAGCTTTCTTTACATTTTTTAAACTGTCATTTGAATGTAATAATGCAGTCAAAATTATAATGAATGCTTGCAAATATAATAAAATATTAAAATAATTAAGTAAAGTAATAAACGGAAATGATAAAAAATAAGATAATTTTAAAAATGATTAAATTATTAAAAGCAAAAATCAAGTGAATAAGTAAGAATGTATAATTAAATATGCATAATAAAAGTGAGATACATTTTCCTTGAATTATTCAATGAAACTTTCTCATAATGGTACCTACTCATTCACATAAAAATCATAAAGTAAGGAAGTTTTATTTCAGGTTTAGTCAGTATTAATAATAACCAAATCAGCTTTATTGATACACATATATATTTGGTAAAAAGTTTATGATGACCAGTGATATCAGCAATATCTTGATTTTTTTTTTCAGAAATAAATCTATAATTCCTTCAGGAAAAACCACGAGTACTGTCATATTATTGAGATTGTGTATTAAAATACATACGGAATGACATAAAACTAAAAAATTGTATAATTTGCCCCTACATCAGAACTGAAATTTTCATAATTTACATATCTGTGATGATGTGTGGGTTTTAGGTGTTTGGGAATTTTAGGGTTGTAGATTTGAGGGAGTCTACTGTATAATTGTTTTAATAAATCTATAACAGTAAAAAAATAGATCTTAAGAACTGAGGTTAAAAATGAAAAAAAAAAAAAAAAAAAAAAAAAAAAGGGAAAGAAATTAGTTAAAAGTAATTTATAATTTTCCAAAATCAAGTAGACACAATAAAAAAGAAGCAGTTTTCAATTTTTTCTATCTTTAGCAATGAAGGTGATGGTGAGGGTACATTTCTAGCAATATTTTTTTATATATAATTTTAAAATGTATTGCAACAAAATATGCACATACATTACACAAGAAAACTCAATGTTCAGCTTTTTAATTTATTAGCTTATAAGAGAACACATGGCACTTAAAAGTTTTTTGCATAATTAATACTTAACTTGTTTATTTGAACATTATATTTTAGTTTAATAATTTTAATTTTGCCTTGAAATTTCATGAAATCAAAATGGAATAGAAAATTTAGGATTAAAGGATGTTTATCTGAAAAATCTGCCTATTTCTAGTGACAGATGATCTAATATGAGCTTCTGCATGATTCTATTTTCTTTCGGACTATTTTAAAATTAAATTAAAATAATTGCGAAATAGTTTTGAACAATGTTTTATGTAGCATCAGATACCTAGTAAATGATTTGTATGATAATTATGTCCTGTTCAGTTCATTATCGCTCCAATTTAAAAAAAAATATTCCATCTGTAGTGGCCATCTAATTTGGGTTTTCATTGAATTACATCTTTATACAATTGTTATAAATTATGATATTATTAAGACAGGCTTCCGCTATCTCTAACCTTGATATAATGTACAAGTTACTGAAGTTTTTGTACGACAACAGAGGGCAGCATTCAAAATTTTTAATCGAATATGAATCGAAAAGTGTTTCGACATCATCGCGTCTAGGGAATCAGTCTTAAATGGCATATCTTGGTTAGTTATACTTACATGCACTGTTTTATCGCAAGTATTAGATGGTACTTTCACCAACAAAAGAATATTTCCGAGTCTGATTTAATTGATTTCTTTTTTTATCTCCAACATATCAGAGAAATAATTATAATTAAAAGACAGTAGCGATTTACAGGTTAGTTGAGTTAGGCCTAATGGCTTGGCCTACTTCGCATTTAAATAACATGACGTTTGGAGGGGATTTATTAAAAGGTATGATATTTATGTTTATTTGATATATTTTATTGTTGTTTATGTTGTTAAATTAAGCATAAAGTGGTTATAAATGACCAACAAAGAAACAAGATGGCGGACTCCAGGCGTATTCGCAGGTTGTTCCTATGGACAAAAGATGGATGCAAGTTGTTCCTTTATTATAATTGCTTGAACACAATATTTGCTTGTTTTAATGTCATTTTTGCAATTATTTCAAAATGTCAATTCTATATGCAAAAATGTTTTTTTTTTTTTTTTTTTTTTTTTTTGCATAGGGTCTGGTGGGGTAAAATGGGTAGGGATTGATATTTTTGCATATAACAAATGTTACATTTAGGAGAGAGGTTTTATTTTTTAAATATATTTTCAGACATTAGTTGTCTACATTTCTATTCCTTCAAAAAGTTTCTGTGTTGTATATGGCAACAAGATATACCGTTGTTTTCATCTGTAGGATGTGTCTGTTTCAATTGGGATAGTGAAACACCCTTAAAAATCTATATTTTTGAAACTGATTTTGTAATTTTTTTTTAAATTTCAATTTGTAAAGATTCTGAAGTAAAGTTTATGACAAATTGGAAAGTAATATTTAAAGTACTTTTTTTGTAATGAAGGTTTTTGTGTGGTGGGGTAAAATGAGTAAAACTTAGGCTTAACTAATCTATCCAATTAAAATGTAATTGACAGGGATGAGATTCTTCTGTTTTTCGGCGGAATTCCTCTTTTTGGGTTCAATTCCGCTTTTTGACTTTCAAAAACCCTGTATATAACAATTATAGTTTATTTACAGGGTCACACAAAAAAATTCAGCAGTATTATATGGAAATTTTATGAAATATGTTTTAGTGATGCTATACTTTTTTGAACTCAATTGAATTGATCTATATTAATAAAAAATATATTGTATATTATTAAAAACGGCTCTGACCAGGGGTGGGAAATTTTAAGAAAATCTTATCAGCCATGGATATATTTTACCAGCCAGCAAAATGCAATGTACAGTTGAAAATTGTTAATAACTGGGTCATTCCATGTGAAATCAACCAATTTAAAGAAAAAGTGTTGCACCATAGTCACAGATTTTTTTAAAATTTTTATCATAGACAGACACAATAATGAAACCCTCAAACCTGAAATTTAAAAATAATTTTTGCAATATTGGCTTTATATCTCCATTTGAAAATTGCTCATTTTTACCAAATGGTGGCCATCTTGGAATCTTATCAATGTCTGTAAATGGCCACAACTTGACAACTAATGGCTCAAATTCTATGTTTCTAATACCAATTTGAAGCTATTTGTACAAAGAATGCATAGTAGGGTGGGGTAAAGTGGGTCATGGGGTAAAATGGGTCACTTTATAAATAATTCAATGTAAATAAAATTCAAATTCAAATTTTTTTAACTAACATTTGTAATAATATTTATTAATATGTTGGCAATATTTTTCATGTTCTAAAAAGTTAGTTTCATGAATACAGTAACAGAAAAAAAATTCTTTACAAGCTATGGATGGTGGTGTGCAAAATACATGGTTTACTAACTTCTGAAAATCTCTGTATTTTAATAAAAAACGGTGCAAATTTGAAGTATTTTCTAATAAAAGAAGCTTTGGAAAACATTTCAAGCCAATCTCGTAAAAAAAATATTAAATATTTTCTTTTTTATTTAATTTTTTTTCTAGATGGGGTAAAATGGGTCATAGTTAGGCTTAGGTTTTGTGTGTAGGTCTACTGCAGTAAATTTTGTTAAATTTAAACAATAAATATAATTTTAAACTTAGATATAAACAGTATTAAATTTAAACAATGTTTATTTTTATATATATATATTTAATATTTTAATTGTTACTTATATAAACAATGTTAATGTTAAGTTTAAACAACAAGAGAAACAAGGATGCAAAAGGCTTTTAAAGCTGTTTTTCCTCATCTTCTGAAACAACTGTTTGAAAGTTTACAGAAAGATCATACTGCGAAAATGGATTCAAAGATGCAGGTTTGTTTCTTCCTAATACAGTAGACTCCCTCAAATCCACACAGCTTGGGACCAGAGGTTGTGCGGATTTCAGAATTTTGCGGATTTCTGGTCATTGGTTTGTTTACATTTTTGAAACATTAATTTCATTGGTAGTTAAGCAAGGGAAATTATAATGAATGCTTACAATAAAGTGAAACATTCAAATAAGTAAAATATTAAAATAATTTATTAGTTCAAAAGTAAGTAATTAATAAAAATTTAGAAAAATATTAAATTATTACTAAATTCGATTCCAAAAGTCCTATGCTGCCATCTAGTGATAGCAAGCAGAACAGTGTTAATGCTATTATCAGTATATATAGCTTATTGCACTCTCTGTAACTTTTTTCATTGTTATTTAGAGTCTTGAATGCTTTTCTTATACTGCTTTGTATGTTTAGAAATCAATTTGTCTATAATTAAAAAAAAAAATTTCGCGAAAAATAATTTTAAAATAGCGTTCCGGTTCGTGGATTTTTCCATTTCGAACCCTGGAAGTTTTGATATAGATAGTATGCTAATTTATATCAAAATCAAAAGTAATGTAAATTTATTTAGTAATAAACCAGCTGTAATAGCCAAAAGAGAATGATTAACAAAAAATTTAGTAAAAAAAACACTGCGGTAGTCGCTGCTTTCGGCGCCATCTTGAATTTTGTTCCTGCAACTTAACTGTAAATTTCATTGTTTACATTTGAAAAAATACGCGGATTTTAGACGTTCGCGGATTTCAGGGTCACGGATTTAAGGGAGTCTACTGTATAACAAAAGTGGAACATAGGATTACACTGACTCAAAGACGGATGTGTCATCAATCAGATGTGTCATCTACTTCTTTGAATACGGTAGTATTACAGAAGTCTACACCAGCTACTTCAGATGCTGATGTAGAACTTCCTTCCTGTTCAAGCAATGACAAAACAATTCAAGACTCAATGTATTGTCATTGCCATTTTAAGATTTAAAATGTGCTATCCTAAGAACTCTATCACTTGCACAATCAAGTGCCACTAAAGCTGCTATTATTAATTCTAAAAAGCAAAGAAAAAGAGTTCAACACAGAACTGGAGAAGTAATGACAGAACCCAATGTAATTGAACGTCTTCATGAAGAAGTATTGGAACGAATGAAAAAGAAAAAAAAAATGAAATTTGAACTGCCACAGTTAAATATAAACAGAAAAAATCCTGCTCCACAACAGATCGATCTGTTTGCAAGATGGCCAAGAATATAAGTGAACTTTTTCTTGGAAAATGAGTAGTTATTGAATAAAGGGAATGAAAAGATTTGTTGGTCAAATCACAAATATTGAAGGTGATGATATACATATAAAGTATGTAACCAAATCCAGAATAGGAAATTATTATGTTTTCCCTGAAAAAGAGGACATAGATATAGTAGAAAAAAACGATGTTGTAAAAGTTTTAGAAGAACTACTTTGCAATAACCGTGAACAATACTACTTTAAAATTTGAAAATTATATTGTTTAACATAATATGTAACAGATCACCTTTTTGTTTTAATGTATTTACTAATAAATATATTCTTTAAGCATTATTTTGCATTATGACCCATTTTACCCCATAGGTGACCCATTTTACCCCAGAATGGAGTAAAATGAGTCTAAACTATTCAAGCTAAGTTTAATTAACTTATAATTAAAATATAAATGTTAAAATTACATAAAAATAACCTGAAGGAATGTAATGTCAAGGTGTTATTGAGAAAAAACAGGAAAGTTTTATGATTTTATTGCTACAAGACTTTGAATGTGAAAATAGCTAAAAAGCGACCCATTTTACCCCACCTGACCCTATTTCACATCAAAATAATAGTAAATTTTCATTTCTTTACTTTTTATTATGTGCAAACTGAAAATATCACCCAAAAAAAAGGGCTGGCTATAATGGCCCATAAAAAAAATGAATTTTCATGAATTTTTCTGAAACTTGGTAGAAACATTACTCCATCTGTGTGGTTTAAATAAAAAAAAATTGGAGAGGTAAAATTTGTTGTTTTAAAATAAATTGTTTTTTACACGTAGGGTGTCTTAACCGAATAATGATCATTTTAGAATCTGTAAGTATTCCTAATCTCAGAAATAATGGTTAAAATAAAACTTTCTAACATCTGAATTAATGTGCTGCGTGTGTATTATATAACTAAATAAAGAAATATCAATTTGCAGCTATTTATACTAAATATTCATATATTGCATTAAAATACTAGTAAATTTTCATTTCTACAGTACTTTTTATTTCATTTAAAATATGAGAATATAATTCTCAAAAAATATTTACACAAATATTAAATCCCTTACTATCAGGGGTGCCCAGAGAGGGGTTTGGTGACGCAAAATGCGTCATAAAATTAAATTTTGGGGGGGAATTTAGAGAAAAAGTACATTTTAGGGGGGATTTTTAAAATCTTAATACTATTTCCTTTTTTTTTCACTATTAAAAAAGTTTTTGATTTTTTTAATATCACTTTTAACTTCTTTTCAACATTCAATTTCCAGAAATTGTCATGTTTTTTACACTCTTTAAATTCTAGATAAGGGCAATAAGAACCGATTTTGCATCTTAATATATTTGAAAGTGGAGGAATAAAAAAATACTTGGTATACAGGTGGGAAAATGTTTAACACATTCTGAAAGGCGATTAGGACCGCAAGACATGATAAAAGGAATAGCTTTCCAGAAGCGTCTTAAGTAATTTATTATATTGTTTGACAGGGTCGAATCGTACAGTCCGAGTGCAAAAATACATTCTTGATGAGTATAAGAAATAACAACAAAATAAGTATTTCAGAGGAAGAGACAACGCTAAAATTACTTGACGATTTTCAGAAAACTAGGATTTAAGTACAGTATATTTTAGTGATGTTAGAAGAGTAGTATTGTATGTCATTAAAACAGTATAAGGTAAACAACCAGTACAGAGAAAAAGACTTCCAGCTAGTGATGGGCGAAAACGAGATGTTTTTATAGATTTTATCGATTGTATGGACGTCTCGATATTTTTTTATTCTGCAAAATTTTTCTGGATGACTCCAGTTTGCCAATTGCTTTTATACCATACACGATTCGATTTTATCAAGAATCGTCTGCGGGAAAACTGCAATGAGTCGGGTTAATAAGGACTAGTTGGCTACGCCCGCTAGTGCGCCCCTTCTTTAATTAGGGTCTCTAATTTATACGTAATCTTGTAATATGAAATCTCAAACTGGGTCCCCGCTGCATACGGCATCGTATAGAAGGCGTGGTGTGCACACACTGCAAAATCTTGTAAACAAAAGAAATCTCGGACCGGATCCTTGGGGGTGTCAACGGGCGGGCACAGGAGCTGCCAGATATGAATAAGTGGTCGCAGAGCTTTCCAACGATATATCATATGAGGGTTATAGGCAAAATTTAGAAAGTGCCACCGGGAAGGCAAAGTGGAGGAAGGGTCATCGAAGGTATAACATCAATAATTGGTCACAAGCCTTTCCAACCAAATGTCACATTAGTGGTCTTGAACTAAATTTATAAAAATGCACCCCGGGGTGACAAAGTGGGGGGAAATCGGCGCGGGAGGTGCATAACAGGAGTAAGTGGTCACAGTCCTATCAAACAATACGTCACATGAGGGGTCTCAGCTAAATTTCGAGAAGTGCTTCCCGTGGGGGCAAAGTGAGGGGAGGGACACCGGAGGTGCATAACATCAATAAGTGGTCACAGGCCTTTCCAACCAAATGTCACATGAGGGGTTTCGAGCTAAATTTATAAAAATGACCACCGCACCGTGAGGGCAAAGTGGGGGGAGGGGAGCGGGAGGTGCATAACAGGAGTAAGTGGTCACAGTCCTATCAAACAATACGTTACATGAGGGGTCTCAGCTAAATTTCGAGAAGTGCCTCCCGTGGAAAGTGAGGGGAGGGACACCGGAGGTGCATAATATCAATAAGTAGTCACGGACCTTTCCAACGCTTTGCCACATGAGGGGGTCTTGGCTAAATTTAGAAAAGTACCCCCCTAGGGGCAAAGTGTAGAGGAGCTGCATAACATGAATAAGTATCATAGTCCTTTCATACAATATGTCACATGAGGGGTCTCGGCTAAATTTAGAATACCCTGGGTGTCAAAGTGAGGAAAGGGGCACGGTAGGTGCTTAATATGAATAAGTGATCGCAGGACTTTCTAATGATATACCACATGAGGGGTGTTGGCAAAAATTAGGAAAGTGCTCCCCCCCGGTGTCCAACTATCGCAACCCCCCAGGAATTCAGCCCCCCCCTTTTTGAAATTTCATATATTATAAGTAATATTTTTCGGAAAACTCTTTAAAAAATTCGAATTAAAATGATGAAAACGCTAAAAAGTTCAAAAACTGCCCCCCGCCGTGGGGGGCCAAATCGGGGAGGGGAGAAGAAAGTCTCATAATATGAAAGAGTGATCCGAGGGCTTTTCAATGATATATCACATGAAGGGCTTAAAAAAGGTTTAAAATCCTCCCCTTCCCTCCGGTTTGTCCACTCTTTCAGCCCGGAATTCGCGCATGCCCCACTTTTAATTTTTTATATTTAATAAATAATATTTACCGGAGGACTCCATCAAAAAAACACATCTAAAATTATATTCATTGTAGAAATTACTACGGTTTTAGAAATTTGTTCGCCCCCTCCGCACCCCCTCTTTGAAATTTTTATATTTAATAAATGGTATTTATCAGAGGGTTCCAGGTATGTGACAGCTTGATAGGGCTAAAATAAGAGAAACTTTGAAAATTAGGGCTTCATTTCACAGCTCATTGTCATGCCTCTTTCTCTATCTCGTCTCGATAAATCTTCTCACATCTCTTCCGTGCCCAGAACAAGAAATTGAATTCTCGTTCTCGGCAACCTATGAAAAGACACTAATCGAGAACAACATTTCGAGAAGAGAAGAAAATTGATTTCTCATTACGAAATGTTGAAAAGCGCGAGGGGAATAATCGAGAAGTCAAAAGTCGAGATGCCGGTGAAATCATCGAGATGAGATTTGCGGAAATGCCAGAGAAAGAGAGAAATGAAGCTTTCAGAGTCAAATTTAGCGCATTTCTGGTTTAATTCATAATTTCTCGAAGGAGTGCATTTGCTTATCCAATCTCTTTTGTTATTAACCGATATGGGTTAGGAGGCATAGTGGTTTATTTATTCAGTTCTGTATAGTCCTAATTTCAATAATTACTGTTGAATCTAGTGTCATTTTGCCCCGAATTTTCAATGTTTCTCTTACTTTAGCACTGTCAAGCTATCCCATACCAGGGGCCCTCAGATAAATATTATTTATCAAATATAAAAATTTCAGAAGAGGAAGGTGAGTGAATTCTGGAAGGCGCAAGAATGGACCGACGGGGGATTAATTTTCAAACTTTTACCGAACCCCTCCTGTGACATATCATTGGAAAGCCCTTTGACCACTCTTTCATATTATGAACCTTTCTCCTCCTGGAGTAAATTTCTGTGGGGGGGGAAGCAGTAAAGGGGTGAATTTTTTAAATCGTTGCGATTTCTACAAGAAATATAATTTTAAGTGTTTTTTTATGGAGCCCTCCGGTAAATATTATTTATTAAATATAAAAATTTAAAAGTGAGGGTTGTGTGATTTCCGGGTGTATTCTGGGAAGAAAGAGTGAACCCATAGGTGAGGGGTAAATTTCAAACTTTTTGGAACCGTCATGTGATATGTCATCGGAGAGTTTTCGGTCCACTCTTTCACATTATGAATCTTTCTTCCAACCTCCCCAATTTGGCGCCCCGGGTGAGGCGCTTTTCGAACTTTTTGAAATCGTAGCGTTTTTATCATTTTAGATCGGATTTTGTTACGGAACCGTCAGATGAATAATTTATAATACATTAAAATTTCAAAGAGAGGGGAGGGTGTATTCCGGGGGCACTTTTCTATCTTTTGCCGTCACCCCGTCATATGATATATCATTGGAAAGCTCTGTGACTATTACTTCATTTGTACATACCTCCCGCGTCCTTCTCCCCTTTGACCCCGCGGGGGGTTAGTTTTCTAAATTTAGCCGACACCCCTCATGTGATAGTGGCCGCCCCTCCGGGTGGTTCCGACCCGACCCCTTGAGTGGGGGAGGTGACCGGAAGCTCGGCAGAGTTCGTTGTGTACGAATGCGAGGGGGCCGGATGGGGACGATTCGCCACCTCCTCGAGATGCTCATCTCCGACAGGCGTTGAGCTCGGTGGCCACGGTTAACGGACGTTGTGCATAGGGCCGTTGCCCGCTTCGGCGGGTATCGGGGAATGGTCCTCCGGCATCCGGGTTCTCTGGGCAAGTCGGGTAGCGACGCTCCATAGGTCGATCCCGGTGCCGGTCTAAGGGCCGGACGGTGTCGCCGGGCAAAGACTAGCTAAGGCGATAGGACCCCATCCACCAACTGACTAAGAGGGAGCCTGAGATATGAGTGAGGGCTTTGTAGTGGAAAGTCCTCGGTGCTCGCTAGTGATGACGGGGCTCGCGGGAACGCCATGCAGGGACTCCCGGAGCAACCGAAGGGCGAGGGTTTCGGACAGCGCCCAGGTTACTTTATGACTTGGGTGGCTCATCCCTCCGAGGACCTCAGCTGGAGCAGTTGGGAGCCGACCCTAAGGGTGGTAGGGTTTGGCGGTGCCCCCGTTGACCAAGGAGCGGTCGCGTGGGGAGGCCAGTATGGTTCTGGTTGCTCCATGTCGTGCCGTGACCCATGGGAGGGGGTCGGCCGGCAGGTCCACCATCGAACACTATTCCCGCAGGGAAACGGACCGGAGGCTCGCCGGTAACGCGGCGGCTCATCGTGCCTCAGGTGAACTCTTGGTCCGATCCAGGTCCTCCGTGTCTATGCGGTACCGGAGTTTTCCTCGCCTGGTGATGAGGACCTAGAGGTGTCTCCACCTAATTTTCGAACGCACTAACAAAGGTAGCGGTCGGTCACTGCACGGTGTCAGGGGCCTTCGGGCCTGGGTACCCTCGACGGCCGTGAGGTAAGGTAGGGGCGGGCGGGCTTCTGTCGGCCTCCACTGGCTTCTCTGTCCTAGGATGGGGTCGAGTCGGTGGGGGCTGGCGGGACTCCATTCCGTCCAACCCCCTAGCGAGGCGGAGTCTATTCCGTCTAGGTGGAGCTTTCCGTGCCCGCCTGGGGTCGCTAACGGCACCTAGTCTGGGCCAACTGGTTCCCGGCGTGATCCACGAGGGGTTCCGTCGGTCGAGCCGGTGGCTTGGGCGAAAAGCCAGGAGCTGGGTCGCTTTACGGCCGGAGGGATTTTCCCCGTCCTCCCTGGTCTTCAAGTTAGGGCTCTTCAACAACTTTCTTATCGGCTGGCCCACAAAAATGTCTCTGCCGGAAAATGGTATCTGATCTTGGGGGCCTTCTGTAAATTAAATTCGGGTCGGGAAGCCTCGGTTCAGTCCGTGGGCCCAGCGTCTTTATAGGCGTCTGGTTCCTGCGATGGCTTGCGGGGTCTACAGGCTCGAGTAACCAAGTTTAGGGACCACTTGGTTTTTCGAGCTGGGTGGTGAGGACTACCGTAGCGATTGTTCACCAACTTGGGAATAGCCGGCGTGACGTGCGCTGGGCAGTGCGTCGGCCTGACCGGAGTTTGCGTGAGGTTCTGTTCTGTTGGGGCTTGTCTGGCGGCGACCTTCGGGACGCGCCGCGGGGCTCGTTTCACGGGTGGTTCCTTGCGTAGACAGATGGGCCTGGGACCGGGAGATGGGACCCCCGTCATATCGTTGGAAAGCCTTATGACCACTTATTCATATTATGCATTTATTGCTCCTCCCCTACTTCCCCCCAGGGGGGGGGTCGTTTAACGCATTCCAGTAGATGGTCTTCTAATAAAGGGGAAATCATAGAACTGATCTCAAATGACGTAAAAAAATCAATAAAAAATATTGATACCATTTACCATCCTTTTAGTTCATGTTTTTACCACTAGGGGTACGTTTTATTCTTATTTCTTTGGCCAATTTGCTGCTAATTGTCGAAAAATTCTAAATTTTGATACTTAAACTCCCTTTACCGTTTCATACCTACTCGCGACTTTTCAACTTTTTGCAACCAAAGAACGCCGTCACAAGACTTTTCCACTATTATGGCTCCGTTATAGCCTCCCTTCGGTTTGTTGTTTTTTAAATCCATCTGTTTTCAGTTACCATGTATTTACTAAATACTGCTTTATAAACATATAAAACAATGATTTTAATAAACGATTGTAGAACATCTCGATTGTAGGTTCTCGGAAGTAATCGATGACTATATCGATTGTGTTTTTTACGATTACGATTTTTTTTATTGGTAAATTTTTCGAGAATTTCCCATCACTACTTTCAGCCACAAATCACTTTAGGGGGAAGGGAGAAATTTATGGAAAAATTAGATTTTTTTGGGAGGGAAAGGAGGATTAATTACTAGGTAATAAGACTGAAAAATTATAGTGTGAAAGAAAAACATGCCTATACAGAATACAGGGGCTTATAATAGATTTAGGGCTATGTTTTAATGGTATAATGTCTGCCATTTTATAAGAATCGGTACTTGTATAAGAGTATATTGTATGTTGTTAAAGCAGTATAAAGCAACACTTGTACTGAAATAAACGCTTCAATCCACAGTTTATTTATTTATTTATTTTTTTTTGGGGGGGGGGGGAGTGATTTAGAGAATTTTTTGGGGAGGGTGAGATTAAACTGTATGACTAGATAGTATTAAAAAAATGATTGGGAAATCTTAAGCGTTAAGATTTAATCTTAAACAAGGGCGTATGTACATGCAAATGTATTTGATATGCGTTTGATATAAACGACTCGTCTTTAATATTTTAGTTTTCTTAAAACGATATGCAATCTTTATATTTAAGATTTATTTTGTAATAATATAAAAGATTTTTATTTTAAATACTTGTAAGTAAATATTTATTTTCATAAAAAAGTAGCTTTATTTATTAAAACGTATATAGTGAACGTATTAACACGGGACTTATAAAGTCAGGACTTATAAATGTGAAAACAATCAGACTGCTAATAATAAAAAATATATATTTTATTATTTATTACGCTGTTAAAACTTTTATTTCATGTTTGTATGACAGTACGTAAGAATACTATTATTAAATAATTTAATAATAAGAATATATCTTACAATTGATGTTCTGTTTAGGGGGGGACTCAGTGTTAATGTACGAAGATTTTTTGGGGGGGAATTTGCGTCATTGGGTTTGGGGGGGATGGTCACCACTGCTTACTATAATAGACTACATTAAAAAAAAAGCTACATAATATTTTCTCCTAAAATGTTGGAGAAATACTAGTTGTAAATAACAGTTGAATTTATCCAATTGTGTAATTTAAATAAAACAAAATAAAAAATATATAAATGAGTTCACATTTGATTATTTTAGTTCACACTGAGTTCAAATAACAAAAATCTAGATACAGTGAGACAATAAAAAATTAATATAGTACAAATCCAGGGCAAAACATTGAATGTGATGAGAAATAAACCTAAGTTTAAACTTACATATGGAACAAATCTAGACAAAATAAGAACAAAATATTTACTTACATGCATATAACTTTATAATATAATACCTCGTTTTTTTCTTCAGATTTAAACTACCAAGGTTTTTAATCAGTTTTATAAGTAAGTTTAATTATACGAAATATACTGAAATAAAAATTACATAAACTGACATATTTACATCTGAACATTTAATGCATTCTGAATGATTTAAATAAATATATATATATACTATACAGTAGAAGTTTTCTACTGTAAAGGATCACACACTAATATTAAACTTTATAAGTAGAAAATCTGTAAAGTGACGAGTAAAAATTTGCCCATATAAATTTAATTTTTTAAGTGGGAAAAAGTCTTAAATAGGTTCTATATATAGCGGAGAGTGGGGAGGAATGGGACACTTTTTACAAAAGTGAGAAAATCATTTTTGTTTGACACAAAAATAAAAATTTCGATTTTTAGAAAACAAAATGGAACACTTTCTAATGTCCTTGAACAATATAGAAACATAATTTTCAAAAACAATTTTATAATTAAAGAAATTGTAAATTTCAAAATGTGTCCCATATCCCCCCCACGCACACACACACACCACCACCACTAACAGGGAGGTATGGGACAACTATAAAACAATGTTTTATAAGAAGCAAATAGTCTAGTGTCAGCTATATTTACAATATAACAAAGATTGTAGGTTGATAATGTCTGTGCTACAACATCAAATTCCAGTATCTTCATCACTGGAAGGATAATTCAGGATTGTTAATCAGAAATGATATTAAGAAATCATCTGTTCAATTTATTTATATTTTGAAGTAAATGAATATATTTTCAATGTTATAATTAATATACAGTAGACTCCCTCAAATCCGCACATCTTGGGACCAGAGGTTGTGCAGATTTTAGAATTTTGTGGATTTCTGGTCATTGCCTTGTTTACATTTTTGAAACATTAATTTGATTGGTAGTTAAGCAAGGGAAATTATAATGAATGCTTACAATAAAGTGAAACATTAAAATAAGTAAAATATTAAAATAAGTTATTAGTTTAAACGTAAGTAAATATTAAATTATTACCGATAAAATCGATTCCAAAAGTGCTATGCTGCCATCTAGTAGTAAAGCGATCGTAAGATCGATACGTCATCATATAGATATGCTAATTTATATCAAAATCAAAAGTAATGTAAATTTATTTAATAACAAATCAGCTGTAATAACCAAAAGAGAATGATTAACAAAAAATTTAGTAAAAAAAAAAACATTGCATTAGTCGCTGATTTCGGCACCATCTTGAATTTTGTTCCTACAATTTAACTGTAAATTTACTTGTTTACATCTGAAAGATACGCGGATTTTAGGCATTCGTGGATTTTAGGGTCGCAGATTTAAGGGAGTCTACTGTACAGTATAATGTTCCATAAATAGGGAAACTATTACACCTATGCATAAACAAATCATTAGTATACAGAAAGCATAAAAAGTATATGAAACAAATTTACTTTTGATTCTTGATATAATCTTTTTCTTTATACAATTGCAAGCTTACGTAGATCAGCTACTTTTTTCAACTGAAGATTGGGCTATCATTAAAGGTCAAAATTAGCACTAGCCACCGGCCACAGGGCCAGTAAATGAGAAAAAGTGGCTTGTGCAAAATTGTCTATCAGCGGCCACCTTCCGGCCACTTTTTTAGAAGGGGAGAGTAAAATTTTCTTGCATTTCATCAAGGATTCTACTTTTTTTGGTTCTAATATATTTATATTAACATATTTATTTGAGCTATTCAGTTTTAGATTAATACTTATAGAAACTTGACTGTTTAGTATTTTTAAATAAAAAAGTGGCCACTAGTTTAAAGAAAGTGGCCACTTAAAAAACTAGTCCTACCGGCCAGTGGCCGCTAATGAAATTTACCAGTTTTGACCTATAGCTATCATTGCTTCACCTAATCTGTGATTGATGAAATATTTAGAATGATACCTAAAGAGAAAAACCTACTGTTCCATTTGACCCCACTCTCCCCTATATGTAAAGTAAATCCTCATTTATATGTATTGCATTTATCGGTTTTTTATAATTAATTATACATTATATTCCTTAAATTATTTTTTTATCTTTTTCAGTGCAAAATTTTTTTAATTGTATACTTTTTTTGTTGGGGTGGGGGAGGGGATTCCTACGAAATTAGTACTAATGAGGTTTTCAATATACTTTTACATTTATTCAGACGTTAGAAAATTTTATTTTAACCATTATTTCTGAAATTAGGAATACTTACAGATTCTAAAATGATCATTATTTGGTTAAGACATCCTATGCGTAACAAACCATTTATTTTAAAACAACAAATTTTACCTCTCCAATTTTTTTTTTAATTTGAAGCACACAGATGGAGCAATGTTTCTACCAGGTTTTAGAAAAATTCATGATGATTCATTTTTTTTTATGGGCCATTATAGCCAGCCCTTTTTTTGGGTGATATTTTCAGTTTGCACATGATAAAAAGTAAACAAATGAAATTTTACTATTGTTTTGATGTTAAATATGGGTTCGTTGTACAAATAGCTTCAAATTGGTACCGAAAACGTAGAATTTGAGCCATTAATTCTCAAGTTATGGCCATTTATAGACATTGATAAGATTTCAAGATGGCCACCATTTGGTAAAAATGACCAATTTTCAAATGGCTATATCTCAGCCAATATTGAGAAAATTATTTTTAAATTTCAGATTTGTGGGTTTCACTACTATGTCTGTCGATGATAAAAATTAAAAAAAAATCTGTGACTATGGTGCAACACCCATTGGTTGAATTTCATGTGTTGAAATTCACCCAACTATTATTTTAACACAATCAAACTGATTGGTAAAGTTATACAAATTGAATATTTTCAACTGAGCGAAAAAATGCCCAGCCCGGGAATCGAACCCAGATCCTTGGCTTACGAGGCCAATGTTTTACCATTTATGCTAGAGTTAGCAGTTTATTCTGTTGAGCTGTCTACATGACAGACCAGATGTTATTACCAATATGGTCATCTGAGTGAAACATGATCTTCGGTTGTTGGCCCAGTTAGCTTAAACGGTAGAGCATTGGCCTGGTAAGCCAAGGATCTGGGTTCGATTCCCGGGCTGGGCATTTTTTGGCTCAGTTGGAAATATTCAATTCATATGAAAATTGTTATGATAAAATCTAAGCGACTGCATAAATAGTTAATTACTAATTACTGTTACTACAATGCATTTTCATATTTTTTTCTATAAATTTAAAAAATACAACAGGGAAGTGTTGAATATAGAGTAGAACTTAGTATCATGTTTACGTCGCTGTAATTTGGAATGTTACAAAGTATATCTATCGAGTAAAGAAAATAAAGTTTTTTGCAAATCTCTATAGCCAGCAGCAGGGTTGGTAAAAAAATGGGTTTTTTTCAAAAAAACCAAAATACCCGGTTTTTTTGGTTTAAATCAGGTTTTTTTTAATATATTTTCCTATTACATATACATGTATATTTATTCATAAAAATAAACATTGTTGGATATATAAGTAATAACTTAATTTAAAAATAATTTAAATTAGATAATTACAATTAATTATGTAGAAAATTGAAATCATTTAAAATTTAAACATCTTTAGTAAAAGTCTTATGTTCCATGAATAAAATGCTGTCCATAGTGAAACATTGATACCTTGAAAATCTTAATAAGCAATCTTTTGATTACTAGTACTATAAATAAATATATGGTGTAATTTCATAAATATAATGTACTTTCCCATGGTTAGTCAAAATAATTTCTTTGAAATATTTGTAATCTGAGATATCTGATTTTTCTGGTAGAACACTACATGAACAATTATTATCTTTTATTGAAAGTAAAGCTTTTTTTTATAAAGAATTCCTGGAATGATTTCAATTTAGCAGTAAAGTCTTTACACGTTTTAAGAAGTATTGTGTATTGTCATTTGACACTTCTCTTCAGAAACTGCTAGGTTAGAAAAAAAAAAAAAAAAGAAAAGAGGCAACAGCAAAATAAACAGAAGTACTTATTTACAAGCTTTTTAGACTACTGAAAACATTGATCTTAAAATGGAAAGCAGATTTATTAAAGTTGTCATCCACTAAAACATTTAAACAGCCATCAGACTAATACACAGGTTTTTTTTCTAAGCTATGTTTTGATAAGTATTACTTCTAAATGTCTAAATTAAAAATTAATAATACTGTATATTTTTAGACATTTTTATGAGACTTTTTTTCTGTTATGTCTCACGCAAACTGTATCTTGATTTTCCCTCATTTTTTTGTCAGATCTAAATAGTGGATTTGATTATGCAATAGACGATTTAAATATATCTTATTGCATATTTTAGTTAAAAGTAAACAGGCGCTTTGCTAGCACCTAATTTTTCAAAGTTCTCTTATTCGACTTCATATCTTTAGTTTCTTTTTTATTCTTAAGGCTGTTCTCTAATCCGAAAGGGCAACTTTATGACAAAAGTTTTAATTTATTTTTGTTCGGAAATACATGAAACTAGCAGATGCTGTTGTTCAGAAATTATGCAATAAAACCATGTTTTCCGTTTTTTTTTTTTTTTTTTTTTTTTTTTTTGCAAACGCAATAGATCTTCCAGAAAATAGTGTCAAAGTTGGCGTTTTGAATCGAATTTCCATGCGAAAGAAAAATAACTACTCAAGGAAGGTTAAAAACATCTTTAACATGTGATCAAAATTGCTTATAACTTAATAGGTAATTTATTCATCAAAAATGGAAAACACAGTTCGATTCCAAATCGCTTCCATAGTCAGGCCTTCCAATTTTATATGAAAAATGAATTTGTAAATTCATTCATTTAATCATCAAGTGCAAAGCGTTTTGCACTTGCTGGTAACAGAATAAAATCATAATGCAAAACCCCAATCCAGGAATGCAAGAAAAACAAAGGCTTACTAAACCTAGTAGCCATGATACAGCAAAGAAAACCAATCTTCCATTAGCATACAGAACAAAAAGTAACCAATGGAGAGAATTACTTATGATTATAAACAAGCAATCTAAGTAGTAAAAGTATATATTTAGCTCAAATCTGCCATTTTGGCTATTTTAAAAAAATAAAAGGCTTTAAAAAAAGAAGAAAAATAACTAACTACTTGTTTTTTCTTCCCAGCTAATTTTAGAAAAATTAGTCTGCTATGTAGATTTAAGGCTTATAAGAAAAGTTTGATTGATTAAAAATATTTGTCACTTTACAAATTTATTAATTCATCATTTTTTTAAAGCTTTGCTTGTAGCTTCTGCATAACTTGGATTTTGCATTTTTCAGTAATGTGTAAAATAAAGGAAAACATTAGGGAAAAAGAGAAAAAAAACAAATGAAAAAAAACCAGCATGGTTTTTTTTTAAAAACCATTTGGTTTAAACCAGCATGGTTTTTTTTTAAAAACCATTTGGTTTAAACCAGCGTGGTTTAAACCAAACAACCCTGGTCAGCAGTTTTTCAAAAATTACCTAAAAATTCAGTCCATTCGCCAGGGGCGAGTAAAATGATATATTTTCCCACCCCTGGCTCTGACACTTTAGAAGACCCATTTACAGTGAAAGAAAAGATCTTT
Source organism: Maratus speciosus (assembly GCA_963932465.1). Taxonomy (NCBI): domain Eukaryota; kingdom Metazoa; phylum Arthropoda; class Arachnida; order Araneae; family Salticidae; genus Maratus; species Maratus speciosus. Next base: position 445,781,472 of record OZ010799.1, on the reverse strand, counting down.
TCTAAATGTTTTATCAGAAATAGCATAATCTAAGCGGAATTTCAAACTGTCTTCTGAAAGTTGAAAAATACGATTAGGAACATTAAGGTTAATTAACTGCAATTTCTAATCAAAGAATGTTTTCATGAAATATGGCTAGTAAAATTTGTTGGAAAATATTTGCAATTGTATTTCATTCATCTTTGTGTGTTTTGCATGTGTATAAGAAAGGGATGTTGACATTAGAAACAATATACAGTATAACTTCTTTAATCCGGAATCATTGTGATTATGGCGATTTCGGATTATGGAAAATTTCAGAATACTACAGACGTTTTGAAACTAGAATGCACTTACAAGGAGAGGGCCAACCTTGTTAATCACAGATTTTGATTATTTTAATATATGTTGTAGGGTAGACACCCCTTAGTGTCAGGTTCAACGGATTTTATCCAATGCCCCTTAGTTCTTGAAAAACCAGGGGGTCTAATATTAGTAGACAACTTAAATACTTACTTCGCAGCAAAAATGACAGGTTAGTCGTAGCTCAGTTGGCATGGCGTTTGCCGGCTGATCCGAGGGCCCGGGTTCGATACCTGAATGCGCTACATTTGTTTTTCTCATTTTTTGTTTTATAAATATAGTTATAATTATAATTTAATAATTTCAATTAAAAATTTTAACTCCAAACATTAATTATAATGTTAACAAACTTAAATTTATCATTTCTTATTTGTAAACTATCATTTCTCATCCATTAAAGAAGTTTAAAAATATATTGGATCTATTATTGAATGATAAAAATTCCAAAATCGTGACAAATTCTGTTGTGGTGCCATCTAGTCATGATAAAAAAAAGGAATATTCAAATAAAATAAAAGCAGAAAAAAGATAAAGGGGAAAGCAAAATAATTGAAAGCGCAAGCATACTTATTACAAATTTAAAAATCTTTAATATGCAAAAAATCGGTTGCGATTTAATTCTGATGCTAATTTTTAATATGATTATGCTTGTTACTTTAAAAACAGAATAATAGTATTATCTCATTGACTTCCTTTGTTAAAGCAATGCGTAAATGATGTTTCTTTAAAATCACGAATTGACACAATTGCTCAATATCATTGCAACGATAAAGAATATATGAAATACATTTTAAAAGTGATTTAAAAAAAAAAAAATAACAGTTTTATGATGTTTTATTACAATTATTCAGTTAAAAGTAAAAAAAAAATTAAATAGGTTAAAATTATAATTGATATACAATATTAAAAATTGTAATTGACAGTGAGATTATTAAGTTATACTTACAAGTAAATTTATAAAACAAAAAATGAGAAAAACAAATGTAGCGCATTCAGGTATCGAACCTGGGCTCGCCAATCAGCCGGTTAACACCATACCAATTGAGCTACGACTGACCTATCATTGTTGTAGCAAAGTAAGTATTTAAGTTGTGCACTAATATTAGACCCCCCGGTTTCTCAAGAACTAAGGAGCATTGGATAAAATCCGTTTAACCTGACACTAAGGGGCCTCTACCCTACAACATATATTAAAATAATCAAAATCTGTGATTAACAAGGTTGGCCCTCTCCTTGTTAGATAAAGAATAATACTAATAGCTCTCATTAATATAACAATACAAAAATGCAAGGAATTTGATATTTTAAAATAACTTAAAAACATCAAGAAAAATCAATTCAAAATACTCTAAAATATATATATATATATATTTTAATTATGTATATTTTTATGCAGTGCAATCATCTGTTGTAAATTACAAAATAAAATAACCGTACGATTTTTTAAAAGTTATGATTTTTGATTTATAAGTACTCTGTAAATAATACAAATCACAAGAATAACAGACATATCATGAAAAATATTGCAACAAATTTTCTAAAACGAAAAAATTTATAGTGAGAAGTTGAAATAAGACTTACAAGTGATTTAAAAAATAACTTTTTAAATCCATTAACATATTTAAAATAGTGATATATAAGGCTAATGTTATTAAAAGGTAAATATATAGCACTTACAAATATCAAAGTAAGTCGCAAATTACATACTTAAAAGAAATAATAGTAATAAAATCTGATTTTGCGATGTTTTGGTGCCATCTTCTTATCTTTGGAGAAAGAAAAATAGTAAAATTAACATTAATTCTGAATTTTTACACTTAATATTAAAAGAAGACACCTATCTTAATTAGATAATTCAGAAAGTTTTTACAATTTTAAAATTGAAAAAAATAGTAAAGTAGTTAGGCTTTTTATTTTCTTAATCATTTTCTGAAATTCATTCACATATGTGCTATGGCACCATCTATGATCTTTAATTGAAAATAAATATGAACATACGTACAGAAATGTCTGGATTAAAGATAGAGTTGCCGGCTTTTAGCCAGGCCAAAAAAAGCCGGCTGGCCTTTTTTGGTTTTAGCCACTTAAAAAAAGCCGGCTTTTATTGAAAAAAGCCGGTTTTTATTTTTTAAAGTTGGTTTACAGCTAATTCGTTTTAAATTTAGATCAATTAATTTTTAATACAATTATAAATATTTTCTACTAAAAAAATTACAAATTTCTATTAAATTTTGTCAAATAAATAAGTCTTTATAAATGCTAGAAGGCAACTTTGAAGGCATTATGTCTGAAGAAAAAGTTATAAATATTGAAAAGGATATAACTTGGACTCCAAACTGGTGTTTTGAAATTCTATATTACATAGCTCCACATATACTACACAGTTTAAAGATGATATTTAATTGAACAATGGCAAAATGTAATCACATCAAAATGGAAACATTCTTATGTGTCCATATGGAGAGATTAAGTTATTCATATGTTAAAAGAGAAATTAGAAAGGATATAATTTTTGAGGAGAGTTTGGTAGATAAGTGTATAAAAAATAGAGCATTTAAACAAACAGGTAAAAAAAAAAAAAATCTAAATAAAATTTTGAAAATCTTGTTGCTAAGCATTTTCATGCATATGTTATTTATAATACTTTTAATAGTGAGAAATGGTGTTTTTATTAGATGACTATGTATAATTTTGAATGTTTACTTGAAATAAAATAAGACTTGTATATTAATAGCTCTTAAAATTAAGTAATAAAACATGTAACTAAGTAACCATTGTCCTCTTCAATTTTATAAAGCAGTAAAAATGAAAAAAATTGGGGGAGGGGGGAGTGGAGTTAAAGGTCAGTGTAAACCAGATAAAGCAGTTGGTATGGACCTTTTAAAATTTAGCTGACCTATTTGTAATTCTGACTACAAATCACTAGCAAAACCATCTAAGTTTTATTCCAGTATTAATGTCTTCATTATTCAGAAATTGGGTTACTTATTAAACTCTAGATCAATTAAATGTCCTTAAAACTAATTAAAAACACTTTAAAATGTGTAGTTTATAATTACAATGCTTCACTTTATAAAAGCCAATTATGGCCAATATTGGCCAAAAAAAGCCAGTTAAAACCAATAAAAGCCACCGGCCTGGCTTTTTTTAATTTTAGCCGGCTTTTTTGCAACCCTGATTAAAGATCTTATACTGTATGAGGTGCATCCTCAAACGTAGAATCCATTATATGAAAAGAAAAAAATAGAAAGATTTTTTACAGATTTCTATTGTCGAATGTTACTGTAGGATGGTATAGTACAGGGTTGGCGAACCTATGGCACACGTGCCAGACTTGGCACGTAAGCTAATTTTTCTGGCACGTGAAAAAATTTTTACATGGTAATTAGTATACAGATAAAATCCATATTTTATTTCATTTATAAACAATAAAGTTTTGTTTCATGCGGGTAAATTGTCACAAATAATGCAATTATTTTTTGCATGAATTAACACATATTTTTCTTTTCCTGTGATGTTATGCAGCCTTTTTGACACGTGTTTTGTTTTTCTATATGAATTTAGAAAGCTGTAATTTTAAAATGAATTTCGATTGACAGTCCCTGCAATAAAATGGCAAATGAATATTTGTAAAAATAATAAACTATGAACCAGATATGAAGAATTTTCCATCAAATGTAGAACAGCAAATATCTCATCAATACATTATTAGAACATTGTTTAATGCAACTTGGAAAATTATAACCGGGAAGTTGCAATAATAAAACGTTAAAAATTAGTGAAATAAAAACTCGCATTTTTTTCCCTTATTACAGCACATGCCGCATAAATGAATCCTATATCCAAATTAAAAATTTATTTATTTACTGGCTGATTCCAGTATATAGAAAAATCTCATTTTGATTTTTAATATTTTTTAATTATTAATTATTAATGCACAAAAGCAACTGATTTTTTAACCAGTGCTTCGTATAAAAATTTTACTCTTCAAAGTTATTTTTGCCTAAATTTGGCACGTTACATTGTTGATAGATATTGTTTTCTGATTTTTCGGCACGCGCATCTGAAAAGGTTCGCCGAGCCTGGTATAGTACGTTTCTTCTAGTTCATCAATTTTTTAAGGCATTTGATGTATCATGAAAACAGCGTTTGTATTCCTTCATCAGGGAAAGTCATCACCCAGCCATTCCTATAAAATGTCTTTTGTTTCTTGACCGTTCTTTAGACTGACTGCCTAAAAATTTCTTTAACCCATTAACTGATGAAACTATAACATAGGGATCTTCAACTTATTTGCAGAAAAACGCTTGCCACCACAAATTTTGAAGGATAATCTTCACTTCATTTAATGATCAAATTTTGTTATTAAATAATATGGCAATTTTTTTAACATAAAGAAAAAAAAAAAGATAGGCTTTTTGTATTTAAAAGGTGTCTGGTGTCCATGTCCAACATTTTGGATTTTGTTAAATTGAAGAGGAAAACAGTAAATTTTCAATGAAATTTTCATATACATATAGAACAAAAAATTTTCAAGTTTCTTGACCGATTGAGGCGATTTGTATCTGATAGAATTTAACAAATTCTTTCAGTGACCATTTCATGAAAATTGCCATTTTTGCACAATTGCTGTACAAAATTTGTGACTTTTTCACAATCATTTGATGAAAGTTGCCATTATTTTACACGGTCGTTTTATGAAGTTTGTAATTTTTTGCCTCAAGAAGCATTTGAAGAAACTCGCAATTTTTTCTGCGATCGATCACGGAAAAAATTCCCGTTTTTTTCATGTCTGGCTTACAAACTGATTTTGAGAAACTGCGCAAAATATAAATAATTTCTAAAAAAAATAACATACGTGAAAAAGACTTCAAGGGTAGAAGGAGGATTTCACACTGCAGTTTTTTATGTGGGATTTTCTTATTTTATGCACAATCCTATGTGCCATTTCAGTCTTCTTAACCAATTGGCGATTCAATCGCTCGAATACTCCATCTGGTGGAAAAAAGATGTAACTTCTCGCTTCAGGAAAATGTCATGCAAGCACACTGCATTACGTGTATTTTTTATTTGCTTAGAATGTGTTTTTTTTTTTTTTTTTTTTTGCACGATTTCAGATTTTATGTGACATTTGCGTTCTGTGTTATATGACAAAGTAAAATTATCCTAATATGAACATTTATACAAATTGGTTTTGTAGAACGCAACAAAAATTAAAAAATTCTTTAAATAATCACATACTTGGGAAAGAATTAAAATTAGAAAATTTCTGCTATCTATTTCAAACTTTCTAATTGATCCTTTTTCCCCCCTTTCGTAATGACAGGATATCACTCTATCTAAAGAAAAGTTAACAATCTCTAAACCTATAATGTTTCAAAATCATTGTATATTTATGAAGTTGTTTTTATAGTAACTATGATTTACAATAGTATTTTGAAAATTTGATTTATCTTATCCAATGGAATCAAAAATTTAATAATATGCCAAAAACAAATTGTTTATAAGAATTTTTTTGTTTTGTTTTGTATTAATTATTTTTAAGTTATTCAAATTAATTATCCCAATGAAATAATAAATCATTGTTGTTAAATATATTTCATTAAAACATAAAAGTATTTAGAATTATATATATATATTTTTTCAATATATCAAAAACAAATTTTTGATAAGGAATTTTTTTGTTTTGTTGTGTATCAATAATTTTTAAGTTATTCAAATCGATTATCCCAGTGATGTAATAAATCATTGTTATTAATTATACTTCATTCAAACATAAAAGTATTTAAAATTGTATACATATTTTTTTTTCTTTTAGGCAGTTTCTGAAGTTATTTTTGCTGAAAAATGGAGACAAATGACACTCGATCTGCAGACAACTAGCACCAGAAAAACTGTGAATGACACAAAAGTTAAAAACCATCAATAAAATTTATCTAACTGACAATGTACAAACAAGCAGCAATGCTTGCTTTTTACCTCACATTTCTTATTCACTTGAAATATTTATTTACATCTCCTGTTTTTTTCCTTTATTTCTTACAATGCGGCAATGAATACATATTTTTCTACTCAAATAATGCAATTTTTTTCTACCTGAGGCATTATGAATTAAATATTGTTACACTGTTATACAAATAATAAGGAAGAATACAATTAACTATCTTCTCTTCAGATTTAAAAAGCATCAAGCTTACACTTTTATCAAAAAGAATTCTTTTGAAAAAAATCTAACAACAATAAATTTCAAACAATGATTTCAATCAATGTCTTCATAAATTCTTTTATTAGTATAGAATAGAAAGATGTAAGAATGACTTAAATAATCAATTTTTCTTGCATGCTAAAGGAAGATGCTCGTTTTTGAGACACATATCAAAAGATTTTCTGAAATGAGTAACTAACTCCAGTTCACACATACAAATGAGTGAGATAACTTTTGTTTGTGCTTTTTTGCGAGAGGCAATTTTCTCCGAACAGTTACTATATGGCAAACATTTGCATGCATGCAAATGAGAAACCATTCAATTGTGAATTATTAAGCAAAACTTTTCTCATAAAGGTAACTTGGAAAACAATCTTCTGGTGCATACAAATGAGAAACCTTTAATTTAATTTACTCCTTATAATACATACAACAAAAAATTTTCTCATAAAGGTGATATGGAAGAACATCTTTTAGTGCATAAAAAACAGAAACCTTTCACTTGCGAGATATGTAGTAAAGAATTTTCTAACAATCATAAATTGAATGCACATATCTGCATGCATCCTAATAAAAAAACTTTCTGTTGTGATATATGCCACAAAACTTTTTCTCAGAAAGTTGGCTTGAATAGACACCTTTTGCTGCATACAAATGAAAAACCTTTCAGTTGTGAGGTATGCAACAAAAAATTTTCTCAGAAAAGTAACTTGAATACACACCTTCTCGTGCATACAAATGAGAAATCTTTTAGTTGTGAGGTATGCAACAAAACATTTTCTCATAAAGGTAACATGAAAGAACACCTTCTCGTGCATACTAATGAGAAACCTTTCTGTTGTGAAATATGCAACAAAGAATTTTCTAGTAAGCGTAATTTGAATGTACACCTTTGCACGCATACTAATGAGAAACCATTTAGTTGTGAGATATGCAACAAAAAATTTTCTCAGAAAAGTAACTTGAATATACACCTTCTCGTGCATACAAATGAGAAACCTTTCACTTGTGAGATATGTAACAAAACATTTTCTCAGAAAAGCAACCTGAACACACATTTTTTGCTGCATACAAATGAGAAACCTTTCAGTTGCGAGATCTGCAACAAAAAGTTTTCTGCCAAAAGCAATTTGAATGCACACTGTAACACGCATACAAATGAGAAACTTTTTGTTTGTAAGGTTTGCAACAAAAGTTTTTCTGTGAAGCGTTACTTGGACAAACACTTTCATGTGCATACAAATGAAAAACCATTTGTGGAGTGTGCAGAAATCTGACCGGAGACTGATCATGTGTGGAGGCTTTATCAAAAGCTCGATCGAGTGTGTGAGGCAGCTTCACCCACAATCATATTCCACAATGGCAGTCACTTAAAGGTTCTTGCAATTAAAGAAAAAGAAAAATTTTAAATCCTTTTATGCATACAAGGATTCTGAAGAATTCTTAGTTTTGACCCTATCTTAAAAATTTTTTTGAACTATAGAGGTTTGAAATTCTACAGTGCCTGACATTTTGAAACAAGGCAACACTATAAAAAAGGGTCTTCCATAAACAGGTTTATTTTATGAATTATTTGAACATGGATTCTCCTAATGTTTCTTTTATTGTTGTAATCATAATTCCAACTATCATACGCTTAAAACTACTTATGTATATATCTGCCATGACCAAATGCAATAGCTTGGCAATACTCGGTGAAATATTTTCTAATTTGTCATCAAAAATAGGTTGCCATAAATGAAGCCAGCTAGCCAATATCTGACAATTTATTTTTTTTTTTAATTTCCATTCAAAATCAATATTGATAAAAATTAAGAATTTTCTATGATCAGGTTCCACAGATTTTGGCTTCATATAGGGAAGTTGCATTCAGCTATTGACCGTTTTATCTGCCAATCACAATTGCTTGATTGACCTTCAACAGCACCCCCCAATACTCTCATCTACCAATTAGAACTTCACCTCCAACGGTTGTTTGACCTCCAATGGTCGATTTATGACATCCTTTGAAACTAGCCTATATTACAGTAAAATTATCTGAATTCTTAGAAATAAAGAATGCGGAAGCAACCTTTTCCTCCCTGTACTGACCACTAGAAAATTTTACCCTGTATTCAGGTGTGCAATCACTTATAGCACTCAAATCTTTATAAAAATCAGTTTTGTCTTAACCCGTCTCAAATATGTTTTATAGACTGTATGAAACCTATTCATGTTCACAAAATTTCTTTGCACTTTCTGTAATTTCTTTAAATAAAGTTTTCTTTGAAGATGCAGGGGTTCTGAAATGAGTTAATAGAGCAAGAATCAGTAAACGTTTTTAACATCACCCCCTGTGAAAAATTTTTCAACTGTTTATTGATCCCAACTGTTTTACTATTTTCTAATTACTGTATAACAAAAAAAAAAGGTGTTGGTTTTTGGCAGTTTTATTATTACATATTTGTAATTTATGTATGTAATTATTATCATTACATTAAAATTATTTGAATAATAATAAATAAATAAAAGCGTCAATTGGATGAATGCGATTTTTTATAGTGGCTATAAAATTCGTAAGTTTGAAACTTAAAATCTTTGTGAAATGTAGGCATATGATATAAAGATATAAATAAGTAGTATACTCATTTCCTTTTACTGTGTGAAGTCGATCACTAGAAGGCAGTACAATCTAAAATCAAAATTCTGATCAATCGTGTAAACCGTGAACTAAAACTGAAGTTTCATTCTGACCAATCTGTTATCTGGGCAAGGTTTGTGCTAAGCCACGTTGCTATGCTGTTTGCATGGTTTTTGGCAAAATGAATTTGCCTTTCTATAATTGAAGAGCTTACTTCGAACAACTTCTGTCCGAAAGCTTTTTTTATTGTCTTGGGTATATATAGTGGCCTGACCTGAACTAGTTCAATTTTAATCTTAAAAAATCCTACTCTTATTGCATTTAAATATGTATGAAGAAAAGAGCAGAATCAACTTTCTTTTTTAGTATAAAATGTAGAAATTAAAGCGCTTCATAACAAGTAAAAATCTTATGTGAAATAAAGTGAATTTTTCAGTGAATGCTAATTATTTAAATACATATGCAAACAAATGCTAAACATTTAATTTCTTAAAAATAATTTTCTTCTCGTAAGCGAGGACCCTGTGCGGCCGCACTGTCGTAACCACTAGGGATGGCTCTGCCTTCCTTTCCTACTAAATGATGTAATGACGTTCGTACTTGTAATTTCTGGAGAGTAGGGATGTCCAGTGAAGCACTTTGGGGCTCCACGGTTTACAAGTTTTATTGGCGCCCCTTTCAAGAATATCTTACAAGAATTACAGATTATTAAAACCTGTAACCAATGCTACTGTGGAACGATGTGATCTGGTAAGAGGCTATTCCACTCAAGCAAAGAAAACCGTTCACTAATGTTAATCTTGTGAAAGAATTTTTGGTACTACTTAGTTATCCCATCGACCAATTTCTCCAAATTATACAAATTGACATAATTTTTATTTTAAATAACAAAAGAACAAATAAGTATAACACTAATAAAAATACAAATAAAATGCCAAAATAAAAATCACTTGATGGCGTAAACACGTGTAACTTCCTTAAAGTCAAGTGAATGTGACATTTACGATCAACTGTTATTGTCATTTAATCTTATAGTTTGGCGATAGATTTTTGGTCGACGGGATAACCAAGTAGTAGTACAAAATTTTTAAAAGATTATCTTGTTTGCATTTCAATATTTTTAAACGATTGTTTTCGTATAGGCTAGCTGAGATCGATCTGTACAAAAGTCGTTTTCTACTTTTTCGATTTTGTTTACAGGTTTTTATTTATTAGGATGCTTTTACTTTCGTAACTGGTTTCGAAAATGAAATTATTCTCATTAAAAAAAACTGCAAAGAAAATCGAAAAAGTAAAAAACGACGTTTGTGCAGATCGACCTCAACTATTCAATGCAAAAAAAAAAAAAAAAAAAAAATTATTTAAAAATGTTGAAATGCAACCGAGCTATCTTAATTTTTTTCCGTAGGATTAACATCAGCGAGCGGGTATTTTCGCGTGAGTGAACATAATAAAATAACTCTATTTCCCATCTTTATTTACTAATAAAACACGTGCAAATAAAATAGACCCAATGGTGGACACATTGACAGACCTGCCAACTGCTACGAAAAAATCGTAGTTGCTACGATTTGGACCTATAACCCCATATGCTACGAAAATCGGTCTCAAACTACGATTTATTTTTTTTGGGGGGGGGGGGGAGGACACAAACATATTTTTTTCAGTTGTGATTTTTAGTCCGCGTAGCATATTTTTAAAGAGTGATTCTGTTCCGAAATTTCTTAAATTTTAAAGTATTCGATTCCGAAAGTTTTTAAAAATGTGTCATCAGTCCGAACATTTGGACATAAAAAAAGGCTGAAGAGAAAAAAAAAATCTGGGCTGCAAAACAATTTTCTTAACATAAAACTCTCTTAATAGATATTAACCACATGTGAATCGTGCGTATGTAAATATTTATACAGGAATTCCCTTCCTTAGAAACAGGGGCGTCATTTTAAGAGTTTCTTGAGGGGCAGAGTTTGAAATATTGTGCGGAATCGCGCGATTTGCAAACAGAAAAGGAAGGTCCTGCGTAATGAAAAAGGCTGAGCAGAATTTCCCCCTGCAAATTCTACCACACACCTATGATCCTTCTGCGAGTATATTCTAAAATTTATTGGTCCGCGAATTTTTTCTTTTCTTTTCTTTTCTCCTTTTTTTTCCTTTTTTTTTTGTTTATTTTTCGGAATTTTCTTGAATCATTTCGTGAATCGGTCCAGAAAAAATTTGAGAATTTCTTCAAACGATCCTGGAAAAATACCGGGTATTTCGTCAAAGATTTCAGAAACAAACAGTGATTATCTTCAATTGTTCGCTGAATAAAATCACCAATTTCATTAAGAGTTCAGAAAGAAATTGCAAATTTCATCAAAAGATTGGACTATCACGAATTTTGGTAAACTACCGAGGGAAAAATATTGAAAATTGGAACTGGGCTCCTTTTACAAATGTAAAAAGAAAAAAAAATCTGTGAAACGGGAAGAAGCTGTAGAAATCGTATAATAATTTTCAAAGGAAAAAAATTTACTATAGTGAGTGGAAAGACTAAACCTTATTCCTTTTACGAATGTCAAAAAATAGCGCGGAACACAAAAAACCAACCAACCAACCTCCAGATTAATTTGAATTTTGTGTGCTACGATTTCTCATTCTCAAAGGTTGGCAGGTCTGCATTGAGCATGCTTAAAATGATATTAAAATAAATTGTATCTCGCTTACATGACTTACTTTTCTTAGTAAATGTGCATCTACCCTATAATTCCATATTTCTGCTTACAATTAGTGGCATATCTAAGAGTGGCGATTGCCTGTTGAAGTCTGAAAAAAGCATGTTTTATTGTGATTTTTTTTTTATGAAATAGGAATAAACATTTAAGTTCCGAGATTTTTACATGTTATTTGTTATCATTTAAAGAACATTTCAAAAAATTTTTAATAACAAATTGATCTGGCTCGAGTTGCGTGGGTCATTGCCCTAGCTTGCGTGTCGTGTACTTCCAGTCGGGTGGGATCTGATAGATTGCCAGAGTCGTTTGCAATTAATTTCCATTAAGGGATTATAATGAAACCCAGTGGTGTAGTGGTCAGAGCACCTGACTGCCGCACCACAGGTTGAGAGTTCGACTCCCGATTGGTCAAGGTTCATTCAACCTTTCATCCCTTTGGGGTCAATAAAATGAGTACCAAGCTTGCCTGGGAACTAAACACCGAGGGCCTTGCGTTGGGCTGACCACCTGGCCGGGGCGCATGCTGCATAGCACCTCAGGGCCCAGGGTCAAGAAAATGGAGATGGGCACTGTCGGCCCTAATCCTTCATGGATTGTATAGCCACAGAGTTTAGTTTAGTTTAAGGGATTATGATAGTAGATAATGCAGGGCTATTACAAAAAATGGACCCGATTTAAAAAAATAATATTTTCAAAACTACTGCACATATTACAATAAGTGATACATGAATTTAAATAGAAATATATTAAGGTTTTTTTCAGTTACAAATGTTCGATGTGTGACCCTCTTGTTACATGGCATACGTCCCATTTGTAATCGAGTTCGTTCAAACATTTTGTAGCATCACTCTGTCAATGGTTCTGAAAGCATACATAAATGCATTCTCTAAGTTCTGAGCACTTTGTTTTCGGCATTGGTGGTATATAAACAATGTCTTGGACACACTGTCAGAATTTTGTGAAAAATAGACTATTGATTTGTTTTCTAATTTTTATTTTATTTTCACTACAATTTGACAATACTTGTATGAAAGATGGAAATGAAACAAATATTCTTATTCAAGAGTCTAAGTTATATGTTTAAATATATGTAAAGTAATACATATTCAAAATTTTTTGGTTATTTAATGTTTTAAACATTGGCACGGAAAAAGTGAAGTTTGCATTTACGATCAACAACTTTTTGTTTCTTGTTCTATAAACAGTTAATTATTTCTTATTAGGTAATAATTGTTTGTTATATAAAATGCAAATAAAGTCATCTACATGTATTCGTCTACAATAAATTTTCAAATAAACATTTTGTTGAAACTAATTCATTTATTGTTGCTATAACCTATTTCCTCATCTATTAAATGTTTAGATTATTGTATTTATAAAACTGTAAGTGTTTTTTTTTTATAATTTGCTTTTGTGTTTACTTCAACTTTTTTTAGCTAATATGTAATTTGTAAAATCATCAAAACTTTAATTTAGATTTTTTTTTCTCCTTTAACTTAAAGCTTTTATAATTGTAACTAGAATTGTTAATTATATTGATTGGTAGTAGGATTATAAAATTGTGGAATGATGTATCTGGGTGTTTTAAGCTGTAGTATAATAATGCAGATAAATAAGGTATTCAGTCATACTAGATATTTTAAACTATCTAATAATAGTAATAAAAACAATCGTTTGTGTTTACTATATACTATGAAAAAACTCGCAGAATTTAAGAAAACTATTATTGAAAGATAAAAATCTGCACTATGTTTTTTCTGATGATGTTTAGAGTGTGTAAAACTGTAAGCATAAGTTAATGGCTTAAGGGGACTCTTCATTCACTTGAAAATATCCATTCGCTAATGTTAAACCTATGGGCAGGTTGTTTTCGAATTTTAAATTTGAATATTTTTAAACTGTTTTTCTTGCATTGGACATCTGAGGTCGATCTCTAATATGGTTATTTTTTACTTTTTCAAATTTGGTTGCCGATTTTTTTAATAATGGCACTTTTACTTTCAGTTGTTTAAAAATATTAAAATTTAAAAGAGAAATTCGAAAACAACCTTCCCATAGGTTTAACATTAGCAAACGGGTGTTTTCAAATGAGTCAAGAGTCCCTTTAAACATATTTGGAGTAATATCAATAATTCTCAGAATGTTTAAGTTTACACTATATTTTGTTGTTAGTGCAGAACATTGACATTTTCATGTAGATGAATAATTAAAAAAATACATTTTTTTGCATGAATTATATTATTTAAACAATAATAAAAACAAGATAGTCATTCAAGTCTCATATTGCTTGCAATCAAAATAAAGATGAAAATAAGGAATTTTGCTTAGTAGCCACTGGCCGGTAGGTTGATTTTATTTAGTAGCCAGTTACTAGCGAGTGAGAATAATTTCTTTAGTAGCCAGTAAGTACATTTATGTCACTGAATATTTAATTTATGGGTATATTTTATGTATGTTTATCCACCGAGTAGCAGGTTTTCAAAATTGGAAAAAAATAGGTTTAAAAAATCTGAAATTTGCAGCAAATTTTCTGAAATGTAAAGGGGGGGGTTGGTAGGGGATCCCTCCTGGTACTAATTATGCATTTTTTCCAGATACTTTAACGAAATTCGCGTTTTTTCGGGATTTATTGGCAATGTTTTCGTTTCTTTGGCGTTCCTTTGACAAAATGTGCGTTTTTTTCACGATCTTTTGACAAAATGCGCATTCGTTTTCGCAATTCTTTGGCAAAATTCTCGTTTTTTTTTTTTTTTTTTTCGAAATTCTCAATTTTTTTTCCTTTGCGATTCTTTAACAAAATTTGTGTTTTTTGACGATCTATTGACGAATTTTGTGTTTTTGCCATGATCCATTGACGATATTTGCGTTTTTTTCTTTGCTCTATTGATGATATTTGCGTTTTTTCGCGATATTTGACGAAATTTTGGATTTTCAGCGATCGTTTGACGAAATGTGTGGTTTTTTTGCGATTCTTTGACGAAATTGGGTTTTTTTTTTCTGCGACCTATTGACGATATTTGTGTTTTTTTCCGCAATCCACTGACCATATTTGCATTTATTCCACAATCCTTTGACGAAATTTCGGATTCTTTGCGATCCTTTGATAAAATTCGGGTCTTTCTTAGATCCTTTGACGAAATGTGCTGTTTTTATTGTGATTTTTTGACAAAATTCTCGGTTTTTTGCGATTCTTTGATATAATTCGCATTTTTGGTGATCCTTTGATGAAATTTACATTTTTTTTTTTTTTGTAATCCTTTGACGGAATGTGTTTTTTCGCGATCTTTTGACAAAATTCATGTTTTTTTCTTCCCCAATTCTTTGACGAAATCCCTTTTGGAAAATCTTGCGTTTGGCTGGTACTTTCCATATTTTTAATCGTCAGTTTTTCACATTTACTCGCCGAGTGGCGACTGGCGATTGCTTATTTTCATCTTTAAATCAAAAGTTATTTTGGCTACTAATTTAAAATTTCTACTTTTTGTAACAAGCTTTAATTATTTTCTTCATCTCATTTGTCTTTTTTTAGTTGAATGTTTCATTTCTTTAAAATCAGGTAGGCCATCAAAAGATCCTTTGCATCCTGATTATGTGCCATCCGTTTTCAGTTTTAAAAGAGGACAGCCATCGTCTGTTGATCGTCATGAAAGACATGCTAAGCGATTAACCCTTTATGCACTGAATTAAGAATTCGTGAAAATTTTATCTTCTAAAGCATTTTCCAAGAATTGTTTAAACTACATTAGTAGATTTACATCATAATTTAATAAATTTTAGAAGGATTTTAGATGGATTGAAGGATTTAGAAGGATTAATTCAATTTGAATTTAGAGGGATTTTGTGCACTATTTATAACCCACTCAAATCTTTTATTTTAAATATTTTTCTTAGTATTTTGTAGAATTTGGAAATGTACAAATATAATGTTGTTACAATAGTAATATAGAAATATTTCCAAATTGAAAAATTCTCCCCCCCCCCTCCCCCAAAAGCCAAGAAAGCTGAAAAGATGCAAAGGGAAAATAAATCATCCTTTTAAAAATATTTTTGTTTTGTGTAACCCATAATGCTTTTGGAAGAAGATGAAGTAATGTATCTGTAACTCATTCTAAACTGTATCACGACTAATCGATGTCTTAAATGAATTTTATAAAAAATTATTTTAATGGTACTTATGTCTACCGTCAGTAAAGGGTTAAAGACTGACGCATCCTATTCTGAAGGTAATTTTGTATTTTTCTGTTTTTTTTCTAAAATAGTTGCATTGAACAATGTTGAATTTAAATGTCTGCACTTGTGTCTCTTATAAATAATGCAAAAACGTCTTACCAGTTGTTCTTTTGGAGTGTAACCTCTTGTGATGGCACTTAAAAAACTTCTTTAAAACAACATTCACATGAAACACCTAGTGCATAGTAGCTGAAATTGGCTTTTATAGGAAAAGGTAGAATTTTATTTCAGGATTTTCATCTACACTTTATAATTTACTAAAATTATAAAAATTATGCACAGTGTCATATTTCTGATGACAATGCAAAATTTCAATATTTTAAAAACATAATTAATTATAAGGCATTTTTTTTTTCTTAACCAGCCACAGGAGATAAATCGCATAATAATCTTTATGGTTACAACTGTTTATGGATTACAAAAACAAACAAGTTCATTAATTTTTTTGCCAAAATAAGCTAACTAGCTGTATTTTTTAATAATTAACTTGTTAATTTTTGTTTTGGATATAAATAGCTCATAATTCATTAAAAAAAAATATGTGTGTTTTATTCCTTTCTTTCTTTGTGACTTTTATGCTCTTATATGTTTTTGAAACTTATGATAAACTAAAGGATGTCTCTTATTATTTCACTCTGTTATTATTATGGTTTTAGTTGATTGGTTTAAACCATGCTGTTCTACATGGTTATAATTTCTTCATTTAAAAAGAAAGTTTATCATTCTACATTTTGCTGTCAGAATACTTCTCTGTCACTGGAAATTTTCACCTTTTCTTTTTTTATAACTTTAATAACTTTTTTTTAAAATTTCAGAGTGTAACGCCTCTGATGCGCACATCCCAGAATCAGATAGCTCATTCATTGGGAAAACAAATGAAATTTCAACAATGACTGAGCTAACTATGGATGACATCAAAACACTAGAAGGAAAAAAAATGAAAGTTATAAGTCTCTGACAAATGTCCTTCATAAATCTGCAAAGCGTTCCTTGTCAACTAGAATAATAAACAATGTAAAAATGTTGGATTTTTACACAAAGCTTTCAACACTAGTATTTTTCAATGGGCTGTTATCTCACCTCTTAACTGATTGGAAGCCAGAAACTAAAACTACATTGGATCCAGCTGGGCAGTTCTTGCTTGTGTTTATGAAATTTCTATTAAGTTTGTGGAATCAAGACTTAGCTTATCGTTTTGGAATTGGATCTGGAACTGTAAGTTCGTTATTTCGCGAGTGGTTTGCAAGAATGGTTTTTGTTTTGTCCTCATATATTACACAGCCTTCTAGAGAAACAATTAAACAACACATACCACGGTCTTTCTTCAGGGCAGGTCTTTAAGATGTCTGCTGTATTATAGACTGCTCTGAAATTTTCATTGACTGGTCTTTTAATTTAGATGTCAGAGCACAGACTTACTCAAATTATAAACATCACAACACAATCAAATTTTTGATTGCATGCACACCCTGTGGGAGAATTTCTTTTATCTCAAAATCATATTATGGCCACCTGGCAGATAAAGAAATTACTAAAGAAAGTTGCTTTTTAAATATCATTAAAGAAACAGATGTAATACTTGCTGATCGTGGTTTCAGAATTGAGGATTTGGTATCACAAAGGAATGCTAGGGTCATCGTTCCAGCATTCACAAAAGGAATGAAGCAATTTCCAGCTGGATCATTAATGTCATCAAGAAAAATATCCTGTGTGCATATTAAAGTTGAACAGTGCATTGGGCAAATGAAGACATATGGCATCATGCAGTATCAATGGCCGATAACCTTGATGATAAATGGATGGACACTAATAAAAAGTTATCAACAGCAGATAATATTTTAACAGTGATAGCAGCACTTTGTAATATTTTGTGTAACTGTTTTGTAAAAAATGTTAAAGCCTATTTTGATGATTCCATCTATTAATAAGTATATGATGTGCAATCCTATTTATACATATATATATGTCACATTTTAACGAAATGACAGTATTCACTGAAATTAACTTTATTAAGTTTTATTTAAATAATCAAAAAGGTGGCAATCAATTTCCATAGCTGTTTACAGGTTAGACTTCAGATACCAAGTGGCGTAGAGGTATATCTCTGAAATTGCTCATCTCCTAGGGTTACCAGTTAAAAAGGGCCATGTGTTTCTATTAATTTAACGATAAAATGGATTAGTTGGCTACCCCGCCAAACCCGTGATTATCAGTCATTGGGCCCGTATCCAAATTGAGGGACGATTCATTACAAAAACTAATCAATAGGTCCAATCTTTATAATTTTCTTACAATTTCCCCCCTTTCCAGACAAGTCCCCGGGGATGGGCCGGCTTCCATACACGAGGGTCGCCTGGAAAGTATAAAGCATTCTTTATTAAAGAGATGTTAAAATTTTGGAAGTGAATTACTTTTAATCGAGCTGCCTGGAGATGAGTTATTTCTTTCGTATAGTTAACATGTGATATCACAACAATAATAAAAATATTAAAAATAGTAAAAATAATACAAATAATAAGAATAATACTACTAAAATTTTCAATACCATAAACAATTGAACATGATAAAAACTAGTTATATTAATAAATGCAAGACACTGGTAATATTATATGCCAAATAAAATAATCAAAATAGGAAATATATTCTAGAATTGCTAAGTCCAACATTACATATAAAATACAAACTTGAATGAAAATGTCTTGACTTCATTCAGTAGAGTGTAGACTCTCAAAATACAATTATACTATACTCATAAAGATGTAAATTCAACTATCAAATATCATCCCATAACAGTTCATATGATATCTGATACTTTACATAGATGGTGTTAACTTAAATTGATCGTTGGGCAAAAAGTACCTTAGTTTGGAGGCATGTATTACTTCATAGTCCTTCTTTGTCAACCAGTTAGGTTTATTTATTTTAAAACTTACATTAGACAACTTTTCAATAATTTGATATGGACCAGAAAAAGGCGGGCTTAACTTCCTGGTGTTCGGATAATGAAATTCTTCTGCAATTACGAGATCACCAGGTTTGAAAGGTGCTTCCACAAATTTTAGGTCATATCTGACTTTGTTTTTTAAATGGTGCTCACCAGTTCTTTGGAAAGCCTCTTTCCTGGCTTCCTCAACCGTAGGGTAATAGTTTTCATTGCCTAATACTGATGGATAAGGAAATTGGCCAAACATTAAGTATGCCGGGGGGTATTTGGTTACTGAATGCGGTGTATTATTGTACTCGTTAATCACCTCCTCCAGAATTTTGGGCCATGGAAGGTTTGAAGGTGTAGCATGGATTTTAAGTCTTAGTCGAGTGCAAATGGACTGATTTACGCGTTCATTTCTCCCATTACACTGGGGCCTGTGAGATGAAGTAAGTAATTTTTTTACATTATGTTTATGTACCCATTTACGCAGTTTAGACGCTGTAAAAGCAGGGTTTCTGTCCGTTAAAATTTTCTTGGGAAGTTGAATGCTAAAAATCTGTTTTAGAATATTAATATAAACTTCTGTTGTAACATTTTTAGAGGTAAAACCCCAAACATAACGAGTAGCGTGATCAATAGCTAAGTGCATGTATTTTTTTGTTGAATTGTAATAATTGAAGCCCCCTACTGTGTCTAATGATATTATATCAAAGGGTTGTTCTGCAGGAGGTAAGGCTTCAAGAAGGCCAAATTTAGGTTGGTGGGATTTCTTGTTTAGTTGGCAGACTTCACAATGTTTGACAAATTGCGTAATATCTTGTGTCATGCTGCTCCAGTAGTACTGTGGTGAAATTAAATTTAGCATTTTTTGAATTCCTGGATGGCCAAATTGATTATGGGTTGTTATTAATAATTTTTCTCTTAAGGAGAAAGGTACGACAATTTTTTGAAAACCCTTTTTGTGAATTACCAAAATGTCATTAAATTTTTGAAATTTAGGTCCTGTTACATTATCTAACTCTTGGTGTTCTTTAATTTCATCTAAGGTTAATAAATGAATGTGGGGATTTACGTTTGATAAAATGGGATTTCTTGAGAGCATGTCGGCTTCAAAATTTGTGGACCCTTTATTGTATTTTACGGTATAATCGTACATGCTTAATTTTAGTGACCATCTGAATAATCT
Organism: Maratus speciosus; assembly: GCA_963932465.1. NCBI lineage: Eukaryota > Metazoa > Arthropoda > Arachnida > Araneae > Salticidae > Maratus > Maratus speciosus. The sequence continues at coordinate 445,761,249 of OZ010799.1, read as the reverse complement.
ACCGGTTAAATGTTTTATCTTTTTAAGCCATACTAAAGCAGCATGATCGGTATGTATTGTGAAAGGTTTTCCATGAAGATAATAATGGAATTTGTCAAGAGCATCGATTATGGCTAGACACTCCAATTCTGTGATGGCGTAATTTCGCTCGTAGGGCCTTAGTTGCCTTGAGTGGAATGCAATGGGATGTAAATCTCCATTTTCATCCATTTGTTTCAATACAGCACCTAAAGCTTCCTTCGAGGCATCAGTAAAAACATGGCATGGGAGATTAGGATTAAATAATCTCAAAATAAGTCTAGAAATTAATGCATTTTTAAGTAGTTCAAATGATTGCTGACAGATTTCTGACCATTCCCACGGAGTGTCTTTCTTTAATAATTTATTTAGAGGGGCTCTAATTTTAGCATACTTGTCAATGAATTTATGGTATACGTTTATGGATCCGAGGAATCTTTGTAATTCTTTAACATTTTTTGGAGGAATTAAATTTTTAATGGTTTCGGTATTAGCATTGTCTGGTTTTATTTGGCCATTACTAATTTCATAGCCAAGGAAGTCAATTTGAGATTTGGCAAAATTACATTTGGAAAGTTTTAGTTTTAGATTTTCTTGACGGCAAATATTGAATATAGTTTTAAGGTGAACCAAATGCTCGGCATAGGAGTCCGAATAAACTATAAAGTCATCGAAATAATTGGTAACGAAGTTGACCTTATGTTTATTTAGGATCCTTCTGAGAGCTCTTGCGAATTGAGCCGGAGCATTTTTGTATCCGAATGGGAGGACCAACCACTCGTAAAGTCCCTGATTGGTTACAAAGGCAAGTTTTTCTGTGTCTGAAGGATGGAGGGGGACGTGCCAGTAGCCAGAGGCTAAATCTAGCGTGGAAAAATATTTGGCATTGACAAGTCTGTCTAAAAGCCAGTCTATTCGCGGCAAAGGCTCTGAATCTGTCTTCGTAATGGCATTGATTTTCCTGTAATCAATACAAAGACGCGTTTTACCTTCTCCTTTTTTATGTGCCATTGTCACGGGAGAGGAATAGGGGCTACAGGATTCCTTAATGAGTTTAGCATCCAGCAACTCCTGTACTTGTTTTTGAATTTCTGCATTATCTTTAGGTGATGTACGGTAAGGCCTAAGCGAGATAGGAAGTTCCGAGGTGAGAGTTACTCGCTGGGGTTCCCATCTGACTCTACCTACGTCGTACCGATTGCGTGCAAAAATATCTTTGAAGTCGCTCAGAAGCCCTTCCAATTGTAGGTTCTCTTCAGTAGTATGATGATTAAAAGTTATATCATCATAATCCGAGAGAGTTTGAGTATCAAGGCAACAATGTCCCTCTTGAGACAAACTTGCTTGATTTGATTTGGAAGGAAAACTAAGCGGCTTCTGGCAATTCATATCACCCGTTAAAGTTAAGGTGTGGTTGGATGAACTTTCAGGAGAAATTTGACCGGAAACGTTTTGGTCATTCATAATGATGACTCCATCTTGAGTCAGAGTATTTGAGCAAAAATCCATCGAGATATGGAATTTTTGTAATTCTGGGGTTCCCAGTATCGCATATGGCAAGTAAGACCTTACTAGATATAAGGAGCTATTTTGCCTGATATTCCCTATTTGGAGGGGTACTTGAACTTTTTCGGAAATCTGGACCTGTCCCTGGGTTTGGTTAACATTAAGAGGATGGCAACTTTGAATAGACGTCATATCCAAAGCTGTAGCTAGATTTTCTGGAATGAGGTACAGAGTACTTCCGCTATCCAATAAAAAGGGTATTTGAACCTCATTATGACAAGTTTTTGGGTTTCTACGGTTTTCGTAATTTTTGCATTTGAGGTACCCGGGCACAATAAACCGTCATAAAGAATTCATGTGTATTCCTTGATCAGGGGAATACCCATGGGCGTTTTGGGGTTGGGTCTCATTACTGTGGGTTGCTAAGTTGGATGAAATTGTTCTTCCTGCATTTCCCTGAACATCATATTTATGTAGTAAAGTATGATGCTTTCGGTGGCAATTTTTACAACTCATCTTGGATGGACATTTACTTGCAAAATGGCCACTACGCAAACAATTTACACACAACTTATTTAATTGGATGGTTCTCCATCTGCTATCTACAGGCATAGTTATTAATTTTCTGCAAGTGTGGGTGGCATGCGAATCAAAGCAAACACCGCATTTACTATTTTCTAAATTTTTGTGACCTTTCGATCTATCGGAAGAATCTCTGACATAAGTTATATTTCTTACATCTGTTTTAGTTGGGTTCTCTAAAGTTAACAAGCTCTTAGCTTGAATCTCTAAAAATTTTAGAAATTCCGTGAGATTAGGCATATTATTATGGGTAAGGGATAGTTCCCATCGCTCTTTGAGATTATCGCTTAATTTTTGAACTATGGTATAAATTATCATGTTATCCACTAAAGCATTTTGAGTAAGTTTTAAAGAATCTGGAATTCGAAGTGATTCATTGCAGGTATCTATTATATCGAAAATAGCTTTAGAGGAAGTGGAACAATTTTTCATATTTTTTAAATTGTATAACTTGCCTATTTGTGCTATGGCCAAATCCCTAATCTTATCGTAGCGAGCGCAAAGGGTGTCCCATGCATTTTTATAATTGACCTCCAAAAGAGGAAATCCGGAAATCAATTTATGGGCAGGACCCTTTACACTAGCTAAGAGATATTGCAATTTAGAAACGGCTCCCAAATCTGGATTTCGATCTATAGTTGTGGTAAAAATCTCCTTAAAAGAGAGCCACTGATCAGCTTCTCCGTAAAAGGGTTTTAATTCAAATTTGGGAAGATTGACTGTTTTTTCAAAAACATTACTTGTATTTTTATTGTTATTCTCTGAACCACCCTCGTTAATGCTTAAACTCTTAGTTAATTTATTACGTGATGTATTTATTGCGATAGTTAACGCATCCAATTTAAGGGCAATTTCATTGTATTCCTCAATTATAGCTTCCGTTTCTGTTGTATCGCTCTCAAGAACGGCGTTTTCCTGATTTTTACTTAATTCTGTACTAATATCTTGCACCTGACCATGATACAAATCTAACTCTTCTAGAGTTATCGTCTGATCATCAATTTTGGGATTTATGATATTTCTTATACGGGTAATTTTTGCTTTGAGAACAGTTTTTTGTTTCTTAATATTTTCCATTTTGAATTAATTTTAAGATAACTTTTTAATAATCTAAATATTATAACACTCTTAATATCCGTCAAAATGTCTAAACATTCTCAACATAATATAAGCATGTGCATAAAATTGATAAAAAGAATAAAATAGTTAAAAATAATTAAAGAAATAAATATAGAAAACATGAATAATTTTTTTTTTTTTTTTTTCAATTCAAAAGATTGCAATGCTTTAAAACCATGGTTTTCATAAATACCAAAAATGAAAACATCACTGGAGATATACTACTTATTAAATCACTTACCTTAAATTATGTAATCAGAATAAAAATAAAAAATAATATGGATAATAATATTATATAAAAATAAATAACACTAGGGTACCCCATGAGCTCATACAGACACACACAAAATAAAAGGAAAAAACATTCCGCAAAAACGGAGAAGGAAAAAAATATATATATCTCTGTATTTAAGGAACTGTAGTGCGCACTTATCATGAAATAAAAAGCAATGACAGCAACGATGCTATCTTTCACTGCATGAAATTTACTTTAAGAGATGCTCTGAAGAAAATCACTATAAAATCATCAACACAACTGAAGAAGATGAATTCCACTTAGAGATTGCAGTTTTCATGTTGTGAAACTTTCACTGCACCGTTGAAACAAGATGCGGATATCACTACTGCAATACTTGACTTTTAAAACGCAGAATATGTTGAAAATGATCTACATTTTGATCGATTTTAATTAAGATGATATTCTTCAAAATATAGTAGAAGAAATGGGAAGACACTTTCTATAATAGAATTGAAGAGTTAAAAGCATATCACTGCTGACAGATTCTTTGATGAGGCGAACTTCTTGTATTTACACTATTTGAAGGGGCAGAGTGAACACTTTCCCAGCACCCAATTGGGGCCTCTTTGAATGTTCAATCGGAGCTTATTCCGTATCGTGTAGCACCAAGAATTCTTTTTTTTTTCTTTTCTTTACTTCTCATGTTTTCCCGCTGAGCAGGTAGTATTATCCAGCCGACTCATAATACTGTCACATTTTAACGAAATGACAGTATTCACTGAAATTAACTTTATTAAGTTTTATTTAAATAATCAAAAAGGTGGCAATCAATTTCCATAGCTGCTTACAGGTTAGACTTCAGATACCAAGTGGCGTAGAGGTATATCTCTGAAATTGCTCATCTCCTAGGGTTACCAGTTAAAAAGGGCCATGTGTTTCTATTAATTTAACGATAAAATGGATTAGTTGGCTACCCCGCCAAACCCGTGATTATCAGTCATTGGGCCCGTATCCAAATTGAGGGACGATTCATTACAAAAACTAATCAATAGGTCCAATCTTTATAATTTTCTTACATATATATATATATATATCATTTTTTTCACAAGATAATAGAGTTGGTAATTTGTATATAATTCGTTTTGTTATTTATCATTGCTCTTTACTGTAAAAGCTAATATTGCTGAAGCTACAACCAACTTTGAAACATTCCTTCTTTTTTATAACGGGAAATCAGTGTCACAAAGTATTTTCTTGTAACTTGAATTTATTTCAATGTACCAAGTTTTCGATTCTGAATAATTGAAGATATCCATTATTGTTGGTATAACTTAACACCTTTTATTTCACCTTAATTTCATGGCATGTAAACCATACATTTCTGCAAAACTCAAGTCTATTGCCAGGGGTGCCCAGAGAGGGGTTTGGTGACGCAAAATGCGTCATAAAATTTATTTTTGGGGGGGAATTTAGAGAAAAAGTACATTTTTGGGGGGATTTTTAAAATCTTAATACTATTTCCTTTTTTTTTTTCACTATTAAAAAAGTTTTTGATTTTTTTAATATCACTTTTAACTTCTTTTCAACATTCAATTTCCAGAAATGCTCATTTGTTTTAATTCTTTAAATTCTAGATAAGGGCAATAAGAACCGATTTTGCATCTTAATATCTTTGAAAGTGCGGGAATAAAAAAAATACTTGGTATACAGGTGGGAAAATGTTCCGAAAGGCAACATTCTGAAAGGCAATTAGGACCGCAAGACGTGATAAAAGGAATAGCTTTCCAAAAGCGTCTTACGTAATTTATTATTTGACAGGGTCGAATCGTACAGTCCGAGTGCAAAAATACATTCTTGATGGGTATGATAAGAAATAACAACAAAATAAGCATTTCAGAGGAAGAGACAACGCTAAAATTACTTGACGATTTTCAGAAAACTAGGATTTAAGTACAGTATATTTTAGTGATGTTAGAAGAGTAGTATGTATGTCATTAAAACAGTATAAGGTAAACAACCTGTACAGAGAAAAAGACTTCCAGCTAGTGATGGGCGAAAACGAGATGTTTTTATAGATTTTATCGATTGTATAGACATCTCGATATTTTTTGATTGTGCAAAATTTTTCTCGATGACTCCAGTTTGCCAATTGCTTTTATACCATACCCGATTCGATTTTATCAAGAATCGTCTGCCGGAAAGCTGAAATGAGTCAGGTTAATAAGGACTAGATGGCTACGCCCGCTAGTGCTCCCTTTCTTTAATCAGGGCCTTTAATTTATACGCAATCTTGTAATATGAAATCTCACACTGGGTCCCCGCTGCATACTGCACCGTATAGAAGGCGTGGTGTGCACACACTGCAAAATCTTGTAAATAAAAAAAATCTCGAACCGAACGAACCTCGAACCGGATCCTTTGGGGGGTCAAAGGGCGGGCACAGGAGCTGCATAATATGAATAAGTGGTCGCAGGGATTTCAAACGATATATCACATGAGGGTTATAGGCAAAATTTAGAAAACTGTCCCCGGGAGGGCAAAGTGGAGGAAGGGTCATCGGAGGGGTATAACATCAATAAGTGGTCACAAGCTTTTCCAACCAAATGTCACATGAGGGGTCTTGAGCTAAATTTGTAAAAATGCACACCGGGGTGACCAAGTGGGGGGGGGGGGTGTAAAGGACGCGGGAGGTGCATAACAGGAGTAAGTGGTCACAGTCCTATCAAACAATACGTCACATGAGGGGTCTCAGCTAAATTTCCAGAAGTGCCACCCGTGGGGAAAAGTAAGGGGAGGGACACCGGAGGTGCATAACATCAGTAAGTGGTCACAGGCCTTTTCAACCAAATGTGACATGAGGGATCTCGAGCTAAATTTATAAAAGTGCCCCTCCCACCGTGAGGGCAAAGTGGTGGGGGGAGGTGCATAACATGAATAAGTGGTCACAGTCCTTTCATACAATATGTCACATGAGGGGTCTCGGTTAATTTAGAAAAGTGCCACCCTGGGTGTCAAAGTGAGGAAAGGGGTACGGTAGGTGCTTAATATGAATAAGTGATTGCAGGACTTTCTAATGATATATCACATGAGGGGTGTCGGCAAAAATTAGGAAAGTGTCCCCCCCGGGTGTCCAAATATCGCAACCCCCAGGAATTCAACCCCGTTTTAGAAATTTCATATATTATAATATTTTTCGGAAAACTCCTTAAAAAATTCGAATTAAAATGATGAAAACGCAAAAAAGTTCAAAAACTGGGGCCAGATTGGGAAGGGGAGAAGAAAGTCTCATAATATGAAAGAGTGATCCGAGGGCTTTCCAATGATATATCACATGAAGGGCTTAAAAAAGGTTGAAAATCCTCCCCCCCCCCCCCCGGTTTGTTCACTCTTTCGCCCGGAATTCACGCATGCCCCACTTTTAATTTTTTATATTTAATAAATAATATCTACCGGAGGACTCCATAAAAAAAAAAAACACATCTAAAATTATATTCATTGTAGAAATCACTACGGTTTTAAAAATTTGTTCGCCCCCCCCCCTCCCCCCGCACCCTCCTCTTTGAAATTTTTATATTTAATAAATAGTATTTAACAGAGGGTTCTAGGTATGTGACAGCTTGATAGGGCTAAAATAAGAGGAACTTTTAATATTACGGTTCATTTCACAGCTCATTGTCATGCCTTTTTCTCTATCTCGTCTCGATAAATCTTCTCACATCTCTTCTCTGCCGAGAACGAGAAATTGAATTCTCGTTCTCGGCAACCTATGAAAAGGCACTAATCGAGAACAACATATCGAGAAGCGAAGAAAATTGATTTCTCATTCTCGGCCAACATACGAAATGTTGAAAAGCGCGAGAGGAATAATCGGGAAGTCAAAAGTCGAGATGCCGGTGAAAAATCATCGAGATGAGATTTGCGGAAATGCCAGAGAAAGAGAGAAATGAAGCTTTCAGAGTCAACTTACCGCATTTCTGGTTTAAGTCATAGTTTCTCGAAGGAGTGCATTTGCTTATCCAATCTCTTTTTGTTATTAACCGATATGAGTTAGGAGGTATAGTGGTTTATTTATTCAGTTCTGTATAGTCCTAATTTCAATAATTACTGTTGAATTTAGTGTCATTTTGCCCCGAATTTTCAATGTTTCTCTAACTTTAGCTCTGTCAAGCTGTCCCATACCTGGGGCCCTCAGATAAATATTATTTATCAAATATAAAAATTTCAGAAGAGGAAGGTGAGTGAATTCTGGAAGGTGCGAGAATGGACCGACGGGGGATTAATTTTCAAACTTTTAGCGAACCCCTCCTGTGACATATCATCGGTAAGCCCTTTGACCACTCTTTCATATTATGAACCTTCCTCCTCTTGGAGTAAATTTCGGGAGGGGGAAGCAGTAAGGGGATGATTTTTTTAAATCGTTGCGATTTCTAGAAGAAATATAATTTTAAGTGTGTTTTTTTATGGAGCCCTCCGGTAAATATTATTTATTTAATATAAAACTTTAAAAGTGAGGGTTGCGTGATTTCCGGGTGTATTCTGGTAAGAAAGAGTGAACCCATGGGTGAGGGGTAAATTTCAAACTTTTTGGACCCATCATGTGATATGTCATTGGAAAATTTTCGGACCACTCTTTCATATTATGAATCTTTCTTCCCTCCTCCCCAATTTGGCTTCCCGGGTGAGGCGCTTTTCGAACTTTTTTGAAATCGTAGCGTTTTTATCATTTTAGATCGGATTTTGTTACGGAACCCCCAGATGAATAATTTATAATACATTAAAATTTCAAAGAGAGGGGGGGAGGGCGTATTCCGGAGCACGCAATAGTTGGAATCCTGGGGGCACTTTTCTATCCTTTGCCGTCACCCCCCTCATATGATATATCATTGGAAAGCTCTGTGACTATTACTTCATGTACATACCTCCCGCGCCCTTCTCCCCTTTGACCCTTCGGGGGGTCACTTTTCTAAATCTAGCCGAAACCCCTCATGTGATATATCGTTGGAAAGCCTTATGACCACTTATTCATATTATGCATTTATTGCTCCACCCCTACTTTCCTCCCCAGGGGGGTCATTTAATGCATTCCAGTAGATGGTCTTCTAATAAAGGGGAAATCATAGAACTAATGTCAAATGACGTAAAAACATCAATAAAAAATATTGATACTATTTACCATCCTTTCAGTTCATGTTTCTGCCACTAGGGGTGCTTTTTATTCTAATTTCTTTGGCCAATTTGCTGCTAATTGTCGAAAAATTCTAATTATTGATATTAAACTCCTCTTACCGTTTCATACCAACTCGCGACTTTTCAACTTTTTGCAACCAAACAACGCCGTTACATGACTTTTCCACTATTATGGCTCCATTATAGCCTCCTTTCGGTTTGTTGTTTTTTAAATCCATCTCTTTTCAGTTATCATGTATTTACTAAATACTGCTTTATAAACATATAAAAACAATGATTTTAATAAACGATTGTAGAACATCTGGATTGCAGGTTCTCGGAAGTAATCGATGACTATATCGATTGTGTTTTTTACCGATTACGATTTTTTTTATTGGTCTACGAATTATTTTAGGGGGAAGGGATAAATTTATAGAAAAATTAGAATTTTTTGGGAGGGAAAGGAGGATTAATTACTAGGTAATAAGACTGAAAAATTATAGTGTGAAAGAAAAACATACCTATACAGAATACAGGGGCTTACAATAGATTAGGACTATGTTTTAATGGTATAATGTCTGCCATTTTATAAGAATCCGTACTTGTATAAGAGTATATTGTATGTTGTTAAAGCAGTATAAAGCAACACTTGTACTGATATAAACGCTTCAATCCACAGTTTATTTTAGGGTTGGGGGTGATTTAGAGAATTTTTTTGGGAGGGTGAGATTAAACTGTATGACTAGATAGTATTAAAAAAATGATTGGGAAATCTTAAGTGTTAATGTTTAATCTTAAACAAGGGCGTATGTACATGCAAATATATTTGATATGCGTTTGATATAAACGACTCGTCTTTAATATTTTAGTTTTCTTAAAACAATATGCAATTTTTGTATTTAAGATTTATTTTGTAATAATTTAAAAGATTTTTATTTTAAATACTTGTAAGTAAATCTTTATTTTCCTAAAAAAGTAGCTTTATTTATTAAAATGTATGTAGTGAACACGGGCTTGTCAGTCAGGACTTATAAATGTGAAAACAATTTTTTATTATTTATTACGCTGTTAAAACTTTTATTTCATGTTTGTATGACAGTACGTAAGAATACTATTATTAAATAATTTAATAATAAGAATATATTTTGCAATTGATTTTCTGTTTAGGGGGGGACTCAGTGTTAATGTATGAAGATTTTTTGGGGGGGAATTTGCGTCATTGGGTTTGGGGGGGATGGTCACCACTGTCTATTGCTATGATCAACTTTGCACCATTCATTCTACTTTTCAGTACTTTATCTTATGCTGGCAGTTCCTCAATTCTGAAACCATAATCAGCCAAAGTTATGTATTATTACCTTTAATGGTATCTAAAAAGCCAAATGATGAATTTTGTTCTGTAATTAGCTGCACAAACATTTTTTTTTTTTTTTTTTTTTTTTTTTTTCATGTTAAACTTACTATTTAGTTTATATTTTTCTTCATATGCTGCTTTATAATTCCTGATTTTCTTATTTTTATGCAAAAATGTAAGCTGGATTTATGGGCAACAAATTGCTATTTGTCATTCCTCTTTACTGTAAAAGTAAATATTGCTGAATTAATGTCTGTTGATATGATCAGCTTTTATGCGTTCTTTCTTTTTTATAATGTGAAATCAATGTAACAAACTATTTATTTGTGACTTGAATTTATTTCAATGTACCAAATTTTCGATTCAGAATAATTGAAGACCACCGTTATTGTTTTGTGTAACTTGCCACCTTTCATACCCACTTATTAATTTCATAGCACTTATATAAGAATGTGATATATAGTAGCCCCCTCCCTTTTTTTTCATATTCTTATATAATTATTGTAAATAGCTTGTTTTATTTTGTATACAGATTCTTTTGTTTTTGTAATCTGCAACAATGACTCAAAAATTTTGGATCCACATCTCCTAATACTCTGCTATTATTTTATCATTAAATTATCTGCTGTCATTATAGAAAAAAACCCCTGTTTTTTGTTCCTCAATTCTGAAACATTCTTTTCAAATAAAACATATGTATTTACCAGTTACACTCGATTGTTAAAACTATGAATTATGCAAGTATACTGTCAATATTTGTTTCCAATACTGAATATCAATAAATTTAATTTTACAAGGACCTAGATTTTTCATTTTATTCTCTGCAGGTACAACACGATCCACGAAAAATACTCATTAATGATAAATGTCTCACCTTGAGAATGTTGGAATAGCAAATCTTTAGAAAATATTTTTGATAACTATTAGTTTCTGTGCCTAAAGTGCTTATTTATTGCATGTGTTTTTATTGAAAAAAAAAACTGACTAGTTATTTTAGCTTTTGAGCAATTTTTGGAAAAGTTTTTTTTTTTTTTTTTTTTGACCCTGACCTGTGATAATAGAATTTGTTTCTGAAATATCAAATTCCTAGGGGGGGGGGGGGACGCCCCAGTTTTGATGTAAGTTATTGGTGTTTATTATAGCACACTCGTTATTCAAAAGGAAGTGTGCAGCAATTTTAGTTCATTTACATGAATGGTCTACAGTTTTCCGTTAAACCTTTCACAAAAGAATTTGCAAGCAATATTATCAGCGCGAATGGCTAAAGGCATCTTTTATTTGAGATATACACTTTCAAGTAGAATTATGTTTAGTATACTAAGAAATATATTACAAAATTCATAACATTATATTCATTATATAACAAAATAAATTACAAAACAAAAAGCAGGGTATATGAAAAAAAAAAATCTTTTTTTAAATGATTATATTGGAATAAAAAAATCACATGTGATATAATTTGGTCATTGTACATTACATTCTTTTATAAGTTTTGAAATTAATAAGGTGAATTCAAGATTGTCAAGTAATACAAGAAAAAAAATGGAGGATTGAAAAATGAGATTATAATTAAATTTGAGTTATGAGAATGGTCTAAAATTATGCAGTAGCTAGCAGATATTTAATCATAATAAAAAAATTGCACTCAGAAATGTTTGAAAATTTCTGGAAGTATGTGCTGTTTAAAGAATTCCACTAAATGTGACCTACGTTGATTCCAATGCTGGCTGTCGTATTCAATTATTTCAACATGAAATTCAATATCGGTGTATGTTACAAAGTAACACTTAGATAAATCCCAAATGCCCATTTGCCCTTGTATCTGATTATAATAATTATGATTTTGTTTCAAATTCAAATTAGCATCTAAATAGAAATTCTTTTTCTCAATATCCTTCACGCTGACACCTATTTCCTTATGTGGGCATTTTATTTCTAATAGGGCAGGGTAACATGTGTGGAGTAGAAGAAAATTATGGGATTGGCACATCCGACTTGTTTTCACTTAATATTAATTCTTGTGGTCTTCAAAGAAGCCCACCTGTTAATAACATTGCTTAGTTTAATAAAATTCCCTATTTCACTTCCATATTTTAAAAGCATTAGGCTGTCAAGTCTGTCATCCCTCATTGTAGCTTGCAATATACATTTTTAAAATTTTTATTTGACTAAAGATAATTTCATCAGATGCAACGCCATAAACATAAGCTGCTGTGAATGTTAAGATACGAGTATACAGTTTGACGGCGTGACCCAAATAGTCTTTGAATTTCATGGCATGAGTAAAAGGTTTGTTAAGTGAGTTGGGATTTGGTTTATTTCTATTTGACTCTGCAAGTCATGTACATCCGGTTTCTCATATCCAGGTTGAAACATTATTAACTTTTCCCTTGCACAATTGTAGTTTAAATATGGAATGCATTGCTGCAATATTCTCTTAATATAGGAAACATTGTCATTTAAGCCCATTACTAAATTCCCGAAATTTTCTTGTATTTCTTATAATTCTTTACTGTAAAACTTATGTGTATCAATATTCCATTGCTGTGCTATTATTTTTATCTATTGCCTTTGGGGAAACCGTTTTCCTACGGTGCTTTCGGAACTCAGCTTCTCCAGTCACATCCTAATATTCGTAATTGTTTGTGAGCTTGTCTGTAAGGAAATCTTTATTTCTTCAAAATTTTATTCAAGTGCAACGTGTCAGTGTTACAGTACATGTCGATTTTTTCTTCAGTTGATGGACTGCTTTCATGGTCATATTTCTGTTCCAAATTAAAATCGTCCATTTTTTACCTTTTTCATCCTTGAATGGATTTTTAGATGCTCCAAAATCTTGCATGAAAACTCTTTCCTATTATGAAAGGTTTCTTCGTACTGAGATTTATAGTAACTTTTTAGAACAGCTTTAAACACAGAACACTGGACTTTTGGTTTAAAATTTTATAAAAACATATAAATATAAACGAACAGGACTAATATGTATTTCCGCACACAAATAAAAGTAAAATGTGACAAATTTATCTAAATTAACGACTTCTTATATCCGCATTTGCTCATATAACGCTTTTTACTTGACAGCGAAGGTTAACTAATTTTTGCGGCAAAACAATCACAAGAATGAGTAAAATATTGTCCAAAAATCGCAAAATTAGTCAAAAAAGTTGTGAAACTCATCAAATCTTCTTGCCCATAGCTGTGTTTCAAGAAGGTTACTACATTCCTTTCTGTTGTGCTACAAGTGATCTCCAATTTTCAAAAGAAGCTGCAATCCCTTTGGATTAAAATAGCTGGATTCTCTTTTGGGAGGAGAAGGGGAGGTAGGGTGAAATTTTTGAGAAAGGAACAAAGTTTTCGAGGAAATAAAGGAACTGGTTAGTCAGTTATTGAGGGACAGGAGTAGAGAAATTTAGGTCTGGTAGATGTAAAATATTTTTGTAGAACTGAAAAATACAATAATAGATTGAGTGTGGCTGATTTCTTTTTGTACTTTTTTTTTTTTTTTTTTTTTTATAATTTAACTTGTTTACTGTTGCAGTACTCAAAATAATCACCAAAACAATAAAAATTTTGTAATTTTTTTACTATTACTTTTAAAAAAGAAAATGTCTCAAAAATCTAGAATTTCCCAAACTCTAAGCTCAAATTCCGCAACTTCAGATATATTGGGGGGGGGAGGCTCCCTCCCCCCATGGCGACGCCATTGATGCGCTTATAGAAACTTTCTTGATATCATCCTATCAATTTTTCAGATGCATTTTTCTTAACCTGACACAAAAGATAAACAGCCAAATCTTATTTCAATTGCAATATTTTAACTGAGTAATTTTTTTAAGCATTACAAACATTCCCTTTCATGTTTAAATTAAATATTTTCATTTTTTAATATTATCACTCATTAAAACGGATTTTTTTCTCTTTTTAAATAAAATTAGTAACAGTTTTTACTTTTATTTTTCGAGGTGTAATAGCCATTTCAAATTTTTTTATCAACGATAAATTTCGCCAAGAAATAAAATGGTAACCTTATTGTCCAAAATAACAGAACTTTCCATCATAATTCTATAACTAATCTACGTAGAACGATGCGTTATAGCTTAAAGCCTTCCCTGAAACGTTACCTATCTAACATTATAAGTTTCGTCAAAATCCATGCAGTAGAACTCGAAATATAGATGTTCGGAACGAAATTTCCGTTTGGATTTTATATATATAGTAGATAAACAAGATATTAGGGAAAATTTTATGTCAGGCCGCTCCATAAAATATTTCACATTAAGATTTCTTAAAAGGAAGTTATAGTGAACAATTGAAAATTAAAGCAGAATTAATGAATTATAATAATTTATTTTACTTGGATAATTGTCTGTTTTATGTTTTGATAATTTTAATTTTTTAAAGAAAAATGATCGATGTAAAAAATATATCCAAGAATATTTTATTTTTAAGGGATACTTTTCCTTAATCATATGATCGTGATTTTTCTTTCTTCAAATATCATAATAATTATCTATATTGATATTTAAAATGACTAATGTTTTGTTAAACTTTTGGAGAGTTTGCACATGTTTTTGTGATAGAGAAAAAACAAGCCTCTTCTCTAACCTAATATTTGTGTAACACACAAAATAACAATTACTGAAAATATCTTATGGCGATGGAGATTATTAATCGATTATTAATCATGAAAATTTATTAATCGAATATACATCGTAACCTGTCTTACTATAATCGCGTCTATATAGGAAATTCTATCGTAAAATGACATTACTTAGCTTGTGGCGTAAATTTCTATTTAAGTGTTTTATCGCAACTTTCGCATGCTATTTTTACTATTTCAACTCTTAAAAGAATATTTGAGTGTGATTTACTTTACTTATCTTTTAATTCCCAACACAGCAAAGAAATATTAATAACTGAAAGAAAGTTGCGAGTTAGTGCGCATTTGTGTTAAGCCTAAAGATCATCATTTAAGCAAAATTTCGTCTAAAGGTAATTTATTTAAAGGTATGATATTTATATCTATCTAGTCTTTTCGTATAGCTATTGTAACGCCACATTTGTCTATTTTAATATCATTTTGAAGTGATTTCGAAATATCAACTGTTTTTTTTTTTTTTTTTCAAAAAATGCATTTAATTTTTTTTTTTTTATAATCTGTATTTATTTTAGAAGCATAAATTGCATTTCGTTTATTTTTTCAAACATTATCCCTTTAAGATGTAAATTATTGGCTTTCATTATGCAGTTTTTTAAACTTTAATGCAATTTAATTGCAGATATTTAATATCTATTTTTTTTTTTCTTTATTAAATTCACCAAGTTTCAAGGCACCTGCATGTGTTTCTTTATTTCAGAATGAAGTTTATGTAAGCGATGGTAATTTTAACACAGTTTTAAATGTTATATAATAATTATATCCAGTTCCATAAAACTGATTATCTTGTGATGTACAGTAATACTTCAGTTCTCGAACACAATTTGTTCGAATCAAATCGAATTTTTCTACATAAAATAACTGCAGTCAAAGAATGGGATTTATATAGCTGCTTACTTCTTCACTTTTTTTTAATTAAATAAACATATTTTTATCATAAATTTCCCTTAACTAATAAAATAAAGTATGTAGTAGGTACTATATATCAACAAATAAATTCAGCATATACTTTATTAAATAAATTATTTCATTTTAAATATCTTTATGTGATTATAAAAAGTATAAAATTTGGCTGTTCTGGCTTTAAGATGAAAAATGCATAAAGAGATGCGGTGCAATCCTAGAACAGGTGAGACACCCCATTTGGTAAGTTTTCTGACACATGCCAACAACCCCACTTATGCCAACCTGAAAACTGATGTGATTGGTCCACTTTCTTGACTGCCGCCAGACTGTTTTCTAGTATGTCTTTATCTTGGAATCATGATAAATACATTTATAAATAAGGACGTGTTAGAAAACACAGGAAAGCTCATTTTTATATGATTCAAAATAAAACTATTTCAACATAAGTTTATTCAAAAATGTGAAATTTTTAAACTACCTTTCTAAACCAGAGTAATGATTTAATGATTGAAATTTTCTTTTCTCAACAACTTTCAGAAAAAATCATCATATCATTTCAATCTTTTAAAGTGCCTACCTATATCAGAGTAAACATTGAACAATTCAAATCCCAGTTTATGAAAGTATAAATGCTCCGTGCTCATGAAAAGAAAAGAAAAAATCACTGGATACAGCAACTTAGTTCTGCAGCAATCTGAAAAATGCACAAAACTCATTATAAAAATCATAAACAACAGATATAACATGTAATATATCTATGAAAATAGCATAAATCTTTGAAATTATTAGCTAAAAAAATTTTTGAGCCATTGAACTACATTCTTTTTTATGTTTTTTTTTCATAGGTATTCGCTTGTCATATTTTTTAACATCACATCACCATTGTTTATCAGTTTTCTTTTTAGCATTCACATGAAAATACTTTTCTTTTTAGAAAGGAAATATTATTCGCGGTGTCTTAGAATTGAGAACATTAATTAAAAAAATCATCTTGAAATATGAAATTAATGTCCTGCATAGATATATTTAAATTGTTTGGTAGTATTATTATTTTGGCCATTTTAAATATGACATAATTACTACAATTTATTGCTTTAAATGCATATTAATGTATTTATTATTTTAAAGTTTCCTTTATCTTTTAATATTCACATGTAAATACAATTTTCATGACATAATTTTCAATATTTTCCTGCTTATAACATGTACTCATTAAATAGTAATTTTAAAGTTTTTTTTTTCAGTTTTTAATAGTGAATAAATTTTTAATCGTAAGGAAATATAATTTTCAATATTTTCCTGCTTATAACATGTACTCATTAAATAGTAATTTTAAAGTTTTTTTCCGTTTTTAATAGTGAATAAATTTTTAATCGTAAGGAATGTTCTTTGCACTGTCTTTAAAATTGAAAGCAATATCTATAATAATAGCGTAAGTCATGTGACTATCATCAATAGTTCCGGGCAGACTACTTCACTTTTTATATTCCAGGTGCCATTTTGGTACTTTAATGTTAGCCAGGCACAAGTGATAAGTCACCAGATATTATTCTATCGCCATCGTTTCATCTGTATTATAATATTCCAAGTCATGTAACTGCCGTAAACAATTACAGGCTGATCCCTTCACCTTTCTTATGAAAGGCTTCTATTTTGATTAAAAAATTATTATTTTCTTTTCAATAAAACTACATAAAAGTTGCCATTATCGCAAAGAATTCTCCATACTTTTATGTTAGTCGGGTGCAAATCTCGCCAATAGCTTTTTTTAACTCACCAGCTAGCATTTTTTTTTTCAAGTGGTAAATTAAAACATTGCTTTCAAGTTGAAATTAAATTTCATGGTTTGTTGCATTATTTAATATTTGGCACATATACGCACCAGGTTTGGCGTGATTTTTTTTTTTTTTTTTCAACAATATGGCGAAAACCTCATTTTTGAATACCAGTTACATATGTACTTTTAAATTATTTTCTATTATTTTTAAACTGAAATAACAATAAATAAAAAAAAATTAATTTATAACTATAGAACAAAACAATTTATATTTTTAAAAAGTAAATAAACATTTATTAATAAATAAACAACAGTAACCGGGTTTCCATGTCAAGCAAAATAACACCATTTTGGCGCCAATTAGGTACCCCGGTGCATATATGACATCTGTGCCTAATATTTTTCTTTTCGTTTTGTTTTAAAAATAAAAGAAAGATGTGAAAGCCATTAATTTTAAATGTTTCAGTTTTAAATGAAAGTTTTGTATTTTAAATAAAATGAATGAAAGGATTATATTACATGAAATTAATGAAATACAAAAAAAATGCAACGGAAAAAATGTTTGGCGATTTATAACCTGCATCCCGCTAAGATAAAAATACCGAGTTCTTGATTTCTGTATCAGAATCTACCGATTTGGCGAAAGATTGTTAAAGTACATTCATGTCCAAAATTAAGGTCACAAACATAAAATCCGTGAAAACAGATGAACTATTCACTGTGTTGCCACGAAATTTCGCACAGAGTTATATTATAATGGGTGAAAGAATGTAGCAACATAACAATATGGAAACGATTTTAATTCTGAATTAAGTTACAGGGTACATGAAAAAGTGTTAAACCATGAGTCAGAGATAAAGCATTTATCTCCGGAAAAGTCTGCCTAATATGAAGTGTGACCACCGTGCACTGCTATATCAGCCTCACAACGAACTCTCATACTGTTTATGAATGTGTCAATAAATGTTTGTGGCAACAAAGCCCATTCTTCCAAAGCGCGGCTTTTAACTCCTGGCGGGTCACAGGAGGGGTGTTACACTGTGCAATAGCTCTTCCTAGACCATCAAAAACATGTTCAATAGGATTGAAGTCCGGAGACCTAGAGGTCCAATTCATACAGCGAATATCCTCTTCTTCAAGAAAATCATCATCAATGTGAGCTCTGTGTGGCTTCGCATTATCATCCATAAATATGAAGTCCCGGATTGCAGCACCCCGAAACAACGTCACATAGGCTTCAAGGACCTCATCCCTAACACCCGGCATCCAGTCGTGTGTGTCCATTTCACTCCATCCAACAGGAGAGCCCAGTTGTTGTGGAGCCAAAGACATCAGTCTTGGACACAACAAGAATGGGGCGTGTTCTCTTCAGTTATGAGTCGAGATTTACCATGCAGAGTGATTCTAGTCCAATCGTCATCTAGAAAGAACGTGGAGGTCGCTATCATCCCTTCTACGCAAAAGAAATCGACAGATTTGGTGGCAAAGTAATCGTTGTCTGGGACGGCATAATGTTGGGCAGTTATACGGTCTTCAATGCAGGTACTATGAACGCACATCGCTATAGGGGTGAGGTCCTTGAAGCCTATGTCAGGTTGTTCCGGGTTGCTATAGATCTAGGCTTCATGTTTATGGACAATAATGCGAAATCACACAGAGCTCACATTGTTGATGATTTTCTTGAAGAAGAGGAAATTCGCCATATGAATTGGCCCTGGAGGTCTTCGGACTTCAATCCCATTGAACATGTTTGGGATGGTCAGGGAAGAGCCATGGCACATGGTAACACACCTCTCAGGATCTGCCAGGAGTTAAAAGCCGTGCTTTTGGAAGAATGGGCTTTGTTGCCACAAACAATTATTGACAGCATAATAAACAGTATGAGAGCTCGTTGGGAGGCTTGTATAGCAGTGTATGGTGGTCACACTCCATATTAGGCAGGCTTTTCACGAAATTAATGCTTTATCTCTGATTCCTGATTTAACACTTTTTGATATACCTTGTATATTAATTCAGAATGAAAATCTTTTCCATATTGTTATGTTGCTATATTCCTTCTTCCATTGTAATATACCTCTGTGCCAAATTCCGTGTCAACACATTGGAGAGTTCATCAGTTTTCACAGATTTTATGTTTGTGACCTTAATTTTGGACATGAGTGTAAATTGAGTTATGAATAAAAATAACATGATAGATACATTTAAGGCGAACCAAACTGGTCACCAAATTAGTTTAAAATAATAACCTTTTCTAAAATGAAAAAAAATATATATGTTATGATTAAAATTTGAGTTGCCATCACTGGAGAAAAGTGTTTAAAATTGGAAAAAAAATAATATCTCGAAAACTAATTCAGATTTTGAAATTCTAATACCAGTTTTGATATCTGCAGATCAATAGGGATTTTTGTTGTTAATTTCACCTCATAATATTCCATATTTTAGGAGAAATAGCCATGAAACATAATCAGTCATTTCATAAAATCATTTCATATAGTCGTTTCATAAAATCTTTTCATAAAGTCGTTTCATAAATTCGTTTCATTAGGATTTTATATATATAGGGTAGATAACTGCTTTGGCATTGATGATTGATATTTTAAATAATATTTCTTCTTACAAATGCACTACAAAGCAATAAATATAGACTTAGACATCATAAAACTTTAAAACTTGAAATGATAAGATCTATTAAAATGTTTAAGGGCTTGGAATAGAAAAGTGTCCAAATGAACAAGTAATTAATTAATTATTTCAGAAAAATGCAAAGACATTGTATTTGAGATAAATCTGGCTTCCTTGGAAAACACATATTTTGCTTGCTATATTTTTAAGACTAATAGATTTTGAACAATAGAAAGAAAGTTGCTGCACCAATTTCAAAATAAGAATACATTACAGTTTCTCATTTTTTTAAAACCACAATAGTGGAACGTTGAAGAAATAGTAGTTCTAATAAAAGTAGTTGAAAAACATTGTGAACATTTAAATTCAGCCAATTTCAAAATACGATAGTTGTGAGTGACGTCATATCGAAGTCAAGAATACCAAATAGGCAGTTTTATTCGGGGGTGGGGGGAGGGCTCAGAAGTTCACATGCCAAACTGTAGAAGTCACAAATAACGATTAATCAGCCCATTTCAGCTTCTCTATACATTATGGTCTCTTAATTGTTTGGAGCCTGAATACTGGAATATGGAAGATGCAGTAATTCCATGGAAAGCTGCCGGAAAACTATTGCTCATATATTCTATGACATTTTTTGTTACCAAATTGATAAGTAATGATTGGTAAAACTTAATGTAAATTTCCAAAAACTGTGTAAGTCATCAAAGGGTCTAAAAAGCTAAAAATGTTGTCACACCAATTGCTGTAAGTTCGGCTGCAGCAAAAAAAGATTTTTTCAAAGGTGAACATATTTGAATACTTTTCCTGTTCGCTGTGCACAAATCTTGTAACCAACAGATTTATCTTTTCATTTTCACGATAGCTCACAATATCGTCCTTGGTGAAATAATTAAAATTCCTACATCAGTAGGGAAAATACACGCATATTCAAACAAAAAAAGCAAAATTAACTTTAAATCATTTCATTTAAAATAAAGTAGTAAAGAAAAGATGTAGGGGAGAGTGGTAATGAATGGGCCAATTTTTGGTTTTTAATTTTTGTAATTTTTTCTAATAATTTTTTTTGTTTCAGAATTGGCTCTCCAGTTACTTTACTTATTTGGTTATATAAAAAAGTCATAAAAATTGGATTAGAAAATGTCTATAATGAATGATAATAGAAAATAAAAGTATAGAAATTTGGTCCATTCATCCCCACCCATGGGGCTGAATGGGCCACTAAATGACTTCAATGAAAAAAATGTGGAATTAATCTTTCATTCACCAAATATGACAAAATGAACCATATCTTAACATGATATGATCAAAAGCATACTGAAATAGTAAGTAATACACAATGCTTATCAAAATTTATGAACATCAAAAGTGATATTATTAAATCACATAATTGCAGCAGAAAAATGACAAAATAATGAGATTATAAGAAAGAAAGAACATAACATATACATAAAAGTAATAGATAATACACATGATTTAACAAAATTTATATTTTTCAAAATTAATATTAAACGACATGGTTGTAACAGAGTTGGAACTGCCTATTAATTGACTATTTAGTGTAAATTTCTGGTATTATTTATTCTACCCATCAGATTCAGAATATAAACAATTATTCTAGTTTTATATCAAATGGAAAAATACTGGTAGGTGTGATCAACAACTGGACAGTTCACCTTAATCATTTATACAATCTATCTTATGTTTCTAATAAATAACTGATATTTCTTAGGGTGAAAATGTGCAAATTATTTTTTAGACATCACTATAAACCTATTCTAACTAGACAGTAATTTAATCTAAATCCATTACAGTCAGTTATGTTTCATATTAAAGAGAAAATCAGAAAAAAGGAAAGAAAAACCATATTTTCATGATTAGGGTAAAGGTGGCCCATTCATGACCATGATATAGTGGCCCATTCAGCCCCACCTATACTTCTGGAATATATTCAGTTTTTTTAATGCATTAAATTCAAATAACATCTAAATACATCCTAAAATTATTTTATAGGTATGCAAAGACTTGCTAATACACATATATGCAAAGAAATAATAGATACTTTTTAGCTTATTTATTTTACTGAAAAGGGAAAAAAATTACTTTTCAATCAGATTCTTGACCATCCTACTCTAGTGAGAAAATGGCTTCTCCCAAACAATGGAAAATTTGATGAGTTTGGTAGAACAAATAGCTTCATCTATTGGTGGCATCTAAAATAATTTTATGCAAATACTTTTTCATATTTTGTTAATGGCCCATTCATTACCACTCTCCCCTAATAAAAAATATTATTAAACATTTTAGAAATATTGATAATATTTTGATAAGAAATAGTACTAAACATCAAGCACATCTTATTCCAACATTAAAACATTGTTTCTAATTTGTACATGTAAAAATAATAGAGTTGTTTGTCTTTAACACATTCCAACATACTTAAAAAAATTTTTGACTTCGGTCATGCATAATAAATTCGGATTTTCATGTAATTTATATATGTTATTGATGTTTACTGTGGCATGTTTACTATTGAAAATGCAGTGTGTAGCATTTATAGTTTGTTTACAGAGACATTTAAAATGACCTCACTACATTATAGTCCCTACTAAGATAAAAGTTCTGAATATTATACACCACAATTAGTTTTATGTTTAAAACTAGGGGGCTCTGCCTCCTATGAGCTACGCTCGCCAACTCCCATCCAGACTCTAAAAATCCATTAATTTGATTGGCTTTAAAAAGATTATGGAAGATTGAATTATAATTAAAAAACCAGTGGCGATCTCCCACTGTTTTTTTAACTTGTTGTAAACTTGTCCTTTCATCATCATTTAGTGTTATACTTGTCTTTTATTTCAAAGAATCCTAATAAAATTTCATTAAATCCACTCAATAAATAAAGGTCAAGTGCGAGTATTACTCGCGCTCAGAGGGTTTCATACAGTAAATACATGAATTATTAACTGTATTATTAAAAAAAATCGTTGCCAATAGAATAAGTAGATAAGTAAGTCTTTGTAAAAAAAAAACTATACAACGTATGGTTAGGTATAGCTGTATAAAAAACTACTAGAAAAGTATGAATGGGTATACCATAAAAGATCAAGGAGATATGAAGCCTAAATAATATCAAATAATGCTATTCTGTATAACCCTTACTTAAATCCTATCGTAATCTGTTTATGATGAACTTAATTCCGCACTGACAATAAAAATAGCGCATATTTAAACTTCATTTGGCATTTCATAAAACTAAATCCAGCGTAGTAATAATCTTTTTTTTTTACAGTGTAGCTAAAACAAAACATTTGTTCTAAGTTTAAACTTGGCATTTTCCTAAGCGCGCTTCGAAAAGAGGTCGCAGAGTAGCAACGGCGCCTTGGCCCGTGCTGCGTTTTTCCAGGTAGGTTTTTAATTCACTTTTAAAGGCACGGGAGGCGTATTGAGAAATCTACTCGATGCAAACTAGTCGTGAATCCCATAGTATTTATGTGATTAATTCTAATTAAAATAGTCGAAGCTGGTAGACGGGAGGTGCTGGGTTCGATCCTAATCGCGCCCGTCAGCCTAATCGTTCGGAGTTTTCGTGGTTTTCTTCGAACCTTGGTTCTCCAAGCGTTAATACGGGTTAGGTTCCCTTAGAAAGACCTCCACGGAAGGCACTCCCCCCCCCTTAGGGCCTATATCCCACGTGCTGATAATTGGCCGACATAAATACAACCAACCATCTAATTAAAATAGTCTGTTTTTAACAATTTGACGTTTATTGCTTTAATACTGCTACTGGGCATTGTATTACACAAATATATCATTAAAAGTTGTTATCTAGACTTTCAAAGCCGACGGCATATAGAGTACTCCGTTCCTGTCATTGTGTATGTTCAAACCGTCCATGTGTTTAAGGATTAATATATCGGGTAATTACCGACGATTTTTTTAAAAAATTATTATCAACAATGATTTTATACATCTGCTACGATAAGTATCTCTTGCGTTCCTCAACACATTTGTTGAATGCCCGCAAATCGAAATTTGTGTGTAACGGAAAAATGCGCTTTTCTCAAAAACTATGTGACCTAGGGTAATCTCTATAATTTTCCTGCAAGATTTAAATTAACGTCTTCTACCTCTAATTTTTTCATAATTTTAGTTTCAGTAAATTCGGAAATAGATGGGTGGGAACACATTTTTGCAGTATATTTTCCACGATATCTCTGAAAATTTAACACCTAAAATTAAAAGACATCTATTTTTGAGTTCAGTGTTACGAAAGCTTTCACACGATATACAAAGAAAAGATTTTTTTTTCAAGTCACTTAATTAGCCCCACTACACTTTACCGCTAAATGTTTAATAATCTGTAAATATGTGGGTCAATAGTCTTTATTATTTTCCCCAATTTGAACTTTCCACGTTAGTATTTTACGAGTAAAATGTCTGTGACAGACAGACACAGTCGAGTGATTTTATAATGGTTCCGTTTTTACTTTTTAAGTACGGAACCCTTTAAAAACAACTGTGCTATATATGAGGGCTCATAGCAGGGTTGAAAAAAAAACGTTTTTTTTTTTTTAAACCAAAAAAACCGGTTTATTTGGTTTAAACCGGGTTTTTTTTAATATAATTTCCTATTGCATACAGATGCATATCTGTTGATAAAATAAACATTTTTGGATATAAGTAATATAACTTTTGAAAATATTTAAATTAAATAATTACAGTCAATTATCTAGAAAATTGAAATCATTTCTAATTTAAACATTATTAGTAACAGCTATGTCTTATGTTCAAAGTAAACCGCTGTACACAGTGAAACATTGATATCTTTTAAAATCGTATGAAGAATCCTTTGATTAATAATATAATAATCAATAAACATTTGATGCAGTTTCATGAATATAATATATTATTCTATGGTTGTTATTATTATTTTTTTAATATCCAAATTCTTCTGGATATTTTGTTTTCTGAGTGACAACTCCAAGTGTCCAAGTCAACATTTTTGGCCATTAGATTCACCAACTAACAGAAAAGATTGATTGGTACAGTATGGGACCTCAAATCCGGACTGGCCGGGACTGCGATCGTTCCGGATTTCGGAATTTTCCGGATTTCAGGTCCTTAACCAAAACAATAAATAAACAGATACAGTAGATGGCCGTGACAAAATTTTACATGCTGCGAAGCAGTCTATATCGCGAACTGCTATGTTTGGCTTAGAGTAAATAAACAGTCAAAAATGCAAATTACAAAAAATAATTGAAAATAAGGATAAGAATTTTTTTTTTTTTTAATACATCATATTCTTAGGAATATTGAAACATCCTTTAGAAAAAGCGTCGTTGTTCACGAGAGCCGAGTTAGGCCTAGGAATCTATATCAATTGCCGTGTAGGGCTTAGTTTAAGTAAACTGACGAAAACAAATTACAAAAAAAGAATTTTTTTTTTAATCCTGCACATTATTAGCAACATTAAAACATCTTTTAGAAAATGAAAATGCGTTGTTGTTCGTGAGAGCCTAGCAAGGGCTAGGAATTTATATCGCGAATTGCATTATTAGACTCAGTGAAAATAAAGAGAGAAACATTTAAATTTTTAAAATAAAATGTTCTAAGAAAGTTTAAAAATATATAAAAACAAGAGGAAATCTATTCAAACTCTTATTCTTTTCGTATAAAAAGGACTTCGTAAATGTGTTATTAAGTTCGCGTTGTTTGATTGCACAAGAAAGAAATTATTCAGTTGCAAGCAAACAGAAAAAAACAGAAAAACCAGTCTTTTTCCTCTATTAAAAAAATAATTATCTCCGTTGCTAATTGACTAATTTCTTTCAAATTTTCAGAAAGCTGCAATAATAGTAAATTAGCCTGTGTAACAAATTTTTATTAAAATATAATGTACCTCAAAAAAAAAAAAAAAGCCACTATAGAGTAACTGCAAAGAAAAATGAGATATCTATCTGCGGTTTGTTTTGTTTATTCAACTTGTTTATTTAACTCTGTGAAGTGGGAAGTCAACGTTAGCAGAATGAGATCATCAGCTTTGGATGGATAGTATGTTTTGTCATGCAGAAAGAAACCATACATAGATTTTTTTCCCCCTTTGAGTTAAAGAAAAAATATTTTCGGTACGGTGCTTACAAACAGAATTTTTTCGAAAAATGAAATTTGTTGAACATTTGAAGGAGAGAGGGGGGGGGGGAGGAGATAGCAAAATATCTTTACATATAAATATTGTAAATAGTATATTCTATGCATCTTTTAAAATCTTTCTTCTGGTTATTTATTTGTTCTTTTTGTATTTTCTATTAAATGAAGAACAAGGTTTCTTTTTAAAATAAATTTAAAATGTGTGCACACACTAAATTTTCTAACTCTGTCAGCAAATAGTATTTAGATTAAAACTATAATATAAAAACATTACAATAAACTTATTAAGTTGAGTGCAGTTGTTTAGTCTTGCTCAGTTGGAAATTGTGTTACGTATGCGCGTAGCGCCATCTATGGTCGTTTTCTGGAATTATTTATTACGTCTCATCGCGGAATTTCAGATTTCTTTATTCATTCCGGATTTTGGGTCTTCCGGATTTTAGGATTCCGGATTTGAGGTCCTGTACTGTATTATTGAAATGCTATAACTAGCACTCAATTTTTGCAAGATGTGTTATTCAATTTGATATCTTAATTTACTCTTATAAATTCTTTAAGGATAATCTTTCCCAATCCAGAAAATTTTCTTTTACAACTTAACCAAAATCTTAAAGATCATTGTATTTTGTTATTAACTGCTGTAAATAATCTGCATTTTTAAATGAAAATATTTTATGCTAAATATTGAATATTATTTATCTACTTTATCTTTTCTAATTTCACATTTTCACATGTTTTAAGAAAAATTTTTAGGGTACCAGATATGTTCATCAGCACATGCTAATTTTCATTCTACATACAGCATAGAAACATGATCTAGGCTCATTATGTCTTATGTTGACTGCTGAGATGAAGTGTTAAAAGTAGAAATTACTTCTATCAATAATTTAAAACAATTAAATTACAAAAAAGAGAAAATATTATATTAGATTTTTTCTAAAAAAACCAAATGGTTTTTTTGACAAAAAAACCAATTGGTTTAAACCATGGTTAAAACCACTTGGTTTAAACCGTGCCAACCCTGGCTCATAGCCATAGTAGACTAAGTCCATTTTGAAAAAAAAAATGATATAGTCGATTTAGAAGGTGCATAAAATCTGTTTCATCCACACCCGCAGTGGACCATGTCTGTTTTCACATACAATCTCATATATGATATCTGTTTACAGACTTTGTTTATACTGTGGAGTGGATAAAACCGATTTATAAACCTTTTAAATGGGCTATCACATTTTATTACTTTCTTCTATCTTTACAAGAAGAAAGTATTGGATTCATGAAAATTTTCGAATTCCGGTTTTCAACGGATTTAGACGTTTTAGGGGTGAGAGAACCCGAAAAACATGTTTTTACAAAATGTCTGTCTGTGAGTCTGTCTGTCTGTGTGTGACACAAATATTGTGGGCGCTCTATCTCAAGAACTAATGCACGGAATTTAATAAAAATTTATATTCAGTTAGTCCCTGATACAAATTGATGCTGATTAGTTTTTGGTGTAAATCGCTCAGCAGGTGGCGCTGCTATGCTGCATTTTTTACGATTTCCGCAATGATCTATCTCAAGAACCAATGCACGGATTTTCATAAAACTTCAGATTCAGTTAGTCCTTGATATGACGTGATGCTGATTACGTGTTGGCTTAAATCGTTCAACAGGTGGCGCTGCTGTGGTGCATTTTGCACAATTCCTGCAATAGCTGTATATCAAAAACTAATGCACGAATTTTCATCTAACTTCAGATTTAGTTAGATGTTAACACAAGTTGTTGCTGATTAGGTTTTTGTGTTAATCGTCCAATAGGTGGCGCTGCTATGCTGGAATTTCCATGATTTTTGCAATAACTCTATCTCAAAAACTGATGCACGGATTTTCCCCAAACTTCAGATTCAGTTAGACTTTGACATAAGTGGTTGCTTGGTGTTTTGGTGTAACATAGGTTTTGGTGTAAAGCACCCAATAGGTGGCGCTGCTAGGCTGAATTTTGCTGGATTTACACGATTTCGGAGACAGCTATATCTCAAGAACTAATGCACGGAATTTCATATCTTTAGAATCCTCATGATGAGCATAGATTGCCGTTTAATTTTTGTAGTGTGATAGCGAATTTTCAAGTATTAACATGTATGAGATAGAAGAAAGTTTTGGGATTGGTACATCCGACTAGTTTTTCAAAATGGACTTAGTCTGCTATGGTTATAAGCCCCTCATATTTTCTTATACCAATCATTTCATTTTTTTTCTTCTTAAAACTAGGGATGTAACGAATATTCGGCCACTATTCGGTATTCGGCCTATTCGGCCCTTTTGCCGAATATTCGGCCGGCCGAATACCTGTGGCCGAATAGTGGGACATTTGACCGAATACCTGTAGCTGAATAGTGGCATATTTGGCCGAATATTTTAAGATATTTGGTTAGATATGTTCCAGAAAATCAAAACAAAATATGATTTTAAAGATTTTCGACAAACAATATTAAAAAATTATACCTAAATACATTAATTATTATAAGAAAAAGATCTCATTCTGAAATATGGGGTGGAGGAAGTATTATGAGGGGGTTGTTAATTTTGAGAAAAAGAAAAGAGAAAAGTATATCTTGGTAGCAGAAAAGAATATATAATATTTTAATGGAATGAATAATTATATCTTAAGAAAATAACCTTTTCTTTTGACATACAGAGTGTAAATTTACTAAGTTTAAGTTGCATGAAAAAGGATATAAAAAGACAGAGGACACATGCAAGTTCTTATTTTTAGGAGGTGAAAGGATTTTACTAAAATAAAAAAAGTTTCATTTTTACAGAGGTAATAAGTTCTATTTTAGATAGTATATAATATATATATATAAATTACTAGAACTATCTATGGATTAAATAAAAAATTATGAATTAAATTATTATTTACATTTTTAAAAGTCATATGTTATCTGTAAAGTATTTTTTAAGACATTTAAAGTATAACAAAAAATACATTCAGCTGTTATGATTTTTGAAAACTCAAACAAAAAATTAATTTCAATTAGTCCTTAATTTAATTTTTTTATTTTAAAATTGAAAAAAAATTAAACAATTAAAATAAAAGTCATTTATATTAAAGTCAGTATTCGGCCGCCGAATATTCGGTATTCGGCCTAAAACTTGGCCGAATATTCGGTATTCGGCTATTCGGCCAAATCACTATTCGTTACATCACTACTTAAAACTGAGTTCTTATTAAGTGAGTGCTCCCTAGAAACAAGTTTGCCTGTGTTGATAATTTTAAAAATATCATAAATTATAGAATATGTACAAATTAATTTTTATTACACAGTTACTGAGTTATTCCAACATAATGTTATAATATGATTTATAATAAATATCTGTAACTTTGTTGCTGATGTATATATGTATAGAGATCTTTTGGAAGAGATAAAGAAGTAGGTAAAATGGCTGTACAGTATCTTAAATGCAGTATAGCTTTTATGCTTGTACATTTTTAGCATACATGTTACATTAGCTTCAAAAAGTAAAAGACATGGGATTATTAGCACAGGAAAAAAAGTAATACCTTAAATATTGTGAAACGAAAATGTTCTGAAATTTTCTTGATGGTCCTAATAGTAAGAGCAAATGACAATATTTGTTTTTTCAGTTTTTAGGGTTTCGTTCATCTCACGAAACCCTATTCGTCTCGCTCCTCTGTCCGTCTGTCCGTCACAGAGCCCGTTCTCAGAAACTATACATGTTAGAGACTTGAAATTTTGGGTACTTATAGCTGAACACCTCACAACAAATCATAAAATTTTGAAAAAGTTGGTAATTAACCGAATTACGGGCTAATTAACTTCTAAAATTAACCAATCCACCTTTTTAACGCAAATTCAAACGGACTTTCTCGAAATCATCCGTGTTTCTCCTAAGGGTTGCCAGTAAAATCAGCCGAATGCACGGTTACCACGGAGGAAATTAAGCCGAAAAATGAAGTGGAGATTTTAAAGCGAAATCGTATATCAGAAAATATTGGACCGAGAAATTTGTAAATGGAATAGACAGACGCAGAAAAAAATCTACTTTCATTTGGTATAAAGTTCACATTTCTGCGATGTGTATAAGTTAAAATATCCACTAAAAATCGATCGATAAAAATTTAATTTCTTTAATTGGAAAGACAAGGAAATAAAAAGATTTCAATTCGGCGGGAAAGCAGGTAGACATGACGACGCTGCGGTTTTCCATAATAGCATATTTTAATACGAAATTTTAACTTTTTAAATATTAAATTTTTTGATTAAATTTTTTGGCATCCCGATGTCAAATTTCTCGCTGATTTCATTGATACCCATATCTAAGTCCTATCTTAATTACAAGCTGAAATATTAATTATTATTTAATTAATCGGTTTATTCCTATCGATTAAAATGAAGAGACGCGCTTATTTAACCACGAATTAACTTAAATTAGGAAATCTAATAATTTGCCTGGGCTTTTCGAACAGCGATATGAGATAAGTATAACTCATTCATCATCAGAAAGTTTACTTCATACCACTATTTTCTAATAGTAATTTCAGGAAATATTTTGAATTATTGGTTAAGACCGCCACTCAGTCTGTTTGAAACTTTAAGATAGTTTATAACACATAGAAAAAAGTCTAAAAAAGAATGGAGTGTGATATTTCAAGGAGGGGGGGGGGGGGGCTAGAATTATTTTTAAAATCTTAGCGTTTGTTACCGCAGCAAATATTTTAAATTCTTGTTTAAGACCGCCACCATCCCGACCCATCTATCTACGGAAAGATTGCGTAAAGGAGTTTCGTTCAGATATGCTTTTGTTAAGAATAGAGTGCATTCCCTGGTGGTGGAATGTGGAACTAACGTAACGCGATTTTGTTAAAATTAGGAAATCTAACAAGTCGATTTGTTTGAAACTTTAAGATATTTTATAACACATAAGATAAAGTGTAAGAAAGAATGACACGCGAAATTCCGGGGAGGGGGGGGGGGCGCTAGATTTCTATTTAAAAAATTAGCGTCTCTGACCGCTTTATTTGACTTTTTGAGGGAGTCCTGAGATACATGCTACTTATTTAATATAAAATTGTCTAAAGTTTAGTTACCACTATTTCCTAATAGTAATTTCAGCAAATATCTTAATTTCTTATTAAGACCGCCACCACCTCGAGTAACATATCTACTTATAGGTTGTTTAACGGAGTTTCCTTCCGATACAGTTTTGTTAAGAATAGCGTGCGCTCCCTGGTGGTGGAATGTGGAACTAACATTTTTGTTAAAATTAGGAAATATAACAAGGCGATCTGTTTGAAATTTTACGATAGTTTATAACACATTAGAAAAAGTTTATAAAAAATTGCGCGTGAAATTTCGGGAAGGTGGGGAGAGGGGGAGGGGCAAAATATTTCTTTTTTGTTTCATACCGTTTCAGGTGCGTTTTTTGATGGAGTCCTCAGATACATGCTACTTATACTTATTAAATATAAATATGTCAAAAGTTAAATTACCACTATTTCCGAATAGTAATTTCAACAATTATCTTAAATTCTTGCTGAAGACCGCCACCCCCTCGAGTAACATATCTACTAATGGGTTGTGTAAAGGAGTTTCGTTCAGATATGCTCTTGTTAAGAATACAGTGCGCTCCCTGGTGGTGGAATGTGGAATTAACAGACCGCGATTTCATTTAAAGTAGGAAATCTAACAATTCAATCTGTTTTAAACTTTAAGATACTTTATAACACACGATAATAAATTATAAAGAAGAAGGGCGCGTCGCATTTCGAGGAGGGGGGGGGGGTGTTGAGGGAGGTGCGCGAACAAAATTAGGAAATATAACTGGACGATCTGTTTGAAACTTTAATATGGCTTATAAAACATAACATAAATTTTTAAAATCAGGCCGCGCCAAAAATCATGGTGACCATCTGCCCACTCCCCCCCAAGGGGGGGCACTTTTCTAAATTTCTCAGATACCCGTCATGTGATATATCGTAGCATTTTGGGGGGGGGGGGGATCAAAAATAGGAAATATAACAAGGCGAATATGTTTGAAACTTTAACATAGTTTAGGATGTGTTTGCCAAAATTTAGAAGGAATTTCATGGCGATAAATGTACTGGACGTTTTGAAAGAAAGTGTTTTCAAAGGAATATTAAAAGAAACCCTTTGTGCGATGTATGATCACACTTACCCACTTGTTTAAAACAGACCATTACAGGTGAAATGACGCTACAAAAATTGTAGTGGAAAAAAAGAA
Organism: Maratus speciosus; assembly: GCA_963932465.1. Taxonomy (NCBI): domain Eukaryota; kingdom Metazoa; phylum Arthropoda; class Arachnida; order Araneae; family Salticidae; genus Maratus; species Maratus speciosus. The sequence continues at coordinate 445,728,899 of OZ010799.1, read as the reverse complement.
TTTAACAAATTTAATAATCATGTCTTCAAAAACTTTGGACAACCAAAGTACCTACTGCTAATGAAAGTGTGTTTTCTTCATTTGGATTTATGCAATTTAAATTGATAAATAAAATTCAGGATTAGAAAAATAATTTGATTTGTTCCAGATATTTAATTAATTGAAGTTAAAGTATATGGTTCTAATAGCTGACTAAATTGTTTTTCTTCCTCTTCAAGTACAGTAGACTCTGTCAAATCCGAAAAGCTTGGGACCAGAGGTTGTGCGGATTTTAGAATTTTGCAGATTTCAGATCATTGCATTGTTTAGATTTTTTAAACGATAATTTGAATGTAATAATGCAATCAAAATTATAACGAATTCTTGCAATATAATAAAATACTAAAATAATTAAGTAAAGTAATGAACTAAAATGGTAAGAAGTAAAATAATTTAAAAATATGGTTAAATTATTAAAAGTAAATAAATAATGTATAGTTAAATGTTTACAATAAAGATGAGATACATTTCCCTTGAATTATTCAATGAAACTTTTCTCATAAAGATACTCTATAAATTCACATAAAAATCATTATATATATAATGGCGTAAAGTGTATGACGCTTCCGGAGTGAACTCATCCGGATCTTGATACTCTTTCGTTAAAATCAGCCACTTTATTTCGGCCATGTTAGGCTTAAGCATTCCGATGCCGTATGATAAGTCGAACAACTGTCTTATTTAATCTACGTTGTAAAACATATAGCCTTCTTCAGTTTTTTGAAACCTTCAAAAATTATAAAATCATCATATATATTAAAACGCTAAGGTAAAATTTTAAGTAGACCCATTTCGGGACATCTACACATGCAACAATTTAGAGGGATTGAGAAGGACTTCTCGATGGCTGAGCGGTCTAAAGCAGCAGTTTAAAGCGCCGATATTTTGTAGTGGATAGCAGGTTCGAACACAGCGCGCGGCAAAATGGTTTCTGTAATATTTTTCACAATAAGTTATTTCAATAATGACATATTTTATTAGGAGGAGAAGTTATATGATTTTTATTTTATTATTATTATTATTTGAATGCTTTATAATTAAATAAAATTTAACGCTGAACAATATTTAAAATAATAATAATAATAATTTTATATTTAAAATATTTAAACTAAAATATTTTCAATGTAATTATCAATTAAATAAATTGAGCTGATCTACAATTTTTGTTATATCTTCTGAACATTATCAAGAATATATGTGTGTGTGTGTCAGAAAAAAAAGTTTGCCTTTTTTTTCCTTAAAAAAAGAAAACGGAAAGAAAGAAAGATATTCATATAAGAACTATTAAAAAAATTACCTTGATATCCATTGTTTAATATTTAAAAAATGCATAAAAATATAAAATAAAATTCAAGTAATGAAAATTATATGCTGCACCAAGTTTCAAATTTGGGCTTTTAGAGAATGGGGCTGATAAAAATAAAATTCATGGCAGCTTTTAATGGTCATGTAGTTAAAAAATCATAATAAATAAATAAAAATAAATACTGTTATTTTTTCGAAAAAATGAGACCATAGTAAATAAAAATAAATGCTCCACCCACTATTTTTAGTTAAATTTCTGCTAAAAAGAAGAATAATTGGTTGTAAATTATAAAGCTAAAATTCTGGGACTTCATTGAATAGGTTTGGCTGACTGTATCTTCTATCGCTTTAAAGAAATAGGAATCACTTATGCAATATTGAAATTTGTCTCAATTTCAATAATTAATTTAAAAGCAATTCATTAAAAATTCAAGAATTTTTCTAATGAAACATTCAAGTTATTTACCGTCAAATCTTGACGGGTACCATCTAGTAATGTATAGAGAGATTTATTTTACGTTTAGCCAGTCATAATAACCAAAAAAGATTGATTAATATATAAATATATTTGGTAAAAAGATTGTGATTACCAGTGATATCAGCAATATCTTGATTTTTTTCAGAAATAAATTTATATTTCCTTCATGAAAAACCAGGATTCGTTTCATAATATTGAAAATTACATATTAAAATACATAATGATTTAAAAGTAAAAAATTCCGTAATTTTACCTCTACATCTGAACTGAAAGTTTCATTGTTTACATCTGCGATGATGTGTGGATTTTAGGCGTTTGCGGATTTGAGGAAGTCTACTGTATCTGGAGACAAATTCAATTTGTGTTTTAATGATACAAAGATTTTTTCTAAGTAGTTGAAACTCATATAATTGTTCTGCTTTTCGTGATCCATAAATGATAAATAAATCTTACTATGTTTACAAAAGTGTATACTGAAATACTGAGCCATAAAGTAACTTTTGGGAAACAAAGTTTAATAATTTAAAACGTAACTCATAAACTCATTTAAACTAACTTTCTTTTCAAGTTTTCGCTCCACCAGTGGCCGAGAGGTTCTGCTCTCAAAGCTGGTAGACGGGAGGTGCTAGGTTCGAACCCAATCGCGCCCGTCGGCCTAATCGTTCTTTGTTTTCCATAGTTTTTTTTCGAACTTTGGATTTCCTTGCATAAATACAGATTAGGCTCCCTTAAATAGACCACCACGGAGGGCACCCCCTTTCGGGCCCATATCCCTTCTTTAGATAATTGGCCGACATAAACAACAACGACAACTTTTCAAGTTTTCTCACATTACATCTCTTATTATCACGTGCTTACCCCTGTGCCACAGTTATAGCTTTGGTTGTCTGGGTCTTTATGACATTGATGGAGATAGAATAGAGATCTGAACTTTATTCAGAAACTTCGTAAAATCTAATAAGTAAACTTACTTATTAAAACTTGTTTAATATATGTAATTTTAACTTTTTGCATAAAAAATGAAAAAAAAAAACAGTTAAAAATAAATATTTAAATGTGGTATGTTCTTATTCTTCTCCTAACAATTTTGAAAAATATTTTCGCATAATATATATAAAATCAATACCATATCTACTTATTCTAATCCTGAATGCTATTTCTAAATTTAGATTGTGGCAATTGGAATAAAATGCACTAAACATTTATTGTTTATGTGACAATTATTTTTAATTTCATGTATATGTTTTTTATTTATATTGCAGGTGCAGATGTTTGTGAAATTTTTTCTGAACATACTATGGAAACACTTCTAAATACAACTTTTGTTTAAAGAATATAATATCATTTTTCCCGCTCCATGTATTATTGTATAAAATAGCTGGTTTAGTAAGTATATTCAACAATTTATGAACTAGTGGGCAATAGTATAATTTTGTTTATTTTCAGCCCCAAAATGCTAGATTGAATATCATTTTTTATAAGACTATCAAGTATATGCAATTAATTTACTACTGGGAAAACTTCAAATTTTTGGTACAATGAACTTTAGCTTATTTCCTCATTCGTGAAAGGTCACTTTTAAATGCAAACAACAGCAATTAAGCAATTTTATAAAAATATATCAGTGTTGACACTTTTTATAATGTCATTACTCTATGTAGAGGAAGTTTTGCTTGCAAAATATGCTTAATTGTTTAAAGTAACTACATATCTGGCGGTAAGAAAAGTAATTTAAATATAAATGGATTTCAGTATAATATTAAAAATCTGCCTTCATCATTAATGTTCATTTCTGTATTCATGCATAGAAAATTTCCTATGGCTGACTTTTTTCTCTATTTCATAATAATAAGAAAGCAAATCTTTTATAATAGTTAAACTCTTTTACATGTTGTGATGTATAAAAAGATTTTTCAGAAATCATATTAGAACTTTTTCTTTGTTTATTAAGAATTTTCTTAATAAGTACGCTGATAAAACATTTTCTCAGAAATAAAATTAAAAAATGCACCACTGCACTGGTAATAAGGAAAAACTCTTTTACTTCTGAGATTTGCAATAGAAGGTTTTATGACAAATCTAACTTAAATAGTCATATTCGTAATCATCGTTCGTTCGCTTTCGTTTTTGAGGTGTGTTAACAAAAATCATTCTGTGATGTCTAATGTAGATACGCGTCATTATATTCATATTAAAGAGAATTTATTCACATGTGAACTGTGTAATAAAAGATTTTGTAGTCGATTAAATTTATATCGACATAGTCGTGTTCACACAAATGAGAAACCATTCATTTGTGATGTGTGTCACAAAGGATTTTCCCAAAAATATAATTTGAACGGCCACCTGCGAATCCATAGGAAAGATAAACCTTTCTCATGTGAGGTGTGTAACAAAGAGTTTTCCCGAAAATCTGATTTGAATGACCACCTACGAATTCCTAGCAAAGAGAAACTTTTCTCATGTGAGGTGTGTAACAAAGGATTCTCCCGAAGATCTCATTTGAATAATCACCTACGAATTCATAGTAAAGAGAAACCTTTTTCATGTGAAGTGTGCAACAAGAGATTTTCTCAAAAATCTCATTTGGAAGTCCATCTGCGAATTCATACTGAAGAGAAACCTTTCTCTTGTGAAGTGTGCAACAAACGATTTTCTCATAAATCTGGTTTGAATGCCCACCTCCGAATTCATACCAAAGAAAAACCTTTCTCTTGTGAGGTGTGCAGCAAACGGTTTTCTGACAAATCTAATTTGAATAACCACGTGCGAATTCATACTAAAGAGAAACCTTTCTGTTGTGAGGTGTGTAACAAAGGATTTTCTCAAAAATCTCATTTAAATGGCCACCTACGAATTCATACTAAAGAGAAACCTTTTTCATGTGAAGTGTGCAACAAACAATTTTCTTATAAAGGTTCTTTGAATATCCACCTTCGAATTCATACCAAAGGGAACCTTTCTCTTGTGAGGCATGAAACAAGTATTTTCTGTGAAATCTGAATTGAATATCTAACAGCGATATCATACTAATGAGAAACCCTGCTCCTGTTGGGCAGAAACAATTATTTTTTCCCAAATCTCATTTGAATGTCCACTTGCGGTTTCAAAAACGTTTCTTTTGTGCTATGTGCAGCAAGGTTTTCCCTCAAAAATCTCTGTTTAATGACCACCTGCAATTTTATACTAAAAAACCCTTTTTTTAGTAAGGTGTGTAACAAAAGGTTTTCTCGAAGATCTTATTTTAAGGTCCCCATGTGTCTTCACACTAAACAGAAGCCTTTCATTTGAGAGGTGTGTAACAAAGGGTTATCTCATAAATCTGCTTTAAATAGGCATTATCGTATCCATTTCAAAGTGTCATTATTTTTACATATTTCATATACAGTTGTTTTTAGCCTTTTTCTTTATTGTGTTTGCAGTGAAGATTTTTGTAAGCCAAATTTGAATTTAAACGTGCATAATCATACCAAAAGTAATTACGCATTTGTGATGTGGAAAAATTCTTTAAGAATATAATTAGGTATTTTCCGACTCTTTAAAAACTGTAAATATATATTTATAATATAAAGATTGGTGCTCAATAAAATATTTATGCTGTTATTAAATTTAAATTAAGCAAAACGAACTTTTTAAAAATAAAACGTTACCTACTTATATATACATAATAGAAACGGAGATTTCGTTCCGGCTTCTTATAATTCGAGAACTACTAAATGGATTTTTACGGAACTTTAATATACTTCAAAAAACTAAACCTGTGGCTGTATGATCCATGAAGGATCAGGGCCTACAGTGCCCAACTCTGTTTACTTGACTCTGGGCTCCGAGGTGTTATGCAGCCTGTGCCCCGGCCAGGTGGTCAACCCAACGCGAGACCCCCGGCGTTTAGTTCCCAAGCAAGCTTGGTACGCATTTTATCGACCCCGAAGGGATGAAAGTTTGATTAATATTCTTCTACACCTCATTTAAAATATTTTTGTAATTGGAATTATATGTCTATGTCTAACGGTGTAGGAATTAGCCATTGGACACCGTTGAGAGTGGACACCCTGTATAGTTCAGAAATCTATTGTTTAAACCATCAATGGAGTTTTATTTGTGAATAAAGCCTTTTTTTAATGTAACTTTGTGAGAAATAAATAAATAAACACCCAGATTTGGATGAAGTTGGTATATTTCTGTATATAGAAAAAATATTTTTTAGAAATATTTTCCTTTCATGTTAAGTTGTTGATTAACATCTTTCATTGATGTCCATGCTTCTGAATAAATAAATATGTATTAGCAAAAGACATATTTTTTATTCCCGCTCATGAAGCTTTTCTTGTGCTTCACATTTTTAAAAATAAAATGAGAACCAGATCGACTACATATTATATATATATATATTTAATTATTTTCTTGTCTTTTTTATTTTAATCATTTTCTGGTCAATAATTTTGATTTATTGTGAAATTTTAATACACTTCTTATTCATTTTATTTCACGATTACAGACTTATATTGCTGAACTATTTCACTGTGTGAATGAGGCTATGGGTTTGTGATAGAACTTACATTTGTCTGTATATTTATATTTTATTTATTAAAAGAAAGAATTTTTTTAATAATAGGTATAATGGCTGCTGCTTACACAGTTTAACTAATGGAAGAAATTGAAGAGAGGGTAGGTGCTATTCAGCAACCAATACGAGAGCTAACCTCTTCAAGACATGACGGAACAGAGGTTTATAAAAAAATTTCAGAGTTAATAAGGAAATTGCAAAATATTTGATTGAAAATATAAAAGGTGAATTGAAAAATGAGAGGCTTCCGCAATTTATCAGAGGAATTACTTTATTTTTATCAGGAGTAATTTAATTTTAAAGCTTGATCTGTATTCTTGTGAGAGGGTAGGATAATATTGAGAGGGGGAGGAGATTCTATTAATTTAATACAATATGGCAAAATGTCCATATAACCTCTTTACTACCTGGGTCCACATATGTGGACCTCTATTCTTTTCCTCATAAAAACTAAACTGTTTGACTACATTTAAACTTTACATTACAACCTGTAATGTTTGGGTTTTTTTTCAATTTTTTACAAAATTTACAAACTGTTAAACTTTACATTTTGACTTCATTTCTTAATAGCTGAATGTTTTTTGCTTTAAAAGCAAGCCAATAAATGGCAAAATCTATGCTGATTTCCTTATAAAATAGATGATTTTTTCATCTGAGTTTGAAAAACGGCTTCAAGAGGGTGTGGCCAAGAAATTTAGAAATTTTCATACTTATTTAACTTAAATCCTTTACAATAAAATGTTTTGAGGATTTGTGTATCATTCACCTGATTAAACGCCTTAAATTTGTGTTTGTGCGAATTTGGGTTAGTGAAAATTAAATTGATATTTTAACGGAATTTGTAATTTTAGATCCCTATTTGTAAACCTAAATTACTAGTTCCTTAAAGTATCAAATTCCGAAAAGTTCTTTTTTCTGTCATCTATGATGTCATTTTGTTTGTTTAAAACCAATGAATGAGTATTTGTAGTATTATTTTAGCTTTGGGAACGAAGAGGATAATACTTATGCTATGTTGCATTCCTTTTTTCATTATAAATACATAAATAATTTTTAAGCCAAAATCAATAATTAATGTAATCGCTTTTTGCATATATATTTTTATTTTTATTATATAATTCTGTAATTTTTTTTTCTTTTTTTGGTTTGAAATAATCACATAAAAAAATTCACATGTTGATTATTTCAATTCAGGATAATCAGCAATCAGTGAAAGTTTTGCAGGACATCTACTTGCTCTTAAAAAAGTACAGATGCATGAAAAAAAAAAATTATATATATATACAGGGTGTAATATGTTATCTATCGCCGACCTTTAATTTCTCAACCGTTGGTCGTAGACATATAGTTCCAATTACAAAAACGTTTCAAATCAGGTAAATACAGTAAATTCTGTGTAAGGCGGACTCTGTGTAAGACGGAAATCTGTCTAACTCGGAAAGATTTTCAAGTCCCTGCGAATCCATAGACATAGAGTAAAATTTGTCTAAGGCGGAATATTGTCTACTACGGAAAATTTTCTCGGTCCCAATCGATTCCGTCTTAGACAGAGTTTACTGTATTCATGTTGTGGCATTATTTAAAGTAAAAAATCAATTTTATAAAAATTACGAAATCTAACTTTTTATACGGTCCCTCAGTCCCTATAGTTATGTTTAGTAAAAGTTTACAAATATCATAACAGATATAACACAAAAAGTTTGACATCTGTACTACAAAAATTGACACGGTTATTAAATTTGAAAATTTCAGATTTTTCCACATGATTTTGTCTTTTATTGAGAGATCAGTTAAAAGATGAATTAAAGTAATTTGAGATCAAAATCAGGATGCAATGCCTTTTTTACGGCGAAACCACCTTTAGTCGATATCACCAAATCCGGGTATCACCAAAGAGGATTATTTCATCTAAAAATTTGTGCTGACTTTTAGGGGTCATATGCAAATCAAAGAATGAAATATTGAAATTAAATAAAGAAATAAATGTCAATTTATTATATCAGAAAACGGTCTACTATAAAAAATGAATACATCAAACGCCGGAATCTACTAGAGATATTGCTCAAAGTGCAATATCTCTATTGCACTTTGGTGCAATGCACAACTGAATGAGTGACAGTACTGTGTTCTGTACCCGATATAGCATAGCAGGTGTGCAAACTGTGCGACAATCAAGGTTAGCTGATATCGTCAAATCGGGGCATCACCAAATTATTTCATCTAAAAATTTGAGCTAATTTTTATGGGTCGAACAACATTTAAACTTCAAAGTAGGTAGAATCGACAACCGGAAAATAAAACATATTCTCTAAGGACTAGATAAATGGCAGCGGAATGCAAACGACCAGCCAAGCTATAACGAGCATGAAAATTGGGATTATGCAAATTACAATAGTACCGCAGCGCTCCACGTTCGGGATAAAACACGAGCCATCTAGCAGTGGACATGCTAGCCAGTGCTTAGAGTGTGATGGCAAGATACATGCAATATGCATAAATGATACTTATTTAGGGTGAATGTCAAGACAATGCCAGAGAGGCTGAAGGAGTTTATTCAGAAAGTTTCCCTAAGGATCTACATACAACGCATGAAACTATACCTGATGCATTGCACCATCTTAGAGAGAACGGCTCTGTTTCAGCACGACCCAGAACAAGTAGACGGGCAAGGTGCAATACTCGAATGACACCGGAGGAGGTGCTGGCATTGGCCCTCTTAATTCCATAACTGAGCATGGCGGAAATTAGCGAGGCATGTGGTCAGCATGTCTGGCATTTGTTACATGCACATGATGCGCATCCATACCGTCCGACACTTGTGCAAGCATTGATACTGGGTGACCACGCACGACGATTTGATTATTGTAATTTCATGCTCAACACCTTAAAAGAAAATCCGTCGTTCCTTTGTGACATTCTGTGGACAAATGAGTCAATTTTTACACGGGGTGGCATTGTGAACGAGCACAATGTGCATTACTGCTCTCTGGAAATCGTCCACTTCGCCCGCACAGTACGAGACGTGTGGTGCGGTATATGAAGAACCCAGATTGTTGAACCCATCTTCTACGATGGGACCTTAACTGTCGATCGTTACCTGTATCTGCTACAAAACATGGTACGGGACTGGTATGAAGAGCTGCTTCTCTGTCATGCATGCCGGGTGTAGTTTCAACTTGATGGGGTCCTCTCCGCATAAAACATCAAATGTCCGGGCGTATCTGGCCAAAAAATTCGGTCAGCCGATCTTTTGATATGTTGGTTCGGTAGAGTTGTCACCGCGTTCGCCGGACTTGAATCCCGTGGACTTCTACCTCTGGGTTTACATCAAGGCATAGGTCTATGTGACTGAGACCACTTCTTTGATTTATCTGAAGCAGCGCATCATCCTTGATTGTCGTACAGTTTGCACTCTTGCCATGCTCTAACGTGTCCAGGACTCAGTACTGTCGCGCATTCAGTTGTGCATTGCCACCAAAGGAGAACACTTTGAGCAGTATCTGTATCGCTATTTTGGCGTTTCATGCATTCATTTTTTATAGTAGATCGTTTTCTGATATTATAATAAATTGATATTTATTTTTCTGTTTAATTTCAATATTTCATTCTTCGCTTTGTATACGACCCCTAAAAGTCAGCTCAAATTTTTAGATGAAATAACCCTCTTTGGTGATTCCCCGATTTGGCGATCTCGGCTGAAGGTGGTTTCGCTGTAAAAACGACATTGCACCCTGATTTTGATCTCGAATTACTTTAATTCATCTTTTTACTGATCCCTCAATGAAAGACAAAATTAAGTGGAAAAAAAATCAAACTTTCAAATTTAATAACTGTGTCAATTTTTATAGTACAGATGTCAAACTTTTTGTGTTATACCTGTTATGATATGTGTAAACTTTTACTAAATATAACTATGGGGACTGGGGGAACGTATAAAAAGTTAGATTTCGTAATTTTTATCAAATTAATTTTTTACTTTAAATAATGCCACAACATGAATATTTACCTAATTTGAAATGTTTTTGAATTGGAACTATGTGTCTACGACCAACGGTTGAGAAATTAAAGATCGGCGATAGATAAAATATTGCACCCTGTATATACGTATATTCCCTTTTAAACTTTTACTGTACTTTATTAAATTCCAACATCCTTTTTTAAAGAGCTTTTCAGTCACCAGTCATGTTTATCAATGGCAATTTTTAAACTTGTGTAATTTAATGTATTTATAACATCATTAAAAATAGTAAATGCTAAAATAATACAAAACATTTTGTGAATATTTATTAAATACATAACATCAGATTAACAACTTTTAAAGTAAAATATATTTGTAATGTTATTTTCTTCTTCTATAGGATGTTATACCATTCAATTTAATATTACATTATAATCGTCTTTAATAATAGAAAAACAGAACAATAACTGGTTTTTAATTTTTTTTGTTAAAAAATTTCATATAATTTGTGATAGCAGAAATATATACAGTAACACCTCGGTTTTCGTTGAATTCGGTTATCGTCGATTTTTTCAGCGAAAAATTGGTCTCTGTTTTCGTCGGCGTACCCACGTGACCTCTCTACATTTTTCGTAAACCAGGAGTTCATCTGCTCACGCTCGTAAACACCAAAACTAGTTTAAACTTCGGATCACGGAACTCCCGGGTCAGAGTTAACCCGGCATTAACTCTGGGATAAAAAATTTCATGTTCTCCAACCTCGGATTAGCCGACCCGAGTGTTAACCCAACGAATTTGTAACAAGCGTTCTGATTGGTCGAAAAGAGGGCACGTAGTGTCAGAAATGTAAACAAGAGTTATGTGATATTTGGGTTCTGCCTTTTTTCCTCGTGGATGAAGGTTGTTCCAAGGAAATAACGCCATTTTGAGATCATTTGAGGTCATCCCGGCAAAAGCCGTAGCGAATACCTCATAGCTTAAAATAAAAAAATAAATAAAAATGAGTTATTTTGATTTTGCTTGTAGATCGTCGATATACAGAAATATGGTTTAAAGTAAGTAAGTATACATTTTTATTTGCTTTTTGATAACTTCCTCATAAGTTGTATAATGATTACAATGTCCTCAGTTTAGAGTTATTATAGATGTTTTCACGATCTTTTTTATGTATTTATTATTTTCAAACATAGTTTCGGTTACCCAACATAAAATTCAAACACATTATAGCATCGATGTGTATTATGTCAGTTGGAATTCTCTATTTTTAATTTTTTTCAGACTATAAATTATAATCATTTAAAAATTTATAAGCATTAATATTATTCTTCTGTATATATATATATATATATATATTTTTTTTTTCAATAAGTGATTAAACTTCATTCAATATGTACTTTGGATTATTCACGTTAAAAGAAAAAAATCTTAATATGTATTGTTATCCCTAACATTGATGAATCAAATTTCTATAAAATTGTGGAATAAAGAAATAGTGACTGACTACATGTATGCTTACCCATCTTAATTTAGGTAAACAAAAACCTCGAATCATTTCGTTTATTGATAGGTGAGTCAAAGAATTGCTTGAAGAATGTGTATTTTATTCAGGTATGAAAATATTCTACTGCATTTTAAAGAGGATTTTGTTCTGATAAATATTAAGAAGCAATTTAGTCCGTTTTTAACCCCCCCCCCCCCCCCACAAAAAAAGAATAATAACAAAAACAATTTAATTTTCTAATGATAATTTTGTAAATCGATACGAGGTTCTGTTGTGTAATTTTTATTACCCCCCCCCCACCCCGAAGTATGAACTTGGTTACAATTAACCAGATTATTTTCAAGATTTGTGACAGCAATAATACAATTCACCTTCAAATGTAACCGAAAAAAATAAAGAGGCCACTGCATTTTGGCAGTTTTTAAGTGTGATTTTAAAACTATTTTTACGATGCACAAGGAAAGTATTTTTGATTCATACATTAATAGCTAAACATTTTTTGAGTTATCAAAAATAGTCCTTTATGAAATTTTACTTTAGAGAAAAATGATAAGTTATTATTTTGATGTTGATATTTTAAGTATATGTATATACTTTTATAAAATGTTGCATATTTTCTTTTTCAGAGATAGTTTTTCAACTGGAGATTTTTATTCATTGAATGGATATTGCTTGCTGTGTATTTCTTGTTTTGGATCTTACACATAGGCAATATTCTTTCAAATACTGCTGATAATGAGTGTGGTTGACAACACCATTGGTGTTGTCGCGATTGGATGGGGTGCGCATAGCCCTGACATTAGATATGACAACAGACCACGACAATACTTGACTAACTCTTATCTCTAAAGGTGTATCAACGATTAATCATGATCTTGCACGATGCCAATTACTGAGGGAATCAATATAGTCCAAGAGCTGTTAAACATTTTAGGGAAGGTATTTGAGGCACCCTGAAAATTTGTGCAACACTTCTTTTGTAATGCCTGAATACAAAATCGAATGTCTGGCTGAAAGATCGTGGCCCAAAACCTGTGCCAGACAAAAAATGGCACTTGACACGTGTCTGGCACAGTTTTTGTGCCGACTAAAGTGTCTGTCATTTTCAAAATATTTTTTTCTAAGCATAAATATTATTGTGCCTCAATCTCAGCGTGCCTCAAATACCTTTTTTGGGTAGTCAAAAAATGGCGCTTGACACGTGTCTGGCACAGTTTTTGGGCCGACTAAAGTGTCTGTCATTTTCAAAATATTTTTTTCTAAGCATAAATATTATTGTGCCTCAATCTCAGCGTGCCTCAAACACCTTTTTTGGGTAGTCAAAAAATGGCGCTTGACACGTGTCTGGCACAGTTTTTGGGCCGACTAAAGTGTCTGTCATTTTCAAAATATTTTTTTCTAAGTATAAATATTATTCTGTTTCAATCTCAGCGTGCCTCAAATACTTTTTTTGGGTAGTGTCAAAAAATGGCACTTGACACGTGTCTGGCACAGGTTTTGGGCCACGATCCTTCAGCCAGACATTCGATTTTGTATTCAGGCATTACAAAAGAAGTGCTGCACAAATTTTCAGGGTGCCTCAAATACCTACTCAAAAATGTTCAACAGCTCTCCTACTAATAGCATTATTTTTGTAAGTTTTCTTTCAACTTGAATAAATTTCAGTTGACATATCCTATAGTATGATTGTGCAGTATTTTAGATTTCCTTGAGTAACAAAATTTTATCTTGCAGTATAAACTAATAAGTGTTCATAGACTACAAAAAAAAAAAAAAAAATATTGACAACAAACCCAAACTGAAACTACCATTGTGTTGTGTCAATTTTTAAAATAATGAATAATTGATAAAACTTGTATATAATTTAATTTTTATTTAAATTAATTATTAAATATATTAAACTAATGTTGCTTTATGTTTTTCTTTTCCATTGTAATTGTAATTTTTGTTCAGTTGTTCCTAATTTAGTCAGACTTAAAAAAAAATAAAATGGAAACAAAAGGATGATCTACAATCCACAAAACCCTCGGTCCCTATGTGTGCAAATTTCACAGAGTTGACTGTATATTTATTCTTCCCAAAAGCCTTAAAATAATTAAACCTCAAGAGAGAAAAAAAGGAGGGTCATTTTGCCCTCCAAGATCTCTTATATAACATTCTTTTTTATGTTAATGTACAGTGATACCTCACCTAATAGTTATTATTTCCCAACTTTTTTATTTAATTAAGAAGTCTTGATTTGGCTTACAATTTTATTTGTTTTTATACATGAACTAACATATGGAGCATTTTGATTGGATGAGATTTCCTGTCTGTCTATAATCAAATGTTGAAATGTCTGACAAAATGTTCGGTTGATGGACATTTTGGGTAACAAATATGATTCCAGAACGAATTATTTTGTCAGATGAGGTATCATTGCAATTAAACATAATCATAAATGGAGTTGTTTAAAGGGACAACTTCCCATAATAATAAAATAGTTTCTTATTATTTTTAGTGCTCCCCCACCCCCCAAAAAAAGGAAAGATTTGATATTCCCTCACTGTTAAACTGCTATATCGCTTTTTATGTTGATATGTTTAAAAAATGTTGTATATGCAGTTATAACTAAAAATTCTTAGTTTAGCATTTTTCCATATCTTCCTAAATATAGGATATTTTTTCTGAAAATTCAAATTTGACAGCAAACTTTTCTTTGATTTGTCGAAAATTGACAATATTTTACGCTCAAGTATCATGGTCACTGGCAGGAGTGGGATCTTTTGCCCCTCCTTTGCTTTTAACCCTTTGAAGGGCAGTGATAACATAACGCAGCGTGACCACCTAATTTTAATTGCAAAACTGACAATCTGCACCAAGCATATTTTAATAAGATTTTGCTTTTACAATGAAAGTGTGTAAAAGCAGATTTGTATTTTCTAAGAAATTTTTTAGTAAAGTCTGGTGTCAGTCAGTTATTCATCATTTTATAAACAAAATTTCCCTGCCCCTCAAAGGGTTAAAATTTATTTCGGAATTTTTGTTATCTTTGATGATTTAAAATATGAGTATTAAAATTTTTCTTCAAAAGACTAAATAATTAAAACACTAAAAGAAAAAGGAGTTAAATATATTGCAAAATTCCCCTGAATCTCTTGTGCAGTATTACTTTTTCTTTATTTATTTATTATGTTCATGTGCACTAACACCTTGGCTAGTGATCATTGTTTTCTCTGTTTTTCTGACTTGGCTAAGAAACACTGATTTGTCTTACTTTTTTTTTCTTTTTATACACAAACTAACATAATGTAGCAGCACTGCATTTTAATTGAATGAAAAAACAGTTTCGGTTAGTGAACAATTTGGTTAACACATGCAATTCCTGAATGAATTATTTTTGTTAGCCAAAGTATTACTGTATTTAAAAATTTACCTTAAACGGAGTGTTCAGGGGGACAGCCTTCCCTGATAATTTTTTTTGGTTCCTAATTATTTTAAGTACCCCCGATAATAATAATAATATAAATAGTAAGATTAATATTCTTTCATTGTTAACCTTCTGTAGTGGTTATTATGTTGATATATTGAAAGATTGCCTTGCATGGGATTATCTATACTAATAAAAGAAAGTTTCATTCTGTGTGTATGCGATGGCTAGTGGAATCTATGGCACATACGAGGCTGAAATTTTTGTGAAGATAGTCCAAGGCCTTTCCTAATGCACCCGAGACTAAGAATTTTTAATTTCCAATAATTAGATGAGATATTAATTAAAAACTCACAGGCTGCAAAGAAAATTCTTTCTCAATTTCTTCAAAAAGAGGGAAAGGGTTTACCAGAGTTTGTAGTTCACTAAGTTGCCACCTTTCAAAGTACGATAGGAATTTTCAAGGGATACTATATATTTTTAATATTGCCTTTATCGATTTGAAATTAACACACTTATGCGTAATTTTTGACGACAAATCCAAATATCTGATTCTCTTTGAAATTCAACCACGATAACGAATATACATTAATTAACAATTTTAATTTTTCGAGCGTTTTTTATCTGGCAGCTGTTTCATAATCATTTGAGCAGCGTGAGTGCAGCAGATGTAAAATCATACAAATGTAAAGTTTATTTTAAGAATATTATCATGGGCCTGGTTCAGCTAGTAACAATTTTTTAGTTTAGCATATTTCATGTCTATATTCTCTATTTTCAGAAATACTTGTATATGAACAAGCAGCATTTCCCTGAACTTTCAGCTTGGAGATTAATTAAGAAAGGATATTTTGATCTAGTTTTACAACAAAAAAAAAAAAAAAAAAATCGCTGAAAGTACACAAAGCCTGTGAACTACAGGCACATCAAATTTCAAGTGTAGCCCCATCTATAATTTTTTTCTACTTGTATCCATGTCATGTGTGTCGAGGAAAAAAGGATGAATTTGTTGTAAATGAATTAAACTTTGATCATTAGAATGACATTACCTAAGCAGGAAGGCATGTAAAATTGTAGATTTTTTTTTCTTATTTATTTATACTGGTAATTTATAGTAAAGAATATTTTTTCTGATATCAGTGTTACACATTTTATTGTACAGATAAATCCAATTACAATGAATGCGGCCACAAAAATGTGTTCGTTGTATGTAATCAGGACTTACTCTATGGTGTTGTATGGCATCATAGGCATTTTTATTCAATAGCATCCCATTGTAATTTTTACATATGAAAAGAAAAGAAAAAGGGTACAGTAGAACTCCTATTATCCGAACTCCGACTATCCGAATCGCTGATTATCCAAATCACTTTCAGAATTTCAGAAAAAAAAAATTCAGAATTTCAGTTACGGTAAACGCGACGCCGGTCCCTAGGGACCGGCGGTATAAAATTATAAAAATCTACCCTATATATATAAAATCCTAATGAAACGAATATATGAAACGCTTGAAATGTAACGATTCTTTGAATCGACTGATTAAACAACTGATTATGTTTCACGGTGATTTCTCCTATAAAAAGGAATACTTTGCGATGAAATTAACACCAAAAATCAATATTGATCCGCAGATTTCAAAACTGGTATTAGAATCTTTAAATTCGAATTAGTTTTCGAAATATTAATTTTTTTCTAATTTTATATACATTTTTCTAATGATGGCAACTCAAAATTTAATCAAACAGATATTTTTTTTTTTCAGATTTTAGAAAAGGTTACTATTTTAAACTAATTTGGCGAGAAGTCTGGCCTCCCTTAAATGTATGCTAAGAAATGTATCATGTTACTTTTATTCATAATTCAATTTGTATTTCATTATCATTTTATTTAATACAAGCAGAAACATTTAACCCTCCGAGCGTCTTGCAAAAGGGTAAAATTGTAATGTTGTTTTATTTGCATTTTGTTTTAAATACTAAGAAAATATGATTCTTTCAACATTATAAAAAAAACTCAATTACAAATATGAATGTAATCCTTGAGAGTATTAATCATTCTTCAATGTATTTAAAATTCATTAATTCTATAGAATTATATTATCTTAAATATTGCTTGTATTGCAGTGAAACCTGGAGCTTAGTGAACGGAATAATACGCCCCAAACACTTAGAGGGTTAAAATAAATGGCTTTCACTTCTTTATTTTTTTAAACGAAATGAAAAGAAAAATATTAGGCACAGATGTCATATACGCACTGGGGTACCTAATTGGCGCCAAAATGGCATTATTTTGGTTGACATGGTAACCCGGCTATTGTTGTTTATTTAATAATAAGTGTTTATTATTTTATTTTCTTTTTTTAAATTACATAAATTGTTTTGTTCTATAGTTTATTATTTTTTTGTTATTTTCCTTTAAAAATAAAAAATAATAGAAAATAATTAAAAAATACGGTACTACTTAGTTATTCCATCGACCCATTTCGCCAAATTATATAAATCGCCAAACCACTCGCCAAATTATACAAATTGACATAATTTTTATTTTAAATAACGAAAGAACAAAGAAAATAGTATAACATTAATAAATATACAAATAAAACGTCGAAATAAAAATCACTTGATGACGTAAAGACGTGTAACTTGCTTAAAGTCAAGTGAATGTGACATTTATCAACCATTATTGGCATTTAATCTTATAGTTTGGTGATAGATTTTTGGTCGACGGGATAACTAAGTAGTACCAAAAATACATATGCAACTGGTATTCGAAACGAGGATTTCGCAAATTTTCGTAAAAAAATCACGCCTAACCGGGTGCGTATATGACATCTGGCCAAATATTAAATGATGTAACAAACGATGACATTTAATTCCAACTTCAAAGCAATGTTATAATTTACCACTCGAAAAATAAAAATAAATGCTAACTGGCGAGTTGAAAAATAGTTATTGGCGAGATTTGCACTCGGCTAGCGTAACAGTACTAAGAATTCTTTGCGACAATGCTTTTAGGTAGCATTATTCGAAAAAAAGAATTGATTTTTTTTTAATCGAAATGGAAAACTTTCGGCACAGATGCCACATACGGTCCCATATTGGCGCTATTTTTTTCTGACGCCAATGTCATATACGCAACGGGTACTTAACTGCCGCCATAGTATCGTTATTTTGCTTGATTTGATAAGCCGGATGTTGTTGTTTATGCTGTTGATCTTTTCCCCAAATTAGCTCCGGATAAAAATCACGCCAATATGGGCCGTACATGATATCTGGGCCAAACTTTCATATGAAAAGCGAAGGGATCAGAGCGTATTTATTTATGGCAGTTACATGACTTGGACTATTATAATATAGATGAAATGATGGCGATAGAATAATATTTGGCGACTTATCACCTGTACCTAGCTAATATTAAAGTACCAAAATGGCACCAGGAATATAAAAAGCGAAGTGGTTCTCCCGGAACTCTAGATGATAGTCACATGACTTAGGCTATTGTTATAGAAATTGTTTTAAAATACCGGGAGACAAAGACTCTCTACACTTAATTCCTTTTATTTTTAGCTTCTTTTCAAACGTTTAACTGATCCTCTTTAATAAAACACAAAAACAACCATTGGATGTCTTAACAGCAACTGATTCGGCCTTAAATTTTTGAAATCAAAGGAAATTGAATGGAAACCCATTTACAGGGAGATCTGCATAGCTTTTCTCAGTATAATTCAATCTTCTGTAATATTTTTTAAACCAATCAGTTTAGCATGTTTTTAGATTCTGCGGTGTCTGAACGGGGGTTGGCGAGCGTAGCTTGCAGGGGGCCGAGCCCCCTAGTAATATATAATATTGAAAACATTTTTCACTTTTTTAATATATTTTATTAAAACATTTCAAACATAAAAAGGGTTTCCTTCACAAGAATTACAAATTTTGTACAAATATATCTACAAAATTTCTGTGTATGCTGTCGCTTAAACGGAAATTAAAGTAAAATTAGTGTTGCGTTTAATGTGTTAACTGTGCGAGCTCTACTGGAAGCCATATAATACTCATTCTGTTGATAGGGAAGTTAAAAATCTCAAAAGCCTTTAAAAATGTGAAAAAGCTTGCCCTCTTTTATAAAAACCAACCGAAGCTTGGATGACTGTAGCATTGTTTACCGAGTGGTACGACGAAATTTTCATAACTATAGTCAGAAAACACCAAAATTGTCTTATAAAAGAAGGCAGTAAAATGCTTTTGATTGTTGATAATGTACCAACTCATCCCACCGAAGATTTGTTGGAAAGAAGGAATGGCTAGTTTAAAACAATCTTTACTACCAAACGTTACCAGCAATGACTTTCGTTTACAGTACGGTACGTACAGTCCTGGGGAAAAAAGTAAACACCCCCTACTAACTCCTCAACAAATTATCGTAGAAGAAAGTTACTGGTACCGAACGATTGGAAATAAAGTCTACTTTTAAATGATGTATATAAAATTTACTTAGGGGGCCATGTACATATTAAAACGTATCCAAACTTCATTTTTTTCAATGACAATACCCAATTTTAACGAGATATTTCAAATCTTCGGACACCCAATTTCAAGTCATTTGAATGATAAGTTTTTGAATTATAAACATTCAAAATTTAGTGCATCTAATGTTAAATTACATTTTCATATTTTTATTTATATCTCCAGAAATTATGCTCCTAATGCGCTAATTTTTTGTATAGCAATAATACTAATATACACAAACATAAATACACTGAATTTGCAATTTTTATAATTTTATGATATGAATTATGAAATTAATATTTGAAAAAATTATGAATTGCAACCTACAATTTTTTTGATGGATTTAGATTTATTAAGTTCTGCTTTATGGAAATCCAAAATTTCACATTTTTCTTCCAAATAGTTTTCAAGTTATGCTTAAAACACGGCAAAAGGATGGTTTAAGGGGCCCTCTATAATAGAAGTGACCAGATATTTTGAAATTTCTTCTGCTGTCCTGTAATCTATCAGGCTTCATTGACTTCTTAAGGTGCCTTGATCAAGATGGGGGCTCTCTCGATTAACAATCGAGTTCCGAATTTCAATTTGGAAACAGCCCTTAAAATACGCTCGTTTTAAAATAGTTAATTTCTCCGAAACTTATGGTACAAATTACATAAAAATTTCTTTTTAGTCTAATTGAAGGGTGTAGAGTTAATTTATGCTGTCAGAATTGTGCACTGCTATTGAATAAAACAAAGTTATGGTTCGTTTTAATATGTAGATGATACCCTAAGCAAATTTTATCTATATCATTTAAAAGTAGACTTTATTTCCAATCGTTCGGTACCAGTAACTTTCTTCTACGATAATTTGTTGAGGAGTTAGTAGGGGGTGTTTACTTTTTTTTTCCCACGACTGTACATACTGCACTAATGTACAGCTCTTGTATAAGTACCCATAATATGTACTCATAATAAATGTTGCCTTTTCATTTAATTAATTAAAAGCTCTTTTTCACTAGAAATAGTTTTTTCTCCCATTTTCAACATACATACAGTAATTAATTAAAATAGACCCTTTTTTCGTAAAAAAACCAATTATCCGAATGTGATCCGGTTCCAGTTGATTCGGATAATTGGAGTTCTACTGTATTTTACAACTACCGTTACGAGGTGTCTCATATATACAAAAGTGCCTCTAGACTGTGCCAAAGCCTAGAGGCCCTGGCTGTAATGGGATTTTGTTAGAATCGATTTTAATTTCATGTTGACAAGCTTCGAAGATACACAGAATTCTAAAATATTTTACTAACTGTGTTTAAGTGTAATTAGGCATTTTCACTTCTTAAAATATTTTTTAAATAGTACTCTAAAATTGCAAAAAGAAAATTACCGAAAGAAGTGTACTGTGAAATTGAAAGTAGCTTAAAAAAGATAAGATGTAAAGAGTAAAGATTATTCTGTATGTTCAAATAAAAAAATTAAGAGCTGCTGATTGGAGACCTCTTTGAAACACTTGTTAAGGGTTACATTTATGTATAACATAACGGAAAACTATAAAATATAATTTTTATATAAAATTAAAACATTATTGTGCTACATATATCTAAAATTTAAAAAAAATTAATACATTTTGTTTTTCTTTTAAAATCTTGCATATTATGTATTACTGTTCGTTTAACGAACATTAATTTCTATCAGCATGACACCTATGTACCTATGTATGAAAATTCTCCACATGTCTGCGACAGATAATTTAGGCGCAGAAAGTAATCTGCAGGTAAAATATTTTACAATTGAAACATTAATTAAACAATCACTTACCTGTAACGTCTTTATGCATTTTATTCATTTTTATTAATAATAATCTTAAGTTTTTGTATTAAGTAATAAAGAGCTATACATAGTGTAAAGCAAAATAAAAGTTCTATGGAAAAAGAATCTGCAAAAGATTAAAGAAAATCTGCGATATCCGATTCTGGTTTTGAACTTTCTGTTACTGGGCCTATGTATAAACTTAACAGACCACAAAAGGTTAAGTATGGCATTATAAAACAAAACATTAGCTAATCAGTAATCAGAAGACTGTATAATATCCTATATAAATCTTAAAAGTAATGAAAAATGAATTATTTATATTAAAAAAATTGTTTGACATTTTTTATTGAAGTTTTTACACTCAAAAAGTAAGATTTTTTTGCAGAATGACCAACAAAGGAAAATAAAACCTTTTTATTTTTGATTGATATTTAAAGCGGCTCTCAAAAATAAAATATTTCTATGCTCAACAATGCAAAATTTTTCTCACTTATTTTTACAATGTACAAACATACAATTGGTAGGAACGATGATTTATTTCAGTGATTGGAAAATGAATATAGTTTTTCATTTTTCAGTAAATAGATTACAGCTAATTTATAAGGCATTGTCTTATGATGAGTTTTGCCTTTATCGAAAAACAGAAAATACTATTCAGTTACACGCTTTCTGAATAAGAAATGCAGGCATGTAGTGGAGAGTATATGGCACAAACATTCTGTATTTTATTTTTTGAAGAAACTCTGTGCATCCTCTGTTTCTCAAGTAAAGCTATAACATATATCCTTTGCCTATGGCATATGACCTTTGGTCTTTTTATGACAATACTGTAGAGCAACTTCCAAATGTCCTGCGTCTGTGATTAAAAGGGACTTTGTGAATGAGTCAGTTTTACAGAGTAATTTTGTGAGGGGGGGGGGGTAATTTAAATTATTGGTTATTTATTCATTGTAAATACAAAATAATAAATAGACATGTTAATATGATTAAAGATTTTAAACTTTATATGCTCTGCCAGGCAAAACAAATTTGGAGAAAGGAGGGATTAGTGGGGGGCGGTTACGACTCCTTTCTGATTGGAAAAAATTCAAATGAATAATTTATTTTTAAAATGTCGACATATATTAACAGTTCTGGAAAAAATTTAGAACTGTTGACATAAGTCGACATTTAAAAAATAAATTATTCATTAGAAATTTTCTTCAGTCGTGACCTCCCCCCCCCCCCTCTTTAATCCCTCAATTTGTTCAATTTTTTTTGCCTCACAGACCATATAAAGTTTAAAATCGTTAATCATCTTAACATGTTTTGCTCTATTTATTATTTTGCAATTACAATAAATAAATAGCCAATAATCTAAATTATCCCCCCCCCCCTCTCACTAAAATCTATGCTTTGACTTTTTGTCTCCAAATATATGTTTAAAATCAATAGAAAAATGATGCATTATGTAATTACGTTATTCCTGAGTATGGAGACCAAAAACATGCAATAAGATTTTTATGATATTGAAATCTGTTGCAGAAGTCATAGTAATTCTGTCATTGAGTAAGGATGTTTTAATATGCGTTTAGTTTTTTCCTTTTTAATACATTTATATTTTTAGCAGCGCCACAGCAATCCTGCTACTTGGTGCAAAAAATTAAGTTAGTTTTTTTTAATTTATCACTAGTGCATTATTAGGAATAACTGATAAAGTGTCTCATACTAAGGCATTGCACATATTATGCATGCTTTGGAAAATAGCGATCCTATTCAATATTTTTATTAGAATCTATTTCAAAAACAATTTTGTGTGTATCAATACTCTAAAATTTATTTTAAATTAAAAGGACAACAACACAAAGCGAAATCCTATTGAAAGCAGCTGATATTGAAAGTACCCTTTTTTTTTCAGGAACTGCTGAAGTGATTTCAATAATTTATTTTATAGCTTTGGCAGTAGAAAAACCATAAATTGATGGTCTGGCAAGAAAAAAATGCAATTTTGCAAACAAAATATTTTCTAGGAATTTTAAAAATTAACATTAAACGCAAAGCATAGCACATAAAATTAACACAAAGCATAGCTAATTATATCAAAAAATGATTATAATTATTTCAGTAGTTTCCAAGGTAAAGGTACATCAACTTCAGTCATTCTTCATACGGTTTCACAACTATTGTTGTTCCGTTAAATCTTAATAGTTTAAATTTGTTTGGATTCCTTTAATATTAGAAATATTGAAGTTTAAAAGTATTAAATTTCTAAATTATAAATAACTATAAATATTTTTCTAAAATTAAGAATGTTTTATTAACATTGTTATTGATGTAGAATGTGAACTCAATGTTTATGTCATTGCTGGTCATTATAAATAACTTGTATGAGAAATCTAATAAGGGTGTATAAAATATATAACAGTAAGAAACTGGTAATTGAGAAGTTGAAACATACAAAATCATATGAAATTTGGAAATTTCACAATCATTATAACACTTGTATGAGCAATTCGCTACCCTGAAAACAAACATTTAAAAGTAACTGGATGCAGCAAGCTTGAAGAATCTCAAAAATACTTTGAACTCAATAATGTCGCAGTCATTATCACGGATGGGTGTAAACATTATTTTACTTGCCACTGGGGAGTAAATTTTTAGATAGTCTTCAAAAACTGCAAAGTATAGAGGTAACGCCGTAAACATTTTTCACTAGTTAGCTATATTTTGAAACTTTCCAAATTACCGCAATGTAAACATGGTGTACTAAGTTCTATTCTATATTAAACTTTCCTCTCTTATATAAATATTTTCATTTTATAGGAAAAAAATTATGAAAATATATTGTAGTAATAGTAGTCAACTGTGTTTGCAGTTGCGTAAATTTTGTCATAACAATTTTCAACTGTATGTTGCATTTTTCTGGCTGGCAAGATTGTCTAGAAATTCCCCACCTCTGGTCATTATTATGCATGTATAAGCACTTCGCTCCCATAAAAAGCAAACAAAATCGAAAAAATCACTAGATGCAGCAATCTTGTTTGAGAATATAGAATCCTGATATGTTTTATTTCCTACTTCATAAATATATCTTGCAAGCAATGAAGAGAACATTACTAATATATTTTTAACTAGAGATTGTCCTATGTATTATTACTTACAATGCAAAACTATTGAAGATGTCAAATATTCCGTCATTCTATTTTGAACCTTCCCTCCACACCCTCCTCCTCCCCTCATTTTATAAAAAGTAGAGATTTCCGTATTGCGTATTGGATATCTCTGTATTGTAGTTTTGTTTTTGTAGTGATGAGGCCCAGTGAGCATTCTATTTTATCCTCTTAGAACAACCACTTCAGGTCCCGGGGAGATTCCTAACTATATAAACAATACGCTAATTTTTTTCAATCAAAATTTTTTATCTACATCTAATAGACAGCAAAATTATGCAAAAATAATTAAATCTGAATTATTATGAATATTTAAAAAATATACATAGAATAAATACTTTTAAACATATCTCATTTGTTATATAAGTTTATGTTATTTTATTATTATACATAACTAAATGCACATCTAAAATCTGTCCACTTTTACATTTATTGACATATTTATATTTTGAGAATACAAAGGTCAAGAAAGTTAACTCACTAAACCAAATTTATTCAAACGTAGTAAATAATTTTGAATTTGCCAATTTCAAAACCGAAATTTTTTTAACACATCTAGACAACAATTTTGTTTGTTTAAAGTAGTATATTGTTTCATAAATTTGTCAACACAACATGTCTTAGATACTTTTGGCAAGATTTCAGTGTTAGAAAGAGCTCGCATAAGTTAAATAAAAATAATCAGAATGCAATACTAACTAAAAAAAAACTTTCATTACTGCAATAAATAAATAACGATTTAAACAACTGACAGGGTACTTACTTGGAATACTATTTTAATGTGCTTTTATCAGAAAAAATTTAACAAGTAGTAAAAAAAAAGACAAAATTGTATTTTTCAATAATATGTAAGCATTTATTGAAAATATTTAGCCCCCATCCCTCCCGAATAAAATTCGAATACTTAAAAAAAAGGTTTTATTCTCAGTGACTTTCGTCGATTCGTATATTTATTAAGAAAAACAAATCACAGTTTGATATTTTTCGGCCCTGAAATATCCGTTGATTTGAAATAAATCAATGTAGATTGTGCATTATCCACGGAATATGCTTGAACAAACACTCAAAACTACTTATTCTTTTCCATTTTTAATCATTGCTATAGGATGAGATGATAAAATTTAAAGAGGCGCCGTCATTCATCTTGTTTATTTATAAGTTACGACGCATGCGCTAATCCACGTGCACAGGCAATCCGAGAGTTAACTCTCCGATTTCGGAGGATTAAAAACATGGGGTTAAAACGAGTGTTAACTCGCGAATTTAGCTTGGTGAATACCGGTTTTGAGATAACCCAGTATTTAACACTAACTCGAGAGTTAACCCGCGTTGGTGAATACGGGCGTAAAAGTACTATATTTGTGTTACTGAAGGAACGAGATACATTTGTCCGTACCACTACCCCAAAGGGGATGCAGAAGCGAAAAACGTTCTAAAAACGCGATTTTTGTGTTTCTGAAAAGCTTAGATACATGAAATTTGGCAATGTAGTTACAGCGTTATAAATGTTCTAAATGGCGATTTCTACTCAATCTCGGGAAGTATAAAACCGAATTCGAAAGTAATGGCTGGAAATTGATGGTGACAGCCATCAAGATAGACTCTATTTCATTATTATTCTATATAAGATAGACTCTATTTCATGTCGGTGTCACTACCGCACTTGGGTTTTGCAGGAGCAAAAAAGTCCTAAATCGCAAGTTTTGTGATACTCATAGGCGTAGAGTTATATGGGCCCGTGGGGCTCGGGCCCCTCCAATAATTTTTTCAGATGGGCTATATTTTTTACGCCAGCTGACATAGGAAACAACTCGGATTTTGGAATTTCATAGAATTTACAAAAGTTTTTAGCGTATAATGTTTTCGGTGGATAATTGTTCTTTCGCTAAATTGGCTGTTTACATTTATTCTTTGTAAACAAGTAAAACAACTGGAAAATTTTAGCGTGGTGAATTGAAAAAACTAAACACTCTCCACGGTGGGTTTTTTTTTCTTCTTTGGACACTAGGCACGCTTTCTGGGAAGAATTTCTTTTTCTGATTCGGCGTCATAAATATAGGACAACAAATTGACGTTCGTAACGGGCAACAAATTATACCCAATATGATCTGATTAGAGCACAGATAAGATGGTTTGCCGTTTCTCGAACCTACAAAGAAAGTGGCTACAAATTTACGAGCTTTGAAGAGAGGGTGGAAGGGGAGTGAAGTTTTGTTGCAGACGACCAGATCAGAAGCCAGAAGAATCACCAGTGTCTCCAAAGCATAGAATATAAAGGGAGAAGTTATTTGTCTCTAAATCATGCATAAAACTCATATTTATTAAACATTTTCAAATGTATCAACCGGTCTCTCTGCAGTAACTGATGATTCACATGGATCTGGTGACAATAAACGGTACATATTCAATTGTTCTTATTCGGACAGAGCATAAAACCCAATCTCAGGCCCATTTCCTTTCAGGCTGGGTAGACACCGGGTCTTAATTTTTTCTAAACCCGGGACAGGCCTAAACTTCATTTTTTCTGTGCCATTTTGATTTTAGACTGATTTGGACATTTGATTCGATTTTCGTGATATTTTCAAAATTTTCGATGTTCATATAAAAGTATCTATCTGTACATGCGCCATTCATGGCAAAAACAGCAGAGCCGCCAGTTTCGTGCGCAATCCTGTAGTATTTATATTATATGCCCGCTGTCGGCCGGTCCGTCGAAAAATAGTACGAAACACAAAAAAAAAAAACAACAAAAATTGTAATAAAAAATCGCGAAAAATAATAAAAAAAAGCTGCACGAATAACAAATAAATTTAAATGAAAAGTAAACAAAATTTACTATTTTGGGCAAGAAGATAACTAGATTCCTTTTACTAATTTGGAAAAACTGTAGCGAATGGCGAAAACTTTCTAAAAATTGCTAAAAATTCAAAAATCGCAGATGACAAAATTTATTATTATGGGCTAAAAGATTAAAACAGTATTCCTTTCACGAATGTAGAAAAATTGCCGCGGAAAGCGAAAATCTCAAAACAATGCATAAAAAGTTCGAAAAAAAAATCAAAGATATCTGTACAAATTTCGAATAAACTTTATTGAAAATATAACAAAATTTATTATATTGGGCTAAAAGTTTGAAACACAATTCCTTTTACGAGTATCAAAAGATAGCAGCGGAACGCTAAACATCGCATTAAAAATCGATAAAAAATCAAACATCGCACAGGAAAATAATTACTACAGCGTGTTACAAGTTTGAAACGAATTACTTTAATAAATGTGGGAAAAAAAAAAAAAAAAAAAAAAGCACGGAACGTGTAAAAACGCTAAAAACCATGTTGCAATGCGGATTTTTTTTTTTTTTTCTTCAGCTGAAAGTTTGAAACAGAAAAAATAATATGAACGCTAAAAAATCGCTACGGAATGCGAAAAGATGCAAAAAAGAGCATTAAAAATTCAAAAATCGTTGGGAACAATACTCACTATAGTGGACTAAAACATTAACCGGAATTCTTTCAAGAATTCAAAACTCTATACGGAACGTGAAAAATCGCTAAAAATGAAAAACTTACGGAGAACAAAATTTACTACATTAGGCTAAAAGTTTAAAATGAAATTCCTTTTATCAATGAAAAAAGTCACTGTGGAACGCGAAAGACCGCTGAAAACTGCATTAAAAAGCGCTAAAGATTCCAAAAGTAGCAAAGGCCAAAAATTACTATAGTGCTCTAAAACATTTTAACCGGAATTCTTTCACGAATGTCAAAACTCGTTGCGAAAAATCGCAAAAACTCGCAATAAAAATCGAATTAAAAATTCAAAAATTTAGGAGGACAAAATTTACTGTATACGGTTAAAAGTTTGAAACCGAATTCCTTTTATCAATATAAAAAATCGTTGCGAAACACGAAATAATGCTAAAAATCGCATACAAAAATTTACGAAAAATTCAAAAAAATCGCTGTAAGAATTCTGAATAAACTTTTTCTAAAAGAGGACAAAATGTACTGTATTATACATTGAAAGATTGAAATCGGATTTATTTTAATACGGTAAAAAAAATCGCCTCGAGCAGAAAAAAAACGTTAAAAATTGCATTAAAAATGATATTGAAAAAGTCCGAAATCGGTTTTTGAGGTGCATAACTAAATACATAGAGGTATACCGTCATACCAAATTTTGTAGCTCAGCGTGCAGCGATTTTTTTTCTTTTTTAGGACATAGCCGACAGACAGGCAAACTTCTTTCCTTATTGTCATAGCTGAACCGCCTGACGTTGATCGGGCCAGTGTTAATAACCGTATATAAACCACAAATTTGTATGATTTTTACCTTTAATGCGATTTTGACCCAATTTATATTTTTAAATGAAAAAATTGCGAAAGAATATTGACTTTCAATGGTAAAAGCGCTCCTATGAAGTCATTTTCTGTTTTTCACGTAGGGTCGTTTCATAATTTTTTTTAAGTAGTTTTTTTTTTTTTTTTTGGTCTGACCTCTTTCAGATTTTTATCGGCTATAAATATAACCGTTTTTAAGCCCGTGTAAAAATTCCGTGAAAAAAACATTGATATCTACTTCTAAAAGAAATATGTTTTCTTCTCCCTTTTTACGTTGCCTTTTTTATCTTTGCAAGAAGGTGAAAATTTTTGAATTCCGGTTTTCGATGGATTTACGCTTTTTAGGGGTCAGAGATACCGAAAAACATGTTTTTACAAAATATCTATCTGTGAATCTGTCTGTGAGTCTGTCTGTATGTGACACAAATTTTATGGCCGCTCTATCTCAAGAACTAATGCACGGAATTTAATAAAACTTATTTAGATTCAAATGGTCCCTGATATAAATTGGTGCTGATTAATTTTTTATGTAAATCACCCTATATATCAAGAGCTCATGTACGGATTTTCATAAAACATCATCTTATGTTAGTCCTTGATATTATTTGGTGCTGATTACATTTTGGTGTAAATTGCTCAATAGGTGGCGCTGCTATGATGCATTATTCACGATTTTCGCAATAGCTATACCAAACTTCAGATTCAGTTATACCTTGATATAATTTCGTGCTGATTACGTTTTCGTTTAAATCGACTAATACTGCTATGCTGCATTTTTCACGATTTCCGCAAGCTCTATCTCAAGAACTAATGCACCTATTTATAGCAAACTTCAGATTCGGTTAGTCCGTGATATGAGTTGGTGCTGATTACTTTTTTGTATAAATCGGCCAACAGGTAGCGCTGCGATACAGAATTTTTCACGATTTTCGTCTGCACGATTTTTCATCAAACTTTAAATTCAGTTAGACGTTGACATATGTTGTTCTTTATTACGTTTTGGTGTAAATCGCACAATAGGTGGCGCTGCTATACTGTATTTTTCACGATTTCCGAAATTGTTCTATCTCAAAAACTAATGCACGGAATTTAATCAAACTTCCTATTTTGTTACACTTTCACATAAATAGATCTTTCTTTAGGCTTGGGTGTATACAGCGCGACAGGTGTTGCTTTTATGCTCTTTGAGCCGAGAATTTTTCTTGCAGACATCCAAGAGGGTGAATGGCGAAATCCAATTGTTTGTTTCAAAGATGCGATGCTTATATCTCCTTTTAAAATGCACACAATTTAATGAACCTGTATCTTTAGAATCCTAATGGAGATGAGTATAGATTGTCATTTAATTTTGCCACTGCGATAACGAATTTTGAAGCATTAACATGTATGAGATAGAAGAAAGTTTTGGGATTGTCACACCCGACTACTTTTTCTCGTTTTCGAATCGGATTCTTTCGTCACCCGAACTGACCGAAATTTTAATTTGTTATAAATATAACTGTATCCGAGTATTCTGTAAAGTTTCATGAAAAATATGCATATTTAATAGTGAAAACGTGAGCCGAAGCCAAGCAAAACCGCGCCGAAACACCCAGTTTTTTAGCTTTTTCTCAGATTTTTTTTTTTTTTTTTTTTTTTTTTAATACTTTGAACATTACGAAATTTTTGTAATAGATGTAAAATCCAGTCTGTCGAAATGCTCTAAAAAGATTTTGGGAAAAAGATAGTCTCGTCCCGGTGAAGTGCGAAGTGACCTGCCGTAGCGAATTTTTTTAAAGGATTAAAATTAGTTTTTTAGAAAACCGATTGCACCGACTACAAAAAGAAGGCCTTAGCTTTAAATACATTTTTTATGAATCAGTATCTCTGAAATTGAGCCCTGAGTAACCGTTGGCGAAAGGGAGAAAAAGTCGACTGAGAAATCCCTTTTTGAAATTTTTTTTAATAAGAACCATATTTTTTAAATTGATTGCGGCGTTTGAGACATAAAAGTACGAACTATAAAGAATATGTCGCCGGTTTTTCCGTATTTAAAACGGTACGGCTGATGAGCATTAAAATAAAACGAAAAAAAAAAATGTATCTAGTTCTTCCTTCCTTTCCGCTCGAAAAGCAAGTTCTAAGCATGCTCGAGCGCACCTGAAAAAATTAAAAAAAAGTTATGAGTTTTTAATTAATATCTCAGCCAATTATAAAAAAAAAATTAAAAAGCTGAGCCTCAAGGGCATCAGGAGCTGCATTGGACTATTCTCATATACATTTTCATACCTCTGCGCGCAATAGATTTTTCGAGCCATCGCTAAAAAACACACACAAACAGCGGTCTTGATTTTTATTAGTATAGATATATATTTATGTCATATGTAGAGTAAAACCTGTCAAAACGGAACCTGTCTTAAATGGAAACTTTTTATGCTCCAGAGGGAAAGATTGCCATGCAATTTTCCTTAATTAGCCAGAAACCTGTCTTAAGCGAAGTATTGTTTCTTTTACGTGCGGTTGCTTTTACAAAGGTTTTACTATATGGATATAAGGTTAACCTGTGTAAAAGGAACCTGCCTATAACGAAATCGTGTCTTGTGGGAAACATTTCATAACCCCAACGAAATGAACACTTTGAATTTTTATCTGCTAAGGTAAACGAAAACTTGTACAAAACGGAAAATTTCAGCGTTTATTTGTAATTTTGTCTCAGCAGGTTTTACTGTTTTTGTATTCATTACTTAGTAAATTAATTCCCTTTTCCAGTGCGTATAGACCCCCCCCCCCTTTTGTCTGCGATACTGGCTGAGCCCCTCCAATAATTTTGAAAACTCTACGACTATGGTGATACTGCAGGTGCTAGCAACTTGAAATTAGGTATGGTAGTTACATTTAAGCTATAAATGATCTCTAAGAACATTTGCTAAAAATTTCGAAATTTAAAAGGGGTACAAATGGGCGAAAAACGTCCTAAATTGCGATTTCTACTAAATCTCTGGAATGGACTAGAACTCCTAAAATTTCCTTTTTATAGTTTTAAAAAAATATTTTTTTAGGTGGTGATACTGTTGAAATTTTCTAAACTTTGCATTACCTAAATACAGCTTTGTATTTATCCATATAAAAATGCTTTAAATATAAAATTATTTAGGTTCAGGGTAATTATTATAATCTGAAGTATAGTAGGCACAAAAATTTTCGTTATAGTTGCAAAATATATTTTGTAATCGTGCGCGTAATCAGTTATGCCGATTTTCTGCATCTTTCATCTCAATTAAAATTGTGTCTTAAAATCAAATGCATTTTAAAATATTAGCTGTTGAAAATGGTCTTTTTTTTCATTTTTTCTAATTTTAAAAGTCCTGAGAAGGTGATCATGTGATCATGACTTTCCACTGAGTATTATTTTGTCTTAACTAGTAGTTTTGTTATTATCTCCATGTAATAATGATAGAATCCTAATTATAGCAATGTATCCATTATCCGTTCAATTCTCTCTCTCTCTCTTTTTTTTACAATGTATAAAATTTTTACTTAAGTTTACAAATTTTACTAATTTAACACGTTCACGCCGGCGCGGTGGGTCACACTCGACTGTCTCAGAGCTGCAAAGTCTCCGGCTTTTTGGATACCAGTATTTTAATACAGAAAATGTTGTTTTATTTAATTAGAACAATTGGGTGATTTAAAGGAACAACATTTTATCTAAAATATATTTGGTGTGCAAAAAGCCGGAGACTTGACAACTCTGAGATAGTCGAGCGTGACCCACCAAGCCGGCGTGAACGTGTTAAAGGAGTGGTTGTGTTTCTGTTTTTTTTTTTTTTTTATATAACCACTCTTTCCTTTTAATAGTATATTTGCCCTAAGAATTCTGATAATAAAAAAGGTGAAGATTACTATTTGTCAATAAATATTATAAAAATCTAGAAAAGTAATTACCCGAAAAAACTGTTTCAGGTATATTAGTTATATTGGCCAAGATTTTTAGTCATCGCTAACAGAGTTGCCAATTTAGCGGAAATTCCGAATTCGAGATATCTACCACTTTTTTTTTAAAATGGCAATTTTCGTTGTTTTTATTCGATGAAAGTCTGCCATTAAACAAAACGAAAATTATTATTAAAATATTCAGGTATTTTTTTAATATAAAAGTACACTTAGTTTTCAATACTAATCGCTAACTTTTGAACTGAAATATCATTATTGATAAAATATTAGGTTTACTTTGGAAATATTTGTAGTGAAACGTGAATGCTGCATAAAGTTTGCTGTACATTTAATAATCTCTAACAAAACGTCAATATTGTAAAAATACTTAGTCTATGTTGGAAATATTAATAGTGAATCGCAAAATATTTTTTGAAAGCACTGCACAAAGATGTACAGACTGTAAGTTGAAACTTTTGAGTGAAAGTAGGTTTTTTTTTATAAGTTTTATTTTATCTCATAGAAGCAAATAAAATATTTAAATTTTATTAACTTAAGCGAAAATTTTGCACATTAGGAAAAAAAAGGGAATGTAATGGATAATGAATTTAAAGGCATTTAATGATCTGTTTTAATGTTGATTTCAGTCATACCTTTTCACACTTTCACATGTATAATAGCATTAGAATACTATCATTACTACATGGAGATAATAGCAAAACTAATGGTTAAGGCAAAATAATACTAAATGAAATTTGCAAAATTACTGAAATCCTTTCAACATACAATATCATAAGACAAAATGCAATGTTTCACCTTGATTTAAAAATAAAAAATATTATATGAACTTTAAAAAGTTCACTGTTTTACTTAAAAGGTGACTAAAATAATGAAAAAGATGTTACAAGTTAAAAATATATATTTTATTTAAAACTTATTAGTACTTTCAAGCTTTCCCAAGTTCTTCATCAGAGAATATTTTAGTAACACATTTATTTATACTTCTACTTTCAACTCTAATAATTATTGGCTCTCTCATTTTCGAAATGAAGTTACGTATTTGTATAAATAAACAGCAATTAGTTATTAAAATATTCTCTGATGAAGGGCTTATGAAAGCTTGAAAGTACTAAGAAGTTTTAAATAAAACGTATCATTTTAACTTATAACATCCTTTTCATTATTTTAGTTACCTTTTAAGTAAGACAGTTAACTTTTTAAAGTTCATATGATATATTTTATGCCCTTCAACATATTTTACATGAATGATCAGTGATGAATTCAAGAGATAACTTGGGAGACTTTTTTCATTGGAATATCAGATTTGAGATTTTAAGAAAATGGAAAAATCTACGAACCGGAGCACTGTTTCATAACTAGTGCTGACAAAATATTTTTTTTTTTTTTTTTTTTTTTTTGAAAGAAAGGACAAATTTATTTCTAACTATGGAGAAACAAATTTGAAAATACCTTCAAGATTCTAAGTAATAAAAGAAAAGACATGAAGGAAAATTTCACCTTGTTATTAATAAACTTTATAATATACTTATAACTAAGATGACTGAGTGAATAGAAATACATTTTAAAAACAAAAATAGTATGTATGCGCAAGCGGAGTTCAGTCCATTTCTTTGCAGAGGGGTGAAAAGATCAGTTCATATTACATTATCAGGAGGTCTTGAAAATACCAAATCGCGGGAATATTATAAGGAAGGACATCGTTACAAACATTATCACTTCTAAGTAAAATTTCAATGGATTCACGGATTATTGAAGAGTAATGGTTGGACGTTGAAATGATCATTTTAGCTTTTGCGAAGTTTATCGTAATATTTTCTTTTTGATGCAATCTGGAAAAAGCTGTTTGTTAAACTTTATATCAGAAAAGTGCTCTTTTAATCTTTCCTTAAATTTTCGAGATGTCATACCAATATAAACTAAACTCTTATATTTTTCTGTGCTGAATGTGATTATGTAAACTCCTGCTTTTTCATAATCGGGAATAGGATCACTTCTTTCAATTTTGTTGGTTGTTTAGCTGTTAAATTAATATTATATTTTAGTAATGCATATCTCAGTCTCTAATAAAGCTGAGGGGTATAATCAATTGTGCAGTAAATAGACTTGCTCAAATTTAATTCATTCTTCTGTCTTGGCTAATCTATTAAGGCTGTTCTCAAATCTACAGAGTCAACTTTCTGACATAAGTTTTAATTCATTTTTGTTCGGAAATGCATGAAACTAGAAGGTGTTGTTCTTCAGAAACTATGCCATCGAACTGTTTTTTCCGTTTTTCTTAAACGCAATAGATATTTTAGAAAATACTGTCAAAGTTGGCATTTCGAACGAAACTTCCGAACGAAAGAAGAAAATCCAGTCAATAAAGGCTCGTTTACACGGAGCTAGTTTACTAGCTACAAGCTGGCGAGAAAAGAAGCGAGCGAGTTAGCTAGCGAGATAGTGGTCGTTTACACACGAACTTGTTTACTTGCTCAGTAGCCAACTCGTTATTGAGTCACTTGCTGCGTTCTAAAGCTTTCTTTTATGTATTTTTTTTTTCTGTAAACAGTGTTTGTTTTTATATTAAGTGCTGAGTTTTCATGTCTGTTTTTTTTGTGTGTGTGTGTGTGTGTGTGTTCGTGGAAAAATGAAGTGGAACGCAAATGATATTGCTTATTTTTTAAATGTATACCAAGAGTACCCTGTGTTATGGAACATAAAACACACAGATTACTAAAATACTATATTAAAAGATGAAGTTTGAATTTTATATTCTAATGCTCATTTATAAAATTTCATTAATTTTTAAGGTTTTTAAGACCCGTGCCCATTATTGTAACATTTAATTTGTCTATTTTCAGTAATGGACACCCCATGAAATCACTGTTAAAAAATGCAATTTCAGTGATGTTTAATAGGGCATAAAATCTTTTAACTGAAAACCTAATTAATCACATTTAATTTTTAAATTGCACTTATTGGAATGTAATAACACCAAAATTTGCGCTTCTTTTAATTAATTTCATGTGGTTAATAAAATTTTCAATATTTTAATAACATAATTTTTTTTTATAACTCTGCCCTGTTTAGTTTATCTGTAAATCAATGAAACAAATCAGGAAGCACAGAACATTGTTTAAGGGCACATGGAATAGAGAGGCTCATAGTGCTCAACCTTCCCCATTTAAATAAAAACAATTAAACTATTATTTTAACACAATCAGACTGATTGGTAAAGTTATCGTACGAATTGAATATTTCCAACTGAGCCATTTCCAAAAAATGCCCAGACCAAGAATCGAACACAGATCCTTGGCTTACAGGGCCAATGCTCTACCGTTTAAGCTAACTGGGCCGACAACCGGCGAGCATATCTGAGCGAAATATGCTCACCGGCTGTCGGCCCAGTTAGCTTAAACGGTAGAGCATTGGCCCTGTAAGCCAATGATCTCTGTTCGATTCCCGACCTGGGCATTTTTTCGCTCAGTTGGAAATATTAAATTCGTAAAAAAACAATTAAGTTACTGAAGTTGTTAAAAATCTATTATTTTCTGTTTTAAACATTTACTTATTCATCTCTCACAAAAAAATGATTGTAATATTAATTAAATCTATGGCAGTAATTAATCTAGTAAATCTGCAGATCAGTGGCCTCAAACACCATCATAGTTCTGCAGTTTTATTTTGAACTTATTTTATTTAGTATTTAAAACATTCAACCCTCAGTATCATTCCCATCATATTTGTAATACTAATTACTGAAAGTAATTTCAGGTAGTTTAACTGTGAAAAATAGTGGAAAATATACGAATCTATGCACTAATATAAAACTTTTTTTTCTCAATTATTGCCCTCTAAACCCTGTACAGTCTCAATAATTTGATAACTGCAATTCCCCGACATTAGTATTTTAAAATATCTAAAATAATTATAATATTCACCTTGTGATAATTACGGTAGTTATTTCAAACAGTGTATAATTCTCAAAATTTTCATTATTGGTATCCTATTGTTAAGTTTGTTCGAAAAAATCTATTTTGTTTCATTCACGCCGGCACAAACTACTTCAATCGACATTGTTTACATACACAGAACCACGAACCACCGAATACTCGCAGCGATTTCACTAGCAACACCATTTACACACAGCTAGTTTACTAGCCAGGTAGCTAACACGCCCGCGAGTAGCGAGAAAAGTAGCCGAGCTTTCAACTTTTTTCGCACTCGCTGAGCTGCCAGATAGTTCGCTAGTCAACGTGGTTACATGGTGCGAGTTTACTAGCAGCTAGTGAATTCGCCGGCTTGTAGCTAGTAAATTCGCTCCGTGTAAACGACGCTTTAGGGGAGAAAAATAATGTGTCATGTGATCAAAATCGCTTATTACTCAATGGGTAATTTATGGATCAAAAAATTGAAAACACTGCTCGATTCCAAATCGCTTCTAGGATCAGGTTTTCCAATTTCATATCTTTCCGTTAAAAAATGAATTTGTAAATGTGTCAAAACGTTTTGCGCTTATTGAGCAGAGCAGTTGAGAACAGCCTTAATGTATTGAGGAGGGAAACCATTCTCAATAGCAATCTGTTTTATTATACTAATCTCGTTTTCTGAGTATTTATCCGTGCAAACTTCGAAGGCACGTTTAACGTAAAACCTGTAGGCAGCAATTTTTTATGAAAATGGTGAGTTACAATGGAAAGGAATAGTGTTGTTAGATCTACATTGCTTTCTATAAATAGTATGCTCCAATTTATTTCCATAACTATTCTTTATTAATTTAATATCAAGGAAGAGTAAAATACCCTCTTTCTCAATTTCTAACGTATAAACTTTATCTTTGTATCCAACTCAATAAGTTTTAAGTGGAAATTATTTAAAGAACACAAATCATGATCCCAAATTATGAAAATGTCATCTACATATCTTATCCAAATTGATGGCTTGATTTCAAAATCTTCCATAATCTCTGTTTCTAAGGGTCTAAGTTTTAATTCGGCTAAATATCATGAAATGGGGGATCCCATAGGAGCACCATTTCGTTGTTTGTAATATTTACTGTTAAAAACGAAAACATTATTTTGTGTAAATAAGTTAATTGCTGTGTAATCAGCAATTGAATTAATCAGTAAATTTTGTGTAATCAGCAATTAACCTGATTACACAAAATAATGTTTTCGTTTTTAACAGTAAATAATACAAACAATGAAATGGTGCTCCTATGGGATCCCCCATTTCATGATATTTATCCGAATTAAAACTTAGACCCTTCGAAACAGATATTATGGAAGATTTTGAAATCAAGCCATCAATTTGGATAAGATATGTAGATGATATTTTCATAATTTGGGATCATGATTTGTGTTCTTTAAATAATTTCCACTTAAAACTTATTGAGTTGGATACAAAGATAAAGTTTATACGTTAGAAATTGAGAAAGAGGGTATTTTACCCTTTTTTGATATTAAATTAATAAAGAATAGTTATGGAAATAAATTGGAGCATACTATTTATAGAAAGCAATGTAGATCTAACAACACTATTTCTGTTGATTGTAACTCACCATTTTCATATAAAATTGCTGCCTACAGGTTTTACGTTAAACGTGCCTTCGAAGTTTGTACGGATAAATACTCAGAAAACGAGATTAGTATAATAAAACAGATTGCTATTGAGAATGGTTTCCCTCCTGAATACATTAATAGATTAGTTAATCAAGCAAAACAACCAAGACAGAAGAAGGAATTAAGTTTGAGCAAGTCTATTTATTGCACAATTGATTATATCCCACAGCTTTATTAAAGATTGAGATATGCATTACTAAAATATAATATTAATTTAACAGCTAAACCTCCAACAAAATTGAAAGAATTGATCCTATTTCCGATTATGAAAAAGCAGGAGTTCACATATTCCCATTCAGCACAGAACAACATAAGAGTTTATTTTATATAGGTATGATATCTCGAAAATTTAAGGAAAGATTAAAAGAGCACTTTTCTGATATGAAGTTTAACAAACCAAGTACAGCTTTTGACAGATTGCATCAAACAGAAAATATTAAGAGGCTACTTCAGTCAAATGGAAAGACCCGTTCACTAATGTTTAAGAAATTTATAAAGATATCTCAGTCGCATTTCAATATTTTTAAATGATTTCTTTTGCATTGAATAGTTGAGATCGATCTGTATGCAGGCCGTTGTTTACTTTTTCGATTTTGTTTACAGGTATTTCATATGAGGACACTTTCATTTTCGGAACCGGTTTTGAAAGTAAAAGCATCCTCATAAAAAAATATCTACAATCAAAATCGAAAAAGTAAACAACGGCCTGCATACAGATCGATCTCAACTATTCAATGCAAAAGAAATCATTTAAAAATATTGAAATGCGACCGAGATATCTTTATAAATTTCTTCCATAGGAATAGCATTAGCGAACGGGTCTTTTCGCGTGACTGAAGTAGGGCCTTACGATAAACTTCAAAAAAGCTAAAATGATCATTTCAACGTCTAACCATTACTTTTAAATAGTCCATGAATCCATTGAAATTTTACTTAGAAGTGATAATGTTTGTAACGATGTCCTTTCTTATAATATTCCTGCGATTTGGTATAATATCCTAAATATTTCAGACCTCCTGATAATATGAACTGATCTTTTCACCCCTCTGCAGAGAAATGGACTGAACTCCGCTTGTGTATGCATACTATTTTTGTTTTTAAATGTATTTCTATTCAGTCAGTCATCTTTTCCCTTTGAAAATGAACACATGTGTGTTCGAAAGATCTCAGACTTGCATTAAACAACATTTTTATATGTTTGTGTCACCTTTTAAGTAGTTATAAGTATGTTATAAAGTTTACGAATTTAAACTTACATTTTTTAATACATTTATATTTATTATGTCCTACTTTATGCAAATTCTTAATTTCAAATTTCACTTCCAAGTAGTTTTCGAATTATAATGCTAAAGTGTCAAAATGATGGTTTAAAGGGCTGTCTACCATGGGCAGAAAAGCGTAATTTGAAAAAAATATATATATTTTACAGATGTTACTGAATTTTATTGGTCTGGCAATATTCGAAACATACTAAGTGAATGAAATGGTCTTATTGCCAAGAAATGACGCATTTAATAGGAATGACATCGTCATTCTGTAGCATTTCAACAATTGAGTACCAAACTTCAATTTGGAAATTCCCTAAAATATGCGCATTTTAAAATAATTAATTTCTTGGAAATTAATCATATGAATTTCATGTAAATTTGGACTTAGGCTAATTGAAGAGTGTATAATTTATTTATGATGTCAAACTTGGGTATTGCTATTAAAAAAAAAAAAAAAAAAAAAAAAAAAAAAAAAAAAAAGTTGGGGTTCGTTTGGATATATAGATGCTCCCCTAAGCAAATTTTATATACATAATTTAAAAATAGACTTTATTTCCCTTAGTTTGGTACCTGTAACTTTATTCTACAATAATTTGTTGCAGAGTTAGCAGGAGGTGTTTACTTTTTTCTTCTACAAGTGTACAAAACAAAAGCTAGTTCAAAATTGTAGGAGAAGTGTGTTTTTTTAAATTTTCTTAGATTTTTTTTTATTTAAATACAATTTTCACCTTTTACTACAAAAAAAAAAGTGCATTTTTCCTTGCTTAAATAATTTTTTTTTTTTTCAAAAAAAAAAAAAAAAAAAATACCACACAATAATGCGTCAATAAGATATCATAAAATACAGAAATTAAAAATAGTTCAAATGGTACCAGTACCCTTAAATTAAACAAATTTACTGACTAAAAATTTGGTTTGAATTTATTTTCTTTTAAAGTACACATTAAATTACACAATTTTTTTTCTTTAAATATGCAGTGGTTATATTGAGAATAGAACAATGAGCCAAAATTTTAATAATCCAAAGGGATTCAAATTCCTTCCACTTTAGTGATATTGTTCTGCGTTTTAATTTCAAGGTAACTGTGA
This sequence comes from Maratus speciosus, assembly GCA_963932465.1. Classification (NCBI taxonomy): domain Eukaryota; kingdom Metazoa; phylum Arthropoda; class Arachnida; order Araneae; family Salticidae; genus Maratus; species Maratus speciosus. Next base: position 445,687,965 of record OZ010799.1, on the reverse strand, counting down.
ACGATTACAGTTAAGCCAATAATTTAATTTTCAAATGAGCTCTTACGGAATATTTTATGATGTCATAGAATTTAAAATATTGCAAGATTCTTTAAAATCATATTTTGATAAGTAAGACAAGTATTAACGCATTATATATAAGTTATTTTAGTTGGACGCTTGTCCTTATTATGTTATAATAAATTGATTTTTAAAGAGAGTTAGGATAATCTTTCAGAAGTAAAAATATATATATACTATATCAAAAGGATACATTTTGTTAACATTTTCGGTTTCTAGTATATTTCTTCAATTCTAACATGATTTCTGTTTCTTTAAATCTCTTAACAATTGTTTCTTAACTAATTATATTCTCCTTTAAAACAACCAAACTGATAAAATTCTTGGAGAAGGCTCAGGCTTTTGGGAGAGAAAAAAAACAGCCCTCTTTTCTCAACTGTTTCATTTAATGTGAAAGGCACAAAATACAGGTTGCTGAAATTGTCTTACGCCAATAGATGGCAGCATAAAAAAATTGTATTCAATCATGGATCGAAAAGTTTTTATATCGCGTCTATGGAAAGTTTAATCGTAAAATGGCGCTTACTTGCTCGTTATAGTTTCTATCTGGATGTTGTATTGCAATTTTCACATGGTACATTTTACTAATTTTCAATGTTAAAAGATACTATAATTTCTCTTTCGATTCCCAACATAGCAGAGAAATATATTAATTAAAAGAAATTTGTCAGTTACTATATTGTTCAGTTAGGCTTAATAGTTACCATTTAAGCACCACTTCCTTAGAAGCTAATTTATCTAAAGGTATGATATTTATGTTTGTCTATTTAATGTATTTTCAGTACTAGTACTTGTTTATATTGTCGACCAAAAAACTATTTCCAAACTATAAAATCAAAAGTCAATAATAGATGATCGTAAAAATGTCACATTCACTTGAGATTATATCGAATACACGTGTTTGCTATATCATTAAGTGAATTTTAATTAAACTTTTTATTTAGATTTTCATTAATGTTTTTCTAATATATTCGTTCTTTCGTTATTTAAAATAAAAATTATGTCAATTTGTATAATTTGGCGAAATTGGTCGACGTGATAATCAAGTATTTTCTTATTACTGTTTTAATGCAACATTTGTCTATTTTAATGTCATTCTTGCAGTGATTCACATGTGTCAATTCTATGTCCTTGAATGCATTTTTACATTCCTTTGTTATTGGTATGTATTTTTAAAATATTTTCAGTGCATAGTAAATCACACTTTGTCTTTGTTAATTTTCTTCAATTACCCTAGGAAATGCAAATTATTTGTGTTTATTGCACAGTTTTTTTTAAATTGCAATTTAAATATTGATATTTAATAATAGTTTAATTATTTTCATTTAGTTTTAAAACATTTATACATTCTTCAAAAGTATCGTTTTTTCAGAATAAAGTTTATGTAAAGGTGACAAATTGTAGAAAGTGTTGAATCGGTACTTTTCCAGTAAAAGAGACCTGGGGATTTTGTTTTTTTTTAATTTGGGCTTAGGAAATCGAGACTTGTTGCCAGATAATGTAAACACCTATTTAAAAAAAAATTTAAACTTTTATGTTTGCTTACATTTGTATTTATATAAATATGGCTAACTATTTGCCTTAAAATGCCTGCCTTTTCTTGTGTGTGTGTGTGTGTTTTCTGGTGATTTTTGCTGACAATGTTTGGCAATGTCATAACCCTGATTCACTGAGGTAACCTCAGATTTTTTTACTGCATTGTATTTAGGGATGCACCGGATATTGATTTTGCCGGATATTTGAAGCTCATTTGCCTGCCGGATTCGGATATCCGGCACTAGATATGTTTTTAGTAATATGGTGAATTATTTCCTTATATAACGCCATCTCAGAACAATAAATTACAAGCATGTTTCACACATCATTAAAACATTTTAAATGTATTGAAATATAATTTACAAAAACTATATCTCTTTGAATATCAGGGCTTGAAATTCAAGTTTTCCCCTGGAGGGGAGTTTCCCACCCAACATTTAAAAATGCAGGGGAGTTGAACTGTTAGAAAGGGAAAAAAAAATCTTTAAACCCCGTTATGTTTTATGTGCCACTTAAAGAATTACATTTATACAGACATGACAAAATACCATTAAAATAATTTAAATTAACAACTCAAGATAATTATCCAAAATGTTTATTTTTATTATAACAAAGGAACAGAATCAAGTTTTATATATATACCATGTCTATCTTTCAACTTTCACCTAATGTTATGGGCAATTAACAATTGGGTTCCTAAATGAATTTCTTAATTTAGATTTTATTCCATTTTGCGTGATTTAGCCTCTTTCACAAGTTACACTTTTGACAAACAGCACAGACCAACTTTTATAACTTTAGAAATTATCGGAAACGCATGGTTATGCTCTGTTAAAAAATTTTAGAAAACTTTGCAAATCTGATGTGCATTAATTTTTAACAGTAAGTTAAAAATGCATGAATAATGCATATCGGTGATTCTATCGTCAATATCCTACGGTGATTGTATGTCACTTCTGAACAAACTTATTTTATTATATCCTTAATGGAATTATAGTCAAAACTGTAGTCCCTGGTATTTTTGTTAATTGAACTTATGTTCTATGCATTGGAATTTTAAATCCATATCCAAAGTTTGAAAAGGAAATATTGATTTTTTCTATTACACGATAAAAGGTTGATTTCAAAAAGTCATGTCCTAATCTGTGAGTTGCAAGAATCAACTAGTTTGTTATTTCTAAACATGTTTTTTTAAGTTCAACCAATTTTTTTTTTCTTCATGTGCACCACAAGTGTAATCTCATTTTGTAGAGTGCTGACTATTGGCCAATTTGGTAGGGATTGGTCTCCGGTGGCCATTATATCCTTTTAGTTATTTGCTATTTTGGGCATAGGGAAAAAACATCGCAAAATACATAAATCGGTCATTAAAATAAAATATCGCTGATTTCGTCAATCATGGTGAAAATAAATAAAAAAATTTGTCAACCGGTCGCAAGAAGAAAACTGAAGTGCAGGGGAAATCGGCAGCGGGAAAATATCACAAAATTCGTCAATCGATCTGTCATGAGCAAATGTCGTGAAATTTTTAAGCCGGTCACAGAGAACAAATGCAAAAATTTTCAATCGGATGAAGAAAAACAATCATTACTTTCACCAGTATGTCGCAAGAACAAACAGGGAAATTTGCCAATCGGTCACAGAATGAAATTGCTATATTTATCAATTGATCTCGAGGAAAAAAAAATATCATGAAATTCATCGATCGGTCTCTAGAAAAAATTGTGAAGTTTGTCAGTCGGTCGTGGAGAAAAAGCGCAAAATTTTTCAGTCAGATGCAGAAAAACAACCATGAATTTTGTCAATCTGTCGTAAAGAGAAACTGTGACATCTGCCCATCGATAGTAGAAAATATCACGAAATTTGTCAGTCGGTGCTAAGACTTGCTCGTCGTTTTACAAAGAAACATTTTCGGAAAATGATTTTTTGGAAACAGGAGCCGCCCACTCACAATAGGGCATAATAAATAGGGCACAAATCCTGCCATCCCGCTTCGAAATTCAAGCCCTGTATCTGCCATTCAAGCCCTGTAATGTATATTAATAATATTGCATAAAAATGTAATTTAAACATTAAAGTATTCTGTTTATTTGTACAATGAAATGCTGATAATTGCGACTGGATTTGAATATAGGATTGCCTATATCGATAATTGCTAATAATTAATTTGTACAATGAAATGCTGATAATTTGTACAACAAATTTTAACCAATTAATATGTGTATAATTGTAGAGTATTTTCACAAAGAAATACTACATACTTTCTTTTTATAATTTAAACATAAAATATCTACTAATATACCCATGATTAAACAGTTATTTTCTCCAAACATAGGTTTAGTTGATGCCCTTTTTCTGTTTTAATTATTTAATATTGTTTTTGCTCTAAGTCACGTTTAGTTTTATTTTATGTTAAATTATTTTTATATTTAAAAGTAAAAAGAAAATTACTTTTAATTTTAAATATTTATAATGAAGTTACAAAAACTAGTGTTTCCCCTAGGCGTTTTCGTGAGGGTGCAGCGCCCTGCCCTGTTTTTTATAGCTGTAAATGCGCTTTGCCCGTTTTCATGTAACTGCAAATGCGCCCTGCCTTTTTGGGTTTGCAAAATTTTGTCCTCGGCATATTTCAACTAACGAATTTTAACAATAGGTCGCGAAAAAATCCGGAAATTTGCAATCGGTCGTTGGATCTGAAATTCCAGAATTGATCGCGGGAAAATATCGCAAAATTAATCTATCGATCGCGGAAAAAATTGTGAAATTCGTCAGTTGGTCGCGGGAAAATATCACAAAAAAAGTCTATTAATCGCGGGAAAATATTATGAAATTCGTCAATCAGTCGGAAAAAACTTACTCTTTCAGCCGGACACTGGAAAAAAATCATGAATTTCGTTAATCCAACGCACGAAAAACTAAATAAAATCACCAATCGCTCACGGGGGAAAAATGGCAAAATCTATCGATAGTTCGCGGAAAAAATTCGCGTAATTTGTTTACGTTAGCATGAAAAAAGAAAAAAAAACGCGAGTTCCGCCAGTAAGCCCCGGAACTTACCCAATCTGTCGCAAGAATAAAACCCGTAAAATTCGCTAATATGTAGCAGGAAAATATTGCCAATTATGTTAATCGATCACAGGAAAACAATCACGGAATTCTTCTGTATGTCACGGGGAAAGACCTTGAAAATAGGCGATTGGTCACCGGAAAACCCTGCATAATTTGACAAAAAGTTGCTAGAAAATAACGTGAAAATCATCAATCAGTCGCAAGAAAAGAAATCGCGAAATTCAAAAATCGCACCCAAGAAAAAATCTCGAAATTTGTTAATCATTCGCAGGGGAAAAAAAACAGCGAAATTCGTACATGATAGACTGAAAAAAACTCCGAAAATTAGCCAATCGGTCCAAAGAATAAAACACAAAATTCGCTGATAGGTGGCTGAAAAGTATCAGCAATTATGTTAATGAACTGCGTGGAAAATAATCATGAAATCCTTCAGTTACACGCGGTCATTTGACGAAATTCGCGCTTTTTCTTGATCGTTTGACGAAATTCGCGACAATCAAAACAAAAATTTCAAAAACCCTTTTCTTAAAAAGTGCCCTTTTTGTTCTGCTAAAGTGCCCTTTTTTGAAGGAGCACCCTGCCCTTTTTTATTCTGGGGGAAACACTAAAAACAACTATTTGGATTTGCCAATCACAAAACTTTCTTCTATCTCATACATCTTAATATTTCAAAAAGTAGTTCCAAATATTAATACTTCAATATTATTAGTTCAATATTATACCAACTTTGATTTTGGTCTAAAATTTCTGCTTCAGTCAATTAATCAGAATAAGAATAAGTTAATCTCGATCATATTTATTAAAATCAAAAATTTTTTTGTTATTCTGTTGTACATCAGCTGTTTGTGAATAGCCAGCTTAGCAGGATGCAAAGTTCCCTTCGCTTCATGAGCCGCCAATATACAATACAAAAAAAAAACTGCGAAAAATCGAGAAAATTTTACCAAAATCTCTGTTACAGTGCCACCTTCTGGCAGAATATTTCCAAATTCAAGGAGAAACTGCTGGCCGTAGTCAAAAATATACACCACAAGATTGGTTCAATTCTATGCTTAACTTCATACCACTTTTCAATGGTAAAATAATCAAAATAACACAAAAATCCGTATTATAGTGCCCCCTTCCAGCAGAATATTTTCAAATTGAAGAAGGACCTGCTGGCCATAGCCAAAAACATACCCCTGAAAAATTGGTTCAATTCTATACATAACTTCATACACTTTTCGATGGTACAAGAATGAAAGTGGCACAAAAATCGCTATTACAGCGCCCCCCCCCCCCCCTTTCCAGTGGAATGTTTCCATATTGAAGGAGGGCCGCCTGGCTATAGCCAAAAACATTAGCAAAAAAATTGGTTCAATTCTGTGCATAACTTCATTACGATGGCAAAAATCGCTATTATTGGAAATATCCCCATCCTGGCGGAATATTTCTTATTTAAGGAGAACCTGCTGGACATAGCCAAAAACAAATACAAAAAATTTTGTTCAATTATATGGATAACTTCATACACTTTTCGATGGTACAATAATGAAAAGGGCACAAAAATCGCAATTACCGTGCCCCCCCCCCCCCTTCCAGTGGAATATTTCCATATTGAAGGAGGGCCGCCTGGCTATAGCCAAAAACATTCACAAAAAAAAATGGTTAAATTCTATGCATAACTTCATTCACTTTTCAATGGTACGATGGCGACATACGGACAGACAGACATTTTGTATAAACATGTTTTGGGATATTTGACCCCTAAAACATCTAAATCCGTCGAAAACCAGAAATCGAAAAAAATTCTATTACAATACTTTCTTCTAAAAATCCTGTTTAATTGTTAAACTTAAAAGAAAGAAAGAAAATTAAAGTCATACTTTAATAAACAACTTCAAATTTTGTTTTACACTCTGAAAGTAAAGGTACAATTTTCTAAACGAAGTAAACGTAAATTCTTAAATTTATTATAAAGAGTTCAAATATTAATGTTAGGAAAGCTAGCAATTCTTTAAACTTTTGAGAATTACCTTTTACTCATAAATAGTGAACTTACTTTCATATTTTACATTATAAACAAAATTGTTCGGCATTGTTTGGGGTCAAACGATTTCTGTTATCCTTATATATTCGCTTTGCTGCACTCTGCCGGATATCTGGCAGAGAAGTCGGATATCCGGTGATTGTGATTCGGATATCCGACGGTATTTCGGATATTGAAAAATCAGCCGGATATCGGATATTTGGCGGATATCCGTTGCATCCCTAATTGTATTGGCGATTTTCTGACACTTCGTTTATGAAGCTTGCCTCGTGACATCATGGTGAATTGTGGTGTGAACTAATTTTTATGACTGAATATCTTTATATACCAGGTTGTATTAATCTGAACATATTTTTATTTTTTTTTTTTTCTTTTACATTTATTAAGTATGGTTCCTGTTGTTAGAGATGTTGTGAGAAAATATCAGGAAATTTTGAAATCTAAAAGTGGTTTGTTTGGAGTTTCGGCACAATCCTAGAACAAGCTAGATGTACAATTTTGGTGATGCAAGTGCCTACCGAGAATTCTGCAATCTCAAAATTCTACCCCCAATCACAATGTCTGCTTTTTGGCAGACAAATTGCTACTTAGACAGTTCCAACAAGAATTTTCTTCATATATAGCAAACATTCCATACAATAAACTTGAAGAAATTTTTGACAGATGTCACAAAAGTAATGTCTGGGTGTTTTAAAAGTAATAGCAGAGAGCAAAGGCAGAGGAAGAATATAGCTGATTTTATTAACCCCAGTAATTTAATGAATAAAACTAGATAAATAACTATGCCCAGAAAAATCAATTAGCTAGAAAATAACCATATATAATGTGTTAAAAATAAAGATAACAAAAAGTAAAATTCAATTATATTTATTAAAAACTTAAGAAAACATAACATAAAAGATAGATTCAGAACTTTTCAATGATTAAAAGTAAAATAGTATACAATTTATTCATCTGAAAAATTAATACAGTAGACTCCCTTAAATCCGCGTATTTTTTCAGGTGTAAACAATGAAATTTACAGTTAAGTTGCAGGAACAAAATTCAAGATGGTGCCAAAATCAGCGACTACCGCAATGTTTTTTTTACTAAATTTTTTGTTAATCATTCTCTTTTGGTTATTACAGCTGATTTATTACTAAATAATTAATTATGCTTAAACTAATAAATTATTTTAATATTTTACTTATTTTAATGTTTCACTTTATTGTAAGCATTCAATATAATTTCCCTTGCTTAACTACCAATCAAATTAATGTTTCAAAAATGTAAACAAATCAATGACCAGAAATCCGCACAACCTCTGGTCCCAAGTTGTGCGGATTTCAGGATGTCTACTGTATCTATATCATGACATGGGAAATATTGTAGCCATCTTAATTGAAATCATAACTTTACAGAACTCAGGAAAGAAATGTAAAATGTTTAAACACAATCTCTATTGCAAAGACTCCACTAGAAGTTAAATCAATATATGTGTTCTTCCATTACTTCTTTCAGAAGGATTGAAAAATCACTTTACAAATATACTTTCCATAAAAACATATTTTATACAGTAGACTCCCTTAAATCCGTGAACGCCTAAAATCCGTGTATTTTTTCAGATGTAAACAATGAAATTTACAGTTAAGTTGCTGGAACAAAATTCAAGATGGCGTCAAAATCAGCGACTACTGCAATGTTTTTTTTTACTAAATTTTTTGTTAATCATTCTCTTTTGGCTATTACAGCTGATTTATTACTAAATAAATTTACATTACTTTTGATTTGATATAAATTAGCATATCTATATCAAAAATACCAGGGCTCGAAATGGAAAAATCCACGAACCGGAATGCTATTTTAAAATTACTGTTCGCGGATTTTTTTTTTTTTTTTTAAATTATAGACAAATTTATTTCTAAACATACAAAGCAGTATAAGAAAAGCATTCAAGACTCTAAATAACAATGATTCTTTCCCTATTTCTTATGTCATCACTAGTTTGAAATACCGGTCTTTTGTTTGCTTTATACATATTATATTTAACTACAATTACATTAATAGTTTACTTTTATTCAACTTTATTTATTTACATATGTAATTTACTTACCTTTTTCTCAACAGTCTTTAATATTAAATACTCTTTATTTAATTTATTTCTGGGATGTTTACTTCGACATCGTTAAGCCTTGCCGTTCTCTGTATGTAAAACGGCTAAGAACGAGTACTGACATATCGATCTTACGATCGCTTTACCACTAGATGGCAGCATAGGACATTTGGAATCGAATTGAATCAATTTCATTGTTAATAATTTAATGTTTTTCTAAATTTTTATTTTACATAATTATTTTAATAATTACTTACTTTCAAACTAATAAGTTAATTTAATATATTACTTATTTTAATGTTTCACTTTATGGTAAGTATTCATTATAATTTCCCTTGCTTAACTACCAATCAAATTAATGTTTCAAAAATGTAAACAAATCAATGACCAGAAATCTGCACAACCTCTGGTCCCAAGCTGTGCGGATTTGAGGGAGTCTACTGTATTTATACTCGAGAACCACAGAGAAAAGCAATGCATATTTATAGGTTACCTCAGCTTAATTTAACCGGGAATGATGCTAATAAACTCCACCTCTCTCATCAAGAGTATCAAACCCAACTTGTTAAAATAATTGAGCTGGTTTATTGATACCAGGGTTGGCACGGTTTAAATCAACTGGATTTTTACTCAAAAAAACAAATTGGTTTTTTTTAGAAGAAATCTAATGACATTTTCTCTTTTTTCTTAATAATTTAAATGTTTCAAATTATCAGATATCTAAAACTTCTGCTTTTAACACTCTATTTGAGCAATTAGATATAGTGGGTTTAGGTCATGTTTAAACATGTATAGGATGAAAATTAGTATGTATTGATGAACATATCTATTGCTCTAAAGAAAAAAATTTAAAACATGTGAATTTTTCAAAAATAAAATAGATTAAAAATATTCAATATTTAGTATAAAATATTTTCATTTTTAAAAAATGGAGATTATTTAAAGCAATTTGTCATAATACGCATGGTGATTTTGAATATGGAGCCACGTAACTGCACATAGCACTATGATCTTTAAGATTTTGCTCAAGCTGTAAAAGAAATTTTTCTTGGTTGGGGAAATTATCCTCAAGAATTAAAATCAAAATATGAAGTGGAATAAGAGAGTATTCAAAAAGTAGGTGCTAGTTATAACATTTTAATAATACCAATCTATATAATATATATTCTGTTATCTGCTGAATCTTATGACCAAAAATGTTGACTCCGAATTGTCACTCAAATTGTTTACCCTAAGAAGTACAGTAGACTCCCTCAAATCCGCACAGCTTGGGACCAGAGGTTGTGTGGATTTTAGAATTTTGCGGATTTCTGGTCACTGATTTGTTTACATTTTTGAAACATTAATTTCATTGGTAGTTAAGCAAGGGAAATTATAATGAATGCTTACAATAAAGTGAAACATTAAAATAAGTAAAATATTAAAATAATTTATTAGTTTAAAAGTAAGTAATTATTAAAATAATTATGTAAAATAAAAATTTAGAAAAATATTAAATAATTAGGAATGAAATCGATTCAATTTGATTCCAAAAGTCCTATGCTACCATCTAGTGATAGCAAGGAGAACAGTGTTAATGCTATTATCAGTATATATAGCTTATTGCGCTCACTGTAACTTTTTTCATTGTTATTTAGAGTCTTGAATGCTTTTCTTATACTGCTTTGTATGCTTAGAAATAAATTTGTCTATAATTTAAAAAAAAATATCCGCGAAAAATAATTTTAAAATAGCGTTCCAGTTCGTGGATCTTTCCATTTCGAACCCTGGAATTTTTGATATAGATATAGGTCAAAATTGGGAAATTTCATTAGCGGCCACTGGCCGGTAGGACTAATTTTTTAAGTGGCCACTTTCTTTAAACTAGCAGCCACTTTTTTATTTCAAAAATGCTAAACAGTAAATTTTCCATAAGTATTAATCTAAAACTGAGTAGCCCAGATAAATATCTTAATATAAATATATTGGAACCAAAAAAAGTAGAATCCTTGATGAAATGCAAGAAAATTTTATTATCTCCTTGTAAAAAAGTGGCCGGAAGGTGGCCGCTGATAGGCAATTTTTCACTAGCCACTTTTTTTCATTTACTGGCCCTGTGGCCGGTGGCTAGTGCTAATTTTGACCTTTAGATATAGATATGCTAATTTATATCAAAATCAAAAGTAATGTAAATTTATTTAGTAATAAATCAGCTGTAATAGCCAAAAGAGTATGATTAACAAAAAAATTAGTAAAAAAAACATTGCGGTAGTCGCTGATTTCGGCGCCATCTTGAATTTTGTTCCTGCAATTTAACTGTAAATTTCATTGTTTACATCTGAAAAAATACGCGGATTTTAGGCGTTCGTGGATTTTAGGGTCGCGAATTCAGGGAGTCTACTATATTTGAAATTTATTTTTCAATAACTGTGAAAAAGTATAATTATGTTAACCAAACTACATCAAATGTTTATAACTAGTAATCAAAAGATTGTTTATAAAGATTATCAGGGTATCAATCTTTCACTGTGTAGAACAATTTGTTCTTTGAACCTAACTGTTTACTGATACTGTTTAAATTAAAATATGAATTTTTTTCAATTTTCTACATAAATTGACTGTAATTATTTAATTTAAATTATTTTCAAATGAAGTTATACTACTTATATATCCAACAATGTCTATTTTTATCAATAAATATGAATGTAATAAGAAAAGACGTTTAAAAAACCTGTTTTTTTTTTGGGGGGGGGGGGGGAGGTTAAAAAAAGCCTGGTTTTTTGCCAACCCTGATTTATACTGAGCCAACATTCATACAAATCAACCGATGATAACACAGAATATCAGAAGCGAAGTTCCGGTGAAGAAAATAAATAAAATTTCTGATACTCATTTTCATGTTAAAAGAGCATTGGTTTAATTAAAGCAGACTATTAAAAGATAAACTGATAAAAACTCTCTATAAAGTTGTTAAAAGACAAGTTGTAAAGTAAACTTTGAACTTACCAGAAACATGACTTTTTACAAAAGTGACACAGCATATTACTTGATGGAGGAATTACAATAAAAGGGCTTTGAGTAATATCATATCAAAGTATTTAGGCACAGATGTCATATTCGCCCCATATTGGCAAGATTTTTTTCTGACGCCAATGTCATATACGCAACGGGTATTTAAGTGGCGCCAAAGTGCCGTTATTTTGCTTGATGTGGTAACCTGGATTATGTTGTTTATGCTGTTGATGTTTTCGCCAAATTGGCAACCGAAAAAAAATTGCACCAATATGGGGCGAATATGACATCTGTGCCAGTATTTATTCCATATCGGCATCTTTACTGAAGCTTCTTTCTAATGAATGCTTGGACACAATTCCTTTTGGCTTCTAGAAGCATGGAGAGATACAGAACGCAGAAAAAGGGAAAGGTTGCATACGATAGTAATGCTATTTCTTAGGATTTAAGGAAGCTATAATAAAAATCTTGTGATGTTTCTAAACACACAATCCTCATAAAAGTATCCATGCCAAAAAATTATTAATGATTTTTATTGATTATTTAGTACGAAACTACTGAAATTGTATTTTTGTAATGAATTAAAACAATTCACAATAACTATGTTATGGCTGTTTGGAAGTATATAAAGAAACACAAACATGCAAGAAAGACCCCACTTTTTAGTTTAATAATTCTTGATGAAAATCGGTAAATATATAAATGCATAGTATGATACAGCTATTAACCAAAACCTTCAGTTTTTTTATTTATTTGAACTTTTTTGTAGAATTTTTTCAGAAAACTGATAAATTTGCTGTTTAATATAAAGATTCATTAGTAAGCAAAACTGTAATTCTTCTGGTCCTGGAAATTTATATTTTCGTATTTTAGTCTTGTGACCACTGACCACTGTTTTTATAAAATTCCTTTATAGTTAGATGTGGTTTAGAGTAGTATACAGTAGACTCCCTCAAATCTTCACAGCTTGGGACCAGAGGTTTTGCAGATTTCTGGTTACTGATTTGTTTACATTTTTGAAACATTAATTTGATTAGTAGTTAAGCAAGGAAAATTATAATGAATGCTTACAAAAAAGGGAAGCATTAAAATAAGTAAAATATTAAAATAATTTATTAGTTTAAAAGTAAGTAATTATTAAAATAATTATGTAAAATAAAAATTTAGAAATAATATTAAATTAATTACCGATGAAATCCATTCAATTCGATTCCAAAAGTCCTGTGCTGCCATCTAGTGGTAAAGTGATCGTAAGATCGATACGTTATTATTCGTTCTTAGCACTTTTAACTTTAGTAACTTTTTCATTGTTATTTAGAGTCTTGAATGCTTTTCTCATACTGCTTTGTATGTTTATAAATAAATTGTCTATAATTTAAAAAAACAATTTGCGAACAATAATTTTAAAATAGCATTCCAGTTTGTGGATTTTTCCATTTCGAACTCTGGAATTTTTGATACAAATATGCTAATTTATATCATATCAAACGTAATGTAAACTTATTTAGTAATAAATCAGCTGTAATACCAAAAGAGAATGATTAACAAAAAATTTAGTAAAAAAAAACATTGCAGTAGTCGCTGATTTCGGAGCCATCTTGAATTTTGTTCCAGCAACTTAACTGTAGATTTTATTGTTTACATCTGAAAAAATACGCGGATTTTAGGGGTTCGCGGATTTAAGGGAATCTACTGTATATTATTTTTTAAAAGAAAAGCATTTTTTCTTACAAAGTACCTATCTTAAATATTTTTCAACTCCATTGGTAACTGGAATTTTTGTTTCATTTGCAGAAGTTGTTGATAGATTGTTCTGCCACTGTTCAAAAATATAGAGAGTAACAGCTGAACTTAATTTTTTATGAGACACTACTTTTTTTACTACTGAGACAAGTGAGTGCTTAAAATACAAATGGTATTGATATTTTAGTCTTTTGACCACTCTAATTAAAATTCCTATATAGTTTTAAAATGCAATACAGTAGACTCCCTCAAATCCGCACAGCTGGGGACCAGAGGTTGTGCAGATTTTAGAATTTTGCAGATTTCTGGTCATTGATATTTGTTTACATTTTTGAAACATTAATTTGATTGGTAGTTAAGCAAGGGCAAGGGAAATTATAATGAATGCTTACAATAAAGTGAAACATTAAAATAAGTAAAATATTAAAATAATTTATTAGTTTAAAAGTAAGTAGTTATTAAAATAATTATGTAAAATATAAATTTAGAAAAATATTAAATTATTACCGATGAAATTGATTCAATTCGATTCCAAAAGTCCTATGCTGCCATCTAGTGGTAAAGCGATCGTAAGATCGATACGTCATTATGCTATTATCAGTATATATAGCTTATTGTGCTCTCTGTAACTTTTTTCATTGTTATTTAGAGTCTTGAATGCTTTTCTTATACTGCTTATGTTTAGAAATAAATTTGTCTATAATTTAAAAAAAAAAATCCACGAACAATAATTTTAAATGGAATTTTTGATATAGATATGCTAATTTATATCAAAATCAAAAGTAATGTAAATTTATTTAGTAATAAATCAGCTGTAATAACCAAAAGAGAATGATTAACAAAAAATTTAGTCAAAAAAACATTGCGGTAGTTGCTGATTTTGGTGCCATCTTGAATTTTGTTCCTGCAACTTAACTGTAAATTTCATTGTTTACATCTGAAAAATACGCGGATTTAAGGGAGTCTACTGTATTATTTTTTAAAAAGAAAAGCATAGTTTCTTACTAAGTACTTATCTTAAATATTTTTCAACTCCATTGGTAACTGAAATTTTTGTTTCATTTGCAGAAGTTGTTGATAAGTTGTATTGCCACCGTTCAAAAATATAGGGAGGAACTGTTCATTTACTTTTCCTATTGAGACAAGTGAGTGCTTAAAATACAGATGTATTTGTTTTCATTCATTCTTTTGTCCTGTTCTGTTTTATTTCGTTATTTTATTTTAAAAGGAACAATATACATTTACTTCTGATTCCTTTACGTTATTCTGAGACTATGACAATGCTTTACAAGTGAGTCAAATAAAGTTAATTTAACTGCAATTTTTACCTAATATTTGTTTGAATAAATTATGCATCTAAGCAACTTTAGGAAATATTAAAATTTATTAAAAAAAAGTCCTTTTCTTAAGTAGTCTGTAATAAAACGAGAGACCAAAAACTTAAAAATATTCCCCAATTTTATGCATGAATTATTTACTGTCTGCCGCAGGATTCTGTTCCAAATTTTTTGAAAATTTAAGGCATTTAGTCCGACAATAAAAAAAAAATCAGTCATCAGTTTGAAAATTTAGATATAAAAAAATATCTCTGAAAGATATTGCGAATTTCAACAAATGGTCGCCCCCCCAAAAGCAATTTCATCAATCGTTCATATAAAAAAATAATTTCGTCAAGGATCTCGGGGTGGGGGAAAAAACAAATTTCGTTAAAAAGGCCCGCTGAAAAAACGCGAATTTTGTCAAAGGACAGCAGGAAAATATAGATTTCGCCAAAGGATAGCAGATAAAGCCTGAATTTTATTAAAGTATCATGAAAAAATCCCAAAGTTTATCAAAGGATCGCAAAAAAATCGGAAAAGTTCGTCAAAGGATCGTGAAAAAACCTGCAAACTTCGTCAAAGGATCGCGATAAAATACCACAAACTTTGTCAAAGGATCGCAGAATAAAACGCGAATTTCATCAAAGGGCTGCAGAAAAAGTCTGAATTTCATCAACGGATCACGAAAAAAAACACAAATTTCTTCAAAAGATCACAGATAAAAAAAGAATTTTGTTAAAAAATCACGAAACAAAAGGCAAATTTTATCAAAGGATCGCGAAAAATCTTGCAAACTTCGTCAAAGGATCGTGGAATAAAATGTGAACTTCATCAAAGAATTGTGGAAAAAGCCCGAATTTCATCAAAGGATTGTGAAAAAAACACAAATTTCGTCAAAGGATGGTGAGCTAAACTAGAATTTAAGCCCTTCTTATCATGGATTTTTAGCTTTATTATTTGTCTTAACTAAAATGATTATTCTTTAATTAATATTAATTTTTAATTTATATGGTAATTATTTTAAACTGTTTTTAATTCTTAGCGTCAAAATAATATAACACGTCATTTTATTAAACATTAAATTAATTTGTGGAAAGTTTTTGACCCAGTATTTATGTGCGCAAAAAGTTTTTGGTTTTATACAAGTCTGCTGAGAAGTTGGTTGCCAAATAAATCATTCAAGATTTGGTGCCTTATATGTGTTACTTAATATGTAAATACAGTAGACTCCTTCAAATCTGCACAGCTTGGGACCAAAGGTTGTGCGGATTTTAGAATTTTGCAGATTTCTGGTCATTGATTTGTTTACATTTTTGAAACATTAATTTGATTGGTAGTTAAGCAAGGGAAATTATAAGTACTTAACAACTAAACTTAACTGTAGATTTCTTTGTTTACATCTGAAAAAATATGCGGATTTTAGGCATTCACGGATTTAAGGGAGTCTACTGTATAACACATAATTTTATTAAACATTAAATTAATTTGTGGAAAGTTTTTGACCCAGTAATTATGTGTGCAGAAAGTTTTTGGTTTTATACAAGTCTGCTGAGAAATTGGTTGCCAAATAAATCATTCAAGATTTGGTGCCATATATGCAGAGGTGCCAAGTTCGCACTAATCTTCCGTAATGCGTGGATTAATTTAAATCAGTTTAACAACGTTTCGAACCAGAAGAATTATTTGATGTATCTTTATTTATTTAATTCCAGTTTTCTACGCTGAACGTATTTAATTTAATCTCTGAAAAAGAAATTCTGGTGCGAATTGTATTAAACCAGAGTTAAATTAACCGCCATATTACGGTGGATTAGTGACAACTTGGCACCTCTGTATATGTGTTACTTAATATGTAAATATCCATGTATTTTAGTATTCATATTTATTTTCTTGTATATATTATTTCCATTATAGGTACATCTGATGTCATCCCAAGGACATTTGCTGAGCATTCTTTGACTGAAAAAAGTTTTTGTTGGTGATAAAGAGCTTCAGATTTTGCTAATGGCATGAGGCTGATACAAAAGTACTTAATTTTAAAATATATTTATTATTTATGTTCCTAAGAATAAATAATCAATATTTAATTATAATCAGGGGTGGGGAAATGCATCATTTTACTCGCCACTGGCAAATGAATTTTCTGATAAGGCGAGTGAATTTTTAGGTAGTCTTTGAAAACTGCAAACTATAGAGATATGCCGAAAACTTTTTTTTAGTAGTTAGCTATATTTTTCAACTTTCCTAATTACTGCGATGTAAACATGGTACTAAATTCTATTTTATATTAAACTTTCATCTCTTGTTTATGTTTCTTAATTTTACAGGGGAAAAAATATGAAAATAAATAATAAAAGTAACCAACTATTTTTGAGTTACGTACTTTTGTCATAAATTTTTTTTAAAACTGTACGTTGCATTTTAATGGCTGATGAAATAAATCCTTGGTTGGTAAGATTTTCTAGAAGTACCCCACCCCTGATTATAATAGTAATAAGATGTAATACTAATAATAGGATAATAAGAAGAATAAATAATTGTGAGATCAATAAATAATCAATCTAAGAATAAGTAATTGATCAGAGTTGGGCAAATTTGTAATCTCACTTATCTGCAATATTTAATTATGCGTTAATTGCGTGTGATTGATTATAGTCACACATTTAAATGCAGAAATTTCGTCAGATAATGGAATGGGGGTGATTCCGTTATCTGTGCTGCAAGAATTTTTTACGGCATGTAATATTAACTATAATTACATGCAATTTGTAATTACATTGCAAGTAATTGCAATTACAAATTTGCCCAACTCTGTAATTGATCATATAAATTTCTTCTTAAAATTTTTTTCCAAGTTCCCACTCCCCAAATTGTTCTTCTCCCCTCCCCCCCCCCCAAGTTTTCTGCTCTATTTGTTACTTTACTGTAACAATAAATAACTGATAATATAAATTTTGTTAAAATTTCATCTAAAATTCCTCCTTTTGCTCCCACTTCCCCACTGTATCCAGAGTTTACAATATTTTAAACTCTAATTTTTTCAGTTCTTTTTTTCTGCTCAATTTGATGTTTTATTGTAACAGTAAAGGATCATAAAAAATTATGTTCCTCCCCCACCCAAAATTGGCATTTATCTTTGCATCCCCTACTCGTACGAAACACACAAATTCTCTATGTCACTTTATTGTAACAATAAAAACTTGATTATAGAATTTTTTCTACCCCCCCCCCCAACCCCCCCCCCCCACATTGAGGCTTGATGTATTCTTCTTACCAAACATGCATAATTTAAATTGCGTAAGTAATTAACTAGTTGTGTTTTTTAACTTATGATAATTGATTTTTATGTACTTTTTAGTGCTGAAGCAAAATGGCCTTCATTTTTAGCTATTAAGTCAGGATTTTTCGCATATCGTAAATTTTAAAGTTAAAAAGTCAAAGAATATTGAAAATATATCAAAACAATTTGTCAAAGCCTTACCAAAAGAAAGTACATGTTTTAAATACATCTGTGACAAATTTCTAGCCTTATCAACTACCAAATTAAAAGAGGACACAAAAGTAAACTCCATGAGTAGGAGTGCACAACCTTTTTAAGAAAAGGGCCACTTACAAAAATGTCTGGGCCACATCAGTAACACGAGGAGAATTCTATTTCAATGAGGTGATCTGTGGCTTATAATCAGATAAAAAATATGGTTTCAGAGGGGGGGGGGGGGGGTACCCCTCTAGGTTAGGTTCCCTTACTCAGTCGACATATCCAATTCAGTTGGCAAGGTTATATAAACAGTTTACGTTTGTATATATAACAGAGATATAGCAAGGATTATTTTCAAGGACATAATATTCCTTTACTTTATTCGGGGGAGTAAATTTTGTTTTATTAAAAGTGCTAAAAAACAAAGATAGGCATGAAAGTGGCTAGTACCGAATAAAATGTGAACTTTATGAACGAAGGGTGTAGGAGGAGATGCTGATCAACGAAATGTGAGATATCTCCGCGCCTGATCAACGAAATTCGTGATTTTTCCATGCCTAATCGACAAAATTCGCAATTTTTCCGCACCTGACTGACGAAATTCACTATTTTTCCGCTCCCTATCGACGAAATTCGCGGTTTTTCCGAGCCCCATCGACGAAATTTGCGATTTTTCCGTGCCTGGTCCACAAAATTCGTGATTTTCTTGTGCCCGACCAACGAAATCCGCGATTTTTGGAGCCCGATGGGCAAGACTCGCGATTTCCTGTACCCAATCGAGGAAATTAGCGATTTTTCCGCTCCCGATCAACGAAACGCGCGATTCTTAACTGACTATGGCGAAATTTGCAATTTTTCCCGCGGCAAATTGACGAAATTCGCGATTCTTTCTCGCGATAAACGAACGAAACACGCGATTTTTCCACAGAAGGTGAACAAAATTTTAGGTTTTTCCACTCTTAATCGACAAAATTCGCGATTTTTCCGCGCAAAATCGACGAAATTCGCGATTTTTAATTGACTGACGAAATTTGCAAATTTTTCTTTTGGTAAATTGAAGAAATTCGCAATTTTTTCTCGCGATTGACGAATCTCATGATTTTTCCGCAACCGATCAACAAAATTTCATATTTTTCCGCGCCTGATCAACGAAATTTGTGATTTTCCGCGCCTGATCGACAAACTTAGTTTTTTCCGCTCCCGATCAACAAAATTCGCGATTTTTCCGTGCCCGACCAACGAAATTCGCGATTTTTCCGAGCACGATCGACAAAACTCTCAATTTTTCCGTGCCCGATCGGTGAAATCTGCGATTTTTTCCGCGCCTCATCGACAAAATTCGCTATATTTTCGGACCCGATCAACGAAATTCGCGATTTTTCTGCGCCCAATCAACGAAATTCGCGATTTTTCTGCGCCCGATCAACGAAATTCGCGATTCTCGACTGATGAAATTTTCAATTTTTCCGCGGTAAATCGTGAAATTTGCGATTTTTTCCTGCGACCTGCGGACAAAAATTGCAATTTTTTCCAGTTATGAATTGGCGAGATTCGCGGGCCCCACGTTAACCCATCGCGGGCTACTTTTGGCCCGCGGGCCACAGGTTGTGCATCCCTACCCTAGAGAATATAAAAGGAAAAGTGTGAGGCAGAGCATAAGCAGTTCAAAGAAATTTCCATACATGGAATAAAACTGTATGGATTTTAAATACACAATATTTTACATGTTTCACTGTAAATATGTATAATGCAGTAGACTCCCTCAAATCCACACACCTTGGAACCAGGTCATGTGCAGATTTTAGAATTTTGCAGATTTCTGGCCATTGCTTTGTTTACATTTTTAAACTGTAATTTAAATTACAGTTAAATTAAAAAATGCAATCAAAATTATAATGAATGCATGCAATATAGTGAAATATTAAAATAATTAAGTATAGTAATAAACTCTCTAAAATGATAAAAAGTAAGATTTAAAAAAATGATTAAATTATTAAAAGTAAAGATCAAGTAAATAATTAATAATTTATAGTTAAATATGCATAATAAAGATGAGATACATTGTCCATGAGTTATTTAACGAAACTTTCCTCATAAAGGTACACTATTAATTCACATCAAAATCATAAAGTAAGGAAATTTTATTTCAAGTTTGGCCAGTGTTAATAAACAAAAAAGCTTCATTATTACATAAATATATTGGGTAAAAAGGTTGTGATTACCAGTGATATCAGCAACATCTTGATTTTTTTTTTCAGAAATGAATTTATACTTCCTTCATGAAAAACAACGAGCTGAGTCATATTATTGAGAATTACATATTAAAATACATACGAAATGATATAAAACTAAAAAATTCTGTAATTTTGCCCCTACCTTCTGAACTGAAAGTTCTTTACATCTGCTATGATGTGCAGATTTTAGGTGTTTGTGGATTTTTGGGTTGCGGATTTGAGAGAGTGTACTGTATAAGCCAAAAGATGAATAAATTATTATTTAAAAAAGCTTTACGTCTGTTTTATAGTATCAAATTTTTGCAATAGTTCGACTTTTTAAAAATTTTTAAAGCTTGCAATTTGTAAAGAATTCTGACGCAATAGTAAAAAAAATGAAGGTCATTTTCAGATTCAGCGCTACGAAATACATAAGAATCAATTATCAAAAGCTAAAAAACACAACCATCACACCTAATTGATAGTTTCAGATTTTCTTCTTTTTTACTTTTTAGCTTTGAAATTTACAGTTTGCAAAAAAATCTGATGTCATTTTCGGATTTAGTGTCACAAAATTCACAAGAATCAATTGTCAAAAGCTAAAAAATATGACACAACCCAAATTTTGCTGGCTAGTGTAATCGATCATATAATTTCCCCGAACAAAAGTTGACATTTCCTCTTTATTGTCCCTCTTTTTTACCAAATACATAAAAGTTTAAAGTCTTTAAAACTGTGTAATTAATTTCTTTTGTCTTTGATAAGATAAATAATCCGTCATCTGTTAAACATCCCATCCCCCCCCCCCTCCCCCAAAAAAAAGAAAAAAAATGTTTCTTCACTTGCCCCACTGCCTCAAGCTCACAAAGTTTAAATCTTTAAAATTCTTTTGTAAGGCAATCAGTAATCCAATAAACTTTCTTCCCCCACCAAAAAAAAAAATAATTCATCGATTTGCTTCTCCCCCTCCCCACCAGCTCACAAGATTTAAATTCTGTAAAAGTCTTAATTTTGTTCTGCTCTGTTTGTTACTTTATTGTAAGAACTAGCTGACTCACCTGGCATTGCCCGGGTCTGTCAATTTTTACAAACATATCCCAGATATTTAAAAGCTCAATTCATATAAATCCATATCATCAGCATAGACCGATGTGCTATGCATTGTGTTCCAAACAAACCACTGATGGG
Organism: Maratus speciosus; assembly: GCA_963932465.1. Classification (NCBI taxonomy): domain Eukaryota; kingdom Metazoa; phylum Arthropoda; class Arachnida; order Araneae; family Salticidae; genus Maratus; species Maratus speciosus. Next base: position 445,666,247 of record OZ010799.1, on the reverse strand, counting down.
AGTCCAAGCTGCTTACAACACAGCACAGCAGGTGTGATGTGTTTTTTCCAAGACAAATATATGTATTTTAATATAGAAAGTTTTATTAAGTGGAATAATAAATACCACATAAAAATGACACTTTTTATTAAATAAATTTTCTCATTACTAATATGTTTACATAACCCTTTTAGGGCCAAAGCGTTTTCAATGCAAAAGTGTAGAAATACTGTAACAGCACTTATTTTCGTGAGCCCGTCGTAATCGCGAAAATTTAAGCCACGCGAAATATATATATTTTTTCGCCTCAAATAATAATAAAAAATCAGAAATTTTTTCCTTATCCAAAATTTAATGATTACAGTTACTTAAATAAGAAATAAGTACAAAAATTTCTTAAATACTTACAACTAATTCTTGAATAGGATGCAATTACTTCTTGAATAAAAACAATAATACAACTAATAATTATTGTGTATAAACTGTAAATATTGTAAGTGAATGCAGTCATTCACTTACAATATTTATACCAGATTCTTTGAAACCGAGCGAGGGGGAGGGAGGGTGAAGAACCTTTCAGACAAAAGGAAGTTTCTTAAATTGCCTTATGCAAAAGGGGTTGATTCTATTTAGGTGGTTTCGGAATTTTTCAACTTTTAGTTCAGTTCATATAAAATTCGCGAAATCACCGATATCTTGATTTTCGTGAAAATTATGGCTCGCGAAAATAAGTGCTTTTACAGTAAATGATTGGCACTGGAATTTGCCAAAAACAATATTTGTAAATAAGAAAGAGGCTATATTTCACATACTTATTAATTAAATGGAAAATATTTTACTACAATTATGGAGCCATTGTAGCGTTTGGGAATTAAAATTAAGTAGTTTCATAAAAGTACTACTGCCTCTGAAAGAGTTAAGGGGCTACTTCAGTCATCTGCAAAGACTGGCTTGCTAATGCTTATCTCAATGAAAGAATTTCTGCTCTTTTTTACTTTTTTGATTTTGTTTGCAGATTTTTTTCAAGAGGTTGCAATCACTTTCGAAACCGCTTCCGAAAATGAAAGTGTTCTTAAAAGTGTCTATAACAGACTTGCCAAGCCTCCGGCTTTTTGCTCACCACTATTATTTTAGAGAAAATGTAGTTCTTTTAAATCGCCCAAATGTTCCAATTAAATGAAAGAATATTTTCTGTATTAGAATACTGGTATCCAAAAAGCCGGAAACTTGGCAGCTATGCTATAAAAAATTGAAAAAATAAAAAAAAACGACCTTTGTTTAGATCAATCTCAGCTAGCCAATGCAAAAAAAAAAAAAAAAAAAAAGGTTTAAAAATACTGAAATGCAGACGAGATATCTTTAAATTTTTTCTTCCATAGGATTAGCATTAGTGAGTTGGTCTTTTCAGGTGACTAAAGTAGCCTCATAAATTAAAATCTGGGATCATCAGCTGCTATATACTATTTATACAATTTACTCACACAAAATATGTAGGGGAGAGGGGGGCACATGTGAACAATTTTTACATTTTTGACTATTTGTCAAAATTGTTATGAGCTATTGAACCAAAAATTGATTTATATGAATATTTAGAATTTGTTTGTTCTTTTAGTGAAACTTTTTGATGCATTTATCAAGAATATCTAACTTATATCATCATTCTAAAAATTGTCTAAATTTGATCATATGTGCCCCGGTGGAGGGGTAGTTGTGAACATAGCTGGGGCATATGTGAACACGTACATAAATAAGAAAATAATATTTTTTGTGAATAAAAACTAATTAGATGCGCTCTTTCTAGTTGTGTCAATAAATCAATAAATGTTTCAACATAGATACAAGAAATTAATTGTAAAATTCTACACTAATATGACTACTCCTTTTGGGTCACTTTTAATTGTTATCTTACTTCCAGTAAATTAAAACTGTGAAGCAATCCTAAAAACATTGAATATATAGCTCAATGTTTGAGAAGGGTAATTAAATTTTAAACTAAAAAAAAATGCATTCACAGACTTAAAAAATACACTTGTAAACTGTTTACATCTGCCCCCATATGTTCTGTTCACAAGTGCCCCATCTACCAACTTTAGGCTAACAACTTATAAAAAAAAAAAAGATATTTTTAATTGAAATAAGGAAACAAAACTTATTGTAGACTTACCTAATTAATGCCACTATAGAATGCAATGCTGATTTTCTTTTTTTTTTAAATGTCTTGAATGAATTTTTACTTCAATAACTTAGAAGACTTTTTTACTTCACACCTTCTAAAACAAACAAATTAGAACTACAAAAAGTCAAAATGGCGTATTGTTCTGAAAATTCAGCCAAAAGATGGTACCAGTACTACCATCAATTGGTAATTTTTTGAATTTTTTATTTCAAATTAACTAAGTGAAATATGTACTGTTCACATGTGCCCCCCTCTCCCCTATGTTTTATTTGAATTCCATTGTTTATTTTCCTTAAATGATATTTTACTTATTCTTCTAGATCATATTTCTCTGATTTGGCTTCTAACCACCCACTGAGTTTCCAGCACTCCAATACCTCAGTACTGCCAATACATCCATTCCAGTACAGCCAGTACCTCAAGAAACACAATTGCTGTCAGTGATACTCAGTGAAGTATCATTGTCTTATTATATTTCTTGTGTTAATGACTTTCTAACACATTTAATGTAACCTTTAACTTGAGAGTTAATTTAACATTTTTTTTCAAATTCTATATTTATCAATACTCACCAATTTATTTTATCAGGCGTCAGAATGCTATCTGCTTGCTGTGACCCATCCAAGTTAATTTAACTGTGAAGACGAGTTTAAGATTACAGTAAAATATAATATTAGATTAATGTCAATTCAGTAGGAGATTACTAAAACATAAAAGTAAAAACTATTGTAAATTTCTAACAAAGAAATATCGTTTAGATTAATCATGAAATTTGTTCGGAAACCCTCACTTGAGTATATGGCTCATCTTAAAATAGTCATTTCCTTGTGGAACCAGAAGGATATTAGGGCTTTAATAGCAAAACTCTGTCTTTCAAAGTATTTCCTAGATAGAATTGCAGTATGGAAGAATATCGAAAATAGAGTAATAGCACAGGTGCCAAAGCTTTTATTACCACAACTCTTGAAAGATAAGCTGTTATGTTTAATTAAACCTGTAGGCTTACAACTTTTTGAGTGGGTGGAATTCCATTGCATTAGCTTGAATGATAGTGTCAATCTACCAGCTGAACTTTGTTGGACTGCACAAGGTACAGTAGATAGAAAGAAAACCGCAGAAGTGTTAATTAAAGATGATAATTTGGACATATCCACACGCTACAAACTAGCATGTATTTATTGCTTGGAGGACAATATTCACAAATTTTGGAATAACATGTCTGAGGATCTCAAAGAATCTTTTCCATACGAATCTCAAATAATTATTTTTTGGTCAGATAGTATGAAGAGAAAAGGGCTGGAGAACGCACATACTTCTTACAGATCTGAATTTTACCAATCTGCTGCATTTCGTGGCAATAAAGTACAAGCTGAGTACTTTTTACGAAAACTAACCCCGCGGGAAAGAGAAGAAGACTTGGTAAAGACTGCCAAAAATGTAATAGATACTCATACTTTATGTTTTTTAATATCAGAAATGGATGAAGTGCAACAGATGGAAGTTTTTAAAAATGATCCTTGTAGAGTGTTGTGTTGTTTTCTACAATGGCCTTTTCAGAGTTTTTTTATTGGAATAGCAAACTGCATGTGGAATTTTCTTTCAAAAAAGGATTATTACAATATATTGACCGTAATTATCTTTAAAGTTAGAGACGGATATAAGGACTGTAATTATCAAAAGCTTTTCAGAGAATTTTGGCATGAAAGTCCTGATTCTCTGAAAAGTTTTATTACAGATAACATTGATAAAGGAAACTTACTGCCATCTTTGTTTCGTATTAAAGATAAAGAAAACATGAGATTAATCCTTAAGGGTACCACTGTTACGGCCAAAAAGAAACTGATTTACAGTGAGATTGCGAATACTTTTTGTGAAAGTTTCATACGTAATAACGAATGGGATTTTCTTGAATACTTTATTCAAGAATGCTTGCCATCAAAAAATGAAAGGTTAAAGTTTAAAGAGGAATTTGAAAAGCATATGATGCGTCCTCACTTTAAAGGACATTTTGCAACAAAAAAACAGAAGTGGGATGAATTGTTTCGAGTGTCTGATGACCCCATTTTAAAGTATGATAAAAGAAGTTTAGAAGAAGGTGAAAGTAGCTCATCTAAGCGATTTCGTAGCCTACAATAACAGATTCTTAAATAAGAGAAGGAGTTATATATAAATAAAAAACAGCGTTTAAAGCACCAAAATACTTTATTTCTTGTTGCAAACTAGTTTCAGTAGCCATAGTATACTGTCATCAGAACAAAATATGATTGCTCAGAAAAGGAAATGTAGGAGAAGCGGATTCAGTGATAAAGTTTATTAACCAATAAAGTTACTGGAAATTTTAGGAAACAGTCAATGAAAGAGAAGTGGATTCAAAGGTAAAGCTTATTAGCCAATAGAATTATGATAGCAAATTTTAGGAAATGGGCCATGTGAGCGGACTCAAAGATCAAGTTTAGAGAACAGCCAATAAGATATAATAAATTTAATGTGAAAACAAAAACATGCAAGTGGAATTTATGAACAACAGGTTTTTATATAATTTTTCCAGTAATCTGACAACGGAGGAATAGCAAAATCACAATTAACAACATTTTTAAGATCTGAGGAATTTGAGAACTTCACTTTCTTGAAGCATTCTACATTTATAAAAATCTTTGAAATGTTGTTAATTGTGATTTTGCTATACCTCCATTGTCAGATTGCTAGAAAAATTATATAAAAACTTCTTGTTCATAAATTCCTTTATCACGTTTTCCCATTACATTTATTATATCTTATTGACTGTTCTCTAAATTTGATCTTTGAATCCGCTCACATGGCCCGTTTCCTAAAATTTGCTATCATATTTCTATTGGCTAATAAACTTTATCTTTGAATCCACTTCTCTTTCATTGGCTGTTTCCTAAAATTTCCTGTAATTTTATTGGCTAATAAACTTTATCATTGAATCCGCTTCTCCTACATATATTTCAGCAATTTTGTTTTCTGAACAATCATATTTTGTACAGATGATGGTACGCTATGGCTACTGAAACTATAAAGATGTCTTAAAAGTTCTTGGTTTTAACCATTGTCCTAATTTCCAAACAATTTAAAGAAAATCCTCTTCTAAAATTCTGAAAACCAAAAGAAATTCGTTTGCTTTCAGAAATAAACATTTACTTTTCAACAAGATTTTTTTTTAAGTAAAAGTATTAGCAGCATGTATCTGAAGTATTGCTATGCATTGTCATATGTGCAAAAACATTTACTTAAATTTTAATTTTCTTGAATTTAAATAGTTAGATGAATATTCTTCTATTGTTAGAAACTAATTGATCAGTATTTTTGTTAAAAAAACAGAAGTTTCTACAGTAATCAAAACCATATTAAAAAAAAAAAACAATGTTTGTGTTCTGCCAATTCTACATAGTCTCTTATCGAAAGATGTAATTTTTCTGATTGTAAATTAAACTTTGTCTTATCTTATCATGGTATTGCTTTCATATGTTTACCCATTTAATATACCTGTTAATAAACTCTTTTTTTAACTACACATCTTCCTCTTGTTAATGGGTAAGATATGAAATTGTTATTTAAATTGTATATCATATGCTATAAAAATTTGTGGAAACTGCATCCTGAAATTTTTTAAATTTTACTCCTAGCCCTTATTTACAGAAATGTTTGATAAAAGAACTAAAAACAGAAAATAACAATAATTAAAATTACCAGATTTATTGCACGTACTAGGATGCCACCAGCGATTATTTTTCATTAATTTCTGTACCACTCTTTCCAAAGAATAATTTCTCATGCTATATGTCATTGGTTTAGATTATTCTTGTTCTGAAATAGTAGTAGACAAAGTAATAAAGAAATTAGTTTCCATTGCCAGGCGTCGCTCAATGAAAAAATCATTTCAAACAATATTAATATTAACCCTTTCAGTAGTATTTGGTGAAAAGTTTTATTTAATGTTGAAATTGGCTTGATCATTGATAAGACTCTAATGTTAAAGATCTGTATTAAGGATGCACCGAATATTCGGTATTTGGCCATATTACCGAATATCAAACTATTCGGTATGCCGAATATCAAACTATTCAGTATACCGAATACATAAAAACCTTAACAAAAATTTGTTTAAACCCTAAAACAACTTCTATTTTTAACTGTCAATTAATAAAGATATTTAGAATAATTAGAAATATAATTATATTTTATAAAAAATAATGCTTTTACATTTTTTATTTGTTATTTGAAAAGTAACATGTAAGAAAATTAACCATTAATGGCGATTTTAGTCTTTTGCTGACAAATAAACAGTATATGATAGTAAAAATTTTCTTCCAATTCCTTTAAAATTTTACTTTGATTTTAGAATATTTGTTTTCGAATGCAAGAAAATTGTATTCATTTGCTTTAATTCAGAGAGGAAACTATCCTCTTTTTAAATAACAATTCAAAGCACAGATTTTTTTTTTAATGTGTAAAACTTACTTGTAAAAAGATCTTGTTTATCAATATGGAAGTACGTGTGTTAAATATTATGTAAAATTGTTTTAAAATTTAACATTTTAATACTTTCAAACTCTGAAATTTAAAAGTATTCGGCAAGCCAAATACTTACTATTCGCCTGGCCGAATATTCGGCTTGATAGTTACTATTCGGTTCACCTGTTGGCCTAATATTCGGTATTCGGCCAAAATCACTGTTTGGTGCATCCCTAATTTGCAGAAATGGAAAAAACAAGATTGATTTTTCAGTGAAGATATTTTGGTCTCAATATTGTCCTTAATGGAAAAATTCATGTGCTCCTTAACATTATGTTGCCCTTACTCAGATAAGAAATTTCCACAAGATTTTTCCAAATGAACATGCTGGAGATGATGAAAATCTATAGCATAAATGCCTGTATTAAGAATGAACTTAAAGAAACAATAAGAAATCCCATTACATATATATGCAGATATAAAAATGAAATTAAAGACTTATTCTGCATTTCAATAATTCAGTTATTTTCATGACAATATAGTTTTTCTGAAAGATGTGTTCAATAAAGTATTGTAATTTTAAATATGTAAGTGCTGTATAGTTCAATAACTTATTATTGAAAAACTTATTTTTTTATCTAAATATACAAGGATTCAGATTTAAAAGATTCCTACTAAAAAAATATGAAAAAAGATAGTGCAAATTTTTTTTATGAGTTGAAAAAAAGTGAAGTGTAGCAGAAATTGATATATGAATTCATGCTAGCATATTAAATAAATCTAAGTTTGAATAACATTAAGAAAATGAACCCAATTTAACATGTTATTGTTATAATTATATTGCTAGTTACAACTTATTAAGAAAAAAAGAGTGTGAAATACTTATTTATTATAAATTTCTTTTCTACTTGTGAAATATTTGAGATTCTTCTGTGAAACAAAATCAGACGGGCCAATACTTCGTTGAATGAATTTAGTCATGACATGCATTTTCCTGAGAGTTGTTTTCAATCTGTTTTTATAATAACATTCAGACCTGTTATTGTTAACAGATGATACTGCATTTGGTGTCTTATCACTCATAATTCAATTAACTTTTGTTAACTGAGATTGAATAAAATTTTGTACTCTGTATTTTTTATCTTTGTAGTTTTGAGTTAATCTTTATTTGGTATTTATTTAGTATCAGATTTTTTTTTTCTTCCCTAATTTTAAGTTACAGAGTAGAGACTTCCAACTAGTTCGATTTATGCATTTTTTTCCATTGCAGGTTGGATTATAGAGCTGCCAAATTGTACATTTTTTAGCCTTTTTTAAGCATATCGTACACTGTAGATTTAAATTTATACCATAGACGATTTCTTCTGTTTTTCTACTGCATCTTACTTTTTCCAAAGGAGCATTCTGGCTATGACGAAAATCTATAATATAAACATGCCTATATTAAAAATGAACTTAAAGAAACAGTTAAAAATCTCATTATATACAGGGTGTGCATAATTAAACGACCCTACTTTAAAATTGTCTAAATACGAAACTATTCGTCAGAAAGTTGTGGAATTTTGTGTCAGACATAAAAAAGAATGGGAATTTGTTTGAGCGAAAAGAATTTTAGTTCAAAATTTCGCCACCAGAGGGTGTTTTTTAATGAATTACACATTTAGCCACCACCCGGTGAAAACTAGGCCTGAGCTCTGAGAAAAAAATGGCGGCTGTTGTAGATGTGTTTTTTTTTTTTTTTTGCAGAGTTTGTATGGTCCGTTCAATTTGAACACTAATAATTTTTAAAAATTTTTACGTTTTATTTTTTTCAGGGGGCGATCTGTATATTTTCTCTTATTTAATTTGAGAAAAATAAAGTGTAAAAACTTTTAGAAATGTGTAATTCACTAAAAAAGACCCCCTGGTGGCGAAATTTTGAATTAATTTTTTTTTTCGCTCAAACAAATTCTCATTGTTTTTATTATGTCTGTCACAAAATTTCACAATTTTCTGACCAATAGTTTCGCCTGTAGACAACTTTAAAGTAGGGTCGTTTAATTATGGATACTCTGTATATATATAAAATGCACATATAAAAATGAAATTAAAGACTTATTCTGCATTTCAATTATTCAGTTATTTTCGTGACAACGTAGTTTTCCTGAAAGATGTGTTCAACAAAATATTGTAATTTCAAATATTTAAGTGCTGATAGTTCAATTATTCATTATTGAAAAACTTCATTTTTATGTAAATATACAGTGGGTGATCTGTTAATGAACTGTTCTGTTTATGAAAACTTTCAGGAGAGATTTTGTGATTTGCAGTTTGAATGTTCATTTTTCTAAGTTAATCGTATCAGTTTAGATATATTTAGTTGCAAATCGCATTTCCCTTTCTGTAGCAGAGCATTTAATGGTGGTGAGTTGGTGTTATCTTCTCGTGATAAAGAAAAGAGTACTTACAGAAACTGCTGTTGTTTAAAGATTTGAAGACAAAGGGGTATCCATGAACAAATTTATTGGTTTCCAAATGACAAAACAAAACCATCTCGGTTTCTTTGCACTTAAACTATTTACATCTGAAGAAAACACTGGACTCCCATATTTCAAACACTGATTTTTCCTTTCTAATACTTGACGTTAGTTGAATACACTTCATACCGAATCATTTACTAACTTTTGGAGATTCCTCCATTTTTAACTTTATAACTAACGAAAAACATGTTTTTAAACTTTTGTTAAAACGTATCCGAAATTTAAATAATTCCACTATATTTCATCAAAATACATTAGGATACGACGCACACGATAAGAAGCGGCTGACATCTCTGGATAAGCACCACAGAACATAACAGCTTACGAAAACAACAACACACACCCTACTCACAGAATCACGGACCTTTAAATGTGAGCGGCGTGGCGGCAGCCAATGAAAATGAAGCATGTACTTTACATACTTCGGCGGCATTTTACTTTAACTTAAAACATTTTAAATTACATGAAAAAAATTACTACCTTGTTAAAATATCCTAAAAAAACTGGGATGCAATTTAAAATTGAAATGAACTTGAAAAGAACGTTAAAGAAGTAATTAAACAAATTGAGATTGCGAATGCGATCGCAATTCAAAATGGCTGCATGCCAGAAAGAGGAAGACGACCGCTCAACTCCGTCGATCCGCGACGGCTAAACACAAACAATGTTCGATGCAAGCAACTAGCAAGCAGAAAAAAAAGAAAAGATACGGGAATCCAGTTTACAGTAAGTAAATATTTGATAAGGTGGAAAAGGATGGGGAAAAAATGAATTGTACACTCTACAAATTTTTATGTTTGGATAATGAATACCTCACAAAACAAAGCCCAGAAGAAGCAATGCTGTGTTTTAGATTTGCCAAGCTGTTATTGTATACAGTGAAACCTCCCTGTGCGACCACCTCCCTCAACGACCATTTTTTCATGGAACGAAATTTATTTCCATATGCTCAATACTAATTTTACCTCCATTCAGAGACTATCCCAGTGGAACTCCCTCCATGAGCAACCCATTTTTTTTTAAGAAAATTAAACACATTCCGTTTTTTCCTGGTCGCTTGAAGAAGGTTTTATTAGAAAAATTAGTCCCGAGAGCGTATTATTCATCAAACTTCTAAAGTAACTTTAGAATTTTATTTTTTTTATTCTGGTAACTTTTGAGTGTTTAAACCCCTTTGTGCCTTTTTAGGCAATGAATTTAACTCTGATGACAAGTTAAGAATGGCGGTTAATAAACTCCCCTGCCCTATTCTGTCAGGAAACTCTCAAAGAGATAGATAAATTAATGAAATCGTCATTATTTGTTCCGTCCAAAAAAAAAAATTTAATTTATTGACTGAATTTATTGAACTGCGTTTATTGACTTCGATAGGACTTGGAAATAAAAGTTATAAAAGATAAAACCGTAAAATCAAAGAAAACGCCAATGTATTCGTTTTTTAAGCTTTGCAGTAAGAAACTTATGTAATTAACTTTTGTTTTGATACTTAAATTTTCATATTTTTTCCTACTGTGAAAAATAAATTTTAGTAACATTAATTGTTATTTTTTTCAACAATTAAAATCTAGATTTAAACAGGACCTCCATTAAGAGACTCTTGGAGCGATTAATTTTTCTTGGAACGGAACATGGTCACTTTAGGGAGGTTTTGCTGTATATTGTCAACTTAGCGAATATTTTAATAGTTGTACACGTCTGGTCTAACTTATGGGCTACCGGGGGTTCGGGCCCTACATTTTAGGGCCCCCAATTTAGAATGCATTAATTTTTATATTTTGTGTACCTTTTTAAAGAAATATTTTTAATTGAAAATTAATTATTTTAATTGAAACTTAGTTCACAAATTATTAACAGGCTCCACTTGAGTTTTATCAAGCACTGCAGTAAACACGATCTTTGAAAGAAATAAGGAGTTTTTGAAAGGTCAAAGTGACAAATTCATATGATATAATGCCATAGCGAATGAATTTAACCCTAAAAGTTTTTACAAAGGGCATGCCATTTATTTTTTTTAACCCTTAAATGTTTTATTTTTCGAAAATCATTTAAAATTTTTTTTTGGCTTTCATGTTTTAAATAAATCATGGGGAAAATACTTTAAAAAATCATATTCTATTTTAAGTGGGGGTTTTTGGCTAAAAAACAGTTTGTTACTAATCGGCAATACTGGTCTTTAATTGAAAAAATACTTTTCCTTGATAAAATTCTATAATATTAAACACACAAGAATTTTAAGAACTATGATAGGAAATAAATTTTACTTGCTCACTGTAGAACAAAATAGGGTATTTCGCAAGCTTCCAAACAAAACAAAAATAGCATGTAGCAACAATTGAAAAAAATAAATTTATCTTTATTCTTAAACAACACAAATGTTGCCATCTACATATTGAAAAGCGATTTAAATAATATTTTCAGAATGTATTTTGTTGGCAACATTAGGCATTATAGCTTCAATATTATTCTAATAGTATTTTAGAAGCCTAAATTGGGTATGTTGCCGAAAGGCAACACACGGATTTAAGGGTTAAATAAGACACGACATAGACAAGATCATCAAAATACAATCTGTCCATATTAAATAAGGACATATATTAGCCCTATTATAAAGGGAAGATTTATGTAATTTTTTGTACATTATTTAGCTTTTCAGAACGAATTACTTGAATTTCCATACAGATCAATATAAAATCTATGATCGGTTAACGAACACTGTTTTGGAACAAATAAGTTTGTTAACCAATCGTCCATTGTACAGTGATTCAATTTTAAAAGAATCGTACTAAAAAGATATTAGAGAAAAGGGAAAAAATAGCGAGTTTTTTTATGAGTTGAAAAAATAAACAGAAGTTTAGCAGAAATCGATATATGAGTTACTGCTAGCATATTAAGTAAATCTAAGTTTGTGGAACTTTAAGAAATAAACATAGTTTAACATTTTATTCTTATAATTATATTGCTAATTACAACTTATTAAGAAAAAGAGTGTGAAATATTTCTTTATTATGAATTTTTTATTCTTCTTGTGAAATATATGAGATTCTTCTGTAAAACAAAATCAGACAGGCCAATATCTCATCGAAGGAATTTTGTCATGACATGCATTTTCCCGAGAGTTGTTTTCAATCTATGTTTTTATAATAAAATTCAAAGATACTACATTAGGTGCCTTATCACTTATAATTCAGTTAACTTTTGTAAACTGAGATTGAATATAATTTTGTATTCTGTATTTTTTATCTTTGTAGTTTTTAGTTAATCTTTATTTGGAGTGTAATTCAATTATTTAGTATCAGAAAAGTTTCCTTTTCCCCCTAATTTTAAGTTACAGAATAGAGACCTCCATGTAGTTGGGTTTATGCATTTTTTCCCATTGCAGGTTGGGCCGATACAGATACAGTAGACTCCTCAAATTTGCAAGCACCTAAAATCCGCACATCATCACAGATGCAAACAATGAAACTTCCAGTTCAGATGTATGGACAAAATTATAGAATTTTTTAGTTTTATATCATTCTGTATGTATTTTAATTTGTAATTTTCGATTCTATTACTGAATTCGAGGTTTTTCATGAATGAAGTATACATTTATTTCTGAAAAAAATCTAGATTTACTGATATGATTGATAATTACAATCTTTTTACCAAATATATTTATGTATTAATCAAGCTTTTTTGGTTATTAAGACTGGCAAAACCTGAGATAAAATTTCAATATTTTACTACTACTTACTTTTTATTTTACTATATTGCAAGCATTCATTATAATTTTGATTTTTTTATTACATTCAAAATACTGTTTAAAAAATGTAAGCAAAGCATATTTAAAAAATGTAAGCAAAGCAATGACCAGACATCCGCTCAAGCTCTGGTTCCAAGCTGTGCAGATTTGAGGAAGTCTACTGTATTTGAACATTAATGAATATATATACAGTAGATTCCCTCAAATCCGTACAACTTGAAACAAGATGTTGAGCGGATTTTAAAATTTTTGGTTTCTGGTTACTGTTTTGTTTACATTTTTTTTTAAAGTGAATGTAGTTAAACATTGGATATTTAATGAATGCTTATAGTAAAGCAAATTATTAAAATAACGAAGTAAAATAATTAAAATAATTTATTAATTTAATAAATTATTAATAATTACATAAAGTAATTATGTAAAATAATAAAAATTTAGCTTTAAAACCAGAATGAAGCTTTTTAATGATCTCTACTTTTTGGATTATTGTCAAACTAATATGTTTTCTTTTTCTGCTTTTTTTTCATTAGAAATATTGGAATCAGCTATATTAGACAGAGTTATGCACGAAATTTTGAAAAAATAAAAATCATTAGATTAAATCTAAAACGAATGCAAAAAAGTAAACATAAACAGTACGACTTCAGCAGTTACAGTTGCGGATATTGTGCGAAAGCTACTGTTGCATCTTGGATAAGAGTATAATTTACATCATAATCATAAAATATGAAATTTTATGTCATGTTTATCTTGATTTAATAAACAAAAATGCTTGATTGATTAAAAATGTCGTGAAAAATGATCGCGATTTTCATTGATAGTAGCAGCTTCTATAGATACGCTAGTTTAAGTCAAAATCAAAAGTAACATACTTTTATCAGTTTTTTTAGAGTGGGTTTTGCAACCCTGGTCATTAAGGATCAGGATCTACAGTGCCCAATTCTGTTTTCTTGACCATGGTCCCTGGGGGTGTTATGCAACATATGTCTCGGTCAAGTGGTCAGTCTAACGAGGGATCCTCAGTGTTTAGTTCCCAAGCAGACTTTGAACTTATTTTATCAACCAAAATGAACGAAAGGCTGAGTGAATCTTGATCAGCCTGGAATCGAACTTAAACTATTCTAGTGACACCTTTATAAATTACAAACTAAGTTCTGGAAATAAATTTTAAGTTTTCCAATCTGTAGGTATTTATGAAAAGATCATAAAGGGGTGTTTTACGATCCTCAATATTCGTAAAATCATTTGTTATACTGTGTGAGGGTTTAACACGGAATTACTTGTTACATAATATATTTCTCAAAATTCGGTTTTTATCATAAGAAAGCTGAATATGCACGAAAATTACGTTTAAAGTACTTTTGACAAGATAATAAAACTGAAGTTATAATGAAAATACTGGGTGGAGTTTAAGCTAAAATGGGAGATTTATGATGAAAGATAGAGATTTATGAAGAAAGTAAGAGATGCCATTTCAGAATCAATGCTGTATATTATGACCAAACATTCTATCTGGGACAGGTACAAAAGTTGTTCCACAAAGATGACTATGAGAAAAATCTGTTGGAAATTGAAATGAAATTTTTAAACTGGCTTGGGGATAATTTATATTGGTGGCCAAAAAAAGATCAAGTTGAAATTGTTGCCAAGTTCTTTTTTTTTACCTATTAACCCCTTAAAGACGAGCTTCTTTTACACATCTTTTAATTCTTCGACACCAGTTTTTTCCACATTGTAATTTTGAATTATTTAATCGCTCAAAATTTGAGATTACATAATGTGAAAATTTCAAAACTAAAATACTGGTATACAAATTTAAAAGTTTTTTTTCCTGACTGTGCATGTTTTCTTGCCAATCGGCTTTAATGAGTTCAGACAGCCTGTTGATCCTTTCCGTGTTAAAACTATTGAAGTTGTGAAAGAATTGTAAAATAATATTAAAAAATTTTAAAGTGATATCTTTACTGTCAAAGAAAACTAAAATGGTTAGGCCTGTCGAAATAAGTGCTGTGTAAAAATTTTATTATAGTATTAAGAAGCAGATTATGCTACTAATAAAATATTTATTTATTTTATTTTTAACGAAATTTGTGTCGGTTTATGTTCTTATTTAATGTTGATTTTTATTCAACCATCAAAACTGTTTAAAAAGTCAGATTTTCTTTACTGATTTACATAAATTTATGTAAAACAGATATAGCTACAGTAGCTATGTGAGAGAAAGTACCATATAACTTACTTTTATTCGCTAAAATATGAATGGATTTCAGGTCTACAGTTACAATTGCGTTTTCATGCTTTTTCCTGTATTCAGAATGGTCTAATACATATCACATTTTGTGTCTTAAAATTTTACAATGGTGTCTCTTAATTACCGTAGTTGGTGTTCAAATCTGACCCTTAAATAGCCCCACAAATAGTTGTTTGGAAATTACCCCTTCGGTGTTTCGAAATTACCCACAAACCACGGGTTAATTTTCAGACAGGATTATATTAATTTCATTTTTTATTATTAATGCAAATTATCTGAAAATGCTACAAAATAATCACTAGGCATGCGATGATTTTACCAAGAAAAAGTTAAAAGAAATAGTCGTTGATTGCTGAGCAATTGCATAAGTTTTGTTTTTGTCGGAAAATTACCCCCCAAGCTGCCCTACCTATTTTCAAAATACTTAAAATTTAGGTTAGACAAATAATGATTGCAAGTTTCTGAATTATGTTATTTTGCGCTTTTTCCTTAGAGCTAAAATTTATTGGTAAATTACACCTCTAATTAAAAACTAGTTGGATGTGCCAATCCCAAAACTTTCTTCTATCTCATGCCAATATTTCATTTTAATTAGTTTTATTAGTGTTTTTATTAGAATCATGCATAACGTCATACCCAACAAACACAGAACTTCTGGCCCGCTCGCGATATATTAGCCTTGGCCCCAAGTGTTTGATTGGGGCCCGCTATCATTGGCCGTTACGGCCATACGGCTCCGTCAAAAAAGTGTCACGGTGGACATAATGTGGCCACAAGAGAATTGGCCGTAAATACAAGAAGATGCCCACAATCACGCCACAAACTTTTTATCAAAAGTGCTATATAGCCTCAAACTGGCCACATTCACTCTTTTAAAGGCCATAAAAAGTCAAAGCTAGCCAGAAGCTCACAGTCTCCCTGCCATTCGTGTTTGTCAAGAATTAAATTTAACCCAAAGCTGCCCATAAAAATGCCTTTTAAGGTTATTAAATGATGTAAACTAGCCTAAAGCTAGCCACTGACATGCCACATAGATTATTTAGGCATAAACCAAAATTTATTCTATAAAAGAAAATACTTTTTTGAAGTTTAATTAAATGATAAAATGTTTTTGTATGGAAAAAAATGTTCGCTCAAAGTACACTTTTAAAAAAAAAGCTATAAATCCACTCACGATGAACTTTTTAAAAATGTCCAAAACATAATATTTGACATAATGAACTAGTTATTTTTTTCAATTATATATTTTTAAAATTCATATGCAATGTCCTTTTAAATATTTGCATGTCAAGCAAATTTTAAAGTATATTATTGAAAAAATAAACTAATTTATTAATTCACTATATCATGTATTGTGTTTTTGAAAATTTTTAAAAAGTTTAAGATAAATGAACTTAAATTTTCTTGAAAAGTGTATGTAAGTGAACATTAATATATATATTTTTTTCATACAAAAACATTCTATCATTTTAATAACCTTCCAACAAGTACCTTTATTTATACAATAAATTTTGAATTTTTGCCCAAATAATGAAAATCATCTTAACATGATCTAATATATAAAATATATTATAAATTAAAGTGTGTTCGTGATAGATCTTTGTTTACTGTTTCTTATGCATTTATTTGCAAATCTTACCAGTATTTTATGCTTATTCATTAAATAATTATTTGGTTATTTTATTATTCATTTTTTATACATTTTGATTTTGTTTTGTAAGAAATGTTAAAACGCTTTCATTTCGGCAAATGTAAGATAATATTTACTTTACATTGCGTGATTCACCGATATTCTAATATATTAAAATTTTATTAAACTTAGAAAATAGTTAAAGCTTATTTAAATAAAGTTTTATGCCACAGCTTATCAGTCGAAGATAATATATATATATACATATTATTTTAACTTTTTCTAAATCCCCGAGTTTTTTTTATATATAATTTGAAATGTCACCAATATTTTAATGATTTTTCAAAATTTTATTAAATTCAATTTTATTCTGATTTTCTAAATTTTATTAATCTTTATTCAATTTCTTTTTACTATACAAACTACACTATTAAATTTCTTCACTCAAAAAAAGAAAAGAAGTTTTTTCTCAAAGTCGCATTTTTTTATAATTCAACTAAAATAAACTATTTTAAAGAATCTCAAATGATTCCGATAATTATAACATTTAAACATAATGTAATCAGTCCTCAACAAAAAGAAAACAAATCATAAAACAATTATCTATTGAATTAAATTTTACAATATTTTACACTATATGAAATTTCACACTATTTAAAGAAATAGAATGGGAGCACAAAGTATTTTTCACGAATAAGGATAAACTTTATTTAAATTAAACTATCCAAGCTTTCGCGATGCAATCAAAACTTTGAAAGTTAATGAAGTTCCAAACTTTCAGAGAAAACTTTATTTAAAAAGGCCTCATTATTTCCTAATTTAAACTAAATTTTAATGTAACAGAACATCGGTAAATCACGTAATTTAATGTAAACATTAACCTGCATTTGTCGAAATGAAAATGTTAAAAAAAAATTCTTAAATCTAATATATAAATATCCTATATTGCACAAAATAAAATCAAAATGTACAAAAAACACAGAATAACTTAAATTATTAATTCTTTAACGAATAAACAAAATGAATATGACTTACTGAGAATTTTTATGTGCACGTACATGTCAATATATACGTGTTACTGGTACAATCCTTATAATCTATAAACAACCATCTATTCGCTTAGTACTGTGTGAAATGAATGAAGGTGGGAGACGATGACTAGGCAAATTAGAAGAGTGTAGAATCGACAGCAAGATGTAATTTATATGAATTCAGATGTAATTTATATGAATTTGTAGTCTGTTTATTTTTTATATTAAAATCAATAAAAAATAATCAAATAAAAAAATGATACATTCATTGTTTTCAGCGTGTCAATAAAAAAGTATATCCATGCAAAGATATCGAAATATTATTTTACATTTTGTAAAAGTAAATGTTTGTTACATTTTTATCGATATATATTCGTTAAATATTTTAAAACTAAGCAAAAATAACTAATATATTTTACTGCTTTAACTATAAATCTCATAACGGATCTACATTTTTTAATAAAATCCACATTTAAAAGAATTAAGCTTACGTAAAAAAATGAAGAAAAAAATACATTTTCGCTCTTTAAATAAATATGCGAGTTAGGTAATATTAGCCCGCTACTTTCTAAACGATGATGGACCGTTACATGTTTGCCAGAAACCGGCTCTCATTGGTTTGGGGCAGAATAAACGCAACAGTTTTCTCGCCGCCCATCCGTAATCTTTTCCGCTATAGCTGCCGTAATTAGCGGCGCGTCACTTGCGGTACAGTATAGTTTGGCTACAAATGGCCTTAACTCACGTTGACCGCCACGAAACCGCCATGCGGCCAGAAATCGTGTGTTTGCTGGGTACACTTTTGAATGGTACGATATTGAAAATTGCACAAAAATCACTATTACATCGCCCCCTTCTGGCGGAATTTTTCCAAATTCAGGGAGGACCTTCTTACCATGACCAAAAACATACACAAAAAATTTGGTTCAATTCTATGCATAGTTTCATACACTTCGATGGTATAATATTCAAAATGCACGAAAAATCGATATTACAGCGCCCCCTACCGGCGGATTTTTTCAAATTCAGGGAGGGCCTTCTTGCCATGGCCAAAAACATACACAAAAAATTTGCTTCAATACTATGCATAACTTCATACACTTTTCGATGGTACAACATTCAAAGTGCACAAAAATGAGTCATTACAGCGCCCCCTACCGGCGGATTTTCTCCAAATTCAGGGAGGACCTGCTTGCCATGGAGCAGTTCACATCACGTGACTTTTACCGGAGAACAATGAAAAAAGCTGTAGGACACACAAATAGAAAAAGCATTGATAAAGGTAGCGATAGCTGTCCTACAGCAGCAGCAAAAACCTGTTCGTGACGTCACCTTGCACAGCTCTCTAAAAAAAAAATAATATGGTTCAATTCTATGCATAACTTCATACAATTTTTGACGGTACAATGGCGACATACGGACAGACAGACATTTTGTATAAGCATGTTTTTTGTGATCTCTGACCCCTAAAACGTGTAAATTCGTCGAAAAAAATTTCGATTACAATACTTTCTTCTATTGAAGATAGAAGAAATTAAAAACAAAATTTCATTTAAATTTTAATAGTAACAAGGCAGGATAAAAGTTGGCATATGAGTATGTCATTTTACAGCAACATTTTAGAAAACAGCATTTTATAGATGTTGAAATGAAACTGTTTAATGTGCTTAATGCAAGCTTAAATGTAACATTGAATATACGTGATTCAGATTTTCTCTAAGCCATTGAGAAAAATCTCAAGGATAGTAATTTACAAGACTTCAAGGTGTTTTTATTATTATTACAGTAGACTCCCTCAAATCTGCACAACTTGGAACCAGAGGTTGTGCGGATTTTAGAATTTTGTGAATTTCTGGTCATTGATTTGTTTACATTTTTTAAACAGTAATTTGAATGTCAATCAAAATCATAATGAAGTCATGCAATTAAAATTATAATGAATGCTCGCAATATAGTAAAATGTTAAAATAATTAAGTAACATAATAAACTAAAAATGATAAAAAATAAGATAATTTTAAAAATGTTTAAATTATTAAAAGTAAAGGTCAAGTAAAAATTAATAATGTATAATTAAATATGCATAATAAAAATGACATACATTTTCCTTGAATTATTCAATGAAACTTTCCTCATAAAGATACCCTATTAATTCACATTAAATTCATAAAGTAAGGAAGTTTTATTTTTGGTTCAGTCAGTCTTAGTAACCAAAAGAAAGCTTGATTAATACATTAATATATTTGGTAAAAAGATTGTGATTACTAGTGATATCAGAAAATCTTTTTTCCAGAAAGAAATTTATATTTCTTTCATGAAAAACTAAGAGTTCAGTCATAGTATTGAGAATTGCATATTAAAATACACACAGAATGATGTAAAACTAAAAAAATATATCTGCAATTTTGTCCCTACATCTAAATTAAAAGTTGCATTGTTTATATCTGCGATGATGTGCGGATTTTAGGCATTTGTTGATTTGAGAGAGTCTACTGTATTATTATCTATTGGAGTATGTTATGTTTTTTTCCTTTTTAATTGCCCAGGCACCTGTTCCATTATTATTTGGATTGAAAATTTAGACCAGTAAGGAAGAATTCCAAAATAAGCAATAAATCTGGGGTGTTCTGAAGATTTTGCAGTTTTCTCAAGTTCGACAACTTGAATGTTTCTGACTCGTTTTCCAAAACCAATCCTTATCATTTCTTTATAGGGTGTGACTAATGTAGGGGCTTGCGGGGCAGCTGCCCCGGGCCCCCTTTTTACGGACCCCCATGGGAAATATTTAGGATTTTCATGAATAGGTTCCAAGTGGTTAAAATTGGCCAGAAGTGATCAAAATTCACATATTTTCAAACATTTAGGAAGAGACTGTCGTCCGCTTTTTCCTCTCTTCTTTCCATGCCTTTTGCATCCCCGCAAAAAAGCAAACTATATCATTAGAACATTATTGATTGAAATTTTGTTATAACAACTTGTATTCTATTCTTTTCAAGATAAATTCTTTATTGATGTTTTCATTGTAGCGAAGCTATTTAAAACCATTAACAGGAGTCGACGAAGGGACTTTTTCTTGGAGTCCATTTTGTGAAAAGTAAAAGTTATTTTTGTTAAATTTATTATATTTTTGTGAAGTTTATTTTATTTTTGTGAAGTTTATTTTATTTTTGTGAAAAGTAACTTTTTGTAATGAAATATGAAATTTGAACCAATCATTTATTAATAATAAGCTCTTTAAGAATTTTTGCTAAAGTTTAACTTACCGGTGAACTTATTTTCTTTATAATTTACAGATTTTAAAGCCTAACAATATAAAAATAATTAATAAAGAGTATGTTTTTATGGAATAAAATTTTGTAAAGAGGCCTGTTTTATTTAAAGTAATTTTGTGATGGAGCCTATTTTACTAAAAGGAATTTTGTCAAGGGGCTTGTTTTACTAAAAGGAATTTTGTGAAGGAGCCTGTTTTATTGAATGGATTTTTGTGAAGGGACCCTAGATGGGCCACAAATTTTGCCTGGATCGACCACTGATTAACTATGACTTATTGCGGGCATTTTCTTTTAGACATCTTTTAACATATGTAGATAAGCAAGAGGAAAGTTTGCAACGAAATACTCTTGTTAAACAATCCACCATTTTTCCACTATTATTCTACTAGTATTTTTTCTTAAAAGTTGTGACCCTCTTTTTGTGATACTTTGTATGTATACCAATGTGAATAGTACCTGGTACGAAATTTATGCATACATACAATAGGTATGAAATTTAGTACTAGCCACCTCCACATTATTCATGAACAATTTTATCGATAGATAGAAGGAGGGCCTCCAGAATGATGTTTGCCTCAGACCCCTTGGTAGCCTGAGTCGGGCCCTGTTTCTTTATACTCATTCCTTATACTAGTGGGCCCTGACTGAGCTCCATATATAACAGGAGATGTGGCTTCCTATTTTCCAACATGATTTGAAGTGGTCAGCACCGAATGCTACAATGACGATAATTTCAGTTTGCATTCATAAAGAAACATGTTGTTTACCGCATTGCTCTACACGGTTAGAGAAGCATTAATTGAATAGAAAAACATAGCTCAATTAGAGAAGTATAAATTATAATCAGTGATTCCTTAAAATCTGCACACTTCGCAGATGTAAACAATGAAACTTTCAATTCTGATGTTAGGATAAAATTACAGAATTTCTTAGTTTTATTTCATTCCATATGTATTTTAATAGATCGGTTTCAACCACGTGATCACCAGCCCACCAAGTTTCATCGAACCAATCATAATCAACTATTTGTAGCCTGTATTATGAGCCAATCAATCATAATCGGCCAAATTTGGGGGGCAAACAAAAAACACGTCTGGTTGCTAAGGTCGTTGCTAAGGTGTGACGCCAGTTGAAACTGATCTATATATAATTCTCGATAATATAGACTGAACTCATGGTTTTTCATAAAGGAAGTATAAATTTATTTCTGAAAAAAAAAATCAAGATATTGCTTATATCACTGGTAATCACAATATTTTTGCCAAATATATTTATGTATTAATCAAACGTTTTTAGTTATTAAGGTTGGCTAAACCTGAAATAAAACTTCCCTAAAGAAAATAAGTTGAAACTGGTGTGAATCAATAAGAACTAAAAGATCTTCTTAAAACACCAAAAGTTTAAATGTTTTTGATGGTATTTTAAGAAGATCTTTTTGTTCTCAAAACTTCCCTACTTTATCATTTTGATGTGAATTACTAATAGGGTACATTTATGAGGAATTTTTCCTCTAATAATTCAAAGAAAATGTATCTCATCCTTATTATGCATATTTCATTATACATGAACAATTATTTACTTCACCTTTATTTTTAATCATCTTTAAAATATGTTACTTTTTATCATTTTAGCTTATTACTAATTTAATATTTTACTATATTCAAAGCATTATAATTTTGATTGCATTCTTGCATTCAAATTACTGTTTAAAAAATGTAAACAAAGGAATGACCAGAAATCCGCACAATCTCTGGTTCCAAGCTGTGTGGATTTCAAGGAAACTATTGGTAATGGTAAATGAGAACACTAAAACACTAATCTCTATCATTGATAATGCAGACTACTTTATCCCCTCTTCCTTGCATGCTTCTGACCACCGACTCGGATCTCCTGTTATATATCGAGCTCAGTGGCATCCCTTGAGTTCATTTCCTGCAGAACTGAAAGTTAAACACTTAATTAAATATTATATAGAAGTGTAGACAGATATATATTTTGTGAGATCTATTTTTTAAAGAATTTCCTATCGTTTTCAAGGTCTGTATCATTCGTTAAAGACAAAGCAATATAATACAAATAACGATACAATAAAAATAGACATGACTTCTTTACATATTTTTTCTAGTATAAAAACCAATACAGAGTAAAATATTGTATGTCTAGTCTGTCATCTCACTTTCATAAACTTCCTTATTTCCAAAAGTAGAATCCACCACACAACCAAATTATTAACATTGTTTAAATTAATAAATGCGCATTGATGATTACGATAAGTAATTCATGATAATTTATGGACATATCGCTCACTCGTAAAAAAAATGACGCAACTCCAAAAAATTCTTTTTTGTGTTACTGCACTAATAAATTTGAGTCAGTGCATCTTGCTACAGGGAAAATTTCATAAGTGTGGCTATTTGAAGGACGGTTGAACAATATTGTGTGCCACTTTGCCACTAAAGACGGAGGCCAGATGTCGGAAGGGGTGAATAAATCTACTCAGTCCTTCTTATCTCTTCTACGTCTTGATTCATAAATGTTTAACAGCTCGCTGTACGCAAAGATAAGTGCTATAATTTTGTGTTTCAGTAAAAGAAAGCCAATCTACTTTTGCCTTTCCTTTGAAGTGTAATATTTTTGGACTTGTGTCACTTTTCTTGTGGGAGAGTGGGTTATGTCTTCAATAATGCAAGTGCAGCTCTCGAGCTTACTTCTGTAGGAGGTTTTGGCTACTTAAGAAATTTCCGTAAATACCACCATGCAAATACCAATAATGATTTTCTATCTTTACCATTAACTTGCAAAAAAATCGTTTTTTTTAAATCGTTAAAGGAATCTTGCACATCTTTCATTATATTTGTTTGATATTTCATCACCATGTTTGTATAACTGGCATGTGTCATCTTGAAATTGGCCAAAAATACGAATTTGAGCAATATTTTCAACAACAACAAAAATGTTTTACTTTCTATATGAATAATAACAATAACTGTAAAACATACTACATTTTCAAAACATGTTTTAATTAATTTGAAGCACTTTTGACAAGGTAATAACTTTTACTTTTGTAGGGCTGTGCATATATAACGTTATTACTTTAGGGGGTGGGGTCGGGGGTCTGGCACTTGATATCGTAAGATATCCCTATGGTGAGGGGGGCGTCTTTTGATATTATTATCATTTTATCATCCAAACAAACACTTCTTTATACTAATTTCAAATGCTAAAATGTGTAAATTAAAACCGGTAAAAATACGTTTATTTCGACTGTTGACATGTTTCGACTCCCCCCGAGTCATTTTCAAAACAAATAAATAAAACTATTCCAGATTTGCATGGTCTATGAAACGTCATTATTCAGTTTACCACATATTCTTTCATACTATGCATGTTATTTTTTATTTCACTTGCTACATATAAACATTTCTTTTAATATGTTAACTTTTTGAGAACTTTAGAACAGTCTACTACCTTTTTTTATTCTGATATATATTTATGAAAATAATTAAAGCCATTAAATGTTTATCATTTCATTCCAAAATATGGAGCACCCCAATGTTGGGCATCTGGTCTTCTGCCATATGCACATATAATTCACTGTTGGAAAAACCAGGAGCAAAATATTTATGAAATGATAGTTGTGTGTACTAGTACAGAAAGAGAAATAATGTCCTGCACTGTTTGCATTTATCCTCTCCGGACAGACGGGCAAGTGAAAGAAGAACAACTTGTGAATGCATTATGCAACAATAAGATATTCTGAAATACTTTTAAATAGTAAATATTTCCTTCAATTTCAGAAACAGGATACATCACTGGATGCCAAATCTTGACTGTTTTTTTTTTGTGTGTGTGGGAGCGGGGATTGGCATCAGACTTTTCACTTGAACTTTTATAGCAATTCTATGGCAAGTACTATGAAAATGTTAATGTCATGCAGAAGGATAATACCATCATTTAACATGCCAGTGCGTTGCCATTGGATGGCTTCACGTAACCTTATCAAAGTGCACAATTGAGACCACTTTTCTTAACGTCTTGCCATTTCAATTGCTCGGACATTTCTAGGAATTTACGAGTAGATATGGTGATTATGTGGAACTATGATCGACATGTATGCCTCTTAATTTTCTTTTTCATTTTCGATCTATTGTTAATAAATATTTTTTTATTAGGTGCGTTCGTAATTATATAAATACGTAGCACCTATAGTCGTCGTTCAGTCCGTCTGTCTGTCCGTCCGTCCGCATATAATAGGGCAAAAACTACCCAACCGAATGGTCTGAAATTTTAAATATATGATTGTTGTAAAATTTTGTCGATCCATTTCAAATTTTATGAAAATCGGATGTATAGTTAAATTACAGGGACAGTCAAAAGTTTTTCTTTACATTACGGCCAATGGGAAAAATTATTGCACGTGCATTTTAATGATGTTAAAGCTTTCCGAATGGTCTCAAATTTTAAACATATAATTATTGCGACATTTTGTCGAGCCATTTCAAATTTTATGAAAATCGGATGTATAGTTTAATTACAGGGACAGTCAAAAGTTTTTCTTTACATTAAAGCCAATGGGAAAAATTATTGCAAGTGCATTTTAATGATGTTACAGCTTTCCGAATGGGCTGAAATTTTAAATATATAATTGCTGCAAAATTTTGTCGAGCCATTTCAAATTTCATGAAAATCGGATGTATAGCTTAATGACAGGGACAGTCAAAAGTTTTCCGTTACATTAAGGGGAATGGGAAAAAATTATTGCAAGTGCATTTTAATGATGTTACAGGCTATGCACTTATGAATTGCAAATAAATACACATTCAGTACAATATGGGGTGCAAAAAATAATTATAAAACTAGTTATAGTACGAACGCACCTCATTTGCCACGTTTGACGAGCAATTTCCAACTTGTTATCTTTGTAACCATTTTTTAGATCCATCCTCGCATAAGTGCCAACCTCCTATTAGTCTTCCATAATATATAAGTTATTTGACCCTGGTTTAATATGTTTCAAACCAGAATTTTTTTTAACGAAATGAAATTAAATCAGTTCCACCAAGAAATCTGGAATTAAATAAATAAAGATTTATTAGATAAATTTTCGGATACGAAACGTGACTGGCCTTGGTCAAATTAATCCACATATTACGGAAGATTAGTGGAAAGTTGGCAGCTATGTCCTCATATAATCATATAAATTATTTCTGTTTTCAACATTCTTTTTTCTATGCACATACAAAACGCACGATGCTGAAAAAATAACATTTGAAAGGCTTTTGAAATGATTTCCGATTTTGTACTCGCATTCCCTTAAAACGCATTGTTTGATTAAAAACTGGAGTTAATAGAAAATCCTTATAAATAAAACTGTCGGCGAAGAAAACAATGTCTTCTGGAACAGCCAATTACTCCGATTGACTCAAATGAGGCCATAAATTTTGTAATCAACCAAAGTCATGAAAATGTCTTAGTTACCTTTAAATTTCGTATATGGATTATAACTGAGAAAACTACACGTGTTCCTTTTTTTCCATTTATGCGCGAAAATTCATATTAAATTCAAAATTTAGAAAAATTAATATTTTCTATATATTATATACGAGGGCGTGAGTTTCAAAACTCGCCCTATCCAAAGTTTAAAAAATCGAATTTTTTCTATCGATTTATTCTATTGGTGAACTTGCATATAAAAGCTACTACAATCCGCCAAAACACTAGTTTTATCGTGTATTTCTGGCATTGCAAAATCTTGATTTACAGTGAAAACCAATGGACGCAGACAGAGGTTTTTTACGACTTTCCAAAATATAATTTTTTGGCGAGTTTTGAAACTCATGTCCTCATATATAAAAACAGAAAAATTAATATTTTTCATACATTTTTTTTAAAGCTGTTGCTAAATTTTACAGACACGTGAAAAAGAAATAAAATGTTTCCGTAAATTTTGAGTTAATTAATATATGGCTTTTAAATGTAAGTGACATATTTTTTTATAAAATGTGTCACACTTCTTAAATATTTAAACGTATCGTGAATTTAATAAAAATGAATTAATAAACCTAAAATTAATAAAACTAAATAATGTTATTGTGATGGCGTTAAATTGACGTCCTCTTCACTCATTTATCCTTTCACGAGAACCAAATATATAGAAGCGCTTCTAAAAAAAATCCGTAGCAAAAACCTCAAAACCTTGATTCATTTTTAAACATAAAACAAACATACTTGCAGACATGATTGTTAAAATGATTCGCAATTAATCCTTTCAGGAGCGGTGGTCACACAGCGTGACCACCTAATTTTATTTCCAAAACTGACAAACAGCACCAAGAATATTTTAATAAAATTTTACTTTTATAATGAAAGTTTAGAAAAGCATTTTTTTATTATTTTTTAAGAAATTCGTTTGTCGATTCTGGTGCCAGCCAATTATTTCATCATTTTACGAACAAAATTTTCCTGCCCTTGAAAGGGTTAAGCAGTTCTTCATTTTCTGATAAATGAATTAAATTTAGTTAATTATAATATTTTTTTCCTATGAAGTCGCACCACAAAACACCAAATTTTACAGTATTTTCCAAATATTCCTAACCCCAGTGCATCCGAGAAAAATGGGGCCACGCAATGTTTAAGTGTAATTTTTATTATTAATATTTCTTAAACTTAAAAAATACAGAAACATGATGATTTAGAACATTCTTTTTATTGTAATTTAAGCAACAAATTAAATTACTTTTTCTAAAATGTATAAGATTGAGACATTTTAGGATTGCTAGCAGCCGTCATCTTCATAGAATAGACTCAGAAAGCAGACGTTGTCCGATCAAAAAGTGCAATTTTATCTTTCCTTAGAGCCAGGAGGTACAAGCGGGGCACAAGAGTCATGAGTGTAAAAGAGAGCAAGATTTGATTAGTCTCAGTAGAAAAATGAAATAACGGTATTTGGTTAAAAGCACATATAACTGCACATGGCAAAGTAAAATTGTATTCGTCGATACTCTACGGTTTTAAACAGGGACAGTTTTACCTTTAAATGACTACATTAGGGCACCAAAACAACACTTGATTAATGAATTGAATGCTATTATAAAGACTAATAAAGGTAATCCTAAATAGAAAATGCAAATAGCAGAGTATATCCTAACACTGGCATGTGTAAACGTAAAGGCTGAATCCTAGTTCTAAAATGCTTGTAACTATTGAATATAAATTTTATGAAAAATAGATATGAACAAATTGCTGCACTGTTTCAAGCTATAAGAAAAGTGTGAAGTGTAGTAAAAAATTAATACAAAATTTAAAGCAAACTACTTTTATTAACATAAAATAAAATAAAAAGAACTATAAAGTTAAAACAAAAAGGAATTGATGTATGAACATGACATGACTTATGTATAAGTTTTCCAGAAAGACTTCGCCTGATACATAATATATCGAGCTCTCAAAACTTCATATCAAGATACTAGTAAACAGCTTTGCTTTATAGTATATACAATAACATAGTGTATAACATAGTATATATAATATATATACACAGTATTGCTTTATAACATAAACAGAAAAAAAAATAAACTGGGTCATCAAAGATAATTAAAAAAAACTTTATAATAAAATTACTTTTATATTATTTATACGGGGAACTTTCCGAAACTAAGTTTTATCAATTTCTTCACACGGAAACTTTATTGCCAAAAAAGCCACCATGGTATCATGAACTATACACCTTGCACTATTTTGCGACATAGTAGTCACCGACATTGCGCCATTTTTCAAAGCGTGTTTTGGAAGTGACTCCCCGAGAGTTCGTCTTTCAATGCAGGGAACAGGTGAAAGTCCGATGGAGCAAGATCGGGGCTGTAGGTCGGGTGATCTAATCCGAAGCGACGAATCTGATCTTGTATGGGCTTTGCTGTGTACCCATCGGACTTTTACCTGTTTCCTGCATTGAGAGCCGCACTCTCAGGACGTCAATTCCAAAACTGACTTGCTGAGGTGGAGAAGACTGTGCGACAATTCCTCGCATCGCAGAGCATCGAGTTTTACCAGAGTGGTTTCTTCAAACTGATTGAACGCTACCACAAATATCTCAGTGTCGGTGAACACTATGTCGAAAAATAGTGCAAGGCGATGATGCCACGGTGTATTTTTTGGCAATAAAGTTTTCTTGTGAAAAAATGGTGAAACTTAGTTTTGGAACGCTCCTCTCATTAAAACATATAAACTATTTATTAACTTCATTAACCTTCAAATAAGTTTCAAAAAGATATTTCATTAACTTTAAATTTTTAAGATTGAAATGCAATTACTTTGAACATTAACTTAATTTACTTGATAAACCAATAAAGTAATTTATCTTAAAACAAGCACTGCAAGAAGCTACATATAGAAACCAAGAAACATAAACCAAAATGTAAATAAATCCAATTAATGTATATTCATCAATCTTATTAATATTTTAACCCAAATTAAATGCTTTACTCATCTCAAGATTTACTAAATTTTCTTCTTGAGAAAAGCAATCCACATTATCCCATTTACTATCATCAACACAATTACCGGCTACTTCAAAACGGTTATTTATATTAAAAGCCTTTTAACATTGAAGTTCCGTAACACAGAGATAACGCAAGCAATTGCAAGAGGAGAAAAAGCATGTCACCGATTAAATCGGAACAATTAGTAGTATTAAGTATATCTGGAAAAAGAGCTATCACAACAAAAAAGGAAAAAGACAAATTTAAATAAAATCTATAACAATATGCATAATAATCACTTATAAACAGATTAAGTTAAATAATGCTATAAAAAGTGATACCATATCTTTATAAAAACTGGCGAACGTTTCATCGCACAAACGGCGATATTTTCAAAATCATTCATGATATATTTTCACATAATTTAAAAACAATAATATAGTAAACAATGTCACGAGACATGATACATAATGAAAAACATGGCAAACATAAAATAAAATAAAATTGGCTATTTGCGAGCGTGGATTAATTTTCACATAATTTAAAAACAATAACATGGTCACGAGATAGCGCGTAATTTGCAGGCCGTATGCATGGAAATGAATGCCGCGATTGATAGAAATCATTTCAGCTGGATGTTAAAGAAATACAGCGATATGAACAGGAGAAAAAGGAAAGGAGAGCTTGGAGTATACAATGAAATTACTGTTTAAATAACTGTAAGTAAAAATATTTTTTTCCTTCTTTTTCTTTAAAGTTGAAAGTATAAGATAATTACTATAAACAATGCAATGGCTGTGATAATTGAAAGGATATAATGTGAAGTTAAACTAGACAATAATAAAGATAGAAATATAAGGAAAGGGTAGCTGACGTTACAGTGGATCGGCAAGAAATACCTGTCTGTTCTTTATGACTCCTACCGTACACATGAGCTCGGTAAATTCTATTGGTCTACTCTTAACAGGCCTAGGATATGATTGGCCTAGGTCGCCAAGATGATTCTTGCAATGATCGCTATGATAAAATGTAGTGGTAGACTGGTTGACGGAAGTATTTGTTTGTAAACAACCCGTTTCCTTATAATAAGTCAGAGTTCAAAAATATAATTATCATAGAGTGATGAGATACTAGGATAAAGACACTGAATATTTCAATTAAATTCATTCATGCAGAGGCGTCGCTATGGGGGGGGGGGGGTGGAGCCTCCCTCCAATGCATGTAAACATGGGAAATTTGAGCTTAGAGTTGGGAAATTCTCGATTTTTAAAACATTTTCTTTTTAAAAAATAATAATAAAAAAAATACGAAATTTTTATTGCTTCAGTGATTACGCTTCTGAGTGCTGTAACAGTAAGCAAGCTAAATAAATAAAAGAAATCAGCCACACCTAATCTATCATTGTGTTTTTCAGTTCTACAAAAATATATACACATACGAAAGCTGAATTTCTCTACTTCTTTCCATCAACAGCTGACAATAATCCACCTTCTTTATTTCTCCCAAAACTTTGTTCCTTTTCAAAATTTCCCTGTACCTCCAATTCTTTTCCCAAAAGAGAATCCAGCTATTTTAATCTAAAGGGATTGCAGCTTCTTTTGAAGCTTAGAGGTCAGTTGTAGAACAACAGAAAGGAATGTAGTTACCTGGTTTGAAACACAGCTGAACAAGACGATTTATGAGTTTTAACTAATTGCACTAATTTTTTTAACTAATTTTAAGATTTTCAGGCAATGTTTTACACATTCTCATGTTTTTTGCAGAAAAATTGGTTAATGCTTCGCTTTGCTGTAAAGAAAAAAGCGATAGTATGTGAAGAAATGTTAATACAAGAAGTCGTAGTTTCTGATAAATTTGTCATATTTTACTTTTGTTTGTGTGCGGAAATATATACCAGTCTTGTTCGTTTATATTTAACGGTGTTTATGAAATTTGAAACCAGTAGCCCAGTGTTGTGTCTTTAAAGCTATATTACAAAAAAATTATAAATCTTAAAGATCCAAAGTGTTGTGTCTTTAAAGCTGTATTACAAAAAGATTATAAATCTTAAAGATCTCAGAGGGACGTGAAAGAGCCCTTCATAATGAGGGAAGAGTTTTCGTGGAAGAATTTGGAGCATCTAAAAATCCATTCAAGAGTGATAAAGGAAAAAAATGGACGATGTAAATTTGGAACAGAAATATGCGCGTAAAAGAAGTCCATCAACTGAAAAAAATATCGACATCCACTGTGACACTGACACGTTGTACTTGAATAAAATTTTGAAGAAATAAAATATTTTCCTATAAAAAAGTTCACAGGTACTGAAAAATATTTGGATGTGACTGAGGAAGATCACTTCGGAAAGCACCGTAGGAAAAGGTTTACACCAAAATGAATAGATAAAAACAATAGTACAGCAATGGAAATTGATCAGAAATGTTTTACATGAAATAATTTATAGAATTTTTTGACAATTTAATAATGGGCTTATATGAAAATGTTCCCTATATATATATCAGGAAAATATTGCACCAACACATTTCATATTTAAATTACAATTTTGCAAGGTAGATTTGAGTGTCACTAATTTAGAAAAGTTATTCAATCTTTCCTCCTGGATTTGAGAAACAGGCAGTACATGGCTTGCAGTGTCAAATGAAAATAATATTTGACATATGTTTAAACCAAATAGCCCGTGAGGAGGCAGTACAGACAATCACCTCATCGAGTTCAAGGCTGAAATTTCAGAATTTGTTAAAAGTTCGATTTGCATATTAAAACGTACATATCGTATTACTTTTGTTACTTTGTACTTTTGTTACATATCGTATACTAGAAAGGTTTCTCGTAGGTATGGAGAAGCATGTGGTTAGTTAAATGATGTTTCTGAGAAAACCCTTTGTTACACACTTTACAAGAGAAAGGTTTCTCATTGGTATGGCTAAGCATGTGAGTATTTAAATGAGGTTTCTGAGAAAAACCTTTGTTACACACCGAACAAATAAAAGGTTTCGCTTTAGTATGTACACGCAGGTGGACATTTAAACTAGATTTCTGAGAAAAACCTTTGTTACATACCTCGCAAGAGAAAGGTTTCTCTTTTGTATGAATAAGCAGGTGGGCTTTGAAACTAGATGTCTGAGAAAATCCTTTCTTACACACTTCACAACAGAAAGGTTTCTCTTTGGTATGTATACGTAGATGGGCATTTAAATTAGATTTATAAGAAAATCTTCTGTTGCATACCTGACAAGCAAATGGTTTCTCTTTAGTATGAACAAGCAAGTGGGTAACTAAAGTAGATGTATGAGAAAACCGTTTGTTACACACTCCACAAGAAAAAGGTTTCTCTTTAGTGTGGATACGCTGGTGGACTTTTAAGTAAGATTTGCTAGAAAATCTTCCATTACACACCTCACAAGAGAAAGATTTCTCTTTAGTATGTACTTGCAGGTGGTCCTTTAAAGCAGATTTATCAGAAAAGCTTCTGCTGCACACGTCACAAGCAAACAATTGCTCTTTGGGACGGATCCGCAGATCATTACTCAAATTAATATCTTGAGAAAATCCTTCGGTACCCATCTCTCAAGTGAAGAAAGGTTTCTGATTAGCATAGACACGATACTGCACGTATATAAATTATGCTTTCAAAATAATTTTTTGTTAAACGCACCACAAGAAAAGGCTTCTGTTTAGTGTAACACAAATAGGCATTTAAAATAACATTTTTGAGAAAACTTTTATTACAAATCTCAAAAGTAAAAAGGTGATGAAAGCAGACTCTATTTAAAGAAAATTAGCGAGAAAGTTTCTTTTTGCAAATCTTATAGGTGATACGTTTTACCTTATCACCAATGTGATGGGGCAGATTAAAAATAAATTTCTGTACAGATGCTTTATTGCAAAATTCCCCAATTAGCTTTTTGATTCAAAGTCAAATTAAATTGTTAAAAATATCCTTTATTTTGTATCTGATACGTAGAAGAGCTTTATAGCCAATATAGATTTGAGTTACTTTCTTTTTTATATGCAGGGAGAAGTTTTTGTTAAAGTGATGTATAGACGATTATTTAAGTCTAAATCCATAAGAACAGTAATTATATTTCGTAGGTTTTTTTAAAATATGCGCAGATATGCACTTAATTTACATTTCTTTTTAATATACACACAGTCACATTTAATAGAATGAGCAATTTACCGTAATGAATGTATAATATACATTAAAATAACGATTTACCAACAGAACTTTTTCTTTAGAGGATATTGAAGTTATCAAATAGTTTGCAATATCATATCAACAATGATGTAGTATCATAAAATTATTTATTTAATTTTGCTGCTTTAAGGAAGGATCTTTCACTTACGAGAAAACATGGTGAAAATAAGCATATCATACATTCAACTTTTCTCAGTAGTATTTTTTTTATTTCAACAACTTGATACCTTTAATAAATGGTTGTCTAAATTCTATCCTGTAGTAAATAGACCCTCACCAACATGATAGCTCCTATTAAAACTAAATTCTTGTGCAGATGTTTTATTGTAAAAATTATCAAATAAAGTTCTTCGTTTCAAGTTAAATTACACTCTTAAAGATATCCTGTACTTCATATCTCACACATAGAAGATATTTTTAACCAACATATATACAACCTACTTTTTTTACTATAAAATGAGATATCTTTATTAAAGTGATGTATGGAAGGTTTCTAAATTTTAAATCCAGAAATGAACAGTAATTGATTTACAAATGTAGTTCTTTTAAAGATACACAAATATATACATATGCACTTTTTTTTTACAGAAATATAGTCACATTTAATTTATTGAATATATATTATATATTTTAATAGAGATTTTGTATATAGAAAATCGAAATTAACAAATAAAGTTTGAAATATCAATCATATTATCATAAAATAATTTAAATATTTAATTAGTGCTTTAAGAAGAGATCTTTCACTACTAGCTCAGAAACTTAAAAATACTTTTATGGAAAAATTCACTGAATACGAAAAATATAGTCCTTGGGCATTATTTATTTTCATAAATCCTTTCATTGTATGTATTCAGAATAGACTTCACAAACATCTGCACCTGAAATATAAATAAAAATGTATATGTATCATATAATTGTTTAAGAATTTTCAATGTTAAGAAATTCTATTACAATGTCATTAATAAAATAAGAAATTTATTAAATATGTAATAAATATTTGGTATATTTTACTTATTTTGTACAGTGATCAAAACTACAATTACAAGCAAAGTATTGTTATAAAGCTGCTAGAAGAGCGGTCAAGTATGTTCAAACCTTTATTTTTTTAGTTATTTTACTAGTTTTGATAAAAGAAATTAGGAATGTGTAACGTGAATGAGTATTAATAATCGGGTCAGGTTACTGGATTTTTTAATGATAAAATAAAACTAGGTGGATATTAGATTACTTGGAATCACTCAGTCATTTTTATTTAACCAAATTTTGAACTATTGAAATGCTGAAATATTTAAGAATAATTTTTATTAGATAAAGGTATCATCATGTTAAAAATCAAATGTACAATTATTTGCTGATTTATGTAAAATTAGATTTGTTGAGATTTTGATCTCTGTTCAAGATTCACCAGTCTCTTAAATAGTGTTTTGAAAGCTTGAAAATGTGATAATTTTATAGGACTTCAGAATATCATTTTTAATTACCATTAAACCTCTTTTTCAAAAGGTTGAATATATTAGAAAATTTCTATGTTAGTGATTTTAGGTAAGAAAGCTTCAAATGTGGTAATTTTAAAAGACTTAACGAGTTTTCTTTTACAATCATTAAAAATTAAAAAAAAATTCAATTAAAATATAAATTAACAAAAATAATTTATTTTTTTAAAGAAATAAGAATAGTTTAGTCAAATATTGCAATCACCTATATTCGCTGTGCTTAAATAAACATTTTGGTCAAAAGCACCAGTTTTTCTGTTTTTTCTAATACTGCTTAATTTCTCAATTCAGGTTGTAGAAGTTCAAATGAGCACATGTTTTCACCATGCAGACCCTTTTGCTCTCAAAAGTTGACAACTACATGATTTTTAAATTTGTTACTTTTGTAATTTGACTCTCTCACTATACAAACAAGGTTATTTCACATAGAACAGTAGCTTTTTAAAAGAAAACCCTGGAAAAGTCAAAAATTTATTTTTATTTTGATTATAAGTATCATCAATGAATTTCAGTACCTTAACTTGAGGTAACTTGAATTCAAATGAAAACTGTTTTAAATCAGTCCTAGATAGGATGCATTCTCACATAATTTTGACTTTTGAGTCCATAAATAATAATTTTTATTTTAGTACATATTCTTGTGCTTTTCTTATTTCTTATACTGGAAAACATCCCATTGCATGACTGTAACAACATTACCGAGATAAATAAGTTTTGGACGATGTCCAAATATACCATGAAATTCCTTACCGTCCTGTGCCCCTGATGTTAATTTTTAAGTTTAGAGCTGTCTGTATAAAATTGTTTCAATAAAAGTACTTCGATGTCATTTTTTCCCGAAACTGAGACTATTGTTTTATATAAATATGTAGCAAAAAATTAACCTGCACACATTTTTACGGTTGTTATTAATTTTTTAACTGTATGCCTGGATTTTAGATTCCTTACCGTCCCTCTTGCTAAAATTATACAGGGTGTCCACAATTAAATGACCCTACTTTAAAGTTGTCTACAGACAAAAGTATTGTTCATAAAGTTGGGAAATTTTGGGAAAGGCATAATAAAGGTATGGGAATTTGTTTAAGCTAAAAAAATATAAATAAAAATATTTCAAAATTTCCCCACCAGAGGCCGATTTTTAATAAATTACATATTTTGCATTAAGATAGTTTAGAAATTTTATTTACAGGATGTTCATAATTAATCGACCCTATTTTAATGTTCTCTACTATTATTCAGAATGTTGTGAAATTTTTTGGAGGACATAATAAAAGTATGGGAATATGTTTGAGCAAAAATTAAAAAAAATGGAGGTCGTTTTTTAACGAATTACACATTTAACATACATTTACGATAGTTAACAAATTTTGTTATAACCAAACATGTTCTGCATGACTTTCATCATTTTCAGATACCATCTGGAATCGCATGTTCAGGGAAAAGCGAGGAAAATGTCGTGAAATGCTGTCTTTAGAGTAAAATTAAGTTAACCTTTTGAATCCCATAATAGCCGAAATCATCCGAGAGCTCACAATCCCGTAATAGCCGTCTCTAGCTGAAAGGATTTTCATTCCCCTCAATAGGGTTTGTTCGCTGTCAAAGGGGTGGTCCCTCTCAATAATGAATGGGATACGGTGTGGGCATTACAGCAAGATAAAAAAAAGCATTTCTTCAGCTTTACTTGAAAACTGTCATTTGTACGTCTTTTTCGGAGTAGAAATAATTTAAATTTGCGAATTTCAAAGTTTTTGTTTAGAATTCAGATATTTCAATTATTCATAAGAGGAGCCTCTTCTACAATCATCACATGACAATAAAAGAAAGGGGTAATAAAGTGAAATAATAATTCAGACGAACAGCAAGAAACAAACTTTGCTGCTATTATTTTTAAATATTAGTATTTTAATATTTAAAATTTAAGTATTTTAAATTTTAGCATTTTAAATTTAATAAAATTTCTTTTGCACTGAAGAAGAGGCTTTTATTATGAACTCTTGAAACAGTTATGTGCTAAAATAAGATTAGAAATTTATTGTTTTCTTTTTCAATTAATTTTACTTATGTTTTCATCTCAATACAATGGATTTTGTATGCATAGCTGTGTTTTGCGAAAGTGTGTGCTCTGTAATCCCCCATCCCCCTTCTTTCTATGAGCCAGTGTTTTTGAATAACATTTTTACACACAAATTTTTTAATTACTATTTTTACGTGCAAATTTCGAATTATTTTTACACTACGAAGTATCTGGTTTTGTTATTCTTCAAACCTTATCATATTTATACGATAACAAACTGACAGAACTATATCGAAATTGAAATACTTTTCTATGATTTTCTAAAAGCTTGAATAAAAAATTGAATAAACTAATAAGATTAAAAAAATAATTCAATTAATTTCCTGCCTGCAACGGTCAAAAAAAAAAAAAAAAAAAAAAAAAAAAATGCAGTCCAGGCACATCCAAGGTCCTGATCTACAGAAAAAAAGTAAATATGACTCTAGTCCGTACCGAAGGAAAGAGCTGATAGAAAAAACAAAAGGAAAGAAATCTAATGAAAGAAATTTGGCCCGGACTTCTGGAGACTTCTAATTTAATCTTCTATATATTTTGTTATTATTATAAATGACAGATGTTTTTTACCCTAAAAAATATAATATAAACACAAAAGCAAATATACAATAGCTACTTCTTAGTTACCCATGATTCCAAAAAGCGTTCTTCATCTTTAAACATCTCAAAAAATAATGTATTTTCGATATTTATGAAGACAATTTTTTTTCTACTGATTTTCGTAAAGTTTACGAGTAGTTTTCCAGTGTATTAATATTTTTTTAAATGGGATTTCGATTTTAGGTACATTTTGTATGAAATACTACCTATTGGCGTCGTTCCTATGATGGAATTTCTGAAAACTTTTTGCAGATCTACACCGATCATGACCCCTAGAGCCCAAAACCACCCCTAGTAAAAAACTTTAT
This sequence comes from Maratus speciosus, assembly GCA_963932465.1. Classification (NCBI taxonomy): domain Eukaryota; kingdom Metazoa; phylum Arthropoda; class Arachnida; order Araneae; family Salticidae; genus Maratus; species Maratus speciosus. The sequence goes on along the minus strand of OZ010799.1, from coordinate 445,628,026 downwards.
ATCTATCTATCTATCTATGTATCTATATATATCACTTTCTTCTGGACACGATAACTTCCACAATTCTGCACCAATCTCTTCCGAACTGATACATAAAATCAAGGGGCATAAAATCTAGGTCAAGTTCGTTAATGGGCAAAATCGGACCAAGGGGATGGAAACAGGGAGGGGTTTTGTGAAAACCGAAAAACCCCATAACTTCTTAAATTTTGTACATATCGAATCAGTTTAAAGTTTTTATTACTTCTAAATATAGGGCCAAAAATTTATGTATCACAGATTTTTGATAAAGTTAAAATGGGCTCAAGGGGCGCAAAAATAGGGTTTTTGGGAGAAAAAAATTAATAACTTCGTCAATTCGCAAGATATCAAATCCAATTAATTTTATCATGAATCTCCTTAACATTATCTACAACTTTTATATTCACATGTTTTTGATAGGACCAATTCGTACCGCAAAAAAATTAAAAACAAAAAGGGCATTTGAAGAAGAAAAAAATCCATAACTCCGTCAATTCAAAATATATAAAATCCCCATGAATTTATCATATATCTTCTTAATATTATCTACAACATCTATATAGACAAGTTTTGGATAGGACCAATTCTTACAGCAAAAACAAATTAAAAATACATAGCGGTTGAAGAAAAAAAATCATCGTAAGGGTGTATTCAAATCCAAACTGCTTATTTTCTGACTCATTTTACAATCCATTTTTACTGTCAAAGGCTTCCAATTGGTAGCTTTTCTTACTCAGAAACTATATAATGTATTGTAATGGTCAATTTTTTGATAGAGGCAGAATATATTTTAAAACATGCTGTCAAAGTGGGCCTTTTGAACCGAATTTCCCGAAGAGGATTGTGTTGGAAAAATCATCGTATTAAGGGAGTATTCAAATCCAAACTGCTTATTTTCTGACTCATTTTTAAATTCATTTTTGCTCTCAAACGCATCCAATTGTTAGATTCGCTTATTCAGAAACTATATAATGTACCGTAATGATCGATTTTTTGACAGAGGCAGAATATATTTCAAAAAATGATGTCAAACTGGGCATATTGAACGGAATTTCCCGAAGCGATTGTGTTAGAAACGAAAAAATATTGTCTTACAGAGAAAATAATTGTTTCTATATCAAGTTTTAATTAATTGAACGAAAATTAAAAACACAGGTCGCTTATAAATCTCTTCAAAAATCACGTCAACAAGTTTCATGTTTCTCCTATTAAAAATGAATCTGGAGTTATGCCAGAAAATTTCGAGTTGTGCATGGAAAACTATTTTTTTTAAATACCGCCCTAACATGATTGTGATAAAACCAGTTATTATATAAAAATGGAATAAAAACTCGTCAAAAGCGGTCAGATAAAATTGTGGTAAAAGTGGATAAAAAGTGGGTTTATCTCTAATCATGATTTGGTTTTTGTTTGTAAAATTAGTATACTTAACTTCGAAATCTGCCCCCGCCTGTAGGCCGGGCCGGCAGGGATTTTTTAGAATGCTATCCATTCTAAGTAAACATTTTCAACTTCGTGACTGAATTTATACATTATTTTTAATTTTAGATTATGTAAACTCTTTAGTTAAAATACTTATAAGTTACGATAATTTTCATATATAGTAGTATATTTTCAAAATATAATTATTTGAACTAAAAGATTTTTCGGGTAATTATGATTTAAAATTCAAAATACAGTTCGAAAATACTCTTTTTAACATCATAATTAGCATAATTTAAATTAAAATTTGCATAGAAATGACGTAATTCTATAAACATAAAAAGTATATTTGTCAGGAATTTCCAGGGGATGAACAAAGCATGCAATAAACAAAGAGTAATCTTTGAAAATTTTCATTCTTTGTGTTTCTTTTCTTAACTCCCCTATGTGCTAATGAAGCAGGATGATAAACAGAGGGATGTACTACCTGTCGAAATTTGACAACAGGGAGAAAGCAGTGGGTTGTTTCTTTCAATACTAGCCTGGTAAAGAAGGGTGGAGAAAAAGAGGAGAATTTTCGGCTATTTATCAGGGATCCTAAGGTCATTCTGTTTTGGGGGGCTTGGGATCTAAAGAGTTAATAAATAAAATTTCTAAACTATCGTTATGCTAAATGTGCAATTTAATAAAAAAAACGCCCTCTGGTGGCAAAAATTCGAACTACTTTTATTTACATTTGTTTTAGCTTGAACAAATTCCCAACCTTTTATTATGTCTTTCACAAAATTTCACAGCTTTATGAGCAATAGTTTTGTCTGTTAATAACTTTAAAGTAGGGTCGTTTATGGACACCCTGTACATAAAATTACTTCAGATGCAACCACAGATTTTTTTTCAAACTTTTTTTCTCATGCAGAAGTATGCTAGAGAAAGAATGGCTAAAATTCTTTGACAGGAAACTTACTGCAGAATTTAAATCAGTATTTAAATATCAATTTCAAGCATCGTGGCTTTATTGGTAGTCTTACAGTCCCCGAGGATTGTTCCTGCACTTTTTGAGGTAAATAAAATTTATTTTTAAATTTGATTCAATGTAAATAACTGTTGCTAAAAATCAATGAACATTGTGGCTATCACTTAGTCTTAACATAATTTTCCTAAAAATATGTGGTAATTTTCCTAACCGTCCCTTTTTTCCCTTACCGTCCCCTTTTTTCCCTTAACGTCCCCTTTTTTCCCTTAACGTCCCCCTTTTTCCCTTACCGTCCCCCTTTTAACACCCCTTTAAGACAATGTTATACCAAAATTTAGTACTAAAAATACTACATTGTTATTATTTCTTATTTGAATGTTCTGTGGGTATTATGCAAATTCATTATAAGTAAAAATGTAGAAGAAAATAAAAAGTTAGAGAGGTAAAACCTAAAACGGTAAGGATAAACTCGCAAGTTGAACTTCAACCTGAGTTAAATAAAAAAAAATTGTCGCTGCTGAACATTTTTTCTTTATTTCTTAATCATTAAGGCATTCGTCTATATAGGGGTGCACAACCTTTTTAAGAGAAGGGCCACTTACAAACATTTCTGGGTTGCCGAAGGCCACGTCAGTAACAAGGAGATAGTTCTATTTTGGGTAGGTGATCTTTGGCCTATAATCAGATAAAAAATATGGTTTCAGAGGGGGAGGGGAATTTGACACCTCTCTGTTCCCCTTACCCTGTCAACATATCTAATTCAGTTGGCAAGGATATATCAACATTTGTATATAGCAAGGATTATTTCGAAGGAGTGATAATATCCCTTGACTTTATTCGGAGGAGTAAATTTTGTTTTATTAAAAGTGCTAGAAAAACAAACATAGGCATGAAAGTGGCTAGTGCCGAAAAAAAAATTACAGCCGACTTAATGAATGAAGGGGGAAGGAGGAGCCGATCAACGAAATTTGCGATTTTTCCTCTCCTGATCAACAAAATTCGCTGTCTTTGCGCACCTGACTGGCGAAATTCGCTATTTTTCTGCGCCCGATTGACGAAAATTGCTATTTTTCATCTCCTGATCGACGAAATTCGCGATTTTTTCGTGCCGACCTACGAAATTCACGATTTTTTTCGTACCCGACCAACGATATTCGCGATTTTTTCGTGCCCGACCTGCGAAATTCACGATTTTTTTCGTACCCGACCAACGAAATTCGCGATTTTTCGGAGCCCGATTGACAAAACTCGATATTTTTCCGTGTCTGATCGACAAAATTTGCAAAATTTTCTCGCGTTCGAACAACTAAATTCGCGATTTTTTTGTCTCCGATCAATGAAATTCGCAATTATTAACTGAAAGGTGAAATTTTTCAATTTTTTTCCGCGGCAAATTGACAAAATTCGCGATTTTTGCCCGCGATAAACTGAAGAAAAGCGCGATTTTTCTGCAGCCGATCAGCGAAATTTTTAATTTTCTGCGTATCATCGAGAAAATTCGCGATTTTTCAGTCCCTGATAAACGAAATTTGCGCTTTTCCCGCGACTAATCGTTAAAATTCACGATTTTTACGTACCCGAGCAACAGAATTCGAGATTTTTCCGGAACCCGATCGATAGCACTATCGACGAAATTTGTGATTTTTCCGTGCCGGATCGACGATATTTGCGATCTTTCTGCGTCCGATCAACGAAATTCGCGATTCTTAACTGACTGACGCAATTTGCAATTTTTCCACGCGACAAATTGACGAAATTCGTGAGAAACAGTCGAAACGCGCGATTTTTCCACAGCCAGTCACCGAAATTTGAGATTTTTCTGCATCCGATCGACGAAATTCATGATTTTTAACTGATTTTTCCGCAGCCTATCAACAAAATTTGCAATTTTTCCGCTCATCATCAACAAAATTGACGATTTTTTTGTGCTCGAGCACCTGATCAACAAAATTCGCGATTTTTCCGTACTTGGTCAACGAAATTTGAAAATTTTCCTTGCCTGATCGACAAAATTCGCGATTTTTCCGAACTCGATCAATGAAATTCGCGATTCTTAGCTTACTGACGAAATTTTCAATTTTTCTCGCGGCAAATTAAAGATTTGTTCCTGCAACCTATGGACAAAAATTAATTTTTTTTACCAGTTTTAAATTGACGAAACTCGTGGGCCACACATTAACACTTCGCGGGCCACAAGTTGTGCATCCCTAGTCTATAAGTTTAAAACGTTATTTTATTAAGTTTAATTTCACCAGATTTTTATTCCTGAAAGTTAAAATTTTATGAGAATACATCATATACTCTTCTGCATGTACTTTGTTACTAGTTTGTGCTCTTACAAGCAGAGTATTGGCGAATCATGTCAATGTTCTCAATAAGGGATTAATTTAAAACTCTTTTTTTCAGGGAAGGTTCAAATAGCATCCAAATTGTCTGAGTAACCTCAATTTGTGATGCTTTTTTGTTTCATAAAATTTAAGGCATTCTTTTTTTCCTGATCTATTAATTTTATAGTATCTTTTTTTAAATATATTTAACATACAGAACTGCAGAATAGGGTGTGCACAAAATTTATAGTTCATTTATAGTGACACACAAATGAATTTGGCTGCAGAAGAAACTGAACTATTGCAGCCTATGAACAATAATTGCTGGAAGTGCGTTTCCAGATGTGGTATAAGTAGTATTTTGTGTCTGTATATAAGTATATTAGTACTATATATAAGTGGAATGGTACAGATAAAAATGCATATGCATTTTAAAACTGAACTTTATATTTATAATATTACGTAGTGTGCATCAACTCTATAGATCATATAGAGGGCTACACAAAAGTTTTCAAATACATTTCCTTTTATTCACGTTAATTTCTGAATGGAAAATTTCAATTTCTGTATTTGTTTAACTGATCTAACTTTTAGCCTACTATGTAGCATGCATACAAATCTATAGATCATATACAGGACTGCACAAAAAAGACAAAATAAAAGATATTTTTCTGACTATTAATTGTAATAGAAGAAATTAGGTTTTCAAATGCATTATGCGTTTTTCAAATTGTTCATTTAGACATGGACTGGGATCCAGATAGATTTTTCGCTGTTAGCGAAATGAGACTGACCAATCAGAAGAGTGCATTTTTGCAGTATTTTAGCTGTTCAATTCAAACAACGAGAAGTTCGCAAAAATGCAGGCTTCTGATTGGTCAAGCTTGTCTCGCTAACAGATAAAAATCTATCTGGATCTCGGCCATGTTTCACCTTAATAAATTCTGAAGTTTCGTTACTGCATTCTGAATGTGTTGGAAAGTGTTACATAATCTATGCTGAACGCATGATTTTTCATTCTTGTTTTAAATTTATTTAACATATATATGCTAAGGTATGGGATAATGCAAGGTGCAGGTATAACAAGTAATATAAAAATTTTGTTTTTAAAGTCAATTCCTACTTAGGCCATCAAGGAAAATATTAATATAATCCCTTAAGCTAATATTAGTTTTTGTTGCATTAAAATATCTCAATTTGTTGATTTTTTATAAGCAAATAAACCCTATCGGTTTACAATGGAAGTCTATGGGAATTTGGCGAAATATTAGAGATATCGCCAAGTTGGCGGTATTTGGCGACAGAACAGGGTCCCTCCTATTGTAACCCCCCTTACTTGATAACATGATATTCACGTATAGTTTGGTTAAGTTTCGTTCATACTGTATATGACTTTTTCTACTATGTTATCAAGTGTTATCAAGTGTTTGAGCTTGATCGTCTGTAAATTTACGTAATTTTTTGGTACACTGTCGGTGTTTTACAAGAATTTTTTTTTTTTTTTTTTTTTACTAATAATCTATGTAATTGTTGTATGTAGATATTTTTTGTTCTAGTGAGATTTTCACTATAGTTTGCTTCAATTAACCCTGTTTTTCTGTTTTTTCTGGGACTGTTATCGTGTATGTGGTTTTTCGTAGTTGGTGGTGGGGGTTTCCCGCCGGAGCGTTGAACCTATGCCAAATTTGGTGGGTGCTCCGGTTGGGTGATCCTATAGTAAACCCCCTTATAGATATGAAGATGCATTAAGTGCTGTTCAATAACCAATGGCCGCCATTTAGTCTCCCATATAAAACTAAAATTAATTGATTAAAATTTAATTAATGAATTAATATTTGAAAAAACTGTATTAACATCAACTGTCATCCAGTACAAGTTTAAAACAATTTATTTCAACTTCATAAGATGAATAATAAGTATTTTATTAACGATTGAAAATTTGAACAAGATATATATATATATATATAGGGAGAGTGTGAACTAATAGTAGGAATTGAAAAACCATTCACTATTGAGCATTAAAGTACTGAATCACTTATTTACCTAACTCTTTAACTTTTTAATTTTCACAATTTTCCAGATGCAAGCAGCATAAGCAATGCTTTGGTTATGGATTATAAAGCATATAATAACATCAGATTACAAAAACTATATAATTGTTATCATAAACAAACATTTAAAACTAATCACCATCAATTTTTTCAAAGTCTAACAGAATCTAAAGTTTTATTAAATTCTGTGTATTTTTCCTTGACAGGCTACTACAAAAAAATGCTGGCGAAAAGGAAGGTCGTAGAAATTGAGAAGGCACCAAAATTATACTATCAACCTCATTGTTTTCTGGTTAAGAAAAAAAAACAAAATATATATATATATATATTTGTATACATATCAAGAACATTCAAAAACAGATTTCTGACTAAGGACTTCAATAAGACTTTCCAACAAAGTTGAAAAACGTTTATGACTTTGGTTTGTCTGGCCGTCTGTCCACACCTCCGTAAATATACTCGGATTGCCTTGAAATTTTTGGATGTTATTGACGTTTATCATAGTACGTTTCCACTTTCAAATGAAGCTTGTACCATGTTTAGTTCATTTATAGGGACAGTCAAACTTTTCCCGTTACATTACGGCCTATGGGGAAAAATCGTTTAAAAGGATTTTTAATGGTGTTACAGGCTTTCAAACATAATAAAATTGATATGCATTAATGAAGTGCACTAAAATATGCATTCTGCAGAATATGCAGCGTAAAGAATAGTTATTATTCATTTACAGGGCCACACAAAATAATTCCGTTACATAATGATATAGGGGTGGAGGGAATTGTTTGCGGCGTATTTTAATTATGTTAAATTATTTCATGTATAATGAAATTGTTATACGTCGCTGAGGTTTACTATAACTTATTTCATGTATAATACTAAGTGCATAGCATTTACAGGGACACACAAAAGATTTCAGATACTATATTGTGTCCAAAGTACTGTACATTAGCGATGATTGCTGGAAATGCATTTTTAATTATGATATGCGCTTTTATGTTTCACTATATTTATACATACTATATGGTGTGTATAAATGCTATAATTCATATACAGGGCTACACAAAAGAATTCGTAATGGTTACTGGGAATGAATGCAAATTGCTTAAAGGTGGTTTTTAAATGAGTTTTTGGTTTAAATGACGCATTTTTACACTGAACTGCATTTAATTTACTAAGAAATGTTTGTAGAATATAGATAAAATGATATACAGCGTCACGCAAAGAATTGGATACATGGCCGTCTATAAATGATAATTTCTCGAAATGTGATTTCAGTAGTTTTAAGAGTGTTTTACTTTAAATTAAACTTTAGCTAAATAGTGGCGTATGTGGTATAATTTCATGTATAATACGAAGTGCATAGTATTTACAGGCACACAAAAGATTTCAGATACTATAATGTATCCGAAGTATTGTATATTAGCGATATTTGCTGGAAATGCATTTTTAATTATGATGTGCGCTTTTATGTTTCACTATAAAACAAAATAATTGTTAATGTTTACGGGTATGAATGGAAATTGCTTAAAGGAGGATTTTAAATGAGTTATGCATTTTCACGCTGAACTGCATTTAGTTTACTAAGAAATGTTTGTACAATATAAATAAAATGATATTCATCCTGCAAAGAATTGGTTTCACGGCTGTCTATGGATGATAATTTCTGGAAATATGATTTCAATAGTTTTAGAAGTGTTTTAGTTTGAGTTAAATTTTAACTATATAGTGGCATGTAATAAAGGTACTAGCTAAACTACAGGGTTGTACAAAAGTATACAAGTATGTTTCCATCTATAGTATAAATTGCTGAAAGAGAAATTTCAACCTGTAATGCGTTTTCTTGCTAAACTAAATCTCCCCATTATATAGTATATCAACCTACAGATCAAATATAGGGCTGTTCAAAAGAACTGGAATACATATTTGGCTATCGACGGTAACTGCTGAAATCAATTTTTCAAATGTTTTATGCGTTTTCTAAAATGTTTACTTAGTTACCTTATTTCCCTAACTAACGAAGTTTTGTTAAAGCATTCACGAAGTGTTGGAAAGTGTTTCATAATCAATGCTTAACGCATGATTTTTCTTTCTTTCTTTTTTTTTTAAGTGCCAATTGTAATGTTATTTTTATTTTTATTTCTCAGGGCATTCCTGATTTCAGCACCATTTTATATATTACCACCATCACATGTTCTTCAGTATGACGATAGAAAACGAGAAACAAAAACTTAGATTTTTTAAAAACAAAGGTATGTTCAAAACATTCCCCAATAGCTAACTGCTTCTGACAGAACAAAATTCGAAAAAAAGTAAACTTTTCATTGGCTAGAGAAAAGGGTTCCCGTATGGAAAATACGCCAAACCGAAATCGCTTTGAAGCCATCGGGCTAAATAAAAATGTAGACGTATGAATAAATAATTAATAATAATTATGAATGGACTAGCAGGGAAACAAAATAACATGGGGTACAGGAAAAAAGAAGAGGGGGAATTAAAAGAATTAAAATGGTTTAACCGAACAAAAGAAGATAATTAAATTGAAAGGGTTTTAAAATTACCACACCAGCAGCTGCCCATAAAAACACATGCAAGTGGCTTTTTCAGACAGAACGATTCCATATTGAATTTCCAACGAGTGTACATGTTGAACAGTTCCAACGAGGATTTCATTCACAAAGTAAAAAAGTGTTATTTTTCAGCAACTTACAAATAAAATTATTCCATCATGTTAATTTTGTTCCATTCTGCAATGAATTTTTAAAACTTTTAAACGAATTTCGGTTTAACGATATAAATATTTTTTTTTCTTTCAAGATTTTCAATTTATTTAGCATTTTTACGTTTTCCACGACAATTTTTAATCATTCGTAACTAAATTCAATTTCAAACTTTTACTGTAATGCACTGGATTTTGCCCTCTGTATTTAAATTTGTCAAATAGCTTTGGATTTTTAAATTTTTCAATAAGCTGCAGATTTCTGAATTTTTAAATTTGTCAATAGCTCTGGTATTAATTGTCTAGCACAATATATTACAATTTCTTTTTTCAGAATCATAAAAATTCACAAATTTGTCACAGAAATCTCTAGAAAGCATGTAACACAATACTTATCAAATAAAATAAATAAAAATTCATTTACTTTTATTTCACATATTTTGTTCATACCTATTCAATCCATAGGATGAAAATTGAACTTACCCTTAAACTTCTTTAATTATTCAAAAATACAACCTTTTAAACTTACTTCATTTTTTCGAGCATTAAAAAAAAAAAAAAACTTAAATATTTGAAAAAAATAACCACAACCATTTAAAAAAATAGCTTCTTAAACATAACAAATGTATGTCAAACATGTTGAGAAAACACACGTCATAAACTGCTTCAATCTTCAAAAGAAAAAAAAAACACCTCAACTCAACAAAATACCCATTTCAATCAGTGCTGCCAGATTGGGCACTTTTATGTCCCGAGATTTTTGATTGTCACCGCTTTTTTTAAATAGAAATATCTGACCTTTTTAAAAATAGATTAAAAATTCTGAAAAACAAGCGAATTATACTACTTAGAAAAAGTGGTGACATTCGGATAATCTGATTTAAAAAAGTTCCCAATCTGGCAACACTGATTTCAACAAATCCAAGTACTCGAAAAACAATGAAACCAATCAGGGTTGTCAGTTTGGACTCCATTTTTATTTCAAAATTTCAAATTGAAACCGGAAATTTTGAAAGATGAATCTTTACATAATCACAAAATTTCTGTCATTAAATAAAGCAAAAAAGACTATTTTTAATTTCTGGCACATATTCGGATTTTCAAAATAAAAATAGGTCAAACTTGCAACCTTGTTCCCAATAATCTGACAAATTCAATTTCTCTTATCAAACCACAGGTTCGATTCTGATGTGGTCGGGATTGCTGAAACCGGTCGAAAAGATCGCTAGCACTCCTGCCTTTTCGACTTGTTCATTTTAAACTGAACTAAACCAAAACCAGAAAAGATTATTTTTAATGAAGATGAAAATAAATTATCTAAATTAGACAGTTTATTTTTCAATGGGCGTTGTAAGTAATATTGTCTGGTGTAATTATTTACATTTAAAGATTCAGCTTAAAACGTAAAGGGTTTTTTTTCTGGGGGCGGGGAGCAAAATTCACAATCAGAGCAAAAGTTCTTATCTACAGAACGACACCATTAATAACAGTAGGAAAATTCATTACATTTGTTTTCACTGAAAATACCAAAAATATCATACACAGTGATACTTTGAAATTAAATATAAAATATCGAAAATATGAAACATCATGACATTTTGAAAAAAAATATTGGTTATGTATCAGGGTATATGTCAAGGATATTCTATTCTATTTCTAAATATACCCCTATAAATATATATCTATTGATATATATCACCGAACCCTGTTAATTACAAAATGTTAATTTCTTACCTAATTTATTTTTTCTCTTATCGGTAAAAAATGTCAACTTATTTATCCACAAATTTGATAAATATATGTATCTTAATTCAGACCAAAAAAAGAAGCAAAAAATTCACTTTACATAAAAACTAACTGTAAGTTCAAATACGGAAAATTTTTTTGCAGAAAAAAAAAGCATGTAGTATTTCAGGCTTTTAAACAAACCAAAAGTTTCAGCAAAAAAGAGAAGGCAGCTGACACTTTTTTTTGTTTAATATTAAATCTGTTCTCAAATTAAAACTGTCTTTTTTCTGACACATTCCTGAAATCCTTCTTATTCGCAAATGCAGAAAATTGCTCGATGTTTTTATTCAGAAACTAGGAAATCAAATATAGTGCAACCTCGATTATCCTAGCTAATTGGAACCTTTAGTACCTCGGATATCGGAAGTCTCAGTTAATAGAATCTGAGTGTAAAAATTCGCCGTGCTTGCGAATTTAACAACTCTTAAAGTAAAAAAAATAGAATATTTTTTAAGTAATAAAAATAAATATATGTAAAGTTACGTTTCACAGCTTAACAAATTAAAAAGAAAATCAACTACTAGTAGTAAATTTTAAAAAGCAAATTGAAAAATTTACGTAAGTTCACATGGGCACTGGAAACAAAGCATTGTTCGTTGTTGACTTCTCAGGGTCCAATGTTTCTTGGGAGTTGAGTGCTTTTGGAGGCAGAAGAGCCTGTATAGCACGGACAGTGAACTAAAAAGTGTAGTCATTTTCAAGGCTCATTCAAAAGAAAAAAAAAATCAGACTTTGTTACCGGCTCGGTTAACAGAAACCTCGATTAATCGATGCTCGGTTAATCGAGGTTCTACTGTAGCATATCCCATTTTTTGATAAAGGAAAAGCATCCTTTAAGAAATGCAGGCAATGTAGGCATTTTGAACCGAAATTACGAAAGTGACTCCCAAAAAAGAGCCGTCATGAGACAACAAATGCTTATAACTCAAGATAATTCAGTTTTATACTTAAAAAATAAAAATAAATAAAAGACGCTTTTCAATTCCGATTACTATAATCACTTCAATTGTCATAACTTCCAAATTCGTGCTTTTGCATTTAAAAATGAGCCTGTAAATATAGGGGGCCCGTTGAAGCAAAAGAGAGGGCAAAGACCTGGTATTCATTCAATGCTTCTTTCCTATGCTGCCACAAAAAATTAAACATGTTCTTTGTCTTAATACAGATATGGACATATAAATACATACAGGCAAAGTTCTTTAATCCGCACAGGTTGGGACCAAAGGTTGTGCAGATATTAGAGTATTGGGTGAATTATGAGTCTTTTTTTTTTCTTTTTTTGGAGAACATTTTAATACCACATTCAGTACAGCATAAGTTAAATATGAAATCTAATAATTTAATATGAAATCTAATGATTTAATATGCTATCTCATAAAATGCAATTTTTCAAGTTCTTTTAGAAAAAAAATTATATATTTAAAGAGTAATACATTGACAATTTGATATATTTATTATCCAAATTAAATTTTTCTTTTACGATCAATTGCCGAAATTTGCGTTTTTTTTTTTCCTCGCAGTCATTTCAAAATTTTTTAACGATCTTTTAACGAAATTTGCATTTTTTCTGCGATTGATTATTGAATTTCGAAATTTTTTCCACGACCATATGTCGAAGTTCGCGATATTTTTTAACAACAAATTGACAAAATTCATTATGTGTTTCTTTTGACAATATTCGCGATTTTTTGCAATCATTTATCGAAATTAACGATTTTTTCTACGATCGTTTATCGAAATTCTCGTTTTTTCCGCGATCGATTGACGATATTCGCGATTTTTTTGCGATAGTTTCACGAATTTAGTGATTTTTTCCAACATCGTTTGTCAAATTTCGCGTTATCCGCGATCGATTGACGAAATTCGCTATTTTTTACAGCGACAATTTTTCGAAGTTCTCAATATTTTTCAGCAACAGACAGGCAAAATTCGCGATATTTACTTTTGCTAAGTCACGCCGATAATGTGTGCGCGGATTATCGATCCGTGACTGTATTTAGATAAATACAGTAGACTACCTCAAATCCACACAGCTTGCGACCAGACGTTGTGCGAATTTTAGAATTAAGCGGATTTCTGGTAATTGTTTTGTTTATACTTTTTAAACAGTAATTTGAATGTAGTAATGCAATCAAAATTATAGTGAATGCTTGCAATATAGTGAAATATTAAAATAATTAAGCAAAGTAATAAACTAAAAAGGTAAAAAGTAAGATAATTTTAAATGTGATTAAATTATTAAAAGTAAAGGTCAAGTAAATAATGATCTATAATTAGATATGCATAATAAAGATGAGATACATTTTTCCTTGAATTATTCAATGAAACTTTCCTTATGAAGGTAATCCTATTAATAAATTGGTTAATTCACATCAAAATCATAAAGTAAGGTTTAGCCAGTCTTAATAAGAAAAAACGCTTGATTAATACGTAATTATATTAGGTAAAGTGATTGTGATTATCTGTAATATTCTGATTTTTTTTAAGAAATAAATTTATACTTCCTTCATGAAAAACCACGAGTTCAGTTATATTATCAAGAACTAAATATTAAAATACGTACAGAATGATATAGAACTAAAAAATTTTGTAATTTTGATCCTACATCTCAACTGAAAGTTTCATTGTTTATATCTGTAATGATGTGCGGATTTTAGGGAGTCTACTGTATATTATTTGTGTTTACTCTTTCCCGACTCTAATAGCAGAAAATATGGAATATAATCAGTACAAGATCGAAATAGATTTAAAATAGCAGCTTTGAAAAAATTGCCCACAAAGTTTGGCTTAAAATCAAAGAGGTTCGGAGCCATGCCCCAGTTGGTCCGTTTTTTTTTTTTTGTTGTTTTTTTTGTTTTTTCCCTGACAGTCCCGGTGTTTGTGTGAGAAAATTTCGCATTGTTGAGCAGGGAAAACAATCTATTTTAGATACATTTTGCAAATTTATTATTATTTTTTGTTTATAATTTTAAAAACTTTTTAATATTTGTTGTTACATTTAATGATTTAAATGATTCTAATAATCTTTTTCACGAAGAATCACGACTTTAAATTAACTGATAAAGATACAACAATAATTTTTCATTAACATATTTAGTTATTATTGAAATAAGTAATAACTCTTATTGATGATCTATTTAAGTATTTAAAATATCAACAAATAAAATTAAGGGTAAATAACATTTGAACGAGTTTCTTTAGAACATTTTAATTATTACAAAAATAATTAAATCTTGGTGAATTTAAAAAGGAATTTAACAAGGTAGGGGGGAGACACTTAAGTACAAAGCTAAATTGATACACTTATTATATATATTTTTTAGAGTTCCGTACTTAAAAGGTAAAAGCAAAACCATTATAAGATCACTCCTGTGTTTGTCTGTCCGTCTGTCACAGCCATTTTACTTGTAAACTATGGAATGTGCAAAGTTCAAATTGGAGGAAGTAATAAAGACTATTGACCTACATATTTACAGATTATTAAAGATTTACAAATATTTTTAGGGAAAATGTAGAGGGGCAAATTAAGTCACTTGAAAAAAAAAATTTTCTTTGTATATCGAGTGGGGGTATTGTGTGAAAGTTTTCGTAATGCTGAACTCAAAAATATATTTCATTAAAATTTAGGTATTATATTTTCAGAGATATCATCGAAAATGTAGTGCAAAAATGTTTCCCCCCCCCCCCCCATCTATTTCTAAATCTACTGAAACTAAAATTATGAAAAAATTAGAGATAGTAGAGGTCAATTTAAACCTTGCAGGAAAATTATAGTGATTACCCTAGTTCACATAGTATTTTAAAAACAGCACATTTTTTTTGTTGAACACAAATTTCAGACATTCAGCAAAGGAGTTGAGGAGCGCTGGAGGTACCTATCATAGCAGAAGTATAAAAGCATTGTTGATAATGATTTTTGAAAAAAATCGTTGGTAATTAAACGAGATATCCCTCAACAACACAGATGGTTTGGACATACATAATGACAGGGGCTTCATACTCTATGTACCGTTGGCTTTTAAAGCCTAGATAACAACTTTTAATGATACATTTATGAAATACAATGTCCAGTAGCAGTATAAAAGCAATAAACGTCAAATTGTTAAAAATAGACTAATTTAATTAGAATTAATCACATAAATACTACGGGATTCGTGATTAGTTTGCACTGAGTATAGATCTCTCAATACGCCTCCCGTGTCTTTAAAAGTTAATTAAAAACCTATCTGGAAAATTGCGGCACGGACCTAGGTGGCATTGCTAATTTGCAACCTCCTTTCAAAGCGTGCTTAGCAAAATGCCAAGTTTAAACTTTGAATAAAGGTTTGTTTTAGCTACACTGTAAAAAGAAAAGATTATTAAAGCTGAATTTAGTATTATGAAATGCCAAATGAAGTTTTAATAGGCATTAATTTTATTGTCACTGCCGAATTAAGTTCATCATAAATAGATTAGGATAAGATTTAAATAAGAGTTATACAGAATAGTAATATTTGATATTATTTAGATTTCATATCTCTTTAAACTTTAACGGTATACCCAATCATACTTTTCTAGTATGTAAACAGCTATACCAAACCTATGTTGTATAGTTTTTTACAAAGTCTTATTTTTCTTTTAGTAACGATTTTTTTCATAATGCAATTAATAATTCATATATTTATTGTACGGAACCCTATGAGCGCGAGTAATACTCACACTTGTCTGTTTATTTAATTTTATTCTAGATTTGAGAATAAGAACAACTAATTAGCTGAGTCCATAAGCAAAACTAGACTTTTATATATATATAAAGATAAAACTAAACTTAAATATTTAGCCTAATTTACATTTTTTCAATACTGGTGTCGCAATTATATATATATATATATATATATATATATATATAAAATTAAAAGTGGAAATAAAAGTTAACATTTTTAATTAATTAATTCTGGTTTAAATAATTTATAAAAAGTTGTCTAAAGATACAAATAAAAAGTTATTTACTATTATATATATATATATATATAATCAATTATATTCTTAAATATTTATGTAGAACTTGGTTGAACATACAAACCCCAACCCCCTTATTTAAAAAAAAAAAAAAAATTGCAGTCTATAAAAAAAGATCTGTCTATTCCACCGTACATTTCTAACCTTTTCTGATATTAAAATAGAACAAAATTTCTTTTTAAAAACTTAGTACAATAATAATAACAAATAGTATTTAATTTTTGCATTATTATTAAAAATGCAAATAGGCTTTTTTGTTTAAGCCTGGAAATTTTACACAGATTGCAGTCACAGACACGGTGATGTAAAACAGTCACACTCATTCCTTCAACTCTTTTACAGATGTCTCAAACACTCTTTTCCTTTCATGTAAATAACAATAACTGTATCACATGACAAAACAAGATAGCTGAGTTTCCCTCTTCCAAACAAACAGAAACACGTGAGTACTTTCATCTGATTGGCTATAAATATGTCCAATTGCACATAGGGGATATTCTGTGTTTCATCCTCCACTGTGGGATAACGAGGGGAGACCAGTATAACTTTTCGCTTGACAGTCGCTATGAAACTCTGTTTCGATTTCTACTGGTATTTATACTGGTAATAATACTGGTATTATTTACCTGATCATTCCAGAATACACTCCCAAAGTAGGTGTGACCACAATGTAGGAAACAAACTGGTAGTAAGAAAAATTGATCAGGGTATCAGCAGAAATTTTTTTTTAAAGTTCCCTGATTTCTACGACTATCTTTTTCAGATTTCCATTATTAAGGATACAAATATGGTATTTTTTAATGTATGCTGCTTTCATGTATAATACATTTATTCAGCTTGCAAATAACTCATTTGGGGGGAAAAATAAGAGAAAAACATAAAAATTGCATGAAAAAAAAATATATTGGTTGACAACTTTACGTATCCAAACTCAAAATTTAGTCCAAAAACTTCATGTAGTGGCCAATGCAGGGTTTAATTTGCACCAGAGCCCAGCTCCAGTACTTCTGTGTTTTCAGTAAATATTTAAATATTGGTCGGAATTCACCGGAGCTCATAAATACAGGGCTCCACAGACCAGTGCAATAGTGCTTCCGAAAAACCAAAGCATAAATTACCATTCGCTTTCCTCCCATCTCCAAGTTTTTGAATTCTTTTTTATCAAAACACTTATGTGTGACCTAATGTGTCGCACACATACAAGATGGAGATAAACCGACTCAATCTTTCTATCAGTTTTTCGGCTTGGGACAGACTCAAGCTCAATCTGTCTTATATTCAAAATTTTATTTATTCATGTATAGAAAAAAAGAAATTCCTCCTTCAAAATTACATATTATATTCTATTTCAAATCATTTTAAGGCTATTTAGATCAGAATGAAGGGAAAACAGAAATCATGTTTTTCTATTCTAGTGATATTTGCAAATTTATGTCAGTGACACATTGATATGGCACCACTGTTGAGACTGAACAATGAATTTGCTTTCAGTTTGATTTTCTTTTATGACAGTAGGATAATTTTTTTTAGATATCTAACCTGAAAAGAATATTTTCTGTTTTTACCCAATGAGCATCAGCCTTTTTGTTTGTTTGAGGTTTTTGTCTCCTATTGCGTACAAGTATAAAAATCACGTTAGTGATTTTTCTATTTATTTTGTATCACGAACGTTGCCCATGCTAAGGCTCTGTTCTGCACATTTACAAAGTCACTTTCATTTGTAAGTAGATATGATTGCCATTTATTTTTATTCTAATAGAAAGCAATCGAGCAACGTTTCCCCTTTTCCACAAAAGCATCGAATCTTTCCAATAATGGTGCCAAATTTTTAATTTAATCTGCTTTTCACGGGCTCACCACAAAAGATTGCTATGCAGAATTAATCGATTATAGTTTAAGATATGAACCTTTTATAGGAAATTGAAAAACATTGTTCCATTCTTCAGCATATAAATATTAATTTCTGTAAATTTCATTCATTTTTTCATAAGAATGCATAGCTGCAAACTATCCCTTTGTTTGTGTTTACACTATTTCCGAATCATAATCCTTAGCATATTTAATCGTAGAATTAACAAAAAATTACAATTAACATTATAATTAGGCAAAGATTAGTATTCAAAAGGAGTGATAACTAAAAAGTGGAATAGTTGACAGCTTAAGTATATGTTAATAGATATATTTAAAATTTTTATTTTGCTTGCTTTAAATTTTGCAAATAATGTACAAAATAATAAATATGCAGGAGGAGGGGGGGAATGGTACAGTTGTTAGTACCGGTACCGCAGAATATTAGGGCTCCAGTACTTTTTTTTGTCAGAAATTAAGCCCTGGGCCAATGGATATATGATGACCAGAGGGGGGGGGGGGGGGGGATGATTTTTGACGGCCGATTATCTACTCGAGGGATAGAGGCCCTAAGGGGAGTGCCATCCGTGGGGGCCTTTCAAAGGGAACCTAACCCATATTTACGCATGGAAAATCCAAGGCTTCAAAGAAAACCACAAAAACTCCGAAACGGTCAGGCCGACGGGCGTGATTGGGTTCGAACCCAGCACCTCCCATCTACCAGTTTCGAGAGCAGAACCTCTCAGCCACTGGTGAAGCCAATGACCAGAGAATTTCCACATTTTTTTAACAATGTTCAATTCTAAGACATGGCTATCTATATCTTACGAGATAGCTAACTGGATTAAGCTGGCCACCTGGTCATGTTATGCTAATGTATCATTTAAAATTTTCAAAAAAATGGGTAAATTACCTTCAACAAAAAATGAGGACATCTGATCAGCATGTGAAAAAATATGGTACAGTCATTCAGGGTAACTTTGATCCGCATTTTCTCTATTTTCATATGCCACACTCTTATTTTAAGAATATTGTTGCAACTAGGGGCATAAAAGAGAAGAAATGATCCTAAATTATTGTATGACTATCAAAAATTAAGGAATATGAATGATAAAAGCAATAAAAAATGAATTTTTAACCTGGTTCAAAATTACCCAGCCATTTAAGGTAACTTTGCACCATATGATAAATATTATCTAATACCCATAGTTACAGTAATACATACTAGTACTAGTGTTATTCAAACAAGAATAAAAAATGTCGAATGTATGAAATGTCAAATTTGAGTAGCTCCTCCCCGAATAATGCCTTTAAATGAATTTTATGTATTTTACACATATTTGTGAAAATATTTACATGTTATATCTAATGCACACTTTCGGCATTTATATAAAATATACATGCAAATATGTGAAATTTTTGACAGTAGCACCTATAATCAGTAAATTATAAACATCAGTATAACTTTGAGCCGGCTCAAAGTTACCCTGAAAATGTGGCAAAATGTTAGTGCCTTCTTATTTTACATTTTATTAACTAGTAATAAATAAATAATCACAAAATATTAACACATTTACGACATTTAGATAATAATATGTCTGATAAATGAGTACATTGTTACTTACTATGAAAATTTAATTGGACTATAACAACTTCAAAACAGTATTCAAAATTAACTTGAAAACAGTACTTCACAAAAATAGTTAGATGATGCAATTAATTGCGCATAATGTTGCTAATTTATTTTCTAAAATAAAGAGTAGAAATCCCAGTTTAGAACCTTGCCAACAGAGCACAGTTCTGGAGTTTATTTAGTCTTTTGGAGTCAAAAATATTGGAAATTAGGAGGTGGTGCAAAGTTATACCCCATGGTTCAAAGTTACCCTGAATGACTGTATATAAAATAGATGAATCAGTCTTGTTGGCAAGGTGAAAACATAAATATTTTCACATATAGAAAATGTCTCTGGTTTTTGATTATTTTTATGAAATTTCCTGATTTTTCCAGATTGATAAACCTCCCTGATTTTGGAACAGATGCCGTATTCGCCCAGAGTCTGCCATCTTGTTTCTTTGTTGGTCATGACGAGAGAGTGTGTGAATTGGTGCCGGTGGGATTTGGAACCAGGGATCTGATGATCAGTAGGTGAGAGCGTTAGCGTCGAGGAAAAGGCCTAGCCAGTTACTCTAAGCTAGTAACTTGCTTTATACTGATCAAGTGAAATGAGATGGCTACACACTCCATCACCAGTGAGGAAGACATCTTGTTGACGTCTGACAAGTGATATGCACTCGTGAGTGATGCTGTCGTACGCATGTGTGATGCGGAGTATGACTGGCTTTGTGCTGTAAGCGTTTCACAGGTTTTGCTTGCTGGTGATGATTTATTTGGTGTTGCCATCTGTTGGTTATGAGATGATATGATTGTTATTGAAGGTTGTTGTTGCATGTTTGTCCGGGTCACCAATGAGGAGAGTAATGGATTGGCTTGGCATTTTGCTCGACGCTAACATTTTTGCCTACTGATCATGAGATCCCTGGTTCATATCCTGGCTGAGCCAATGCATTACTCTCCTCAGTCATTTATAACCACTTTATATTTAATTTTTGAAAATTAAGAGATTAGGCATAAAAAGCAAAAGAATTTGAAACAGAAAATCAGTACTCCAAACATTATTTGTAAAAAAGAAAAAAAAATTACGGGAGGCGAGGGGAAATTCGTAATTAGCAAACGGTAAATACATAAATTTTAAAACAGTAGAGTAAAGCAAATATTCATTTTTAAAAATATATATTCCGTAATTACAGCAAAAAAAGAATCTGAGATTAAACATTTTAAAAAACAACAACCAAAATAAATAAATCCCAATGAAGAAATCTAAAATTGGCAAAAAATGGTTGTCATCTCCAAGCGAATATGACAGGGTAGCCCTGATTTCCAGATTCTGTAGGCACCTTGTTGATTTATCGCCTTGCCAAAATCCATGCAGCTAAGTTCTTCGCTTATTCTGGGATTGTGCCCATTACAGGACATGTTGTGGCTTAGATGTATCCTGAATCCACCACCTTCGATTTTTTTTCTTGCATGAAAAGTCTTTTTTTGCCAAGTAGCAAATGTCGCCAATGGTTAAATATTGGTGATACATTAATATAATATTGAAAAAAACTGGAGTATAATAATTATAACTATTAATTAAAAAACAATTTTTAATTCACACCAAGAAAAAAATCCAAGATGGTGGATGCATCTTTGAAAATTAAGAGATTAAGCATAAAAAATAACAACAGAATTTTAAACAGAAAATCAGCACTCCAAACATTATTTGTAAATCAGAAAAAAAATATGGGAGGGGAGGGGAAATACATAATTAGCAAATGGTAAAGACATAAATTTTAAAACAGTAGAGTAAAGCAAATATTCATTTTTAAAAATATATATACCGCAATTACAGCCAAAAAAGAATCCAAGATTAAACATTTTTAAAAACAACAACCAAAATAAATAAATAAATAAATCCCAATGAAGAAATATAAAATTGGCAAAAAATGGTTGCCATCTCCGTGCAAATACGGCAGGGTAGACCTGATTTCCAGATTCTGTAGACACCTTGTTGATTTATTGCCTCGCCACAATCCATACAGCTAAGTTTCTCACTTATTCTAAGATTCAGCCCATTTCAGGACAAGTTGTAATAGTTGTAATTAGCTAGATTTTTTAATAAAATACACCTACATGCAACAAAAAGAAAAAAGACAGTAGTTTTTCAAGTCACAAAGTAAATACTAGTGTAATACATATTTATAAGGTAAATTAAGATTTTATTTAAATAAATGAACTTTGCAATAATGATAATTAAGAAATAAACAAAATAATACCTATTCTGCACACATTATACTCCATCTACATAAGGAACAAATGCAAAATATTTAGTATAAAATTCGTATTGATTAATAGAAAAACGCAACTTACCACTAAATAAATCAACTTCGTAATAATGATAATTAAGAAATAAACAAAATCACACCTATTCTGCACATATTATACTCCATCTACATATCGAACAAATGCAAAAGAATTAGTATAAAATTTGGATTGATTAATAGAAAAACGTATCTTACCACAACCTACACTACATTCCAGATAGTGACGCGAATACATTATAATCGATCTACATATCGAACAAATAGAAAATAATTATTATTAAATTTTAGATTTATTATTAGGAAAACATAACTTACCACATCATATTCTACTATGCTAAATTCTAGAAAATGGCGACAGGACGCTTACAAGTGGGGGATAGGAAATACTTCGATTAAAAATCAGTGTTCGATTTATAATTTTCTATGCTGCCATCTGTTGTCTAAACGACTTTTATTGAAAAGTTTTTTGCGGCATTTTTTGTGTTACAATTGCAAATAAAATTTACGAACCAAGGTTTTACTTGGTTCTAC
Organism: Maratus speciosus; assembly: GCA_963932465.1. Classification (NCBI taxonomy): domain Eukaryota; kingdom Metazoa; phylum Arthropoda; class Arachnida; order Araneae; family Salticidae; genus Maratus; species Maratus speciosus. The sequence continues at coordinate 445,605,427 of OZ010799.1, read as the reverse complement.
ATAAAACTGTGCCAAAAAAATATCAATAACTATTTTAATTACATTTCTAAATAGTTCAAAAGGAAATAGAATCACATAGAAGCTCATATTATACCATCCACTAGAAATGAGTTTATTTTTAAGAAAAACATCCTTTAATCCCAATTAAAAAAAAAAAAAAAAAGTTTCTTTTGTCTCCATTTTGACTTCCTGTAAATTTCGAGGCAAAATTAAATTTAAAAAAATGCAATGTTCAAATTAATCAAATAAATTATTTACAACGTATTAACTATCTTTTTAAAAATTTAATAGCTGTGTTGTCTCTTATAAGCTAATACATTTAAACACCTTGACTTTTCCTTTTTTTTTTTGTGTGTGTGTGTGTGTGTGTGTGTGTATGTGTGCATATTTTATTCAAATGCATTTTAATATCTATAGTAATAAAAGAAAGTTTCACTCTGTGTGTGTCAGATGACTACAGAGGTGCCACGATGGGGGGGAGAGCCTCCCCCTCCAATATACGTGAACTTGGGAAATTTGAGCTTAGAGTTAGGAAATTCTAGATTTTTGAAACACTTTTTCTTTTTTTTTTAAATAAGAAGTAAAAACAGTAAGATTTTTTATTTTTTTGCTGACTACCTTTCTAACAGTAAACTAGTTAAATTTTTAAATACAAAAAGCAGACAGACTCAATTTGTCATTGTGTTTTTCTGTGCTACGAAAAATCATACATGTACCAGATCTGAATTTCCCTACTTTTGTACATCAACAGTATCTCTAGTCTATATTTCCTCCAAAAATTTGTTCCTTTTTCAAATATCTCAAAATATCATGAGGCTATTTTCATATGAAGTACGCGGTATCAGTCACTTAGACAATAAAACTAAAATTATGCAGAAAATAAAATACCAAATAGCATGTCCTTTCAATTAAATATTTTTTCATTTACAAATATAAATTCCGACAAAATGGAGTTAAAGATGTAAAATCATACAAATTTGGGGTTCATTTAAGGGTCATCATGGGTCTAGGCAATGCCGGGTTTGTCAGCAAATTGTAAGATAAAAAAACTTTCCAAGAAATGTATCTTCCTCACCTTCATCATCAAAGAAAGGCAAAAATGTAAACTGTTTCATTTTTATTGCATGTATTTAATATTGGAGTGCTATAAATTGCCCTTGACCAATTTCTATCTTAAAAAAAAAAAAAAAAAAAAAAAAAAAAAATGCAATTTAACAAATTACAACGACCATTTGGAAAATGATTTTTTCAAAGACTAAAATTTAAGACATAAAAAATCGCACGGAGTTAATCATACATTATGTACGCCATGAATTAAACATTAATAGTGTTATTACATGTAAAAATTGCAAGCGACAAAAATCGCCTGCGACTCGTCAGATTTCCTGAAACTTGCGTATCATTCAAGCATTTCATTGGCTGTTCGGGAAAAGGCTTTTTCATCATCAGATTTCCAAGAAATTCCTGGACCAATTTAAAATGAAATTTCATTCTTAAACTTCTAAACATCCCACAATATTACTTTTTACACCGTCGTATAGAGAAAAAAATATGTACTTTTCAATGCAATTTGTTTGAAAGCTGTATCTCAATTTGTTTAGAGTTATTAATTTTTTTTTGTAGTTTTTATTACTTTTTTATCATAGTGGTAACAGAAGTATCCATCTCTGTTGAAAGTAATGGAAAAATACATATTACTGTATAGACCAATCAGAAAATGAATAAAATGTGGATTAAACCAATAAAAAGCTTCAGATATGCTTTTAATTTCCTACCCTGACGAGGACAATAACCATTTTTCCAAATGGTTAAAAAAAACCCTCATTTCTTAAGATTTTTTTTTTTTTTTTTTTTTTTTTGGTAGAGAGATATTGGTTGAAATAGCTTACTTTTGAAGAACAAGTTTTGTTCTTGGTTCCTGACATGAAAGCTATTCCTAGAAATAATACGAAGATGTTCATGATTTTCTTAGATTCCAGCTCTCTAATATGCATTAACTTTATTGAACTTCCATTATTGCATAGAGCTATTTATTTAAATAGTTGTGCCACAAATGGGAATTCTTTAAGGTATTGCCTATTACAATTCATATTTTTTTTTTAATTATTATTATACCTTTACAGAACCTGCAATTAGACTTAAGGCAGTTGGAAGTCCCTATACCTACCATGTTAAATTAATGTACCTTTTCTCAGAAACTACCAAAGATATTCACTTGAAATTTTTTTTTTACATAATATGAATAATTCCTAATAAAGGGAAGTCAACTTTATAAACAGATATGCTTTAATTATTTTTTTTTTTAAATGTGTAATAAAAACCACTTTTAAATAACAAAAAACTTGCCTTTTTCTAAAGAAAATCTTTTTTATAATTTTTTTTTACAAATGTTTGTAACAAAAGTTCTCTTCAGATTGATCAGGGATATGTGAGAAATATTCTGTCAAGATTGCAAATAATAATGTGTAGTAGTTTCTATAAAAAGGTAGTACATCGATATCGAAGTTCAAAAAGCAACATTTTGAGGAATTTCAGTTTAAAATTTATGCATGTAATGTTTATGTATTATGTTAACGAACTGATTTGCTTAAATTTCTTTAACTTCTTGTTGTCATAGAAACAAAATTAATATATACCATTCAAAAGGAGGAAAATAAAGGACTCAAAATATTAAAAGAATTAAAAAAAACGACTTTTTTCAAAAATTTTACTTCCAACTGTCCTTAAGGCTTATAGAGAAATTGGTATGAATAATATATATTAACACCAACAGATGGCACTGACCAGGGAATTTTCTAATAATCTTCATTCACATATGTATTTAAAAGATATCATTTGTTAAATAATAATTAACTAATGTGCCCATTATGCAGGGCTGCTTCAGGCGATTATTTTTATATTCTGTTCACACCAATATTTCCCCAATATACAATTTGAAACACATTTCTCTTGCAAATGTTGTCAAAGTCTTTGTATATTTTGAGAAAACAGTGCCAGTTAGAATAATAAAATAGTCGCCTGTGGCAGACCTGATTATGTTATAATATTAACACTAATGAGGGACAATGGAATAAAACAATGTACAAGAACAAAATGTGTAAAAAAATTTTGTTTATTTTTTAATTTTACATATTTCACTAAAATTTGCTAATCAAATAATTTTTTTTTTTCTATTTTGCTCTCAAACCCACAATTTTTTGTAAGATACATAAAGTGCTACAAGTGTAAATTTTCCTTTCCCTTTACAGTTACAATACTAGATTTTTTTCATTCTTTTACAAGGCTTAAAGTAATTTATTTCTAATTCCATTTGTTGCATTTTAAATAATACTTGTAAACATGAATTTTTGTCTTTTATTTGAATTAAGTTCAGTTTATTTTTATTAGACACATTTAGTATGTCATAAGCATAATTTAAAATTAAACAAATATGAATTATGCATGCTCTGACAATCTTATGAATCATCAACTAATTGAAAAATACAGTTCTTCAAGTGGCATTAAGCCCCTCCTACATCTTGGGCAATATTCTAATCTTCATCGACATCAATCGCGAACCTGTTATGGTTCCTGAAATCGCAGTAGATGTTTAATTAAAATTTATCCTTCCCTCCATACGAAAGTATAAGTTTATGTTATGAAAAAAAAAAAAGAATAAAATATTAAACGTTGAATAAAATATCAAAAATAATAAATATATTTGTATGAAAATAAGAAAGAAAAATTATTTAATTCCAATTATTAAACATTTTTAAATTTCGATAATATATAGAATGAACAAATATGTATTATCTGTGTATATTAAAATAAGTAGAAAAAATCCTTCAGCATTTTCAACAATTCTTGTTTGAGGTTTTGTTGAAATCATTTCATTATATTTTAGAAATTTCATTTTTTAATATCTTAAATTATTTTGAAATCATTTGCTTATTTTTTGGGAAGGGGAAAAAACTATTAGACTTTTTATCTTTTTTTTTTTTTTTTTTTCTGTCGTAAGCTGAGTAAATGTATAATACAAAATAAAGAAATAAATAAAATCCCTATCTGCTCCAGATATTTACATAATCAAGTGGCCGTTTCATATGAAATACAGTAGAAGATCTTTATAACGCAATTCTCCATATAACACACAACTTCTCAGATGTAAACAGTAAATTTTGAAGTTAAAAAGCACCTACATTTTCACATTGTAAAATATTGCTACTCTCTAGAGGACTAAATTTGATACATTAATTCAACTTTATCTTCTAATTTAAGACCTTTGTACTGAAAAAAATTCTATTATTACAATAAACATTTTTGAAAATATCTAATATAAGGGATGGTTGTGTTATATGGGTGTGTGGATATTTGGATCATGTTTATAAAGGAAATTTAACAATGTCTGACTTATATTATGCAAAAATTTATAATTTGGATAATTCTTGTTAACAAGGAATGCAGTATACAGATATTCTAATGTATTTTGATATGTTTCAGACATATTTGGCCATGCTGACAAGGTGAATTTAATTATGCGATCCATATAACGCAAAATTCTATATAACGCACAGCCTTACATTTTTGGGTTTGCGTTATAAAGATCTTCTACTGTATATGCCTACAATAAACATAATCTATACTTAGAGTCCCTATTTCTATCTCTAACATCTCCTTCCTGAGACATATTTGCTCACAAATGAACTCTACGCAGATTAATAAATAATAATTTTAAAAGCTTTCTTTAAAACTTAATAGAAGTGATGAATAATATACAAATATTGAGTATTAAAAAAGAAGTGCACAGCTGAAAGTTTAAATATGAAAATTTTAAGCAAATTTTGTGCACTTCAATTTGCGAAACTTGACAAAAATATCAATTTTTCAACTTCATGCTTAAAATAGACATAAATTGTATTTTCTACACAAAGTGCCATAAACGTCTTATACTTTAAAATATCCATAAAGAGCTTTTTACTTTTATGAATCATACTTGTAATTTTTAAATTCTTGTGACAAAAATAGGGATTTGATTTTCACTAACAATTTAGTTTTAATAAATAAGTTAAGCTAATAATTTTAAGTTAATGCTAATTTTTACTGTATTTTTTTACATATCTCATTTTTTTTTTAACTAACTTTTTGCTTATAGATCACAGCAGTGTTGTAATGGTGAAAAAATCAGAGGGTATACAAAAAGTTTTAATTAAAATTTTCAACATTTACTACAAAAATTGCAATTTTCATTAATTAATTCGTTTTTCTTCATAAAAACATCCAGTACTACGTCAAAAAAATGTTTTTAATACTCGAATAAAAAAAGTCAAATAATATTATTTGACTTTTAATATTAAATATGACTTTTAAATAAAATGGTATCATTATTATTATTATTTCCATTCTGTGTCATAACTTAAACAAATCGACAGACTTAAAAAATTGCTTTTAATTTTAATTTATTTTAAAGTATGTATTAAATTACACAAAAATTATTTTTTAAATATATTCTTGGTTACAGAGCCGTCGCGATGGGGGGGGGGGGGGAGTCTCCCCCTCCAATATATGTGAACTTGAGAAATTTGAACTTAGAGTTTGGAAATTCTAGATTTTTGAAACACTTTTTCTTTTTTTTTTTTTTTTAAAGTAAAAAAAAATAAGAATTTTTAATTGTTTTGCCGATTACCTTTCTGAGTTCTGTAACAGTAAAATAGTTAAATTTTCAAAAGAAATACAAAAAGCAGCCAGACTCAATTTCTCATTATGTTTTTCTGTGTTACGAAAGTATCATACATCGGCCAGACCTGAATTTCCTTACTTTTGTACATCAACATTTTTGTTCCTTTCTCAAAAATTTCAAAATATTCTGAGGCTACTTTCATATGAAATACGATTATGATTCATACACAACAGAAGACAAAAACTTTCATGAAATAAACCAATAATTATTAATTTTTATGCTTTTAGTTTCAGTATTTTTCTTTGGAAAGAATTTTTTTTTTGCGTATAAGTATCATTATCATTAAACACACATTGCACCTATCATTTTAGTTGGAAAATAGAGCAATTTGTTTCAAGTTGGGAAATTTTTTAATTCTCTCTCTCTCCCCCCCCCCCCCGCAAAAATATTTGTAGCTATGCCCCTGCTTGGTTACATTGAGTATCAAGCACTAAGCTAAAATTTTGATAATCCAAAGCGATTAAAATTAATTCCAGTTTATTGATATTATTTTGCATTTTAATTTGAGTAAGCGTGCAATGATTATAATTAGATCAAGAATTATTGCTATTTTTACAAATGAACTATTAGGATAGTTTTTATAATGCCATAGGTAACTGCTTGAAGTACTGATAGTTCAGATTTTTAAAAATTATAATTTGAAAAGTAAAACAGAATTAATAATAATATATAATTTATTTTACTGGACACTTCTCCATATTATTGTTAATAATTTTAACTTTATAACGAAAATTAGAAGAAGTCAAAAAATTTATCGAAAGGATATAAGTATGTTTTAGGGATGCTTAATATATATATATATATATATATATATTTCTTCTTGTTTTAATGTTCTGCTTAGCTCCAATGTATTTTCTATATTTTCAAATCTTTTAAAAGGTGAAATTTATATAATAATTTAATTTTATGGACCTTTAAAATGACTAATCTTTGATAAACCTCTTGGAGATGTTCCTCAGACTTTCGTGAGTTGGAGAGACTGGTATCTTCTTTAACTAACCTAATATTTTACTTTTGCAACACACAAAACACAGGTTCCTAAAATTTTCGTACGCCGACAGAGGGCAGCAATAAAAAATATTAATCGAACAAACATCGATAAGTGTCTGTTATCATCGCCACGCTCTGGAATTTAATCGCAAAATTGTTTTACTTATCTAGTTGCAGAATTTTCTATTTGCGTGTTATATCACAACTTTGACATGGTATTTTCATTTCTAAAATAATATTTGTTAATCTGATTTACTTTTTTTTATTCCCAACATAACAGTGAAGTAATTATAATTAAAATAAAGTAATGTGTAACTGTCTAGTTGCCTTAGGCCTAAAGATCACCATTAAACCAATATTTCGTTTGTTGGTAATTTAGTTAAAGGTAATGTTTATGTCTGTTTAATGAACTTTCAAATAACTGTTTCAATGCAACATTTGTCTATTTCAGTGTTGAATTCTGGGGGTGGCCCGGGGGGTGGGGATAATCCCCGATCAATGAGATGACCCATGCAGAAGATCGAATTCGCAAGTAGTACCGATTTGAGATTTTGTTTCAATGGTCAAAAAGTGCAATTTCCCCTCCTGAACTCTATAATGTCCCCCCCCCCCCCCGGAGCCACAGAAATCCCTCCATGAGAAAAGAGTCTGAATTCAATGCTGGTCAATTTTACTGTTATTTTTGCAGTAATCTCTCTCTCTCTTTTTTTTTAGTAACTAGATACTGTTGAAATATTTTCGATACATAAATTGCATTTTCGTTATTCTTAATAGTTAAATATTTAAGATTTATCTACTTCATTAGATTTGTAGAATATATGTGGCTATAATACTGTTTTGATCTGAATTTAATTATTAAGCCGCTATCAGATTCACCAACTTTTAGAGCAATTTTTGAGCCAACTCTTGATTTCCTCCAACTTCTCGCAAAATATTGTCTCGACACCCAGTGTGATAGCAAACAGCAATATCCCCAACTTTTTATCCACATCTCAAAAAAGTTTGTCCTAGCCGCAACTTTTCCTCCCACCTTTCCAGATTTCAGCGAATCAGAGATAAGCGATTGATACGAAAAGGCGATAAATATTGATGGCTGGTACTAGTACTACTGGTTTTCCCGGGTTTTCCTCCAACTTTAGCAACGACAATTGTAACCTTTTTCTCCCTTTGAACTGGAAAAAGTTGGTGCTAAAATCGGCTGAAAAGTTGGTTTCTCGAAAAGTTGGTGAATCTGATAGCAGCTTAAGACTACTCAGAAAGAATCGTCTTCAAACAAGATCAGACATTAATCAAGGACTAAAAGAAAGCAATTTATAGAAATACCTTGGGAGCAAAAATTCTACTGTTTCCCCTGCAAAAAACAAGAAAGAAAAAAATCATGCGTCAAGCATAGATTATGAAACACTTTCCAACACATTCAGAATAATGTAACAAAGCTGCACCATTTAAAAAATTAAAATATTACATCTAATTCAACCATATGGAAACACATAACACATTTAAAAACCCAATTTCAGCTGTTCCCATCTACAATCGGAAAATTAACAGAATTTTTTCAGCAGCCCTGTATATGATTTATAGATTTGAATCTATTAACTAAATGCATGCCAAAATTTAGTTCACTTAAGCGATACATATACAGTAGACTCCCTTAAATCCGCGAACGCCTAAAATCCGCGTATTTTTTTCAGATGTAAACAATGAAATTTACAGTTAAGTTGCAGGAACAAAATTCAAGATGGCGTCGAAATCAGCGACTAACGCAATGTTTTTTTTACTAAATTTTTTGTTAATCATTCTCATTTGGTTATTACAGTTGATTTATTACTAAATAAATTTACATTACTTTTGATTTTGATATAAATTAGCATATCTATATGATGACATATCGATCTTACGATCGCTTTACCGATAGATGGCAGCATAGGACTTTAGAAATCGAATTGAATCGATTTCGTCTGTAGTAATTTAATATTTTTCTAATTATTTTAATAATTACTTACGTTTAAACTAATAAATTATTTTAATATTTTACTTATTTTAATGTTTCACTTTATTGTAAGCATTCATTATAATTTCCCTTGCTTCACTACCAATCCAATTAATGTTTCAAAAATGTAAACAAATCAATGACCAGAAATCCGCAAAATTCTAAAATCCGCACAACCTCTGGTCCCAAGCTGTGCGGATTTGAGGGAGTCTACTGTACTTCAGTTGAAAATTTACCTTCAGCAATTTCCTCTAATAAGGAGAATGGTGAATACTTTTGTGCAGCCCTGTATTTGAGGTGTAGAATTTATATATAATGAGTAAGATGCACAAAAATAATTAAATTTAAAAGCGCATACCGAATTTTAAACCATACACTCCAGCAATTATGACTCAAAGACAGTACTGTACTGTAACCAATTTCTTTTATGTGTCCCTGTAAATGAATAAAAAATGCAATGAATGCCCTGTTCTAATGTGATAGTAGAGAAATTCAGTGATTTATATCAGTTTCAAAACATTTGAAATAGCGCAAAGTCATTAAAATACTCTGGTAACGATTTCCCCCCATATACCATAATGTAATGGAATACTTCTGAGTGTTCCTGTAAATGAACGATTAATCCTTCATACATCCTATACAATACCAAACATGCTTTGGTAACCCTAAATAACCTTTATCAATTTCATGAAAATCCGAGTATATTTACGGGAGTTAGAGCATAGACAGACAGACAGACAAACCTAATGCATAAACACTTTTCAACTTTGTTGGAAAGTGTTAAAAATGTGCAACATATAATTATTTATCCTTCTATTTAAAATTTTAGTTTTTGGGAGCACAGGAGAACAACGAAGATAGGCTTTTCATCACAGAATTTTACACTGAAAATAGTAATCGGTTCATGGTGCTACTGCTCCCAGCCTGCGGGTCACATTATTGATCGGATGCAGTTTCAATTTTCGATTATAGATGGCTGCATGAACTGCCATTGAGTGTTTTATTATTTTCTTTTTGAGTTTCTAAAAATTGTACGATACGATAATTACAATAAATATGAATGAAAATAAGAAAAACAACTGGTTGATAAAGATATAGGTTTTGTTTTTTCTGTTTAAATTTAAGTTCATTGCAAAAAACAGAAATTTCTATCAAAATAGCCACATTTTCAAGTAAGATTTAATCATAAAATTTGTGCATAAAAAAAAAAAAGTTCTTCTCACTAAAAGTTAAAAAATAAAATGATCCTTTTTTCATGAATTTTTAATTTTGTTAATTAAAAAAGGCATTATCATTTGATTTTTTTATGGCTACAACAAAGAGATTATGTAAACTACAATTTAAAATACAGAAATTTGAACTGGAAAATGCCTGCTTGAAAAAATATTAGAATTGCATCCCAAATTTTAAATATTACAGCATAGAACAGAAAAAGATGAAAGTTGTAACAATAAATATATATATGTATATTATATGTTAATTCTATAAAAATTGCAAAAAATATTTTTACATACTCATATTACTGAATAGAAGACTATTTTTATATATTATTGTATACCCAATATTAATTTTGTGACTTACAAAATATTTTGCTAGTCAGAGAATAGTTTTGAATTATTCTGTAACACATTAAGGGTGTATTCGAAAAAATATTTTTCCACCCTCAACAGCTCGAAATTTTCTGAGACATTTTCGGACTCATTTTTAAAAGTAAAAACATGAAACTTGCTGGAGTGATTTCTGAAGACATGTTTAACATGCCGTGTGATTTCATTTTCAGCTCAATTAATTAGAATTTGACTTTTAAACAATTATTTTCTCAGTATGACCATTTTTTTCATTCCCAGATCGCCCGTTTCGGAAAATTCGGTTCAAAACGTCAACTTTGACAGCGTTTTTTACAGTATTTTCTGCATTTATCAAAAAATTAAGAAGCACGGCACATTATATAGTTTCTAAATAAGAGAATGCCCCAGTTTGATGCGTTTGAGAGCAAAAATAAATTTTAAAATGAATCAGAAAATAAGCAGTTTGGATCGGAATACACCCTTAAACAGCAAATTTTTAATGATTTTAATCTGCATCATTTCTCAAAACAAAAAAGAAGTATCTAGTCTGAGACATGATATTTTGAACATACGTGTATAAAAAATAAATATGATAGTTAATAACACAATAAATAAATGGAACAATTTCAAGAGATTCTTATTTTAAATTAAAAAATTTATCTCATCATTTATTATGTTTATTTAGTTATGTGTTATTAATTCTTTACTTTTAATATTTTTTAAATTTTCTTAATTTTCATTATTTAACTTTGTTACTTTAATATTTTACTTTATTGTAAGCATTCATTATAATTTCAACTACATTATTACATTCAAATTACTTAAAAAAAAAAAAAATTAAACAGAGCAGTCACCTGAAATCCACAAAATTCTAAAATCTGCACAAGCTCTGGCCCCAAGCTATGCGAATTTGAGGGAGTCTACTGTATAAATATTTTACCTTTAGACAGTCTAATGCAGGGGTGAGTGACCTTTTTTGGTTGTGGATTACAACCAAAATGTGTGTATTAAGAATACGCTTCAGGTCAGTCATATTTTCATGGTCTTTAGATAAATTTCACTAATGAAATAATTACCGTAATTTCTATTCTATAATCCGCGGCAGCACATAATCCGAATATGCAATTTTCCTTTTCACTGGAAAAAAGTTAGCAGAAAATCAGCACCGGCATATAATCCACACTATTGGTGAATCGAATATATTCGAATATAATTTTATTGAATCGAATATTTGATTCATGAATATTAAATTCATGGCCTGCTGCTTTGTTTCCCATCTTTTCTGCATTTTCTACAATGTTTAGTTTGAATTCGGCAGTCTAACTCTTATGTCATTTGCAAGGCATGTTTTCAAAGATGCATTGATGCTATCACTAAAGAAATGGCGATGGCGGGAAAAAGCGCTTACTGTTCAAAAATCATGTTATTTCTTTCTGGTATAAGCTTGCTTGTTACAGAGCATGCCCATGAGTACCGAATGCACGTAAGCAGGCAGCCAAGTGATTGTATGGTGCTGCCATCTATTGGAAAAGCAGTAAACCAAATTAAGAACATGCTACAAATTTTCGTTTTTTTTTTTTTTTTTTTTTTTTTTTTAATAGAAAAAAAAAAAAAAAACAGATAATCTGCAGTGGTTGATTATCTCCATTGCAAAAATTTTCACTTTTTTTGCAGATTATAGGCCGGAAATTACAGTACTATACAATTTTTTTTAAACTTTAAACACAAAAATTATAATTATTATAAAAAGAAACGTAACCGAATGAACTTTACTTTTCTTTATTGTAATAATTTGTTGTAATAATGATAATTATTTTACTGCCTGACATTAATTGTGTGCTACTTGTTCTTGTGCTACTAAACAAGTGCCACAACTGAGAGTGAACTGGGATAATTAAGGCTCCTAATTGCCAAAGAGGAGACTAACCTTGTATTGAAACAAAAATTTTACTGTTATTAATTTTCACTTTTTTTTTAATGTATTCTTCAAGTGTTTGTTTCATATTTGTATTTTGTAATTTTTTTTATATATTATACATTTTTTTAACTCAAGTGGATCACTTGAAATTATGAAATGGGTCATTTGGCGACCTGCAGGTCATAGGTTGCCAACTCCTGGTCTAACGGGATCATCCCTAATTACTGCTTGCATCCACAGGAAGTAAAATTTTTGAAAGTATCTAGAATTTTTTTTTATGTGCTTTTATATTTATTGTGTTACAATGTATTATCTTATATTTGGATTTTTCATACCATTTTTTTTTTAATAACTACTTGAAAGTTTTTGTTTCTTTTCCTTGTAAGATCTTAATTTTAATTTTCCTAAATTTATAGATCAGGAGTCATCCGTTAATTATATCACACTTCAAAAAACAGAAGTAGAAGTCGGTAGAACGTCAGTGCACTATACTGATGGCCCGGGTTCGAGTCCTGGCATGGAATCTTTTTCACTAGGTTGGCCTTTGCGCCTTTTAAGCAAAATAATTCTAAATTTGATTTTCATTTGAAATATTGTATGCAAGGCGAATGTTTCTCTCTGGAAAAATAAGTGTCTGTGTTTGCCCCATGTCGGTGGTTCACGGAAAATATTCCATCTTGTGCTGCGTTTGTAGCCTTGCCAACCTGTAACAGGGGTGGTGCCAGAACTTGCCCGACGGGGGGGGGGCATGGTATCCCCGACAGGGTGGCCGGCCCGACTCGAATCTGAAAATTACATTTGAATTCAACGCGCAACCCGACCCGAACCCGACATTTTTCAATCTACACCCGACCCGAGCCCGAAATAATTTAACCCGCAACCCGACAGATCGGATACCAGAATCCAAAATGACTGTACTTAATTTTCTTTTTTCGTGTCAGGATGATTCCAACTTTCTTTCTGCTGGTCGGGTTCACCCTAGAATATTTCTTGCGGGTCATATTTAAGTTTTTTGCAAGTTGGGTTGTTGGGATTAAAAAAAAAAAGTTTGAGCAGAATTGTATTTCAAATGAAAATAAATATGTATTTGAATATGAATGAATACATATATATTCAATTTACTGCATGAGATATAAAATGTATACAAGAAATGTGATCATAGATTATTTTTTCTTTAAGAACAATTTTCTTTCTTGCCTCAGAATATAAAAGATATTACCAACATTTATTTTCTGATAAACAGAAATATACATGTATCGTATTTGTGATAGTTTATGCACACTATACATGTTACATGTATGTAGATTGGGAAATGACCACTATTCAAAAACATAAGCGTACGAATATATAAGTGTTAGGAATTGAAAAAGTGTTCGCTTAATAGACGTATCCGTTTTTCAGGAGTATCTATTGTGGAAATCTTATTGTATAAAGATTTTTAACCTGAAAAAATATCTTGGAGATTATTTTGAAAATCGGGTCAACCCGAACAGGACCCGCAAGAGTCAGAATCCAACCCGAACCGGACCCGCAAGAATCAAAATCCAACCAGAACCTGACCCTGACACGCAACAAGAAATATAGCTCCAACCTGGGGTCGGGTGCGAGTAAAAGCAGGTAACCCGACCCGATGCAGGACTCTAAGCCGATTTCGTAATATATATTAGAAGTGTCCATGAGCCGAGTCTGTCTCGAAGCCCGAGTTCGGTAAAATTTTCGTTCATTAAGCTCGGTCAGAGCTTTAATTTTTATCTGAAGACTCGGGTCGGGATGAGACTAAATTTTATTTTTGAAATGTTGGGCCTGGTAGTAATTTCAATCTTCCAGGGACAGGTCTGGGTCTTTAATTTTTTCAGTAGATTCGGGTCAGACCGGGACTGTATTTATTCTTTCCGGCCGTTTAGGATGAGAAATTTCCCCCCTCAATTAATGCCCCGTAATGTTCCTCCTTTATTAGAGAAAATGAACTATAAAACAGCATATCTTTGTTTCTTTCTTTTTTTTTTTTTTTTTTTTGCGTTCTTTAAATAAAATGAGAGGAATTTGGTTAATTTCTAGAGAAATTAATGAAATCCTAAATTTGGTTAATTTCTATAGAAATTAACAAATCAGGAGAATTTCTAAAGAAATTAATCAAATCCCCCTGGGCCAAAAATGTGAAAAAAGCAGACAGATAGTGCAGGCATGGTATGCTTGTAACGGAAAATGCACAAGTGTTTAGCTCTTATAACGGGACGGGTGAACAACAGTTCTAGCTTGATACCATGTTAATTTAAACAGTAACATACAAAACACTCTTTGTTTACCCATTGAATTTATAAAAATACTCGCCAAAGACTTTTAATAAAGGTTGATGTAAGCAGATGTATTTTCCCATGTCTTATCTCTTCTTGAACCTTTATTCCGTATAGGCGCCTAAAGATTACGGTCAATCGAACAAACATTGAACAAAAGTGCACACGGGTTCTAGACAATATATAAGGTATTCGGTAACATCCGGCCGTTGTGACGACTGTGGCCGACTTGTGATTGAATTCTCTCGTCTTAGACTAAAGAATAAAATTTTTAATTTAGAGTAAACTCGTAAAAATTTGATGTAATTTGGGCATTGGGAAAAAGTGGAACATTTAGCGTCCCGCGTAGTTGTTCGGGGGACGAGTCCCATGATCCCTGAAAATCGGGACATTCCGCGTAAATCTGAACACCTAGTAACTGGTAATATTAAGTTCACACTACAATAATTTATAAGGTTTATACGTTTTTTGCAATTCGGGTTCCTGGGATTTTTCCCAAACAAGTTTGACCCCAAGTACGTATCAGATGAAAAAGAATACGCATTTGAATATGAATGAGTATACATTCAATTTATTGCATGAGAAATAAAACGGTAAGATGTGCCATAATAGATTATCATTTATTTAAGAATTTTTTTTTTCTTTCGAAATTTGAAAAATATTACCAACTTTTCGGTTTTCAGACGCACAATAACATATGCATCCTATTTGTGATAGCTTATGCACACCTACGTACATGTGTGTAGATTGGGAGGTATCCAATTTTCAAAGAGGTATAAGCGTACAAATATTTAGTGTTAGGAATTGAAAAAGGTGTTCACTAATTATAGAGATGGGCCATTTTTTGGAAATGTCCATTTAGGAGGCCTTGCTGTATATAGATTTTTAACCTGAAAAATATTTTGGACATTCTTTTGAATCATCTGGTCAACCAATACCCAAACTGCAAAAGTTAAGACCTAACCCGAACCCGAAACAATGAAAATCAACACGACCCGCAGGGAAAAAGTAAGTCATCCCAACTCGAACCCGACCCGCAACAAAAATCTATCGTCAACACGACCCGAACCGATTGTCAGATCGGGTGCGGATAAAATCGGATAACACTACCCGATGCAGGTCTCTAGTAGAGGTCTGCATGGGCCGAAATTTACAGGCCTGAGAATGCGGAAATAGCCCAGTGATTTGAAGAATTTTTTCTCTTATTTTAAGAAATTTCTGTCTTTTGACCGAAAAATATTAGAAAATTTTGGGCTTAGGTTCATGATTTTTCCTTATTTTTAGATAAAAGGCACATAAATTCTGTTTCTAAAACATAAAAATATTAGGCAGCAAGCTGCCGGAACACCTATGCAATTTGACAATTATGCTAGGTGTGAGTATTTCAAGTAGTTGCTTGTTTTCTTTTTGGGGGGAAATGGACCAATCAAATCGCAAATTTTCATGTTTTAATGAAATATAATCAAGGGAAAAAATTGTTCAATTCACGGATTACTTTAAGGATCAATTCTCAGGTTATTACTGCAGAGTCCTGCGCGGTTCAGGTTATACCCGACCCGCAACAAAAATCTAACGTCAACACGAGCCGAACCGATTGTCAGATCGGGTGCGGATAAAATCGGATAACACTACCTGATGCAGGTCTCTAGTAGAGGTCTGCATGGGCCGAAATTTACAGGCCTGAGAATGCGGAAATAGCCCAGTGATTTGAAGAATTTTTTCTCTTATTTTAAGAAATTTCTGTCTTTTGACCGAAAAATATTAGAAAATTTTGGGCTTAGGTTCATGATTTTTCCTTATTTTTAGATAAAAGGCACATAAATTCTGTTTCTAAAACATAAAAATATTAGGCAGCAAGCTGCCGGAACACCTATGCAATTTGACAATCATGCTAGGTGTGAGTATTTCAAGTAGTTGCTTGTTTTCTTTTTGGGGGTAAATGGACAAATCAAAGCGCAAATTTTCATGTTTTAATGAAATATAATCAAGGGAAAAAATTGTTCAATTCACGGATTACTTTAAGGATCAATTCTCAGGTTATTACTGCAGAGTCCTGCGCGGTTCAGGTTATACCCGATCCGAACCCGGAAATTCTATATCCATTCAAACTGAATCAGTTTAAAAAAATTAGTTGACCCGATCCCGACAAACGTCGACCCAAAACTGACAGGATTCAAGCTGAACCTGAAACCACCCCAAAATGAAAAAAAAAAATCATATTGTAATGTAATAATGAAAAAGTGTTTTATTATATATTTAGTATCAATTATATTGTTTATGTAGAAAAAACAATATATCTGTATATGTACTCGTTGATACTCAAATAATATAGTTTTTCATTTTAAAATATATTTTAAGAAAACGGGTGAAATCGAAACCCTCCGCCAGAAAAAATTAAAGTGAACCCAACTCGAAAAACAGAATTCAATCCGAGCCCCCCTAAAAAGATATTCTCCCCGGATCCGACTCAAACCACCAGTCGGGTTGGGTTTAGTTTGTTCTACCCGAAACGCGATCTGAACCAGACAAAAATTTTCATCCTCCACATTTCGACCTGAACCCGAAATACTCCAACCTCAACCAAACCCCAACCCTAAATGATGTAAAAAAATACGTGTATACAGGGTGATTTTAACTTCATCGTAACAACCATTTATTATATAGGAATGTATGGGCGCAAGTGATGCGCTGAGGTACAAAGACCAGAGGGCCAATTTGGCTCTTTTGTTAATTTCAAACTTTCTCATTCACACCGCAAAATTCCTATGCTATTCTTTTCTTTATTTAAGACAGACATTTCATGATTACATAAAGAAAAAATTCTTCTTTGAAAATTTCCGGTATAAAATCGAAATTTTTGAATTAAAAAAAAAAAAAAAAGCAAAACTGGCAAATCTGTCAAACACAGGAAATACATGAATAGAAAGACAAAGTGTTTATTTACAGTGTAGTTTACAGGTAATAGATAATGCATACAATAATATTACAATAATTGTTCTCAATTGCGTCCACCGATTTTTCCTGTGTTTGACAGATTTGTCAGTTTTGCGCTTTCTTTTTTTTAATTCAAAAATTTCGATTTCATACCAGAAAATTTCAAAGAACTTTTTCTTTATGAAATTGCGAAATGTCTGTCTTAATAAAGAAAATAATAGTATAGGAATTTTCTGGTATGAAGGAGATATTTTGAAATAAAAAAGGGGCCAAATTGACCCCTGGAGTTTGTACCTCAATGCATCACCTGCGCCCATACATTCCTATACAATAAATGATTGTTACAGTGTCCTGATTTAGAATCACCCTGTATATATATCCATATTGTAATGAAACTATGTAAAAGTAGTCTATACAATTATACCTCTAGTATCGATTTTAACTTTTAACTGAAAAATTCAATATACATATATTGGTTAATATTCAAATATATAAGTTTTTCATCTTAAAATAAATTTTGTAAATTCTTTTGACAGATCGATTCATCTCGAATCAAGAACCGCAAGTGTCAACTCAACACCCAACCCGAACCTGAAACAATTAAAGCTAACCCAACTCGAATCCGACCCGCCATGGCAAAAGATTAGGTCCAACCCGATCCGGTCCAGACCGCTAATCGGGTCAGGTGCAATTTGCCGGACCCGATGCAGCACTCTACTTACCATCCAACTCGACCCCGACAAACTAATTTTCGTCCTCCGTATTCTTAACCGAGCCCAAAATATTTCACAGTTCAAACCAATCCGACCATAAATCCACAATCAGTAAAAATTGATCCACAATGTAATGTGAATTATAAAAAAATAATGTATGATCATAACTTCTGTATAAATTTTACCTTTTATGTTGAAAAATAAACATGTAAACAGTCATCTGCGTATCAAATATGTAGATTTTTATCTGAAGGCATTTGGATTTTATTTTTTTTGAAAAATTGGGTTCGCTTGAATCCAACCTCCAAGAATCAAAATTCAGTCAGAAAGCGACACATACCCGGAAGAATTAGTTTAGTCAATCCGACTTACAAAGAAAAAAAATGAGCTCCATCTCGACCCAACCCGACCGGGTCGAAATTCAAGTCAAAATTTTTTCCCCGACGGGGGGGCCAGGTATGCCCGACGGGGGGGGGGGGGGGATATGCCCCCCGGACCCCCCCTCTGGCGCCGCCCTTGACCTGCAATAGTGAGAAGTTCCAAGCTGGGTATCGTTCCATGTGGTTTAGTCGGTAGAACGTCAGTGCTCTATACTGATGGTCCGGGTTCGAGTCCCAGCATGGAATCTTTTTCAGTAGGTTGGCCTTTCCGTCTTTTAAGCAAAATAATTTGAAATTTGATTTTCATTTGAAAGTAGTATTAAGTAAGTATTTTTCTATTACTTTGAATTGCAAAAACAGCCTTCAAGATCTACATTGATTTACATACATCTGGGGAAGATTAGTTATGCTAATGGGTATCAATTCGCAATGGTTCAAGATCTAAAGCTGCAAATTGGACGAAGTTGGCTTTCTTTAAAGCCAGAATTTCTTCAAACTCTTTTTTTTAGCATGCCTGATTGAGTTTTTGAAGTGATTTAAAGAAACGGCTTAAAAATTTGTACATTAAAGAAAAAAAAATAAGTTGTCTATAAACAATTTAGACAGTAAAATTTGTTTTAATTTTTCTCACAAAGCCTGTGATTATGTAATTGTTTGTGTATGTATTTTTTTTTTTTTTTGCATAGTATTATAATTGATATTATTTATAATTATAAATTGTTTTGAAATTCTTACTCCTCTTTTTCAATTGTAAAATTAAAAAAAAACTGTTGTCCATAAACTTTTGGGACACACTGTATAATTTTTAATATATAGATGAATACTAAAGCAAACTTCTGCATAATTAGACGACTTTACAGCAAGTCAATTTGTATCTATACTTTTTTATATGATTGTTTGCTGCAAAGTTAGTAGAAGTTACCTCTTAATTTTTTCCAGACATGTACATTTATCTACTGGTAAAAAAAATCTAAATTCAAGTATTAAAAAGGTTCCATCATTTTTCATATGATTTCTACAATATCATGTTTTGAAATAATCTCCAATTTATATTTAGGTCTGTCTATCAACTCATTATTGCTGGATTTGATCATATGAACTTAGTAGAAAAGTTTTTAAAAAATCTTCTAATAAATTCCACTAAAGCATCATTTCAGAGTGATTACAGACCTGGAAAATATGGAAATATCACAGAATTTCGTTGATCCAGAAGTATTATGGTTGTAAATATGTGATTTATTCTATTCAGTATAAAATTCTGCTCTTATAATTTTATTTTTCCAACGTTGATATTATAATTTTTTAACTGTCATAAGAGACAATAGTATCACGAGTGACACAGCCTTAAGCCCAATTCTATTTACAAGTACTTTTCTAGTTTGGAAATTACAATATGGTAAAAGCACCAATATACCGAAAAAAATTGGGATTACTACTGAAAAAATAGTACACAATTTTCTTCTGTTCTCAATTATTTGCTGTGAGCTAGATTCATAAAACAATCCTGAGCATTGGGAAATGATAATATCTCATTTAGAACCAAAAATAAACTATTTATAAAGCATTTTATCTCATTATGGCTAAGTATTGACTCATTTATCCCATATTAATGTTCTTTTATCAGTATGCCTAATTACAAAGTCTTAAAAGCCTATTTTGCAATTTTTTATTTCAATGACTGAATTCTGCATTTCACTTCAAGAACTCAATGAAATCTTGTTCTGGTCATGACAAAAAGACATTAGAACAGCAGTCTCGACAGTTGAACATAATTTCATTTGTATTTCACAATGGGATGGCTGAATGCATAAGATAAAATGCTGGTAGTTTTTTTTTTTTTTTTTCATTTATTCTTTAGTCTTTTTGCATTTTATCCCCATAAATTTTCTTCACTCATTTTTTTTTCTTTTTCCATTGTTAAATGTAATTTATATAGATAAATTTCATAATATAAGAATAAGGTATAAATGATACTTACCTATTATTAACCACATGACATTGGCAAAGTTTAGAGCTTTTTAATTCCTCAGGCACCAGACATACACTGCATACATCATGATTTCATCTTTCATCCTTACCATTTGGTACAGTGGGGTAAAATACCCATGTATTTATTTTTAAGGGTAAATACCAGGTGTATAGCTGGGTAAATACCCATTTTGGGTATTTACCTGAGTATTTAATGTAACTGTGAAAAAAAGTATATCACTGTTAGCAGTGATGGATTACTGAAAAAAAAAAGAAAACTTCAGAACTTTAAACGTCCTACAACTGTTAAATTTTAAAGAAACTCACCTTTAAATATTGAATTTGTCTTTTAAAATTATGATGGAGAATGTAAAAAAGCTAATATATTTATCCAGAAGAATTTTGTTTAAAAGATATTTTTAATTAGATTTGTGTGAAAGGCGCATTTAATATATGCAGTACCACTTCAACTAATATATTAGTACTACGTTGATTACTTCGAAAAAGGGGAGATATTCTCTAATATTTGTCACAAGACTTTTCTTTTCCGGATACATTCTTTTTCTCTGCAGATCACCGCATACATCTTAAAGTTGAGTGTTATCTAATTTGGTATGGTGACCAATTTCATAAAGGTTAAACTAGCAAGTATTATTGACAGTTTAAGATGCGGTCGACCAAAAAAAAAATGAACACCTGATGCATTTTAATTCCCAAACTTTTTTAGGAAAACAAATAAAATAGCCATTTGATTAGAAATTGTGTATTCTTTCATTTTACATAAAAAAAATCTTAGGCTTCATACTGAAATTGTATCAAACTCTGAAATTTTCAATACAAATACCTAATTTTGAAATCATATTTGGATTTGTCAATAAATTTTATTGTAGGATACCAAACGGGAAGTCATTTAGTAAAGTAAAACTGAAAGCTGCTAGTTAGTGTTGGAGCATGAAAACAAACATTATTCTGTTTTTGGCGTAAACCGCTGTTTCCTCTTACAAAGTGCTATACTTTATATGATATACATTCTATCTCTACAAGAATCGAAAGAAAACATTTTTCAGATCTCGTAGTGGTTCATCGGGTGACCTTTTTTTGATTGATGAAGAAAGAATTTTTAAACACGTTGTATACACAGCTCCTTTTTATAGTGTATATAAGAAGTGTCTTTTTTTGGTATTATGACACTTTGGTATTATATTTCTGTTGAAAACAAAATTTAAAATAGGCTTGTTAAACCGCTAAGGTTTAAGAATGCGAATAAATTTCAGATGTAATTTTCCCTGGTAATTTCATGGAATGTTTTTTCTATTTTTATTTATTTATTTATTTATTTACCTTTTTTATCTAAAATTCGACTGAACATTGCATTAAATGGTTACTTCGTTTGATTGTCCTCTCTATATCAATTACATTTGTTTTAAAAAAATGTCTAAACTGAATAGCATTTTAAAATATCTGAACATAGTATAAATATGAAAGATTTACAAGGTTACTCAATTGGACAACGTGCAGGTATTTTTCTTTAACTAAACTGAAATTTGCTGTCATATTTAAAACATTTAAAGCTATAATTGTAAGATTTCTTTAAAGATTCTGATATTTTACTGCGAAATATGAAACTACTCAATTTTTGAGTATTTACCCCTGGCTTGGGTAAATTACCCAAAAAATAAATAACTAGCTGCTGGATATTTATCCTTCCCACATCACTGGCTCATGTAGAATATTGATGTTATGTGTTGTTTTATTTTGCAGTAAATGCTCGCAAAATAAACATAAATAACATTTGCATAAAATCTGGTGTACACTTAGGATACAATAATCTGGTTCTGAAGGGGTTAATCTTCCATAAATGTGTTATAGATCAAGTATTGGTATCAAACATGAGTATATATAATGCTACCAACTAACTGTAGTCTTGAAAACAAATGTAATTGTCATTGTAGTGCAGGAGACTGCATCACATCTCAGCAGCCAGTTTTAGTGTTGATTATTTTGATACATATGTTAGAATAGATTGTACAGGATAACAAGACTGCCAACCAGCTGGGACACCAGGTGATGATGTTTCAATAGCAGAATTGCACAACTTGCTAAAATGTTAAGTAAATGGTAACCCAATTACTCTTGTTACCCTGATTCAGAGACATCATCAGTAATCGAGTTGCCGTTCAATTCACATTTCAGTATGCGTGAAATGTTGCTTTAGCAACACACCTCTGCAGCACCAGCTAACTAAAAATTTTGTTATATGTACCATTTAATCTATAATCTGTAACAAAATCATCAATGTCAAAATTTACTGCCAAAATGGGACGCTCACTGTTGGGATTTAGCTGGTTCGGCAGAACCGATATCTAGATTTTTCTATGAGTTCAGCAAACCTATTGTTAGAATGGCACTTGTAATTTAGAAATCACCAATTTACATTCCTTATCTTCTTTACGTGTTCACTTAGCCAGTAACTTGTTCTAATTCCCTGAGTGGTTCCCTGTTTATTTTTTTCATTAAAATATTAATAATAATAAAATATCGGAAAATGTTTTCTGTCACAGTTACAAATTAAGTTTCATCACTACATAAACGAAATTTTCAGAAACATAAAATCACATCATAAAGGATGAACAGTTTTTTCATTTTTAAATAGGTATATTTGAAAATTGATTATTATATTTTTAGAATTTCATAGATCCAAAAAATCATCATAAAACATTAATTTTGATAGTGTGATTTTAAAAATACATTATTTTATATATGAATAAAAAGACATCTCATATATTTTCGATGATAAATAAAATATCTGGAACTATTATCTATATATAAATGAAAGGCTTTATATTGCATTGAACATAGTATTGTGAATTTCGGCAGTCTAATTAAAATGATTATTACTTATTAGATTATGTATTGAGAAAAATAAAGAAAAGTAAAATAACATTAACACATGTGCAGCAAAGGTGGTGTGGGTAGTTTACTGTTAACTGGTGCCAAGACTCAAAAATATAATCTTTTATATCTACTGAAGCACCAACGTTAGGTTGTTAAACTTTTCTTTAACTAAGTACTAAATATTATAAGGTAAGGTGTCCTATTTTCGTCCCCCTCCCCCGCAGTCACTTTTAGGCCCTAAATGTTGTAATTTTCTGTGAAAATCTACCAAATTTGGATTTAACATAGACAACTACCCACGCGCATAGAAATATAGGCAAATATCGTACAAAAAAGATTTTAACAATGTGAAAAATTGTTTTTTCCAAAAGTACCTATATATGGCGAAAGAAAAAAATGGTCCCAATTTCGCCCCCCTCAAAAAATCCAATACGCCGAGGCTTAATTTACAGCTAAATCAAAATTTGTTGCTAAATGAGTAAGTAATTTAATTTACATTAAATTAAGAAATGTACTAATTATCAGTGAAAGAATAACATAACAAAACCTTAGCCATTCAAACATGAGGGAAAAATTGAAAAGATTTTCGTGGAAAAGCATTCCTAATTTCGTCCCCGGGACGAAATTAAAAACTGCAAAGGGGACGAAATTGGGACCACGGTACTTTCCAATATGGCGGAACTTCCGTTCCTGTAAGATGAACTGAGCGTCTTAAAGCTCACTGTATGTTACTTTCAGCATCTTACCTACGTAAGATACATGCAATGAATAAGAAATAAATACTTACAGTACAGTACAAACGACGTAATAAGAACTCAGGTCTTCTAAAAGTAGGAAATCTGGCGTCTTTAATATATGTATGCGCCTTGGTGAGCGAAACTTTCACTACTGACAGCTTTTACCTTCCGTTCCCTTTTCCTTGCGTGATAAGTGGCGCCACTTTCGCAAAACCGGAGAAATAAAGGGGGACGAAATTAGGGCACTTTACCCTACACCACAACTAGTTTTATCTTTAAATTGTTTATCATGGATATATATATATATATATATATATATTATATCTTGTTTTAAGGAATACTAACATTGTATCAAATTTAAGGCTAGTGTATGAATTTTCATTCAAATAGCCAGAAGAGAATAATTATAGTAAATGGATTCTGTCAATGACCTAGACGCACAAGATAATGTGAAATGTTACTAGTATTAAAAAGCAGAAAACCAACGTTTAAAAATGCACAAATGAAACATAAAAAGCAGCAAACAGCTGTTTTGAATCTACTAGCGAGATTCTTCTTGAGTGCAAGATAGAGCAAGGCTGGGCTATTTTTATGTTACTAATAGTTTAGTTGTTATTGACCAGCTTCTTGCAAAGACCCTATTTGTTCATTTATTAATAAAATTTCCTGAAATGCACTCAAAAATTATTTCTGGGGTATATTTTCTTATTCTAATCATTTCATTTTCTTTTTCTCGTTAACACCAAGTTCTTGTTAGAGTCGAACTCGCTTTGAATAAGTTTGACTGTATTAAAAATTAAAACAACAACGGAAAATCATCCGTACAGCATAGATTATGAAACACTTTCCGATAAATTCATAATACTATAACAAAAATTCACAGATTACTAAAATTAAAAATGTCTAAGTGAACACTTTGGAAAATACATAACCCATTTAAAAACACGATTTGTTCTATTACCATGAATAGTCATTAAAATATTCGATTTCTCTTTGTAAAGCTTTGTATATTATCTGCAGATGTACGCATACTACAAGGTATGCTAAAATTTAGTTCAGTTAAACGCATAGCACTGAAAATTACGCATAACACATGAAAATTTCCACTCAGCAATTTCCGCCAAAAAACGGATGTTGTTGAGAACTTTTCTGCGACGCTGTATATGAACTATTGAATTTATACACTTCAAGTATTATTTTTAAAGTACAGTAGACTCCCTCAAATCCGCTCAGCTTGGGACCAGGACAGAGGTACAGAGAAAACGGAATTCACAAACACTTTTCAGTTATGTTGGAAAGTGTTAAAAATATCACAAGTTCTAGAGTATGGACAAACTAATTTTTATTGCATAGTTACATAATTATTCCAACACAATGCTGCAATATGATTTATAATAAATACCTGTAAGAAGTTGTGCATATATAACGTTATCAACTTTTTGGTAATTTTGGAACCCCTCCCCGACGATATCATTCGTTATCATCCCTCGAACCCTCCAACCCCACTCCCCCCGTAATGATATCGTTATCAATGTATAAAAATTTAGATTTTTGGAATTTTTTTCTTTTGTTTGGAGTGATATACAAATATGGTTACAATTATTTTTTCCATACTTTATTGATTCAAATGAAGACAAATCAATAAAATATCAGTTTATATATGGAATAACTTTATATCAAATAACACTTAAAAGAGATAGTTACTGTTTAAAAGTATTTAATAATAGTTTTTTGCTACATAATGCATTCAATAGCCATAATGTCCTTTTCCACGTGCCCCCGCCCGGGGTAGAGCAGACAGAACTTCTTATCAACAAAACAAGTGGACAACATTCTTTCTCTTTTATTTACTAGTAAATACTATTATCATTTTAAACATACTTCACATATGATTTGTAGAACAGCGGATTATATATGCATACACGTTTGACTGAAGAATAGGAATGCTTAATGTTAGGATATTCCATATTTTGAAATTAAATAATTTTATAATCATATAATGATTTTAATAATAACTTTGTATTTTCATAAAAAAATATAACATACTATTTTGATGAAAAGACCAGGTTACAAATAAAAAGAAAAAAACTTTGGCTGGATCAAAAATGATAACGATATCAAAAGACAAATCCCCCCTCCCCCTAAAGATATCTTACGATATCATGTGCCAGAGCCCCCCCCCCCCCTCTAAAATGATAACGTTATATATGCAGATCCCTTATCATTGCTGCTGATGTATGTGTCTAGAAAAAGTTTAAGAGATAGATTAAAGGATTATACCGTCTCTTAATGCTCAGTAGCTTATGGTTTTCCACACCTGCACATTTTTTAGAATTTTTTATGTTGCATTAGATACAAAAAGGAAACGACTCAGCACTATTAGAGCAGGACAAAAGTCATGCTTTAAATATTCTAAGAACAAAAATGTTCTGAAAAGTTTTTGATGCTCCTTATAGTAATAAAAAATAAAGGAAAATAAGTATTTTAGTAATAAATGTAATAGTAATAATACATAATGATAAATAATAGAAGTACATTTTATAATTAAAAGTAAAGGTTTTCCAGATTATTTCGCAAAACAAATCAATACATCTGAAATGACACCACATGAATGGTAGGAAAATAAAAAAGATGAATTTTATACATTTGATAATTAAACATTCAATAACGTTTGACAGAAAAACATCTACTACTAATAAAAGAATGTTCAGTTTGTGTCTTGTGAAATTTAAATTGAGAAATAGATTGAGATTAGAAAAATCAGCAAAATAAGCTTCGTTCAAGATCAAAGGAAAGTAGCTGGCAAAAGTTTTGAGACGTTTTTCTGTCGTAACTTTTTCTGTAAGCAAAATTTCTGGTGGTGTTTTCAGAACTTGTGGACAATTATAGAGACACCAGAGGCAAACGTTGAAAGCCGTGTGCTTAGCATTGTTTTCTTGATAATTTGTACCCCCTTTAAAGACGATTCAGTTTTTCTAAACTTTTATTGAAATTAAGCGTCTTAATGTAACGAAATACAGCATTATTTAATATATAATTGCATATCCTTTTCCTTTGAGGATTGCGGCACATCGTCTTGGCAGGGAATTAACAAGGCTTTCTAAGGTGGACCTAAGTATTTTCGTGCATTCCGATTGAAGATCCTGAATGAGTTCTGCCTTTGAAGAATGCTTCCGTGTCCCGACTTTTCTTCCAATATCCCAAAGATGTTCAATTAGACTGAGGTCAGGGGACTGACTCGGCCAGTCCAAAATTTTAATTTTCTTAGCTGTAAACCAATTTGTCACCATTTTGGAGATGTGCTTGGGTTCATTAGCCTGCTGAAGCATCGATTTTTTAGCATAAGGCAGCATGTTATCTTCTAAAATGTTTTCCTAAACATTTTGATCCATAATCCCATCGATGTGTATGAGGGTAACGACGCCATCTCGAGGGAAAGTTCCCCAGACCATCATTGATCTATTTCCGTACTTCACTGTAGGACGTTGGTAGCGGACATCCATTCAACGTACCTTTTGGACAACGAATATAACGTCGGCCAACACTTTCAAACAAACTGAATTTGGGTTCATCGCTGGAAAAGACCTTCCTCCAATCTTCGGTTGTCAGTGTTTCGTACGCCTTAGCGAATTCCAATCGGTATTTCTTTGCCCGAATGAGAGGTTATTTTGCAGAACCCATGCACACAATCCAGTGGCTACTAGACGGTTGTCTTACTCACTGTGAGTCCATGTTTGGTGGCCATCTCCTTACATATTTCAGCTGTGTTCTTATTTAGGTCTACGACCGACTTCCTTCGGATTAACGGGTCTTGACGATGAGACATTTTTCTTGGGCTTCTATATCGCGCACACCTTTACCAGCCTTCCAACTACTTTACTGTGTGGCCAATGGTTGATTTTGGAATTCTCAACTTGATGGCGATAACAGAATATGACATTATTACGCACTTTCTTTAACAATTAAAAGACGAATGGCTAATGTCGTATTTTTCCCTGTTTTCATACGGAAACTGATACAGACGCTAACATTAAGATTTTCGAGAATTCTAATGCTTTAAAGATTAAGCAAGTGACTTTCGCATGCAACAACCCGACTGATGTGCCGGGTATATTCTAGAACTATATTAATCACATATTCTAGAATCTTCTTGGAATATTACTACCTAAAGCTACTATTTTGCATATATGCGCAAAGTTATCGAAATTATAAAGTCATTTGCATACAACTCGCACAGAAAGGAAATAATGAAAATGTAATTTAAAACCAGGGACGGGATTCGAACTCACATCTGCGTGAAATTCCGCTGCTCTAGCCACTCAACTAGTGGAGTTCTTGTGTGTGGGACAATATATACATTCAAGTATTAAAAACTTCAATTTTATCAGATCGTCTCAAAACTTCTACTTTCATTTTTCCAAATTCATGTTGAGTATTTTTCAAATTAACAATTTTCACATATATCATTAGTTGCGCACCATGTAGGATGACTAAAGCTACAAATTACTAATTATATCATTAATAAATTTTGCTTACAGAAAAAGTTAGGACAGAAAAACATGTCGTTTCAAAACTTTTGCCAGCTACTGTATATGTTTCTAATAGCTGACTAAATGATTTTAATTTTATAAAAAGAATTTTAAAACAAATTAAACTTTTGTTTTAATGATTCAAAGATTTTTTTCAATAAAGTGAAATTTGTGTAATCAATTTCTCTTTTTTAGCCTTTAAATGATAAATAGATTTTATTCTTTTTACAAAAGCATATAATGAAATACTAATGCAGAAAATTTCATCCATTATGTACCTCTTTTTGAAAACGACGTTTCCTACTTAAAAATGTAAGTCACAGATTCTTTTGATACTAAACCTTCATTTCAAGCTTTCGCACACTACACCTTCTGAAACCTTATGTCATAGTTGCAGAGTTGGCATGTCTAGTTGATATGACTGGTGTAATTAATGAACATAGAATACAGAGCTGAAACTGAGTGAACATAACTTTACTCAGAATCTTTGCAAAACTCAATAAGTAGTGTTACTTATTAATAATTGACTAATAAATTCACATATCATGCTTCTGTATATAAAAAGGGAAAAAGAATTGTACAAAAAATAATTTGAATGCACTTTGTTCTTACTATTCCTATAATAGTTTAGTAAAAAATATTTTCATATAAAATAATTAAATATGAAATATTTAAATTCCGCATATTAATGAGAATAAAATGTATTTGATTATTATTTTTAATTTAGTGTATATGTTTTTATTTATATTACAGGTGCATGTTTGTGATGTTTATTCTTAATATGCTGTGAAAACAGATCTGAGGACAAATTATACCTAAAGACTATAAACTATCTTTTTCCAGTCCTTGGTTTATTAGAATAAAAGAACTAGTTTGATTTGAATTCATTTGATTTTCTAAGATTTCTGAACTATTGAAATTATAGCATAATTTTGTTTATTTTTACCTGCAGACTGCTAGATTGAATTAAACTATGATTACTGGACATCATTTTATATAAGGCTATCAAGTGTTTAAGAGGTAGATATTACTAATGAGAAAACTTTTAATGGATGGTACATATAGTATTTTAGCATTCTCCCTCATTCCTAAAAAATCAATTTTCAATACTTTAGTGAAGAAATTAAATCTTAAAAAAATATATCATTGTTTCAACTTTGTTTTACGATGTCAACACTTCATATGCTTCCAAAATGTGCTTAGTGCATTAAAATTGACTACGTTTGTGATGGAAAGAAAATTAATTTAAATATAAATGGATAAATTCTAATTTTAGTAAAATTACCTAACCCAATACTGTTCATTTCTGGATTTACCCTTAGAAAATCTTCTGTATATCTCAATAACAAATGCTTTTAATCTTTTAATAAAATAAAGAAATCCTTTTATAGTACTTAAAAATCTTTTTTACGTTTATGACACAAAATAAAATTCTTCACAAATCTAATTTAACTTTGTACCTTTGTCTTACTTTTAAGAATTTCGTCTGTAACATATCTGGTAACCACCGTACTGATGAACAAAAATTATTCCCCTTGCGATATCTACAATAGAAGATTTATAATAAACGAAATTTAAAAAGACATAGCTGTATTCACACTTAGCAAAAGCCTTTCTCTTGTGAGGTGTGCAACAGAAGACTTTCTGTGATATATAATTGTGTTTATTCTAAGGAGAATTATTCACACGAGAACTGGGGAGTAAAGGTTTTCTAATAAGTCTCATTTGTATCATCATTGTGAGTTTCACGCTGAAGAGAAACATTTTACTTGTAAAGTGTGAAACAAAGAATTTTTTAATAAATCTAAGTTATAAAAAGCATAGCTGTATTTACACACCAGCAGAATACTCTGTCATGTGAGGTGTGCAACGGAAGATTTTCTGTGATGTCTAATTTTGATAATAATCAGTGTTATACTAAGGTGAAATTATTCACATGTGAACTGTGCAACAAAGGATTTTCTAACAAATCTCATTTAAATGGACACCTGCGTATTCATACTGAAGAGAAACCTTTCCCTTGTGAGGTGTGCAACAAAGCATTTTCGTATAAATCTCATTTGAATGTGCACCTGCGAATTCATACTAAACAGAAACCTTTCTCTTGTGTGTTCTGTAACAAAAAATTTTCTTATAAATCTGATTTAAATAGACACCTGCGAATTCATACTGAAGAGAAACCTTTCTCTTGTGTGTTCTGTAACAAAAAATTTTCTTATAAATCTAATTTAAATAGACACCTGCGAATTCATACTGAAGAGAAACCTTTCTCTTGTGTGTTCTGTAACAAAGGATTTTCTATTAAATCGAATTTAAATAGACACCTGCGAATTCATACTGAAGCAAAACCTTTCTCGTGTGAAACATCTTCTAATAAACCGAATTTGAATGTGAATCTGCGAGTTCATACTAAAGAGAAACGTTTTTCTTGCGAAGTGTGCAACAAAGTATTTTCTAGGAAATCTTATTTAAAGGGACACCGGCGAATTCATACTAAAGAGAAACCTTTCTCTTGTGAGGTGTGCTACAAAACATTTTCGTATAAATCTAATTTGAATATGCACCTGCGTATTCATACTGAAGAGAAACCTTTTTCTTGTGCGTTGTGTAACAAAAGATTTTATCGCAAATCTCATTTAAATATACACCTGCGAATTCATACTGAAGAGAAACCTTTCTCCTGTGAAGTGTGCTACAAAAATTTTTCGCATAAACCTAACCTAAAAACGCATTTGCAAACTCATACTGTAAAACAACCTTTCTCTTGTGAGTTTTGCCACAATGAATTTTTTAGCAAATCTCATTTAAATAGACACCTGCGTATTCATGCTAAAGCAAAACCTTTCACGTGTGATGTGTGCAAGAAAACATTTTTTGATAAATCCCATTTCAGTGTCCACCTGCGAATTCATACTGGGGAGAAACACTTTTCTTGTGAGGTGTGTAACAAAGGATTTTCTCGCAAATCTCAATTAAATGGACACCTGCGTGTTCATACTGAAGAGAAACCTTTCTCTTGTGAGATGTGCAGCAAAGCATTTTCTTATAAATCTAATTTGAACTCGCACCTCCGAATTCATACTAAAGAGAAACCTTTCTCTTGTGAGGTGTGCAACAAAGGATTTTCTCGCAAATCTCATTTAAATGTACACCTGCGAATTCATACTGTAAAGAAACCTTTCTTTTGTGAGGTGTGCAACAAAGAATTTTCTAATAAATCTAATTTGAATGTGCACCTGCGAATTCATACTGAAACGAAACCTTCCTTTTGCGAGGTATAAAGACAGGTGCCCATCTCTCGGTCCTGGGACCGTTCAGCCCTTTGCGCCTTCGCTTTGAAATGACTCGGAGGCCACCGCCCGCGACGCGCCCCAAAGGCCGCCGAGTGCGGCGACCCGCCAGGGCCACCCCTCATGAAAGCTTCATTCAAGACCGCGCACTTCACGCGGCCTATCTCTCAAGCAAAGTGACGAACTAGCCGATAACGACTTCCCTCACCACTCAGCACGATCAGAGCCAAGTGGTCCCATCACTTTGTGTTCTACCCGGTTCACACCTGCAGAAATCAAACACCTATAAAGGAATCGAGCTGAGGCCGAGGATTCCCGAACAGGAATTGCTTTGTGGAGGTCTCTCAAGATCAGATACCGTTTTCCGGCAGAGACATTTTTGAGAGACAAACAATAGGAGGGAAAGATGCCCGTAGCCGGAAGCCTCGGAGGGTCTGAAAAATCCCTCCTGACGCCACAGACAATGTCTCGCTCAGGAAATCATGAAGGCGCCTCTAGCGGACTCCGAAGAGACAAGGAAACGCCTCTTCTGACGAGAAAGACATCGCCTCGCTAGGGGTTTTCCCCCAGTCTCCCCGTTCAATCTGCGGAACACCTCGACGCAGAAAGGGACAGAAACACTCAACCAGGGTGCCAACCAAATAGGCAAAGTCAAAAACCCTGGCTGAAAAACCCCCTCCACCATCCGGCCAAGTCCACAGCCAGGATATAACACATGACTAATAATGTTGAAAAAAACATGAATCTGTAAAACTAATGCACAAAAATTAGAAGCATTTACAGTGAAAGACAAGTGACTTAAAATTACAAATAAGTCATAAAAACAGATGTAAATTCAGCAGACTAGGGCAATCTTGAATTGGCAAAGTCATACGAAGTCGAGCAAGAGTTTACGAGCCCAACGTAGAATATGTGTGAAAAAGTCAGAACTTGTACTTTATAAAAGAGTATAATTTATTAAGTTCATTATAAATCAGTCTTAGTTTGGGATAACTTGATTTAGAGAACAAGACATTTTGAATGTTCCAAGGAAGAGTTCTGTTACGTATAAATTGAAAAGAAGTAGGCATTAGCGGGCATCTTCCAAAAAGATAATGTTTAGCATCGCCAACGTTTCAACAGTTACACTTATCGTTGGTACGTTTTCCCATTTTATATAAATAGCTGGGGAAAACTCCGTGAGAAGAGATAAAATATCCAGAAAGTTGTGAATAACACAAAAAAGACCTATCTGGGACACGAATTACTGAAAACGTATCACGACCTTTTTCTTTGCTAAGCCACTTATTCCTCCAGATATGGACAATATTACTATTAAAATGCCTTTTCACTAAAGAATGAGGAATAGAAATATCGAGCACAGAGTCATATTCACCTTTCTCAATAACTGATTTAGCCAGTCTGTCGGCATATTCGTTCCCTACAAGACCTATGTGGGCTTTAATCCATCCTAAACTAATAAGCTTGTTATTCAGAAGATGTAAGTTGGAATAGACCAGTTGGATAGTTGGACCTCTCGACGCAAGGACGCTGCGAGAGATCAGACTTAGGTGCCGTTAGCAACCCCAGGAGGGCACGGAAAGTTCCTCTTAGATGGGATTGAGCCCACCTCGCGAGGGTTCGGAGAGGAAGCCGCTGGAAGCCGACAAAATCCCGGCTTCGCTACCTCATTTCACGGTCCACGGGTGTACCTGGGCACGAATGCCCCAAACCCCGTGCAATGCCGACCACTACCGTTAGCGTTCGAAAATTAGGTTTATGTTTAGACACCGCTAGATCCTTACCACTGGGCGCCGAAGGCTCCAATCGCGCAAAGACACGCAGGATCTGTGTCGGACCGAAAGTTCGTCCGAGATTCGAAGCGCCGCCACGTTAGTCGGTGAGCTTCCAGCCCGGTTCCCTGCAGGGGTGGAACCCAATGACGGTCCTGCCGGCAGAGGCTCTCCCAGGGGATACAGCACGACATCGGGCAACCAGAGCCATACTGGCCTCCGTGTTCGACCGCTCCCTGGTCGACGAGGGCACCACCATGCTCCGCCCGCCTTGGTGTCGGCTCACAACTGCCCCAGCTACTGGAATCTTGGCGGGATGAGCCTCTTGACGCAAAAAGTACATCAGGCGCTGTCCGAGACCTCTTCCAACAGTAACACTGGGAGATCCTGCATGGCGTTCCCGCGAGCCCTGCCGACACTAGAGAGCATCAAGAGGCAGTTCTTCAAGGCCCGCTCTCTCAGGCTCCCTCTCAGTCAAATGGTGGATAGGGTCCTACCACATTAGCTATCCTTTGGCCAGAGTCACCACCCGGTCCATGACCGGCTCTGGTATCGGAGTATGGAACATCACTATCTGGCTTTCCTCAAAAACCAAGGTGCCGAGGGTTCGCAATTTCGACGGACTCGAAGGCCTGCGACCCATGCACAATGTCCGTTACCCGTGGCCGCCGGGCTCGAGGCCTGTCGACCTCGAGCCTCTCGTGGAGGCTGATGTTCGTCCCTATCCGACCCCTCGCATTCGTGTACAACGAACTTTGCCGGGCTCCAAGTCTCATTCCCCACCAATGGAGTCGCTTTCGGAGCACCCGGAAGGGCGGACATCCTCTTGTGAGGTATGCAACGGATGATTTTTTCACAAATTTTTTTTTGATTAGACGAATAAAAAAATTCATACTAAATCGAATACTACGAATTCATACTAAAGAGGAATCTTTCTCTTAAAATGTGCGCTACAAAAGGCTTTTTGAAAAATCTTACATAGATGTTCATCTGCAGGTACATACTAAAGAGAAAGTTTTGTAAGTTGTAACAAAAGGAATTTTGTATAATCTCATTTTAATTTTCACCTGTATATGTATATTAAAGATAAACCTTTCACTTGTGATGTCTAAATAACCATTATTCTAGCCAATCCATCGTGTAAGACTTTAAAACATTAAAAAAAATTATTTTATCCATCATGTTAATGTATATGAAAGCCTTTTTTCATGTATTTGTAGAGAAGATTTTCGTAAGTTAAATTTCAATTTAAATCTGTTCTCGTATAGTCATACGAAAAGATTTCTCATATGTGAAATAAAGGATTTTCTTTAGGAATATAAATAGATATCTTCTTACACTTTTAAAGTGTAACTATTCCTTCATGATAAGAGGATTGGTGAGAAAGTATTTATGCTATTATTAAATTTAAATTGAGAAAAGAAAAAAAACTTTTGTTTATAAAATATTGTAACTTGTTAAATGTTCTTATTTTTTAATTTATGTCAGGTTTTAACATATTATAAATTTGTAATAAAATGTACCATGTATATATTTTGTATTTTTTCAAACTGGAAGGATAGATTAAGTTGGTTAAATCTGAAACTTGTGTTCACCACTAAAGGGAGACAAAGGTATCATTGCGCCAGTACCTAAGATTAAAAGGGGCTGCCAGGTATCAATTTTGTTGTAAAAATGTATATCCAGGTCATCCATTTTATATCTATACCAAGTCTCACAATTTCTGCTCCTGCCCCAATTCAGCATACTTCAACACTTTGTGCCCGATGGTACTTGAACTTACCATTAGAAAAAACATCATAAAATTCCTTTACACATCGATCAGCAGTAATACAATTTAGAATTAGTCACAGATACATTACTGATCTCCTTCCGAAAGCATTATTGTTTGTGCAAGATAAAAATATTTTAAATGAATTTTTTTTTTCAATTGCAATTTTTTTTTCAATTTTGTTCACCTTTATCGATCGTGATTAGAAGGTTTCAGTTCTGAAATATTTTTGTAAGAACATTTATATGTGTGCATTTTCTAATCATTTTCTCTAAAATACAAAAACAATACTTTAGAATAATTGAGTGGGATTGTAAATATTCCATAAATATTTAATTATATAAACTAAATAAATATTTTGTTTATTATATTTAATTGGCAAAATCTTTCTAAAATTTATTTATTTATTTAAACACACTTTTTAATGTAATAAAAAAAAAAGTAATAATACTTTGGAAGATATAATTTCCATTTATTTATAATTTGGGATATAAAGGATGGAAGATTTCTATATAAAACTGATGTTAGTTAATTATCTTAATAGTGAAGTTATAATTTTATATAGTTGTCTGGTTAAACTCTTCATGTAGGGTCTTTTGTAATGCAAACTATTCATCATTGTATGACTTCAGAAAGATATGGTTAGGGAAAAAATCCAATCCAATTAAGTGATCAGGAATTGGTTCCTTTTTTTCCTTAAAATGGATCAAATTTCTTTACCAGTCATAGCATAAATTCAATAACATTTCTTGTACTGTTTTAATCATAAATACGTACTGTCACAGTTTTTTCACTCTAGCTTTGTTGCTAGTCAGTATAGCCCAGCACTCTTTATCATGTTAATGATGTTTATGTAAATATGTCTTAGAAGTTAAACTGCTTGCATAATTTACTTTCATAAAGCTTTATTGATGTTTTTGTAACCATAGAAAGGTGGAATAATAGAACCATTCACCCTGAAATTTACTTTGAGTACAGTTTTTTTTTTTGTTTGTTTTTTAGGATTTCACACCTTGTGTAGAGTAAATCGAAAATAAATATCTATATTTCAAAAGACTTCATATTTTTAAAATATTTCAAATCTCCCTATAAAAGATCTGCTTCTTTCATTTGTTTCCCTACACCTTAATTATCTGCATAAATTTGATAAATATTGTTAAAAATCTTTATTGTTCCATAATTTTTTAGTATCTACTTTATGGACCATATTCTCCACTTGGGTTCCAGGCTACAAAAATTCGTCTGCTTGGGAATAACATTCATAACCGCGCTATTGAAAAGCATTGTGTTTAGAAAATTTATGCTTATATTTTATTTTATAAGGAGTTTTAGACATTTTCAGGGGCAGGTATGGGTTATAGATTTTCTTTTCTCTATCTTAAAATAATGGCATGCATATTTTTCATTTTATTTATGAAATAAAAATTTAAAATTTTAGTTAATACGTATCTATGGATTTTAATTAACATGTTTATAAGTATTGATCGAAAACAATTCGTACGAAATAAATTTGCAGCATTTTACGCATGCATTTACCTGTATTTCTGCTGCATGAAATGACGCAATGAGGTAAACAAACGCTTGAGCTGCTATTTTTACACCACGTGATTCCCACTGTGACGTCACGAGAATACTGCCCATTTAATATTTTCTAGTGACAATGCATGTATAATAAAATCTTAGCATCCTGTTAAGTCGCAGGTGGAATTATGAGCACGAAAACTGCTCTATTTGTAAAATTATAAAAGGTAAAAAGGAAACATTTAATCTATGAATCTCCAGTTAAGACTTTAGACACTGAAGTTGATTTTTTTAGTTAAAAGTATACAGCCAGTGGAAAGTATTTCTGATGGTATAAAATCACTTTTATTTTACAAATTTAAATTTTGTAATCATTATCATATCTGAGAATCATTTAAAAGTCAAGAATATCATTTGACTGGCGATACATCGCTCTTCCTTCTTCAAAAGGCAGACATCACATACAGTGCTCCAAAAAAGTGTTCGTACACTAAAAAATGTTTAATAAAAAGGAAGTACACTGGAATTGAATTCGAATATGAAGTATAGTATTGTTTCACATCATCTCTGCGTTATTCTAAATAATATCCAACATTTTATTTAAATATTGACTGATTTATTTTATATAAGAATGAAAACGGAAGGAGGTAGAGAAAGAACACACTACAAAAGTCTTCGTACACAGAATAATTTTCGGATAAATTCATAATTAAAATTATCATCTGTCGCTTTATTTTTATTTTTGTATAGCGGTGACATTTAAAAAATCGTTTGTCTTTAATTTTTGTTTGCTTTCTTCGTAATACAGTAGACTCCCTCAAATAAGCAAACACAAAATCCACAGACGCCTAAAATCCGCACATCATCACAGATGAAAACAATGAAACTTTCAGTTCAGATGTAACAACAAAACTGCAGATCTTTTTTTAACCTTTATAACTTTCTGTATGTATTTTAAAATTTAATTCTCGATAATATGACAAAACTGATAAAACTTTGACTGACAAAATAACTGACAAATCTTTCACGAAGGAAGTATAAATTTACTTCTGAAAAAAATTAAGATATGCTGATACCACTGGTATTACAATCTTTTTACCAAATATATTTATGTATTAATCAAGCTTCTTTGTTATTAATACTGGCTAAACTGAAATAAAACTTCCTTACTTTATAATTTTGATATGAATTAATAGGGTACCTAACTTATAGGAAAAGTTTCATTGTTGAAAGTTCATAAAAAAATGTATCTCATCTTTATTATGCATATTTAATTGTGCATTATTAATTACTTACTTGACCTTTACTTTTAATAATTAATCATTTTTTAAATTATTTTATTATTTATCATTTTAGTGAATTACTTTACTTAATTATTTTAATATTTTACTATATTGCAAGCATTTATTACAATTTTTATTGCATTATTACATTCAAATAACTGTTTAAAAAATGTAAGCAAAGCAATGACCAGAAATCTTCAAAATTCTAAAATCCGCACAGCCCCTTGTCCCATATGTGCGGATATGAGGGAGTCTATTGTATTCTATTTATTATTTAAAAATGGCTCGTAGTCATAAAGGAACAACGGAAAGCATTCGAAAATTGATTATCTTTCATCATAGTAGTGGTAAATCAGTTCGGAATATTTCTAAGTTAATTTATCCCATTCTAACGCTTTGAAGAAGAAAATCGGATCCGAAACAAGCTAATAAAAGGTCGTCCGTCAAAGTTTACGCAACGTGATCAAAGATTTATAATTAGAAAAATTGTGACAAATCCAAGATTAAGTACTATAAAAGTTGCTACAGAATTTAATGAAACATTTTCTACTTAAATTTCACCTGAAACTGTTCGACGAGTGCACAGATCAGCTGGATTAAATGGATGTTCTGCCCGTAGAAATTTTTTTGTTGCAGCGAAAAACAGACAGCTTAGGCTTTCCTTCGCAAAATCAATGATAAATAAACCCGAATCAAATTGGAATAATGTCTTATTTGTAGATGAAAGCTAATTTTACATTTTGGTTCCGATGGGTGTATAATTATGTGGAGAAGAAAAAATGAAGAACTTAATCTCAAGCAGGCGCGGATCCACGGGGGGGGGGGGGGGCGATTGGGGCGATCGCCCCCCCCCAAAAATATAAATCCACCGATTATCGCGAATTTTGTCAACTAGTCGCCGAAAAAAATAAATTTCGTCAATCGTTCGCAGGTCAAAGGATCGTAAAAGAAACGCGGATTTCGTCAAAGGATCGCGAAAAAACGCGAATTTCGTTAAAAAATCGCGAAAAAACGCGAATTTCGTCAAAAAATCGTGCATTTCGTCAAAGGACCATGAAAAAAACGCAAATTTCGTCAGAGGATTGCAGAAAAAACGCGAATTTTGCCAAACAATTGCGGAATAAACGCTAATTTCGCGAAAGAATCGCGCAAAAAACGCTAATTTCGTCAACAGATCTCTGAAAAAGTACGAATTTCTTCAAAGAATCGCGAAAAAATACGCGAATTTCGCCAAAGAATCTCTGAAAAAACACGAATTTCTTCAAAGGGCCGCGGAAAAAACGCACAATTAGCACCGGGAGGAGATTCCCCTAGGCGTGCATCCACGGGGGGAGGGGGGTGCGACTGGGGCAAAGAAGGGAAGAACAAATTTACCAAATTGGTTTTTAAGAAATCAACACACCATACGCGATAACAGTAGGGTAAAGTGCCCATATTTCGTCCCCTTAACTTCTCCGCTTCTACGAAGTAGCGCCACTTATGACGCAAGGCACAGGGGACGGGAGGTAAAAGGGGTCAGTGTTGAAAGTTTCGTTCGCCAAGACGCATACATTAATTAAAGACTGTGAATTTTCTATTTTTAGAAGACGAGAGTTCTTATTACGTCGTTTGTAGACGTATTGTATTGTAAGTATTTATTTCTTACTCATTGCATGTATTTTACATTGGTAAGATGCTGACAGTAGCATACAGTGACGCTCAGTTCATACTCGTATTACGGGAATTGAAGCTCCGTCATTTTGGGAAGTAGCGTGATCCCAATTTTATCCCCCTTGCAATTCTTATTTTTGTCCCGGGGACGAAATTAGGAATGCTTTTTCATGACATTTTTTTTCACTTTTTCCCTCATGTTTGGATGGCTAATGTTTCGTTATGTTATTCTTCCACTGATAATTAGTACATTTCTTTGTGCCTTACTTTAATGTAAATTAAATTACTTACTCATTTAGAAAAAAAATTTTGATTTAGTTATAAGTTAAGCCTCGGCGTATTGGATTTTTAGTGGGGACGAATTGGGACCTTTTTTCTTCTTTTGCATTTTTTAGATAATTTTGAAAACACAATTTTTCGCATAGTTAATTTTTTTTTTTTGTACCACATTTGCCTATGTTTCTATGTGCGTGGGTAGTTAGTCTATGTAAAATACAAATTTGGTAGATTTTCGCTGAAAATTACAACTTCCAAGGACCTAAAAGTGACTGGGGGACGATAATAGGGCACCTTAACCTACATTTTTTACACATTAGTGGCTTTCTTCAGAAAACATTATGATGCTTGAATTTTTTAAAGGACCTTTCTTTTTCTCGTTTCTTTCTTTCTTTGGAAATCGCTATGAATCCCATTCTTTTTCAAACAATAAAGCACTCCTCAAAAATAACGTTATACAGAAATTAAAATTGCAGCTTCTTTGAAAGAAGGAAAAAAATTCAACACTTTAATGGATCTGCATAATGTTGTCAATTTCTCTTATAGAGATTCAACAAAAGGTACACGAAGTGGCATCGTACCCCACCTCAACCCATAGTGCCAAAAATTATAGTGCCATATGCCTTTTGACAGGACTTAATCC
This sequence comes from Maratus speciosus, assembly GCA_963932465.1. Lineage (NCBI taxonomy): Eukaryota > Metazoa > Arthropoda > Arachnida > Araneae > Salticidae > Maratus > Maratus speciosus. Next base: position 445,564,589 of record OZ010799.1, on the reverse strand, counting down.
TTTTTTGTTCAATAATTGCCGAAACGTCAGTGAGGTTTACCATTGACGCCCGAAAAGTGTTTGGTTTTCGTTTGCTTGTCTGTCCACGAAAACTGCCGTTAAAAGCGTTCGATTTATATCTTGGGGGAGGAGGGGCGACCGCCCCAATCGATCCCTTACTCCCCCCCCAATGGATGCGCGCCTAGGAAAATCTCCTCCTGGTGCTAATTGTGGATTTTTTCCGCGCCCCTTTGACGAAATTCGCGTATATTTTTCATGATTCTTTTGCAAAATTATCTTTTTTGCACGATTCTTTCGCAAAATTAGCATTTTTTCCGCAATTGTTTGGCGAAATTCGCGTTTTTTCTGTGATCCTTTGACGAAATTTGCGTTTTTTCCATGGTCCTTTGACGAAATGCCCGATCTTTTGACGAAATTCACTTTTTTCCGTGTTTCTTTAACAAAATTCGCGTTTTCGCGCAATCCTTTGATGAAATTGGCGTTTTTTGTGCGATCCTTTGACGAAATTCGCGTTTTTTGCGATCCTTTGACCTGCGAACGATTGACGAAATTGATTTTTTTCGGTGACCATTTGTCGAAATTCGCGATAATCGGTGGATTTATATTTTTTGATCCAAGGGTGGGGGGCGATCTCTCCCCTTCCTTGGATCCGCGCCTGTGAAGAGGCATACACACAACTTAGATGACACATTTTTTTAGTGCTGAATCCAAAAAATGACCTTCATTTTCTTACCATACCATCACGTCAGGATTTTTCGCAAATCGTAAATTTTTAAAAACTCGAAATATTGCAAAAATCTGCTACTATAAAATAGACGTAACTTTTTTCATAATAATTTATTCTTTTTTTTTTTTTTTTTTTTTTTTTTTTTTTTTTGCTTATACTATGCATTTTTACAGTTAAACATGTAAAATATTGTGCATTTAAGGGTGTATTCGAAAAAATATTTTTCCACCCTCAACAGCTTGAAATTTTCTGAGACATTTTCAGACTCATTTTTAAAAGTAAAAACATGAAACTTACTGGGGTGATTTCTGAAGACATGTTTCACATGCCGTGCGATTTCATTTTCACCTCAATTAATTAGAATTTGATTTTTAAACAATTATTTTCTCAGTATGACCATTTTTTTCATTCCCAGATCGCCCGCTTCGGAAAATTCGGTTCAAAACGCCAACTTTGACAGCGTTTTTTACAGTATTTTCTGCATTTATCAAAAAATTAAGAAGCACCGCACATTATATAGTTTCTAAATAAGAGAATTTCCAAGTTTGATGCGTTTGAGAGCAAAAATGAATTTTAAAATGAATCAGAAAATAAGCAGTTTGGATCGGAATACACCCTTAAAATCCTTATAATTGTATTCTATGCGCGGAAGTTTCTTTGAACCGCTCATGCCCCTTTCCTTTAATCTTCTCTATGGGGTTCATCTCGCTATCCTCTGTTATTTTGGCGGTTGATAAAGCTGGAAAATTTGTCGCAGATGTATTTAAAACATTTGTCTTCTTTTTTTAAGACTTTGACAAATTGCTTTGAGAGATTTTCGCTATTTTTTTACTTTTTAACTTTGAAATTTACGATTTGCGAAAATCGTGACGTGATGGTTAAAAATGAAGGTCATTTTCGGATTTAGTGCTAAAAAATACATCAGAATCAATTATCAAAAGTTAAAAAAATAATCCTCGCAGGCTTGTGTTATTAACGTTGTTAAAACTTCACTATAACTAAAAGAACAAAAAATAAGATAAATAATTACCGTAGTACAAGAGTAAAAAGAAAAAGAAAAAAAATAAGACATTTAATAAATAAATTCTGTTATAAGGTTTTTAATTTTTAGACTTAATAAGTAACAATAAACCATATTTTGAGGAGAGGACGGGATTATATAATAAGAGTGCTGGATAACCGAGTGTTTCGGTTAAGCAGATGTCGGATAATCGAGAGTCTGAAATATTTTCAAATCGCATTATTTATTTCATATTCATTTAATAATTAACTATGAGGAATGATTTGAGCAACAGAAATTAGGACTACGTTGATTATATGTCACTCGGTATCGCCCACCCCAAAACGATTCTCTGGATCCGCCCTTGATCTCAAGAGGTTAGTTGGAACAGCTAAGAATGGTGGTGGTGGTGTCCGTGTGGGGGTGCATGAAAGCATCAGGACTAGGTAATTTTACAAAAATCCCGCAGATGCCGCTGCGATCGATTCTTTGAATTTCAGCAGTACCGTCGCTTATTTAAGGGGTACAAACTTTTAGCATTGTTTGGATAGCATATTTCCACACTATGTGTTCTAGACGCTGAACTTTGATGTTTATTGGTGGTAAAATGAATCATGCTTTTTATTTAAATATTTAAAAAAACAATCTAAAAATGTCAGCCCAATATTTGGGTACAGGAATCAACTTTGTTTTTTTTTATCAAGAAAACAATCTTAAGCACACGGCTCGGCTCTCAACGTTTGCCTCTGGTGTCTCTGTAATTGTCCACGAGTTCTAAAACCACCACCTCAATCGCCGGATTAAAACTCAATAGAACATATTTGCAGAGAACTGGAGGTTACATTACGATGAAACGGCATTAAAACGAAAAGCAAACACAGAAAAAACTGTTTTGTTGAAACAACTAAATTTGGGTTAATATAGCTCCAACCAAATATGATTTGAATGACCAAATTTTGGTTGGACAAATCAAATGATTTGTTGAATTAACAAAATCATTTGGTTAGACTAACCAAAATTTTATCATTCCAACCAAAATATTTGGTTGGAGCTATATTAACCAAAGTTTAGTTGTTTCAACGAAACAGTTTTTTCCGTGAACTAAAAACAATAATAATGGACGAATGGATGAACAGAACATTGATGCAGAAATTACAAACAAACTAGTGAAATCTATTCCCAGATGTTTAAAAGCTGTTGTGGATGCTAAAAGATGTCCAACTAAGTACTAATTTAACGAAATATTACAATATTTACTAATATATAGAGATTTTTTTAAAGTGTACGAAAACTTTTATGAGGTAACTTTTTTGCTATTTTTTACCCGATTGCCAAGAAGGGTTATGTGTTTCACGCGTATCTGGGTACGTAAATTTCTTTATACCCTCCAAACATCCCAACGGCTGGGTTTTAATGAATGAGGTCTCTATCGATTCGTCTTAACCGTCCGATGATTATAGACTAGGTTTTGTTTTTATAAATTCAAAATGGCGGCCGTAAGATACAAAATGGCGGTAGAGACGAAATTTTTTTTACGTACCCTATTGAGTGGCATACCATTGAATAGGCCTTTCAAAACGAAGGCGATGTTTCATTGACTATTTTACAGTCAGAAGCTCCGTTTAAATATTACACAACCTGGAAGTTGTGTAGGTAGGATCACTAGCTTTACTGCAACTCTAACCTTCATAGACATCTATAGGCCTCATCAAAACAGTGTTTATAGATAGGAACTAACAATTGAACACAACTTAAAAGTCATCAATACAAGCAAATAAAAAAATAGGCAAGTAATATAAAAAATAGTTTTATATTGATGAGAAATAATTAATTAGTTCGCTTTTTACGCAGTCGGGTTTTTTGATTTTTTATATTTAATATATTTATTTATTATGTATTTCTTCAAAATAAAGTTTTATTATGTTTTTAAAATATTTTATGTAGTTTTGTTAAGAATAAGTTATAGATCTTATTATTAAATACCCATTTTGAAATATTAATTTTAATTAATGGATACAGCACTATTTCATTGAAATCCGTAAGTGTACGAACACTTTTGGGAACCACTGTAGTTTAAAAAATGCGTGAGTGATTTCGATTAAAAGATTTATTTATCAATTTCAAACGTTGGAAATTTCTTATTCTTCCTGGTTGAAATTTGTTTTGCAATACAATATTTATTTTCTATAATGTAATTAAAAATTAATATTTTTCAATTACAATATAACCTCTTTTATCCGAAACTCTTTTAACCGAAATTCTCGGTTAACCGAAATCCATTTTTAAAACTTACTTTTTAAAAAATGTATTTATTTTTTTTAACTATTACATTGATCAAAGCGAAGAAGAGGACAACGATCTTGGCGTAGAAAACGAGCAAATTAGCAATTCTGAAGCTTTTGAACGTCTTGCAAAAGGTTTGGCATGGCTGGAGCAGCAGAAAGACTGTGATACTGGTGAACTAATAGTATTCAAAAAAACTCCGTCATAGAGCTGCAAAGCAAAGACAATCGAAACTGCGACAAACGAAACTTTTTTCCAAACTCTTGTGAAATATGTAAAATGTACTTAATTTCAAAATTAAAATTCAGGTAATTTATTCTTTTTTCTATTTTGCTATTGCTTTATTTGTATTAAGCACTTGTTATCATAATAAGAAATAGGGCATATATTTGACCTTAATCTTAAAATCGAAGCATTCTCGATTATCCGAAAATTTCGATTTTCCGAAAGAGGGTCAATCCCAATTACTTCGGATAATCAAGGTTCTACTGTATTTGAGTCTTACTTTCATTTTGTTTAATGATTTGTTAATTCAAAATTCAGTTATGCTCTTTGACAGTTTAAAAATGCTTGTTACATACCATTTTATACAAGAAAAAATAGTCATTTATGTGTTAAAAGACAATTTTCAACCGTTAATTGAATTTTATCTTCACACTTTAAACTGTAAAATATTTATTAGACATATATATTTAGAATTGAAGTACACTGGTGTGCAAAAATTAAGGACGAAGTGAAGAAATTAACACAGCAGCGGCACGAAAAGGCAGAACGGATATGCACCATTTTTGGAAATTCTCTTCACTTTTCCATATTCTTATAAATCTAGGATATTGTGGTTTAATTTGTATCGATGTGTATCGATTTGCAGAACTTCTGTAAGACGTTTAAAAAAGTCCCGTCCTTAATTTCTGCACACCAGTGTATATTGTATTATCATAATGTAATACTTTTCATTTGAATTTTTTTCTTTTTTGAAAACACAAATTTTCTAAGAAAGCAATAAAGTTCATCATTTAGGAGTGCCAACGGAAGTTTTTAATTCTAAGTCTTGCTGATATTTTCTCTGTAATAATTGCATAAGGTTGTTACAGAAATTAAATAAAAAAATACTTTATTCTGAGTTATGCTATGTGATATTCTTGAAAGTTGTTAATTTTAAATATAAGGCCTCTTTTGATATGAATTGTCATGCATTTTGCATGTAAGTTTATTTTTTAGTTAATGGCTTGGGACCATGTGTAATTAATTTTGCCTACATTTATTTACTTCTTTTCCTTTTTATTTACCTTTTTTATAGTTTGACATTTATATTATCGTTGTTGTTAGAATTTAGACTAAATTAATTATATTTTCCTGACAGCAAAATAAATAAATATGCGTAATATATTTTCTTATTCTTTTATTTTAAATTATTTTTGCAATTACACTAATTAATGAAAATATTTCAAGTTTTTAGACCAAAGAATATTTGAAGTAAAAGGAATAATCAGATACTGAAACACTACGCCTGTCTACTATAAGTTTCCAATAGCAGTTATTATTTTATTTAGTTTACATGTTAAGATGTAATGTTAATCATTTTATATTGCTGTAATTGTGGGTTTGAAATTTTCAAATTTATTAGGAAGCTTTAACGTTCTCTAAGCCACAACGGTCGTCCGAAGTATTAAAGGTCCTTTCTCTACCCTTCCCGCTGGTCGATACATTAAACTTGTGGAATTTAAATTTTAAGTTTTTGGGGTGTACTGGTCAGTGTTTAAAAGAAAGAAAGAACAAGTAAAAATTAAATTTAAAAACTCAAAAAACCCGACTGCGTAAAAAGATAACTAATTAATTATTTCTCATCAATGTGAAACTATTTTTTGTATTACTTACCTATTTTTTTTATTTACTCGTATTGATGACTTTTAAGTTGTGTTTAATTGTTAATTCCTATCTATAAACATTGTTTTGACGAGTCCTATAGATGTCTATGAAGGTTAGAGCTGCAGCAAAAATAGAGGTCCTACTTACACAACTTCCAGGTTGTGTAATATTTAAACAGAGCTTCTGACTGTAAAATAGTCATTGAAACATTGTCTTCATTTTGAAAGACCTATCCAATGATAGGCTACTCAATAGGGTGCGTACATTTTTTTGTCTCTACCGCCATTTTGAATTTATAAAAACAAAATCTAGCCTATAACCATCGGACGGTTAAGACGAATCGATAGACACCTCATTAATTAAAATCCATCCAGCCGGTGGGATGTTTCGAGGGTATAAAGAAATCCACATACCCAGATACACGTGAAACACATAACCCTTCTTGGTAGTCGGGTAAATAGAACTCGAAGGGGCGCTTTGACCGTCTGGCCCGCCACCACTTCGTGGAAAATGTAGCCTGCGTGTCCGTTGGAGGTCCTTTTCCTTACACCACAAAAATTTAAAGGCTTAATTCGTTAAATAAAATTCATAGACCTGTGGTAAGGGTAGGGTTGGGGCGTTTAATATGTCAGACGACCGCTACGTCTTCGAGATTATCATAGCTTTTAAATTAAATCTTGCCAGCATCTTGGAGGAGTTCGTTAACAAACTATGTAGCTCTTATAATTTGTTGAATTATTAAAAAGAGGCTTTGTTGTGGCTTCTTAAAAAGGTACATTAATCACACAGATTGTTATGATACTGGAAATACATAGAAAATGTATGGATTGTCATAGCATTTTGTGTTGATCGTTATATATGTGATATTTGTACCAGCTATGAGGGAAAAGTATCACGTTTCAGCAGATTTTCACTTTAAAAAATCATCTAACCCCTTCTCCCCTAGTGTAAAATTTCCACTTCTCCCTTTTACTCTCCGAGTTTACATTTGTAAAACTTTTAACCCAATTTTCAAAATGTTTCTGAATTATTTGTTACACTGGAAAACAATAAATAAATCATCTAATTTCCCAACTTTCTTGAGCTTTCTGCTTCACATCTTTGCCCTTCTCGCAGTATACAAATTTTGAAATCTATGAAGCTCTTATTTTTGTTTAAAAAATTTTTGTAATTATCAGCACTACCTGTTACTTCACAGTCTATTTAATACTATTTTTCTGCTTTTTTCAATCTTTTAAAATAATAATAAATCAATCATCTGCATTCCCCGCCTCCCCCGAAAATTTCTCATTTCCCACCGTTTCCTTCCTAGCAGACAAACTTTAAATCCTAAACATTGTTTACTTATGGGACACATTATGACTTTATTTATGTTTTGTCATTTAGTAATAATAATAATAAAACTTTGCTTAATTCTCTTTGCACCGTTGACGATTTCTTTATTTAATATATATATTTCACTCTTTAAATTTAAAATATAGGTTATTTTTCTGAACAAATCATGTGTGATAAAACGCCAAAAAGCATTAGATAGTTGCAATATCTGTTAAATCTTGTTGCAATATGATATTTTCCAAACGTCTCCAATAACTCTTTCTTAACCTATTATCATATAAATATGAATTGAATAGTACACAAAATCAGTACATTCGTTAGATTTCAGACAATGAGATAATCTTTGAACTTCAGTAAATCTATTTGGATAGCTACGATTAACATTGTAAAAGTAAAAGGAATTTTGTTCTCAAAATTGAAAAAAAAAAGGACCCGAAAGGGTTAAGCAGAGTAGTTCGACATAAAAGTTTTAATAAGGCGAATACGAAAAGAAAGTATTTACAGAGCTGGGACAAGAATAAGTGCTGGCATATTTCTGTTTCAACAACATACTGTTCCTGAAGTTAAGCCTTTAGTAGTTAGTCTAGTACAGGGACGGCGAACCTATGCTACGCGCGCCGTAGTTGGCACGCGAGAGAATATTTTTGGCACGCCGTTAATTGAAGTTTTAAGTCAATATTCATTCAAACTCCCCAAAATTTTCTGCACCTCATTATTATTTTTTTATTAATACATGAGCTTGACTAAAAATAGCTTTTGTTTTTTTGTAATAAGTAATAGTTCACTTGTCATATCATTGAACTACCCGCTCAGCAGTGTTGATTTCAGGGGGTGGCTCGGGGGGGACATCCCCCCCACCGGAGCACTGAGATGTTCCCCTTGGAAGATTTGAGATTTTGTGTTTTTAATGGTCAAAAAGTGCAATTTCCTTCCCGGAACTCTATAAAATCCCCCCCCGGAGCCACAGAAATCCCTCCCGGAGAAAAGTGTCTGAATTCAACACTGCCGCTCAGAAACATCTCCCTCCCCCTTACACACACATGCACAAACTTCCTGGGTTTTGCTCTGCTGACGCCGATAATTCGGATACAGAGAGAGAAATCCAGAGAAATCTAATAAATCAAATTATTTTTTGCTTTAATATTTCTGAAATTTCTGCATCATTTAACGCATTTTAATCTGCGCATAAGGCTCTGTTTAACTGTTGCTGTAATTTGCTAATTAATCAGCCAGTTAAAATGACAAAAATATTAAGAAAACTAATAAAATATGGCTTTTTTCTGATAAGGAAAAATAATTCGATTGCTAAAGCATTTGTAAAATGAAATGAAAACTATAATTTCGCAGCCACGCTTTCGAAGATTTTTATCCTTTTATGTGTCGGTTTCATGAAGAGGTAGGGGTAAGGTATTTATATGGTAGAGGGCTGACTGCCAACACAATTCTGTTACTTATCATCAACCGGGGCTACTTTAGTCCATTCATTGCAAAAAGTTTTTATTATTTATATTGAGCAAACAATGCAAGGTAGTTTGGAGTTTTTGCCCTTGAAAAATATTTTATACCCTATTACATACCTGCCAACATGTCACTTTTGAAATCCTTACAATTTTTCTGGCGTATTTTTACGTGCTTAAAAATGCATAACAGATGCACATGCAATGAAAAAAGTAATATTTCATAACATTTTCAATGCTATATTCATGTATAGGCTTTTTTTCCCCAAAAAATAAAAACATGAGATTTCATAAATTTTTTTGCATGGGAAATTCTAAGTAAAAAAAAAAAAAAAAATTCTGAAAGGTTACAACAAAGGGATTGGGTAGGAAAGGGGGATGGGAATTCCCTGCCGGTGCTAATTATGTGTTCTTTCGAAGCCCTTTGACGAAATTCGCGTTTTTTCCATGATCCTGTAAAAAATTCTCGATCTTTTGATGAAATTTGCGTTTTTTCGCGATCTTTCGACGAAATTTGCGATCTTTTGACGAAATTTGTCTTTTTCGCGATCTTTTGACGAAATTTGTTTTTATTTTCGAGATCTTTTGACGAAATTTATTTTTCTTCGCGATCTTTTGACGAAATTTTTTTTTATTTTCGCTATCTTTTGACGAAATTTGTTTTTTTTTCGCGATCTTTTGACGAAATTTGAATTTTTTGTCCGGATCTTTTGACGAAATTTGCAGTTTTTCGCAATCCTTTGATTAAATTGGCGTTTTTTCTGCGATCTTTGACGAAATACGCATTTTTCTCGCGATCTGTTGACGAAATTAGAGTTTTTTACGCGATCCTTCACAAAATTCGCGATTTTTTTACGAGATCCTTCACAAAATTTCGTATTTTAGCGATGTCTGACGAAATTCGCTTTAATTCCCGCGATCTTTGATGAAATTAGCTTTGTTTCAATTATTTTTGATAAAATTCGTGTTTTTTCATGCGATCTTTGATGATATTCGCATTTTCATTCGCGATCCTTTGACGAAATTAGCGTTTTTTACTCATTTTCTGACGAAATTCGCGTTCTTTTCACGATCCCTTGACGAAATTAGTGTTCTTTCCCCGCGATCTTTGAAGAAATTCGCGTTCTTTTCACGATCCTTTGCCGAAATTAGTGTTTCTTCTGCGATTTTTGACAAAATTCGCGCTCTTTTCACGATCCTTCGACAAAAGTAGTGTTTTTATGTGCGATTTTTAACGAAATGCGCGTTTCTTTCGCGATCCTTTGACAAAATTAGCTTTTTCTTTTTTTCAAATATTTTTGATAAAATTCGTGTTTTTTCCCGCAATCTTTGACGCTATTCGCCGGGTTTTTTTAGATTCATTGACAAAATTAGCGTTTTTTACCGCGAACTTTAATGAAATTCGCGGTCATATCACGATTCTTTGAACAAATTTGCGTACTTTTCACAATTCCTTGTCGAAATTAGTGTTTTATCCCGCGATCTTCGGCGAAATTCGCATTTTTTCACGAACCTCCGACGAAATTAGTGTTTTTCTTCTAGTTTTTTAACGAAATTCGCGTTTTTTTCGCGATTTTTAGACAATATTAGCGTTCTTTCAAAGATATTTGATAAAATTTGGGCTTTTTTTCGCGATCCTTTGACAAAATTAACTTTTTTTCGCGATCATTTGAAAAAATTAGCTTTTTTTCGCAATCCTTTGAATAAATTGGCGTTTTTTACGTGATTCTTTGACAAAATTAGCGTTTTTTCGTGATCCTTTGACAAAATTAGCGTTTTTTCACGATCCTTTGACAAAATTAGCGTTTTTTTTACGTGATCTTTCACGAAATTTGCGTTTTTTCACGCGATCTTTGACGAAATCCGCATTTTACCGTGATCCTCCACGATCGTTTGTTCCGCGCTCAAAACCGTACAATCCTATTGTTCATCCGTACAACCGTACACTTAGAACAAAATCCGTACATTGTACGGCCAATCCGTAGAAGTTGGCAACTATGCTATTATAGGGTATTTGAATAGTTTGGGGGCAATTTAATTTTTTTAGTGGCAACACTGGATGTGTTTGTAAACAACCGTTTTCGAGTGTAAATTTTAACTCTCCAAACTTTTTATGAAGAAACAATCTGGATAAGAGCTACAAATAAGGCAAGTGTCAAAATATTACCTTTAGTAACCTGTAATCCATGTGTGATCATAGTTTTTCCTTTAATTTTTTATTTTGCGAGAAAATGTTTGCGTTTTCATAAAGCTAACATGAAAACTAGTATTTTGGGACTACTTAGTGCCAGACCTTTTTTGGTCCAAAAATAGTCCCAATTACTTAGAAATGCCTTTTATACAACCAAATCTCTTAAAACATGTTTTAAGTAACATTTTTTTTTCAAATGTTACTGTAGCAAAATGTTACACTAATTGTTTCTGTTCCAGTTGCTGAGGATAGCATGGCAAAAACTGTTTATCGTTTCTATAATATTAAGAATTGGTTTATTGTGTTTAAATGTTAAAAAAAAGACATTTGTTTATCGAGTTTTTAGTATTAATTTACTAGCAAATGCTATTGCAAGGGAGTTTCAATAAAAATGTATTCATTTACATATGAAATGTATTCATTTTATATGAAACTAAGTGAATGGACCAAAGAAGCCCCCAGCAGGGGCTACTTTGTTCCAAAACTTTAAAAATAGTTAAAAAATAAAAATAATAAAAAATGTCCTCTTTAGAATCATACAGTTTGCTTCATTGTTTCCTGTTAATTGTTTACAACTCCCTTTCGACGTTGAGAAACCACATGTAATATTTTTTAATAATGGAAATGTGAGTGGAACCAGGAAAAAGTGACCCAAAGTAGTCCAGTTGACGGTATGCATAAAACTCAGAAAACTCAGTGGCTAGTCATTTCATTATTATTATTCTCATTTGCTTTTATTGTATGATTTTTTATTGTTCAACTACCTTCACTGTTAAGGGGAGTCTTCACTCACTGGAAAATACACGCTCCGTAATGTTAAATCAATGGGCAAGTTGTTTTTGAATTTTTCGTTTAAATTTGAATATTTTTAAACTTTTTTTGCATAGGATAAATGAGCTCAATCTTTAATATGACTCTTTTTTGCTTTTTCGATTTTGGTTGCAGATTTTTTTTAAAGGTACTTTCAGTTTCAAAACCCGTTTTCGAAACTGAAAGTAGCTTTAAAAAAAAATGTTTTTTCTCAAATTTTCTGAGATTCTTAACATTTTTTTATGCATTTTTTCAGCGATTTTCGACAATTTTTTTCTGAAGCAGAAAAGACTCTCCGGTAAATTTAGAGTGCCAAATCGGTTCCTATTGCAAAGTTAATACTACAAATTTTAATTTAATCTGGGTGTATATAAACTAGTCGGACGTGCCAATCCCAAAACTTTTTTTACATCTCATACATGTTAATACTTCAAATTTCGCAAATGGCAATCTATGTCCATCATGAGGATTCTAAATATATGAAATTCCGTGCATTACTTCTTGAAATGTGATTGTCGCTAAAATCGTGTAAATCCTGCAAAATGCAGCCAGCGCCACCTGTTGGGTTATTTGCATCAAAACCTAATCAGAAACAACTTATGTCAACGTCTAACTGAATCTGAAGTTTGAGAAAAATCCATGATTAGTTTTTGGCCTCGAAGAGTCTAATAGCGAAGGGTTCTAAAAACGCGAAACGGTCGAGGTACATTTACATAAAAAAACAGATAGAAATTGCACGTCAAATGTGGCAAATGAGGTGTGTTCGTACTATAACTAGTTTTATAAATATTTTTTGCACCGCATATTGTACTGAATATATATTTTAGTGCACTTCATAAGTGCATATCTATTTTATTCTGTTTGAAAGGCTGTCACATCATTAAAATGCACTTGAAATAATTTTTTCCCATGGGCCGTCATGTAACGGAAAACTTTTGACTGTTTCTGTAATTAAACTATAAATCCGATTTTCATAAAAATTGAAATGACTCGACAAAATTATACAACAATAATATATTTTAAATTTCAAACGATTCGGTCAGGTAGTTTTTGCGCTGTTATTTGCGGACGGACTGAACGACGTATTTATATAATTACGAACGTACCTAAAAATGATAAGTAATAAAAATTCTCCAAAATCTAATAAACATATTTTTTTGTATTTAGATATCATGTTACATACATTTAACATTAGCAAAAAAAAAAAAAAATAAATAAATAAAATCGTTTGCAACACAAGAATTTGAAATAAATCAATAAGTTGTTAACTTACAATTTATTGTTCTTCTAGCTATGATGTTCGAGTCTTTGAGTCGAAGAAAATCCTGCAATGAAGTTGGAACCGACAAATTTTTCTTTTTTAATTTTAGAAGCTCTTTGGAAGAGCAGAGTGAGTTTACTAAACTTTGTTTAGTGACTTGTTTTATCTTTTTATCATGATCACTTGACTGTTGCGGGAAAGTTTTCCTTCATAGATCCAAAAGTCTAAAAAAAGTTCAATGTGCGGCTTAATTAAGGAAAGTTTTTTACTTCGGGTGACATAAGTCGGGATACTACTGTAGCCTCAAAATTAAATTCAAATCTACTGTTAGCAGAAAAGAAAAACTGATGATGCTGGAATTTTACCTGAAACTTGGAGTTTTAGAAAGATAATAAGAGAATGGAATGTATAAGATTATAAGGTAAGGCAATCAAAGAAACTTTTAAAGCATAGAGGATTTCTTTCAGCTCCAGATAAAAAACATAGCGAAACTCTACGTTCAGAAAATTGCTGAAGATGACTTTAGAATGACTGATTGCATTACATTTTAAACGTATTTGAAAGAAAATTATATCCAGTGAAACTCTCAATGATTCTTTTTCTCTATCAACCATCATTATTCTTAATTATTTGACAATTCTCACAGCAACATTAAAAATTATAAAACTAATTTTGTAACCATTCAGCCAAAATGCTCCTGGAGGAGCTTACATCCTGCTTTGAACATCTCATCTTTATCCGTTATAGTTGAATAAAACATCGTCTTCATTTTGAAAGACTTATCCAATGATATGCCACTCAATAGGGTGCGTAAATTTTTTTTTTCCATCTTTACCACCATTTTGAATTTATAAAAGCAAAACCTAGCCTATAACCATCGGACGGTTAAGACGAATCGATAGAGACCTCATTCATTAAAATCCTTAAAGCCGTTGGGATGTTTCGAGGGTATAAAGAAATCCACATACCCAGATACTCATGAAACACATAACCCTTCTTGGCAGTCGGGTAAAAAGTGTTTTTATATTAACTTTCAGAAATAAATTTGACGAAAAAACAAAGTAGACAGGCATCAATTGCTCTGTTAAAAATCACAGATTTGTGGTTTACTTTGAAACCTGGGGAAATGTATTTTGAGTAAACAAAATCGTAAGACAAAACACAATACACCTTGATTCGAACATAAAACATACATAAACATATACTACAGTTAATATATATTTTATCTACTTAAATTCAATCCAAGAGACTGCTACTTCTACTTTCAACTCTAATAATTATTGGCTCTCTCATTTCAAAATGAAGTGACGTATTTGTATAAATAAACGGCAGTCAGGTATTAAAATATTCTCTGATGAAGGGCTTGGGAAAGCCGAAAGTACTAAGAAGTTTTAAATAAAATGTATAGTTTTAACTTGTAACGTGTTCTATTATTTTAGTCGCCTTTTAAATAAACGAGTGAGCTTTTTAAAGTTCATATTGTACATTTTATGTATTTTAAGTATTTTCAAAATACAAAATCCTTCATAAAAGCACTACAAAACACATTATCAAAATACTTTAGTTTTGCCAGTTTAAAAAACAAAATGCTAATGTATTTTGAAAATGTATTCCAAATACATGTGTTTTCGATAGGGCCCAGGTCTGATAATGATACATCTGCATGAAAAACGGTGCATTTCAAAAATACTGCATTTTGCAAGAGAGGCAAAAGATTGGCAACTCTTTATTGCAACTTAGCTCTGCATGCAGCTGTAAAACACTTAAGAATAAAGGTGTAGAAGAGATAGGGATGATTGAGCAGATTTATCCCCCTTCTTTTTGAGATAGCAAAGTGACACATAGCATAATCTAGCTGTCTTTTGGACAGCTACACTTATGTCACTTTTACAGTAGCCCAAGTCACACATATTCGAGCACTAATATGGAAAAAGATTTTTTTGGAGTTATGTTGCTTTCTTTGCAATTGAGATTTCATATATTATAATGAATTAAATATTTTAATTATCAATGCATATTTATTAATTTCTACAAGTGCTAACAATATTGGTTCTGTAAAGGATAAAGTCCATTTGATAATAGGGAAATTCTCGAAGGTTGGATAGTGAAGGTTAGATGGTAGACTAGACAAATATCCTACTCTAGTTTTGCCTTTTTTAACCCTTTATCTGCTGACAACACTTATAAGTACCATTAAAATATCTTGTTATAAAATTCATTTAATACATCGATTAGTTGTAATACAGTTTAGAATGAATTATAGATACAATACTTTATCTTGTTCCAAAAGCATTATGCGTTACACAAAACAAAAATATTTTTAAAAGAATGACTTCTTTTACCTTTGCCTATTTTCAGATTTCTTGGCGTTGTGGGGGGGGGGGGGGGGATAAATTTTTCATTTCGAAAATATTTCTATTGTAAGAACATTATATTTGTACATTTCCTGATTCTACAAAATACTAGGAAAAGCATTTAAAATAAAATATTGGAGTGGGGTTATAAATATTGCACAAAATCCCGCTAAATTCAAATTTAATTAATCCTTCTAAAAATTATTAAATGATTATGTAAATCTTATAATGTAGCTTAAACAATTCACAAAAAATGCTTTAGAATATAAAATTTTCATGAATTCATAATTCAGTACATAAAGGGTTAATTGAAAAGAATATGTATAGAAGTCTTGTCTATTTTTTCTTGTATTGCATTTAAGTCTGATGCAATAGACCTTGAAAAAAAATAGCAAACTTCTTAAAAAATACATTTTATAAAATACAGTCAACTCTGTGAAATCCGCAAATGTCTATTATCCGCACTACACATTGGAATGTAAACAATGAAAATTGGCATTAACAGTTAAACTCAAAAAGTTGAATTTGGTATTTTTTTTCAGTTATCAATTTTCCAATGAATAAATATTTGAATATTGTGTTTGAATAATAATTATTTGAATTTATGTTTAAATAAATTGGATATAAATATTTAAATTTGCTTGAGTAACAAAATTTTATCTCGGAGCAAGAAGTAATGAGTGTTCACAGACTACAGAAAAAATGTATTGACAACAAACCAAAACTGAAACTACCACTGTATTGTGTCAGTGTTTAAAAAAATGAATAATCAGTAAAATTTGTATTGT
This sequence comes from Maratus speciosus, assembly GCA_963932465.1. Lineage (NCBI taxonomy): Eukaryota > Metazoa > Arthropoda > Arachnida > Araneae > Salticidae > Maratus > Maratus speciosus. The sequence goes on along the minus strand of OZ010799.1, from coordinate 445,548,514 downwards.
AGTATATAATTTAATTTTTCTTTAAATTAACTTAGTTATTAAATATATTAAACCAATGTTGCATTATGTTTTTCTTTCCCATTGTAACTGTAATTTTTGTGCAGTTGCTCCTAATTTATAGTCAAACTTTAAAAATTAAAATGTAAACAAAGGGATGATCTATAATCAACAAAATCCTCAGTCCCTAAGTGTGCAGATTTCACAGAGTTGACTGTATATATCTGTCTGTATTTGTATAATTTTAAATTAAGTGCCCAACTTTTGGCTCTGCAGAAAATGAACTATGGGCTATATCACAGAGTACCACAGTCATAAAGAAAGGACACCCCCCCCCCCCATATCTTGTTAACAGACCTCACAATCCAGAGAAAGTCTATGAGAGAAAATATTCCTGATAGAGGGCAACTTAATAACTGACTTTCTCTGGAAAGTATCGCTATCTGGTGCTTACTTATGGTAATAGTTAATAAAAAGTTGCATGAGAAAACATTGCGTTATTGACTAAACACAAAAAAATATTTTTTGAATTCGACTAAAAATAAAAACTGATTATTTCCCAGAATTATCATCTAGTCTTCAAAAATATTGTTGAAAATGAAGAATACAGACATATCAGTCTGTATTTGCATAATTTTGAATTAAGTGACCAAGTTTCCGCTCTGCAGAAAATGAACTCAAGGGCTATATCATACACTGCTCAAAACAATTAAAAGATATTTGAAGTTTTATATAAAATAAAGATATAAACGAAATTTTTTTTGCCGAAAATAGAAGAAGAGAATCACAAATGCAAATTTTTTTGGTTTTCAAACTGTGGAGTATGCAAATTTTGAGTTTGACGTCAAAAACGTCGCTTCAGCGGCAGCGAATGAAATTTGACTTTCAACTGGATAAAAGAGAATGAAGACAAGGATGATCGGCATTCAGTGATTGCTTTGTTTCGATGAGTATGATGTCTCAGCGAAGTCATTTGACAGATTCAGAAGCTTTGAGAATTGTTGGTAGGTTAGAAGGGGGCCAAACTCAAGCCGAAGTAGCGCAAGCCATTTGAGTGTCACAAAGTGTCATTTCCAGTATCTGGAACCATTTTTTGGAGAGTGGATGTGCAGGCCGAAGACCAGGGCAAGGTTTTAGACGGGCAACAACGCCCAATGAAGATCGGTATTTAGCGTTAACAGCTCGGAGACACTGAACCATGAACGCTACTCTTCTCCAACAACACTTTCGCTCGGCTACAGGCACCACGATTTCAACTCACTGTCCGAAACCGGCTCCATGCTGTAGGTCTGTATGCTCGCCGACCGATGGTATGTGTTAGATTAACATCAAGGCATCGTCGCGACCGCAGGGAGTGGGCAACCGAGCATGTCAACTGGAGGAGAAATGAATGGAGCAATATTCTGTTTTCTGACGAGTCCCGTTTTTCTGTGCATCCGGATAATAGGCGTATTTTCATCTGGAGGGACCGTGGCAGTAGGAATAATCCTGCATTCGTGCACGAAAGTGTCAGATTTGGCGGTGGAGGAGTGTTGGTGTATGGTGGCATCTCCATTGACGGGCGCACTGACCTCTACATCATTCGAGATGGAGCTCTGACTGGTCGCCGATATAGGGATGAGATCCTCAGACCTATTGTACTCCCTTACGCTGCAGCAATCAGAGATAACTTCATTTTAATGGACGATAACTGCAGGCCACATCGTGCAAACCTGGTGGAGGATTTCCTTTTCGAGGAAGGAATCGTTCGAATGGAATGGCCAGCGTGTTCTACAGACATGAATCCAATCGAGCACGTTTGGGATGCTCTAGGAAGACGAGTTTCTGGCCGCCAACAACCCCCACAAACTCTCCAAGAACTGGAAAGAGCTCTTCTGGAAGAGTGGGGCAGAATACCCCAACTCGTCATTAATAGCCTCATTGGGTCCATGCCTCAAAGGTGTTAAACGTTGCTGGCCGCCTGTGGAAACCATACCCCCTACTGAAAATGATTTTCTTTGAAGAAAACACCTTTTCTTATTCTTTTTTCTCATATGCACAAATTGTGTTTTTTTCCTTTAGTACACAAATGCGCAATAACATGCATTTTTTTCTGCCAAACATGTGTAATTTATTCTCATATAACCTACTATGTCTGTCGACCATGTATCAATCAGCAAAACAGTTTACCAGATACAAAATCCACCTAAAACTGCAATATCCTTTAATTGTTTTGAGCAGTGTAGTTAGTACCAGTCACAAAGCAAGATCCCTCCTCCCACCCCCTTATCGTGTTAACAGACCTCACAATCCAGAGAAAGTCTATGAGAGAAAATATACCTGATAAATGACAATTTAATAACCGACTTTCTCCAGAAAGTATCACTATCTGGTGCTTACTTGCGGTAATAGTTTATTAACAGTTGCATGAGAGAAAATTGCGTTATTGACTAAATACAAAAAGTTTTTTTTTTAATTTGATTAAAAATAAAAACTGATTATTTCACAGAATTATCACCTAGTCTTCAAAAACATTGTCGATAATGAAGAGTATAATATTAATTGTTATATAACATAGTATCTTCTGTAATATGGTCCATAGCGAAGCTTAATACCAAACATGAACGATGCTAGAACAACATGGTTCCAAATGTACAGAAGTTACAACACTGGTTAAAAAATGAAATTAATTTTGCACTAAACTACACTCGCTGTAACTCAACAGCATCTGGGCTGCATGTCATGATAAAATACAGCTGATGAAATAGTGACCTGTCTGATCTTGTTTTACAGAAAAATGTTTCAAATATTTTACAAGAATAATAAAAAACTGAATTATAATTGAATTATACTTCAAATAACGATATTCTTAAAACTATAAGAATACAAAATACAAAATTTTATTCAATTTCAGTTTACAAAAAAGTAGTTGAACTTGAATTATAGGTGTTAAGACTGTAAATGCAGGCATATTCTATTTACACGAACAGGTCTTAATTTTGTTATAAAAATATAGATGAAAACAACTCTTAGAAAATGCATCTGGGGTGCATTTCATGACAAAATATAGCTGATAAAATATTGACCCATCTGATCTTGTTTTACAGAAAAATATTTCAAATATTTTACAAGTAAAATAAAAAATTGAATATAATTTTACAATTGAACAACATTTTACATTTTTTTTATCCGCAAACATTTTACAAGTGAAATAAAAAATTGATAATATATAATTTCAATATTTTTTCATCGTAAGTTCTAATTAGCAATATAATTATAAGAATAAAATGTTAAAACAAAATGTTCTCTTAAAGTTTCTCAAACTAAGTATTACTTGACATCTTAGCATTAATTCATATATCAATTTCTACTGTTTTTTTTTTACTCAAAAAGAAAAAAAAGTGCAGTCTTTTTTTTTATTTCTCTAGTATTTCTTAAACACAATCATCGCATCTTTACATAAAAAAGCAAAAGTTGACATTCTTGAAATGTAATGAATTTAAATATTACTTAAATTACAAAAATCCGAAACACAACATTTTATTTAATCCTATGTATCATTTTAACATAGCTGGTATGAAAATGCCTGAATAACTGAAATACAGAATACTTTAATTTCATAAAAAATTTTATCAGCTGTAATAAATGTAGTTAAATGCTGTTAAAAAATTTTATACATAATGTAATAATGACAAAGGAATTTCATGGTTTTTCTGTAATATTTTTTTTCTTAAATAGAATGATAATAAAAAAAAGGTTAAATTGAAAAATGAATATAAAAATAAAATATAAATCTATCCTTATTTTCTTTTTTCTTAAAATTCAGCATTATTTGATGAGTAATATATCAAATTTTGCCGGATTTCACTTACTATCGATCTTAACAAAAATCATAGGATACAATATTTTATTCAATCTATAAATTTTTTGGAGAAGTTTAAAAGGCTCTGAAAAACTTAAGATTAATACGTCTTTTAGGACTGCTAACATTTTTTTAGTACCCCTGCTTACGATCTAATTAAAAAAAATAATTAAATACTTATTATTCCTTAACTAATATTACAGCTATTATTTAATATATCCTAACCTTTTTTAAAATTTGTTTTAACAGCTCACTTACAAATAGAGTCATCAGAGAAGTTAAACAGATTTTTAGATAACTGAGACAACTTTTAGCCCTGCTTTACTGTAGGCTATCAAATCACTTAGATGAATTACATCCATCTTCTTCTACACTTCTCTTATAGCATTTACAAATAGAGTCATCAGAGAAGTTAAACAGATTTTTAGATAACTGAGACAACTTTTAACTCTACTTTACTGTAGGCTATCAAATCGCTTAGATGAACTACATTCACCTTCTTCTACACTTCTTTTATCGCACTTATAAATAGAGTCATCAGAGAAGTTAAACACTTCATCCCACTTTTGTTTTTTTGTCGCAAATTGCTCTTTAAAGTAAGAAAGCTTTGCCTGTTTTTGTTTATTTTTAGCAAGATAACAATTTGTAGGGTAAGAACGCTTCACACGCATTTCAAATTCTCTTTTAAACTTTAACATTTCATGTTTCGATGGCAAGAGTTCTTGAATAAAGAATTGGAGAAAATCCCATTCATTATCACGTATGGAACATTCAACAAAAGAATTCATTCTATCACTGTAAACAAGACTCTCTTTTACTGCAGGGGTGATATCCTTAAGGATTAATGCGATGTTCTCCTTATCTTTAATACGTAATAAAAACTTTAGTAGCTGACTTTCATCAAGTTCATCTATAAACAAACTTTTTAGAGAATTAGGGCTTCCCTGCCAAAATTCTCTCAAAATCTCTTGATAGTTACAGTCCTTAAAACCATCTTCAACTTTACAGATAATCACATCTAATATATAGCAGAAATCTTTTGATAGAAAATTCCACATGCAATTTGCTATTCCAATAAAAAAGTTTTGCCAAGGCCATTGTAAAAAACACCGCAACACTGTAAAAGGGTCATTTTTAAAAACTTCCATTTGTTGCTCTCCTTCCATTTCTGCTAACAAAAAACATAAAGTATCAGCATCTGTTACACATTTTGCAGTCTTTACCAACGACCGTTCTCTTTCCTGTGGGGTTAATTTTTTCAGGAAATACTCCGCTGCCACTTTGTTATTCTCATGTGCCGACAGGTGAAATACATTTTTGTAAGAAATTTTTGTATAACGTGCATCGACGTGTACGAATGTTTTTGTTTTCATAACACGTGACCAAAAATCAATTATCGGAAATTTGGACAAAAGAGATTTTTTGAGATCCCTAGTCATGTTGTTCCACAATTTGTGAATATCGTCCTCCAGGCAATAAATACACGCTAGTTTGTAGCGCGTGGATACATCCAAATTCTCATCTCTGACTAGCACTTCTGCTGTTCTCTTTCTGTCTACTGCACCTTGCGGGGTCCAGTGAAGTTCAGTTGGTAGATTTACATGAAGATATTTGTAATTGTGCTTCATCCACAGATAAACTTTTAAACCAATAGGCTTAATGCAACCTAACACCTTCTCTTTTAAGGGTTGTGGTAACGGGAGCTGTGACACTTTTTTAGTTACTCTTTCTTCGATTGTCTCCTTCCATTCTCTTCTTGAATCTGGATCTCTAAAACAATGGTTTGCTGTTAGGGCCTTAACATCATTCTGGTTCCACGCTGAAGTGGCAATTTTGACAAGAGCCATATGCTCAAGTGAGGGCTTCAGTACAAACTCCATGATTAATCTAAAATAAACAATCAATATGCAATAAAAGCTTAACTGATTTAAGAAGATGAACAGTGAAAAATCATGAATAATGTCATAAGGATTTTTTTCTTCAATATTTCTTTGCAGAAAGTTACATCAACTTTTTCTTTTATTTTTAGTAATCTGCTAGAGAACTGGCATTAATCTAATAAAATAGATTACTGCAATCTTAAACTAGTCTTAAAGTTCAATGATCAGGATGAGTCATTAGCAATCAAACTGACTCCTCATAAAATAAATCAGTGAATACTAATAAACACAGAGGTTTCAAAAACTGTCAAATTGACTTCCAAACTGATGGTTGAATAAAGTATCTTAGAAAGTCAGCAGCACAAGTATGAGGATAAGGTAATGATGATACTTCTCTAAAGTATCATTGACAGCAATTACTGCAATTGTCCTTCTTGAGGTATTAACTGGAGTATCGGGGGCTGGTGAACTTTATGACAGGCTTGTAGCTTGGTGAAAATTTATCTGAATAATTGCAAGGCACGCCAAAAGAATGTGACCTGGAAAAATAAGTAAAATACCATTAAAAAAAATACAAACATTGAAATCTAAAGAAAATTGTTATTTATCAGGGAGTAAATGGTATAAACAGTATCCAGAAATTTTATTTAATAAAATGTGTTATTTCTATGTGATATTTATTTGATAAATGAAGCCCAGTAGCGTGGTGGTCAGCACGCCTGTCTGCCACACTACAAGTCACGAGTTCTGCTCCCAGCTGGGCAAAGGTTCCTCAACCTTTCATCCCATCGGGGTCGATAAAATGAGTACCAAGCTTGCTTGGGAACTAAACACTGAGGGCCTTGCGTTGGGTTGACCACTTGGCTGGGGCACATGCTTCATAGCACCTCGAGTCCCAGGGTCAAGTAAACAGAGTAGGCCCCACAGTCCCTGATCCTTCATGGATTGTACAGCCACAGGTTTAGTTTATTTGATAACATTTAAATAAAATGCTTCATTGAAAATATGTATACATGGGTTGAAATTAAAAAAAAGGGGGAGAATGTTGGCATGATTTTCAACATCATTAAAGCAATTTAGATGCAATAAACAATAGAAAATAATGTATTTCCATTCTTAAATTTATTTACAATTGGTGTGAAAAAGAAAAAAATTCATCCCACAAAATTTAATCAACAAAATGTTGCAGAGAAAAACAAAAATAGTTATTCGATCAGGGATTTTGTTTTTTCTCAGTTTATGGTTAGTAGAACAAAAATAAGTCTAAGGGGTCGTCTTCATATTGAAATTGCATAAAACTTTGAAATTTTCAATTTGAACCCACAATTTAAATAGAATATTAGATTTTTGAATACATTTCACCTTCGGAAACTATTATGTTTCTCATTTGGTACCCTAGAGGGTAATTTGTCACAAAAATTATTCAAAAATGAAATATTTGTATTGAGAATATTAGAACTTGATACAATTTCAGTATAAAAAAAACATGTGTGATTATGTTTGTTTAAATAAATTGAAAAGACAAAATTGCCAGTTGACTGGATATTTCCGTTTTTCTCTGGGACAGTTTTGAGATTAAACTAGTTGGATGTGCCAATCCCAAAACTTTCTTCTATCTCATACATTTTACTATTTTAAAATGTTGTTACAAATGTCAATATTTCATTTTTATTAGTTCAATACTATATGAACTTTGACTTTCATCTTAACCCTTAAATGCCTGATTTTTCAAAAATCATTGTAATAATGTTTTTCGGCTTTCATTTTTTAAATAAATCATGGGAAAAATACTTTAAAAAATCATATTTTGTTTTAAGTATAGTTTACGGCTAAAAAACAGTTTGTTACTAATCGGCAATACTGGTGTTTAATTGATAAAATAATTTCCCTTGATAAAATTCTACAATATTTAACACACATGAATTTTAGGAACTTTAATAAGAAATAAGCTTTACTTGCTCACTGCAGGTCAAAATAGGGTATTTCGCAAGCTTTCAAACAAAACAAAAAGAACAAGTAGAAATATTTGAAAAAATAAATTTATCTTTATTCTTAAACAGCACAAGTGTTGCAATCTAAATGCTGAAAATCGATTTAATAATATTTTCAGACTGCATTTTATCGTCAACATTAGGCATTATAGCTTCAATATTATTCTAATAGTATTTTAGAGCCTAAATTGGGTATGTTGCTGAAAAGCAGCACCAGGCATTTAAGGGTTAAATTTCTGCTTCAGTCAATTAATCGGAGTAAAAAAGAGTTGATTTCGATCATGATATTTATTAAAATCACAAATAGGGATCTTATCAGGATGGGAATTTCTCGTCGATTCACGAGCTACTGGTGTATAATAGAACTACGGAAAATTAAGATTACACAAAAATCGCTATTACAGCGCCCCCTTCCGGCAGAATTTTCCCACATTCAGGGAGGATCTTCTTGCCATGGCCAAAAACATACACAAAAAATTTGGTTCAATTCTCTTCATACACTTTTTGATGGTACAATGGTGACGGAGAGACAGACACATGGAAATTTTCTATAAACATATTTTTGGGGGATCTTTGACCCCTAAAACGTGTAAATCCATCGAAAACCGAAGTCTAAAAATATTTCGATTACAATACTTTCTTCTATTGAAGATAGAAGAAAGTAAAACGTATGGGGTGTATTTTTTTTTCTTTTCACACTGACTGTACATAAATACAGAATAAAGATATATTTACAATGCAGAAAAAGGAAGTTTAAAAAATACCTTTTTTTTTTTTTTTACTTTCATCTATCTTCAATAGAAAGTATTGTAGAAAGTATAGAAGAATAGAAGAAAGTATTGTAATCGAAATTTTTTTAGACTTCCGGTTTTCGACGGATTTACACGTTTTAGGGGTCAGAGATTCCAAAAGACATGTTTATAAAAAATGTCTGTCTGTGTGTTGCCATTGTACTATCAAAAAGTATATGAAGTTGTGCATAGAACTGAACAAAAGTTTTTGGCTATGGCAAGCAGATCCTCCATTAATTTGGAAAAAATCCGCCGGTAGGGGGAGCGATTTCTGTGCATTTTGAATATTGTACCATCGAAATTGAACCAAATTTTTTGTGTATGTTTTTGGCTATGGCAAGAAGGTCCTCCCTGAATTTGGAAAAATTCCGCCGGAAGGGGGTGCTGTAATAGCAATTTTTGTGCAATTTTCAATATTGTACCATCGAAAAGTGTATAAAGTTATGCATAATTCTAATAAAAATACTAATAAAACAAATTAAAATGAAATATTGACATGAGAAAGAAGAAAGTTTTGGAATTGGCACATCCAACTAGTTTTAGAATATCTTTTAATTATATTTTACAGCTGTCACAAATACAGTATGGGACCTTATATCCGGAAGCCCTGTACCTGGAATGCTCCGAAAACCAGAATGCAAAACAATAACAAAAAAAAATTGTTTCATTTCAAAAATGTAAACACTAAAGATTTATTTTATTGACGTCAAGCATGAGATACAACATACAGATATACACTCATCCATCGGTGATACAATTTGTGGTCATCTGCAATATTTTTTTATGGTGTGAATGAGCATGAAGCTGAAAACTTTAAAATTTCCAAGGAGAAGGAAATCATTACAGATCTAAAGCTAAAGAATTTTCAGGTTCAGAGGCTGAATTGTTGGATTATGAGCCAGTGGAAGATTGTCTAATTACTGATGGTGATACTCCCATAAATCATCAATGACTGGCAGTGAAATTTGTGGCATAATGACAGATGATATGTCTAATGGGAGTAATGATAATGAAGTGGGTAAAAATTTTTCCAAATGAGCTACATATATTTTACAAATGAACTACTACTTATATTTTACAAATGAACAAATGATTTGTGGCATGCAGCAAAGTAGCTACATCCATGAACAGCAAATTATGTCAGAATACAGGATACAGGAGCAATTAGTGCAAGAGACACAGTAAAAGCAACCAATCTTAATAAAAATGTTCTAACAATCCAAATCAAGGGATTCTGCTCTCAAGTCTTATATGTTAATGCAATCTTTTTTAAACTGGAGTTGTAATTTAGAATGTTTTCTTTATTTTGTGTAAATAAGTTTTTAAATTAACAAATTTGTAACTATTATTTTAACACAACCAAACTGATTGGTAAAGTTATCATATGAATTGAATATTTCCAACAGACTTAGATAAAATGTAAAACTGTCTACAAACTCAAATATTTTCTTAAAAATTTTCTGCAAAAAAACGCCACGCCCCTCCTATATTGCCGCTAACAGCAAAAGTGAAAAAGTCCTCTTTCCAATCCCTCACATTACGTTACATGCTCTCAACTCAACCCCCCCCTCCCCCAATCCTCCAGTTTTCTGAATTAGACTTTATTGAAAAGATTGAAAAGAGGATAATGTTTACTAAGATATTAAAACCGAATTCCCCTTTCGAATGTAAAAAAGTCACTGCAAATCGCAGAGAAATGCTAAATAAGCGCATAAACATTCATTAAAATTTCCAACCAACTAAACTTTATTTAAAAGAGATCTACATTTAATATTTACTTTTCAACACAAAATTTATTTTTAATCTGCAAAGCCTAAAATAATCTGCAGCACCTGCTTCGGTGCTGCACTGTTTCTGCTACTGGTTCTGGCAAATAAAAAAGAAAAAAGCATTGTACCTGCCGTTCTGGCATAAGCCTCGCCCTTCCAATATTTTTAAGTTTTAAAAATATATATGCCACGGCGCTTCTTCCATGGTACATGGCAAATAATTTCTAGATAGCTTTTTTTATCTGCAGACCTTCTCACAAGTCTGCGACGGGCCTCTCACAGATTCTCCGCCTGGGGTCTTAATAATTTTTTTTATAAAAAATTTGTAAAAAAAAAAAAAAAAAAAAAAAAAAAACCCATCAGAACTGTCTGCAAAATTTGAAAATTTTCTGCGAACAGCATTCGCGTGTTCAACTATATTATCTGACTCTGATTTCCAACTGAGCAAAAAAATGCCCAGGCTGGGAATCGAACCCAGATCCTTGGCTTACAAGGCCAATGCTTTTCTGTTTAAGCTAACTGGGCCGACAACCAGCCAGCATATTTCGCTCAGATAACCATATTGGCAATAACATCTGGTCTGTCATGTAGACAGCTCAACAGAATAAATCGCAGGTAAAGGAACTCCATATAAACGATGGTTATGTAGATGAACTATTATTTTAACACAATCAAGTTACCAATCAGTTTGATTGTATTAAAATAATAGTTCATCTACGTATCCATCATTTATATGGAATTCCTTTACCTGCGGTTTATTCTGTTGAGCTGTCTACATGACAGACCAGATGTTACTACCAATATGGTTATCTGAGCGAAATATGCTGGCTGGTTGTTGGCCCAGTTAGCTTAAACGGAAAAGCATTGGCCTTGCAAGCCAAGGATCTGGGTTCAATTCCCAGCCTGGGCATTTTTTCGCTCAGTTGGAAATATTCAATTCGTATGATAACAAATTTGTAATTATGTATTTACATATATTATTCATATTTGATACATTTCATATTGTTATTTTGTACTGTTCTTAATACCTATAGTAAAGTGTTCCGAATTACATAAAAACCCATTATCCAGAATATCTCAGGTCCAAAGAATTCTAGATAACAGATCCTATACTGTAAAATGAAAGAGTAACATTTCAGTTTCCTTTCTAAAATTGTTTAATGTGTGTAGTCATGATATATGCATTCAATGAGCCCACCAGAGTTTTTGAGCAATGTGGATTCTTATGATAAAAAAAGTAATTTCTCTCTACAAAATTTAATTATCACATTGTTAATTAATAATTTAAAAACAGTTTAACATGAAATGTACTGTACATGTGTGTTGTGATTGGAATTTTAAATGTCTGAAATGTTTAATGGGAATTTAAATATCTAAATGTATACCAAAAAAGCACATGTGCGAAACAAATTCAGAAGATTTTATGAGACTTTATTTTATACGCAATAGGTTAGTTTGTTGGGGGCATTGTGATAATCGTGTGTACATGAAAGTTAAAGAGACCAGATCAACTTTTAAAAATGTAATCCAATTTCATTACAAATATCCATGTCTAAACGCTCGTATTCACGAATAACTTCGACCCGAAATTATGCTGAAAACCCAGGTCAAAAACTAAAAAGGTATTCACCATCTACCTCACTGAACCGGTTCGAGGTTGAAATCTAACGTCGAGTTCAGTAACCCAACTCTGGTCTAGAGCAGATTCGGGTCAGAATTTTTCAACCGAGCATACGTATTTAACGATAAACAAGCGGTGAGAGGGAGAGGACCGACATTTTACAATGGCGGCGGGCATGCTGAAAGAAGGTGCTGTGTAAAATATAGAAGTTCTACAATTAAATAAAATGGAATAACATTATGCAAAGATATGTAATCTCATATATATGTAATTATCTTCAATATTTTTATCTGATGTGTTTATGTTTATGTATATAGCCTCTATATATTGAATACATTTTGAATTGTTTGTTTACATAAATATGCATGGTCGCGAAAAATTTATTTGCCTTAAAAATAGCCAACATTACTTAAACAGCCGAATAATTGCTTCTAAAGTAACAACTGTTGCATTTAAGGTCATTTATTTTTTGCAATTTCCATGTTAAAAAATTTACAAATGTATTTTAACAGTACAAAATAAACGTCGTACTTGCATAAGTTCAAATTAAAATGTGAGACTCAGGCTAATTTGCATTTTTGTTTAAGCAAAGAAATACACAGATTATCTTTGAATATCCATAGATTCTCTGTAGATTTTTGATCAGTACTTATAGAATGTTTTAAAATTAGATTTTGGGCCTATTGTGTGAAGGATGTATTATTGTTTATTTACAAACTGATATAAATTAGATATTTTAACTTAAAATTTAAACAATTTTAGTTTTATTACTTTATTGATTTTTTTTTACAAGGTTTGTTCTTTTTAAAATTATGAAGCTCATTATATTAAATACCTCTATCACTGATAACACTATAGCATTGCTATTATTGTTTGTAAGCTTCTACGTATGTTTCCCAGTTTTTGTGAAATTTTAAATATTTAGTTTTATGGCATTTATTTTTCAACTGTATTTTGATTTCAAAATTATACATAATATAAAATACTGCATTAGTACTATTTTATACGAAAATGATAATAGTAATAATAAAGCCTAAAATGAATCACTTTTCAATGTTACCTTCTGAAATTGTGACTTTTTTTAGAGATCACTTATAATTTTTGCTTCTTAATTGACAGCTAAATTAAAATAAATTACTAAAGGGTTGAAATACGCTGGTAAAAAACTTTCCTTTTTTAAAATAACCCCACACCAAAAATACTTTTATCAGCCCTTGCAGTAATGATGACTATTTTTAAGGCAAATAAATTCTTCGTGATCATGAGTATTTATGAAAGCAAACAATTCAACATGTAATGTAGGAGATATAATGTATAAATATAAACAAACCAGTCAAAAAATGTACAGATTAAAAAATTTATAAAATGTGTGTATGTATGAGATTACATATATTCTTCTATTTTTGGTAATATGTACTTTAAACTTTCTTTTTACTTCTATATCTTACACAGCATCTTCAGTAATGTTTTAATTCACTTTAATTAAAGAATGACACCAAAAAAAGAAGAAAAATAGAGGGAATGGGTAGGGTGGTGCGAATGGGGACTTGTTCTTCTCCACTGATTCACAAACAACAGACAGCTATTTTATTTATTAGTAATGTAAAATTATATGAAATTATCAATAATTAATTTGAGCTGTTTTGTTAGATTACTATCATTACTCTGCCTATTTAGTCTAGAAATCCACCATTAATCAAACATTTAAAAAAAAAAATCTCACTTTTAATTTCTATTTTAAATTAGATTCTTATTACATCTAATGAAGTGATATCTAAATGAGTTAAAAATATAAAATTAAGAAGCTAGAAAAAATATAGAAAATAAAATATCATTTTCTAAATAAATATATTTTTTCAAATGCAACACTGCATCCAAAAAACAGGTGTCTGCATGCATGTAATAATATTTCGTAATTATTAGGCTAATTTATCAAAAAATAGTAAAAGAGAATCAAGTGAATAGCTTTGATCTTGTAGATGTGATAATGGAAAAATTCTCATACAAATGGCTGGAAAGGAAGGGGAGGGTGGGGGGGGTCCTAAAAGCTGGTCGATAAAAATTCAACTTTCTGTAATATTTCACATTTATTTGTCCGGATAGTGTTCAGAATTCATTTATCATGATTTAGAAAAAGCCTTATTCGATTATGTGTGTTGAATGGAAATTCATATACTATACACTGGTAGTCTTATAAAGTTTTAAATGTTTGTGTTCCTTAAAATAACATCTTGTAAAATATCTCCACTACACACAGTTTAAACTTAAAGGAAGTGTAGAGTTTTATTTAGCGACTAGTTAAATGAAAAATGTTTATCAATCGATCGGAAGTGATAACTATATGCACCTATGGAGCGCTTCTGTGACTTGGTGCCTGGTGCCGGGGCCCCGCTAGGATCACCTGCTCCGTTTTTCTGCAGTTCTGTTAATATTATTTCATTACTTTTTTCCAGTCAACCTGGAATATTAATTACTATCTAATTCGATTGGATATAAACATTTTAATCAGCTTGCTGAAAATCCAAACAATAAAATTAATACATCTGGGATATCATCTATACTAATAAAAAAAATAGTATATATAAAATAGTCAGACTACTTTCTTATTTTTTTTCCTTTTTTTCTCCATTTTAATATTTTCATTATCAGAAATTGCTTAATTCATTACTAATTAATGCTATTAATAATACAAAACAGCATAATTGCTGTTGAAATAAAATTTTAGTTTTTATTCAAATCAAGTTCCATTACTTTTGGTCCAAATCAAGTTCCAGTTTTTAGCAACTATGCGAAAATTTATTTTGAAAAAGAATCTTCTAACATTTATTTTAGCATTTGTCACGTTTCATATCATTGACCTAAGTCATTAATTAAAAAAGAATGAATTGTTTAAAAAATATTAAAACTTTCAAGAAATTAAATTAAGTTGATCCATATTTAGGGATTACAGGTTTTTATTTTGTCCATACATTTTGTGGGGGATAAAAAAATAAATAAATAAATCCACACTACATTGAATCTTTATTTTCTTTACTTCCTTTTTTTTTTTTTTCTTTGGTCGGCGCTTTTCTTCTAAAATATAAACAAACGATGTCTCAACACGAAACCGAACAAGGCATGTGATTTTTTTTAACCAATAAGCACACTTCATTGAACTTGGGTCAAGAAACTCTGAGTTGGGTAATTTTTCATCCGAAGTAAACGGTGAATACGAGGTTTCAACTCCCGGTTGAAAATACCAACCTGGGGTTACTGAACCCGCAGTTTAACCCTCGGTGGAACTTATTCGTGAATACGAGCATTAGTCTCTATTGAAATCTGACGCCCAGGGCTGAAACTAGATAGAGCATGTGCCCTGGGTGCCAGAACAGAAAATGAATGGAGCGCCAATTGAAGGTTGGTTTTTGAGTTCTTAGTCACATGAAGAAACTCGCAAGCTAGAGTTAAATCTATGGGAGCATTCTTTTCGAATTTCTCCCTTGCATTTAAATATTTTTAAATGGTTTTTTTTCTTAGGATAGCTGAGGTGATCTTTAACATTGTTAGTTTGTATGTTTTTCCTTTTGGTTGCAGTTTTTTTTTATGAGACTACTTTCTCTTTTGAAAACGGTTCCAATAGTGTAAGTAACTTTAGATAAAAAAAATCTGCAACCAAAATATGAAAAAGTAAACATTAATTCGGTTAGAGATCAAGTTCAGATGCTGCGGAAGGAAATCCCCCCCCCCCCCCCCAAAAAAAAACAACAACTAGAAAACAGGAATTCTGCTTTTTCAGAATTTAGTGTCGCCCCAGATGAAACAAATATATATGTACATATAAACAGTACAAAACATATTTCAATTTTATGACTTAAAGCACAGACTTTTATTTTATGTAAAATGACGTCATTCGCATCTGCTTAAGCATTCCACATTTATGATCTACTCTTAAACATCTACAATAAAGCATGCATAGGATGCCACTATCGCAAAATAATACACAAATGCAGGAAAAAGATGCCGTCATTAAATAAACTCGACAAAAAAATGGCTATCTAATGATTCATAGGCATTCACTGGTTTGTAACATTAATATAGACGATTTCAGTCGTGACGTCAGTCATGACATTTTGGTTGGAAACTGACTCCAAACAAACGGTTGCTATCTTGTATTTTCTATTTTGTTTGTGTGTTGCAGCTATATCTTATATCTATATCTTACATCTAATTGTTTTAATACTTGATATGTACTCGTAACATTTTGCACGATTTTTATTTAAAAAGAAATGACGCATAGCAACCGTTTGTTTGGAGCCAGTTTTCAACCAAAACGTCATGACTGACATCACGACTGAAAGCGTCTACAGTTACTTAAAATTAAATATAGCGTATAATAGCTCCATGTTTTAACAGAAATTATGCGTTTATATTTTTTTCAAAATAGAACATATTTTAATTACATTTTTTCTCGGTTGTTATGAGAAAATGGCAACAAAAAGAAATAATTGCTATTTTTCAACTATTTTCCTTTTACTTTCTAAATAAATGGAGTACTTGAGTTGCAAAATTAAACAAATGGTGCTAAAAACTACAAAAAAATTAATATTTCAAAAATCAATGGAGATACAGTTTTCAAACAAATTGCATTTAAAAGTACCCTTTTTTTCCCAATACGATGGTATAAAAATTGAAAATGTGCGATGTTTAGAAATTAAAAAAATTGCTATAGAGCATTTAATCATAGAATGATGCATCTGCTTTATTTATTGCTAGCTTCTGTAAGGTAACGTTATTTTTTGGAGACAAAATAAGCTGGGAGAAAGAAATTGCATACCGTACCAGGGGCTAATAACTAGGTTCTATTAAAAGGTTTTCAAAAGATATAAAATCATACAAATTTGAGTTTTGTTTAAGGTTATTATAACAGTCCCTTAAAACAGACAAATACCTTAATACCCAAACAGAAAAAATCATTTAAAAATGTTAAAATGAAAGAGAGAAAAAAAAAATGCTCCCATAGTTTTTAACATTAGCTTGCAAGTTTCTTCACGTGACTAGTGTGGTATCTTAAGATAATGTGATTCATACCACTGCGACTTTAAACCCCTTGTGGGTAATACTGCAACAACCATAAAATCTGTGAAAATGAAATCTGTCATTAACAGAATCCTGTCTTAAATGAAAAAATTAAATGTTCCCAATAGGAAGAATACCAACAATTCCACCTGCTAAGACAGAAAACTGTATAAAGCGGAATTATTTTCTGTTCCTTTGGATTTCCTTTTCGATTTTAATGAATCAATATTTGACAAAGTTGACTATGTAATAAGTAGTACGTATTTTTTTATTCCATATTTTAAATTTTAGAATAAGTTGACTATTAGAAATTTAGTAGAATTCAAAATATAATTTGTGGAGGAGGAGGAGGGAGGGCAAAATTTGTGTTCGCCACAGCCACAAAAAGTCTAGTTTCGGCCCAGCTGACACTCTATGCTCAATAGCCACCACCCTAACTCTCGACAAACAAGTGAGCCATAATTTTTTTTAAAAAGGAATTCAGTAAGATTGAATGGAACAAAATATTTGTTTCTAATTCTTATACAAAATGAAAGTAAACTTTATTCAAACCTGAATGAAGGAAATAGTATATTTTTCTTTTCTTTTAGAAAACTAATGGACATTTCTTTTTGTTAAAAAAATCAGATGTGACTAGAAAACAGCTTTTGTTTTATCAGAAAATACACCATTTTACTTTTCATTAATTATATTATAGCTGGAGTTGTTATCGAATATACATTTAAATAAGAAAAAACCCCAAGGGCCGGTCCTTCTTTTTATCTCAGCTATCATCTTTTTTGAAAATTAATCTACTTTTTCGGCAGCAACTTACGTTTACTTACTACAGCCATGAATTAAATATCGCGTTACTTTAAAGGTAACTTTAGATAAGGGATTTCATCAGTTTATTAAATATTGTGTTAATGTTAAAAGTAATTTATGAAATTTACAGGGGGGGGGGGGGGTAGGATGCATTCTTTCCTTGTGTTCTAAGGGCCCAAGTTCAACGGAATTTAGTTCATTCAACTTACATTACAATTCAGCTACTTTCAGTATCATGAAATGTTATCTTAGACTTCAGTTAAGGATAGTTTTTCACTTTAATGGTGCATTCTTTTTTCTGGTTCTATGGGCTTGATTGCTATGAGGTTTGGCTCATTCAACTTGGCTTTTGATTGTCTGCAACACGTGTGAGCACTTCTGGTACACTTAGGTTGCGGGGACCCATGTCACAGATTCATTTGGAACGAGGTTTGTTGGAAACACTAAATACTGCAGAAGGAAATGCGCCCCCCCCCCACCACACACGCACAAATTAGGTCTTTTTAAAAAGATACAAAATCATACAAACTTGAGTTTTGTTTAAGGTTATTATAATGGGCCCCAGGCAATGCTGGGGCAAAGCTTGCTATACTTGTGATGTAAATGGTTTCTTTGCATCAAACTATCCATTTGCATACATTTCACTTAGTTTGGATACAATGACACAAAGAAACCATTTATGTAAATCTCACTCACAATTTTGTATAGCATGACACAAAAGATAAATAAAATTATTAAAATAAATACTTTTCAATGCATAGTATAGATTCAATGAAAGTGATATATTTAACAATGAATTGGAAAATTAGAAGTATTGTTTACATATGAAAATATATTTTAATCAAATCAAATCAAAAATAATTTAAATTGAGTTTTAAAACAAACCTTTTAAAGCCACATCAAGGTGTTACTTAAATTTTATATCATATCTTTTAAAACTCATATTCTGAATTTATGAGAGATGTGGATGATAAAACAACAGTGAATAAAATTTTATACAGCTTTTCATGTTCAACATAACTTTTGCACATATAATTATAAATAGAACAAAAATAAACTGATAAAATAAATAATACAAATATATATATTTTAAGAAATAGCATAGCGCCACTCAAAATTTGATATTATCTTTAAATTCCATATTTAAAATTCTTAGAGCATAAGATAAAGTGCTGCATCACAATTTTTTAACCCGTTAAGGGTTTTTGAATTGATACTGCTTACACTTAATTTTTAAAAATATGTAAGGTAAATTATATTCAAAGGTAAATTGTAAGCAATATTGTGATTCTATGTTCTTTTTTTAGAAAATAAAATGGTACCAGTTTTCCATTCATGGATGCTTTTTATTTCTTTTAGCTGCAAATTTTTAAAATTGAAAAAACAAAAATTCAGTGATGAATTCAGGGGATTCCAAAGGGGAAAACCCCACCTGGAAAGTGGAATTCCCCCGTGAAAGTCCCTCTCCCTCCAAAATCCATATTGTCTTTCTTAAACAGCAAATTCATCCAAAGAAAAACGACTCTGAATTCAATATTGCACAAATGTACTACAGTAGACTCCCTTAAATCCGCGAACGCCTAAAATCTGCATATTTTTTCAGATGTAAACAATTAAATTTACAGTTAAGATGCAGGAACAAAATTCAAGATGGCACCAGAATCAGCAACTACCGCAATGTTTTTTTCACTAATTTTTTTGTTAATCTTTTTCTTTTGGTAATTACAGCTGATTTATTACTAAATAAATTTAAATTACTTTTGATTTTGATATAAATTAGCATATCTATTTGATAACTTATCGATCTTACGATCGCTTTACCACTAGATGGCAGCATAGGACTTTTGGAATCGAATTGAATCGATTTCATCAGTAATAATTTAATATTTTTCTAAATTTTTATTTCACATAATTATTTTAATAATTACTTACCTTTAAACTAATAAATTATTTTAATATTTCACTTATTTTAATGTTTCACTCTATTGTAAGCATTCATTATAATTTCCCTTGCTTAACTACCAAGCAAATAAATGTTTCAAAAATGTAAACAAATTAATGACCAGAAATCCGCAAAATTCTAAAATCCGCACAACCTCTGGTCCCAAGCTGTGCGGATTTGAGGGAGTCTACTGTATAACCTTTATGTTATGTCCTTCCTGCAAATTATATTTTTGTTTTCTTTTATATTATGATTGTGAACCCCTTTAAATATAATCCACGAGCCACATCTACAGGTGGTTATCAAAATAATGGAAACACTTGTGAATGAAAGGGACATTTAAGAATTCCCTTCGTAAGCATTAAAATACAATCTTAGCTACCAGATTTTTTTTAATATAAAAAGTACATGTATTAGGTAGTATGAGAGAGCTCTAGAAGAATTGTCTACGTTTTGATTTTTTTTTGTCAGAAGCGTAAAATGTCAGACCTCACAGATTTTCAAAGAGGCCAAATTGTAGGAGCCCGACTAGCTGGAGCAACGGTGACCGAAACATCCCAGCTTATAGGCGTTTCTAGAGGTATGGTGTCTAAAGTCATGACAGCATACATACAGCGCGGAAAGACAAGTTCAGCAAAGCAAAATAGTGGACGGAAGGAGAAGCTGAGTGAAAGAGACCGACGGGTATTGAAGCGGATTGTAATGTCTAAAAAGAAAACAACTGCAGCCAAAGTGACCGCAGAGCTCAATCAGCATCTGGATTCTCCAGTGTCAACAATTACAGTTCGGAGATACCTTCATAAAGAGAATATTTAAGGCAGAACAGCAATTCCCAAGCCACTTGTCACAGATGCTAATGCCAAACGTTGTATAGAGTGGTGCCACAACCACAAAACCTGGTCGATTGATAAGTGGAAGACTGTTATATGGTCAGACGAATCATCTTTCACATTGTTCCCCACAACAGGATGGGTACATGTCTGGAGAACACCTGCACAAGCGTATGATCCTGATTGCCTCCGTCCAACTGTCAAGCATGGAGGTGGATCGGTCATGGTATGGGCAGCCGTGTCATGGTTTTCTGCTGGTCTAATCGTAACCCTGAAAGGAAGGATCACTGGGGAGAAGTATAGAGAAGTTTTAGCTGACCAGGTCCATCCCATGATGCAAATTTTGTTTCCTGCAGGAGATGGAATTTTCCAGGATGATAATGCCCCTATTCATGCAGCCAGATTTGTCCAATCATGGTTTGATGAACATGAGGATGAGGTGGAACATCTACCTTGGCCCGCACAGTCCCCAGACCTCAACATAATCGAACCGTTGTGGTCTATTTTAGAGCTTTCAATCCGGAATCGATATCCTCCACCGGCATCTCTCACGGAACTTTCACAATATCTCCATGAAGAATGGTACAATATTCCTCTAAACACTATTCAGAATTTGTATGATTCGATTCCCAGGTGAATCCAAGCTGTATTACATGCCAAAGGCAGTCCTACGCCATATTAATAAAGAATTCCTTCAAAATCTATGGTGTTTCCATTATTTTGATAACCACCTGTATCAGTTGACTTTCTGATTAAAGATATTTCCTCCAACAAAATAAATATAGCAGTATTTTATTGTGTAACCAAAAGTTGTTTTCCTTTCCAAATCTTTAAGTTACAGATTTAAAAAAAAGTATATGTTAAATAATTACAAGTTTAATTTAAAAAAAATAAACTAAACCTGTAGCTGCACGATCCGTGTAGGATCAGGGACTACAGTGCCCAACTCAGCTTACTTGACCCTGGGCCTAGAGGTGCTATGCAGCATGTACCCCGGTCAGGAGGTCAGCCCAACACGAGATCTTCGGTGTTTAGTTCCCAAGTAAGCTTCGTACTCATTTTATCGACCCCGAAGAGATGAAAGGTTGAGTGAACCTTGCTCAGCCGGGAGCAGAACTCACGACCTGTAGCGTGACAGACAGGTGTGCTGACCACTATGCCACTGGGCTTTATAAGTTTAATTACTAAGTTTTAAATACAAACAAAATAGTAAAAATAGAAATTAGCTAACTTAACATTTGCTAAAAGTGATAAAAATACATTTACAATGCAAATAAATACTTTTATTTATTCAGATCGACATGTTTCATTGCTCTGACAGGAACATCATTCTCAAGATTTATGCAGAAAAAATTTTAAACAGAAAAACTGGTAAACAAAAATCATGCAATCTCATACATAATAAAATTAACTGCAATATTAACAAGTTGGAAATAGCACGCCAAACGTGGCAAATGAGGTGCGTTCGTACTATAACTAGTTTTATAAATATTTTTTGAACTGCATATTGTACTGAATGTATATTTTAGTGCACTTCGTAAGTGCATATCAGTTTCATCTTGTTTGAAATGCTGTAACATCATTAAAATGCACTTGCAGTATTTTTTTTTTCTAATTGACCGTCATGTAACGGAAAAATTTTGAGTGTCTCTGTCATTAAACTATACATCCGATTTTCATAAAATTTGAAATAACTTGACAAAATTTTGCAACAATTATATATTTAAAATTTCAGACCTTTCGGAAGGCTGTGACATCATTCAAATGCACTTGCAATAATTTCTTTCCCATTAGCCGTAATGTAACGAAAAACTTTTGACTGTCCTTGTCATTAAACTATACATCCGATTTTCATAAAATTTGAAATGACTCGATAAAATTTTGCAACAATTATATATTTAAAATTTCAGACCATTCGGTTGGTTAGTTTTTGCTCTGTTATATGCGGACAGATGGACTGAATGACAACTATAGGTGCTACGTATTTATATAATTACGAACGCTTTATTTATATAATTACTAAAAATGGATATTTGTGAATGTGAATTATTTAAGGAAACTATTGTTTCCTTAATCTGCAGAGCATTTCTTTTCAAATTTTAAGAAGCTCCATGGAGGCTGAATCATTGCATATATTCTCACTGCATAAAAGGATCTCTATTGTAAATAAGAATGCATTAGTTAAAAACACACAACCTTGCTGAATGGTACACAAAACATGAACTTTAATATGAACATGTACAATTAAAAATTAACTAAAAGTTAAAATCTACATTTCGAGCTGCTTCTGCAGCCATCCTCAGGATGAAATATGATGGTGAAATGACTAAAAGTTCAGAGATGAAGGCTTCCTGTGCGAGAGACACTTTGCCAAATCTTGACCAATGATATGAATGTAAAAATGCAGTGGCGCCATCCAGTGAGGACCCCCCAGAATATTTTTAATGAAATGAATCAAAAGTTCGATTGAAGAACAACGAGTATCACCATCTATGCATGAGAGAAAGAATCACATTCAACTAATTCTTGGAGGGAAAAAAAATATTTCTCACATAGGAAGCCTTTATCTCTGAAGTTTTAGTCATTTCACCATCATATTTTATCCTGAGGACGGCTGCGGAAGCAACTCGAAATATATTTAACTTTTAGTTCATTTTTAATTGTAAAAGTTCATATTAGAGTTCATGTTTTGTGTACCATGAGAAAGGCTGTGTGTTTTTAATGAATACATTCTTATTTACAGTCGAACCCCGTTATAGCGAACCCGGTATATAACGAACGAAAATGTTGGTCCCATCGTTTTCCTATTTTATTTAATGCTAATTTATCCTTTTATAGCGAACCACCGAAATCTTAAGAATCGGCTATAACGAACATTTTTGTCCAGTCGACCATGTTTTTTTTTTTTTTTTTTTTTTACTTTTTCAAAGTTGTGAGAACAGGACTTCGACTCCAATTTCATAAGAAAATGTATGCCAGCTAGTGAAGAATGGGACAAATCAGCGATAAGTTTTTTTTTTTTTTAAGAAAGGGAGAAACAACTGCATTCTTTCGCTTTTATGAAAGCTACTCTCCAGGTGTGATCCCGCCTACCCGTCAGTCATTTTCCCTTATTCCTGATCACAGCTGTTTTCTCAATTTGTGATATGCAATTGTTTGAAACATGTGATGATGAAGTTATTACATGTGAAGATCCGACTGATGAAGAGATTGGGGAAGAAGTTAAAATAAATCGTTCTGAAATCGAAGATTTTGCATCTGATGGTGATGAAAAAACCCACATAAATGACGAAATCCCCACAATCTCAGATGCTACAGCAGCGATGCGTATAATTAATAAGTTTTTGTCTACACAAACACAAACAGTGGAAGAAAAAGTGTTGGAGTCATTTGATGTACTAGACAAAGAAATTCATAAAGTGCTTTTGAAATCAGCATCACGTCAGTAGAAAATTACCGATTATTTCTGTATCAAAACAGTGAGCAACAATTAAAGGTAAAATTAATTTATTCATGTTTGTCTTCATTGTTAGTTAATTTAATTAGTATTGTGTTAGTTTAATGTAATCGAATTTAGTCAATTTAATTCTTTAATGGCTATATTTAATAGATTTAACCTTTTTTAATACATCATTATTGAATATACACATAGCAACTAATGAGTTATACATTTTCTGAACTCTAACATTTTTCTTGACGGTTCGGATATTGCGAACCACCGGATATAACGAACAAAACCTTCGGTCCCTTGAAGTTCGTTATAACGGGGTTCGACTGTATTATATTTTATGGTCCAATTGTACAATATGTATCAAAGATCTCTATTGATTCTTGCAATGGATTGCAAATAAAATCTGGATAAATTATTCTACTACATTTAAAAATAATCTGTAAAAGTTATTTAATATTGCAGTTAATGTCATTATGCATGAGATCTCGTGATTTTTTTTTTTTTGTTTACCAGTTTTTTGGTTTAAAATTTTTTTGTGAACATATTTGTATCTGTATAAATCTTGAGAATTCTGCCGTTAGAGCGATGAAACATGTCTATCTGAATAAATAAAGATATTTATTTGCCGTGTAAATGTATGTTTACCACTTTCAGCAAATGTTAAGTTAGTTTTAATGTTACAAGTGATTTTTATAGAAATTAGCTGATATAAAACAAGTGAAAGATAACAAAATTATTGACACATACTTTGATTTTAATAAATTTCAGACTTTTGCAATTTCCCCCATATCTCTTCAGATAATTTCACTTGGGACAGTTTCTTGTTTTAGAAATTCTTTGAAATTAAATTTCGAGGAAAACTGTTTCTGTAATACAAAAGAAAAAATGTAATTTATAGCTTATATAAAAACAGTCAAATAATGAAAACATATTAAAAGGCATAAGTTTTTCAATTAAATCTAAAAAGAAATATTTAATTTCTGCAAATCGCTTGGAACATATAAAAATCACTATGCAAATACATAGAAATTTGATTAATTAGAAAGTTTTGATATGAAGATGGGATTTTAGATCAGCGACTCCCAACATTTATTACCATACAGAATACTTACCAAACATATGATGTATCACAGATCAGTCATAATTTATCTAAAGGGTGTCCATAATTAAATGAGTGTACTTTAAAGTTGTCTAAAGACGAAACAATTGGTCAAAAAGTTGTGAAATTTTGTGACAGACATAATGAAGGAATGGAAATTGATTTTTTTTTCAGAGTTTGTATGGTCCATTCAATTCGAATACAGTAGGCTCCCTTAAATCTGCATCACTAAAATCCGCGAACGCCTAAAATCCGCGTATTTTTTCAGATGTAAAAAATGAAATTTACAGTTAAGTTGCAGGAACAAAATTCAAGATGGCGCCGAAATTGGCGACTACCACAATGTTTATTTTACTAAATTTTTTGTTAATCATTCTCTTTTGGCTATTACAGCTGATTTATTACTAAATAAATTTACATTACTTTTGATTTTGATATAAATTAGCATATCTATATCAAAAATTCCAGGGTTCGAAATGTAAAAATCCACGAACCGGAACGCTATTTTAAAATTATTGTTCGCGGAATTTTTTTTTAAATTATAGACAAATTTATTTCTAAACATACAAAGCAGTATAAGAAAAGCATTGAGGACTCTAAATAACAATGAAAAAAGTTACAGTGAGCGCAATAAGCTATATATACTGATAATAGCATTAACACTGTTCTCCTTGCTATCACTCGATGGCAGCATAGGACTTTTGGAATCGAATTGAATCGATTTCATTCGTAATATTTTTATTTTACATAATTATTTTAATAATTACTTACTTTTAAACTAATAAATTATTTTAATATTTTACTTATTTTAATGTTTCACTTTATTGTAAGCATTCATTATAATTTCCCTTGCTTAACTACCAATCAAATTAATGTTTCAAAAATGTAAACAAATCAATGACCAGAAATCCGCAAAATTCTAAAATCCTCAAAACCTCTGGTCCCAAGCTGTGCGGATTTGAGGGAGTCTACTGTACCAATAATTTTTTTAAGTTTTTACACTTTATTTTATTCAGGGGGCGGTCTGTATATTTGTCTTATTTAATCTGAAAACAAAAAACTGCAAAAACTTTTTAAAAAGCGCAATTCATTAAAAGACGCCCTCTGGTGGCAAAATTTTGAAGTAATTTTTTTTTGCTTAAACAAATACTCATTCTTTTATTATGTCTGTTACAAAATTTCACAACTTTCTGACCAATAGAATCGTCTGTAGACAACTTTAAAGTAGGGTCGTTTAATTATGGGCACCCTGTATATTACATTGTTTCGATGATATTTAAAAGTTGTTATAGTCGCTGTTTCTTTTTCTATTTTGCCTAGTTAAGGATTTTGCAGAATGTATGGGAAGATGGGACACACTGAATAATTTGGTTGTTTTTAGTTTTTCAGAAATTCACAAATTAACCTAAAGGAAAAAAAAAATCGTGGATGTACCTTATTTTTCCATCATCAAAGAAAAAAAAAATTAACCTCTTTGCAACAAGAGCCATTTGCTTAATTTTTAATCTTTTACCACCCGGTTTTTCAAAATAGAAAATTTTCTGTAATTGAATCGTGAAAATGCTCTGATTAAATAAGATAAGTTTTACAATTAAAAATAACTGGTGGGAATAATGAAGGATTCTGAGCACCTTAAATGACATTGCACATATACTGGTCGCCCGTCCACAAGCGGTTAGCGCTTGAAAATGTATCCCACTGTGCCCCATGTCTGGTATACAGTGGATATTGATCATGCTATAACAAAGTCATGTTTTATCTGGGAAACTACATATAGAGCAAAATAAAATAAATAAGGAATTTAAACAGGTTTCCCAGCAAAACATGACTGGCAAATTCCCTGATTTTCCATGACCAAATCTCAAAAAATTCCCAGACTTTCCCTGACCAAACAGATATATAACGAAATTTGCTACTTATTTTTGCAGTCCTTTGTCAAAATTAGCGATTTTTTCCCCATTTGATAAATTTCGTGTCATTTTTCATTTTATTTCCAAGACTTTTCCATGACTTTTTAGAAAATATTTGTAAATTTCCTGACTTTTCCTATATATTTTGAAATTTCCCTGACTACTTTGAAATTCCATGACTTTCCAGATTTTCCCTGACGCTGGGAACCTTGTTAAAACATGGATAGAGGAAAGCAAAAGTTCTGTGGGGAGGGAGTTAGATGGGTGATCATTAATTTATTGTTAGTTCAAAGGAACAAAATATGGCAGTTTTTATTTTTTAGGAAGAATTCTAAAGATTTCTAAAGCACACTGAATAACTTTTGATATTATTACAGGAGACTCTTTCAAATCTGCACAGCTTAAAACCAGAAGTAATGCAGATTTTAGAATTTTGCGGGTTTCTGGTGATTGTTTTGTTTGCATTTTTTAAATGGTAATTTGAATATAGTTAAGCATTGGAAATTATAATGAATGCTGGCATTAAAGTAAGCTATTAAAGTAATTCAGTAAAATATTAAAATAATTTAACAATTAATACTTAGATAAAATAATTACAAAATAAATAAATAAATAAATAAATAAAACAAAATGTTTTCTCTCTGCAATACCAGCATTGCTGTCACTGTTCATGCAGAAATATTTTTATTTATTTATTTATTTTTTTTTTTTATGTCATACACCATTTCATACAATTGTGCCATAAGATGAATAGATGAATCAGAATCAAGCTTTTTTATGTTCTCTACTTTTTGAATTATTGTCAAACTAATGTGTTTTCTTTTCCTTTTTTTTTTTTTTCATTAGTAATATTGGAATTAGCCATATTAGCCAGAATTACGTATGAAATCACAAAAAAATAAAAATCATTACAGATTAAAACCAAAATTGAATACAGGAGAAAAGAATGAAAAAAAGGTAAACATAAACAATGTGGCTTCAACAGTTACAGTTACAGATACTGTGTGAAAGTTACCGTTTTCCCGTATTTTTATCTTAGACAAGAAAATAATTTACACCAGAATAGTAAAATAACAAAATTTTATGTCTTTTTGATCCAGAGTTAATTTTTAAAAAAGCTTGATTAATTAAAATAATGTCTTTGAAAAAAGATTGTGATTGCCATTGATATCATAGCATCCCATGAAATGCTGAAAGAACACTCATAGTTTAGATCAGGATTCGTAAAAATACGGGTTTTTTTTTTTCAAAAAAACCAAAAAATCTGGGGTTTTTTGGTATAAACCAGGTTTTTTTTATTTAAACCGGGTTTTTTTAAATATATTTTCCTATTACATATACATGCATATTTATTGATAAAAATAAACATTGTTGGATATATAAGTAATATATAAAAATAGCAAATAAAGCCTTTGTGCAACAATATTAAAAAGCAGAAAAACCAACGTTTAAAATGCACAAATAATATATGAAAAACAGCAAACAGCTGTTTCGAATCTACTAGCGAGATTCTTCTTCAGTGCAAAAGGAACAGCGTGCTAGAAACTCAGCTCGCTCAGCCTTGCTTTTTCTAGCACGCTGTTCCTTTTGCACTGAAGAAGAATCTCGCTAGTAGATTCGAAACAGCTGTTTGCTGCTTTTCATATATTATTTGTGCATTTTAAACGTTGGTTTTTCTGCTTTTTAATATAAGTAATATAACTTCATTTAAAAATAATTTAAATGATTACAATCAATTGTGGAAAAAATTGAAATCATTTAAAATTTAAAAATTTTTAGTAAAAGCTATGTCTTATGTTCCATGAATAAAATACTCTACATAGTGAAACATTGATGTCTTGAAAATGTTAATAAACAATCTTTTGATTACTAGTACTATAAATAAATATATGATATACTTTTCCATGGCTATTCAAAATAACTTCTTTGAAATACTTGCAACCTGAGATATCTGATTTTTCTGTAAGAACAAACACTACATGAACAATTATTATCTTTTATTGAAAGTAAAGCTTTTTATGAAAAATTCCTGGAATGATTTGAATTTAGCAGTAGGGTCTTTACACATTTCAAGAAGTATTGTGTATTGTCATTTGACACTTCTCCTTAAAAAGCGCCATGTTAAAAAAAAAGGCAACAGTAAAATAAACAGAAATACCTATTTACCAGTTGTTTTTTTGACTACTGAAAACATTGATCTTAAAATGGAAAGTAGATTTATAAAAGTTGTCATCCACTAAAACATTTAAACAGCCATCAGACTTAATATACAGGATTTATTTCTAAGCTATGTTATAATACGTATTACTTTTATATGTCTAAACTAAAAATTAATAATATGTATTTTTACGGATTTTTATGAGACTTTTATGTCTCACGTGAACCTTATCTCGATTTTTACCCATTGTTTTGTCAGACCTAAATAGTGGATTTGCTTATGCAATAGACAATTTAAATATCTTATTGCATGTTTTAGTTAAAAGTAAATAGGTGCTTCGCTAGTACCCAATTTTTCAATGTCCTCTTATTTGATTTCATATCTTGAATTTCTTTTTTATTCTTAAGGCTGTTCTAAAATCCGAAAGGGCAACTTTATGGCATAAGATTTAATTTACATTCTTGTTCAGAAATGCATGAAACTAGCAGATGGTGTTGTTCAGAAACTATGTAAGTGTGTTTCCCGGGGGGGGGGGGGTGCAAACGCAATAGATCTTTAAGAAAATAGTGTCAAAGTTGGCAATTTGAATTGAATTTCCATGCCACAGAAAAATAACTACTCAAAGACGGTTAAAAACATCTTTGTCACGTGATCAAAATTGCTTATAACTCGATAGGTAATTTATTTCTCAAAAATGGAAAACACAGTTTGATTCCAAATCCTTTTCAATTTCATCTTTCCATTAAAAAATGAATATGTAAATGTGTCAAAGCATTTTGCGCTTGTTGAGTAGAGCAGTTGAGAACAGCCTTAAAAGATAATCTCCCCAATCAAGAAAATTTTCTTTTGCAGCTTGACTGAAATCTTAAAGGTCATTTTATGGTATTAATTGTAAATAATCTGCGTTTTCTCAAAGGAAAATATTTTATTCAAAATATTGAATATCTATTTTATCTTTGCACAGGTTTTATCACATGTTTTAAATTTTATCTTTAGAGCTTCAGATATGTTCATCAACACGTGCAATTTGCATTCTACATGCATACAAATATAACCTAGACTCACTATGTCTCACGGTGACTGCTGGGATAAGACTGTTAAAAGTAGAAATTATTTATATCCGATAATTTGAAACACTTAAATTACAAAAATGAGAAAATATTATATTAGATCTTTTCTAAAAAAACCAGTTGGTTAACCAATTGATTTAAACCGTGCCAATCCTGCTGGTAACAGAATAAAATCATAATGCAAAACCCCAATCCCAATGTACGAATGCAAGAAAAACAAAAGCTTACTAAACCCAATAGCCATGATACAGCAAAAAAAAAACTCACAGCCAATCATTCATTAGCATACAGAACAAAAAGTAACCAATGGAGAGAATTACTTATGATTATGTCATCATTGAGGCATATGTCATTCTTAGTAAATCTTAACTAATCAAGCAATCTAAACAGTAAAAGTGCAAATTTTAACTCAAATCTGCAATTTTGGCTATTTTTAAAAATAAAAGGCGAAGAAAAGAAGAATAAAAATAACTAACTACCTATTTTTTTTTTCATAGCTAATTTTAGAAAAATTAGTCTGCTATGTAGATTGTAACTTCTGCATAACTTGGATTTTGCATTTTTCAATACAATGTGTAAAACAAAAGAAAACATTAGGGAAAAAGAGAAAAAACTACATGAAAAAAACCAGCATGGTTTAAAAAAAAAAAAAAACATTTGGTTTAAACCACCACGGTTTAAACCAAACAACTCTGGTTAAGATCTATGGCTTTTTATTATTCGAAGATACTTAAGTGCAAATTCACACTAGTCTACACTCTGCAGTGCCAAAGCAAAACTAAAACTTTTTAACCATGTGCAGAATGCTTCTCACATTTGCTCCTTCTGAAACTGATTTTCTTTCTCTCTTTTATGCACACAAACAATATTAGCACCACCTTCACTTTTTTTTTCTTTTTTTGGGGGGGGGGGGGGGGAATAAATTCATATTTTCTTCATGAAAAAGCTTGTGTTCAGTCCCATTAAACAGAATTGCATATTAAAATGCATACATAATACTAAAAAAAAAAAATAAATATTGAAAGACAAGGAAACGAATGCAAGAAAAATAAGCAAACAAATCGGATACAGTTTATACTTGCAAATATTGTGCAGGACCTACAATATGGTGAATTTTTTGCATAAACAGTTGACTCCCTCAAATCTGCACAGCTTGGGACCAAAGGTTGTGCGGATTTTAGAATTTTGTGGATTTCTGGTGATTGCTTCATTTACATTTCTTAATCAATAATAAAGATTGCAATAATGCAATCAAAATTATAATGAATGATTGCAATATAGTAAAATATTAAAAATAATTAAGTAAAGGTAATAAACTAAAATGATAAAAAGTAAGATAATTTTAAAAATGATTAAATGTTATTAACTTTATTTATATTTTAAAATTTAAACCAGATTGTAAAATCTTTATGAAATATCAATGTATCAAATACGAAATACAATTATAACTTCTTTACTCCAGAATTATCATGATTCTGGAGATTCCAGATTACAGAAGTTTTGAAACTAGAATGCATAAATAATAATACTAATGTATCTCATTAATGTGGCAATAAAAAAAATGCAAGGAACTTCATAATTGAAAAGCTTTGAGAAAAATCAATTTAAAATTCTCTAAAATGTGTGTACTATTTTAAAAATAATTATGTATTATTTATGCAGTATAGTGTTGCCATCTATTGTGAATTACAAAAAACAATAACAGTATGATTTTTCTTTAAATTATGAATTCTGATTTATAAATACTCAATAAATAATACAAATCACAAGAATAACAGACATATCATGAAAAATATTGAAAAAAAAAATTTCTAAAACCAAAAACATTTATAGTGAGAAGTTTAAATAAGACTTACAATTAATTTTAAAAATAACTATTTAATATATGAAATATTTACATTAACATATTTAAAATAGTGACGTATAGAGTTAATGTTATAAAAAATTAAATATATAGCACTTACAAACATCGAAGTAAGTCACAAATGAAATACTTAAAAGAAATAATAATAATAAAATCCCATTTTGCAATGATTTGGCGCAATTGTTTTATCTTTGGAGAAAGAAAAATAGCAAAATTACCATTAATTCTGAATTTTTACAATTTAATATTAAAAAAAAGACACCTATATTAATTACATATTCATTTAGAAAATTCTAACTATCTTAAAACTTACACGGTATTAAAATTGTAGTAAAGTTATCTATGAGTGGTGGGGTGGAATATTGTAATGCCTGATCGTCGCAAAATATGCATTATTTTAATAAAGTGAGAAAAGAGAAACATTTTGAAAAAAAAAATTATATACAAAATAGAAAAACAGTATAACCTAGCGATTAACAGTGATTTCAAATTTTAGAAAATTCTGGATTTCAAAAGCTTTGAAACTGGAATGCATTTAGATAAATAATAACACTAATATCTGTGATAGGATAAATAACAACATTAATATTTGTCATTAATACGGTAACAGAAAGATAAAGGGAACTTAATAATTTAAATTAATTAAAAAACACTACGAAATTGCGTTTGAAAATGTCCTAAAATTCATTCTAAAAGTAGAAACATTTTATGTAGTGTTGCCATCTGTTGTAAATTAGGGCGATTAAATAACCGTATTTTTTTTTAAATAATCATTTCTTATCTATAAAGGCTAAATAAATAATACAAATCACAAAAATAACAATAATAACATGAAAAATATTGCAACTGAAACTAATTTTTTTTTTTTAAAAAGAAGAAATGTGTTATAATGGGAAATTTAAATCAGACTGACATAGAATTAATTTAAAAAAATAACTTTATCACTGCACTAACTCATTTTAAATAGTGATGTATAAAGTAAATATTATGTATATCACTTTCAAATATCAAATTAAATCACCAATTCAATACTTAATAATAATAATAATAAAATAAATAATACCAATAAATCCGATTTCGCGTTATTTTGGCGCCATCTACCATAACTTAGTGAAAGAAAACCAACACGATATAAAATTAATTCCGAAAGTTACCAAAAAAAAGAATATAAATTGTTATTATCACTATTATTTTATATATTTAGTAATAATAATATACAAGGCTAATAGTATTAAGAAAAATATTAATTATTCGTATAAATTTGAAGCTACGTAGCTGTACAGAACGGAAGTACGATCCGTAGTGAAAAGTTCGATGACGTGAATCGATTCTTAATCGAATCGTAAAACGAATAACTGAACTGCGTTTACGGCTTCTTCCGAGGTTTATCAGGACATGAAAAGGAAAGGTAAGTGAAAATATATATTTACGTTTGCGACATATTAAAGAATTACGCCTTTCTGATCCGTCAGAAAAAAAAAAAAAAAAAAAAAAAAAATCACTCGCAAGATAAAATTTTTGGTATTGATCTTGACATGCGCTCCGAACTTTTTTTGCGGGGAGGGCGCTTTCTCGGGATTTGTTGAATTTTCCAATTTGTTTACAAAGTGGGAGGGGGGCGCTTAATCGGGAAGGGCGGATTAACGGGATTTTACGGTAAATTTTTCTTTGATCACCTAAGTAGGAATTGACTTTAAAAACAAAATTTTTATATTACTTGTTTAAGTTACTTGTTTATATTACTTGTTTATCCTAAAACCCCCATAACAAAGAAATACCATATTAAGTATCTCTGCTACAATAATGAATTTCTTCATGACAGAGGCGTAGCCACAGATATTTTTTCGGGGGGGGGGGGGGGGGGATAATTCAAAAATTTCCCAACTTGAAACAAATTGCTCCAATTTTCGACTAAAATGATATGCACAACGTGGGTAATAATTATGATGATACTTTTGCATAAGAAATTCCTTTCCAAAGAAAAATTCTGAAACTGAAAACATAAAAATTCTAATTATGCATTTGTTTACTAAAAAAATAAATACGCTTTTTACTTTCTTCTATCTTTACAAGAAGAAAGTATTGGATCCGTGAAAAAATTCGACTTCCGGTTTTAGACTGATTTATACGTTTTAGTAAGTCCTGAACACGATTCGACTGTTTTTAGAAAATATCTGGCTGTCTATATGTGATACAGATTTTATGGGCGCTCTAACACAAGAACTAATGCACGAAATTTAATAAAACTTTAGAGATTCACTTATACAGTTGAACCTCGTTAACGCAAACACTCAAGGGGAAACTTTGTTTGTTCGTATTAAAAGTAGTTCGTGTTATCGGAACTTAACTACATTACATACAACTGGACGAGGCAATCCGAAACAGTTCGTGCTAACGAGGTTTGACTGTACCTTGATAAAAATTGGTGCTGATTTGTTTTTGGTGTAAATCATCCAACAGGTGGCACTGCTATGCGGCATTTTTCACGATTTACATGATTTTAGCAATAATTATATCTCAAAAACTATTGCACGGAATTTGATCAAACATCATATTCTTTTAGATCTTGACATAATTTGATGCAGATTAGCTTTTTATGTATATCATTTAGCAGGTGGCGCTGCTATGCAGCATTTTTCACGATTTTGCGATAGCTGTATCTCAAAAGCTAATGCACATAATTTAGTCAAACTTCATATTCCACATAAGTAGCACTTCCACATAAATAGATCCTTATTAGGCTTGGGTCTATACTGTCCAAAGCTATCGCTTTTGTGCACTTTGAGTAAGGAATTTTGGTTGCATACATCTAAGAGGCTGGGTGCCAAAATTCAATGATTTGTTTGAAAAATGCTATGCTTATATCTCCTTTTTAAATGAACACAATTCAACAAATCTATACCTTTAGAGTTTGTTATTATAGGCAAAGAATTGTCATTTAATTTTGGCACTGTGATTGCAAATTTTGAGGCATTAACTTGCATGGAGTAGAAGAAAATTTTGGGATTGGCATTGGCACATCCGACAAGTTTTCACCAGGGGCGTCGCCATGGGGGGGTTAGGGGGAGGGGAGCCTCCCCCCCAATATATGTGAAGTTGGGAAATTTGAGCTTAGAGTTGGGAAATTCTAGATTTTTGAGACATTTCCTTTTTTAGTAAAAAAATTACGAAATTTTTGTTTCGGTGATTATGTTTCTGAGTGCAGTAACAGTATACATGTTAAATTATCAAGAGAAATACAAAAAGAAATCAGCCACACTCAATCTATCATTGTGTTTTTCAGTTCTACAAAAATATTATATATCTACCAGACCTAAATTTCTCTACTCCTATCCATCAATAGCTGACAATCCAGTTCCTTTATTTCCTCCAAAACTTTGTTTCTTTCTCAAAAATTTCACCCTACGTCCCTTTCTCGTCCCAAAAGAGAATCCAGCTATTTTAATCCAAAGGGATTGCATCTTTTTTGATGAGTTTTCACAAATTGTGCTAATTTTACAGCTAATTGCGTAATTTTTGGACAAGCTTTTACTTGTTCTCGTGATTTTTTCCACGAAAATTAGTTAACCCTTCACTGCCAAGAAAAAAGCGTTACCTGAGCAAATATGAATATAAGAAATCGCTAGTTTAGATAAATTTGTCACATTTTACATTTATTTGTGTGCGGAAATACATGTCAGTCCTGTCCGTTTATATTTATAGGTGTTTCTGAAATTTTAAACCAAAAATCCAGTGTTGTGTCTTTAAAACTGTACTAAAAAATTGCTATAAATCTCAGCACGAAAGAACTCTTCATAATAAGGAAAAGATTTTTCGTGCGAGGTTTTGGACCATCTAAAAAACCATTCGAGGATGAAAAGGGTAAAAAGTGGACCATTTGAATTTGGAACAGAAATATGACCATGAAAGCAGTCCATCAACTGAAGAAAAAATCGACATCCATTGTAACACTGACACGTTGCACTTGAATAAAATTTTGAATCAATAAAGATTTCCCTATAGACAAGTTCACAAACAGTTATGAATATTAGAATGTGACTGAAGAAGCTGACTTCCGAAAGCACCGTAGAAAAATGGTTTCACCAAATGAAATAGATAAAAATAATAGCACAGCAATGGACATTGGTACACAAAATTAAACAGGAAAGAATTGTAAGAAATACAAAAAAACTTAGTAATGGGCTTAAATGACAATGTTCCCTATATCAGAAGAATATTGCACCAATACATTTCATATTTAAATTACAATTGTGCAAGGCAAATTTGAGTATCACTAACTTAGGAAAGTTAATAATGTTTCCACCTGGATATGAGAAACCGGATGTACATGACTTTAAGAGTCAAATAGAAATAAATTAAATCCCAACTCACTTAAAAAACCATTTTCTCATGTCTTGAAATTCAAAGACTATTTGAACACGCCGTCAAACTATATACTCGTATCTTAACATTCACAGCAGCTTATCGTTATGGCATTGCATCTAATGAAAGAATCTTTAGTCAAATAAAAATTTAAAAAATATATATTGCAAGCTACAGTGAGGGTTGACAGCCTAATGCTTTTAAAATATGAAAGTGAAATAAGGAATTTTATTAAACTAAACGATGTTATTAACAGGTGGGCTTCTTTGAAGACCACAAGAATTAATATTAAGTAAAAACTAGTCGGATGTGCCAATCCCAAAATTTTCTTCTACTCCATACATGTTAATATCGCAAAATTCGCAATCACAGTGCCAAAATTAAATGACAATTCTTTGCCTATAATAACAAACTCTAAAGGTATAGATTTGTTGAATTGTGTGCGTTTAAAAAGGAGATATAAGCAATGCATTTTTCAAACAAATCATTAAATTTTGGCACCCAGCCTCTTTAGATATCTGCAACCAAAATTCCTGACGATTTTAATTTGGAACAGAAATATGATCATGAAAGCAGTCCATCAACTGAAGAAAAAATCTGTAACACTGACACGTTGCACTTGAATAAAATTTTAAAGAAATAAAGATTTCCTTACAGACAAGCTCACAAACAATTATGAATATTAGGATGTGACTGGAGAAGCTGAGTTCCGAAAGCGCCGTAGGAAAACGGTTTCACCAAAGGCAATAGATAAAAATAATAGCACAGCAATGGACATTGATACACAACCACTTTTACAGTAAAGAATTATAAGAAATACAAGAAAATTTCGGGAAATTAGTAATGGGCTTAAATGACAATGTTCCCTATATCAAGAGAATGTTGCAGCAATGCATTCCATATTTAAATTAAAATTGTGCAAGGGAAAAGTTAATAATGTTTCCACCTGGATATGAGAAACCGGATGCACATGACTTGAACAGTCAAATAGAAATAAACCAAATCCCAACTCACTTAACAAACCTTTTACTCATGCCATGAAATTCAAAGACTATATGTCTCCCGCCGTCAAACTATATACTCGTACCTTAACATTCACAGCAGCTTATCTTTATGGCGTTGCATCTAATGAAAGAATTTTTAGTCAAATAAAAATTAAAAAAATATATATTGCAACCTACAAAGAGGGATGACAGACTTGACACCCTAATGATTTTAAAATTTGAAAGTAAAATAGTGGATTTTATTAAACTGGACGATGTTATCATCAGGTTGGCTTCTTTGAAGACCAGAAGAATTAATGTTAAATGAAAACTAGTCGGATGTGCCAATCCCAAAACTTTATTCTATCCAATACATGTTAATACTTCAAAATTTGCAATCACAATGCAAAACGATTTCTAAAGGAATAGATCTGTTTAACTGTGTGAATTTAAAAAGAAGATAGAAGCATCGCATTTTTCCACCAAATTATTGAATTTGGGTGCACACCCTGTTAGATGTCTGCAACCAAAATTCCAAACCCAAAGAGCACAAAAGCGATACCTTTGGACAGTATACACCCAAGACCAATGAGGAATTGCAACCGAATATGAAATTTGGAAAATTCCGTGCATTAGTTTTTGGGGTATAGCTAACGCAAAAATTGTGAAAAATGCTTCACAGCAGTACCACCTGTTATAGGATATACACAAAAGCCTAATAAGCACCAGATTATGTCAAGGTTTAACAGAATATGAAGTTTGATCAAATTCCGTGCAACAGTTTTTGAGATATAACTATCGCGAAAATCATGTAAATCGTGAAAAATGCAGCATAGCAGCGCCGCGCCACCTTTTGGGTGATTTACACCAAAAACTAATAAGAATTAATTTTTATCAAGGTATAACTGAATCTAAAGTTTTATTAAATTCCGCGCATTAGTCCTTGAGATAGAGCGCCCACAAAATTTCTGTCACATACACACAGACAGACATTTTCTAAAAACAGTCAAATCGTTCTAAAACGTATCAATTATAGGTGCAAGTTTTTAAGGAGAAAGTGGCTCCTAAACCCATCCAGTGGCCACATTGTGAAAGAAATGCATAAAAGCAATAGCAATTATATGAGAAAAATTTTCAGGAAATCAAAGTGAAAAATAATCTACAAATGTACAAAAGAAGCAGACTAATTACATCAAATTTGTATAGTTCATTTAATCGCTCAATTCTTTTGATTTGGATATAAATTAAATATAATATAAATCTTAAGCTATGTACTGTCAGAAGATAAAGTTGGGCAAGACAGAGGTGATAAAATATATATCTGGTATAAGGATAAGCTAAGGAATCATGGTAGTGGGGAATATAAGGAAAACAGTATTTCTTATTTTCATTTTGCCATACAAGAGTTCATAAAAGAAAAATATAAGAGTGTGTAAGATTATTTTGCACTATAAAAGTCAAAACAGAATTCAAGCATTTGTTTTTCAAGAATACACAAGAAAAATTATCTTAAAAAACAATCTTATCACAGATTATTACAGGGGTGAGGAAAAATATCAATAGTTTCGACAAGTGGACGCCGAAAAAACCAGTTTTGTCAATCATTAGCAAGAAAAAGTGTGAATTCCGTTAAAGGATCAGGGAAAAAATGCGAATTTCGTCAAAGAATCCCCAAAAACACGCGTCTTTTTGTCAAAAAACTGCAGGAAAAATACGAATTTTGCCATTCTTTGCAGAAAAATCATCAACTTTGTCAAAGGATAACAAAAATAACCCCACCAATTCTATAAAGATCTCGGAAAAAACGATAATTTTGACAAAGGGTCGCAAACAGACAACGTGAATTTCGGCAAAAGATTGCAGAAAAACTTGAATTTCGTCAACAGATTGCAGAAAAAACGCGAACTTTGTCAACAGATTGCAGAAAATATGCGAATTTTATCAAAGGATTGCAAAAAAAACCCGCGAATTTCGTCAAAGCATCGCGAAAAAAAACGTGATTTTTGTCAAAGGATCGCTGGAAAAAAACGCAGAATTTGCCAAAGGATAGCGACTTAGATGCCAAAAGTTAGTCGCCAAAGCAAAAAAGCCACGTGTCGACTGGCGACAGTGAATCTGCACCAATAATATCAATCTGTCGAAAGCTGGAAGTCGAATTTTTTTTACGAATTCAATACTTTCTTCTTGTAAAGATAGAAGAAAGTAAAAAGCTGGTTGGTTTTCTTATTAAAAAAACAATAATTGGAATTTTTATGTTTCTAGTTTAAAAATTTTTTCTTTGGAAAGAAATTTTTTATGCATAAGTTCCATTATCATTATTACACACGTTGTGCATATCACTTTAGTTGAAAATTGGAGCAATTTGTTTCAAGTTGAGAAATTTTCGAATTCTCCCCCCCCCCGAAAAAATATCTGTAGCTACCCCCCTGGTTTTCACTTAATATTAATTCTTGTGATCTTCAAAGAATCCCACCTGTTAATAACATCGCTTAGTTTAATAAAATTCCCTATTTCACTTTCATATTTTAAAAGCATTAGGCTGTCAAGTCTGTCATCCCTCATTGTAGCTTGCAATATATATATATATTTTATTTGACTAAAGATTCTTTCATTAGATGCAACGCCATAAAGATAAGCTGCTGTGAATGTTAATGTTACAGTGACGTTGTTGTGACGTCACTGTAAGTCACTGTGGTCACGTCCCATCTGTGACTAAAATGCCACCACTCAGTGATGTCACATTGTGACTGAGATGTGAACTTCTTAGAAAACTTTAAAAAATTACGAAAATTCTTCAAAACATGTTATTTACTGTAAAATTATAATTTTCTGGCAATTAAAAAAATTGTGACGTCACTGTTATGTCACTGGTATGTAACGTACATCACGTCACATATGTGACAAAAAACTACCATATTGTAAGTCACAGTGTGACAAAAATATGAACTTCAAAAATCTTTGAAAATGAAGAGAAATATTTTAAACAGTCACGAGTTACATGGCATAATAGACCACGGGACAAGTACTCAAAAAGTAATTAAAAATTAAGTTTCGTGTGCCACATTTGGGGAGTATAAAAAAATATGTTTTTTAGTATTTTATAAGTGTACTAAAATTAAGAAAATGCAATGTTCTCCAAAAAATATTTGCACATTAATTTTTTATGGCCAGCAAAAGTTGAGTTGCAAACATTAATATTTCATAAGTGGTATTTATACCTCTTGACTTTAAAATAGAATATTTACACTTAATTTGATATAATAATGGAATAGAACAAAATAGAGAATATATTGAAGAAGTAAGATACACACAGGGAGGAATTTTAGCATTGCAAACTTTGCATTTTACTATTTTGACGGATTTACATAATTTCCACTTGTAAGCTTCTGAAAATTTCAAACACTTTTAAATGACTTTTCCAAAACCTAATATGTTTTTGAAGCACCTCATTGAGATGCAATTCATTTTTAAACAAATAAAAATAATTCCAAAATACATAATTTAACAAAATAGAAAATATACATATTGCAAGTATGAAAGCGAAAAGAAGATCCTGTTTGGACTTCTGAAAAATAATCAATTTATTTTTGAATTTGAATGTATTATTTTAAGAAAAACACAACATGTGATGCTGAAATTACATGTATTAAAATTTGAAGGACATTAGCCGAGAGTTTTAAACCTCGTTACCAAAACATGCGTGACAGAGCCAAGTCAAATTTCAAATTATAACAGAACAACTGGATATCGGATGGTTCCTTCAAGGTGTTTCATCCACCCCCTTCCCAATTTATTAAAACATTAATTTTAAATATATTCAATGCATTAAATTTTCAAAGTTAAACATGAAAACAAAAATTTACATTAGTAATTTACAAATATTAAACTTTCCGCAATTAAAATATCGACAAATAATCTTTCTACTATCTTTCGACTGATTTTTCTAACTATTAAATCAAGAAGTTAGGATAATTTTCTATAAAAAACAATAGAAATTAAATTAATAATTAAAGAAAAATCCTGAACAGTAGTAAAAACACTTATTCATATCATATGTAGGGATGCACCGAATAGTGATTTTTGTCGAATACCGAATATTCGGCCTACAGGCGAACCGAATATTCGGCTAGCCAAATAGTAACTTCTAGGCTGAATACCGAATATTCGGCTGGTCGAGTAATTTTATATTTCCAAGTTTAAAGGCATTAAAATGTTAAATTTAAAAACAGTTTTACATAATATTTAAAACAAAAAAAAACTTTCATTTTGATAATCAAGAGCTTTTTTCAAGTAAACTTTATACTGAAAAAAATTTGCTTTGAGTTATTTAAGAAGAGGATAGTTATAAAACTCTTTTAATTAATAAAATTTTAAATTTCATGGCTTCTTTCGTGGATTAAAACAAATGAATAAAATTTTCTTAAATTCTAAAACTAACATTTTAAATTTTAAAATCAAAGACAAATTGTGAAAAAATTAGACGAAAAGTTGTACAGGTTCATATATTACTATTTGTTTGTCAGGAAAAGACTAAAGTAAAAGCAAATAAATAATACAATCTATTCAAATTTTATATGGTGGCAACTCGGCAAGAATAACAGTTCTACTCCCTTTGTTTAAGCAAGGACGTTTTTAAATGCATCCTAGATCAGTGTCTTGGAATGGGCGAACATTTTCAGAGATTGTAAACGTTGTTCTTAAAATCTTAGTCAGAAACAGATTATTTACTGGGCAATTTCAGGAACTTGCATTTGTACATAATTAATTCCTATGAAAATCCTTATGATTGGTTAATTTTCTTAAATAATATTTAACAAACAGCAAATAGATAATGTAAAAACATTCTCTTTTATTTAAATATATGATTCTGTTTCTAATTATTCTGAATATCTTTATAAGTTGACTGTTAAACATAGAAGTGGTATAAAGCCCAGTTGCAGAAAATTTTCCAAGTGTCTGCAACAGATACTTCAGTGGCAGAAAATAATCTGCAGGTAAAATATTTTACAACTGAAGCGTTAATTAATCAAGCAATCAGTTACCTTTGACATTATTATGCATTTTATTAATTTTGCTAATAATAATCTTAAGTTTTTTGTATTAAGTAATAAAGAGCTAAACATAATATAAAGCAAAATAAAGACTCAAGGGATAAATAATCTGCAAAAAGAGAAGATAATCTGTGACTCCCGTCTCGAACCTTCTGCTAGCGGGATATAAAGTTTTTAAAAATCTGTTTAAAAAGTTTTTTTAAGTATTCGGTTGGGCCGAATATTTCAATATTCTGCCAAACCGAATATTTGGCAGGCCGAATAGTTTGCTATTCGGCCAAGCCGAATATTCGGTATACCGAATAGTTTGATATTCGGTAACATGGCCGAATACCGAATAGATACCGAATACTCGGTGCATCCCTAATCATATGCATATTATCTCTGGAAAGCTGCATGGCTACAGTATAAATAAATGACTTAATATTTAAAAGTACATTAAATTTTCAAAGTTAAACATGAAGACAATAATTTACATTAGTAATTTACAAACATTAAACTTCCCGCACTAAAAATATCGACAAATAATCTTTCTAATATTTTTCGACTGATCATTCTACTTTTAAACGAAGAAGTTTGGATAATTTTTTTATAAGAAACAAGAAACAATATAAATTAAATTAATAATTAAAGAAATATCCTGAACAGTAGTAAAAACACTTATTCATATCACA
Organism: Maratus speciosus; assembly: GCA_963932465.1. NCBI lineage: Eukaryota > Metazoa > Arthropoda > Arachnida > Araneae > Salticidae > Maratus > Maratus speciosus. The sequence continues at coordinate 445,505,371 of OZ010799.1, read as the reverse complement.
TGCATATTATCTCTGGAAAGCTGCATGGCTACAGCATAAATAAATGACTTAATCTTTAAAAGTACATTAAATTTTCAAAGTTAAACATGAAAACAAAAAATTTTATTAGTAATTTACAAACATTAGACTTTCTACACTAGAAATGTCAACAAATAATCTTTCTACTATCTCTCGACTGATCTTTCTACTATTAAACCAAGAAGTTTGGATAATTTTCTATAAGAAACAAGAATATAACATTCGAAGGACATAACTGCGTTTTTAGAAAAAAGAGGCTTTCAGTAAAATAGGATGCGAAAAGTATTGTAGAGCAACAACGAGTAAACAAAATCAAAACAGTAAAACCCAAAGCCTTTGGTAAAACGTAAACACGAGCAGAACTAGCCTATTCATGACGTCACGCGGAGTAACACAATTTTTTCTTCCTTTTTATCAAAAACCTCACTTTGTTGAACTTAAAATTATTTTATTCAACATAAAAAAATGTAAAACTAATTATTGTTTATTGAAATGTATAGATATATTCTTCGTTAAATTTAAAGTTGTAGCATCGCAGCGGCATCTAGCGCCAAAACCTTCAGGAAGAGTTTGGAAGACGCAGAAATATAGTTCTACGTTTCAAAGGATATTAAAAAATAATGTGCAAGTTCTTTTTGGTGAACATTGTGTTTTTATGTTAACTTCTGTCCAATTTCTTCATATACAAAAGTTCACTTACTCCCCGTGCTTGGTAAACGAACTTGAACGATAAGTGGTCATGTCCTAAGGTCTATAAGGAATGAAAATATATTAGTGGATAGCAAATGGTAAATTCTGTCACTAAAGGGGAGGGGGGGGGGGGCATAATAAATAAAGTGCACGATACAAGCATTAAAAAACTATATTTTCAGGCTATATTTTATCAATTTGATATCTAAGATAGTGAATGTATACTTTTTCAAGATTTCAATTTTATCTAGCATTTGGATAATATATTTAGAATTAGGAATATTTAATTTATACACTTTACATATTTAGTTTGCTGGGAGGAAATTTATTTATTTCTTTCTTTTTTTACCGACCAGGATTATTCGAAACACTTCTGTGGTTTCAAACTAAAAATTTTCTATTAAAGTTAAATCTGCACCTTTTAATGAGCACGTAGAAAGAGTCTTCAGAGTTTAATCATCTATGCATTTCTTGCTTTAGAATATTTTTATAAGTTGTATTCAAGTCATAAATTCTACTTCTTTCAGACTTTTTAAATAAAATTAGCATTTTCCGAAAATAAAAGAAATATACAAAATTTGTGCAAAACAAACTACTTTACTTAAAAAAAAAAAAAAAAAAAGAAAAAAAAAAGGGGGAGGAGTCGTTATTACCATTAAATTTATTTTTACACATTTTAAAAATTTAAACAATGTTTTATCTAATAAACTCTAATTATGAATATTATTATTATAATTATTTAGAAAAAAGGAACTTTACAATACATTTTAACTTGAATTATTTGGTACGGATAAAAAGAAAAGTTTAAATACATTGGACATTTCTTCAAATACAAAATTTTAATTAACGATACTTTCAGGAAATTACTGTGCATTCAAGTTTCATATCTCTTGCATACAAAAACAAATAATCTGTACCAGACCATCTGCTTGAAAATCGTCTGCCCACAGAAAAAAAAAAAAAAATGAGAAGACGCGGGAAATAGTTCACTGTTTTTAGAACATCACCTGCACCACGTCTACAACACTTTAAGATAAGGAAATGACCATTTTAGGATACACGGATATTAATAGAACGTATATGTAAGTCTTATTTAATTTAAATATTTTATTCCTGATTTGTACATATGAGTTAAATAGTTTTATGTTATATTTGTAAGAGACTGATCTTTAACTGTCAGAAGCAATAATTTCCAATTCGATAACTGTAAAGAAAAATATCTTAATCTGCCATCGCTTGAAAAAAAAAAAAAAAACTGCGCAAAGACTGATTCATGCCTACATTTATACTGGAATTAATATAAACATTAATTTACTCTTACTTGAGATTGAAAATGTATGGAACCACAATGATTTGGAAATATTTTATCGGCTTCTTACTATTTTTTTATTACTAACACTTATAGTTATTATTTTGGGGTTAAATATGATGTTCGATTATCATGAGATTACGAAACTGTTTCAGATTAGAAATTAACATTATACTGGGAAAATGTATTTTTACATATTACAGTAGTGAAACATTTGAAAGAATTTTCTTTTAGTGCTAATAATATTTTAAATTATCTTTTAAAATCCTAAATCTTCAAACCAATGTTTTCAGATTTAACATTTAACGAAATTATAAAATAATAAGAATTCCTTATACCATATGGAAATATTTTTGAGATATTGTTAAATCTAATAATGCATTTAATTTATCTATTGAGTTTGCTGTTGTTTAATAGTACAATTATAAATACTAATTATTATTTTTAGTGTTTTTCAAATTGGTATATTTATTTTTTTAAATTGTATGTAAGCATTTTTTCTGTTTGTGATTTTAATCAAACATTTAATTATAGACATTCTAAATCGGTTATTAAATTTTCTTCTATTGTAAATTCATTTTCTACGTTTATGATACGCGTAATTATTGACACTAAAAAGTAAAATATGATATTTAAGCATTGAAACAAAGTGTTTTTCATGCCTGATAGGAAGTTATAGATTAAACTGTTTAGTATATATTTTTTTTAAGTTCATATAATACAGGATACATAATATAGGACACAAGTTGAAAAGTGCTTATGACTTCGGTTTGTCTCTCCGTCTGTCGGCACTTTAACTCTCGAAAATATACTCAGATTACCCTGAAATTTTTGGATGTTATTGATGTTTACCATAGCACGGTACCTATTTGTAATGAAGTTTGTAGTTTCTTTGTTCATTTACAGGGACAGCCAAAAGTTTTTTGTTACATTACAGTCTATAAAAAAATCGTTTCAAATGATTTTTAATGATTTTATGCACGCTTTCAAACAAAATAAAATTTATATGCATTTATGAAGTGCACTAAAATATGCATTCTGTTGACTATGCGATGCAAAGAATAGTTATTATTCATTTACAGGGCTAAAAAAGGAATTCTATTACATAATGATATAGGGATGGTGGGAATTGTTTGCTGCGTACTTTAATTATGTTAATCTGTTTCATATATAATGAAATTGATATACGTCGCTGAGGTTTACATACTATAAATTATTTCTGTATAATACGAATAATACGTATATAGCATTTACAGAGACACACAAAATATTTCAGATACTATATTGTATCCGAAGTACTGTTCATTAGCGATGATTGCTGGAAATGTATTTTTAATTATGATATGCACTTTTATGATTCACTATATTTATGCATAGTATGTGGTGTATATAAATGCTATAATTCCTATACAAGGCTACACAAAACTATTCGTAAGGATTACTGGGTATGGGCGAAAATTGCTTAAAGGTGGTTTTTGAATGAGTTATGCTTTTTTTGCTGAACTGCATTTAATTTACCAAGAAATGTTTGTAGATAAAATGATATACAGGGTCACGTAAAGAATTGGATACATGGCCATCTATATATTATAATTTCTGGAAATGTGATTTCAGCAGTTTTAAGAGTGTCTTAGTTTGACTTAAATTTTAACTAAATAGTGGCATGCAATAAAGATTCTAGGTAAACTACAGGGTTGTAAAAAAGTATTTAAGTATGTTTCCATACATTAGTATAAATTGCTGAAAAAGAATTTCAACCTGTTAGTCGTTTTCTTGCTAAACTAAATTTTCCCATTATATAGTATATATAAACTTAAAAAAATGGGTAGTCAAAATTGAGTAAAAAGTACTCAATTTTAAATGCGTCACATACTCAAAATAGCTCCGATCCAAATTTACTCAAAGTTGAGAAACACATGTACTCATTTTTTATTCCATGGTTGTGATCAAATATGAATCGTTATGTACTGCCCCCCCCCCCCCAAAAAAAAGAAAAACCTAAAATTTAAAGTAAAAATGTACTGACATTTATTTCCCGTTCAAAGTTCTTAACAAGAAATGTTTAATTGATTATTTATTAAGAAAAATAGCAAAATTCTTAACAAGATACTCAAATCGAATATTTTTATGACAAGAGCATTATTTCCAAGCACTTTTAAATTATTTTTTAAATGTTGTGCGTAATTTAATATCTACATTAATAAACATCATTTATGCCGCCATAAATGAAATGAACCATTAAGGGTACAAAACTATTCATTTGTTTGGGTTTGATAACATGTGATGTTTCGAAATAGAGAAAGCATGGGTTCATTTTTGATCCAAAAATATTCAATTCGATATGAGTATGTCGGTTTACTCATTTTTGAGTACTTCATTTTTCTCAGTATATCAACCTACAGATCAAATACAGGGCTGTTCAAAAGAATTGGAAAACATATTTGGCTATGGACGGTAACTGCTGAAATCAGTTTTTCAAATGTTTTATGCATTTTCTAAAATGTTTACTTAGTTATCTTATTTATGTCATTTCCCTAAATTACGATGTCTTGTTAAAGCATTCAGAAAGTGTTGGAAAATATTTTATAATCTATGCTTAATGCATGATTTTTCTTACTCGTTTTTTTTTTTTTCCCAGATCAGTCTTTTCCTATAAAACATACCAAATCTATTTAGCTCATATTCACAAAATACAATATACACGGGAATAAAAAATTTAAATAAATATCGCTTATCATACCGCTCTATAAATAATAGTTGTATTAATATCCGTTAGTCTCCATGTTCGTATTTAATAAAGCAATGACAAATCACAACAAATTAAAAAATTTACACATTCTAAATATCAAGCTTGAACTCAATATCAATCATAGAACTTAATATCAAGCATAGAACTTAATATAAAAATATGCCAGTTGATAAGCATTGTTTTTTAAGTGGAAAAATTTTAAATGTTTTAGAAGAATAGGACTCCAAAATAGCGATATTTTGCTAAAAAGTACGGTAAAAAGATAAGAATTTATATTTACAGCAAAAGTTTATTTCAAAATTCATCGCTGTATTAATACTTAGAAATTTTTCCAGAGAGACTCATTCCGCTTATATACAGTAGACTTCCTTAAATCCGCGAACGCCTAAAATCCGGGTGTTTTGTCAGATGTAAACAATGAAATTTACAGTTAAGTTGCAGGAACAAAATTCAAGATGGCGCCGAAATCAGCGACTACCGCAATGTTATTTTTACTAAATTTTTTGTTAATCATTCTCTTTTGGTTATTACAGCTGATTTATTACTAAACAAATTTACATTACTTTTGATTTTGATATAAATCAGCATATCTATATGAAGACGTATCGATCTTACGATCGCTTTACCACTAGATGGCAGCATAGAACTTTTGGAATCGAATTGAATCGATTTCATCAGTAATAATTTATTATTTTTCTAAATTTTTATTTTACATAATTATTTTAATAATTACTTACGTTTAAACTAATAAATTATTTCAATATTTTACTTATTTTAATGTTTCACTTTATTGTAAGCATTCATTATAATTTCCCTTTTCCTTTCCTACCAATCAAATTAATGTTTCAAAAATACAAACAAATGAATGACCAGAAATCCGTAAAATTCTGAAATCCGCACATCCTCTGGTCCCAAGCTGTGCAGATTTGAGGGAGTCTAGTGTACAATATTTCAAATGAAAATCAAATATCAAATTAATTGCTTAAAAGGCGCAAAGGCCAACATAGTGAAAAAGATTCCATGCCGGGACTCGAACCCGGGCCATCAGTATAGCACACTGAAATTCTACCAACTAAACCACATGGAACGATACCCAGACTGGAAAATTTCTTTCTATTACATGTTGGCAAGGCTACAAACGCAGCACAAGATGGAATATTTATCGTGAGCCACCGACATGGGGTAAACACGAAACTTAATTAAATCCAGCATCGATTGAAATTATATTAATACTTGGAAATTTTTCCAGAGAGAACCATTCGCCTTGCATACAACATTTCAAATTAAAATTGCCTTTTAAGCAATTAATTTGAAATTTGATTTTCATTTGAAATATTGTATGCAAGGCGAATGGTTCTCTCTGGAAAAATTTCCAAGTATTAATATAATTTCAATCGATGCTGGATTTAATTAAGTTTCGTGTTTGCATCATGTTGGTGGCTCACGCTAAATATTCCATCTTGTGCTGCGTTTGTAGCCTTGCCAACATGTAATAGTGAGAAAATTTCCAGCCTGGGTATCGTTCCATGTGATTAATAGTTACATGCAAACGAAACACTTCCGGTTGCAAAGCTGTCTGCAACCGAAAAATGCATGCAAACGTAACGCATCATCTGCAACCGTTCTGGTAACTCTGGCAAAATTTGCAGAAGCCTCAGACCTTCCGCAAAACCAATTGCAATCGGTAAGTTGGTGAAAAGATGGCAGATGTATTATTATTTGTTAAGAGAAACGACAACAGTAAAACTTCAACAGATAACAAGAACACCCAAAGACAAGTCAAATTTATTTGATGAAAGAGTATTATGATTTGTGGGAAAAAATAGACTATTAAAAGAAGCTACCCAGCTTCATACAGACGAATTAACGCCTCATTTATAGACGGCACGAATGCCCTCTCAGTTGATATGCAAGTAAGTAAAAAAAAAAATTTTCTTTTATAAGATTCAACACAAATGTGAAATTTGATCTATATATATATATATATTTCAGCTGCATTGTTATATTTGATTTCTATTTCTAATTTACTGAATATTTGAAAATGAAGCTCACTATGTTATTGTTTTCATTTATGTATTTGATCAATATACTATTTCAAATTTTTCTTTTCGAGATTTGAATAAAAACCGTTTCGTAAATTTAGGGTTTTTTTAAATGCAATGAAATCTCTAGCTAAGCTATCACCTTCATTATTATTAGCCACTTCTGGCATAATAAAAAATATTACCTTTTGAAATGTATATATTTATATAATATATTATTGTTTCAGCAATATGTTGTATTCTACTACAAGTATTTTATTATTATTATTTTGAAATTACTATAATAATTTAAGTTTTTATATAAATGAAGTAATTTTGTGTGTGCATTCTGAATAAAACCTATTAAATATAGTATAATGTAAAATCCTATTATCTTTGTTTGTGTTAGTAAAAAAAAAAATTCCTTTGTATTCATTTTATTTTGCACATTTGAAAATGCTGCAATTTGCAAAGTAAATCTATCTTCACTTGTAATAAATCTTTTCTGAAATATCATAAATTGTTTTGAATAAACAGTTTACTCAAATTGAATTAAAAATTACTTCAATGTGTATCTCAGATTTAAATCAGTAGCATTGAATGAAGATGTCTTTCTGGGAGCTCTCACTGTATGTGTATATGAAACTAAAAGAGTATTTATTTATTTTAACAGCAAAATTAAATACATTCATAATGTTATTCATAACTTTTTTTAATCAATGAAAATATTATACTCATTTTAATTATTTCATTTTAAAATAGTTGTTATTGATAACTCTTATTAGCTTTGGAATACCTAATGAGTTTTTAATATATGAAACTATTCAGATAGGGGTATAAAATGAAATTATTTACTGAAAAACAAAAAACATTTTAATATGGTTTTTATCTATAAATGTACAATTAATATAACTTTTCTAATCCCAAATGAACTTAATATCAAAATATTAATTTAAAATGTACTGCTGTTATCGCTTCTGTAACTCAAAGGACTGAGTTATGAAGGATGGAAGAAAGATATAGTGTTGAATTTTTATGACAGCTGGCTACACTTGCAGGAAGGAGTTTATTTCGATTTTCTGTCTTCGAGTGTAACTTGCTAGATCTTCAGATACTATGATCTTCACAACCAATAATATACATTGAGCTTGCTGCAAAAGCTGTGCGTGCTATTGCTGTAAACCTAGATGCCGTCTACACCACTCTTGCTGCTGCCCTGGTTTCAGTTTGTGTTGCCAATGAACATGCTTACATTAAGTTAATATTTTGATAATTAAGTTCATTTGGGATTTGCAAAGTTATTTTACCTGCACATTTTTTGAAAAACTATGTTAAAAAATAGTAATTTTTTTTAGTGTATTTTTATTTTATATCTTTATCTGAAAAGTGTTACACATTAGAAATGCATTAGGAATTCTAAAATTAGTTATTTGCAGCACCTAAATTAAAAGGAAGTAATTCATATGTGTTTAATATTTTTGTTGTTTAATAAATAAAGTACATGGCGTGAATATTACAAGAAACTATTTTTCAAATTTTATCTTTTCTAATTCACTGTATCTCTAAATAATAAATTTTGTGTATAAAGCTAGTCTTCCTATGTTAAAACCTTAAAGATTTTCTATGTGTTTAAGATCAGAGACTTTGATTTTTTATTAAAGCAAGTAAATACTTCAATTTTTACAACTTTTTTTTTTTTTTTTTTGAAGTAAGGTGTTTTAACCCTTAAATGAGCGATTTTTAATTTTGTTTTGAAAAAATTATACAATTCTCTGAAAGGCTATTCTTTTTTTTTTCGAGCATTTATAAGTAAGATACTAATGTTATTTAAATTTATTTTCCCTTGTAAAGAAATTCTGTTTCATAAACACTCTATTTGAATTAAGATTCAGTATGCCCGGAAGGATTAAATCAGTTTCAATAAAGGATAAATAAGTAAGAGTACATTCTGTTTTCATATGAAACTCAATAATAAAACCCAGAAAATAGTCTTTTAAACAAGCACTTTCATATCTTATTATACAGTTTAAAAGAAAATGAAAGTGGTTAAACTGTCTGGAACTCAAATTACATGAAAGAAATATTAGACTAAAAAGTAGGGAAAAAAGCGTTTATTGTATTTAAAAGTAGAAAATAGCTTTTTATCAAAAATCTGGAGGTTGAAATAAAGAGCTTGAGGTGCTACTAAGAATATTTCAAGTAAATTGGAATTTTGATCACATTCATAATATATTTTAATAATTTTTAATGGATGCTTAAGATTTTTATGATTTTCATTTTCAGATCTTCAGGCTCTGGCAGTTTTCTTTCAATCTCTGGATTGGATTGTTCACAAAAAAGTGATTTTGTTCTTTTAAATATGTTTGTCAAATGAACATCTTATTTTGTTTTCTACTCGTTAGTCTTTAATTAGTATGCAAGTGAAAAATACTCAGTGGGATGAAAAAAGGAGCTCTCACCAAGTTTGGACAATGAGCTAGTAATTGCGATAAAGCTGCCACTTTCTTCTTAATTTTGCATCTTTATTTATATTACTGCAATTGTTACTTTAGATTGTTGTAACAAATAAATGTTTACGTTTGAGTCATGTGGTAATAGATTTAAAAAAAAAAACATGCCTGAAAATTAGTTATATTAAGAAATCATAATTGTTTTTTCAATTAAAAATGAAAATTTAATTAAATTAATTTAATCTAAAGAACATAGTTAAAATTTACTTAAGCTGTGAAACAGAAGGTTAAATTTGTTAAAATTAATAGAAAAATAATGTAAAGAAAAGCATTGACAGATAAGAAAATTAACATACAACCAGGGCTGAAACTAGCCTTCTTTGCACCCGGGGCAAACATGGATTTTGGTACCCCCCCCCCCTCCCCCTCTTCCGCAAAGTATATTTACAAAGAGAATTTTACTAATTTTCTAATAGCCGACGTATTTTAAAATTTAAAATGTCATCATAAAATATGTAATACTGAACTATATAATCTACAATGACGGATTTAAGGGGGACGTCACGGGGGGGGGGGGGGTCATGACCCCCTCTGAGTACCATCAAAAGTATTCTAAAGATCATTTTTAAAATGAAATATACAGTACAGTACCGATTGTCCGAGTCCCGCTTAACCGAGTTTCCGCTTTAACCGAGTTATTTTCTTCTGATGGCTTCCATTATTATGAAACAGTCATTATAAATGAAGTGTTAGGTGAAGATGAAAGAGCAGCTGTTAAAAGTTAGAACTCTGATTTTCTGGTCAGAATGGCCATATATTTTTTTTGAAAAAAAAAAAAAAATTATGGCCATTTTTTTTCTTTCATTCTGACCAGAAAATCAGAGTTCTAACTTTTTACGGCTGCTCTTTCATCTTCACCTAACACTTCATTTATAACGACTGTTTCATAATAATGGAAGTCATCAGTCCTTCAGAAGAAAATGATCTATTCCAAAGGTATAATCCTTCATTTGGCACCCCCTCTGCCCCCCCCCCCCTTAGTCTTGGCCCTGCATACAACTACTTCAATGCTCCACGATAGAAATGTTTTCTTCCATGTAAAATAAATGAAAAAGTGAGAAAAACAGTAGCAAAGTATTATGTTATTATTAATGCTGCTTCTAATTCTGCTTTATTTTACTCTTAAGATTAGAAATGAGACTCCTTTAATGAAGCATTGAAATATTTAAATGCTAAATTAATTTTGGTTGCTTGTGTTTTTCATTATCACTTTTTACGTGCAATGTATTTACAACAAATTATATTATGAGTATGTAAAACAACGAATTTTATCATTTTATAAGTAATGATTCAAATCAAAACAACTCTTGGGTAAAGATCCTGTCTCTGCTCTTGTTATTACTCATAAAAGAATTTCATTGCTTTACATGTTTATAAAGTATATTTTAGTAAATACATGACTTGTACAAACCAACATAATGAAAAGCACATGCAGCCAAAATAAATTCAGCATAAAGGGGGGGGGGAGGTAATACCCCCTTAATTTAGATAAATGTGTTTTCTTATCCGATTTGCTTCAAATTTGGTATACCGGTTTATTCTGATAAGATTTGGCTTTGATGAGATTTGGAGGCTAATTGGTTAAGTATAAAGGTGTGAAACAGGGGGAGGGTAATTCCTCCCCCCTTAATTTATTTTTTGAAAGGCATTATTCTTTGAAGTAAGAGCATAATATACAATTAGTGTGAATAGACTGTGAGCTCAATGCCATCAATTTAACTGGGCACTTTATTTTTAACCCAATAAATATTTTTTAAATTACAGTAAATTTTATGTAAATGTAGTGTAAAGCATGGCAAATTCATTTAAATGTTACTATTTTTTTTCCTTCTAAATACGCATTTTAACCCTTATATGCCTAATTTTTCAAAAATTATTGTAATAATGATTTTCGGCTTTCATTTTTAACACTTTCCAACAAAGTTGAAAAGTGTTTATGCATTCGGTTTGTCTGGCCGTCTGTACGCGCTCTAACTCCCGTAAATATACTCGGATCGTTCTGAAATTTTTGGATGTTAGTGACTTCTACCATAGCACAAACCCTATTGGAAATGAACTTTGTACCATGTTTAGTTCATTTACAGGGGCAGTCAAAAGTTTTCCGTTACATTACGGCCTATGGGAAATATTCGTTTAAAATGATTTTTAATGATGTTAAATGCTTTCAAACATAATAAAATTTATATTAATTTACCAAGTGCATTAAAATATGCATTCCGTAGAATATGCGCTGCAAAGAATAAATATTATTCATTTACAGGACCACACAAAAGAATTCCGTTACATAATGATATACGGGTGGAGGGAATTTTTTCTGGCATATTTTAATTATGTTAAATTATTTCATGTATAATAGAATTGATATACGTCACTGGGGTTTACCATAACTTATTTCATGTATAATACAAAGTACATAGCATTTACAGGGACACACAAAAGATTACAGATACTATATTGTATTCGAAGTATTGTACGGTAGCGATGATGGCTGGAAATGCATTTTTAATTATGTTATGCGCTTTTATGTTTCACTATATTTATGCATTGTATATGATGTGTATAAATGCCTGTAATTCATATACAGGGCTACACAAAAGAATTCATAATGGTTACTGGGTATGATTGTAAATTGCTTAAAGGTGGTTTT